>CM014732.1:27913479-29273479 GCA_004329165.1 Spatholobus suberectus | reverse complement strand
TAGCTTATTACGTGCTATATGCTGCCTACACAATGCAAGGTCATTTTTGCTAGTTGCAATAGCAGGATGCAACATGTGACTGCACTCTGATTTTCGCTACTTGTAGTAGCGATTTTCATGTCACAGTAGTAAAAAAATTATTTTTTTTTACCCTTTAAATTCTACTTGAGGCCCTTCATGCGAATCCCACACACCCTACCACCAACTTATCTTAGTCTTTCGAGTGTTTACATTGTGATTCTCCTTTTTAAGTGTCTCCACTTTCTACAAAGTATTGTGTAAGCAATTAATTTTTTATATACATTTTATGAAAAGTAGTTTTTTATGTGAATAATTATTGTACAGTTTTTTATTTATATAAATATTTATTGTTGAAAAATAGTTTTTTTACTTAGGTAAATTTTTTGTGAAACAATTTATGATATGTATTTATATTTCAAATATATATTTGATATTATGTAAACTTTTATGTTATGTAATATATTATAATTATTTTATTAATTACATTCATTTTTTTATTTTTAAGTGGTTAATGCATACTTTGATAAATGATTTAATTTTGTTTAATATAGAATTTATCTATATATTTAGTTAATTTTGATAATTGATTACATTTAAGTTAATTCAATTTAATTTTTTATTTGCATTAATTTTGACAAATGACTATGTTAAATTTATAATTTCATACATTTATTTTTTATATTTGTAATAAAACTATATGTATTTTATGTTTTTATATATATATTAATTATTATTTTATAAATTAAATAATAAAATAATTATATTTATTTTTAATATGATTATGTCTATATTATTGATTTTATGTATATATGACCGTGTATTTTTCTATACACAAAGAATTATACACAATTTATTAGGTAAATGAATATTAATTTCTTTACTTTCGTTGAGCATATATATTATGTATGTTTGTTATTTTGATGTTTGATTAATTATATTCATACTAATTAGTTTTTTTATAATTTTAGGGAGTGTTTTATTTATGTTTAGGGGAATTTATTTATATTTTTATTAACATTAGCTTTCTTAATAATACGATGAGGGTTTTATTATTTAGGATATTAATAATAAAAATTAATTATTTATTCAGTTACTTATAACGATTTATTGACTGATTAATTATTTTGTTGATAATGTACGCTAGTATTTTTTACCGATCTTAGTGAAATGGCATCTTTTTCATCTTTCGATTCAAGTAGCATTCATTTTGGACCAATTGATGATGATGTATTGTGGATGCAAAGTATGCATGTGTCGCAACATGTATGGAATAGTGAGCCTCAACGTAAGTTAATTGTTAAACGAGCTCTTCCTACGCATAATGTAGTAGAAGGTGTTCCATAAGCAATTATAGAATTCCTTACTCAATCTAACTTCTATTGGGTTGCAAGAATGGGTTTCTTAAAGGTCAACACTGGTTTGGTTAATGCGTTGGTGGAAAGGTGGGGATCTGAAATCCATACATTTCACATGAGATTTGGAGAGTGCATGATCACTCTCCAAGATGTGGCAATTTTGTTAGGGCTTCCTGTTGATGGGCTACCTCTTATTAGGGCAATGTGGCTTGATTGGGGAGCTCTGTGTGAAGAGTTGCTTAGTATAAGACTACCACACTTAGATGGAGGTTTTGTTAAATTAAGCTGGTTAGCTAAACATTTTGATGACATTGACCAACATGTCATGAATGATGAATAGCTGAGGAGGTATGCTCGGGCCTGGATTTTAAGATTTATAAGTGGAGCATTATTTGTTGACAAGTCAAGTAGTGCAAGTCTCATTAAGATACATTTAATTTTTAGGAGACTTTAATGAGACAAGGAGCTATGCGTGAGGAGTTGCATTACTTAGCTAGTTATATCACGAGTTATGTTTAGCCACTAATTACAGGATGCATTCTATTGGTGACATGTGTTTGTTATTGCAGCTTTGGGCTTGGGAAAGATTCAAATGCATATCTCCAAAAAAAACGCCAAACTTCATCGTTGGTCAACCGCTTGGAATAAGGTAACACAATTGTCGTTAATGCTTACTTTCATTTACACATGCAACTTAAATTGTTAATCGTTCCATATTTTTATAGGTGGCTTCAACGTGGACATAGCCATATAGGCAATGACGATTTAACATCACATCGACAATCGTTTGATATAATGAGGAGGCATGATGTAAGTATTTGACATTCTATACAATCTTTAATTATAACTGTAATATGTTATATATGGTGTTAATTAAATTGTTCTTTGTAGATTGTTTAGGAGCCATACATTGATGTGATTATATAAGCAATGCCGCCAATATGCCGAGATGGGATTGCCATTTGGAAATCTGTTGTGCCGTTGATATGTTTTAATGTTTGTGAATGACATCAACCAGATAAAGTCATGAGATAGTTTGGTCTTCAGCAACCCATTCCACGTCTTCCCCTTCAGCCACAAGAATTGCATGCGTTGACGTTACATGGAAAATATTGTGAAAAATTGGACCAACATTTTGGCACCAGCGATCAACGCATGGAATAATAGGTACTAACTACAGGTTGAAAACACCAGGCCACAAATTGGAAGTTTAGGTCACAGTTCAGAGTACATGGTTTGGTACAGATGCAAGACAAAGACGTTTATCAACCCCAAGAACGCAAGAACAGCAACTCTGGTATAAATACTCATGTCAATTAACTTGGACAATTTTTGTTATTAGTTATATCGCTGTATGTATGATTTATATGTTACAGGATGAGGTACGAGAGACCTTAATGTTCATGGTCTCCGAAGAAGGCAAAGGTACAAGGGTGGTGGACAATCTAGTGCCTTATGTGGAGAAAATCATGATTTTAGCTAATGTAGAGGATAATGTTACTGAGGCTGCTTCATTAGCTCCACCTCCATCGTTGCTAGTCGAAATACAACAATTTCATATTCTTGAGCATCGTGTTAAGGCTCATGGCTTGGAAGAAGGAAAAGGATTGTTAAGGCCAAAACATATATTTTTTGCCTATGCCTCAACATTAACATGGGATGTACTATACACCTACACAGTTCGCACATTATCCTTCACAACAACCCATGTATTATTATCCTTCCCAGCAACATGCTCATGGTGGAACTTCGCAACAAGACCCATATCGTGCTCATTAGCCCATTCCCAATTTCACAATTGATCAAATATTTGGGACTCCATACTCGACACCAACACCAAACACGCCTTCACTATACGCAACTCTAGGTGCCCCCCTGTAGGATATACCTGGATCTCCATGATTACAGGGAATGGATCATATGATGGGTGTAGATCTACATCAATTTTCTTCAGAGGAAGATAATGCTAGTCAACTATCTGGAGCGAACACTGCTGCTACAGTCAATGATGCACGACCAGCAAGAAGAAATCCTACATAACTTGCTAGAAACTGGTCATGTCCTTGTGTTCTGATGCCTCCAAATGAGGATCATGAACATTCTGTAAATGATCCTTGATTTTTTTTATGTTTTAGGTACATTGTAGCATGTAAAGTATGTAACATTTGTATTTCGTTCACAACACACATAATGTTATTATTTATGTTGATTTAACTAGTGTTTATAATTAAGGTATTAAAAGAAAACTCACATTTATAAACAAGTCTAAAATTGTTAACGACAAAGTAAGGTCATAATGAGACACATTAAAAAGTTTGTAATGGTACATTATTAAAGTTGTTACCAACTATATGTTATCGTCAGTACTTTGTTCATAATTGCCTATTTGCGCTAGTAATGGACAATTGTGTCTGTTGTGACCTTCTCGCCCACATCTATGACATCTTTGTCTAGGTTGTGATTCAACCCAATCCATTTCATTTATGATTCTTGTTGATTTAGGTTGTCCTTTTCCATGAACGGTTGATGGATCTGGGACAAGTATCCATTGCTCATCATCAGGTGGCATAGCATCTTCATTATCTAGTGGCCACCACTATCTTGAATATGCATTCAATATGTACTCATTCATGTACACTAGATCTATGCACTGGTAGTAGTCAATGCTAACTACACCACACGCAGCAATAACATGGGAACATGGATAATGAAATGTTGTAAACCACCCGCATTAACAATAACGGTCATTTAGGTTTACTATCCATTTTTGACCACCCCGCTGAGTCATAGGATTAAATGCTTCCTTAACCTTAAACCTTGTTGATAGGATGGTGTATCTACAAACTTGGTGGGAAGATGCTTCCTCCAAATTTTTACCCATTGCCTCAACTAAAGTGGCACAATATATATTGCTAGTTGACAAATCTACCCGCATTTGAGACCCTCGCTATACAAAGTACTCCACACATTGACTATATGTTGACTTAACCAAAGCAGTTATTGGTATGTTTCTGCAATCCTTTAGTACTTTATTCACACATTCAGACAAGTTTGTGGTCATGTGATCGAATCTACGCCCTTCCGCATCAAATGCCATACTCCATTTATCAATAGAAATGGCACTTATCGATATCTGCACTAGACTCACAAAATGTTTGTAGTTTTCTATCAAATATGTGCTTGCATGGAGTATAGCCTACAATGATTAAAAAAAAAATAGTTATTCAAAATATGACAATGTAAAAAATATTGTTTTTATATTAAAAGGTTATAAACTAATATCATACCTAAATTGACTAACATTTTTTTTAGTTTTCCATTTTTGAAGCAATCATTGAAATTGCTTGTAATATGTCGAATACAATACATATGATACACATATGGAGCTTGCCATCTAAGTGCCTTGTTTTGCACAACAGACTTAATGCTACAGTGACGATAGAAAATGAGACATATGCCTTGTTTACCTGTCACATGTAGACATAAATGTGACAGGAACCATGACCACACTTGTAAAGTCTCACCTTCAACCACAGCAAATGCAAGGGGAAGGACATTACTATTGCCATCTTGTGTGGTGGTGATTAACAAAGTCCCTTGACACTTTCCATATAAGTGCGTTCCATCAACTTGTATTAGTGGCTTACAGTACCGAAAGACATCGCCACATTGCTTAAATGTCCAAAAGACTCGATGGAACTGGTAGTAACCGCAAATGACTTGATTACCAACAAAAAATTCATCATGACAAAGTTAATAATATGTACCTGGCGCATTCAGTTGCATATATTTAAGCCACCTAGGAAGCATTGCATAATAATCGTCCTAGTCACCAAATTCACGAACTATTGCTTTCTGTTTGGCCTTCCATGCCTTTCTGTATGTTATTTTATAGCCTGTCATTGATGTTATTCTTTCTTGAATCAAACTTATTTTTATAGATGGATCTTTGGACACCATTCCTATACATAAAAAATAATATTGAAATTCATTAATAATAACATTTTAATATAGATTAACAAAGTAAAATATTTGTACTTGACAGAAACCTTGTATGTAGGAACAAATCAAATCAGAATCTAATTTGTCATGATCATGTGTCAGTGACAAGTTCAAACATGTGTCGTCACCCCATTGAGTGATAACCTAAGTATGGTTTTTCTTTGATAAAATTGCCCTCATATACCATGGACAACCTTCGTCCTTATTTAGGCATTTGCAAATCAATTTTGTGGGCTTAGATTCAACAACAATAAACATTTAGTGCAACTTCATCACATAATGTTTTAATGCATTTTGTATAGCTTGTTTGCTCTCAAATTGCAACCCTACGTATAACTCTTCCCCAACACTCCAACTAGCAGAAACATTTATGGTTGACATCTCTTCTTGATTAGGGTGATTCCAATTAATGTTTGTATAGTGAGAAGAATCGTTCCAAAATGGATGTTGACTTGCACCTACACAAAATTGTTTAATTATTGGTTAATAATAATTAAAAAAAAACGTAAATATGAATATTATGTCAAATAAGATACTAACTTAAAAAAGCAAAGGTAAAACAAAAATAAAGACAATTTTTTTTAAACTTATATAAAATTAGAATATAATAAAATATTAGTAAATAAAATTTGAATGACAAATACAAAATAAAAAAACAAAAAAAAACTAGTATTTATTCTATATATGTAATAACCTTTAAATAAATAATAAAATTTAATAAAAAAATAAAAAAAGTCAAATAAGAAAATATGGTCTTCGAAGGGAATTACATCCAATGTGATAAACATATGCATACTATAATCAACTTTGATTGTGATAACAACCCACATGGAATAATCGATCTATTATATTTCTATGTGACACTAATTCCCTGCCATGGATACTACTTCCTTCGTCAACTTCATAATAATTAATAAACATAGTAATTTTTATAAATTATTATGAAAGTGATTAATGAAACAGTGATACATGGCAAGGAATTAATGCCACATAGAAATATTGTACTCTAATTATTCCAAATGCAATGATCACAATTATAAGTTGATTATAGTATGTAAATATTTACTTCTGTTGAATGTAATTCCCTTCCAAGATAGTCTTTACTTATTTGACTTTTTATTATTATTTTTATTAAATGTTATTATTTATTTAAAGGTTATTACATATATAGAATAAATACTAGTTTTCTATTTTTTTATTTTGTATTTGTGATTCAAATTTTATTTACTAATATTTTATTATATTCTAATTTTATATAAGTTTAATTTTTTTTATTTTTGTTTTACCTTCAATTTTTAAAGTTAATATCTTATTTGACATAATATTACGAACAAAAAATTTATGTACGACTATTTTATGTTCTAACTTTTAATTACCTATTTGTATTTAACTTGATCAATAAATATCAACTAATTAAACAATAACATAACAGTAATATGTCATATAAAACATACCTTCCTCACATTGATATATTGACAACGGTTCAATCATGTGACTTACTTCAATGGACGCAGCCCCCCATCTATGTCAAATGATTCGTCATTAGGTATATCATCATCCGATGATTCCTCAACATATGACTGTGACACATAATAGTCATCATCATCATCATCATCATCTGTTTCTACTTGTCTACGCATCCCAAATGGTGCCAATGACTAATTGCAAGACAAGTTGTGATCACCAGACATGTGAGAGTTTATTCCATCACCTTCTAACGGGATTATAGAACTGCCAACAACATCTATTTCAACATACATTTCTATTGTTGACATTTTATCTTGTTGCTGAAATGCATTAATCATGCATTCTACGTCTTGATCATCATATATCTGTAATGCACTGTATTTACCTTCACCTTTTGAAATTAAAAACCTACATGTAACAGAAGATATAATTGGTTTGCCTACAATTTGAATTTGTCATGAATCTTTTTCTTTAAAACATTAAAACTAATACCATATCTAATTTGTATTGTTTTCTTAATCCCTTCAAATGTTACTCCTTCGACACCTTCATACATCCTTCCATTTACATACCCAAATGCTATAATTGAATTCATGATTCTGTTTAATGTACCTATACAAAAGAATTAATATTAATTCAATAATAGATAAAATTTTACATAAAAAATTAGAATACTAATTACTAAAATAAAAATTAATACATATCAATAATTGCTAAAAATGCCACTAAACACTAACAAAAAATACATAATAAATCCATATACAATAAAAAACAATTATTGATCTGTAAATCACTTTTTAAAAACACAGATGATGCATGGCAAAAATTATATATATATATATATATATATATTATACACAAACGTAACTAACACAAGTAAATATATGTATGTAAATATTTTATACAGAAATTTAAATTGCGTAAAACTATATTATAAACAACAGTAGGGAAAATCAAAATGTAACTAGCATAAGCTTCATTGTGAGAAATGCGAAGGGTTGAAATACCTATTTATAGGCACTGAAATTGCTACTACTAATAGCGAAAATTGCAGCATTATCCCACTTGGTAGCTCCTTACTATTTCTGCTACTTCTACTTGTAGAAATTGCAGCGTTATGCCACGTGGCAGCTCCTTGCATTTTCGCTATTTTTACTAGCTGAAATCACATTATGATGTCACATGTCTCGTCCCTGCCATTTCCGCTATTCTTACAAGCTGAAATCAACTGTAATACCATGTGTCTTGTCTCTAGCATTTCTGCTAGTTTTACTAGTTGACATTACACTGTCATGCCACTATTTCGTCCCTTGCATTTTCGCTAGTTCTACTAGAAAAAATTACATAGTGATGCCATGTGGCCGTTCAAGTTTATTTTCGCTAATGGTACTTGTTGAAATTTCAGAATGGCGCCACGTGTCATGATCCTATAATTTCGTTACTGTCAATTGTATTTTTACTTGCCACATTAGCCTCCTTAAAAAGTGCTAACGTGTAATTTTTTCTATAAAAAAAATTAAAATCGCTGACGTAGATTGAAACTCATTAGTCAAACTAATGAATTTGATTGATATAGGATCAAAACAACCCATGTGATTAATATGTTTCACAATAACCCATTTTGATTATATGTTTGTAAAAGTACCCAAAACGGTTAATCAGCCGGTAAGTAAGCCTTCCAAACTCCAAAGTGCAATCAATCGAGGCTGAAAGGCTGTAACCCGTTACTCCTTCGCTTCACTCGCTCATTCTCTCCCCGGATTCTCACTCTCAACTCAGATACCAACTCGGCGTTTCGGACTCACCGCTTCCAACCATAAAACCCTAACTCGGATCCTCAAACTCATCGATTGCATACAACATGGCTTCCGGTGCGAGTTCTTTTTCTCCATTCCCCCCAACACTTCATGTCGAAGTTATCTTTCTCCTGTAGTTAATTTTCGTTTGCTAAATTGCTTCCTTTATTTATTCGTTTTTTGTCGATTTGAAGAGACTTGAAATTTGAATCCTGATTCGATTATATCCGTGATTTATGCTACGGAAAAATCTTGATCGAAACTTCGGCGGTTTCGGAAGCTTTTACTTCGTTGAAGCACAATTGAGCACAAACTATGTAACCCTAGGACGTGTCTGTGAGTCCGTAATCGGTGACGATGTGTTGTTGGCGTCCATTTGTGTGTGGCAATACCAATGAATGTTGAGGGCAATTTACGAGAATACCAATTCTGAAAAATTGTGAAGTTTTGAGTGAAATGGGGTTTTTTTGATGTTTGTGTGTTTCGACGTTCTTGTGGATTGTATTAGGAGAGAATGCAATTGATTATTGTTTATGTACTTAATTCCTCAACATGCCTGCTATAAGAAACAACTAAAAGGCCTTATCACCCTTGGTTGGGTTTTTCCTATATGTTGTGTTCTGTTGTTAATTGCTGCGTAGATGGTTCTGAGCTCGGATAAAAGTGGGGCTGGTGTTAGAAAGTTGCCAGCTGACTTAAAACTTGTTGAATCTTTATGATATGGACTCATTCTGCATGCCTGCATTTAGTTTTTTTCCCCCTGCTTAATTTTTGTGAGGTGATATGTGTAAACATCATACCACAAATTACACGATTTGAAACTCTCCAATTGTAAAAGGAAGGATAATCCCTGAAGCTAGCTAGATGGGTGTTCTTTACCTAAGAAGTTTGCTAGTTATGCTTCTTTGACTTGTTCATAATAGTTGGTTTTATATTTACCAATTGACTTAAAAGACACTAAGTGTTTGCTTCTGTTATTCTGTAGATGCTGATATGGAGGACTATGGATTTGAGTACTCAGATGAGGAGCAAGAGGAGCAAGATGTTGATATTGAGAATCAATATTACAATTCAAAAGGTATTTCCAACAACCATTATTACTTTTGCTTCTTGTTAGTTAGAAGAAGCAAAAGATAATTCCTAGCATTTATGAGTTGGGAACCTTTTTGTTAGGATTTTAGTGTTAAGTTCTAGATATTAGATTGTGTTGAAAACTACTTTGCTCAAATCAGTGTTCTATCGCTGGATATTTCTTCCAAAAGTCAAATTTGATTCGTTAACTTGTTTGATATTGATTTAATCATGCTAGATTTCTTCCTTGTGGAAATGAATTAAAAAATGAGCTGGTAAAATAATTTCTAATGTTTAAATTTCTTTTGCATATTCGTAAGATTTGGTTTTTCATAATTTATAGTTCAAGGGCGGTTGATCCATTTTCCTTACTGACTTCTGAAGATGTTGTTATTCTTTTTGTATATAGGTTTGGTTGAAACTGATCCGGAAGGTGCACTTGCTGGTTTTGCTGAGGTAGTGCGCATGGAACAAGACAAGGCAGAATGGTAAGAATTTTATTCCCTGTTTGCTGCATAGTAAAAAAAGATATGGATGTTGGAGTTGGAGAACTTAAATGATCATATAATTCTGTGTGTGCTGTATCCTATTTTGTATTGTTATTAATTAAGTCCATGATCTGTTACTTTTTTTTTTTTTTAATGAATCAAGAATGTTTTTCTTTCCTTTTTATTGGGTCAAACAAGATTACCTTTATTAATAAATACAGCTAATATGTTTGTTTCATGCATTCCTTCCCGTGTTTCTTGTACTCATTTATGTAGTGCACAGTAATATTATGTCTTAGAATCGTTCCACGGTGATATTAAATCATTATGTATATGTCATATTTATCTTATGTTTTACCAGGGGCTTTAAAGCTCTAAAGCAAACTGTGAAGCTCTATTATAGACTTGGAAGGTATAAAGAGATGATGGAAGCCTACAGGGAGATGTTGACTTACATTAAGTCAGCAGTGACTCGTAACTACAGTGAAAAATGCATAAACAGTATTATGGACTATGTCTCAGGTTCAGCTAGCCAGAACTTTGGCCTTCTGCAGGAATTCTACCAGACAACTCTGAAAGCCCTTGAAGAAGCAAAGAATGAGGTTAATACATTTAGACATTATCTTTGGCTCATGGTATTTATCATTAATGCAATCTTATGCTTATTTTTTATGTCACTCATTTTACAGAGATTATGGTTTAAGACAAATCTTAAGCTTTGTAAGATCTTCTTTGATATTGGGGAATATGGACGGATGAGTAAGGTAATATATTATTATTTTGTGCAATGATGTAGCTTGTTGTCCAACTTAATTTGAATGTATGTGTATCTATTGGTATCCACTAGTGATGAGTAATTTTTTGATTTTGTTGAACCCTGTCAGATCTTGAAGGAACTTCACAAATCTTGTCAAAGGGAAGATGGTACAGATGACCATAAGAAAGGAACCCAACTTTTGGAGGTTTATGCAATAGAAATTCAAATGTACACAGAGACCAAGAACAACAAAAAACTCAAGGTCAGCATTTGTTTTAGAAAATAAATTCATATTATGCAACTTGCATAAGAGTAATAATGTGCCTTTCCCATTTATTACTGCTTTTTCCTGTTAGCTTGTAATTACTTTCTAACTGGAAACCAAGCATGACTAAATATATTTTAGAAAGACCTTTGTTATTGGGAGTTGAAATCAGTGAAAGTATTCTTGATGGAGAAATCATTGAATGGCTTTAGCTTTTTTCTGTAGAAGTTCATCCAAGCACAATAAAATATAAGAAAAGTAGTTTTTTTTTTTTCAAAACCCAGAAAATCACATACTCTAAAACAAGGTGGTGTGATATAGTGCATCTCTCTAAATTAGTCTTATGCTAAAGGAAAGTTGTTTACAAGTATTTATCAGTCTCCTTGGTATTAAATGCAGCAACTTTACCAGAAAGCACTGACTATTAAGTCAGCAATTCCCCATCCGCGGATAATGGGAATAATCCATGAATGTGGGGGGAAAATGCATATGGCAGAGCGTCAGTGGGATGACGCAGCTACAGATTTTTTTGAAGCTTTTAAGAATTATGATGAAGCTGGGAATCAGAGGCGTATCCAATGCTTGAAGTAAGCAACAAAGCATTTCTTTAGTTTTTAATTTAGTCACTAGTTTTAAACAATTTGCTTAACAATATATCTCTGCATTTCATGATTGTTAATTACAAAAAAATGCAGTTAACTATGAATAATCAATTTTGGCAGTAATTTTTTATAAAGATATATGATATACTTAATACTTGTCTTATGAAATCCATCTTTTCCTGAGATTCAGCATTTAAGCTTGACTACTTCAAAATAAACCATTCAAGCAACCTTTTTTTTCGTATTTAAGTTGTAATATAATTGCTATTACGTGTCAGGTACCTTGTTCTTGCCAACATGTTGATGGAGTCTGAAGTAAATCCTTTTGATGGGCAGGAGGCTAAGCCGTAAGTCTTCTGTCTTTAATTTATTTATTTGTGTAAACTACGTTCTCCTTCCTTTGGGAGATGCTTAAATTACATTCCCCTTCATATTTTAAAATATACACTTCCCTTCCTTTAAAAATCAATGAGTTACATTTAAATCCATTTTAATATAAATGAGTATTTTAGAGATTTCTTTTTCTTATCTGGTGATTCTCAATATGATTAGTAGCTAGTTTTGAATATTTGTTATCAATTCTGTGACCTTCGAAGATGAAATAAAGATTTTGGATGAAATTTCAAAGCTAATAATAAAGGTATTCAAAACTTCATTTTATCTTCTAAAATACTAAAATCAATAAGATATTTAAAATTAGTTGTACATGAGACTGAAAGTTGTAGAAAAAGCCAAAATATCATTGGAAGACACTTCATTATTATTCACCACTGTTAAGAGATTTGCTTATATTGAAAAAAATTAAAGTGTAACTTATATTCATCCCTTAGGGGACAGGAGTGTATGTATATTTTAAAATAAGAGGGGAGGGGGGTGTAATTTGAGCAACTATCAAGGGTGAGTAGTGTAATTTGCTTTTTTTTTTTTGTGGAAGTATACTTATTCATTGCTCATTTCTCCCATTCTTTGATCCAATTCTATCCCTCTTTCTTTCTGTTTCCACCCTCATATATTATGTATTGCAGATACAAGAATGACCCTGAAATTTTGGCAATGACAAATTTGATAGCAGCCTATCAGCGGAATGAAATATTGGAATTTGAGAAAATCTTGAAGGTACTTTTATCGAGTCTAGCGTGAGAACTTCTGCACTAATTTGACCTTAAAATATTTCTTAGTTTTCATCCAATATTTGTTGAAATTTGATATTGGGTAATGTGTTTTCCAGAGTAACAGAAGAACCATCATGGATGATCCATTTATCAGGAATTACATTGAGGATCTGCTAAAGAATATCAGAACTCAAGTCTTGCTGAAGCTCATCAAACCATATACAAGGATCAGGATCCCGTTTATATCCAAGGTTAATGTACTCACACTACTCTGCTTCGTTTCCAAGCTTTTCTTCCCTCCAAGCCCATCATATAAATCAATGGAATGAGAAAAGGAAAATAAATAGTCAAATACCCCTTTTCTATCAAAAAATAGTCAAATACACATTGACAACAACCATTCCCTCTAGTCTCTGGTTTAAGGGGTGATGGTATAACTATAATGTTAGTTGGGTCAGCTTCTGTTCATTGTGAAGAGAATGAGCCAAACATTATTCTGTGGACTCTTTCCTGCCTCTCTTTTTCCTCCCTTGCCTTGTGCAAATCGTCAAGTTAAAAGTTGCTATTGCCTTTTCCTCTAAGTAGTAGTTAATGTTTATTTGTTGAGTTGATTTTATGAGGCACTTGAGTTACGGTTAGTATAATAGTTTTTATGTAATAAAACCTATTAATTTGCAGGAACTTAATGTGCCTGAGCATGATGTTGAGCAGCTACTGGTATCGCTTATTCTGGATAACAGAATTCAAGGACACATTGATCAAGTCAACCGGCTCTTAGAACGCTCTGATAGGTTATTTTATGTTTATTTCCGTTTTACTGGATTTAGTTTATTCATTTTTTTGTTTGTATATAACCTGGTATTTTTATTAACATTAAAAATACATGTTCAGGTCGAAAGGAATGAAGAAGTATACTGCCGTAGACAAATGGAACACACAGCTTAAATCTCTTTATCAAACTATCAGCAACAGAGTTGGTTAAGCCGTGGTGTCTGACGGGAGAGTTATCTATTTTGTTGTCCCAGCTTGCAGTTTTGTCATGTGAATTAACGTAGCTTTTATGGAGAGTTAGGGATGTATTGCACCAATAGTGGAACCAAAGCGAGACACAACTTGTGATTCATGTTTTATTTTATAAAATATATTTGTTTGAAATATTCATGATTGATTCAAGGGAATTTATCTAATTTTATTTTAGCACTGAATATATATCTGCGCAGTACATTAAGGACTCCCTCTCTCTTTCTGGTCATGAAAGATCAAGACAGCGCGAAAGAGGTCTATATGAATCACCAGTCGTACATAATACATAATTTATTAAAAGACCAAGACAACATAAAACAGGTCCATATGAATCACCAGTTATACATATTACATATTTAATTCAGGTGCTGCCTCTTAAAAGTCCAGATCTTCAGGCTTTGGCCACCTCTACTGTCTCAGAACCCTTGTTTATTTCTACACTGTTTACACCGTTGTCTTGATTGGTACTACAGGGTTCTAGCTTGCTCCCCTTCTCTGACTTATTTTCTTCATGGTCTGTTTCATGCTCACAAACTGAGTCGCCAACTTGTGGTTGGCATAGGACTTCCGTAATCCAATTTCTCAATTGACAGGTGGACGCTTCATCTGTTTGTGACACAAGAAGGAAAGTTCAATTTCTAGTGTAAAAAACATAAACCAGCACGGAGAGCAATAGCTTACCTAATCGAGGGACAGTGTGACCTTGAGGATGCCTTATTATAAGGGGCTTGTCAAAGGCAGATGCAAGATCCTCAGAAGGCAGTTTCAGCCAATCTTTGTCCCCAATGAAGTGAACAGAGTTAGCTTTGATGGGGTCTTTGTAGGCAACATCGCATATGCTGGCATCTCTGAATTTGCTTCCTGATATTGAGATGAAAAATTTTATGGGTGGATGCTCCCTTAGCACCTTTCCCTGTTAATTTCATGTCCATTGGTCAGAATTTTGTGGCTGAATTTAAATTACAAATCAAATTACAGTAATTACTTGCCTGTGCCTGGTAACCTATCAAAAGTGCTGAAAGAGTTGCGCCCTGATTTACATAAAGAAGGAAGAAAGCTGAGTCGAATAGTAGTTATACATGATGGGAATATACACTATTAAAATCCAGAAGTGATTGACTTTCAGAGCAATTATGAATGTTTACCTGTGAGAACCCAAGGAAGCCATCAAAGGGACCATTGGCTGTAATGTATTCGCATAAGTATGAGATGCATTCTTCCAAGTTAAAGTACACTGTGAAGTCCTGAGCAAGATTTGTGTTTATGTTCAGTACATTTCAATTGCATTTCCTCTAAACCAAGGCAAGTGAAGTTTAATAATTCATTACTACATAATCATCCAAGTCTGAAATGAAAGAGAGGAGGATATAGTATTTCTACCTTTTCGAATTGAAACCACTCATAGTAAGGTGGAGGGAAGATGCCTTCTATGTCAGATTTCCCTCCAGCAGGATATTTACCGTTTGGGAATTCCTGTCACGATAAAACAGTTTAGATGCTCCATATCTTACACGCTGACATTTACATCTAAATTTTTTGATTCTATTGCTTTCATCTGTATATTTTTGTACTTCGGAAAAATTAAGACTACATTATACTTAGCTGTAAATTATACAATATTGAGCCCCAAAACATTAGCAATTATTAAGAACAATGGCTAATCACCACTAACACTAATGCACTATGCACGGCACTTAAGGCTGCAATTACCATACATCACAGTTGGCTATCACTCACTACTGAGCATAAAATCAATGTTTTGTTCTGAAAGTTCACAGTTTTTGTGCTAAAGGAAGAAGTTCAGATCTCTAAGAACAAGGGCTTAAGGTTAAAATTGCTTAATGCATACACTTGAACATTGAAAAAGAAGAAGAAGTAAAATAACAGTTATTACCATATCAAATTGAGTGAAAAGGGAAGGATCCCATTTGCTGATTTGCTTTTTAAGAAAACTCCCACTGGTTCTGAATCCATGGAGGCACAGTATTTTCGGCTTCTTTACAATTTGTCCTTCCATTTTTCTTTGTCTGCTGAATCACAACTCACAAGCTAAGGAAATTGACTTATTTGTAGGAACTGAAATGTAAGTAGAGACTGTTCCTACCTAACTTCTTTTTTCATGTATTCCAACAACCCTCTTATTTGAATTGACTCCGCGGGTTGGTATTGCACGTGCTAGCCTCGCACTAGTGCGTAGTGGGCTGCAACATAAACCGTGGCATTTTGGGGCCTCAGGCCATTTCACGACTTTCTCCCGCTTTTACTTTTAGCACCATCGTTTTTTTTTTTTTTTCTGGTATTATTCCTTATTTTCTTTAATTATTATTTTAAAGGTTTAGTTATTCATTTGGTCCTTGCATCATCTTTATCTTTTGTTTCTATATTTAAAAACTATCTGTTTTAGTCTTTACACATACATTTTGATATTGTTTTGGTCCTTATCATCAAGTATGTCTTAATTTCATAAAATAAAATCATCACAAAATAGAAATTGGCTGTGTAAAATAGCCACAAAATTTTTGGCGGTTTTTAAACCTTCACAAATTGGTCTCAAAATAAAGAATGCATAAAATTTGTGACAGTTTACACCGCCAATTTTTATTTTGTGATGATTTTATTTTATGGAGTTAAAACACACTTAATGGCAGAAAGAAAAACGCATTAAAAGTGTATGTGTAAGAACTAAAACGGATAGTTTATAAGTATAGAAATTGAAAGGTAAAGAAAATGTAAGTATAGAGACCAAATGAATAATTAAACCTATTCTAAAATTACTCCTGTTTAATCTTGAAAGTGATTTACAAATTACTTCTGGAAATTTATCTCCAACAGTGATTTATTTTTGAAAATTTAATTCCGAAATTACTTCTACAAATTTAATTTTAGAATGTGTTAAATTCTCTTCCAAAAATGTAATTCCAGAAGTGACAAATCACTGCAGAAGTTTAATTCTAGAATGTATTATACTCTCTTCTAGAATTTTAATTTCAGAGGTTATTTGTAAATCATTTCTAGAATTAAATTTTTAGAAAAGAGTTTACATACTACTTTCAGAATTAAAATATTAAAATTTAAAAGAGTCTAATATATTTTGGAATAAGACTTAAAAAATACTTATTTAAATAGAAATAATTTTAGAATAATAATTAAAAAATACAGGATGGTGCTTTTAATAAAAAAGAGTGATACCAACAACATCTATCCTTATTTTATGAAACTCAAATAATGATTCGACATTGGGCCTTAGCAAGAGAGCAATATTTGCCAAGTTTCTTTTACAAGATCATAAAGTTGTATATACATTCATAGGCCAAAAAAAAGTAATATATACATTTGAACTAAAAGTTACTCATTATTATATGTGGCTACTCAAAATATTATTGATGCAAATGCCTTGGATTTGAATTTAAATTCTATATAATGGTTCACATAATTAGTAAGCCATTTAAGAATTATGGAAATAGTAAAATTTACATATAGTTCTTAGGTGTGATAGAGCAAAGGACGCTTTATATCCTCAAGTGTTTTGATTTAACAAATAAAATAAACAAATTTTTATCTTGTAAGATTGAAGGATCTTAGTCATACAAGACAGAGCAATGTCTTAGTAAGACGATTGTACAAAGCATTGTGTTTTAATTTAAATGTATTGTCCTATGAATATATATATATATATATATATATATATATATATATATATATATATATATATTGCTATTCTTTTAGGTACAAAACATGAGCAAAAGTTTTGATAAGAAAAGAAGTATATCAAAGAAGCTTCACTTAGTCAAACTCTAATCACCTACTTCATGAAAAGATGTGCCTTTGAAAACCATAAAATACAACAGTGTACTTCTCTGAACAAAAGCAAAATTATTTTCTGTTACATGGCGCTAGTACGAGAAAAGGAAGATAAGTAGGATGCTTTATCTTATTAATATGACTAGTTGGTGAAAGGAATTTAATAATGTAATTAATGGTCCAATGTTCATATTTTTCTCAAGCTTGAAGATGAAGCTTCAAATGGTCATATAACGAACACTTTCATACACATTTATAAATACTAGAGAAATGAAGATGAAAATAGAATCTCTGCTCAAATAACTTAACAAGATTTTCAATTCTTATCTTCTAATCTTACTTTGTAAATCTCTAATTGTAAAAGTAAAAACTTGCGCTAATATTTGTACATCCATCTTGCTAAGACAAAGAAGTCGAGTGATTTACCCTTAACCTTTTCTAAGGAAAAACGGTTGAAGCTTGAAGAGGCATTGAATAAAAGAATACTTGAGATTAAGCTTGGAGAGGCTTGTTTTGTAAACAATACTTAAGTTATTGCTTGGAGAAGCAAGTTAAAGAATACTCGTGTTGAGCCTAAAAAAGCTTGGGTGAAGGAATACTTATAACAATCTTATTTGTTAGTGGAATTCTTAGTTAAATACTAAGGACTGGAAGTAGTCTTAGGTTAAAGACGAACCAATATAAAAACTCTTGTATTTTTATATTTTCCCCTTTCTTTTATATCTTGCTTAGGTGTTTTAAAAATAATTAAATGCTTAACTTGTTTTTGATTATACTCTCTTTGAAAAGAGGCTTTAAGTTACATTGTCTTATCAAACACACCAGTGTATTGTCCTATGTAAGATAAAAATATCTTCTTAAGTAAAAGCATTTGCAAAAAATGTTTAAAACATAATTCAACCCCCATTCTTATGTTTTCGTGTTTTCTACAGTTTGGAATCAAAGCTCAGCCTTTAAGGGTTAAGCACTTAATAATGTTATAAGACAAAGATTTGAGATAGCAAATCCTAAAAGATAGTTTATTCTCGACAGAGCTTCCCTAACAAGGCCTCTAACCTTCAATGGACAATACTATCCTTATTGGCGTGATCGCTTGGAGATGTATGTGAATTCCACACAATACAATGTTTAGAAGATCATTACACAAGAAGATCTTGTTGTCACTAAACTTAAAGCAGAATATACACAAGATGGCTACAACATGTTGCAACTCAATGCTAAAGCAAGGTACTTCGTTACTTGTGCTTTATTTAAAACCAAATTTAACAAGTTTTATAGTTACAAGACAACAAAATATGTGAGATGCTATCTAAATCACACGTGAAGGAATAGTCTCATTTGGAGGTGTAATACCTTAATTTGTTAATCATTTTGAAACTCAAATCTTAAGCTTTATTAGCTCGACACTGGAATTTTAGAGTAAATTTTTTTTATACAATTTAAAACAACTTTATTGAACACATTTTTCCTTTCTGGCAAACAAACTAATTTTATTTATAAACAATTAAAAGATACAACTTAATTTTTATAAATATAATTGAAAATGGAATACATTTAAATTTCTATTTTACACAAATATTACAGTTACATATTCTGACATGAGAAGGGTTCACATTATATTATAATGATATTATAGCACGACTGACAAACTAAACATGTATCTCTCTAAATTAGGACAACACTGTCTTTACAATTAGTGAGATATAGATTGAGACATCACCCCCAATTAGGGATAGGTGAGTCCTTTCTAGACTTTAAACTTTCACTCTAAAAGAAAGACCATGCATGCTTTTGTTATGCCATTCTGATGTGATCTAGGTTGAGGCTTGTAAATTGTTGGATATATATGTAGCACTTCCAACTAGCCTTTTTCACTTGCTAACATCACGCATTCCCAAACATTATGCTCTTTCATGTACATGCCCAAATGACATTCCACTTCCTATTTCTATATCGACACCCATAAATGGTAAAAGGGAGGAATTAAAACAGAGGTGAATTAAAACAGAGGTGAGAACCAGACATCAAGAGTCCCAAGGAATCAAAATAGACCAAAAGACTTACCTAAAACATATTTCATACAACTTATAATAATATTCGAACTACTACTAATAATTACCGGTAACGTATTATTATATAATATTTTAGAAGATCATACCACAGTCATCATGATATCAAATAAACAACATATTCACAACATATAATATGTCTCAATCAATGATCAACTGATATGTCATATGCAGGGGTTCCTATGATTTGACCTAAATTATTTGTGACACTTTATCAATACAATGCATATGGGCCTATTCTTCACTTGATGCTTATCATCAAAACATCAATAACTCTGAAAATTGATTGGAAGTGCATATTCTTTTCCATAATAATATCATCATCATAGTTTGTTCTCGAGAACTAAGCCACACTAAAGCCTTTTCATGAAGGAATACTCTCAACCAATCTTTGTGATGCTTAGTAGTTGTTGAGGCTATCAAGCCAGTTTATGTGATTCTCTTGGTTCAAGGTTGCTAGCCTGACCATTAGGATTTCATAACTTGATACCTTAAACCCCAAGACTACCTTTGAGTCCCTGTCAACATCCCTCAATGTACCAAATTGTAACTTCTCAAGTTTCATCTCATCATATGCAAATGATGCATGAACCACAACTCAACACTCAAGGTATCTAACCTATAAGTTTCACCATTCCTCTGTAAATTAGTACTTTCCACTCATAGCTACTCAAAGGTATGGTCAACAAACATTAAGATCCAGAGAAATAAGCAATATATTCCTTAATGCATCATAATTTTCATCGCATACACATAAGCATGTATTACACATTAGATAAATAAAACATTGAAAAAGGTAGTGTAGCATAAATCAAATGAATTAATTTCATAGTTTCTGAAAGGGCTTTCAATTTTATATAACTATTTATAATGAGATCATCAATGCACTTCATTTTCATATTCTCACATGTGTGAGTTGCTTAAAAATATTTGTATGAGAAAGCCTGAAGAGGCTTAGTGTTAAAGAATACTTGGTTTGTAAACTATGTGTGAAAGGTTACTGTGTTGTAGCTTGAAGAGGCGAGAAGAATACTTGTATAAGTGTTTATTGATATGGTGGAGAAATCCTTTGGTGAAGGGACTAGACGTAGCTCTTGGATTTAAGAGTGAATCGGGATAAATTCTTTGTGTTTTTCTTCTATAAGCTTATCCTTTTAACAATTTTGATCCCTATTATTCTTCTAAGAAATCTGTCTTGTTCAAAAGTGCTTTCCAATAACTTGGTAAGAATTATCTTCATTGATATATGTGCACACACACACATAATGTTTTCGAAAATGTTTTCAAAGTGACAGTAAACATAACTCAACTTTTTTTTTCTTTGTGTTTATCTTGTTTATTTCACGGGCTAGTGAGCTAGGTTGGGTCATGCTCACCTCTATTATTTGGTGTCTAAGAATTGTGTGTTTTAAGTGCTTAGGTCTTCATTTTATATGCTTTGATGTGTGTTGATTTTTTTTTAGCATGAATTGCTATTAAGTGCAACTAATAGCTTGAATCATGCTACTTACAGTGAAAGGAGGAGCAAAATCTTATAAAGATGAAATATTGTTCCTCTAGTTTTTCTTTTTGCTCTCTGCTTCTCTTGTTACCATTGTGTTCCAAGTTAACACAATGCTATCTATTTTCACCCACATATTGTTTTTGTTATTTCTCTTTATTTTCTTCCTTGCAGTCACCCTTTCTAATGTTAATACTCTAATTTCACTCAAATTGTTTTTATGATTCTTCAATTTTTCTCCTCACAAGTTCTTGACCCATCTTGTTATTCTAATTCGACCTAGTTCAAAGGAATTTTGATAGATTCGAGTTTAAGAAATGAATCCTAGTGTATTTTGAGGACAAATTTGGGCTATATTTTGGGTCATCCCAACCCAGTCCAATGTCATATACTCTTTTAAAAAGTATAATTTTTAAATAATTATATTTTATTAATACAACTTCTTGGCTTAATAAATAATATTTTGTCTAATATAATATTTTATGAGAAAATTATACTAAAACCTTCTGAAAGTTATTGAGATTGCATAAAACCCCTTGTTTTTTAACGTTTACAATAACCTCCATTATAGGGATATACAATGTAATGTTTTTTAAACAATTAAGGAGAGTTAATGCAATATATAAGAGGTGTTAGTGTAATGTTTTTCAAATAATTAAATGGGTTAGTGTAAGGGTATAAAAAAGAAGGGTATTGAAAGAAATTTGACAAAACCTTAGGGTGTGTCAATATTACTTTATTTATATTGATATTATTTATCTAAAAAATATATATAGTAAAATATACCTTAATTACAATTGTATATTTCTTTAATTTTATGATCTAACTATTTATAATGTTAAGATTAATATAATATGCTAACAAGTTAGGTTGACCTGGTCTTGTCCCATACATTCTTGGGTCTTAATCGAGTTGGGTTTGAAAAATTGACCATATAAAAATTTTAGATTAAGTAGGGACACAAATAAACCTATCTTCACTTGTCCCATAAACACCCTTAATATTTATAAGCAATTGGACTGATTTGTTTAATTAATTTTAATGCAAATCACTTGGTTGTCTACAATGTACCATAGTAGCTAATGAATGTTTAGTAGAGGGTGAAGTTAACTTGGGGTGGGGCCATGACAGGTTGAGCTGATGGAAGAACATCTTGTAGACTTGGGGGTGATGAAAACAAGGTAAAAGGTGGTGTAGCAGAAAACAGAGAAGCCGTTTAGCTACTTTATTACATAACATACCATATTTTATCAAAATATTTATTTATTTATTTCAGACATTTGATTGTATTTTTTTTTATTGTACTTCATTTTTTTTTGTAATAATTTTGCAGTTTTTTGTTTTGTAAATCGGTTGGACTATGTATTTTAAATGAGTTTAAGGAGCTCAAAATTTTGATTCCATTTATTTTGGATTTTAGTTGATGGGTTTAGAGGCCTAATTCATTTTTTTTTCTCTCTTCAACTTCCTTGTTTTGTTCAAAATAAGCTTAGTGTAGCCCAAATTAGTTAAAAGAATAAAAACAAACTCTTATATTGGGCCCATGCTAGCCCAATTAGGTTTAAAGGCTAATTCAAAAAAGTGATAAAAAGTGTGAACAAACTCTTATATCTAAGGTGATCAAATTAAGTTAAAAATAGAACAAAATAATAAAAAATAACGAAAGAGCAAAAACAAAACTTTAGGTTTATCTTAGCCTAATTTGAAAGAAATAATGTAAAAAGCAGTAATTATTATTTGCACCCCTTTTTACTCTTTACACCCCTACTTTTTGAATTTTTTTACAATACCTAAATTACCTTTTTGTTCACACCCCCCTCCCTTTTAAAAACCTTTTCCCTTCCCTCTCACCTTTACTCTCTCGCTCATAGTCTTCACACCCAATCCTTCATCCTTTTCTTGTTTCCTCACCTTTTGCTCCTCCCTAACTCCTCCATATGAGTTCTTTTGCACCTGCATTCCTTTTTTCTTCGGTAGCATTTCACTGCTTATTCTTTTTTTTTTTTTGTGTAGTGTCGATTTGACGAAATATAGTTTTCGCCGTGTATCTAGACGAGATACAGAACAAAAACTAGTTTTCATTGTGTATACAAGACTTTTATATGTAATTACGTTGTATTTAACTTTTATTTATCTAATGCAGATACGATATGATACGTACACAAGGTACCAGATACACTAGTGAGGTTGCTTCTAGGGAAAGCACATCCAGAGTTAAGCGAGCACAACCCATTGCTTCAACTCGTAGAAATAAAGCGACATCAATGCAATAAGAGGCAAAAGTAGTGGTGCTTGTTGATGTGTCACAAGAGTCAGTTGTCTCTCTTGAGCACCAGGTATCAATAGTAGAGCCATGGGTTGCTAGTCTCCTTTTTTTAGGAGGTCTTGAGGACCTTTTTGTGATGAGTTCCTTTGCAGACCATATTGTCCTATGGTTATGGATAGGACATAATCTCAACAAGTTGAAGGTGGTCAACTACAAGAAGAAGGTGTTGTCCTTCATGCCTAAGCATGACCAGGTAAAGGAATACATAGACAGGTTTGCGTTGGCACCGCTTTTGCAGGCATGCTACAAGATGGTTGACAAGGGCATTTTGTTTACTTTCATTGAGCAATGACACAAGGACGTCGATTCCTTCCACCTACTAGTAGGGGAGATGATTACTCTAGATGATATGTCATTTCTTCAACATTTACCTGTTACTAGGAAGCTATGTTCCTACCCAGCACTACAGTAGGATGAGGCAAGCAACTACCTAATGGACATGCTCGGGGTCACATTTGACCAGGCATACACCGAGACCGATTGAGGAGTGTATGTGCAATTGAGCTAGTTGTAGGACTTATACGATGCACATGTCCAGGTTGGGAACTTCATCATAGCAAACAAAGTTTTTTTGCTACATTTAGTTAGCTACACTATATTTGCTAACAAGAGTTCCACATGTGTGGATGTGGTATACTTGGACTTGATTGATGCAAGGAGTATGCACGAGGTGCCTAGTCCAACATCATACTCTTTTAAAAAGTATAATTTTTTTGAATAATTATGTTTTATTAATGCAACTTCTTAACTTAATGAATAATATTTTGTCCACTATGATATTATATTTATATTGATATTATTTATCTAAAAATATAATAGTAAAATTACCTTGATTTTAATTGTGTGCTTCTTTAATTTACAATCTAACTATATAATGTTAAGATTAATATATTATGGTAACAAGTTGGTTGACTGGTTTTGTCCCATATATTCTTGCATCTTAATTGAGTCAGGTTTGAAAAATTGACCTTATCAAAATTTTGGGTAAAGTAAGGACACAAATAAACTTGTCTTCACTCGTTCCACCAACACCCCTAATATTTATAAACAATTAGATTGATTTGTTTAATCAATTTTAATTCAAATCACTTGGCTGTTTACAGTATGTATACCATGGTGTCTGATGAATGTTTCGCAAGGGATGAAGTTGACTTGGGGAGGGGCCATGATAGGTTGAGTTGATGGAAGAACATCTTGTAGACTTGGGGGTAGTGAAAGCAGGGTAAAAGGTGGCACGGTAGAAAATAGAGGAGTCATTTGGCTACTTCATTACATAGCATAGCATATTTGATCAAAATATTTTTTTACTTTCTAAGACTTTTGATTGTATTTAGTATTTTTTTATTATACTTCAAATGTTTTTTAATTTTTTATAATTTAGCTTTTTTTATTTGTAAATTGGGTTGGACTTTGTATTTTAAATGAGTTCAAAGAGCTCAAAATTTTGATTCCATTTATTTTAGATTTTGGTTGATGGACTTAGAGGCCTAATTTAGTTTTTATTTTCTCTTATTCATTTTCTATTTTTTTAAAGTGGGCTTAATATAGTCCAACTTTGTTAAAAGATAAAAACAAAGAAGATTGAAGCAAATTTAAAATATTGGGCCATGCTAACCTAATTGGGTTTAAAGGCTAATTCAAAAAAGTGATAAAAAAGTGTGATCAAACTCTTGGATCTAAGATGACCCAATTAAGTTAAAAATAGAACAGAATAATTAAAAATAACAAAAATGAAAAAAATGGAACTTAAGGTTTATGTTAGCCCAATTTAAAAGAAATAGTGTAAAAAACGTGAGTTGCTATTTGCACCCTCCTTTTCACTCTTCACACTACCCTAATTTTTTTGAAATTTCTAATAATTACAAATTATCCTTCTATTCACACCCTTTTTCCTTTAAAAACCTTTCTCCTTTCCTCCTACCCCCACCTCTCTTGCTTATAGTCTTCACATCCCTATCCTTTCATCCTTTTCTTGCTTCCTCATCCCCATTGCTCCTCCTTTTCCCCTCCATGCAAGTTCTCTCACACTTGTATTTTCTTTGCCAACATTTTGATGCTTTTTTTTTGCATGGTGTTGATTTGATGGAAACTAATTTTCATTGTGTATATGGAAGAGATACACAATAAAAACTAATTTCCATTGTGTATATGAGACTTTAATATGTAATTACTTATGTATTTAACTTTTATTTATGTAATGCAGTTACGATATGACACATACACTAGGTATCAGATACACTAGCAGGTTACATTAAGAGTTGAGCGAACACGATCCATTGCTTTAGCTTGCAAACATAGAGCGATAATAACATAACATGAGATAGATGTGGCAAGTGCTTGTTGATGCACCATAAGAGCTAGCTTTTGCTCTTGATCCCCAAGTACTAGCAGTAAAGCCATGGGCTATTGACCTTTTTTTTTTTTTTTTTTCCAGGAGGTCCTAAGGACCTTTTTGTGGTGAGGTCCTTTGTGGACTATATTGCCTTGTGGATAGATAGGGCTGCCATGAGCTAAAGGTGGCCAGCTATGGGAAGGTGTTATTCTTCATGCTTGAGCATGAGTAGGTGAAGGAATATGTGGATGAGTCTGGGTTGACGTCGCTTCTACAGGCATGCTACAAGATGGTGACAAGGGCATCTTGTCTGTTTATGTTGAGTAGTGGCACAAGGACACCAACTATTTCCACCTTCAATATGAGAGATGACCATCATTCTAGATGATGTATCATCTCTCCTACATTTACCTATAGTTAAGAGGGGATGTTCTTACCTGGCACTACAACAAGATAAGTCACGTGACTACCTGATGCACCTACTCGGGGTCACCTTAGACTAAGCATACATTGAGACTAATCGAGGTGCACACATGCGATTGAGTTGGTTGTAGGACTTATACGATGCGTACTTTTAGGCTAGGAACTTTGTCATAACAGCTAGAGATTTTCTGCTACAATTGGTTGACTGCACCATATTTGCTGACAAGAGTTCCACTTGCGTGCATGTGCCACACTTGAAGCTTTTTCGCAATCTTGATAGATGCGTGGAGTATGCATGATGTGGCTTGGCCTTGGTATACCTTTACGATTAGCTCATCCAGGCCAGCTTGCATCATATAAAGCAATTAAGAGGATATATGACTCTCCTACAGGTACCAATTTTTTTTTTAATTTTCTTTGACTTCTATGTTTTCTTGTTTTACGATAATTATGTTAATAGTTTTATAAGCTTAGATATTTGAGCACTTTTTGGCCATTGGCTCTCACCAATTGGCCCCTAGATATACTAAGTGATCTCGTCGTGTTTATTGATAAGATATTATGAAGGGCTCTGTGACATGTTCACCACCCAGACTGAGCTAGATGTGTTGTAGTTAGAGGAGGTCATTTGGACACCTTATGAAGCCTACAAAGAGGAGCAACCTTTCTAGGACATCTCATACTTGTCGGGCTTCATTAGATTAGGCACACTGTTGCATGTCCATCTACTAGATAGGGTGCTACGACATTTTAGGTATGTACAGGGGATTTCATACTCATCCCACGTCATTACTATTGATGTGCCTACTATTGAGGAGTGTGATCAGAGGCATATTTAGGTAGAGTTTGACCTAGCTTTTTTTTTTTTTTACTTTTTTTATTTAAAAGTAAAAGCTAGGCCAAACACTATTTTAAAAAAGTTCTTAAAGAAATAAGTGACTTATTTTTTAAGAAGAATAAAGAAAAAAAGGAGCTTATAAATAAGCTAGCTTGAGTAGCTTTTATAAAGCTTAAGTGGAGCTTTTTTCTAATATGTTCCCTTCGAATCCTATCATCCACCGATTCTTGTCCCCCAATTATAAGTTTATTTTTGAAAGCTTCGTTATAACTTATAACAATGTCATTATAACAATTCATTTTTTTAGGAGCATTGTAGCGTTATATATCAATTTTGAAAAACAACTATCTGTATCAGTCTCATTATATATAAATATATATATATATGTACATATATATATATATATGTATGTATACATATATATATGTGTGTGTGTGCGTGTGTGTTTTGTGTGTGTGTGTATATATTATTTACAAATTATCATTAAAATAAAATTTATTAACCAAAGTAATTTTTGATGTTTTTAAAATTATTATTTTAAATACTTGTATTTTAATATTTTATTTATTTTATTATCATTAAAATAATTTTATATAAATTAAATTATTTTTATACAACATTTTTTATTTTATAAATGTATTTTTTTATAGGACAAGATAATTAGTTTTAAATAAAATTAATTTTTTAAATTTTTTACCAAACAACTTTTAATTTAAAAGGAGCTTTCAAATTAAAAACAATAATTTCTGACAAACAGCTTCTACTTTTTATTTTAATTTTTAATTTCTAACTTTAACTTAAAAGTAACTTTTAAGTAGAAAAAAAGCTGAGTCAAACATATCCTTAGTATCTCGATCACATTCTTGATGGTGCCACTAGAAAAGCACGTATTGGTGTGATTGATCTAGCAAAGTGCTTGAATGGATACGTTCCTTGGTTCCATCGCATTGTCCATCCATATTTCAGGCTTGAACAAGAGGAAAATCCTTTGAGAGACCCTCTAAGAGGTATTTGTGCAAATAGTTTGAAAAATTTACTCGTAGTTTTATTGATGTTGTTGTATGCTTGAACTATCATGTGAGTGCTTATTTCTATTAGAAAATATAGTTTGAAAATGTAAATATATAGTATAATGATATAAAGTATTTTTCTATTAAAATTTAATAGCAAATTAATTAATTTTAATTTTGACCAATTAGACTTTTAGGTTATATGTTTGACCCAACTTTATTTTTTTTTACTTAAAAGTTACTTAAAAGTTTTGTTTTTTTTTTTTGGGTATAGACCATAGGTATTCTCTACTGGAGGCAATCTTGCTCGAGTCGGGTAGGACCATTATAGGCGATAAAGCTCTCTCTTCGAGTATTTAATGTAGCTACATATTCAAGACTCGAACTCGAGACCACTGGTTAAGTTGGAACAATCGTGCGCCAGTTAATCCATGTGCTTGATGGTAAAAGCTACTTTAAAGTTAAAGTTTAAAATAAAAATTTTAAAAATAAAGTAAAAATTGTTTGATAATTTTCATTTTCAGTTTTAAAGCTCCTTTTAACCTAAAAGTTTCTTGGTAAAAAGGTTTAAAAAATTTAAATTTATTTAAAACTAATTGTCTCACTCAATAGAAGCATATATTGATAAAAAAAAAATTATGTAAATTTAATTTAATTAACATAAATTCATGTTAAAGATAACAAAAATACATAATAATATTAAATGCATACATTTAAAATTTTTAATTTTAAAATGTCAAAGATTACTTTATTTAATAAAAAATAATTTTAAAGATGATTTACATTTATTTTATTGTATATAATATTATTAAATAAATTTAAGTATTAATTACAAAAGATAAAACATTTAAAAGCTTATATATTATTGTTCAATAATATTTTCATAAAATAAAAAATAATTTTTTTAAACAAAATTCAATAATCTGAATATATATTAAAAATAATTTAATAAATAATCCAAAAAATATTTAATGAATACATTGTTGTAATTAAGAATTCAAAAACTTTACTACAAATTATTTTTTTTTAAAAATATGAATTCTAAATTAAATTTAAAAATAAGAATTGTAAACATTTTCAAATATCAAAATTTTTATTTAACTATATTATTTAGTCATTTTAGCAACATTCTTTTATTTCATGTAATGAATATACATTGACTTCAAAAATGAATGTAATGAATACATTGAAAATTTTTAGTTTTGAAAATGTCAAAAATTATTTTAATTAATAAGAATTAATTTTGAAGATAATTTTTAAATATTTTATGATATAAAATACTAATTAAATAAATTTATGTATTAATTACAAAAGATATAATATTTAAAATTCTCCATACTATTGTTCAATAATATTTTTAGAAGATAAAAAATAATTTATTTAAATAGAATTCAATAATATCTATATATTATAAATCATTTAATAAATAATCCAAAAAGTATTTAATAAATATGTGGTTGTAATTAAGTATTCAAAAACTTAACTAAAAATTAAAAATTTTAAAAAATATGAATATAAATAATAAATTTATAAATATTTTAAAATATATAAATTTATTTAACTATATTATTTAATTATTCAGTAATGTTCATTTAATTTATATAATTAAAATTTAAAAAATAAAATTATTTTTATGTTTATTTTTAAAATAAATAATTAAAAAAAAAATTAATATCTTACAATAAAAAAATATTATTTAAAATAATCTAAAATCTGTGATAATTATTTAATGCAGAAGCCAATGAAGTAATTAAATCGTTAAATCAGTGAGAAGCTTAAAAACAATATATGATATTTTAGGTTGAGTTGAGATTCGAAGAGGTGACTTCGTGATTAAACTTTGTAAGCTTTAAAAAAGTTCTCCCTAATAACTTAATTAAAAGCTACTTTTTTTTTAATTTTTAATAAAATAAGTTGCTTATTTTTTTAAAAGATTTTTATGAAAAATGTTTGGTCCAGCTTTTCCTTTTAAGAAGAAGATAAGTTTAAAAAATGCCGAGCCAAACACACTCTTAATATAACAACCAATTCATATTGATTAAATTTGGATATCCTAGGAGTTATTTAAAACCATAAAGTGGTTATTTTCCTTATCATGAAATCTTAAACATTGTCAAAACTAAAACTACGATGATCTATTTGTCAGCTACAACATGTTCCTGTTATTAATCACATATCTTTAAACAATTAAAAAAAAAATTGCATTTCTCTCTTTAAAGTTAAAATAGAAAAGTTCATTGAGTTGCTAGCTTTCACTATTTAGAATTAAAAAAGCACATGATACCAACAAGTTATTGATTTAAGTAATACATATTTACTTAAGTAATGTATAGCATTCAAGTTTTATGTATAAACAAAATCTCCTTTGAAACCCCGTTTAAGATACTTATCTAAACAAAAAGAGAAAAAAAAAAAAAACATGACAACAGATTTGGTAATTAACCTATTTGTCACATATTGATTATATAATTCAAATTCTATTTTTTTTTAAGTCAATTCAAATTCTATAACTATGGATTAAGAAAATAATTAAAGAAATTAATATACAATATTAAAAGAATTATACCGATTGGTTAAAGTGAGAAGGAAGTCAAAGAAAGGTAAGGAAAAATGTATTATTTATGTTGAAGAGTTTTATATTTTAAATTCTTGTTGTCCATATCAATTTATACTTGAAATGACTAAGCTTCTTTCTACATATTTACATGCCTTTTCTTTTATTCAATCATTATACATGTTTGAATTGGAAAATTAATACGCGCTTCAAAAATTAAATTCTTTAAAAAATATTCATTCGATTGAATATTGTTTCATACATTAATTAAGTAGCCGATATCAAATTCTTATTTTTCTTAAAAACGAAGACTTTAAATCAGGATAACTTTCACAAATATTGTTATGATACAAACCTATTAGATAGGTGCTTTTGCCCAAGCATGTATTATTTTCCTTCTACGTAGGGTGCAATGCTCACTCATCTCTCAATAAATACCCCTCTCCTCCTTTCACAAAAGCACCACACACCTTTTTTTCCTTACAAATATTTCCATCTTCTCTTTGCTCTCAACAATGTCAGAAAGAGTGTCCATGGGAGATGTCGAGGACAGAAGGTTGAAGCGCAAGATGAAGGAGGAGCTGCCCGCCTTGGCCGAGAAGGACTCAAATTCGGGATCCTCTCCAAAACCTGTCGATCCCTCCAGCATCCAAGCGCAAGAAGAGAACCAGCTCTCGTGCAAGTTCTGCAGCAGGAAGTTTCGCAACACTCAAGCCCTTGGGGGACACCAGAACGCTCACAAGAACGAGCGAATCCTCTTGAAAATGAGAAAAGAGCGAGAGAAGAATGCCTTCTGGTTTGGACCCAGATATGTTCAGCTTTATCCCTGTGCGTTTTCACACATGCACCCCAATCCCATGCCTCACATGCCTTATACTCTTGCCCCACCTGCTGGCTATGGCACTAACCAACAAGGGTTCTCCCTCGCACCCCACAATTTTGGGGTGCCAAGTTCGTGGGGTGGAGGGGCTGCAACAACATCTCCATGGAGACTGAACCTTGAAACTCTGGGGCAGTGGCAGCAGATTCCTTCACCTGCCGAGAGTGCACCCAAAAGTCCCGTTGGTGATTCTTCTTCTCGTGTTGGTCCTGGCTCTGGTGATCTTCAGGGAAGTCCAAGTGTGTCAACTAAAGATTCAACTCCGAAAGTTCTGGACTTGTCTCTCAAACTTTGAAGTCGATCTTGTCATTTTAGGCACATTGTGATCAAATAATGTTTCCATATAGTCTAATTTGCAGTTCTCTTTTATCGTTTATTGTTGTGCTATTGTTTTGCTTTGTGTCCTTATTTTCAATAGTAGTTATCTCGAATAAGGAATCAAATCTTTGACCCCTTTTTACACAGTCTTCTCGAATTAAATCATCACTTGTTCGGCTCAGCACATAAATCTATTTACGAGTACAAGTTAGTTTTTTTTTTTATAAATTTATAATTAAATCGAATATCAAGTTAGTTATATATGTATGATCTCACTTTAATTCTAACGAAAAATTAAATCCAAACGGGATTTTGTAATTTTAAGAATTAATGCATTACCCATAAAAATTTACAGACTATATTCTAGCGATTGAAAATTTTAGGGACTAAGTTCTTTATGTACTTCTTAAATTTTTTACGTATAAAAAACTGACAAGTTATACACCAAACAATGTTAAAAGCTAGCATTTTTTTTTCGAATGGAAGAAATAAAGACATAATAACTGACAAGACAATAATAATAATAATAATAATAATAATAATAATAAAGAAATATTCGAACCATTTAATTTTTTTTTGTCGTGAATATTGAATATATCACTGTTACTTTAAAAATGAAAAAACAGGCTATGTACTGACAGTGTAAAGTAATTTATACTGTCATCTAATTACAAATTATCATTTATTGTATATTTGTTGACTTTTATAATAAATACTTTAAAAGTCATATTAATGGTGATTTTTGATTGGTTAATAGTGTAAATTTTTTTACGTTGAAAGTGCATGCCATTAAACTCTTAAAAAATTTTGAAAAAAAAAATTCAAATTTTGATTCCTCCAAATCTTGAGCTAAATTTATTTTTATTTACAGTTTTTGTTTCTTTATAAGAATATTTTTAAAATTATTTTAATTATTTCTTGTAAATTTCAAATGTTTATTATGGGTAAAAAAGTTATAATAACAAAAGCTTTTGAAGTTTTTAATTGTCTATTTATGTTTTAAATGTTTATTATATAAATTATATTTGTAATGAAATAATATATAAATTTGTCTTAAATTATTGGCTTAAATATGTTTTAATTCATATTAAATCAGCGAGTTTTGATTTTGGTCCTTGTAAATTTTTTCTTTGTTTTTTATCCTTTTAAATTTGAAATTACTATCTTTTGTCCCTATAAGTTAGTGAATTTTGATTTTGGTCCGTATAAAATACTTTTTCTTAATTTGATTTCCATTCCTTTAAAATATGAAATAACGTATTTTTGGTCCATAACGTTCATTTTAAAGTAGATAAATAACATTTATTTTAAGAATCTAGAAAATTTTTTAGAGGTATTACATGTTGTCATTGTACTATAGACAGTAGTGTGGGTGTCACCTAGGATGATCACTTTATCTTTTGTTAAATATATAAGCAATTAACGAAAGTCATATAATAGTAGGAACCAAAAACAATGATTTTAGTTTTTTGAGGATGAAAACCAAAGAAATTTTTTTATAAGGATTAAAATCAAAACTCAATTATTTTATAGGAATTAAAAACATATTTAAGCCTAAATTATTTGATTTAATATTTCCCTTTAATTCTTGAGAGTTAGTGATGAGAAGGGCAAGTGAAAAGTAAGAAAGTATGTTGGTCAAAGGTTTTGACCAATCAAAATGGAATTTAAATGAAATAGAACAAATTTAGTATATGTTTTAACACCATATCTAGTCCACTTATTACCGTTAATTTATATTATAACTGCTTTCCATATTCAGCAATATGTCTACTTTTAATTCTCTATAAATCTCTATCCTTTATTAGACAATATTAAACATAAAACACGTATCATTGAAGTTGTTAGTTTTTATTTTGAAAAATTAATTGATAAATAATAAATAAATTTATGTATTTACACAATTTTTTATATTTAAACTTTATATATTATCTATTAAGTTTAAGTGCGATAAGTCCCAAATCGAGAATTTATCCCATAGTTAGTTTAAAGAACTGAAGCTTGTGGGAGTATTTCGAAGTTCTACTAGAGAACCAAAAGCCCTAATTATGATGTTACAAACAAAATTATATAGTATCTTATTTTTATTTTATAATACACAATTACGACTAAAATATGTTTGTTTCGGTCAGAGAAAACCCTCAAAAGTTGTCTGTAGATTTCTTATGGCAAGTCTATTCGAATGTGTGTTATGCTTGCCCCCTTGGTTGTTGGAAGAGTTAATCCTCATGCTAGGGAACAATTACTCGCATTGTGGAGGAGTGCCTAGCTTGATTGTGCTTTCTGTTACGGTCTTCGAGTAATTACCCATAGAAAAATCCATGTATAATTACTGAAAATAATCTATCTGTGAGAATTTATGGACAAAATTATTCGTGGGACATTATCGATGGATGTTTCCATGGAAAAATCGTTGGTAACTAATATTTCTTATTTTTTATTTGCTACCCACGAATATGTTTGTTTTTAAATAATTAAATAGCTTATTTTTATATATAAATCATTTCCATTATAAAATGAAAACAAAATATAAATAAATTCAACTTAAGCTTGAACCAGCCATCACTTAAAGCATATTAATTAAGTTTGAACAATGTATATATTAAAAAAATTAATCGAGAAATAATCAAATTAGTTTCTTATACAATCTAATAATTTGAATACTGTAGAGATCTAGAGTATCTTGCTGGTAGTTGCTACTGGTGGTGGTCATCCTTATGCTCTTGGTGGTAGTGGTGGCAATCATCCTATATTTGTGGCTGAATATATTTTGTGCGTCAAGTGGTAGGAACTGGAGAACATCGACAAATGACTGGAACTAGTAATTCAATTGCTCATTGTCCTTCCTCATCCAACGAACCTCCTCCCTCAGTTGGACAATCTCTTTTGAATCATGAGAATGGTTGGAACATGCCTTCATCTGCTGCATAAGGTTATCCGTACATCGATAACCATGAGCAAAGCTCTCTAGCCCTATAGATCCATCCTTTATTCTTGCCAATAGTAGCTTTGATCCATCTTCCTCGGCAAGGTCTAGGGGGGTGGATTCTGAGCTGTAGAAGCAAGATGCAACCTTAGACTAGCTTGAGAAAGTCTAGTCTCAAAATCTTCCTATTATTCATAAATAGAGATGTTATTTCACAAATATAGTAAACATTATTAAAATGAAAAAAATAACATGCAAGATAAGGGACTCACATGTGTCTGCTTAGATCTTTAATTGATGAGCTGATTAGTATATATCCTTTCATATATGGGTATGTTGAAAGACCTCATCGACATGTATAAATCGACCAAGCTCCATTGCCTACAAACAAAAGCATTAATGGTAAATAACCATTTAATATATAAGTATTAAGTTTTAAATGGGTACAAAAGAAGTATGTTTTTTAATGTACTTACCATGCGAATGGTGGGATCATGTACATTGATGGAGCCACCTGTGTACAGACTCCTGCCCTTTTCAGACACCCAATTTTTCTAAGCCTGTGCACACTTTGAACGATAAGCAGGTGCATTCCACTACTCTAACATATTGTTCCACACATGATCTCCCATCCATTCGAGCCTTTTATCGTCATTTTGGGCTTTATTGAACATCTTAGAGAGTCTATAAGAGGCTTTCAAGTGAAAATTTTTCTTGGTTTGATCCTCATTCTTAGGTTTCCACATTAGCTTTCTTTCTATATCAAGAGAAAATGAATAGTTAATATCAATGTTTTTAAAACCGGATCGGTCATTAAATCGGTCAAAACATTGGTTCAAGGTTTAATGGTTCAATCATGGTTGAATTGTGGTCGAATAAGTATTAACAAAATAACAATAATAATTATTAAATAATACATAAAATAATATTAAAAAAACATAATATCATAACTTTATAATACTAAAAATTAAAAATAAAATATAATTTATAGGTTCGTTACATTTACAATACCTACAAAAGTACAAATCAAATGTGTCATGATACATAAGTATAAGTTTTAACTATATATATCAACATTTATTAATAAAAACAAGTTTATATTTAAAATAAAAAAGAAAATGATAAATACTTTAGGTTGGTTTTATTTTTTTAAGAAAAAATCAAAATAATGTTGTATTAAGCATTTTTCATTGACCTGCTGTGAATTGATTTTTGGCCAATTTTTTGGTTCTTTGACCAGTTTTTCTTTAGGCTAATTCTGTGGTTTATTTAAACCAGTTAGGTGGCTGGTTCACCAGTTTTGCAGTTTGACCGACCAATCTTGTTTTTAGAACATAGTTTAATATAGAAAAATTGTTATTTGTTTTCACTTATAATCACATGCCTTAAATTACTTGACCACATATCAAAACCCAACACACTTATTAATTGGGTTTTAACTCAATAAACACACATATACATAGTGTTTCCTAAATTATAATATATCACATAAGTTATGAGTTAACTAGAAAGACATCAAACTATTTATTTAAATCAGAAACAATAAAAAAAAATTGTTCATTTTTTACTTCAAAAGTGCATACCAACCAATATAGCATGAACACATATATATAAGAGGTCCTCATATTTGCATTTTACTCAAGTGGTGACCATTACATCGTCCCCTAAATCCACTAGGAAGATGAACAATAACTTTCACTAGCTGGTAACATCATCTATCACATCTATAGATCAAACCTTTGAAAAAAGCAGAAGAAGCAGGAGTTAACACAAAGCATTTGTGAACTAAATTTCCCAAAATAAGTATACAAATCATACATACTGTAATGTTCGCAGCCAAGTTGGAAGATAATTCACTGTTTGGTGGTATATCCAAATTCTGACCAAGGGAAAAGGGGGACAAAAAAAACGAAGCCCAATCTTCATTCTATTCTAAACAGAAGACATAATGCATGGCTTAGTGTCTAGCAGCCATTTAAATTCTTTCCAAAGTGCATACCCAAAATACAAACAATGCAGTTAACCTTTGTGACAGATCTACAACACACTAGACAAGCAATATAATAGATGCATGACATCTGATAAGACAAAAATAGAGTCTCTAGTTTGATTCTCCAACACAAATAAAATGTCTCTAAGCAACCAGTCCCAACTCCCAAGAACAAGAGCAGTCATACAAGAAACATATATTATATAGATGCCACAGCAGGCACAGGGAAGTTCATTCATTAGTAGTCAAAAGAACCGAATAAAATTAGTAACCTGTTTGTGCAACCAATAGACATCCAAGCAATAGTAATAATAATAACTGACTGTGGCCAAACAATGAAGCTTAAGCATCATGATCCTCACAAAAACAGCATACGAAGGAAGGATAAATTTATATCAGAATATGGCTGGAAGCACTAGCAGCAAGGTTACATACTTAAACTAATTACACACTATCATTGTTAATAACAGATTAATCGTTATTGGATAGGAAATGAGAGAAAGACATTTAATTTTATGAACCTGAAATGAATCTGATAAAGGGCTGGAATACCTAATCGTGGGACAGTATGACCTTGTGGATGCCTTATTATACGGGGTTTGTCAAATGTAGAGGCAAGCTCCTAAGAAATCAGCTTCATCCTATCTTTGTCCCCGATGAAGTGAACAGATTTAGCTTTGATGGAGTCTTTGTGGGCTACACATTGTATATATATTTTGGGATCTCCAAATTTGGATCCTGATATTGATACAAAAAATTTTACGGGTGGATGCTCCTTAAGCAACTTTCCCTGTTAATTTCATATGTTCATTAATTAGTGAGAATTTTACAGCTGAATTTAAATCATAAATCAAATTAATATAATTACTCGCCTGTGCCTGGTAACCTATCAAAAGCGCTGAAAGTTTTGCGCCCTGATTTACATTATAGAAGTCAAATAGTAGCTATAAATAATCAGGGTATACACGAGCAACGGCCAAAAGTGATTATGAATGTTTACCTGTGAGAAGCCAAGGAAACCATCAAAAGGGACCATTGGCTATGATGTATTAGCACATGTATGAGATGCATTCTTCCAAGTTAACATGCTCCGTGAATTCCTAAAATAGAGTTGTGTACATGTTCGGTAAAATTTAATTTCCTAATAATTTTCCTCTAATCCAAGGCAAATGAAGTTTGATAAATTCATAGTTAAATAATTAGCCAGATTTTGAGTGAAAGAGAAGAGGATATAGTATTTACTGTTATATTGAAACCCCTCAAACTAAGGTGGAGGGAATATGCCTTCTATGCCAGACTTCCGTCCAGCAGGAAATTCACCAACTGGGATAGGTGCTGCATATCTTACATATAGACAATGAAACGTAATACAACTTAATTTTATGGTTATATGAGAAATGTTACTACTACACTTTCTTATGTATTCTTTTAAACATTCTTTATTATTTGACTAACATTTTTTAAAATTTACAAAATTATATAAATCTCTCTCCTTATTTAATGAGTCATACTCATGATTTTATACTTTATAATAAATTTTAATTAATAATAAAGAATTTATTAAAAAAGTGTGTTAGAATATATTACTAAAACTCTTCATGTTGTTTTGCTTTCATTTGTATATTGTTGTGCTTTGACTAATAAAATTAGCTGTAAACTATACTATATTTGAGCCGAAAAGTATATATTAGCGATTATTAAGAACTAGGGCTAGCTGTTTGGTAATACCAAAGGTTAAGGCATGCACACACGTATGACACTGACTTAATAAGGATGCAGTTACATTGCATCTCAGCTAGTTGTCACCACTGAGTTGAGATCAGTGTTTCGTTCTGATTGTGGCCATTTTTAGCTAAAGGAGAAGTACTTGAAATCTCTAAGATCAAGGACTTTTAAAGTTAAAAATGTTTAAATGAACATTAAGAAAGACATTTGTTACCATATCAAATCGAGCGAATAGAGAAGGATCCCATTTGCTGATTTGCTTTTTCAAATAACTTCCATTGGTTCTGAATCCGTGGAGGCGCAGTATATTCAGCTTTTTTCCATTTTCTCCTTCCATCTTTGTTTCTCTATATGTTGAATCATATGCAACGGCAATTGACTTAATTTGTAAGAACTAAAAAACAAGTAAAAGAGGAATTGAGTCTAGTTAAAGGAGTTACTTCGTATAACAAATCAAGGTTTAAATTTTTATTGGAAGATATGCCCACATTTAATGTATGATTGTGTCTCAAATAGAATTGTCTCTAAAGAGAATAAATGTGGGAAACTAAGGGCCCGTTTACCTTTTGTTTTCATTTCCTATTTTTATTTTTTTTCTCACTTTTTAATTGCAAAATTATCACATTATTTTCAATCTATTTCCCCTTTTTAAAGATTTATATAGAGAAAGCAAAAAAAAAAGTTGCTTTCATTGTTTCCTGTACAAATCTTTGAAAACAAGAAACAAATTGAAAATAATGTGACAATTTTGTAATTAAAAAATAAAAATAGAAAATAAAACCAGAAGTAAACTAACCCTAAAAAAACAAGCAGATTATGTTCCTACCTATCCTAACCCCATGGTTTCAAGATGAAGGTTAGCGTGGGTCAGTTGCTCAGATCTCCCACAGTAGGAACCTTATTTTAGACCGTTAGATTTGTTTAATTTTACATCAATGATTGGGATTTTTTTTTCATTTTCTTTCTTTTCTTTTCTCCTTTTCTCTTTATCTTTCTCGATTTACCCTTCCTCCTTCTTCCTTTTCCTCCTATCCGCCTTCATTGAAATCGCTCATGGCGAGTTTGCCTTCTTCGTATGTCGTACTAGAGCGTATGATGCTGATGTTCGATTTCAAACAACTAAATGATGCGTTGACAGAGAGGACCTATAATAGATGAAATCTGGGTTGATGCTCACACAAATGTCGGTTGGCTCGAGCTCGATGTTTCCTAGGATACATTTATTGGTGCAAGTTGATTATTGTTCATAGGCATTCAAATGTGTGAAGTAAGCATGTTGGAGATCGTAACGAAGCCCCTAAACCTGTAAGAACATAAACAACACCAGATCTAGAGGGAAGAAATCCCTAAACTCGAATGTGTAATCTCGATTTCATTTTCACTTTGCTTCTCGAATTCGTGAATCAAAAATGAAGCCCCCAAACTTGCAAGAACAAATGAAGAAACCGAAAATGAAATCATAAACAACAGGACCAAATCTTAAGGTAAGAAATCCCCAAACTCGAGCAAGTAACATCGCTTTTGATTTCATTTTGCTTTTCGATCAAAACTTTTATTGAAGATTCGTTCTCCAATTTGCACAAATCTTCTTGTTTATGCCACATGAAGGTGAGAGATCTAATGGAGGCTTGAGATGGTTGTGGGTGGATAAAGGTTGGAGAGAGATTGCACAGTGAGAGAGAAGGTGAAGCGATCGGGGCAAATTCGAAAAGATAAGTAAAAAAAAAAAAATCTCTGTTGCTAATTTTAAAATCATCTAATCTAACAATTAAAAAATACTTGCCCATGGTGGGAGACATGTTTTACTCTCTAGTCGTAGCCTTCTTCTGGTTTTAGGGCTTTAAACAATCCTCATTTGACTTGGTGTTGCACTTGCAAGCTTAGTGGACCACTACCACATAAATTGTGTCTCTTTTCGGGTATATATCATGCCCTTCTGTGACTTTTCCAACTTCATGAAACTCAACTGAGACATCATTGGGCTTGAGCAAGAGTGCAATTATATGCCTAATTGTCAAGTTTCTCTTACAAGATCATATAGTTGTATCAAAAAGTTAATCATTATGAATTGACCAGTTTATGTTTCTATAAATTGTCTTAGCACACAACTTGTAAATCAAGAATCCTATCATAGTTTTTTTTTTCATACAATTTCTTAGCACTGAGGGCTTCTTGTTCACCAAAAGCTACCTTCACAAAGTTATTGTGGCTCAATTTGGACCCCTTAAACTGAATTAGCCAGTTTATGTTTCCATAAATTGCCTCAGTGCACACCTTACGGATTAACTAGGAATTTGCTAGGGTGGTTAGTGATGAAATAATGAATAATGAATTTCATATATATGTTTATACTTCTTTTGTTCTTTTTTACTTGTTGGTTTTTTAGAAAATTTTTGTTTTTATTTATCTATCATTTTCAAAGTTCAAGATAACATTAATAACTTTTTTGTCAACTATACCCTTATTTCTCACCTAATTTTTAATTAATTTACACATTTACAACTAGTATGCATTTATTGTATAGTAGAAATGAGAAAGGATACAATAGAAAACCTCAAAACTATTTTATAGAAAACAATTTAAAATTTATTATATTTCTTGAATTGTGTATAAAAACCTAGAATGACTCTTAAAAAGGAATAGAGAGAGTAATTGTTTGGTGATTAATTTAGTCAACACAATGAATATTAATTGAGTTATTATTGATTAAGGAATCAATAATATATATATATATATATATATATATATATATATATATATTTAAAAGAAAATATGTTAAGAATGTATTGGATAGTATTTTGGAGTGCATTAATAATATTTTATATAAAAAAATTATTTTTAATATTCCTTAACTAGTATTTTAAGGACGTTGATTAACAATTAACAATACATGTAAAAGGAGTACCAGCATCACACTCTTTAATACGAAAAAATTATTAGGTAATTTAGAACTATCAAGTGTCCATGGTCCCAGCTAATATTTATATAACACATTTAATTTTTACAATTCCAAGAAAGAATTAAAAACACTTGATTGCATGTCATATGGAGATTAATGGAGACCATGGTGGTCCAGTACCATTTAATAATTTCTCCTCTAATACACTTCAACTAACACTCTATTATTGGTTGAAGTTTATTAAAAACTACAAAATTATGAGAGGAAGTTATTAAATAAGATGTGAAATTCACAAATTTTTGTAATTTTCAAAAAATTTCAACCAATAAGAGAAAATATGTTTAAAAGAGTATGTCAAAGAGTGTTGCTAGCATTTCTCATACACGGGAAGAATATGAACAACTTAACCTGGCTGTACTGAACTGACAACTTAGTGTGTGTTTAGATTTACGTTCTAACACACCAAAGGTTCAACCATTAAGAGAGTAGCTTTTCTGTTTGGAAACATTGAAATGTGTGTGAACTGGTATTCAAACACACTCTTAACCTCACTACTTTAATAATTTCCGGTTACCATTCCAGAAATGACAAAAAAAATGACGGAAAATATTTTGTTACAAAATGACGAAAAGCATTTAATCTTATAAAATCACATAAATAATTTAAAACTGAAATATACTGCATTCAAAAGACGTTTGCGGGAATTAACGGCTACTTGGAGAGGCGAAGGCGACAACACAACGGTCACACTCGCCCCCAACCACCACCCAGTTGCGGAGCCAGAGCATCATTCCAGTCCAAAATTCTCTGCTTTCTCATTAGATTTGTAATTTGAAATTATTAATTTAAATAAACAATCTTTCAAGAGTTTAATATATATATATATATATATACACACACACACACACGCACACTTTCAGTGTAACTTTCTTTATATAAATATATTCAATAGAAATTTACTTTACTACCACATCATATCAATAAATAGAATAAAATAGTAACATGATGACGTGTGAAAAATATTATACTAACAAAATATATAAATTAAATTCATCCTTTAAAATGATATTAGATACTAACGATAAATTAATTCAACAATAAGGGGAATATTTAATAGGCTCTTTCATGTGCTGTGCGGACAATTTCAAACTTCAACCCTACCAAACATACATATGGAGAGAGAGAGAGAGAGAGAGACAGTTTAATTTGATGGCAAAGTAGTACATGAACTGGTAAAGAACATAGTTGTTGTCCCCGTTTGACGGAGGAAGGCCACTTCCTTCCTCTAATGAAAAAGTGAGAAGTCGGGATAAATCTGTTTTAATAATTTCTCATTATTTTGTTGTTTAGAAAAAAAAAAATGTTCTTCTCAAATTCTTGGGAGAGTAATCTCAAACTTTACAGTGACAAACTCTGATTGCAGGACGGGATGGATAATCTTTCAATGGTAGTTACTGATAATTTCTCGACCTTGACAATAATAACTTATAAAAACTTAGACATTCAAGCATGTAAATAGAGTCAAGAGGTGAAAAATTAGAGAGATTTATATAACTCCATTGACATATTAGTAATAAATACAATTATAAATGTAATTGATTGATTCTGAAATGATTGGAGAGATTTTTGTTAGTAGTTATATGGTTCAAAAGGATTATCATTATTAGTCATGTGCTAAATACTTTTGGGGAGACATTGTCTACGTGTTTGACCTACATTCTAGCCTTGTAGGCTACGGTTGGCCAAACCTAATCCAAAACAAAGATTTTGTGCTCACATTTAAAATCTCATAGTAGTTAATCCTATTTTGATTGTGTTTTTATAATCTTGAAATAGTAATATTTAAATATAACGTTCAGGAATTTTTTTTTACTTTCTCCCTCTTTATGAAAAGATCTAAATCTGTGTTTTAACTTAAAAAGTAACTTAATTCTTTTAAAAAAGATATGGCTAATCCGTACGAAAGATTTTTCCACAAAATCTAGATGCAATGACATGTTTAAATTTGACTGGATAAACATTAAATTAAAAATATAAAAATGAAGAAGTTTGATAAAATTAGGCATTATTCTTTGAATATGTCATTGTGCAAAGATTTGTACTAACCGACATTTGTGCTTAAAAAAAAAAAACACTATTTTTCATTTTTTATACGGATAAACGGGTCAACGGCCCAAATTCTCAAAGAATAGACAAATAAAAAAAGCCTATCATCAAGCATCAAGTATGATGCTTGACATATTCACATTAAAATAAAAGTTAAAAGAGTAGAGTTTAGTCGAAGAAAGTAACTCTTATCTTCCATTCATATATGCCCATTGTTGGCAAAACTATTTGCACAAGAATCGGCTTCTCTAAAAACATGTTTGCATAAAATTTTAAAAGCGAGAGCATGTGTTTATTAAAAGAAGTTAAATTTGGATCGATAGTAAAAGGATGAATTTTTAAATGCTTGAAATTTTCATTGGTAATTTTTTAAACCAAAAACATAAAATTTGAACTTCCTCCTCCTTAGAATGAAATTCCGAAATCGATGACCTTCCACTCTTCTCTTAGGAACTATTGATACATTTTTTACTTTCAAATCTCAAAACAATGCTCTTTCTTTTGTTTTGAACCAATACCTTGGCCTAACATGCTTCAAAACTTAGCCCAAAATGAAAATTGGTAGCACAATATAACTAACTGAATAATGGCTTAACAAACAGATGTTTATGGCCTAAACCATCTAACGACTTAATAACAACTCTCCAAACATCATGGAAACAATTGAAGACATTACAATTACATTTTTGCCAAATAATGCGTCAAATGGGCTATATAAACTTTGGATTCAACTTTTCGAGGCATGCACTCATTTTGAGTTTTATCTTTCTCTTAAACACATATTTACTTAAGCATTAGAATGTTTTTGTAGAGGATCATCACTAGCTACTATCGCTTCCTCTACCATGATCAACTACCAACTACTGTGATCTGCTGACCTTGGAAGAGCTCTGACTAGTCTCTTCCAACTTATATTAATGCTCGAAGCATCTCAACAGTGTTCCATTGAGCATCGTTGAAGGTTGTAGACTGATGAGGTTGATGACTTCGACATTACTACTTCGAGCACTTGGTAAATAGTATGCTGTTTTCGCAAAGTTTTTGTCAACAATCCCAAGGGCTTCGATGACCAGATTGTGAAGCTGCTAAGCAACAATGAGACTAATTAAGAAGATAATGGTCCTTGCCAACAACTACCTCAACATGAAGTTTTTAATTTCCAGAAGTAGTTCATCGTCGCAAATTTCATCCAGAACAAGAGAGTTGAGTTCGTGGGAAATTTTTTCAACTTCATAAAAAATTACATGATTGAATTTCATTGTGCTCAAACATAAAGTTAAAATTTCAATATTCATTAGTACAAACTATGATATTTACATTTTTTTAAAAAAATTGATTGCATACTAATCGATTTAGAAAAGAGATTGTGACATATTTGAAATTACTGGAAAAAGTTTCAGATTGGTTCATGAGTAACCAATCAAGAAAAGACATTCTAGATCAGGTTTTTGTGTAAAGTGCATCCAAACATTAGGTGAATGGTGCAGTTAATATGTTATACTATACTATTTTTGGTAATTGTTTTTATTTAAATTTAGTAATTGTGTTTTGGTGAATCGTACTTTTGTTTTGACGTTGTACTAAATTATAATGAAAGATGTCATTGATATTGTATTGGTTGATTAATTGTAAAGTTGCCCATTAATTTTATCTTTTGGGAAAAATATGTTTTTAGTCCTTATATTTTCAATCAAACGTGGTCAAGATTTTTTTACTTTTTTATTAATGAATTTGGTCTTCAAATTTTAAAAAACATGTGGATTTAGTCCTCCTAATTTTAAAAAACATGATAAATTCTTAGAGGAAAGAGACTAAATCCACATATTTTTTAAAGTTCGAAGATCAAATTCATCGATATAAAAGAACAAAAACCTTGACCATGTTTAATAAAAAATATAAAGACTAAAAACACATTGTTTCCTTATTATTATTTTTTTGGAACCTATTCGTATTGTATTGTACTGTATTTAGAGAAATTATTGTTTGATTCAAGACTATTTTTTAAAATAGACTTTAGGATTGATCTAAAAAGTAAATAATAATTTATCTAAAAAGTCTTTTCTAGACTAATGATTATAAAGCATTTTGTTATTTGTTTTTCGAAGATTTTCCATTGAAGAGAATTTTGATTTCACCAATAACTAAAGAAAGAAATTAAAATGTTCAGTGAAAGACAATTTTATCCTTAAATAATTTTTTTCCAGAACTTAAATAAAATAAAAATTAAGCCATTAATAATAAGAAGGAAAAAACAAAACAATGACACATAAAAGAATATAGAATAATGGAAATCAGAAACATGCACCATGCTCGTTGAACGTAGTCCAATCTAAATGTATTAATCCAAAGCTAACAATGTACTTGAGGAGTGGGAATCGGTCCGAAGATAAAAGCAATAACTACTGGTCGAAAGGAAAAGCCATAATCTAGGTGGGAATTGACAATAGATATGGTATTATGTAAAAAATAACTGTTGGAAAATTAATAGTGTATAATAAATCTTTGAAAACCCGTCCAGAGGCCATCACGATCGTTGCACTAGGTTACCATTGATATGCATGCACCAGTGCAATGGTGAAGAGAGATTGAGCGGAGAAGTTCTGTTGCTGTGTCAAAATGGAAAAATTATTAAGTAATTCAGAACTATTAAGTGATAGTCCTAACCAATATTTATATAACATATATTTAAATTTTATATTTATAAAAAAAAAGTAATAATATTTAATTATATATCATATAAAAATTAATAAAAATAAAGATAGTCGAAGACTATTTAATAATTTTTCATCAAAATGATAAACAGTACTAGTAGCTCAAAAGCTGGTTACGGTAGGCTGAACAAAACATGACGTGTCTTCAAAGAATTTGGACAGAGAAGAGATGTTTTCCAGGTGGCGAGCTATTGGTATCTGAAGAGAGACTTGGGACAAGCAGTCAAGCACAACCCCTATAAACAAACATTACTTTTTCTTTTATCTCCTTTTCACTGGGTACGGATTTAGAACTTATTAAAGAAGGCCAGAAAATAATAATAATAATAAATATTAAATAAACATTAAAATATAATAATTAAATATATCATATTATTATTTAAGTTATAAATATTATTTTTTAAGTTTATTTTTCATCATATTCATAGTTAAAATAATATTTTAATTATAACAATTAAAATATAAAAAATTAATTCTAAAACTAACATTTATAATTTTCAAAAAATGAAAAGGAAAGGTCCTGCTTCACCCCCTTGGAACCGTTTCTGCTTTCCACCTTCTTCAGATGCACATGCAAACAGTTCTTGGTCAATCTCACGATCCATGCAGACGCATGCACATGATAAACACTCACGTAACCATCACCCTGTTAGTTGCAGTGGAAGTTAACTGTTAACTCTCTTGTAAGTTATAACCATTAGTAAATGCGGTTATTCTGTTAGTTGCCAGATGCACAATTGTGAGTTGTATTCATTTGTTTTCTTGAGTTTTCAATGCAAACCCTCAATTGTTGTTTATTGTGATTGTTTTCAATGCAAATAAATAAATCTCAATGAAATTTACTAGAAACGTCAATTAATTTGTTAGATTGAGTTCACATAATTTCTAATTTTATATTTAGACTTGTTGAAGCTTAAATAATCATGATTGATTCAGATTGAAGTTGTGTCTGAAGAGTAACAATGCTTTTATAAACTCTTGTAGCGATAAGTGACAAGATTAGATATATCAATCAATCTGTCTTGTATGTCATATTCAAAACACGCATTTTATGATATTATCTGAAAAGATAAATAAAAGATTTAAAAAGGGGTTGCTTTTTGGGAACATGATATTAAATTTTAAGAGTGAAACTTTTAACATAATTAAATCTCGTAATTAATGAATATTTACTTTTAATTAAAATTTTATAATTTTTTTATCAACGTATAAGTTTTTATTGAAATTTGTAATATATGAGGGAGAATATTTTTCTATAAAACTAAATTTACTAATGAAAAATATCATTGAAGCTCAAAATTCCATAATTTCTCATGATTTGTCTGAAAACTGAAAGTACTATATAACGACCAACTATGGGGAATGTCTAGTAGATCTAGATCTGAATTCGAAGATTATTTATGGCAAATAACTTAAGAGTTGATATTAATTAAAATAACTCAAACCACAACCTTGTTAAAACAGATAAAATGAATCAATTTATTAAAAGAAGAAGAAGAAGAAGAAATTGGGACTACATAGAGAAGAAGACAGCAGCAAAATATTAGAAGTAATATAAAGAGCTAAACAGCCTCATATGGGCATCTATTCTTATTGTTGTATGTCACAAAGTCTCAGTATCTTCAAGATGAGGCATAATAACATTATGTAATATAGTCTTTTTAATATACTTTTTATTATTAGTTAAAATTTATTAGACATTATAAAATTATAACTAAGAGCTCATTAAATGAAGAACAATAAATTTTAACTCATTAAAAAAATGTATTAAAAGTATGTTCTTAACATTTTTCATATCTTCAATAAGTGTTTAGAATTTAGGGTTTACCAGCTGATCATTTTGATTATTGTATTGGGGATTAATTTATTGTTCTCATTCTTTACCATTGTCACACCCTTTTTCTTAGGAACTACTTGAACGAGGCTTACCTATTCAATATCAAAGATATGATATATGACTCCTACATTTAGCAATCTAAGCACTTATTTCCTTAATACTTCCTTTATGCATGTTAGAATTTAATCTTTTTTTATTCTCTACTGAAGGCTTGTAATCACTTTCTAGCAAAATCCCATGCATGCAAATCGATGGATTGATTCCCTTAATGTCAGTTATAGTGTAACCAATATCTTTCTTATACAACTTGAACTCTTTAAGTAATCTCTCAGTTTCAATTTTAGTTAGACTTGCATTGATAATGACAAGATAGGTGAAGTTGGATCAAAGAAATTCATACATAAGTAAAAAAGGAAGATGTCTAGGTTCTACCTATGGAGTTTGCTCCTCCTTCCAATCTTCACTTATAGTTGGTGTTTATAACTTCTTATGGATTGTCTAGCAAGGAGGAATGTAGGGTGTCCCTTCTAGCATACATGCTTACTCAACACTTTCCTATGTACATAAGATCATCTATAGGATGGTCTCTAGTTTAGCAAAACTTTAGTGGATCATTAACAAGGAACTTGATATTCTTTATTTTCACCACGTGATCTAGTAAATCAATCTTGCAATACGAATTTATGTTTAACAACTTTAAATAAATCAAAATCAACAGCATCATTACTCACAGTTAAGGAAAATTTACCTTTCATTACATCTATTACACCTGCTATAGCTAAGAAGATTCTACCAAGAATAATGGGAATTTGAGTATCTTTCTCCATTTCTCCTGCAAAGTCGGTGAGGATGAAAAAATCTCCCACCTTAACAAGCACATCATCTAAAATATACCCACTAGATGTTTATCAGATCAATTTGCCAATTAGCAAGAAAATAGTTATAAGTTTTAACTCTCTAATGTCAAGCTTCTTGCACACTGAGAGGGGTATGAGACTAACATTAGCCCCTGAATTGCACAAAACTCAATTGAAGCTAACATTACCAATTTGGCATGGGATGGAAAAACTACAAGGTCCTATAATTTTGGACGTGATTTGTTTTGTATTAAATCACTACATCCCTCTGTTAAAGCTATAGTGTCATAAATGTCCTTTTATTAGATAAAATGTCTTTTAGGAATTTGGCATAAGAAGGCATTTGTTAAAGGGGTTCTATAATAAAATATTATGTAAAGCCTTTTTAATACCTCTAGAAATCTCCCAAAAATGTTTATCTAACTTAGCTTTGGGCAACCTGTAAGGAAAATAGATAAGTGATTTCTAATGCTTAATATGACTACTAGGTTCTTTCTTTTCATTAACCTCTTTATCTCCTTCATTCTCTTTATCCTTTGCCCTAATATTCCTATCTTCATTTTCAATAGTACCTACACCTTTACCATTACCCTCCTCCATCCTAGTGTTCCTATTTGTTTATCACTCCTAAGTGTTCATAAGGATTAGTCTTAGGTTGCCTAAGAAACATACCTTGAGGTGTGGCAGAAGAACTTGCATGTTGAGTAATTTGTTTTCAAGCATCTTGTTGTGGGTGTGGCTAAAATGTTTACTTTAGATGCTAGTTGCTTCATGCCTCTCCTAAAACTTGACCTTGTTGCTTGAATTCCTTATTCTGCCTCCAACTCTCCAAATTTGGCATTTGTAGTTGTTGGAATCTTGGTGATGGTCTAAAATTATTCTAACTCATTTGCTTGTTCTTGTAAGAAAAATTAAGATGATTCTTCTGGCCTAAGTTGTAAGTATTGGAAAGGGAATTATTTAGCCTCCCCTAATTAAAGTTGACTACATCTAAGGGTGTGCAAAAAATTCGAACTGAACTAAACTGCTCCAAAATTGAATCGATTCAAATTTGAAAAACCGATTTGTTTTTGAATAAATCCAAACCGAATTGCTTTTATAAAAAACGGTTCAACTTACCAAATTGTTTTTTATAAAGTGGATCGATTCGGTTTAGTTTGGTTCAATTTAGTTCTTTGAAAAACCTAACCATATGAGTGCGAAATGGATAATTGAACCGATCCAAATTTAAAAAAATCGAATTGTTTTTGAAAAAATCCAAACCAATAAAGCAATTCAGTTCAGTTCAAATCTATTTTTTGAAATATCTATTTTTTGCATAGCCCTAACTACATCAACTTATTGTATAGAAGAATCTTTTGAATTCACTTAATTTTAAATTTTATATTTAGTGATTTATAGTTAGTTGGTGATCCTTTGAGGGATCTATATGTTATTGTATTAGTTAAGAAACCTGAAATTTTGTTTAGAAATTAGAAGCCCTCCAAATCTCCTTTCTTTGTAATTTCTAAGTTCCTTCAAGTTTGAGGGGATTGTATAGCAAAAGATTTAGCATATCACTTACGAAGTCATAAGAGTTTCAGGCACCATCTGGCAATTGTGTTTTCTTGTGTTTTATGCAAACCTTCTATTGTTGGTTGCTGTGATTGTTTTCAATGCAAATAAATAAATCTCAATGAAATTTACTAGTCTAATCAAAATCTAAATCCGAGACAAACTACGATCTTTTTTTTTTGGTTGAGAAGACAAACTTCAATTAATTTGTTAGATTGAGCTTGTTAAGCTAAATAATTTTATATATTTAGAATTGTTAAGCTTAAATAATGATTGGCGTTTTTTTTTATTTTTTTGGTTGAAGGATAATGATTGAAGTTGTGTCTGAAGTATATCAATGCTTTTATGAACTCTTGCAACGATAAGAGACAAGATTAGATATATCAATCAATCTGTCTTGTATGTCATAATCGAAACACGCATTTTATGTTTTTATCAGAAAAGACAAATAAAAGATTTTAAAAAGGGATCAGTTTGCTCTTTGGGAATATGATACTAATTTTAAGAGTGAAATTTTTAACATAATTATATCTCGTAATTTAATCAATATTTAACTTTTAATTAAAATTTTATAAATTTTTTTATCAACATATAACTTTTTTTTGAAATTTATAATATGAGGGAGAATATTTTTCTATTAAAACTAAATTTATTAAAGAAAAAAAATTATTGAAGCTCAAAATTCCATATTTTCTCATGATTGCAACAATTTGATTTCTGAAAACTGAAAGTACTATATAACGACCAACCATGGGGACTGTCTAGTAGATCTAGATCTGAATTCGAAAATTATTTATGACAAATTACTTAAGACTTGATATTAATTAAAATAGCTCAAATCACAACCTTGTTAACATTAAATGAATCAATTTATTAAAAGAAGAAGAAATTGTGACTACATCGGGAAGAAGGCAGCAGCAATGTAATATAAAAAGCTAACCAGTCTCATATAGGCATCTATTCCTATTATTGTATGTCACTAGCTGAAGTGTCAGTATTTTCAAGATGAGTTACAGTAATACTTTCTAGAGTCTTAGTATTACTTTTGATGTTATTTTTATATTTTAATTTATTAATTTTAACTAATTTTAATATAATTTATTTTTTTAATATATAACAAGCAGTGATGTTGTCTCTCAAGACAAAAATAATATATTAAAAATAAATTATAAGTGTTTAATTAGATTATAATTTAAAAAAAAATTAAAAATAAATTAGTGAATTGAAAAGTAAAAATAATATTAAAAAAATAAAAATACCATTCATAATATATTAAAAAATAAAAAAAATTATAAAAGTAAATTATATGTACTTGCCTGGTTTATATAAAATATAAATACATTGTTTAATTGAATTACGTACCTAAAAATAATCTAATGATCTTAATTTAAAATATTTTTCATTACCTTAATTATCTTAATTAATATTCTTTATTTTGTTAGTCATGTTAGTACCAAATTAACTAGAGTTAATGATAAAGACTAAAAAGAACAGTAAAAAAAGGTCATGAATCTAAAAATAACAATTTTTTTTTGTAAGAACTAAAACTAGACAAAGTCATATTTGTAGGGACTTACATACAATCACTATTTTAAGAAGCTAATAATATTAAATTTTTTTTTGGTAATGAGCTAATAATATTAATGTGCTAATATATTGTTATATAACTTTTAGAAGAATTTTACATTAATGGTGCGTCAAATTTAAAATATTTTCTTATAAATAACAAAAAAAAGGATAGTCTTATGCATATTTTATTATGGTTTAAATGTGTTTTTTATTCCTATTATTTAGCATTTTTTTCATTTTTCGTCTCTGTAATTTTTTTTTTCAGAATTGTCCTCATGATGTCACCAGTGTCACGTCAACAATAGTGCCACATCAATGCTACAGTAAAGGGACTAAAAATAAAAAAGAAAAATTTACAGAGACTAAAAATGAAAAAAAAATTACAAAGAAGAAAATGAAAAAAAAATAAAATGACTAAAAGAAATAAGTGACATATTGTAGACATAAACAAATATTTAAGCTTAAATAGAATGTATAAATTTAATTTAAAATAATATAAAATAAAATAATTAAATAACAAAAAAAATTATTTTTAAATAATCATGCATTTTGTCAATCTTTCTTCACCTTTTTCTCATTCAATACTATACAATCACTCACACATTGCATAAATAGAGAATGCATCTTAATTACCTAAAACTAATATCACTTAACTTTAGTTTTTGTTGGTTCAAACATCCTACATACTAACTCAGATTTTAAGACTTTTATTAAAAAGGCTAGATTTAGGTTTTTTAAGAAGCCTTTTTAAGTGAAAATGGCCTAGTCTTTATTCACTTAAATTTAATATCACTTAACTATAGTTTTTGTTGTCTCAACAGGCATATTAAAAGAGTGTACAATGGAGTTGAGAATCATTAAAACCATGCTGCCAAGGCTGTAGGCCTCTTGGTTGAGATAGCATTGGCAAAGGAAGGCAGGGATAACACAAGTGCCATTGTAGTTGAGCTAAGAGGAATAGTGATTGAAGCTTCATTTTCTACCAAAACATGTATATTTTTTCTTCTTTTTTCACTTCTTGACTTGTTGCTTTTGGACTAATATCCACTCAGGTTGTATGTCCTCAATGCCACAAGAGATTATCTTTGCCTCAAGTCATCGATCAACAAATCATGAAAGGTGTGAAGACTTTAAGACTTTTATTAGAAATCACTCAAGTCATCAATCAACAGAGCATAAAAGGTATGAAGGAAATAACAGTTGTGTGAAGGGAATAACTTTTCTTTATTTAATTATGGGTACCAGTCCCTCATTTCTTTTCCCTATATTTTTATCCAATCAAATAATAAAATAATATTGTTTTTTTTTCTTATATTTTAATTTATCTAAACAAAACGTGACAATATTTTTTTCTTTTTTTTCCCTATTTGAAAAATTCAATTGTAATTAAATTCTATGTGAATCAATCTTTGCCTCCATGAGTTTAATTTGGGCATTTTGATCAAGTGAAGTCTTTTGAACCTAATACCAATTGTTGTATGTCTTAATTAATTATACATTATAAATTAATTTTAATTTTAATTTAAAATGATCTTATATTAATTTTAAATTAAATTTATACATTATATAAGGCTTATTTTTTTTGTACTTGCAAATATGTCCTTTTTTTTTTCTTTTAGTCCATGTATTTTTTTTTTCATTTTTGGTTCTTGTAAATTATTTTTTTCATTTTAAGTCCCTGTAAATGTTTTTTTTTCATTTTTAGTCCCTCTATAGTAACAATGACACTATTGCTGATGTGGCACTGATGACGTGGCACCATGTTGACATGTCACTTGGTGACGTCATTTTTTGCTAATGTGGCATGTGCTTATGTCATCATGATGTTAGTATATTAACTTTTTTGTAATGGAGTTGGACTGTAGGGACTAAAACTGAAAGATTTGGAAGTTATAAAGACAATTTTGAAAAAAAAAATTACATGGACGAAAAATGAAAGAGTGCTAAATTATAGGAAAGAAAATCATATTTAAGCACTTTATTATTATACATATTAGTTTCATATTAAATAGTTTTTTTATCAAAAAAATACTAAATAGGTTTTAAAAGCTATATATCTTATTATCATTAGGAAGGTCACTATGTTTAACTTATAGGGGTGTATTGGATTGAGATTTTAAATAACTATTTTGACATAAAAAAAAATTGTAGATTTCAAAAGACTATGTAAGAATGTAATGACTTATAAGATTTTTTGAAAAACAATATTTTGTAGTTTAGATTTTAATGGATTTATATCATAAGAATTTATAAGATTTGAAAGAACCTCAAGAATTTTTAGCAAACATTTGTTTTCGATGGTGTACTATAGAGTGAGTTACGTGTTCTATGTCTTGTGCATAAATTGTGATCTCTTAAGATTGATATGAATGTTTATATGCTTTAGATGCCATGATTACCTGTTGAGGATGCAAATCTTGTTATATGTGCTCTATATGGTGTTGTAGAGTCTTTAGGGCACTCACTGAGATCATTAGTTTAAGTTTAATATTTTCATATTGAGTAGAGCTAGAGCAATAACAAATGAAGCATTTGACATAACTTATAGACTTATAACTTTTTTATTTTTGTCTTAGTATTCTAGTTCATTCTTTTGTAGTTAATAGCCTTTTGCGTGAGGCCTAGTTATTATATTGAGGATTATTATTAAGTCTTGTAAGGTACTTTGGATAGTCATGTATTAAAGTGTTTATGTTTTATTTAAGAAGCATTGAGGTTTTGTTTTAAAAAGTTTATATTTTTGTAAATGAAACTACGTGTGAAAGGTAATGCCCCTTTGGGGTGTCACAATAAACATTAGTATAGTACTTGGTCATCTCTTTCTTGTAATCCTACATACCTTCTGTACAATTTGGTAAAAGATCTTTCTACTTTTTTCCCTTTTTATTCAACTTGTTTGGACAAATTTATTGTGTGCATCATTAAAAAGACAATGTCAAAAATACATAAAAACCTACTGCACCTGACGTGAACTAGTGTGATTGAATAATGACATTTTTTTCTTCATTTTTCATTTTCTTGTTTTTTATTATGTTAAACACTAAATTAAATTTTTTATTTGTTATTATCTTTTTTATGTAAATAGAAACTATCAAGAAAAAAGAGAATAAATATCTGAATCAACAAAATAAAAACTTAAAATATTTTGAAGCGGTTCATTTTTTTTTTTTTACTAATAACACAATGATAAAAATTATTGTAAAATTTTATTTGAGAAGTGTGATAAAATGATTAGAATGAAGCTTTTACAACTCAATCTAGTCAAAAATAAAAATGGGTTCTAAAAAAAATAGATTAACTAGATATAACATTTTTTTGACTTTTTAAAACTTTTGGAGATACAAGTTGTGACAACTTGACATACTCAAAGCTATTGTTTTATTGATTTTAATCATTAAATAAAATAAAATTCTTACAAAAATCTATTATGCAGTTTTAAACAAATATTATTAAAATCAAGCTTTATAATTTAACTAGTAATAACAAAAATAATGATGAAGTCTTTCAATAGAAAAAAGGTTAATTGGATGCCACTATCTTTCAAAATAATGTGATAGAGAGGATATTTGATATTTTTAAATTTCTATTCATAATTTTTAAGTTAGTGCCTCCATTTCTATTTCAGATAGAAGCGGAACTTGTGTTAGCATGTGTATCACTACATAACTTTCTTTGCAAAAAATGTCATTCTAATGAATTTCCAATTGAACTAGTAGACGAATCTTCATCTTCAATATTACTGGTTAACGAAGATCATAATTTTGAACCTATTGTTCAAATTCAAGAACAGGAACGAGAAGATGCTAATGCATGGAGGGCTAGTATTGCTTTAGATATGTGAAAAAAATATTACTTAGGAGGACATGAAGCTAAAATCCATTAACTATTAAAAGATTGAAAAATCGTATTGTTTTTCTTTTATTTACTCAAAACTTATTACTTTATATGCATGTTGTATCAATACTATCGTTGAGAAGTAGCCTAGGATACATGTTTAGGTTAAGGAATGCAACCTTCTATGGTTACCTCTAACTAAGCATTCTCAAATGGCATAATGTCCTCGGTGATTAGTTAGGATTGCTAAGCTTTTCACAATACATGTCGGCATCATGGGATCCATATGTCATTGGGGTTTCCCCACTGAGCAACCCCCAAGGTCGAGCTGACAACCCCTCAAGGCCTCCACTATTTGGCTTATAATACTTTCTCCCATTCCAAAATCTCAATGTCATGATGTATGTCTCGTACATACAATGTACAGAAGTGTCCCTCTAAACTTCTCTTTACAAAATGAGTGAGTCTCATTCTTGGCCTTCACAAGGTAGGTCCTTCACAAATGAGATATCACCCGAGCCCATTCTCGCCTTTCACAAGCTAGGTCACTCATCACAATGATATCAAATCATATAACACATCTCATAGCGTAATATACACAAGTCATGATCATAGTCAATTGGAATAAACATACTCAAGTATAATATCAAAAGTCACACTCATAACACAAGTAAAGCAACATTCATAGCGTCATGTACTCATTTCCCTTATCCCATATCATATTCCTGTATCTAAACGATCTAATTATTAGTCTCTCAATTTAGTTTTTGATTGCCTAGGTTAGTCCTACTATTCTTGTACTCCAAAATTTGCACATTTTACTGACAAGGAATTCAACACGCAATGCTTAATGGAGCACCGGCATGTTTGATCAACATATTCTAATTCACTTATTATAACTTTGAATTTGACTTTATTGAGTGTTTATTGGTCTTAATAGTGATGTTCTAGTTGATTTTTGCGTGTTTGGATTCAATTGGGCTTTAATGAAAATGTTAATTAATTTTTAGATTTTGATGGGTTTTGACCTTTCGTCCTTGTTTGGATCATAACTTAGGCTGTAGAGATGCGTTTGAGATGATCTTGGTGTCTATGGAAAGATAAAAGAAAAATCTACAACTAGGGATGAATTAGACTTAAAGTTGGATACATTGTTTCCCGCTGATAGGCCGACATAGGTGTTGTATTTTAGGCATATATTGAGTTATAGACATTATTTTTAGGTGATTCTAAAGCCATTAGTTAGCTAACACGCAGGGCTACAATTCTTATGAAGGCCACAAAGGCTAATTCAATCATCTTCCTACTTGTTTTTTCCTACTAAGTTGATGTTTTCTGTAAGGAAAGTAAGCACGAGTGTGCTCATCACTCGACAAATTGTAAAATCATGATTTGTGAGCATGGAGGCTCCCTAAGGCCTCCCTAAACTACCAAAACCCTATAAGGTTGTGTTCATATTATCTTAATGTCTAATTGCCTAACATTCTATTCCCAAAATGGAGATTTCCTATCAATCTAAGTCGTTCTCATTTAAGCCTAATCATTTAATTCCTTATCCAAATAAGAAAAACCCTCAAATCAACCTAAACCCTCACCATAATCTCACTCTACCCTCAAACAATCACAAATTGGATTAATCACATAGGTTCACACAACAACAACAATAACAACAACAACAACAACAATAATGATAATATATCCACACATGCATGCATACCCACAGTATTACTCTTTTTTACTTTCCAAACATTAGAACGTCCTCTTTAAACCCAACAAGTAAACATTCATTCTAAACCTTCATTAAACCTTAACCAGGGGTAATGCATATGCACACAAACAAGGAGGGAAGAACAACATTATTCCTAAACATCAGAATGCCTCTTTCTTAGACTCCTTAATCATACAACAATATCAATGGCTCTACCTTAACCCTTCAATCTTGCACAAACATTAACAAGTACAAAATCCTTATCCTAACCCCACTCGGCATAAACATACAAATTTAATGGCAGGCAAGACAACAATAGCAAATAATTATGAAAAAAAGGGAAACATACCAGGCACACATACAACAAGAATGACATACAATTATGGAGAAGGGGGAGCATACAAAGGGCTGCACTTAGGGGTGTAAACGAGTCAAGTGGAGCCGAGCACTTAAAGTTTAGGCTTGGCTTATGAAAAAAATTAGTTGGTCAAACTTGGCTCATTTATTTAAACAAGCCTAATTGAAAGCTTGAACTTTGATTGTTTAAAAAATATAAGGCTTGAGCTTGGCTTGTCTAGCTCATTTATAACTTAATTATTTTTGTTTTATGAACAAATCTTACATTTTTTAACTTTATCAATTTAATATTCAATAAAAAACTAAATACTATATGGTAATCTAAAAATAGAATTATGTGCTTAACATGTGGCATGTGAAACCAAACATTCTAGACTATTATATTTTCATAATCCAGTAAATAAAAAATTTATAGCTTTTTGACTACTATAAAAAATAAACTTCAAAATCAATTTATTTCTTTCAACAAAGTTTTACATATTTCCATAATGAATATATAAATAACAAAGGATAGTAAAGTCCACAATCACCAATTTACATAAACGAGCTATTCACAAGCCAATAATGTCGAGCTTGTAAAGCTTGAGCTTGGTTCATTTAAATAATCGAGCCAAATTTTAAGCTTGAGTGTGTTTATTTAATTAAACAAGTGAGCTTAAATGAGCATTTAACGAGTCGAGCTTGAATAGTTCACAAATAGCTTAGCTCATTTACACCCCTAGCGGCACTCATCTAAAGATGGTTATCAAATCCCTAAGAAGGGTGCCTAGGTTTTCTTTTCTTTTCTTTTCCTCTCTTTTCCTCCCTTTTCTCGCTTTTTCTGTTCCTATTTTCTAACAACTAACCCTAATCTCTCTTCATTTCCCCTTCTTATAGAACATGGGTGTGTAGCTTGGTGGGCTTAAGTCCCTATTAGGTCTTAGATGTTATCTTAGGTCCTATTATCTAATTCCTACGAATTTCTATCACTAGGATATTAATAACAATAACAGCCCTAATAATAATAAGAAGAAGAAGAACAACAACAACAACAAGAATAAAACTAATAACACCTAAAGTATTCGCAATATAATATTAGAGTCCTAAAAATGGTCTCCTTATGGTTTATTTCTAATACTCAAAATTTAGGCTATTACATTTATACTGCCTTCAACGAATAGAGAAGGAATTATGTGTGATGAAAAAAGAAAAGTTTGAAAACGGCAAAAAAAGAAAGAATGAGAGAATAGAAAAGTCTCAAGGGTTTGGGTGAGATTGTTAGATGGGTGTGGTATTTATACATTCTATTAAAAAGTTACACAAAATCCACCCTACAATGTATATTTTTTGAATACCAAAAGAAATTTTGTAAGTTGTATAAAGTCTCAATTGAATATTACTAAATTTTGACACACTATTAAAAAAATCCTGATAGTCCTGATTAAATACCACAAGACTTATTTATATTATTTAAAAGTCTTGATTGAATACCACAAGACTTTTTAAGTCTTTTAAAATCCTAATTCAATACACCTCTTTTAGTGTCATACTTTATATATATATAAAGAGAAAAAGTAAAGAGGAATCAAGTTACTTCAAATTCTTGGTGTTTATGGAAAGCTTAAAGAAATATCTACAACTCTTATGAAGAAGTTGTGAGCTAGTTTGACCTGTATCATGGTCAAATTTGGACTTGAAGTTGATGACATTGATATGCTTGACAACCTAACCTAGGTGTAGTAATTTGGGCATATCTTGAGTTGTAGAAGTTGAAATAATGTGAGACTAGTGCCAAAATTTTAAGGAAAGAATTATCTACAACTTTGATGAATACATCAAAAGCCAATTTGGCCATCTAGAGGGTCAAATACGTCAAGGATAGTGGCAAACGTAATATGCTCTACAACTCAGCTATCTCTTAAGGAAATTGAAACCCAAAATAAATAAGCCTCCAAATGAAGTCTAGTAGACAAATTTGAAAAATATTTGGAAATATTTAGAATTTATAATTTCTTTTAGTAGGATTTGAAGTTAATAAATTGGATTAGGATATGTTTTTGGGATTTGTTTCTTCTAATAGAAAGAGAATCTTATCTTATTGCTAGGATTAGGATCTTATCTTTTCTTAAGGATTTGCAATCATTAGCATTTGTTTAGGATTTATTCTCTATTACTTGTTTTTCTATAAATAAGAAGCTATGTAATTAAGGACCAAAGGAGCAGAAGTTGATTAAAAAATTGAGTTTCTTTTCTTCATCCTATTCTCCTTTTCTTTTTCCTTCTCTTTCTCATTTTGAAGGTTTTGTGCGAAGCCTCCTTGGAATGCTAAATATCCTTTGAGTAATCTATTGGCTTAAGGTTTCTTTTTGAATCTTGAGGTTTAGTTTTGAATTGCTTTTTAGTTTTGATTGAATTCTTTCCCTATTAATCTCTTTTCTTTCTTAAATCTTGATTGTGAATTGTCTTTGTGTTGGTGCATCATCATTTAAATTAGGGTTTACATTCTTTTGATCAATATGTTGAACGCATGATTTGGCATATTCCAATTGAGATTAATAGGGTCTTTGATGCTTAATCATTGGTTTGATATATAATTCATTTTAAAAATTGGTTTGGTAACTTAAAGAGCGCTCAATTGTTTAACCCAAATTAATTAAATTTTGAATTAAATTAGTAGGTATTCTTTTAAAATTAATTGATGCTTGATTGATTAATTTTGGGATCAAACAAGAATTGAATCAAAAGTTGAGATTAGATATTAGAAACCAATGATAGGTTTGATTAAGAAACTTAACGAGTGAATTGGTCACTTTTCTTGAATTGATTTGTTTCTTTCAAATTGTAATATTTTTGGTTCTTGAACCAACCCTTTTTTCTTTTTCTTTTTTTAATGTTCCTAATTAGCCGGTAACAATTGAAGATCCTTGAAAAACGATTAAAGTTGTTTGTCTTGTATTGCGAGTTTCACTTGTTATTTGACCTGTGTACAATTACAAATCAAATTTAAAGTTACATTTGCTTTTTTTTTTTTTTTGAAGTCGAAAGTTACTATTGCTTTAAATCTATAATCTCATATAAATTATCTCATCCTTAATGTGAAAAAAAATTATACACATACTTTCTTATGATCTGACTCTAACATCTTCAAATGAGAAAAATATTTTTATTAGTTTTTAAAGATTCAATATTTACTTAAATGATAATCACCCTTTATACTCTAATCCCAAAGGTGAATATGAAACAGTTCAGGCCGATAAGCTTATGCAATATGTCTCATACAAGACAGTTACCAAGACTCTTTCCACCAGACTGACGATAGTAATGGAGAAGCTTATTAATCCATGCCAGTGCAATTTCATCCCTAACAGAAATAGTGGGGATAATATTATTATTGCACAACGGGTTATCCATTCCATGAAGTATAAAAAAGGGAGTAGAGGCTGGATGATTATTATGGTGGATCTAAAGAAAGCCTATGATAGGCTTACGTGGGAGTTTGTCAGAGACTTTAAGAGACATTAGTTTACCTGAAAATTTTATAAATCTGGTTTAGTGTTGTATTTCTACTCTTAGAATGCTGTGGAATGGGAAGGCTTTGGAGAGTTTTAGTCTCACCCGGGGAGTGTGGTAGGGAGATCCAATATATCCTTATATTTTTGTTCTTTGCATTGAGTGGCTTTTCCAATTAATAAACACAGCTGTGGAGCAAAAGTTTTGGGACCCCATATCTATTTTCAGGGATGGCCCAAAACTATCTTATTTAGCCTTTGCGAAGGATCTTCTATTGTTTGCAGAAGCAAGTATGGAGCAGGTGAAGGTTATTAAAACCATTCTGGATCTTTTTTGTAGTAGTTCTGGGTAGAAGGTGAATTCTAAGAAGACTAGAGTCTTATTTTCAAAGAATTTCAATTGGCAAAATAGAGAGCAGATTGCCCACGAGCTTGGATTCCAAAGGACGGATGATTTAGGCAGGTACTTAGGGGTCCCGCTCCACTCTAAAAGGGTCTCTAGACAATCTTTTCAGTTTATTATTGATAAAATTAACCAACGACTATCTGGTTGGAAAGCAAAAAGTTTGTCTTTTGCAAGACGCCTTACTCTTGCTAAGTCGTGGTTCAGGCCTTACCCACATATGTAATGCAGTCTGCTTTGCTTCCCAACTCTGTGTGTGATGAAATTGATAAAAAAACGTAGAGACTTCGTTTGGGGTGATTCAGAAAATAATAGGAGAGTCCACTGGGTGGTCTGGGAGATGATTTGTGCCCCGAAACGGTATGGCGGTTTGGGGTTGAGGAAAGCCAAGCATGCTAATCAAGCTTCGCTCATGAAAGCGGGGTGGGGATTATGTAACCGGAAAGATGATCTTTGGGTACAGGTTATTCATGCAAAATATAACTCTGGATCAGCTCTCATGCCTTCTATTGATGCGAAGAGACCTGGTTCAAATTTCTGGCGTGGTGTTTCAAGGTACCAGAATAGTGTAGTTGATAATATACCATCGGGTGGATTGGACACGGTAGGCAGGTGAATTTTAAGGCTGATTCCTGGGTTCCACAATGTGGCAAGCTGAGTGAGCGTATCTTAAATACTGCTCCAGTGTGTACTTCAGGCCTGTTTGTTTTTTCGCAAATGAAGGGGGCCATTGGGATTTGGAGAAGATAAGTCGTTTCCTTCCGCAGCATATTGTTGAGAAGATAAAAGTCATTTTTCCTCCTGCGAGATATAAGGGAGATGATCTGCTGGTTTGGGAAGGTACTATTGATGGGAAATCCTCCACTAAATCAGTGTTTTAGAGCATTCGAAACTGCTCCACCCATCCTCGTGCTCCGCTTTTCCACTTATTTGGAAATGGAGGGGGCCTGAACATGATTCTAAATTGCTGTCCACACCACAATTGTTGCTTCAATGTAAAAGTTTTTAGACTCACCACAACCACATCACAACCACAATTGTAGCCGCATCAGCTGCATTTTCCTGTAATTTCCTGCAATGTCAAGGATTGTAATGAAACTGCAACCGCAACCACAACCAACTACAATTTAAAACCATGCTTGAACAGATTTGGGTTCTGTTGTGGAAAATTGTGTATGATGTCCTGCCGACAAATGAGTTGAGAGTCCGTAGGCACATGGCCGTCGATGGAACATGTGTCCAATTTGCCGTGCATGTCCAGAATCTTCTCTTCATGCTCTTCGCGATTGCGTGGTTCCAAACGAGGTTTGAAAAATATTAAGCGGAGGAGCCTTGCCACAGTCTTTCTCGTATGAAAATTAGTGAGAGTGGATTAGTGGCAATTTGGGTACGTTGGGAAGTAACGAACCCCAGTCGTGGCAGCTGGCTTTTGCAATTGCCTTAGATCGGATTTGGTGGAATAGGAATAAAGTGGCTTTTGACCAAGTGCAGCATTTCGTGAGTAATATTATGCATCATATTTGTGCCTTAATTCATGATGTAAAGCATGCGGAAGAGTTTTGCTTGTCATAATGTGCATATTCGGTGGATGCCCCCTCCAAGTGGAATTCTGAAATTGAATTGCGATGGCGCGGTTGATGTCGCGACGTCTCAGGCTTCTTGCGGAGGAGTGTTCAGAGATGATGGTGGGAATTTTGTGCTTGGTTTTTCCAGCAACCTTGGACATTGCTCCATTGTCTCTGCTGAGTTGTGGGCGATTAATTGTTCATGGGTTGCGTCTGGCTATCCGTTTTGGCTTCCGAAACTTATTAGTGGAATCAGACTCTCAAGTGGCGGTAGTCCTTGATTTCTAATGGCTGTAGTAAACAGCACCCTTGTTGGTCCTTGGTTGAGGAGATTCATAGACTTTCAACAAATACTATAGTTTCTTGCATATCTCATGTTTTGAGGAAAGCTAATGGCTGGTAGTTTAGCTAAGTTAATTTGGTTTTATCTTTAGGCTGTAATTGTTCAGTTTTTACTTTTGTGCCGTCTTTTATTTTGTTTCCTTTGATGGGGGATGTTAATTGTTCTGTGTACCCTAGGAGTTTTTAATCTGTTGTGGTTGTGGGGCGTTGTGGGGCTAACGCCCCCTTCCTCTCAGCCAAAAAATAATATGCAATAGTGTATGTATAATTTGCATGAATAAAAGTAAAATTACATAGTGTTTGGTGAGCATGTGAATCAACCAAACGTTTTATTATTTTGTTATTTTGTTTTAAATGAATAAAAGGAAAATTACTTTTATACATCATTCTTTAATTTTATATTCTGTTTCATTTTTAAATAATTCAATTAAAATACACTGATAATATAAATATTATTTAATAATAAATTCCTATACATGATAAATTTATTAATTTTTATATTAATTATTTTAAAATTTATATTTAATGTGAAATCTAATTAATTGAGTGTAAATATCTTTATATTAATAATATACTAAAATTAAATGAGAAAATAGGCTATAAACTGCTAATATGAAATAGTTTTATATTGTTATTTAATCAGAAATTATTATAGCTATTATGTTTGTTGACTTTTACAATAATTATCTTAAAAATTATATCAACAATAATTTTTAATTGATTAGTAGTATAAAACTTTGAAAAAACAAGTTATGCACTAACATTTTACACTGTCATCTAATCACAAACCATCATTTATTGTAAGTTTCTCGACTTTTATAATAAATACTTTAAAAGTCATATTAATGGTAATTTCTGATTGATTGACAGTGTAAAACTTTTTATACTGACAGTACATGACTATTAAACACTAAAATTTTTTACATTAATATTACATAATTATTTACTCAAATTAAATTCATTCTAATTAAATTTCTATCTCTCTCTTCCATTTCAGTACAAGCATTCCAATTCAATCCATCCCGTCGAATGTACCTCAACATTTTCCCTATTTTATTTATTTATTTTTTGATAAAACATTTTCCCTATTTTCAAATCATTATACCGTTAATCAACCGTACGACGCTGAAGGGAATGTGCGATTCACGCGCAGCCAGAGCGCGTGGAGTACCCATCCATTTTAGGTAGACACGAAGAATCCAACGTCTACAAAACGAGGAGATCTGGGCTAAGCAATATGTCTTTTCAAAATAATAATTTTTAGACCCAGTTTCCTATTAAGCAATTAATGATTTGATTAATATAGTGCTATATCCAAATCCATCAAATAACCTTACAATTTTGTTTAAAATTAATTAATTAATGAATGAATGGCGTCTCCATTTTAATTCCCACCTTACGAATAAATATTAAATTTCTGTGCCTCAAAGTTCCACCAATCAATCATACATTCATTCCAAGTAGGGATCTCCCTCTCTCTCTCTCACTTCCTCTTCTCTCTCCTCTCGCACCCCCAAAAGCTTCTTCTGTTCTGTGCAGGTGAATCCTCATCTGGGTTTCATTTGTTTTGACTTTGCACTTGTGGGTTTTGCATAGAACTGTGTTTCATTCATTTTTCTCTTTGGGGTGAAATCTGTGTTGAATTGGAGGTTTCGATGATACCCCAGAATTTTTATTTTTATTTTTGAAGTATCGTGTCCTGTGAATGATGCTTTTCCAATCAAACAAATAAAAGTTTTCGTGGTGTGAATTGTTTCGTGTTAGATTAGGATTATTGAGATTCTGGGGGTTTCATTTTGCCCAGTAGGGTTTTGCCGGTGTGGTTGGCTCTCTTTTGTTTCAAAAGAGGTTTTTCAATTTTTTAAGTCCTTTTTTTTTTTATTTTTGGTTGGCTGAAAAGTTTTTTTTTTAATCTTGTGTATATGTAGGGTTTTGTGGTAACTGAGATAATTCAGGTTCGGGAGGCTCTATTTGAGTTGTTTTGTTTTTTGAGAGGGAAAAACAAAATCTATGTGGGTTTTTCCTTGCGATTAGTTGTACAAATTTTCCAACTTTCTGTTTTTCGGCGTGTAGAAGCGTCTGAGAAGGAGTTAACCTTAGATGTCACGTTGTGCTCTTCTCTGTGTGTGTGTGTATGTGTTAGGTCATGGAAGTGGTTTAAAGGTTTTTTTTTTTTTTGGTTGTGCAAAATGAGTTTGATTCAATAATTGCTGTTGATTATTTGAGTTTTGTTGTTTTTCTCATGGGAATAGCTGGGAAGTGGATTATTGGTTTTCATACAATTGGTTATTTGAGATTCTTGATTCATGATTTGCCTTACAACTAAGAGTGAATGGCTATTTTCTACAGCCAGTACTTCCCTCTGCTGCAGATTCTAGTATATTTTCTTATTTGAATTCCATGTTTGTGCACAATAATTTGATAAAATGATCTGAGCATACAATATTCATAAATACAACTTTCGCTCATTTGTGATTAAAAATACCTCTGCAGGCAGTTTTTTTTTTTGGTTCGGTTGCATCCTTTGCTCGGAGCAGCAAATTTGAGAATTCAGTTTGGGAAGGGCCATTCCTCCTTAGTGACAGAACAAAACAGAGAGCGGGTGCCTTTGTGCTGATGGTAAGCATTTTTTTACTCATATGACTGGAGCTATCTTACTACAGATCATGTGCCATCAATCTTCCATTTCATATTCAATATATTTGTCGCAGTTGTTTAATTCCATCTTGGTAGAGTGTTTAATATTCTTACATTGTAATATGATGCTTTTATTTTAGGCCACTAATGAAAATCTTCCACCAAATGTAATAAAGCAACTTGCCAAGGAGTTGAAAAATCTTGATGAATCCCCTCCCGAGGGCATTAAAGTTGGGGTAAATGATGATGATTTTTCAACGATATATGCTGACATTGAAGGCCCAGGTAAGGAACTTTATGTTTTTATTGTACAATTGAGCATTCACCATTTGGTAAAGAGCTCAAGCTGAACCGGAGTAATGTAATTTCGCAGCTGGAACTCCTTATGAGAATGGAGTTTTCCGAATGAAGCTGTTGCTGTCTCATGATTTTCCGCATTCTCCACCTAAAGGTGTGTTTTAGGCTCCCCATATGGACCATTTTATAATCTGCTAGTTACATTATTAGCCAGAATTATACTGTTAGTATTTTTGCTTTGGAATTTTAATTTGGTTATTCTTTTTTTTTTTTAAACTTCTTCATCAGATGGAAATTATTGTTTATTTAACCAAAGGACATTTATATGCCCTACAGAATCACATATATTCTTTTGTTTGTTGCAAATCTGTTAAACTTATGAAGCCATTGAATTTGATGTTGTAGGTTTTTTCTTGACTAAGATTTTCCATCCAAATATTGCAACCAATGGAGAGATTTGTGTCAACACACTTAAAAAGGACTGGAATCCTAGCCTTGGGTTACGACATGTTCTTATTGTAAGTGATTTAGATATTAGATATTCTTGATTTATTGAATTAAGTTTTGATTGGTTGGTCTTTGTATTTATTAACGTTGATTCCCATTTTGAACAGGTTGTTAGGTGTCTATTGATTGAACCATTTCCAGAATCAGCTCTAAATGAACAGGCTGGCAAACTACTGCTTGAAAATTATGAGGAGTATGCTAGACATGCTAGGTAAGTTAAGCCAATGATGCTATATTCCTGTCAATTAATTTCGTGCACGAGAATTTTGAAAATTTAATGTAAATCTTTGGGTGTTTACTAAGTTTAGAATCTTACTAATGAGTGGCCTAATGGCATTGGCTAAGGATCGTTTTATATAGATTATTAGATGCTTTCAATTACTTAGAAAAGCAAGTATTAAATATATTTTTTTAATATAATAAATGCTATCCTTTTGATTAAATATTTTCTGTTTCCTTAACATTCTCCTTTGTTTAACCCTGTTCTGGAATCTTTTGTGGCAAATGAAACTTGAAGCAAGAACATTGTTGAGGGTTCCCCCCTCCCCCTCTTTTAATTTAATTCAAATAACAGATTGCTTTCTTCATCTACCAAAGTTCTTCAGTTGGACACCAATGTATATCTACTTCTGATCTTCTTTATTACCTCATTTAAGTTACCTTTCTGAGCTTGACTATCGGCATGTTTGTTTTAAATCGTGGCCAACACCACCAGTGTTTGAGAGAAAGGAGTCCATTCTTCCTTGTTTCCCACATTGGGACAGATGCTGAATTTCTTCCCAGCCATAAGATTTGTCTCAAACACTGCCCCGTTTAAAACTATCTCAAACAAAGAGGCTCTACATCATTGAAGCTATGTTTCTTTAGAAGCTCAACTTCAGAGAGTTGAGATGTAACTTGTAGGACAGACATATCATTGCTTACTTTTTTTGTTGGATTTGATAAATTTTCTTGAGTTTCATAAACATTTGTGAGCTAGTTTCTCCATGTTTGTTTTTTACCTTACTCTACCTACTTGATTCATAAATTTTTCACCTTCTGCATGAATTGAGGAGCATCATTTGTGGCATGCAGGCTTTACACTGGAATCCATGCAAAACCAAAGCCCAAGTTTAAGAGTGGAGCTATATCCGAATCAACAACTGCTCTGAATGTTGATCAGACAAACACCTCTGTGCTTAGTGCTGACATTAAAACCACACCAGCGAGTGCTGCATTGCCAGCGCCTGCAACCACCGCAACAAGAGGAAATGGTCAGGAACAGACAGCGGCTCTTATGACCGAGACAATTGTTAATGGTTCTACTGCTGCTACTGTAAGTCCTGCTGCTTCTGCACCACAAAGGAAGGAGGGTGGACAAGCAAAAGCTCAGGTGGACAAGAAGAAGATAGATGCCAGAAAGAAAAGTTTGAAAAGATTGTGATAAAATTGTTCAATTATTGAAGGTTTTATTTGTGCCTTAGTTTTACAATTTGATAGAGGAAGAGGAGGGGGGAGGGGAATTGTGGTCTCCTGGGAAGATGGGTTCAACATTTGCTTTTTATACAATGAATTAGTTTTTTCCATTGGGAGTAAATGGATGAAATTGAACTTCTTGTCTTTGGACTTGTGCTATATCCTTTGGTAATAGTGATCTTGTGGGGAAAGAAGAATGCTCTATTTCAGTAGGGGTAGATTATTTTTGGGCTCAACTCATTTATGAAAAGTGTAATAGGATGGATTAGGATTGAAAATTTTCTTTTTAATTCTAAACTGCGCTCTAATGGATTGATTTAAGTTGAACCCAAGCTATGAACTAAAAGGAGAAAAAAATCTAGCTGAGTGTGAGGATTATAAGCAATTTAAAGAAACGTTTAAAGAAACTTATGTCATTTTCATTACTTCGAACAATTTAACCAATTTTTTATTTTAATTTAACAACTATAAAAGGTTTATTAAATGAACATAATAATTTACTCAATATTTATATATTAGTGGGGCTTCATACAAAATACAATTAAATACGTATTTAGATTCATGTTAGATTATTTAAAATCATACTTAAATACTGTGATTTAAAATAAATATTTACATGTTTGGTTTTTTTGTTGAAAATTTGAGTTTAAAATTGATTTTGATTTGAAATAATTTAAGGTAATTTTTATGTTGGATAAAACATTTTACACTAAATTTTATTACTAACTCTTTAGAATAAAAATAACCAAATATATATTTCTTTACTTTAAAATTAATTTTAAATAAAATCAATTTCATTTAAATTAACTTTATAAATGCTCATTAAACACCTACTGAAAAAAAAAAACTAGTAAAATGAAAAAGGTATATTTGTTCTATTCAACAACCGTCGCTCTGGTGTGGTAGGGGTGCTTTCCAAGTTCCAACTTTTACACATTGGCCAAGGAATGAAATAGCATATGAAAAGAAATTTATTATATGGATGAAAAATTAAGAATGAAAGATTTATTATTTGGATGAATAGAAGTAAAAGAAAAGAAATATTATTTTTTTATATTTTTTAAATGAGTGAAAGTGTAAGTAAAAGAAAAGAAAAATTATATAAAAAAACTTTTTATATTTATAAAAAAATTGTTTTTATTCAACTGAAACACACAAGTATTAATCATTTACAAAACACTAATCAATTATCAATTGGACCTCAATTTTGCGGTTGTATCTCGCTTCATTATGGAATTGAAGGAGATATATGTTAATCAACCAATTTTGACAAAATTGTGGTGAGTAGGTGGTGGTCCAAAGCCTGCCAATTTTGACTAAGTTGACGAGGTCCTTTCCATCCAGTGGTGTAGTCAACGAGTCCCCCTGTCAAGCTGGTGGTGGGTATTTGTCTTCTCAAGTAGCGGAATACAGGGGGAAAAACGATGAAAATAGTGAGTAGTTCTTGGACTTGAGAAGAAGGGCAAATTGGTCCACTACGGTTTCAGTGGTGTCCGTACTTCAATATTGATGGTATAAAAATGCTAGTAATATACTTTTTTTATTGATTAGAATTTATTAAAAATTATAAAATTTTATAGGTTTTACATTTTATTTAATAATTCTTTTTTTTAATTTTGTAATTTTTAACAAATTTCAACCAAATAAAAAAAATGTATTAAAAAGTGTGTTGCGAACACTCCTTAACAGGTTGTTTTGCCAACCAAGTAAGAGAAATGCTCTAATTCCATTCTATCTTCATCCATTTTATTTTGTATACCAGCTCATTCTATCAAAATTAACAAAAAAGAGTTGCTTTGGGAGTTACTATTTCAAAAGTAACTAGCAGATGGTCGAAGGTCATCTCCATTTCAGGAACCTTTTTTTTTTTTTTTTAAACTTTTTGAGGTTCTAAAATGGGTTCCACCATTATACATTACTTATCTATTTTTTTTATAATTTAAGCAACTCACCTCTCTAATTTAACAACTCTAAAAATTTTACTAAATGGATGTCATAAATAACCCTACATCTTTATATTTTATCACTATTTCATAAAAATCCAAGCATATAGGTCTCACAAAATTGTTAAGACCATCTTTATATTTTATTGTTTCATGAGTGCTTAATAAGAACCTGCTTCAATGGGCATTTCTTAATAAGCACCGATGCTTAACAAATTTCTAAGAGATAAGCACCTCTCAGTTGGAAGTGCCCTAAGGTCATCTTCATCGGGCATTTAAAGAGTTCTTATCCAAATAAGAACCACTTATACAAAAACAGCTGTTGGACATGTAGACAATATGTAGCTTGTTAGTGGTCCAACAATGTACTTTTTATCAAATAATAATAATAATAAAAGTTAATAGTAATTAATGTTGATGAAATGTATGAATGTAGGGTTATTGGTGAAACTTATTTAGTAAAAATTTTATAATTGTTGGATTAGAGAGATGAGTTGCTTAAATTATAAAAACCATATACAGATGATGTAAAACAATGAGACCCATTTAAGAACCTAAAAAGTGAATAAAATGAGTTGTTGGATGAAGATGGCCTAAAAGATTGTCACAGGTAGAGGTGAAAATAGGTTAGGTCAAGTTAAGTTTCGATAGACCTAAGCTTGACTTTTATTAAAAAGATAAAGTCTGAGCTTGGTCTATTTTCCTATCATAGACCTTTTTTTAAACGCCTAAGCTTGACCTGCATAAAAGTCTGGCTTGATCTATGAGTCTTAGGGATGACAAAACATGTTTGACTCACCTGACCTGCAATTTTTGGTGGGGTAGGTAAGCTTGTAAACCCATCAACTCGCCTCGCCCTAACCCACCAACACGGTGGGTCAACCCGCGACCCGCCACTTACTTTTTTTATTTTTTTTTCCTTTCTTTAGTTGTTGTATGAGAGACATTAATGAAAAAAAAAGAAAGTAAAGACGCTCCACAAGCACTGCTTCGCATTCGCAATGTTATACTAAAAAATATAATGATAACAATGACACATGCATTTGGGGTTAGTTCTACTTGTAATTAAATACAATTCAATATTATACTAAAAAATATAATTCCTCACACTTTTGAATGAAAAGTGTTATTTATTTTCAAGTGTCATGATAAGTGTTATTTATTTTCAAAAAATTATTTTTATAACTTTTGAATGAAAAAATATAATCCCTCTTTCATATATTTAATGTGTATTAAAATAATAATAATAAAATTATATATCAAACAATCAAAGATTCAAAGTGATATAACGTGTATTAAAATAAAAATTATTTAATCTAATTCAATTAAATGATAACAAAATATTCAAATTCAATTGAGTTTTTTTTTTTTTTTAAAGTTGGGTGGGTTGAAAGTGGGGCGGGTCAACCCACCCTTTTAAACCCGCCAACCCGCTTTTTTGTACAACCCGTCAACCTGCTCATTATTCTTTGGCGAGCCAACCTGTCAATCCACTACTAAGTGAGGAGAGTTGAATACTCCAACCCACTTCTCATCGGTGGGTCAACCTGCCCCATCTTGCTTTTGGCGAGTCTGTTGGGAAGGATCGGCCCGCTTTGCCACCTAGCCTATTTTTTTATATAAGACCTATAAAAAAGCTGCTAGGCCTATTGGCCTAAGTAAGCTTATTAGCCTAAAAAGGCTCATTGACCTAAAAAGGCCTATTAGTAATTATATATTTTTTATATTATTATATGTAATGTATGTATTATATATAATAATTATGTATATATAATATAACATAATATATAATATAATAGTATTTTATTATCTATTTATATAAATAGGCCTAATAAGTTTTTTTTAAGGCCTAAGGCCTAGCCTTTTTACCTAAATAGGTTTTTTAAAAAGGCTAAACCTGACTTTTTTCATATACGAAACAGGTCAAGCCAAATCTTATGCAGGCCAAGCCATTGGTTCTTGACAAGCTGCCTAGCCTATTTTTGGTCATAAGATATTGTTTCACTTCATTTTAGCTTATTTTATTCGTTGACAAAAAAAAGCATACTTTTCATTCTTTTAAAAACCCTCAAGTATGGCTTATACATGTTCCAGCCGTGGGAAAAAAAAAGACATCGTACATGATTTTGTCTTATAAATGACAAATTATAACCGGTGGCGAATCCAAGACCCTAAGTTAGTGGGGGTGATCTATTTTAAAAAATAATAATTAATAATAATTATTATCATACATGAAAATAAAGACATAAATATTGAAATAATAAAATTGTAATATATCTAATCAAATAAACTACATACCTTATAATTGTCTTTTACATAATTTCATATTTTAAAATTATTGAATGATCTATTCGTTGTCAATTTTATTGAACACATCTCTCTCAATATAAGTCACTAGACAATCATTCGTCCATCCATCTCTCGTTCGATTATGCAACTTATTTTTCACAATTTTCCTATCAGAAAAGACTCTTTCTACTATTGTTGTGACAACAGGTAAAATCATTGCTAAGTATATTATTAATTAACAATTAAAATTAAATAATTATTATTCAAATATTTTTCTTATAATTTTAAAAATCTTATATATATAATTTTTTTATAATTTTAAGAAAAGTAACTACATAAATAAAAAATAATTTTATATAACACAATAATATTATCTGGTAACTAGTGTGCACCAAATATTAGATAAGATTAAAGCTTATCCTATCTTATTTTTATTTTTCTCTCATATTCTATATCTTATTCTATCATATCTTAAACACCAAATGAGCCATTAAATTAAATACTTAAATAAAAAATAATAAACACATTAAATAAATGAAAAATATGGGAAGTCTGGGTCATATGCATAAAGTCATAATTCTAATCTTAGTGACACCATTGTACTCTTAAAAAATTGGGGCAATGAGTTCAAATAGATAAAATTAGAAGGGGCAAAATATATACATTTAAGATATTTATATGTAATTTTTTCAAAGTGAGGGGGTGCATTTGCACACTTTAGTTACTATATACGTCCGTCCATGATTATAACAAATAAAGAGAAAAAAAATTTAAATAATTTCATAATTTATTTTATATATACGTATGTAATTTTTTTTATAATTTTAATTGTTAATTTTTAATTAACAATTATAATTTTTATATTTTTTTAAAATAAATTTTGTCTTTAGAAAAACTAAATCTAAGTTGTTCTGAGTCTGAGACAAAAAATAATAAAAAAAAAATCTGTATGTATACTGTTGTCCGGCTTTTATTTTACAATTCATCTTACATTTTCATCATATACTGACAGGACTTTTACTAGATCTATATCACTGCTAGAGATTACTCCAATACCTATTTTTTTAATATTAGAAATAAAAAAAATATTAAATACAGTCTATTAATTACTTTTAATTATTTAAAAACTGTTAAATAATTTTTATATTTTAAATATAATAATTTTTAATAAAAAATTTACTTTTTTTTTTAACATTAACACTTAAGACTAACATAACCTTACACTTAAGATATGTTATCAATCATAAATATAATTTTCTAAATATTTATAATAAACACAATAAGTAACAGATGCTATCTCCATTTATAATGTCGTTGTTTTACTTAAAATTATTTTTGAACTTCTATGTATACTCCTACTTATTTTACTCTTATCTCTTTTCAATAGTAGAACAATAATTTATTGTTTGAGAGTTACTTAATGACATGGAGGTATAACTGAGAAAAATCATAATTAATGTGATTTTGAATTTATAAATAGACAGATAGAAAGAAATGTTTTTTATTAAGTAGACAAATAAATAAATAAAAAACAAATGGTATTAGATAATTCACTTTGAATCAGGTACCCTTACCAGGAGGATCATAGAGACCGTTTTAATTTAAAGTAACCTCTAAACTTGAAAAGATAATAAAATTACTAAACAAGTTTAACATTAAATTTAAAATTTTTAGTTTTTAACTATAAAAAATTTAGGCCAAATCTTAGCTTTATATCGCTTTGAGCTGTTGCTTCTTTATTTAGTAGTTAAATTGTGAGCACATGCATTAATTTGACTACTTGTAATTACTAACATCATATGAAAAATTAAATGGTTTTTCCAATAGAAACTGGTGTGAGCTATTAGCATTCGTAGAGGAAATTAAACAAATGTATTTTGTTACATTAAAATACGGGGTGTACTATATACACTATAGAGCATGAAATAGATATATTATTATAATTTGAAGTATATATAGGGTTCGTTTTAGAACGAATGCATTAATTCCTATACAATTATGATCACTCTAAGCCCCTAGGCTCTGACTCAAGCCGAAAGGCAACTTGTCAAATTTTAGAAGTACAATGCATGAATGATGCCTTAAGGCTTGTTCGAGAATATATTGTATTTAGAAAACAATTCCTTATTTTAAAAAAAAAATTATAAAAAGACTCACTACAATAAATAATTGTTTCTTTAAAATAAAGTAAACCAAATATGGACGTATATTCCTTTCTTTTTTTAACTGCTCCATGATCCACTTTGCTCTTGAGTTGTGCAGTTACTAGTTAGGTTTTACTTAGAGTGTGTTTGTTTTAAGGTTTAAAAATTGATTTTTGGGAATATGAATTTGAGAATGTAATATTCTTATATTTGATATAAGCTTTAAAAAATTTATTTTTGAGTACTGTTCATGTTTAGAAAAGTAGTGAATCTTATTTTACTTCATTTTTATCCCCATTATTAAAGTAAAAAAATTATATTTGTTGACTAGATTCACCATAAAAAGTTATTAATTTGAGAATCAAGAACTCTTAAAACAAATTTTCACCATCTATAAAACACAATTGGTTATCCTAACCAAATGTTCTGCCACAATCTAAGGACTAATTTAAGTCCCTTAAACACTTAATTATCTACTATTAATCACTAATTTAGTAGTAACACACATACACTTGACATACATATTAAAATTCTAATTTCAATGGCGGAACCGAAATTTATTAGAAGAGAGGAACTCCTAACTCTTTCCCTATGCCACCCTTTATGTAACTCTTACTCCCCTCCTTACCTAGGACTTGAGGAGAATCCTTGGGAGTGGTCCGGGTTTTGTTCGACTTTCCTTGCTCGTATCACCTCTAAGCTTCAATCTATGTGATTTCGCATACGTTACGCGTAACAACGAGCAGAGCCTATCAAATTGAGGAGGGCAGAGAGTAGAATGTAAACGACTGATTGCATGTGGATTTTGGTAATCGAAACCAACATGCAACCTCCCTTAAAACTCTCGTCCAAATATGTTTAAGAGGAAAAAATTTTGAATTTTGACTTACTGATTACACCACAATACAGAGTAGGATGTTTAGGTGAACAATCAAGCTTCAATTGAGCCAAAATCCTCCACATGCATCAACATCTTACCATTTGGCCATGGAGGAGAAATGAGTAAAACAATGGTGTGTGAACTCTAGGAGCAACCCATAGAGGAGAAACAAGGGAGGAGTTGAGATCGTGTGGTTCTTTTGAGAAGAAAATGGAAATGTTTGAAAAACAATGGAGGAGCGTTCGGTTATTGGAGGTGAGGTTGGCAATATGTTTTGCTTCGTGAAAGAAGAAAAAAAAATCAATTTGTGAAGGTAGGGTGCTGCTGTTCGAATTGGAGTGATAAGGTGTTAAAAATAAGTTTTAAGTTTTAGAAGATAAGAGTATAAATTGGAAAGATTTAGGAATTTTTTTTTTTATGTACAATGACAATAACAAGATTAGAACTTAAAACTTTGTGCATACTATCTAACCTTCCACCACTAGACCCTAGTGGGTTTATAAGATTTAGGAATTTAATTCAATATTTAGGAACATATTTAAATATATTAGAATTAATGAGATTGAACAATTAATTTCATGACCACAAATAACAACTTAGAATACCCGAAAGGAGTTAAATTGTCCCCTAGATCACTTCGGCTCTAAATAACACTTTAAGAGCATTTGGTCTCTCTCTTGGTTAATTAGTGATTTTAATCACTAATAAAAATTTATAAAACTAATCTACATACTTATTAACTATACATCTTAATTTACTTATTATAAACTCTATTATTTTTGGTTAATTAAATTACTATTTAATAATTATTAGCAGCATAATTATTTTTACTAGCTATCTTAATTAGTAGCAACTAAATCAACATCTTAAGTAATATTAATAATTAAGACTGTAAATTCTCAATTTTAAATTAATAATTATTCTAATTATTTTACTAATTTCAGTAAATAGAATTATAGCACCAATAATCACCTTTTATAGTTATTTAAGTCATATTCACACTAACATATCAAAGACAACATCTAAAATATATTTTACCTCTATAACAAATTAAAATAGTTATATTTATTTTCAACAATATAATAAACTACTCATATTATTTTAACTAAAGCACTTTTAAAATAATTGTTTATTTCTAATAATAATAATCATCATCATCATGATAATAATAACAAAGTCAATAATATTAATTTAAGGAAATTAACGAAATTAACTTCTTGATACCTTTTTTTCTCAATGTATCATTATAGTAATTTAATTAGGTAAAACCTTCTATTCAAAATAAACTAGATCGTAGACTTGTGCAATGCATGGGTGAATTCTGAGGAGTGTAGATCTATTGTATATATATGAAAATATATTGGCAACTTCCTTATTTTCTTTTATTGTTAAAAATAATATAAAATCAGTTAAAAACTGTGCAATAAGTAAAATCAGTTGATACTTATTCCCTTAGTAAAATAAATATTTCACTTTGAAATAATTATGTAATTGATTTAAGGAAACTTGATTGACACAAAAAGGCTTATAAAGTAAATTCGTTGATACTTCTATAAGCCTTTTTATACCAATACTTCTGAACCAAACCCTACTAAATTGTTTTTCAAATGGGTCATGCAAGCTATTAAATAAATTTTATGAGTTATGTGAAAAACCATAGTTGAAGAACATTCACAAAGCTTAAATATGATGGATAAGACATATCACAATAATAAAATTGTCCCAAATGCCAAAACTATAGACATCTCATCTCCTATTGTAAAGCTTATCATGATGTGAAGATATTATTTCTTTCAAATTAGCAAAATCGTGTACTAAATCAGACTCTGGGTTGTTAATTCCTACAACAAGTAATATAATCAAATATGAGGCTTAATACATCCCTTGCAACAATAATAGTGAGTGTTCCTTTATTATATAGGCATACCATAAAATTGCAAAATATGAAATAATATTGTAATCACATTTTTATATTGCTACTATGCAAAACACAACAAAAAGACTAATGAGTACTCATGTCCATGACTTTGTTTATCTAAAGGTTGTCCCAAGTCATTGCCTCTTATATGATGTATCACAACAACAATTAAAAAAATTTATACATCAAGACTTAAAAAGAGATAAAAAGATTGTTAATTTTTCAATGACTTTTCATAGATGATCTCATGGATTTTGTTTAGTACCATTCATACTGTTTAAAATTATATTCCTAGACAATAACAAATCCATGAAATCCACATCCAAATAGGGTGGCAATAAAAAATATATAAGTGAACAATATAATAAACTTAACAATATATATATTTAAAAGAAAATTTAGGTCATATACTTGTACTCGGGTGCCAATTCTTTATTATGATATGTACTTAGGTTCTAATTCTTTATTATGATATGTATGTAGATTAAGTATTATATTATATATTATATTATAGATTCTATATTATATAATATTATATATTATTTATTATTATTACTAAAATAGTGACTTTTAGTAATAATGTGGATGTTTATTGATTATTTATTTATTTATTCAAATTGAGTCAAATTCATTAAAATTGATTCTTTCAAATTGAATCAATTCTACTTAACTAAGAATGTAAACGTTTATTGATTACTGTATTTATTCAAGTTTATTCAAATTCATTCAAATTGATTCTTTTTTTTATTTATTATTTGTTAATGTGGATGTTTATTATTTGTTTATTATATTATTCAATTTTGTACTAAAGTTTATTTTCAGAAAGAATTTAATATCAAATTAATATGAAATTATTGATTGATTAAAATCAGTCAATAATAGAGAAATTTGAATACATTAGATTAAAATACTAAATATTAAAATAAATTTATATTAAATTAATATGTAATTTATATTGAAAATTATTTATCAAAATTATTTATTATAAAATTATTGATTGATTGGAATAAGTCCAAGATGATTTCCTATTGAATCTAAAATTAAATATCTCCAAATTTTTACTTAAATAAATTAATATGGTATTTGTACTAAAATTTATCTTTGAAAAAAATTTAATATGAAATTATTTATTGATTAAAATCAGTCAATAATAGGAAATTTTTTTATCTTCGGAAGCAATTTATTATGAAATTAATATGAAATTGTTGATTGATTAAAATCAGTCAATAATAGGGTAATTTGAATATAAAATACAAAAATCAATTTGATTTTATAAAATAATAAATTGATGGAATTTGAAATTATCTCTTTTTCTCAGAAATTTATGGTTTAATGAGTAGTATTTTCATATTTATTATTTATTTTATTTATTATTATTTAGAAAATATCTCTTCTTTCCTTTATATAGTTTATAATTATTTATATTTATATAATATAAAATAGATTAAAATACTAATAAATTTAAATACTAATTTTTTATTTGTTTAGGAATATTTGATCTAACATAAAATATCGCTGAATTTTTAACAAAATAAATTAATATGAGATTTGTACACCAATTTATTTTTGAAAATAATTTAATATGAAATCAATATCAAATTATTGGCTAATCAAAATCAATCAATAATGGGAGAATTTGAATATAAAATACAAAAATCAATTTGAGTATATAAAATAATAGATTGATGGAAGTTGAAATTATATCTCTCTCTCAATCAATTTATGATTTAATGAGTAGTATTTTCATATTTATTTGAAATTATAAGTGCAGTCTATTTCTTTTTTATAGGAATACTTAGTGAAGATTCAGTTAAAGTCATACCTCAAAATATAAAATGTGGACGTTTATTTTGGGTCATTCAAATTGATTCTATATTATATAATATTATATATTATATTATTTATTTACTATTACTAAAATAGGGACGTTTAGTAATAATGTGGACATTTAATATGAAATTATATTATTTATATATTATATTTTTATTATAATGTGTACACCAATTTATTTTCGGAAACAATTTAACATGCAATCAATAGGAGAATTTGAATATAAAATACAAAATCCTAATGTTGCTAATTAATACCTCAAAAACTCTAATGTCGCCAATTAATGCACCAGAAACCCTAATGTCACTAATTAATACTTTAGAAACCCTATAAAATCTTTCTTTTATATATATATAAAAATATAAAATTATTGATTCATTAAAATCACTTAATAATAGGAAAATTTGAATATAAAATACAAAACCTAATGTCACCAATTAATACCTATAAAACCCTAATGTCGCCAATTAATACTCCAAAAACCCCACAAAACCTTTCTTTTATATATATGAAGATATGAAATTATTGATTAATTAAAATCATTTAATAATAAAAAAATTGAATATAAAATAATAAACTTTAATGTTGCTTATTAATACCTCAAAAACTCTACTGTCGCTAATTAATGTACTAGAAACCATAATGTCGCCAATTAATACTTCAAAAACCCTACAAAACCTTTCTTTCATATATTATATAAGATTATTAGCAACCAACACCATATTAATATATTATATGTTTATTTGATACTTAATAAAAAGCTTAGGATATTATTCTTCTTAAATAAAAACTTGTATGCCTATTTTAATAATGCAAATAAATTAATTTGATTTATTTAACATATAATTATCTATTCACATATAATATCAACTAATATTTAATCATTTAAATACAACTACTACTTACGTCCTAGGTCATACTTAGATATTATAAGATGTCAACTATGGTTTGGTATAAATGCTTGTCGTTTCAAGGGTCCTTATGGGGCGGTTCTTCTATTTGTTGTGGCCATAAATGGAAACAAAGGCATGTTTCCAATTGTCTTTGCAATTATAGAGATTAAGTGTATTTCATCATGGAAGTTTTTTGTTTAAAACTTAAAAGAAGTTTGGTTAGTGTGCACAAGTGGAGTGATTTTGGTCAATTGGCAATTATGTCAGACAATCAAGAAGTATCAACATTACCTCAATGTCTCAAAAAATCTTATTTAGTTATATATTTTTATGAAATTATCCATTGACCTTTCAAAAACAAGCAAGGCATGTTTCCAATTGCCTTTGCAATTGTAGAGATTAAGTTTATTTCATCATGGAAGTTTTTCGTTTAGAACATAAAAGAAAGTTTGGTGAGTGTGCATGAGTGGAGTGATATTGGTCCATTGGCAATTGTGTCAAACTATCAAAAGGTATCAACATTAACTGAATATTTGTGAGAGATTTTCAAAATTAACAAAAGGTTGCATCCTTTCATGTAAGTATGTGTCTATTCATGGAAAGATACAAGTATGAAAGGTTGTATCCTTTCATGAATGTGTATGTTCTTTCTTAAAAGAATGTGTCTCTTTGAAGGGTTGTATCTTTTTACCAAATGTCATGGGTTGTTCCCTTTTAAAAGTTGTATCTTTTCAATAAAAGGCATAGATGGTTTATAAATAGAACTAATCTACATGTAGAAAAATAAAACGAAACAACACAACAAAAGCACATAAATCAACTGATTCTTTGCATTCAAATAACTTCTTGTCTTCCTTTATGCACAAAGAAAATTAAGGCAGTTATTATTCTATAAACTACCATTGATGATAAGCTTGATTATGAGTGTGCACACCATATCAAGGTACTCTATTGTATCCTAAAGGAAATTTGTCATTACACCCTATTGCATCCAATTTTTGTAGAGATTGATCAAGGTGAATTGAACCTAGAGCCTAATGTTTCACATACGCCTTGGAGACGTATGCTTTTTCTTTGATATTCTTCTTTGTTGCAGGACCATCACCATAAATATTTTTCTCTTTGATATTTTTTTGTTACAGAACCATCACTACCACTATGTTCCAACATTGTCCCAAAAAACCTTATTCAATTATATATTTTTATAAATGTATCCATTGACCTTTCAAAAACATAAAAGGTCTCACTAGTGTTGTTGACTTTTGTCCATTTGCCAATTATAGGTTAGTGATTGATTTGGTCAAACTTTGGTGTTTTTTTTTGTAACCATGTTATAGTTACAAAGTATTTGTCGGCTTTGTCGATGACTAATTTCTATCAAAAAATCTGACTGGCCACCTTTAGTGGAGTCTCCCTTCTTAACCATTTTTTTTTCATTCACAAGGTTTGAACCCAAACTTTGGTGAGTAGTAATAGTATGTGTTATGCCAAACTTTGGTTTTGTAGTAATAGTATATGTTTGTGTGTTACAGCTTTTAAATATGCAAATTTGTTTATTTCAAATTAAGGTTTAGAACCGTGTTTTCAACAAAATCATTTTTTAGGCCATAGCCATGGCTCATAATGAGTTTTTGTTCAGTACTTCTTCAAAAAACTTAAGCATAGTGCTTTGATCAAGGTAAATATGATTATGCTAATTAAGTTCAAGGAAAAATACTAAAAAAAAAAACTCACATGTTTACCATGTATGTACTTGGTTGGTGACTAACATTCCGATATATATAACTATAAGGAGTGTCTGTGAATTTATCATTTATAATATTAGAGAGACGGGTGTAATAAGAAGTGTAAGCGTAATTATCGCTGAGCTCAGTGTAATTATGCCTAATGTTTTTAGGTTCAAGGAATCTAACCGTATTGAATGAACCTATTCCTGTAATCTTGTTTCCATTCCTCCTATACTGGAACACCGGAACTCCATGCACTCTGTTGTCTTAATTATATTGAAAAAAAGAATCTTAAAAAGGCCCTTTTGTGATCCATTGATCCCGAGACTCGGCCTTCGAAATTTTGGGGTAAGGACTATCGATCATTCGACGTGGTAACATTTGATTCAATAAAGTATTCGAGGATGGCAAAGCTAATATCATTTCTCATTCCCAAACATCTAGTATATTCATGCAATATTGCAAGGATGATTCATGGCGTACTCATCAACATCTTTTCACCTCACCTTTTTGTGTGTAGAATTGGTGCTAACGATCTTGACATCTCAAGGACAAAAGTATTGGAGATTCCAAGTAACAAAACCAGATTAGAGTATATAAGTAGAGGGTAACTTTCATCAAAAGTTAGTTTTGTAGAATTAAATTAGGCGTAAACCCACATTTTAAGATGATATTAGAATTTATCCTAAAAATTATTGTTAAGTCTATCAAGCCACTTGCTATTAGGCTGATATCGAATCACCCACAGATGTTCAGCCCTTGGCATAAAGGAGTTATGTAGGAAATCTTACATCGACTAGCGATAAGGATATAAGGCCAAACTTGAATACATAAGTAGAGGGTAATTCTCACTTCACAAGTCAGTTTTGTGGGATTAAGATAGGTCCAAACCCACAATCTAAAAAATGATTAACCAAAAAAGATTAGATTTGGACCATTTCAAACATGAGACCAAAACTTAGGAGCCAAAGAAAGCAGAGCTAAATAAACATCAACACTCGAGACACAGTCGTAAGAGAAACTAGAAACACACCATTCATTCCACCACAATTACCATTAGCAGTAGAGCTTCCCACTGAATGTCGTCAAGATTGAATTCAAAACCATCAAATAAAAATTTAGAAAGAAGACAGTAATGACATCAGTTAAGAACTAGGTGTACTATAACACAAGTCAACCTTGTCCTTTTTTTTGTTATCACAAAATTTTCATCAATTCAGAATTTAATGGACATGGTGCACGATCACTTGGCCATCATGACCTTAACAAACTCCTCGTAATTTATTTGGCCATCGCCATCAACATCAGCCTCTCGAATCATCTCATCAACCTCTTCATCAGTGAGCTTCTCCCCGAGGTTGGTCATCACGTGGCGGAGCTCAGCCGCAGAAATGAACCCATTCTGGTCCTTGTCGAACACTCTAAACGCCTCTTTCAACTCCTCCTCGGAATCAGTGTCCTTCATCTTTCTGGCCATGAGGTTCAAGAACTCAGGGAAGTCAATGGTACCGTTGCCGTCAGCATCTACTTCGTTGATCATGTCTTGGAGCTCTGCCTCCGTTGGGTTCTGACCCAACGAACGCATCACGGTCCCAAGCTCCTTCGTTGTGATGCAACCTGCAATAAGGTTACATACCATGTACACATTAAATATATACAACCTCCCAATTTAACATATGCTTACAAGTATTAGTGCGTGCTTGAATTCACGTTCTAACAATCAGATTTACCAATTCACGTGATTTTCACATATTTGATTCTATGTCGAAAAGTTGATTATGGGTTCAAAATTAATCAAGTTGAAGTAATTTTAAGTAGATTTAGTATTGGATAAAAGATTTTATAATGAGTTTTATTATTAACTTGCTTTTAAAATAAAAACTTCCAAACATCAATCACATCATTTCAAAATCAATTTTAAACAAACTCAATTTTACAAAATTTTATTTAAAATTAATTTTGCAAACACTCACCCAAATACACACTTAATGATATTCATAAGGATGGATGCCACACATATACAACGAGAACAAGGTTTCAAATGCTTCGGCAATCCGCATAAAAATCTTCCAATTTAGTTTTGATTCCCATTTTTCAGATCCATTCCCCTTGGATTCCCAAAAATGAATGAAAGAAAAATCTATAAAATTTATCACAACTAAGCTTAGTGTATGTTTGTCTTTTATTTTTTAAAAACAATAATTTTTTTTTTCAAAAAATTTTCATGAAGTTGAAAAAAAAATGCTTCTTTTAAATAAACGGACTTTTTTGGTTTTAATATAATATGAATCATAGGCATGAGCAAGAGCTGGAGTTCTTTCTGATTGCAATCATGTTATATTTGAGATATTAATGTTATTGGGTATTAATATTAGGATGTGAAACCAAAAAGAAAGGTGAAAAAAAAAATTATAAATTGTTTCCTTTAATCTTTTCTCGAGACAAAAGTACTATAAACTCAGTTGTACCCATTTCTCTCTGTTTTGTTCTGGTAACTAGAACCAGAAAAGCATAACATAACAAAGACTAGAGAAAAATAACAACATCAATAATAAGTATATTTAAAAAAAAAGAAAAAAAAGAGAGAGAGCGAGCGAGAGAGATCTAGGGAAGGAACTAATTAACGTGATGATGGTAATGAAATAAATATGCAAAGGCAAATTCACGAAAGACACATAGATGTGACAGATTGAAACGTACCATCGCCATCCTTATCGAACAAGCTGAAGGCTTCCTTGAACTCAGAGATCTGTTCATCGGTGAGTTGATCTGCCATTGTGATTGGAATTGCTTTCTTTGAATGGGTTATTTCTTTTTTCTGCTTTTCTGAAGAAATTCTGAAGAGAGAGAGAGAGAGAGAGAGAGAGAAACGAAGAAACTGAACAAATGCGCAGCGTTTTCAATCTTGTTCCGACAAAACCTCCCCTTCTTATATCGATGACACCAACACAGACTCCATTCTTTTTTCTTTACCATAAATAAAATTGACTTCTTTCCTCTTTATCCCTCCTTTTTGTTTTTGATAATTTTCCTCTTTCTCCATTGACCCTTCAAGATATCCTCCCAAATAATTAAGCTACTAAATTACCATTAAGCCCCTTATTACACGCTATTTTTTTTTTCATAAATTATATTACACGCTATTATGTATTGCATTGAAAATGTTATATTATATGTAAGTCCGGCGCCAATCAAGAAGAATAAGAATAGTTATAACTATTCTATCATGTGTAATTCGTTGTTGTTGTGTTAATAAGATATGATAATGTTATCTTATTTTTATCTTATCTTGTTACTTTAATGTATTTCCTATCATGAGGAAAGAATTGGGTTAGGAAACAACATGATAAGTTCTCTCTCTCTCTCTATGTATATATATTTATAATATAATAAAATATATATAATAAATATAATATATTATTATATATATTAATTTATATATAATAATAATTTTGACATGTAAATTTAAGATATATTATTAATTAAAATATTAAAAATTAAAAACTATTCAAATATTTTTTAAATAAAAGTATTTAATAATAATTATAATTTTAAAAATCTTATATAATTTTTTTTATAATTTTAAGAAAAGTAACTACATAAATAAAAAATATATTGTATAGTTTAGTTAAAATTATATTTTTTATATAAAAATTAAAAATTAAATTAAAAGTTACTTTTAGAAAATTATATGTAATTTTATGAAACAATAATTTTGTCATTTAAATATAATTTATACTAGTATTTTAACTTGTGCATTACACAGAATAAATATTTATTTTATATAACATAAATTTATAATAAATAAATATTTCTAAATATATAATATAAATTATATTATAATTAAAATTTGTAATAAATAAATATTTTTGAACATATAGATTATATTTTAAATTTATAATATATAGTTTATATTGTGATATAATGTCATTCTAATTATTGATAATTTCTTTTTAAAATATTGAAATTCAATTTAGAACTAAAAATGTTAAAAATGATAGATTAAAAGATATGAGAGGTTAAAAAAATTTCTTAAAAACTCCCTCGTTGAAGAATAACAGCTAAAAATGCTCTCGTTAAATAATTACAGCTAAAAACATTCTCGTATAAGATAGCTATTCTAATTTATATAAAGAGAGAATTTTATCATATCGTTATCTGGTTTGTTATCTAATATGTACCAAATATTATATAAGATTATAGTTTATCCTGCTTTTATTATATCCTGTTGTTTTCCTAGTCTCATATCATATCTTATCTTATCTTATCTTGACCACCAAATGAGCCCTTAAGGTAACTTTTGTAAAAATAACAAACTTATTGTATATATTAGTTTATAATTAGATGATAGTATAAATTGCTTTACACTATTAGTATATAGCATATTTTCTCATACTAAAATGGAAGACTTTCCAAAAATAATGTTTCAAGTTCAGCATCCAATCATCATTTGATTGATTAAGCATGTTTTATACATTTTAAGTCTTCTTTGTATAAATTTCTTAATAAATATTTATAGAAAAAGAAAATAAGAAGGTAAAATGAATTAAATATATCTTATAAGTTAAAATTAACTTATGCATTTCAACTTTTATAGTAGCTCTTTCGTTTAACTTTTCTAAAAGTTAGTTTTAACTTATTTATAAGTTATTTTTGACTTATAAAAAAAATTTATTTTATTTATTTTTTCTTTTATAAATGCTTATTAAAAAGTTTATCCATAACCTTGGTCTAAACATTTCTCTAGAAGAGAGATTGGTATTTATTAACACACTGAAAAAGTGAAATACGAATTAGTGTTTGTTGATCTAACATATTGCAACGTACATACAAATAGACCTTGTATTATTCATAAAACGGAGTTTAGTTGAAAACAAGCTTTTTTAGCTTTGAGAAAAACTTATCTCAAATTATGTAATTTTACTTTTTTTTTTTTTTAAGCAGAAGCTTTTGCTTTGAAAAGTGTAAAAATTTGGTTTACAAAAGAAAAAATCGAATTGAGTCCTACTAAAATTCACCCAAGTAAGAAGACAAGTGTAAACATCTTATCATATATTTGATCTATTTTTAAGAAAATACTCTTTAATATCAAATAAGTTAATTCCAATAAGTATTTTTTAATATATAATAAATTAATTCCAAATACAAAAAAAAAAATTCAATAATATTAACTTATTTTGCTTATACGTGAGTTTGGTATTATTTAATGCCAATAACATTAAGTGATTCTTTAGGGTAAAATCGTAAACCCACACACGTGGAATTTAGTTAATTTGTCAATTCGGTCGCAAAGCTCTTCCGTAATCTATGCGCAAATCACTGCACCACGGGTGTCATAATTCCCAGTTAAATTTAAAAAAAAAATTCAGTATTTTATCATGGGAAATTTTATACACTACTTTTATCTGAAATTGAAATTACAGTTTTCTTTTCACTAAGAATAGCTCCAACGGTTCTTTTTTTGGTGTGAGTCGGTGATGGAGCATCGTTGTTGGCTACCTTCAGGTATTAATTGTCTTATTTTATTTGATTAAAAATAATTATAAATTATTCTCAAAAAATATTTCTTCAACACAAATTTGGCACAACAAAAATTATTTTTTTAATTTTAGAATGTATTTTTATGATGTAAATAAAAAAAAAGACTTAAATATTTTTTTAATCCATATAATATATTTGCTTTTTTATTTTATTTTTAGTTCTTATAAAATATTTGTTAATCTTTTTGTCCCTTTAATATATATATTTTTTGTTTTTGGTTCTTGTAATTAAGTTTAGTTTGTTAAGTGTAACGGAATTCTACGTCAGCAACCCATTTGGCAGTTATATCAGCAACATATGTTATGTTAGCAACATATGACAATTTTTGTTTAGTCCCTCTAAATACAACTCATTTTTGTTGCAAACACCCTCAAAATATACCTCATTTTTTAATTTAGTCCCTCTAAATACATATCAATGCATGCATAGAGCCATTATTGCATTTTTACTAGTAACCTTATCCAAATAGCATTTAGGGCCTTCGAATGTAACGATTTGCCACATGCACTCACGAAGCATCAAAGTATGATTCTCAACAACCAAGCATAATACTAAACAAATAAAAGTGTCATATAGGAAAGAAGAAAAGGAGTACATAGGCCATAAGAGAATGAAGTGCATGCAACACATGGTGGCTATAGTGATCTCAAACTCAAGTGCGGTTTGAATCGTATGTGAGAATAGTGGGTACTGGTGCCACGATTTAGTAAGGCGTATTCTAATGTGCAACTATGAATCAAGGTATCACTTGGTTGATGTTGGTTTGACATGAATGATGTTGTGATGAGCTTCAATATAACCATGAGGATAGTCGATGATGATTTGGATGAATCGTGGTTTAGTGGTGTGGTTTGGTAGAGTAAGAAATGAGTGGCTTTAGGTCTCAATGTGATTGATCATTTTTTATTTGTGAGGCGTGAGTTTTGGTCACATAATGTTTGGTTGGCTCACATAAAAGATGGTGCCCTACAATGGTGGAACGTTGAGGTTGGGTGTGGGTTGGTAGAAGACTAGAGCTTTGGAGTGTTGTTCATGGAGGATCAAAGGAGAGTATCATAGTTCTCTACCTTTGGAGTTTCTATTAATTGGTGTGACCCTAAGAGTGTTATTGTGAGAGCTAATTAGATCATGTTGGTTGATTTAAGGTGGTGATGGCTTCATAGTGGTCTCTGCCTTATTCACATGCTATATGAAAGTGAGGGAAGGAAGTTGACAATGACTGTCATGGCCATCAGAAAGTGGAAAAGGAAGACTTAGGGAGTCGAGGACTAAATTAAAAATAAGATATATTTAGAGAGACTGAAATAAAATTGTCATATGTTGCTGATGTGGTGACATGTCTGCCAAATGGGTTGCTAATGTGGAGTTTCATCACACTTAACAGACTAATCCTAACAATAACAATAAGAGCCAAAAGCAAAGAAAAAAGATATTAGAGGGACAAAAAGATTAGACAAAAAATTATAAGGACCAAAATAAAAAATGAACATATTATAGGGACTAAAATAATATTTAAAATAAAAATATAAGTGACATAAATATTATCACATACAGCTGAAATGTTTAAGAATTGATTTAAAAAGTGACACCTATTTAGAAATTAATAAAAATTGAACTGAAAAAAATTACATTTTTGTATGCACTTCAGAGATTGGTTTTGATTTTTATGTTCAAAATCAAATTGAATCGAACTATAAATATACTAAATATATATTATTTTTCTATTTTTATCTTTAAATAATTCTTAATGTAAAAATCGTTTGTAATATTCAATTTATTATAAACAGATATTTATATTTTTAGAAAATTAAATTTTTTTGACTTGTAACTATCAATTTAGATCGAGTTGTAATTTATGATGATAATTAATACTTTGAATAAGTTTTTTATATACTTATTATGTATTTGTCTTCTTTTTATAAATTTGTCCCTTAAATAAAAATTAGCCATTAGAAAATTCATTATTATTTCAGAACTTTACTCTTATTTTAATTAGTGAATTTTTATTTTTTTGTTAATAAAAAAGAAGAATTGTCTCTTAAAAAATAAAAAATAAAACAAAAAATTGGAATGATCGATCCCATCTAAAGTGTCAAAAAACACATTAGGTTAATTCAAATTTAATACTACTTCTAGTCTTTTATATAAGAAACAAATATGAATCTTTTCTCTCTCTCTAATTATAAGAAACATAGACTCATTTTCTAATGTATTAATTAATTGCTAATTTCTTTTTATATTTGTAATTTATTGTGAAGTTTATTAATGAGACATTCTCTCATTTCTCATGAAAGTAGATGCATTAATTGGATTATTAACAATATATGTTACACCTATTAGTTGAAAAAAATATTTCTTAAATTACGAGCTTAGTAATGCTATTTAATATAAGTATATAACTATCACTTAAACCATTTTATTCTATAAGTATTTTTAAAATAAAATTTAAATTTATGATATTATTAATTAAAATTAACTTAGCTTAACTATTTTTATTGGTTTTAGTGAATTAAGTATTTATTTCTTATATATAAGACCGAAGGTAGTATTCTATTAAAATTATCCAATCTGAATCACAAGTTTTATAACATTAAATCATATTTTCCCTTAAATTATATTGAAATAATTTGCAGTGTTTCAAATAATAAAAATGATTATTTTATTAATTGGGTTATGTTGCTCGCCTCCAAATGGAAATTGTTATGCAGTAACCAACTAAGTTAAGGGTCGGATTTATATCTCACAAAGACGTGGGTCTGAATATCGCTGCTGATATGAAAATCTTATTGATAGATAATCTTCTATATATGTAAATTAGAATAGTTATCATGTATGAGAGTGTTTTTAGTTGTCATTCTTCAACGAAAGCATTTTTAGCTGTCATTTTTCAATTAGAGTATTTTTAGGAATTTTTTTAATCTCTCATATTATTTAATCTATCATTTTTAATATCTTTGGTTCTAAATTGAATTTCAATATTTTTTTAAAAAAATATCAATAATTAGAATGATATTGTATCACAAGATAAATTATATATTATAAATTTAAAATCCTCTCTCTATATAAATTAAAACAATTATTTTGAATGAGAGTATTTTTAGTAATTATTCTTTAATTAGAGTATTTTTAGCTATTTTTCTTTAATGAGAGTTTTTCTAAGGATTTTTTTTAATTCTCTTTTAATTTATCGTTTTCATTTTTATTTCTAAATTAAATTTTAATATTTTAAAAAAGGAGTTATCAATAATTAACAATAACATTATATCACAATATAAATTATTTATCATAAATTTAAAATAGAATTTATATGATAAAAAATATTCATTTATTATAAATTTTAGTTATATAAAATAAAAATTTATCATGTATATTACACAAGTTAAAATACTAGTTTGTAAGTATTTCTAAGTCCTAAGCTCCAAAACCCAACTCACCTTCCTAACCTTTTATGTAAAAAAGAAAAAAAAGGTTATATAATAAGCGGTTTGGACGCGTAATGGTGAGCTAGTTGGGCCCAAGTTAATTTTCACGTCACGTGCCAGCCCATTTCTGACTTTTCAAATGTTATTCTCGTCTTGATGTTACTATCTTATTATCATTAGTATAATCCGGTGAAGTAAAATGAAATTAAAAAAAATAAAAATGTAAATATTTTAAATCATAATATTTTTAAAAATTAAAAAAAAAGATATTATACATCAAATTGATTGAAAAATAGAATATAAAAAATAATTTTGTATAATTTTCATCAATACTTTTGGTTATTTATTTTAATATAAGTATTTATTTATTGCAATATAAGAAAGTTATTAGGTAATATAATTTATAATTATATTTCAATTCTTTTATAATAAATACGTTTTAATTTAAAAATTTATTATATCATAATAATTGTTATAGTTAATTTTTATATTAAAATGTGATATTACATTAGATGATACACAATTTAAAATAAAAATTAATAGATATTTTTTTTATTAATAAAAGTAATAGATATTGAAACTTAAACATTCAAGTCCTTATATATGAAGTGTGGTGAAGGCTAGGGTGGGAGATGTTGGCAAGTCTCCCATTGTGGGAAAGAAATCGTGAATGTTAGATATACTATTTTTTTAATTAAAGGTCAAGAATTTCTTTCTCTCTCTCCCCCCCCCCCCCCCTTTTCGTCCTTTTCCCAATTTGCCTTTCCCCTTTTCCCTCCGAAACCCAGTACGCCTTCAAGCTAAAACATATAGTGTGCCCAGAAACCTAATTGATACCTTCAAACCAACCACTAGAGGTCGTCCAACCTTGCCGCCAAAATTCTTGCATTCGTGGTGGCCTAGCTATACTCCAAACTAGATTAGTGATACCCAGCGTGCAAACCCCTACAATAAACTGGCAAACTAGACACCAAAAAAGCTTTGCATTTCTTTAAGATGTCAAAGGCAGGATAAATACTTCGCCACTCGAATCCAAAAGTACAAGTCAACCATCATCAAAACTAACATGCCACTCAGTCCCTTCAATTCCTTAAACCCTAGAGTTATCACTTTCCTCGACAACGAAAAATAGAGGGATCCTAGAGTTGTGAGCCAAAACCCTAGGGTCATTGGCGAAGAAAGAGCACTAGTGGCAGTCACAATCCTGGGAAGAGCGGCGATTGTGCTCGTCGTCTTCGGTGAAATGAAAAGGGAGGAATCGTCGGCGGCAGTAGCGTTGCACTTCTTTGGAAAAGAAGTGGCTCGACTATCAAGGAAGGGGAGTGTCAGAGCTCTGCCCATGCTCAGATTTGCAATGGAGTTCTTTTTCTCTTATCTCTCTTATCTCTTTTTATCACTTAACTAAGAAGCAGTATCAACTGCTTCGCTTACCATAGAGGAAAGCAATGTTTTCTTGTTGTGGGTGAGTCCCATGTGAATTCAGATTCACTTGTTTGCGCAATTTCTTTATATTCTTTTTCACAAGGAGCAACCCTTATCAACCTTCTCGCCTCCAAACACGATGCATTCCTCCTCCTCTTTCGCAACAACCTCTCGGAACACTTTGTTGATCTCGAAGACAAACTCCCCAAAAATGAAGGTAGGGTAAATTAGGAAAGAAAAAGAAAAGAAAAAGGAAGAAAAAAGATCTCAACCATTCATTTAAAAATTAATAAATTTAGAGATGAAAAACTAGTTTCCCATCGTAGGAGATATGATGGGGTTTCCCACCCTAGCCTGCACCTATAAAGTGTATCAAAAGACAATGAGATAGGAATTAATTTTGTATATATACCAATTTATATTTATTATATAAATATACATTTGAATTTTTTATTTTAAATATGTTTTATAAACTAATTTTTTAAACAATAATAAAATAATAAAAATTTAATGTATACTTTGATATATATATATAAGTATTAAATTTGTAATAACTATATTTTCTTTAATAATAATTTTTTATTATAAATAGTTTAATTTAAAAAAGTCGTATGTTTAATATACATATACTAGAATTATACACATTAATTTTATTAAATATATTATATTTAATAAATATGATATTAATACTATGGGAAAAAAAACTAGTTTCTTATATATTTTTAAAATAATATATATATATTATATATGTGTGTGTGTGTGTGTGATGTGTGTGTGTGTTGTGTGTGTGTGTATTAATTTAAAACTTTGAACTAAATCTTATTAAAGATAAGTAAATTTTTTATTTAAGATAACTAGTATTTAACTGTGTATTGTACATAATAAATATTTACTTTTATTTAACTTAAATTTATATAAATAATATTTTAAATATATAAATTATAGAAAAAATAGGCTTTGTATTGACAATATAAAATAGTATATACTGTTATCCAATCACAACCCACCATATATGATAGGTTTGTTGATTTTGGTAATAACTATCTTAAAAGTCATACTAAAACTGATTTTTGATTGGTTGATGGTGTAAAAGTTTTTACATTGATAGTGCATAGCAATTAAACTTTAAATTATATTATAATTAAAATTTGTAATAAATAAATATTTTTAAGCATGTAGGTTATATTTTAAATTTATAATAAACCATTATTGTAATACAATGCTAATTTTTAATTAATGATAATTTTTTTAAAAAACATTGAAATTTAATTTAGAACTAAAAATATTGAAAATGATATATTAAAAGAGATAAGATGTTAAAAATTCCTAAAAAGACTTTCGTTAAAAAATAACAGCTAAAAACACTCTTTTTAGAGATAATTGTTTTTATTTTATATATAGGGTGGATTTTAAATTATAATCAGTAATTGAAGATTTGAACTGACACAGAAAAGTTGTTAAAATTTTCTAAAACGTTTAAAATCAAAACAGTTGAGATATCTTGAATGAGAAAACAACTAAATTATTCTCATCCATTTTTCTAGGATGTAATCTTATCTAGTTTGTTAATTTATCAGTCTGTTATCTTCCTCTCTCGTTCCTCTATAAATACAAGTTAAAAGAAACACTTAGAATTGCTCAGAACAGAATGCAAACAACCATGTCTCTTTCTATTAAGATCTTTCTTATTTACTTAACCTGCTTTACAGTTTGTTGCTTTGCCGAGCAGACTTCAACCTTGATTGTAGACGCTAAAGGATTTAGGAGAAAAATTCCAGATACTTTCCTAGGAGCATTTTTTGAGGTAATTTTAATTACTTTATGTTAGATTTTTAAATAATTATATGATTTTTTCGAGTCCATGAAGTTTTTAGAGTGTGTTTTCGTGCAATTCAACCAACTGTTCAATCTTCGCAGGAGATCAATCATGCAGGCGCTGGGGGATTGTGGGCTGAGCTTGTGAGGAATAGAGGTCATTTACATGTTCTTAAAATTTTCTTTCATGTTTGGTTTTATGCTAATGCTCAATGAGATTTTAACATTTTCAAGGAAAGTTTTTATTTTTGTTTATTATAAATTTCCCTCTCAGGTTTTGAAGCTGGAGGCCCCAACGTTCCCTCAAATATTTACCCTTGGTCAATTATTGGAGATGATTCAACCATACTCGTCTCAACTGATCGTACCTCTTGCTTTGAGCGAAATAAAGTTGCATTACGTATGGATGTTCTTTGTAATGGACCTAAATCTTGCCCACCTGGTGGTGTTGGCATCTCCAACCCTGGTTACTGGGGCATGGTGAGTAATCTCACAATTTTTTGAAGATGTGAATACGACATAATATTGAGAATATTATTTCTGATCATTTCTAATTTTTGTAATCAGAACATTGAGAAGGCACAGAAGTATAAAGTAGTCTTCTATGTTAAAGCACGTGGTGCAATTGATCTAGACGTTTCATTTGTTGGATCGGAGAATGGTGAAAAGTTGGCTTCAAATAAAATTCGGTAAGTTTTTCAATTAATTAGAACCTATATCCTTCAAAGACTACATTGTATTTATAAAACTAATTGATATATATTTATTGGTCAATCGACAGAGCTTCTGAACATCATATACATGTTTCAAAGTGGAGAAGGATGGAGACTACACTGGAAGCGAAGGCTACAAATCATAATGCAAGTCTTCAAATAACAACAAGCACTAGGGGAGTTGTATGGTTAGACCAAGTGTCTGCTATGCCCTTAGACACATATAAGGTATGCATGATCGTTAGCATTGCAATTTCTTTTTTATTTTTTTCTAATAACTGTGTCACTTAATGTTCTCTTGGCACAGTGTCATGGTTTCCGAAAGGACCTTTTTCAAATGGTAGCAGATCTGAAGCCAAAATTTTTCAGATTCCCCGGTACGTAGATTAAAATTATGTTTTGAAAGTTAGGTTTGATTTATAACGTTCTATGGCTAAAAAAGAAGTCTTGTAACTAATGGTAATTGGTAAATCTTTTGACAATACTTGTTAATTTGTATTTATTTGTTTTTATTAGCCCCATTCCAATGAGTCGATCTATTTTTTTTTTTTTAAGAATTTGTTTACGTAAATATATATTAAATAGTTTCTCTTAGACCTAATATTATGTCTACACTTTCGCATTAATTAGGTGGCAGTTATGTTGAAGGAGATTATCTAAGAAATGCATTTAGGTGGAAAGACACTGTTGGACCCTGGGAGGAGAGACCGGGACACTTTGGAGATATATGGGACTATTGGACTGATGATGGATTTGGTTTTTTCGAGGGCCTCCAAGTAGGTTTCCTTTTATAAATTCATGGATATTTTTCCTATTAAATTGAAAAACTGATCTTTTTGTTTCTCGAGCAGTTAGCTGAGGATCTTGGTGCATTGCCAGTGTGGGTGTTTAACAATGGTATAGTTTGTTATCTTAACTAAAATTTGTTGCTAGTAGAAAATTTATATTCAAAAAAGCTTTTCTATAACAATGTTTTAAAAGTAATTTTTTATTAGAGATCATCGTTTCAAAATGTACAGTAAATCTTTCTCTTACCGTTATTGAATTTTTTTCTTTGGATTTCTAATTAACCAAATATCTTGTTAATTTAGGTATCAGCCATCATGATGAAGTTAATGCATCTGCCATCGCCCCTTTTGTGCAAGTATAATTTTCTTCTATTTTTCATTTTATCTTTTATTATATTTTGAATTTGTATTTCTGAATTTGTGCAAGTATAATTTTCTTCTATTTTTCATTTTATCTTTTTTTATATTTTGAATTTGTATTTCTGAATTTTAATGTTTACTATTTTTTATATCTTTTCGTTAAATAACAGGAAGCTCTTGACGGCATTGAGTTTGCTAGAGGTTCTCCCAAATCAAAATGGGGATCTCTCAGGGCTTCCATGGGACATCCTAAGCCATTTGACTTGAAATTTGTTGCCATTGGAAATGAAGATTGTGGCAAGTTTAACTATCAAGGTATGCTTTTTTTCCTTTTTATGTATAAGTGTTTGGTACAAGAATATTGGGTTAGTTATCATATTTCATTGATATTCTTATTGGTATTTTTGTTTGCCCAGGAAACTATCTCAAGTTTTATGGTGCTATAAAACGTTCTTATCCAGATATTCAGATTATCTCAAATTGTGATGGTTCTGAAAAACCGTTAGACCAACCAGCTGATCTATACGATTTTCATGTAATGTCCTAATTAAGATATATAACTCTTGGATTTTTATTTCATAATTCCTTAGAAATTTCAAAAATGTTAATTTTCCCATTTTAGTTTGATCAATGTTATCCTTGTTAATATATATATTTTTATTAGATTTATACAAATGCTAAGGACATGTTTTCGAAGTCTACTAAGTTCGATAACGTATCACGATCGGGTCCAAAGGTTTGATTACTTAACCATTTTTCATTAAAATATTTATATGGAGTTTATATTGATTGTGCTCAGAAATAAATGCCCAACTTTGATTGTATTTGCTTTACAGGCATTTGTGAGTGAGTATGCTGTTTGGCAGGGAGATGCTGGAAATGGAAGTCTTTTGGCTGCTGTGGCTGAAGCTGCATTCCTTATTGGACTAGAAAGGAATAGGTTGGATTATCTATAGTTTTTCTGTAAATTTTCTCGCATTTTATTATCAACCAGTTGGTGTTTACTTCGAGTTAAACCTATAATTACTTGTCTTTTTAATTATATGTTTTTCTTGCAGTGATGTCGTCCCCATGGTCAGCTATGCACCGCTCTTTGTAAACACAAATAACAGGAAGTAATTTTCCTTTGCTTTAATTTACCGTAAAATTTTGATCATTTATTATTTTCTTATATACGTTAATTTCATCATTATTATATATCTTATTTTATGATATTAATAGATTGAGATGGTTTAATTTTTTAACTATAGGTGGACACCGGATGCAATTGTATTTGACTCTTATCGGCGCTATGGAACTCCTAGTTATTGGGTTCAACATCTTTTTATTGCTTCAAGTGGAGCAACTTTGCTTAATTCAACACTCCAAACTTCTTCTAAATCCCTTGTTGCCTCTGCAATTGAGTACACAAATTCTGCAGACAAGAAGAATTACTTAAGAATAAAGGTAATTGATTAGCTTAAAATTTCATCAAGTTAAATTAAATTAAACATAAAATATAGGCACTATATTCACTTAATTGGAATAACATTTGCAGGTGGTAAACTTCGGAAGTGATACACAGAATTTTAGATTTTCAGTGAGTGGGTTGGATTCAAATGTGCAGCGATCTGGTGCAACAAAGATAGTGGTTACAGCACCTAATGTACAAGAAGAGAATTCATTCTCAGAACCAAAGAAGGTAAATTCTAATTGATATATCTATATAGCTGGATATATAGACCTATCAAAATATCTTATACGTCTGTTTCTGGTTCATTTTAAATGCAGATTGTGCCACAACATACTTCACTTGAGGATGCAAGTGGGGACATGACTGTCATACTTGCTCCTTACTCAGTTACATCATTTGATCTATTAAAGTAGATGATAGAGGAATGCATTTTTAAATAAATGGGATATGAGAACACTTTTGAATTATGTATATGGTGATCTTTTCTCAATAAATAAAATATTTTTCTTGATGCTGATATTATTTGCTTCCTTTTTTATCCATTTAGTATTTATTTCCTGTTCAGATCTATTTGTTAAATTTGAATATATAAATGAAAATAGCCTGAGGTGAAGATTATAAAGAGATAAATAATTGTTTTGAAAAATAAAAGAAATTGACGATAAAAAAACAACCATGTTAAAGTTTAGTGTCTATTTATTAGTCTATTTATATAGTAATTGAGACCTAGCAATAAGATAAAATCAGTTTAGGAGAGATCATCAACATGTTTTTTTCAAAATAGAAAAAAAACCTCTTTTAGACAAACAACATTTTGCAAGAGAAATGCAAATAGACCTTATATTATTCCAAAACGGAGTTTAATTCAAAGTAAGCTTTTTCAGCTTAGAAGAAAGTGCAAAAATTTGGTTTACAAGAAAAATCAAACTGAGTCTTTATAAAATTTATACAACTGAAATGAAAAGTTTAAACATTTTGTCTTGATCTATTTAAGAAATATTTTTTAATATAAAATAAGTTAATTCCAGTAATATAAACATATTTTCTTTATATCTGAGATTGTTGTGTTTAATTCCAGTAGTGAGATTCTCTACGGTGGAGATGTAAATGCACACACCAGATGATTTGAGTTAATTTTCCAATTATGGTCTGCTCTTCTGCAGTCTATGCGCAAATCACTGCACCGGTATCATAATCCCAGTTAAATTTTAATTTTAACAAACATTTTCAGTACTTAATAATCGAAAATTTTGTATATTCCATTTTCTTGAAAATATAGCTATGTCTTCACTAAGAATATATAGTTACAATGGTTCTTATTTGGGGTTGTTAGTTATGTTAGTTAAGGTGATTGGTTGAAGAGTTGATAGTGAGGTTTAAGTAGTTTGCATGTAGTTATAAGTTCAAACTTTATTTTCGTTGTTATAAAAAAAATTAAAGTTTAAATATGTTTTTAGTTCTCAAATTTGGAACAAGTTTGTTTTTTTTCCTCCAAATTTAAAATTAATATTTTTAATCCTTGTAATTTGAAAGAAAAAAAAACTACTTTAGTCCATTTACTAAAACATTGTCAGAATGAATAATTTGAAAGAAAAACACACATGTTGTAGGGTGTTTGACAATAAGAATGCAAAATCAAGATAAATTGTCAATTCGTTAACCACGCATGTGAAGTCTTTAACGGCATTTGGCAAAAGGACTAATTTTTTTTTTAAATTACATGGACTAAAAATATCAATTTTAAATTTGGGAAACCAAAAATAAATTTACCTAAAATTTGAATAACTAAAAGTATATTTAAGTCAAAAATTAACTAATAGAAATGTTTGGGGTGGAGTTCTTTGCTTTTTGTACACAAAAAAAAGAGTATTTTACACCAAAACAAAGTATTAACGAAAGCATAAAGTTTTTTTGTCTTATTTAATTTGATTAAAAATATTTATAAAATATTTTAAAAAAATGTTTCTTCAGCACAAATTTGGCACAATAAAAAAGTTATTTTATTATTTTTAAGATATATGTAGGTAAAAAAGATTAAAAAAGTGAAAAATAAGAATAATTGCATATAAAATCATATTCATTGTGGATGTTTAAGAACCAATTCAAACTACTACACCGATTATAAAAATTGAAAATTAAATTGCAAAAATCACATTCTTTTTACATATATGCAACTCAGTTTGGCTTTTGGTTTCTATGTTAAAATTAAATTGAACCAAGCTGCAAACATACTAAAGTTACACAATGGCTTGAAACCAAGATCAAGAACTAACCTTAATATTACCCAACAAAGATATGAGGCTTAAATATGTTTCTAGTCTTTATAATATATCATTTTTATGCTTTTAGTCCTTATAAAAATTTTCTTATGATTTTGATTTCTATAAAATTTTGTTTTATGACTTTAGTCCTTAATAGTATTTTTTAGTCCTTATAAAATTGTAAACTTTTGATATCGGTTCCTCTTATATTAAAAGATATTCATTTTAGTCCGTATTATTTAAGAAAAATTTTGTTGTCAATAGATAGTTGACATATCATCAGTAAATTGTAACAGGACTAAAACTGTAAAATAAAATTTTTTAGGGACCAATACCATAGGAAAAATTTTATAGGGACTAAAAGCATTAAATAGGTATATTATAAAAATTAAAAACATATTTAAGCCAATATATGAAATCAAAAAGACCCTTGTTGATAGGGATAGAAATAGGCCAAGCTGTTCAATAGGGGCCTATGGCCTACCTACTTAGGCCTAGGTCAGGCCAGACTTTTTTAGAAAATAGACTAGACTAAGGCTTTTATTAAAGCCTATTTAGTTAAAAAAAGTAAAGCTTAGGCCATTCAAAAAATATTTTAGGCCTAATAGGCTGAACTATTTAAATAAACATAAATAAATATTTGTTGTTGTTGTTGTTGTTATTGTTATTATTATATTAAATTTGTTATAATGTTTTAAAATCATACATTTATTTATCTTTCTAAATGTTAAGCATGTTGACCTACATAAAGAGTCAAGCTTATAAGTTTATTGAAATATAAATATATATCTTATTTAGAGGTCATATTGCAAAATATGTTTTAAAACAAGTTGTCACACCTTTATCATGGTGTTAAATTATTACAAAGTAGGCCATTAAATAAGCTTGTAGGTCAGACTAGACTTCTATATAGACTAGGTCAGATCTTTAAAAAAAGCCTATAACAAGTAAACAGGTCAGGCTCACGCCATATATTTTTAACTAAGGCCAGGTTTAGGCCTAGAAACGCCTAGCCTATTTCTACCCCTACTTGCCAATAAATAATACTATTTTGCGACAACCACAAAGACAACATAGTAACATGCCAAAAATATTCCAAAGTTGTTTCACATGTTTACCTATAACGAAACCTCCATGTTGAACATAATGATCCGTACATGTAACGACCCTCTATCGCTACAGTATCACTTACTACTCATACATTACTAAGATGTTCAAAAATAATAATCAACATGCTATTATAATCTCATCCATACCATGAAGTATATATGTGTGTGTGTGTATGTGTGTGTGTGTGTGTATATATATATATATATATATATGTATGTATATATATATAAGATGTTAAACAATATAATATACAGGCCAAGTTATACAATATCGAGGGAGAGGGATACAAAAGAAAACTCCCTACAGTTGGTCAACTATACGACATATACATCAACCACAAAAAGAAAAGAATCAAAAGAGCTTCCAGAAAAGTTCCACCCATAACGGGCCTTCTACCATCTCCACTGAGACCTCCAAGTATCAACTGTGGGAAGTTGGGTCTACTGAAACTTCACCCTCAGCTCACACGCCAAACAACGTGATCATCATAGTCACAGCAACACACGACAACAACCGGCAACAAGGCAACCACAACAAACAACAACAGGCAAGGGTAAACTTACAAAACAAAAACAAGCATATAATATTCAATCCATGTCATCAAATCATCAACATACTGATTTGGAATCCAATATATGCATTCCATATCATCAAATCATCCATATACTAATTTGGAATCCAATATATCAAAGAATGATTTTACATATATTACAGCACAACACATCATACTTTCAACCCCAAAGTGTCAATGTATGAATGACACGACTCTTGAGAGATTTACTACATTTCGGAGGCACTAGGTTGGAGGCCCATCTAAGCCGCAGCTCCTGTCAACCAGCCAACTTATAATTGGAGGCCCATCTAAGCCGAAGCTCCTGTCAACCAACCAATTTATATGCCTAGCCGCACACGGCTTGAGGCTCGCACAACCTCAACCAATAACATATGCATGCAAATACATGATTTACCTCAACATCAACTCCATCACAACCATTCATCGATATCCATACATATATGCATATGGCAACACAACACCACGTGGCCTACTCAGCACCACCTGTGGTCCAATAATCACTACTAACTCCATGCAGGCCCAATCCAGCCCCATGCATGCTTAAAAGGTAAGGCTCTATCCAAGCAGTACATACCTCGTGAGAATTCTCACACAGCACTAGGATCTACATTCCTTGTGAGACGTCTCACCACAACAACGCAACATAACCAGTGGAAGTGCTATCTAAGCAAACTTCCACCCAACTACTACTTTTAACAATTTATCAAACAAATCCACAATCATAATAGAGAAAAACCAAAAGCTAGTTTAGAAAACCATTTGAACATCCAATTATCTTAAAAATATACATTTGACATTCATAAGAGTCAATAGAGTCATCAACAACCAACAAAAATAATAAGTAAAGAAAATTCTGTTTTTCTCTTGCTGAGCGCGAATTTCGTCACTAAGCGAGATTTCCATCACTAAGCAAATGACTTACAGAGAGTCATTAGCTTCCGTTGCTAAGCGAGAAATTCGTCGCTAAGTGAGACAAGATCCATCGCTAAGTGAGTGACAGACTTCCAACAACCTCAAAATTCATCGCTAAGCGAGCATTTCTGTCGCTAAGCGAGCTATCCATTGCTGGGTGCGATTTTCGATCGTTTTCTTTACAAATCAATTACCAACACCCATTTTTGACCAAATCAATCAACAACAAGCATCACAAAACAATTTTAACTACTTCTAATACCTGTCTAACTGATTACATAACAATTTTATCCCCAAATCATCTACAAATTTCAAAACCCCCTTTGCAAACCCATTTTCTTTCAAGAATCACATACACACAATTATTCACAGAATCAACTGATTCCTAAGCATTAAATGGACATGTCAACATCCACAACTACAAAATCAACCAAGAGTAAGCTTTCCTTACCTTTAAAAGCTTCCAAATCTGAATTTAGGTTCTTTGAGAATCTGATGTCTTGAGTCAAATCAACACTAAACCAAGCCTGGAATCCCTTGACCGCACTTAATAGCTTGAGAAATCTAGAGAGAGATGAAGAGAAGAGAGAGAATGAGAATGGGAGAATGAGAGAAACTTCTCTCTTTCCTCCTTTTATACTTGGACCTTCCAGAGCTCTCACACAGACTTTTGGCCAACTGAGGCCCAAATCTCACCAAACCACTCCCCTTATCTCAAAACTGGTTTAACTTAACTGTTTTCTCTTAAGAACCAAAATCACACCAGCAATACACCCAAATTGGCTCAAGTACATATCTAAAGTTTCCTAAATTCAAACTCGAATTTCAAACAAACAAGATACAACCATCATCACATACAACAAACCATACATAACAACAATTGTTATTATTTCTTTTAATCACCTAGATTACATATCTAATTTCTACTTTTTAGTTCTCACAACACTGAATCACATATTAGGAAAACAGGTGTTACAGTACAAGAGAGTGGTAACATGTGAGCTCCTTATATGTACACTTCAAATATAAACTCCTTATATATTATTTATTGTTCAACTACATGGGATGCAAAGTTTTGGTTGATACTTAATTCTTATATTGTAAAATTGATCAAATCATTCAAAACTATAAAGCAATGTCATGAAACCATTGTATTTAATTTATTATATAGTTATAAAACATTAAATGGGCAACATGGAGCAATGAACAATGTAAACGGTATTGCTAAATATTACCCTTGATTTTCATTCATGTTTTCATCGCTTAAATGAGGCTATTCTTTTTTTTTTTTAAAGCATTTTATAAGCGTATCACTTAAATGTATTCTTAAAAAAATGAGACTGATCATTGCAAAAGATATTTTCTACTGTAAAAATTATTTATATTGGTTTAAATATTTTGCTATTACAATAGATGAACATCTAACATGGATTACGATCAAAATCAGCTCCCATCAAATACAGTCAATGTAAATAAGTTCAAATAGAATTAATAATTTAAAAATGAAGAAATTGTCATTGAATTTAATATGTGTTACTTTATATAACCATATTATACTATAAATTATAGATTAAATAGTATATGCACTGACAATATAAAAAAATTATACACTCTCAACCTATTAAAAATCACCATGTACGATAAGTTCATTGACTTATCACAATAATTTACATGATTTCTATTTGGTTGAAGTGTAAAAATCTTTACAATGACAATGCATAAAAATGAAACATGCACACATATATGAATAGGATCATTTGACACCAGCTGTCAACTTTTACATTTGTTATCAACTTTTACACTTATATCGTTTAATAACTTTTTGTAAAATATGAAATTAACCAATCCAAATGTTTAATTAAATTTTTTTATAAAGTTGATCAAGATCATAAAATTTCATGCAAATAAAAAAAATAATTGATACTTCATTGCACTTCTTTATTTTAATAGATAATATATTATTCATATAAACATGTTAGAAAATGTCCAAATCATCTGAAATTTGATATATATGATTAGAAATATAATATCAAATGATTCAATGGATAAATTTATTAATTTTATATTCTACAAAAGTTATTAAGTATTGTAAGTCCAAAAGTTTGGATTTTAATTAAATTATGTATGACAAAATTGAACGTAGTTATGGAAATAATTCTTATTGAATGGAAATTTGTGGGGTAGGCTATAGTTAATTGTTGTTTTTCTATTATGTTTATTTGTAGGTAAGTGAACAACGTCTTTAGCATGTGGAAGCTCCATTTGCATGTTTTACTATAGTTTACGTTGACATCAAGTTGGACTACGTTTACCATTGTTTCAACATCCATATTTGCAACCACTAGTCACATACAACTTGCTTGTACATTGTTTTGGATTGATTGGATATCCATTTGTACAAGAACAGAGTGCATCCGGGTTGCTTAACTACCTTCGCAATAGATTGTTGGTTTCCATACAATGGCCCTGCTTGCTTCCAATGATTGCCGACATTTAGTGGATTACATGCATGTTCATGTGACGTTTATGTTTGATCAAAACTTTCACTTCCGTGTTTTGTAGAGTTGCAAATACCACAATTCACTACACTAGTTTGGTGATGAAAATGTTTTGAACTAACACTCTTGTATTAAGCAATATTATTAAACAGCTAAATTTATTTTAGTTAGAGTTATATTTACATATTCTATGAACCATTTCATATAATTTTCATATTTGTCTATGTATCTATTTGCTTGGGGAATATCGGCTGAATCGGGCTGATTAGTAACATGCACCTATCAATGTCGTAATTGAGTGATAATATACTACCTATATCATATATATTTATGTATATGCTTTTTATTTATTTAATTAGAATTAATCTAACTTTATACTTATGCATTTATGCTATGGTTTAATTTGTCGTGTATGAACCCAAGGATGTGCTAGGCACACTTACATATGAAAAAGAATTAAAGCTACACAAAAGCTGAACTTAACTTACTTTTCAAATTTAAAATTTATCACGAATGAAAAAATAACTAAATTATCTTATCTAATTTGTTAAGATATTATCTTATCAAATTTGTTATCTCATCTAGTCTATAATGTTCATCCCTTTTAAGATCTTTCTAATCTTATATATATACACACACACACTAGAATAATTATCTTGTACGAAAGTGTTTTTAGCTCCCATTTTTTAATGAGAGCGTTTTTAACTATCATTCTTTAACAAGAGTGTTTTTAGGGATTTTTTAACCTCTTATATCTTTTAATCTATTATTTTCAATATTTTTAATTCTAAATTGAATTTCAATATATTTTTTTAAAAATTATTAATAATTAGAATGACATTGTATCACCATATAAATTATATATTATAAATTTAAAATATAATCTATATGTTTAAAAATATTTATTTATTATGAATTTTAATTATAAAATAATTTATATTATATATTAAGAAACATTTATTTATTGTAAATTTATATTATATAAAATAAAGGCTTAAATATGTTTTAAGTCCTTGTAAATATAACTTTGTCTAGTTTTAGTCCTTGCAAAATCTTTGGTTAGTTTTAGATCCTTGATATTTTCTTAATACTTCTTTTTAGTTCTTACCATTTACTCTAATTAATCTAGTGCTGACATGGCTAATAAAATAAAAAATATTAATTAAGACAATTAAGGTAATGAGGAATATTTTAAATTAAAATAATTAGATTATTTTTACGTGTGTAATTCAATTAAGTAATGTATTTATTATTTTATATAAATAAGGTAGTTACATATAATTTATTTTAATTTTTAATATATTATAAACAGTTATTTTTGTTTATTTTAATATTATTTTTACTTTTCAATTTACTAATGTAAATTTGTATTTTTTCTTAAAAAATTACAATTTACTTAAATACTTATAATTTATTTTTAAAATATTACTTTTATCTTTAGAGACAAAATTACTGCTTGTGATATATTAAAAAAATACATTATATTACAATCAGTCAAAATGAATTGAAGTGTAAAAATAACATCAAAGTAATATATTAAAAGTAAATTATAATTTATTTAAAAAATTACAATGTTAAAAATAAATTAGTAAATTGAAAAGTAAGAACAATATTAAAAGCAATAAAAATTACTATTTATAATATATTTAAAATTAAAATAAATTATAAAATTAAATTATATGTACTTACCTTATTTATATAAAATAATAAATACATTACTTAATTGAATTACACACCTAAAAATAATCTAATTATCTTAATTTAAAATATTCTTTGTTACCTTAAGTGTCCTAATTAATATTTTTTATTATGTTAGCCATGTCAGCATTAAATTAACCATAATTAATGGTAAGGAATAAAAAAGAACACTAAGAAAATGTTAGGGGATCTAAAAATAACAATTTTTTGCAAGGTCTAAAACCAGACAAAATCATATTTGTAGAGACTTAAAACATATTTAAGCCTAAAATAAATATTTATTCTGTGCAATGCACAGGTTAAAATACTAGCTTGCTCATAAAATGAGAATGCAAACAACCATGTCTTTCACTTTTTAAGATCTTTCTTATTTGCTCAATGAGCATTGCAGTTTATTCCATTGTAGATGAAACGCCAACTTCAACCTTAATCGTAGATTGAAGGGATCTGGGAGACAAATTCCAAATACCTTCTTTGGAGCATTTTTGAGGTGATTCAATTACTATTTTTTTTTTCTTCATATTTTTGAGGTGATATAAGACATATGTGAATATAATTTTTTTTGAATATATATCAATATTCATAATTATTTTTATATTTTTTTTACATATTTATATACATACCTACTAACATATACTTATATAAAATTTAAAAATAATTAAGAAATATGCATTAAAAATCATAATAATATAAAAAGTTATAGATTGTAAACTCAACACTCATACATATCATGGGTTATTACACTAGTTTAGTATTAATTAATTCATATGTATGTTCAATTTAGGCAACTATTGCTAAAATAAATATATTATTTTAAATAAATAATAAAATATAATTAAATTTTCAACTCTTACTCAATTTGATAGCTACTTATAATGTAAAATTAATCAATACTATTGAATCATATAATAGTACGTAGATGGCTATGGGTATTAAATTTTAAATAATTTAAATGCTCATAAGCATTTAGCGTAACAATACCAATTAGGGGTCTAATTTTAAATTTCATTAATGCAAGGTCTAAGTTGATATACCTTTACAATTTTAGGAACTAAATTGGGTATTTACCAAATGAATTTTGGGTACTTTTCTAGAGTTTTTTTAGGTAAGCTAATTACCTTATGTTTTTCACATTTTTAGATGATGTATTTTTTAAAGAAAATTTATATATGTGCACTGATGTTGTTTTATTATAAGTTATGTAGAGAAGATTTATATGTGCATTATATGTTGTTTCATTAAAATTTGACCATTTTATTAGTTTGAGAAAAATCATTCTCATGATAAATATTTTTTTAAATTCTTTTTAACTTTTGAAACAAAAAACAACTTAACAAGTAAAAGTGATCATCTTTCCTTTTTATTTTTTATTTTTTATTTCAAAGTAGACATGGTACCCGTGCTATGTACGGTACAAATGTTTTTATTGAGTTTAATTACTATGCATTGTCTGTGTAAAAAATTTTACACTATCAACCAATTAAAAATTAGCTTTAGTATGATTTTTAGCGTGATTATTATCAAAGTCAACAGATTTACCATATATAGTGTGTTGTGATTGGATAACAATACAAAACTATTTTACACTGTGCATAGCCTATTTTTTTCATTTTTATTTTTATAATTTTTTTAAAATCTTTATTTTTATGATTTTATTTTATGATTTTTTATCATTCTAATAATGATTAATTTTTATGTGTAATTTTTTACTATATTTTTTTTGCTTTTATAATTTTTTTTTACTATTTTAGATTTTATATTATTATATTTACTGTAGTGACTTTTTTCCTAAAGATTATAGTATTTGTTTGTTATTATTTTTTACTTATTTATATTTTATTATTATTGATTATATTCATTATTAGTGTTATTTTTATTTATTTCACATTTGTTTTGAGATTGTAATATATATATATATATATATTATATATATATATATATATATATATATATATAATTCTATATTATAAATATTAACCAACATTTTCATTATTATTTTAAGTATGTTTACGAAATTTACAATATTTATTAATTTTTTTCTATATAATTTGAATTTGAAGATTATTTTTAATCTTAATTAATTTCAATTTGAATTTAATTTCTAAAATTTTAATTTTCGCACATTATACAATAAATTTGATATATTTTAATTTAAATAATTTATTTTATAATTTTCTTATTAATTTTAAAAACCTTATATTTTTAAGTAATATTTTTATTTTTTTCATTTTTATAATATTATTTATTATTATAATAACAATTATTATTATGTGTAACTTTTTCTTTATGTTTATTTTTCTTTTCATAATATTATTTTTCTACTATTTTAATTTTTTGACTATTATATTATTATGTTAGTAATGTTTTTATTTTTTTAAAGATTATAGTATTAGTTTACTAGTTTTCTTATTTTTTATATTTATCAATATTTTTTATATTATCTTTATTATTATTTTATCCTTATAATAATTGTTTATTATTTATAATAATAATAATTCTTATTATTATAATAACAATTATCATTATGTGTAATTTTTTCGTGTTATGTTTATTTTCCTTTTTATAATATTATTGTTTACTATTTTAAATTTTAGACTATTATATTATTACTATAGTAATTTGTTTATTTTTTAAGATTATAGTAATTAGTTTAATATTTTTCTTATTTTCTTATTTATATTTTATTAATATTTTTAATATTATCTTAATTATTATTTTATCCTTATAATAATTGTTTATTATTTATAATTATTATTATTTTCATTATTTATAAAAATTATAGTATTGTTCTACTATTATTTTATTTTTTATATTTTAGTAGTATTGTTTATATTATCTTTATTATTATTTTGACCTTATAATAATTATATATTATGTTTAATAATTATTATTTTCATTATTTTTAATAATTATAGTATTATTTTACTATTATTTCTAATATTTTATTAGTATTGATTATATTATCTTTATTATTTTAACTTTATAAAGATCATTTATTATATATATAATAATAATAATAATTTCATTCTTTATAATAATTATGCCTCAATACTATATAGTGTTTGTGTGTATAATATATATAGATATTTATATAAGTCAACTCATTGTAGCATATATATAATATATTATATAGATACATACATACATACATATATATATGTACGTATATGTATATATACATATATATTACACACATACATACATAGATACATACATACATACATACTTATATTTATATATATATGTATACATACTTATATACATACATACATACATACATACATACTTATATTATACATACGTATGTATATACATATGTGTATATCTATATGTATGTATACATACATTATACATACATACATACATACATACATATATGTATATGTGTGTGTGTGTATAATAAGTTATAAGTTAGATGACTTAATTATTCTTAGGTTATTAATTAGAAAGACATCATTTTCGCGATTTAAATTACTTAAGCATGGTAAAATTGAAGTTGAAAGATACATTATAGACACATTAAAGTTGATATCTTTGTGAAACATATATAGGAGAAATAAATATGATTTTCATGATTCAAATTATTTTAATGGGATTTGTATGACAAGTGGTTAAAGAGGTATTTACAAAAAAAAAAGAAGGTTAAAAAGGTGTGTTAATACCTTTACTGCTAGTTCAACATGAAATTTTATTTTAGATTCAAATACTTGAATGCATGTTGTTTTTATGATGAAATGGTGAAGGATGTGTGAATATGCATTCACCACTACTCATTTAAGGTGAAATTTAATATTAATATACACACATGTATATTCAATTTATACAACTATTAGTGTAAATAAATAATAAAATATAAATAAATATTCAACTTACTCAATTTAATAACTAAATATAATGTAAAATTAACCAATACAATTGAATCATATAATAGTACTTAGATGGTTATGTGTATTAAATTTTAAATAATTTAAATATTCGTAAGCATTTAGTGTAATGAAGATATTTATTATGTTTTCTAAATAGTATATTATATGTTAAAATAAAATAGTGCAACAAAATAGAATTTTATCAAACTTTGTAAACTTTATCTATTTTTGGAACAATCTTAGGAACTATGAAGGCTACTAGGGTTTTGGAGAGTCCTTCTGTGAAGGAGAAGGATCAACTAGAACGAAGTATGAAGAAAACTAAAAATGACGAAGGGAGTGTGCATGGGAATGATGGACCTTCGTCTGATTAGGCTGCATGTCTTCCAGATGATGTTATGACGGGAGAGGTAGTAGTGGTGTAACAACCAAGTGAACCTTTGCTTAAGATAGTGACAGGGATAGGCATCCAACATCAGGTGATTTTATATAAGGATGTTTGCGTAGGTGTCAATGGTAGGGATCAATGCCGGGGAGGAGGTAGTGAAGGAGATAGTGACTCATGAGTCTTTTGAACTCGTTAATTCGCTATGACCTAGGATTTCTATCCCTATAGATTATTTGAAGCACATCAGCCAGAAATGGAGATAGGCTTTGATTATCAAGCTGATGGGGAAAAGGGGTTAGCATATGATTCCTTAAGACTCGATTGGTAAACATATGGAAACTAAATGGTAACATGGAATTCATTGATTTGGAGAATGATTCTTATATTGTGCATTTTGCGAACACTAGTGATATTGCCAAGGTTGTGTTTGGAGGGGAGGGGTTGTGGATTGTTTTGGACCATTATTTAGTCATGCAAAGCTGGCGTCCAAATTTCCAAACAAAAGTGGATGATTTTAGGCAAGTTGTAGCCTGGGTGAAGGTTCTTGGTTTATCCATATAGTATTATGACAAGCATATCTTATAGACTGTTGGTAATGGCTTAGGTCCTATGCTTAGAGTAGATACCAACACCCTGAATAAACAAGAGAGTCAAATGATGGATGATTATCGTATTGAGCGTGCTCGCTTTGCATGCATTAGTATTGAGATTGACTTACGCAAGATGTTGATCTTGAAGTTTGAGTTGAACGACAAGATGTACAGAGTGGAGTACGAAGGGCTGCCCCAAGGTTTTAAATTGTGGTCGTGGTCGCAGCCGTAATCGCGTTAAGGTTTTCGTGATTACGGATATTGCGGATTTCGTAATGTGGATTGCGGCTGTTGCGGTGTGAATTACCCACAACTTACGACAAAACTATATTAAATTTTCTATATTATTATATAATATATCTATAATAACTTATAATTAATATTTTTAATTATTATGATATCTGAGATAAACAAATAATTAAAATATTAAAATATGACTAAGTATTAATCATGATAAACTTTTAAATATTATGATAACTAAAGTAAAAATAAAATTAATAAAAAATATTTAATTTTTTGTTACAAAAATAATTTTTTACCTCTTAACCAATTAGTTTTTTCCACTTGTACATTTACTTTTCCCAACAAATTACTATTTCATTTTATCAATTCCTACCTAGGCCACAAAGCTACAGGTCTCACATATATCAAAAAAAAAAAACTACAAGTCTCAACACACACACACACCCTCTTTAGATTATCCCAAATTCCCCATCCCCCTCGGTCCGCCAACTCCCGTGCTCCCTCACGACCACATTCAACTCACACACAAAATAAAAATCCCCTAATTCCCAAATTCCATCCCTCACAGTTCGTCTGCCCTACACAACCACTATCCAAGTCACGTACACACACAATCTCTCCCATTCCTATGTAAATCTTTCTTCTTGGATAACTCCTCATCTCTCCTTTCTTCTTTCAAATCTCAACTTTTCTGTTGCTAGTTTCTTTACCGACAGCCCCAAAGCCAAATTCAGAGGAATCAATGAATCACAGTTACCAAACACTTGAGCCGCTGAACAGAGGTCGTGAAGCTGCACACGATGGTGGCCTGGAGGTCGATAAGCAAAACTGTACATTTTTGTTTTGTATTTTGCGTTTAAAATGCATTTTCTTTTTTTTTTCTTTGGGAGAAAGAGATCTTTGTTGCGGTCCTTACGAATAAAACATCGTTTTTTGAGCACTGTTGCGGCTGCATCACCGTTTCGTTGTGCCCAATACATGCGATTTTGGTTCACTCTGAAAAGTCATTCCATTTCAGTATCGTTGTGCGACGAAACCATTATGTTTCGGCTGTTTTTGCCATTTCGGAACAATTTTTAAATCCTTGGCTGCACCACATATGCTTCAATTGTGACAAGTATAGACATTGAAAGGAAGAGTGTACAATATTTTTAGAGATGGTGTCGTTGTAGGCAGAGGTATCAGTGGATGAGGGTGATGGTGTAAAGGTTCCGGAGTTAGACCAACCTATTAAAGATAAATTCGGGCCTTGGGTGCTAGTGATACAAGAATCTTGCCATAGGAAATCAGTTTTATGAAAAGGAGGGGAACAGTTCAAAGGTAAATCATCCATGATTGTATCAAATGGGGTAGTTACAAGTAATAGGGGTCAGTTTTAGGCGTTACAGGGGATGGAGTTACATGAGTTGGGTGAATCCCTATTGGTGGTTAAGGGGAGTGACGTGGGACCAGTTGTAGAGCAGTATGTGGAGCTTTCAATGAATGAGGGAAGGTTTGTTTTTTCAATTCGACACGCGAAACAGTTGGCATGTGACCTTGGCTCATCCAATAAGGGACCAATTTTAGCAAAAGTGCCCAAAGGAATATAGGCTCTAATAATCCAAAATAATAAGATGTAGTAGAAGGCAAGCATAAGGTTGTCAAAGGTATGATCACCTTACAGACTCCGAGCCTAAGTAGGGGTGGGGTTAGTCATGAGGAATCCCTAGAACAGCTTGCTGCAAGTGACGAATTACAGGAAAAATGGTGCGACAGAGATACGCTTATCCTTATGATAATGCGGTTGATAGAGAAGGAGCATAGGTTGCTTCACATGAATATGGATAGACGGGAAGATGCCAACACTAGTGCGGAGAACAATTTTTAAATCGGTTAAAAACAAATTTTTAAATCGGTTGATGAATCGATTTAGATATAGCAGATATAAAAAATGAGAACTTTTTAAATTAGATGTTGAACCTATTTAAAAATTATTTTTAACTCAGTTATTCCATAATCGAGTTAAAAGAGGGCTACCACAATTTGTAATCAAATATCACAACACCACAGCTTAACTAGCTTTCCCACTCCTAATTCATCAATTCATTTTCTGCAAATAAGATCAAGCTTTCCCACTCCCGATTCATTATCCCAACTGCTGAACTTCGTGAGCAAACTTCTAAACTAAAAGCAAAATCATCACAGATCTAACCATATCTAAACGAGATCCAACAAATTCACAAAACAAAAGAGAAATCACAACTACTTACTGGCGCCATTCTTAAAGAGCGTAACCTACCTCTGTCTCCATCTCAATCAGTGGCGAGAGCATCGGATCCGTTGAAGACAAAAACAACGTTGTTGTAGCCATTCTTGTTTTCATTTTCATTCTCTACGGTGGTTGGTTCGAAGGGAGACTGAGACTAAGTGGGATTCGAATCGATGAAGCTATAGATCTTCGTTGGCGACAGTGAAGTGATCAATGGTGACATTGCCGTCGGCAGAGAAGGCTTTTTTGGAACTTTTAAATACTTTGAGTGATTGATACTATTACTTTGCTTTGATAGAGGTCGAGTATTGCCTTTAAACTTTGTGTGATTTGAGATTTTAAAGAAGAGGGATTTGAAATTTTAAAAGGTTTTTTAAATCGGTTGCATGAGAACCAATTTAAAAAGTTTTACTTTTTAAATCAGTTACAAGTAGAACTAATTTAAAAAGATATTTTTAAATTGGTTCTCATGCAATTGATTTAAAAAGGTTTTACTTATCTACAAAAATGCCACGACATTTTTTTTAAATCAGACTCAAAAAAATCAATTTAAATTCCTGTTTTAAAAATTGTTTTTGTAGTAGTGCAAGGGAATTGCCAAACCAACAGAAAAAACCCTCTGATGGGGGACAAGTTTTGGGAGTTTGAATTGGAGACAAGGCTAAGCAGGGTGTTGCTTTAGGTCTGGTAGGGAGTAATTAGGCCCCACAATGCTAATCTCTTTTGTTTATTATGAATATGTTGTCCTGGAATTGTAGAGATGTGGGAGCCAAGGGTTTTTTGTAACATCCCCAAAATAGGTTAATATCAATTATGTAAAAAATAAATACATCAAATGTCTTTTATGATTGTTTTATGAGTCCTCTGTATTATATAAAACTTTGTTTTATTTTATGATGTAATATTAGGCCAAAGTTAGATTAGAGGAGGGAAGGCCCTTTAAGGCCCAATTAGGTCTCCCTACCCTTCTAAGACCCTAAACCACCACCTATACTCACATAAACACACACACACACACACACACACACACTCCCTTTTGCCCTTAAGAGAAAAAGAAAGAAAAGAAAGGAGAAGGGAAATAGGAGGAGGAGAAGGAGAAAAAGCAAGGGACACCCATCCATTCAACCATTCTTAGAACTCATTGTGAGTGCTTCATCTTCATATTCTTCCCCTTTTCCCTCTTAATAATGTGGTTTTGTGATTGGATTTTGGGTTTTGAGTTTTGAACCCTAACAAAGGGAATTTTGGGATTTGTCGTAGTTTTGCATGCTTGATGTGTTGTTTGATGTTGGGTTGATGTTTATAGGAATTTAAAATCAATTTTGAACAATTTATGATGAAGTTGGACCCTTGGGGTGGTCATAGTTGGCCTAGAATGCTCAAAAATTGTAAAAAATTGTGATTCTGCAAAACTAGGTTGTGGCTGAGTGAAAATCAAATTTTTGCCAAGCAAGAAAATGTCTGGCTCAGTGAAAATACCTCTAAAGACAGGTTTGAAAAGCTTATGTATTCTCACTAAGTGAGAGTGGACTTTGCTGAGCTAAAATTTGACTCTAGAAAGGGCGTTTTCACTTACTACGCGAGAACTACCTTTGTTGAGTGAGAGAGGCTCCAAAGAACAGGTCTAGGACCTCTGCACATTTTTGCTGAACGATTTAAAGCTCGCTAAGCGATAGGGTCTTACTCGAGGATATGCCATTGCTGAGTGAGAGATCCCTAGAACAGCATGTTATACTTATTCCACTTTCCATCATATGTTTAATGCTTCATGTAATAAATGACTACTTGAGAATATGGTTTTTCCTTGATATTTATGTATGATGAGTCTCTTTTGAAGGAAGGAGGATAATGCACCCTCTAGATACCAAAAAGGGTGATTAAAGGGTTTTAATGAAAAGGCCCCTCGGACTGAAGGGGATATAAATACGAGGTCACGATATATCTATGTTCTAATGAAAGAAAAGCATGCATAAGATAGAGGTGCCCTATTTGGGCAAATGAGCGGGTTCCGTCGCTTCCCATTCCCCAAAGGCTAGTGGCTAAATCCCTTGGACCAGAGGGGTATATAAGTAAGAGGTCACGACATAAGGACAAGGGGGACACACCTTGAAAGTTTGAGCTCAACACTTTGCCATAGGTTGGAAAAGAGTAAATATAAAAGGCTAGGCATGTGAATGAATGTTATGAAAAGTTTATGTTTTGAAGTTGAGTGATTGATGTTTATTGTGATTGATGCATTCAAGAGGTTCATACATTGTATTGCATGTGTTTAGCACTCACTAAGACATTGTCTCATTAGTTTAGTTTCATGTTCCAGATTGACAGGTAAGGATTGTTGGCGCTTGGCCTTGAAGACATCATGTTTTGGATGATTGATGTATAGATAGACTATAGAATATTCTTTTGAAAGACGATAATATGAAAATGTAATATTTTATATAGTGATCCCCTGAGTAAGAGGATCCCCTTTTATGATGTATGTGATTATGTTACTTGAGAAGCATGTATGACTTGGAACAGTGAATTTCTTGAGTAATGGCATCACATATTATGATATTCTTATATGTATGTTTCCATTATCCACATTTTGATGATTAAGATGTATAAGCTTAAGGTAATACCTCTTAGGGTGTTACATTTTCCATCTTGGATTTGAGACATCAAGAAGGAGTTTGATGTGACATTTCTGTGTCTTCTTGAGACTCAAATTAGTGGATTCACCATCTCAAATGACACAAAATATATCAAGAATAGAATGAATGGTGGGTTAGAAATTAATTGAGGAACAATGAAAAACAGTACTTGATTTGAAGTCTCAAAAGCATATATTATAAATTATAGATAGATAAAAATAGATAAAAATTAAAGAATCTTTACAATAACAAAAAAAGGAAGAAATAATATATAGTTATAGGTTAAAGATTTACAATATACTAGTTTTGGCTGATGATCACCATGTCTTGGTTTCTACGTTGATCATTTAATCAATAATGGATAAAAAAAGGGTGTTCTTTGGTTTTTACATTTATGTCGATTTATGTGTTATTGTTGCAAATTTTAAAAACAACCACTACTAAATATTAATGAATTAGTGACAAAAAACTATTTTTCCTAGTTAATTTTGGAGTCATTAAATGTTAGTGATGAAATTTTTTAAAAATTACATAAAGATTGTTTCGTCATTAAGTTAAAATTTTCTAATAGTGAATTGGTTGAGACAATATAACCATATCATGTACTTCAATAAAAGGGTCAAATAGCCACCAAATTTAGTAACTGAACATTGTTCATCGATATTAGGGACCAATTCAATTGTTGGTCTCATTGATGAATTAGCGACCAATCATGTGGTCACAAATCCATTAGTTGCTAAGTTAGTCAGTAAATGACAACTTTTCAAGTCCGTTTTCATTGGTTACATAGCAATTGATTTTGTGACTGTTTTATTGCCATTTAGTAACCAAATCACTTTCAGTTGCTAAGTAGAACATTTTTTTGCCAATTAGGGATTCAATAGGTATCGATTACTAAATAAAGATTTTTTTTTTTTTGCAAATAATGACTAAATGGATGTTTGTCACTAAAATAAGACATGTGAAAAAAAAAACTTTGGTAGTTATATAACAACTGAAATGGTGACGCGTAATAAATTTTATTAATTAGTGACTGATTTAACATTAAAATTATTTGGTCGCTAATCTAAATTCCGTAAGTGACATTTTTCATTCCTTATTTTTATTTTGTACCATCATCTATCAAAGCTCTCTCTGTAACCTGTATCTCTAATGCTTTTTCTCCTTCTTTGGCGCTCTCTTTCCCTCTATCAAGCTTTAAAGAAATCACTAATTAGAAAACACATACTTGTAGCCTAACATAACAACCTCATTTCCTTTCCTTTCTTTTTTTATTTTCTTTTTAATTTCATTTTTAATTTTGATTATTAATTATTTATTGGTGTTTTTTATTTATGTTATAGGCTTAATTGATGCATCGCATTGGGGCTTGATGAATTTAGTGAAAATACAAGGGAATTTCTTGCCCAACACCTCATCCTCAATTTCATCTACATCGAAAGTGATAAAAAAAAGATTTACTTTTAACTTGGCCAATGAAAGAAAGATGTAACGTTGTATCTCAATTTTTGAATGACTTTGATTTATGGACTGAGATATGGCCCAAAAGGCGAGTGTTACTCAAAAATTTTGAAAACACCTCTTATGTAACTTCTATGTCAAATTTCACTTTTTAAACTTATTAATCACCATTTGGTGCTTTCAATATGAACTGTGGAGATTTCTCTTATATTTCCCTTCATACAAAAATATGTGAAGGTTAGAGGTCCACAGGATCAAGATATGAGCAAAATATATAAAAAAAAAGATTTTAAAATGCAATAATGTTGTAAACACAAAAAAAAAAGAAAAGAAAAGGAATTGATCCAACCATTCTAATTAATGCTAAAACCACTCAATCTTTAAATATCATCTATAATTTATGTACAAGGGAAATCAAATATGTGGTTGTTGGAGTGATGCTTCATAAATCTTTAACTCATGAAGATTTATTGAACTAATTTAGCAAATTAAATACCAAATATAATAAGAAATTTCACAAAATCCATAAAAATTAGAGTAATTTTATAAATATTAGAATTCTAGATAAAAATATGTTTTATGTTAATACTTATCAATTTTAATGAAAACTTGTAGGAAAAATAAAGATGTTTAATCCATTGTTTTGCAACAAGAGGATCATTGTGCAATGGACACTCAACAAGGCTAATTTCGCTTAGCGATGGCTGTTAGTTGGCAACAACTATCTGTAACTGCCTCAACCATCTTAACCATTTTCAATTATAAGGACATGTGGCAATGCATTCAATGTCTAGCAATGGGACATCGAGTATCATCCCTTAGTGATGACCTGATATTGTTAGATGATGGCTTGATTCTTGCACTCTATAAATAGGCATTTTATTTCATTGTTATAGAACATTTTTTAGATTTTTTGGTTTTGTAGCAAATTCTCTCAATTTCTAAAAGCTCTTTCATGTTGTGTAAAGCTTCCACTTAATCTTTTGAGTCTTATATAAGCTTAATGAGAGATTGATGAGTTAGAATTTGGAGATTTTTGGAGATTCTTCAATAGAGATTCACTTTGGAGCTTTAATGGAGAGCATTCATAACTACTTATCTATCTTCTTCTGAAGCTAAGTGTTTGTTTTCATTTATTTTGCATCTGTAACAATTGTAGCACTGTTACAAACTATTATATTACTTAATTGAACTTCAGTTGTGTGTTTTTTGTGTTAATTTGATTTTTCTATGCTTAATACTTTTGGTAAGGTAGAAACCAACCAATTATAGTTAACTTAGGGTTAACTTAGGAGAGATATTCTGAGTTAGAGATATGAAAAACTAAAATACATAATGTGCATAGACTTTAGGAATGAAAATGTGTATGCTGTGTGCAATCTTTGAGAATCCTAAGTGTGATGTACAAGTGCTTAGTGATATACCTAAAGAATTAGGGTATTCGCTTTGACAAGTAGGACACGTTGTCAAGGAATTAGGATGAGGTTCTAAGAAAAATCAAGCTTTGAACTGCCTATATGTGTGAGGTTAGAGTGTAGGTTAAGAGGTATGAGTAGTGAGGTGTGAGTTACTTGTTGTTTGTGTAGTGTCCTTTTTTTAAGAGTTTTTTGTGTTGATTTGGTGGAGTCCAGAGTCTAACTTAGATCTAAGCTAATCCTCACAATTAATCACTAATTGTGACAACTTAACCTCAATTTGCTTGACTAATGCAAAAAATAAGTACATGGTTCTCATTCTAGTCTTTGTGGGGTGATATCTCTATTATCACTTTATTACTTGTCCACCAATATACTTGCTGAAATAAGGTTATGATAATCTACTATTCTCATGCGTTTGCATTTGCTAGACTATTCACCAAACATTATTCCTTTATCACAACTCGATGTTCATTAAGCATATGACATCTGTTAATGCCACTTATAGTATTTTCTTGTTCTTCAATTATTCAATTGCAGGAATTTTAGGTCCATCTGATAACTTCATTTATTGATATTTTAGTAAATAGTTGAAGATTTGATTAACTTTGGTAATGCTAAATACATACTTTTGCCTTTCTCTTTCTCTTTTCTATTTCTTTTCCTTTTGACAGTCTAATAGTTAGGCAAGAATAAGACCTTCCCTACATAAATCTTGCCACCATGATCTTAACTTATTGTTTATTAGGCTACTTAATTTTTGTTGAATCATCAATATTCATAATAAAGACATGGTGTGTCCTTCACCAACTTAGTTGGCTCACCTATGCTTCCTTTGTTGAATGGAGCATTTGATTTTAAAAGCCATAGTCACCAATTAAATTAGATTAAAACACTCGTGGATTGTTAGCTTCTCTTTCAACTAAGAGTGCATGTTTCCTATGATAAATTAGATTCTAAAAGCCTTAGTCACCAAATAAATAATTATTTTTTAATTAATACCAGTTCAACCATGGTTTAACCACAGTTAGACCATTGAACCTTGAACTAGTGCTTTCAGTGGTTCAATGACTAGTCTAATTTTCAAAACATTGTAAATAAGCTAATCAACTAATAGGCCAGCGGGGGGAAAAAACCTCTATGTAAAACAAACTATAAATAAAAAATAAAACCACTACTACTCAAGGCATAGGATAGGGGCAAAAATAGGTAGGTTAGACTTTATAATAAGAGTCTAATTTGTTTATAAGATGTAAGTTTATTCTCAAGATCTAATATGACCTTAATGATAAATTATATAAAAGTCTATTTGTAATAAGGCCTTTAAATAGGGCATAAGTTTATATCCTTTAATAAGCTTGTAGGCTTGACTTTTTATATATGTTAACATGCTTAAAAGTTGAAAAGGAAAATAGATATATGATTCAATATGTTAGGCCTAAAAGGTTCTTTGAATGACCTAAAACTTGACCTTTTAAACTAAATAGGCTTCTATAAAATCCTTTGCCTAATTTATATCGTAAAAAAGCCTAGCCTAACTAGGCCAGAAACCTATTTCCATCCCTAGTAATAAGTAATCATTTAGGTTATGATAGAATTATTCCATATATATTATTTTAGTTGGGATTCAACAAATTAAAGCTAGTTGGATTCTAGAATGATATTAGCAACAATTCTAGTTTGGTTAGCTAATGAAACATGCCCCACACTTATTTTTTCTAAAAAGATATGTTGTTCGGAAAGTCATGGACGTGGCAAGGCCAATAAGGTCATCACCTTAGGTCTATGTTTAAGCTCCTAATTAATATTTTAATATATTGTTAAAGAATTAATTTGAATTTAAACTATTAAGTGATACATTTTATTATATTATTTGTAGTTAATTTATTAATATGAATATACAACACACACACACACACACACACACACACACACATATGAGATTTGCTAACGTACATGCACATGTTTTTTAGTTGGAGCACGTTAGCAAGTTATAACTATAAAGTACCTCAAAATACACCAACGGTATAGCTTGCTAATGTATTCAAACCAAAAATTAAGTGTGTGTATGTTAGCAAATGCTTGTGAGATTTGCTAACGTATGAGATTGCTAACATACACACACTTATTTTTTAATTAGAGTATATTAGCAAGCTATAACTGTAATGTATCTTAAAATACACCTACGGTGTAACTTGTTAATGTACTTCAACTAGAAAACAAGTCAATGTACGTTAGCAAATCCCTATATATATATTGTACTAGATTATTTGAGAAGTTTTATTATTCATTTAAAAAGTTAGAGGAAAAATTAGATTACATTTACTTTGAATTAAAAAAAAAAAAGCATTGAAATGAATATTGAAATTAAATTTCATAAAATAGTATAATCTTTAAAAAATATTTTGGTAAAAATGATTGTGATAACATTACACATTCAATTAAAGATTAATTCTTTTGGTTCTTATAGAAAAATTAGTTCTTTTAGTTTTCATTATTTTTAATACATATCAAATCAATTTATTTTCTTTTATTCACAACTTTTAAAATATAAACCACTTTAGACTTTTTTTTATTTGAATTTGAATAGTTGAAAATTTTAAAAGAGAATGAATTGAAAGAAATATTATATTTTTTTAGGACAAAGGAATATTGTATTGATCTTCAAACAAATTTAAGTTTTAGTGAGTATTAATTTGATATCAATGTTCTTGACTTTTTTTTTATAAAGTGAATGTATTAAGAAATACTAACAAAAGAAATTAACGTCATATTATTAGAAGTATTAAACTATATTAAAGAATTGATTCTTTTAAAATGCTTGTAATGTTTATAGAATATAGTTAATAATGCTTGCAATTATTGTCACGAGAGCAGCACATTTTGTAATACTTTTCTAATACACTTCCTTTTATTGGTTAACATTTATTAAAAACTATAAAATTACGAGTGAGATTCATTAAATAATAAGTGGGACCCACATATTTTTGTGATTTTTAATAAATTTCAGCCAATAACAAAGTTTGTTAGAAAGAATGTGTCAAAAACTGTGATGCTAATATTTGTCTTATTGTCATTGTCAGAAGAATGTTTTCACAATTAAAAATTTTTAGATGAAATTTGAGATTAACTATGCTGCAAGATAGAGATTGAATGAATATTCATTGAGTGAGATGTTGAAATTAGTTTATTACTAAACTTTAATTAAAAATTTTTCAATTTATAAAGTTAGAAGAATAAAATAAAAATTAATAAATTATATTAAAATATGACTAATTAAATATAAAATTTGCTTAAGAGCACAAAATTTTTAGACACAACATTGGTTGCTCACGCAAGGAATGCATAGCCCGTAACCTCTTTAACACTGACACTTATTTTTTGTAAACAGATACGTTGCTCAGGCAAAGAAATGTGTACCCTATAACCTCTTTAGCACTTGGATCTCACAATCTTATGTAACTGAAGACACTCTGTTTAAACAAATGATTGTAATTTTCAAATCCAGCTAATTTGTATCGCTAAATGAGTACACAATAATATTCATATTATATCTACCCCTATGTTATAAATTTGAATTGTTATATTAAATGAGAATACTTTTAAGAGCTATTTTTCAAAGAGAGTATTTTAAGAGTTTTTCTTAAATGAGAGCATTTTTAAGAGTTGTTACCACTCTCATTGGACCATATGTCTTATCCTAATCTCATATGCTAAGCATTTAATTTTATTTTTTAACATTCATTTTTTTAATTTTTTTATTGCTTTCAAATATATTTCTTAATTTTAATTTTAAATTTAATTTGATTTAACAATTAGTTCAAAAAACTTCTTTCTCAATCATCTCAAACTACTCTTTTATTTTTATCTGTATGCTTAGATTTTCTAAAATGCTTATGTCTCTTAATCTATCCTTTTAAACTTTATTTCTAAATTGAATTTTAATATTTTAAAAAAATTATCAATAGTTAAAAATAACCTTGTATCACAATATAAATTATTTATCTTAAATGTAAAATATAATTTATATGTTAAAAAATGTTTATTCACTAGTATTTTAGACTATGCAATGCACATGATAATTGTTTATTTTATATAATCAAAATTTATAACAAATAAATACTTTTAAATGTATAAATTATATTATAATTAAAATTTGTAATAAATAAATATTTTCAACATATAAATTATATTTTAGATGTATGGTAAACAATTTATATTGTGAAACAAGGTTATTTTTAACTCTTATTAATTTTTTAAAAGAAATTAAAATTTTATTTAGAAATAAAGATGAAAAGGATAAATTGAAAGAGATACAATATTAAGAAAATTTCATAAAAATGCTATCATCGAAGAAAAAAACATAAAAACGCTTTCGTTGAAGAATAGCTCTTAAAAATAGTGTTTTAAAAACTGGCTCAGATCGAGAATTGGTGGTATAACCAATTCGAGCCAGTAATTAGATAGGTTGTGCCTTTGACTTGATGTAAATCGATATAAACCGATCGGGTATACAACCCATTAACCCACAATAGACACTCAGAATCCAGAGTCCAAACACGAACGAACAAAATCCCTAATCTCGTGTTGCATAAATTGCAACATCCAAGACCTAGCCCTATTGGCGACGATGACTCATCCCAGTAACGCAGCCTTCGAATTCGAACGTTAGTGACCTAGCCTACTCTTGTGCACCCCTGCACAGCACCAGCGTTGTCGCAAGATCATCGAATGTTGTTGTAGAGTCGCACCCTCCCTGTGTGTCAGTGACCCAGCCTGTGTGTTCTTGCATAACATTCACACCACACGCAATGCCCTCCTTGCATTTTACACTATTTCTTGCTTTCACAGTTCCATGAACACCTGCACTCGAATGTTGCACCTACACTCGAACATCACAGGTTTGCTCTTTAATTTTGAACAATTTTTAGGTTTTTGGTAAAAAAAATGTTGAGCAGTTTAAATGTTTTGAACAGAAAAGAGGTACAAACAATGTTGAGGACTTGAGTGTAAAACATAGAGATAACACAATAAGGGAGGGTTGAATTGTGTTATAACAAATTTTTGTAAAACCTTTTCTTTTAGAGACTTATCGTTCAAAAAAAAAACATTTTGAAGGAAAGACGAGAGCAAAAAAATGAAACTGGAATGCACACAGGAGGTATACTGGTTCGTCTCACCTCAAAGACTACGTCCAGTTCTTGGCAACAACCAAGTTCCACTAACTTATCCAAGTTACAAGTATTCTTTCAACAAGCCTTTTCAGGCTCAACCCACGTAGTCTTTAACTTGCCTCTCCAAGCAAAAACCCAAGTATTCTTTGAATCAAAGCCTTTTCAGGCTTCCACCAATTTCTCTGGAAAAAGGTTAAATGTGAGTTATCTAATTGGGTTTAACGTCTTAATAGACGAATATACAATGAAGAACAAAAGAAATGTTTTACACGCAGATTACATAATAAGAACTTTTCAATAGCTAAAGATTTTTATATTGCATCAGTCTTGAGATTGGGGTCTCTTCTTCTATATACAGGCTTCTCAAAAGTATCCGTTATGAGTGTATGTAGGAGACAACCTTCGTTTATTAAAGAGAGTCGTTGGAGCATTAAATGCAGTATTTAATACCTATCACCAACTTGTCACTTTGATAAGATAAAACAGTCTGCTTATCTGTACCATTCTCATACTCAATCTTGTAGCAGTAGTCATATCGACTTTCCTGTTCTGACATCTGCATGTACATTCCTTCTTTTTTGCATAAAGATAACTTTCCTTGAGAGTAGATATGTAGGCTTCATACATATCGAGGTAGTTTACGTTCTGATTGATGTGTAGATCACTTAGATCATCGTCTGTAAGTTGTTAGTTACTGAATTTTAGCTAGATAAAAGATAAAGACAATATGAACTTAAATTATCAGATGGTTGCTTATAAATATATTACGGATGACCAGACGATTGCATAAAAACATATTGATTAACTGTTTGTTATTATCAAAATATTTGAAGGTTATAAATTCGTCATTTGCCTTAACAATCTCCTCCTTTTTGATGATGACAAACATTTAGTTCTCGTAAAACATTCTTATATGGAAAAGCTTTTTAAGTAAGTGAGTTTTAATTTAGAAAGCGTTTTTCATATGGGAATGTTTTATTTAAGTAGATGCAATGTCATAGAGATATATTCCTAGATGATATAACTGAATGAATTTGGACAAAAGAAAATTCATTGTGTATAGTAGAAATAGATGAATAGATGAATAGATACTACCCCTAAGATTGATATTTTCCGTCTGTTTATTTTTCTCCTTTTCCATTGGACTTTCTCTTTTGTTTTCTCCCCCTTTTGGTATCATCAATCAGAAGAATTAGAATATGAAGGTGTGGATGATGAGCCAAGGTCACCCTTGAAGGGCTTTGCCAGCCTGGCTAATAGAACTTCTACTCGTTTGCATTTCCTACGTTTTTTCATGAGATTAGCTTCAAGACGCTACAAAATCTGCTTCAATTCATTGAAAGCTTGTCTATCATCTAAAGGTTGTGTAGGTGCAGAGCTGGTAGCTGTGCCATCATTGGGTTCCTCTACAAAATATAAATTAAACATAGCTGCGTAGAAAGATCTCAAAGGTTTTGGAGGAGAAAAAGATGTAGGTTTTGGGGTTGTTTATTGATAGTTGGTTGTTGGAAGTGGATGTATAGGTGGAAGAGGAAGGAGAGACTTGCATCCAGTGACCGACCAGACGAATGGCAGCTTTATGACTCAAGAGTTTTTTTCATTAGCAGCCAGACCCGAAAAGTGTTGTAGGGCTTCAACATGATCTTGCAATCTTCTTCGGTCTGTGCTTCGGAGAGTGGCCTTTCCTTTGAGTACGACTAGTTGCGTCGGGAAAGTGCTCGCATCCTTATCATCAAGTGCCTTCGTAGGTCACGTCTGAACTTTGGTTCTTTTCCTTTCCCCACAGATAGATTCTGGCATTGATAATTCTTCTGACAACAGATACAAAAGGTGGTCCATGGCTTCATGAGAAGTGACTTTTGAGTAGCCATGAGTCTAGGTAAGCCTAGCTCAAGGTTTGGACACCTTGGCTCACAGATTGCATGCTGTAGAGATATTTGCATCTTCTCCTGTAAGAAGTTGTTCATCACCCTCCCTAACTCCTAGTCATCATCATTAATCCACCATTCTTCAAAGTCTGGACTATCTTCTGGTCAGATGGCGAGAGGGTAAGTGTTAGTCCTCCCATGGCAGAATGGGTAAATGATCTTGGGCTTGTAGTGATATGTTTTGCACATGATTAGATACTTAGAATAATTACATTTGAGCATAAAATGAGAGGTGTGGCAGAGAGTCCCGCGCTGTCTCCATATTTCACGTCTAGGTGGGAATTTGGTTATGGTTGAGGTTGGGTAGACAAAGATCGGAGTGTTTGATAAAGTACTGTACCCTTCCTTCCAGACATATGGAATGATGTTTGGCTCATATGAGAGAGTTTGGGTTGCTACGTTTTCAACATCAGGGAACTTCTCAGCATACCCATGGCACACCAAGAGTGGCCATTCTTCAGTGATAAGGGTTGTCCACATCCTTGGATTATTGACTTCGTCCAGTTCATAATTGATGAGAGCTTGAAGAACTTCTAGGTCGAAGGGTTTTGCTAATTGATATTCTTTGCTTTTCCCATCAATGCGAGGCTCTTGTGGAAGGTATGTGACTTGTTTGATGTGCAGACGTTTAGATGGAGGAGTTTCAGAGCGATATTGTTCTGGTGAGTCATCGTCTATCATTGGTTCAGCTCCTCTAGACGAAGTTCCTTCTGCTTCAGGTTCCACGAAGGAAACAACCTTTGCAGGGGCTGAACATTGCTAGGTGTAGTTGTCAAGTCTACATAAATACGTTTGAAGACTTGAGATAAAGAAATAGATTCAGGGACTTCCCAAAAGAGAGATCTAGGTAATCTACCTCTCGAGGCTTCAATGTTGTCCTCTTGAGTAGACAGCTCTTGCTCATCAGACACTGCAAGGGCTGTCAACGATGAGTGCTCAATAACGGACTGAAGCATTGCTTCCTCAAGCTGTTCTTGTTCTTCCTTAGCCAGCACCTCTTCTTCTTCTTAGCCCTTTTTGATTCAGCTCTGGCTCTTTTGAGCTGCTTTTCCTCTTGAGCTTGAGTTTTAAGGACTGGAATGCTTTTTGATCTTGATGGCTTTTTGGAAGGTTGGGCAGATATAGCTGGTTCAGTGGTAGGTGGAGGTAGTTGTTCCAATGGAGGTTCAAGGATGGTTGTGCTTGTGGTTGTAAGAATGGTGTTGATGGGTAAGTCATCGTCTGAGTCAGGTTAGGAATTGGTCTAGATCTGAAATGAATGGTTAATGGGTTTTGTTTTTTATGAGATGAAGACAATGGTTTTTAAAGTTTGGTTTGTTGAGGTTGACGGTCTGATTGTGATGGTCTTTTGATGGGTAGTTTTGGTTTTTGGGGTTCGGTTTGTTTAGGCTATGGTAAGGGGGCAGAGGCTTGTCCAACAGAGGGGTCAGTAGATGATCCCACTTTGAACGCAGTTTCAATAAATTCCTCAGGAGGTTTTTCCTTGATCAAAGCCAACTCAGGATGTTGGGCTACGTATCTAGAGAAGAGATGTGCAATCCTTATCTTCCTAATAATTAATACGTTGATCTCAGAACCTTGCTTTTTCTTCTCCCATCCAACTTCATTCACACCAGCCAGACGAATGATCTCAGTGAAGAGCATGGTGTAAGGAATGGGGTGCTTTTACTTACACTTGGCGCTTTCCTTAGACTTAGCAAGACAAGATTACCAGTTATCCAGAATAAGTGCTGGAAGGTTTACCTTCTGATCGGTCAACATCTTGTAGATGCAGAATCAGTCTTTTGATGATACATTGTCTTTTGACCCTTTCCTGGGTTAGATGATGTGCAGCAGAACATTGTGAATGAGTCTGCATTCTGGCTTCATGTTCGAAGAGTATAGAAATCTCTTCAGAACATCTTTGTTGTCAATTTGTGGTCCTAGCTTTCCATACAACGCTTAGTCCACAATCTTTGGGGTAATAACCTTTTCCCAGTCTTCTGTAAAAAGATCACCTTCTTCCTTACAACCAGACGGTATAACAATGGTGTTTATGGAGATGATGATCACCTGGTTGTCGATGGTTCCAATAATGGTACTGTTCACTTCAGACACATAAGCCCAGAAATAGGCGTACGACGCGTGGTACCAGGTGGTTCGTTTCTACACGAATGCTTCACATCCAACATTTTTTATGTACATTTGTAGAGGAAATCCTTTTTCTTCAAGCTTTTTGAGGTCAACCCACTTTCCGGCAACAAAGTCACCTAGGAGTCTCTCCATGGGGACAAGCTGTTTTTGGGTGGCCATTAGTATAGGTTTGAGAGATTAGGATTTTGAGAGTAAAAACGAGAGAGAGGGTTTGAGTTCGGAGCGTTTGAAGAGTTTTTTAGAGTGTGTAAAGAAAGAGAAAGAGCGATTATTTTGAATAAAAGAATAGTTTTGGAAGCACTGAAGGGATGTGCATTAATGACAACTTGATGTGGCAGAGGAGGCGGCGCATGTTTCGTGGGTGGTTATCGAGAATAATCATAAGGGGAAATAGCAGACTAATAGATTAAAAGCTTTTCATATTCAAAGAAGAACGTGTCAGTAAGACGAAATATAATAAAATGTAAGACAATATAGAGTAAGATGAAACTTAAATAATTGGTCAAGACGATGCATGTAAGACGCTTTACTCTTGTAATATTTTCATGTGCAAGTTTTCTAAAATGAAGTTAAAACGTTCTTTCAATAAAGCTTTTGGAAAGATATCAGCCCATTGGTAGTTTGTATCAATGAACTTACTATCAAAGACACCTTTTTGAACGTAATCACGAATAAAGTGATGTCTTATTTCTATATGTTTTGCTTTGGAATGCTGAATAGGGTGTTTAGATAGATTGATTGCACTAGTGTTATCACATAACACAGGAATATTATCCTCAAAACTAGAGTAATATTTAAGTTGATACTTTACCCATAGAAGTTGTGAACAACAGCTAGCAATAGATACATATTCTGCTTTAGCAGTAGATAATGCAATTGAGTTCTGCTTCTTGCTGGTCCAAGATATGAGACATGGTTCGATGAAGTGACATCCACCACTTGTGCTTTTTCTTTCAAGTCTGTCACCAGCATAGCCTGCATCACAGTATCCTACTAACCCAAAATCTTTATTTTTCTCATAAAGCGAGCTTAGGTTAGAAGTACCAACAAGATATCTAAAAATTCGTTTAACCGCTTTTAAATGAGACTCTCTAGGGTTAGATTGAAATCTGGCACATAGACAAACGCTGTGCATGATATTAGGTCTGCTAGCAATTAAGTAGAGAAGTGAGCCAATCATACCTCTATAGACAGTCTAGTCTAGTGGTTTACCTGATTCGTCCTTTGTCATGACTACAGACAGATGCATTGGTGTGCTCATAGGCTTTGATTCATTCATCTTATACTTCTTGAGTAGTTCTTTGGTGTATTTTTGTTGATGAATGTATATACCTTTCTTCTCTTGTTTAACTTGTAGGCCAAGAAAGAATTTCAATTCTCCCATCATGCTTATTTCAAATTCACTCTGCATCAAATCTAAGAAATCCTTACATAGAGTTTCATTAGTAGCTCCAAAGATTATGTCATCTACATAAATTTGAACTATTATGAAATCCTTGTTAAATTCTTTTCTAAAAAGGGTTGTGTCTACATTGCCTCTTCATAAACCCATTTGTAATGAGAAAATTGCTCAGTTTGTCATACCAAGCATAAGGTGCTTGTTTAAGACTATACAAAGCCTTTTTGAGTTTAAACATATGGTCTGGGAGGATTGGATCCTCAAAACCAGGAAGTTGTCTAACATAAACTTCTTTCTCAATAAAACCATTTAAAAAGGCACTCTTGACATCCATCTGAAAAAACTTAATGTTTTTATGAGCGACAAAGGCAAGCATGATTCTAATAGCTTTTAATCTAGCAATAAGTGCAAAAGTTTCAGTAAAGTCTATACCTTCTTGCTGATTGTAACCTTGAGCCACTAACCTTGCTTTATTTCTGATTACCTTTCCATTTTCATTGAGCTTGTTGCAAAAAGCCCATCTTGTTCCAATAATGCTCTTATGTTCTGGTTTAGAAACAAGAATCCAACATCATTTCTTGTGAATTGATGTAATTCTTCTTACATAGCCATTAGCCAATCATCGTCTGCCAATGCTTCTTCTATCGTTTTAGGTTCAATTTTTGAGACTAGAGTGTAAGATGCTTGATTCTTTAGTGATGACCTTGTCTTGACTCCTTTAGTTCATTCTCCAATGATTTAATCTTGAGGATGATAAGTAACAAACTTCCAATTCTTGTGAGATCCCTTTGTCTGGTTGTCGATTTGTTGTTGAGAAGTGTCTTCTAATTCTTTTACTTCATCTGTTCTTGTTTGATTAGACGATCCTATTTGTAAATCTGCAAAATCTTCTTCCAAGTCTGATAGTCTTCTATTAAGGGTTAGTGTATCATTGAATTTAACATGGATAGATTCTTCTATAACAGAAGTTCTAGAGTCGATTACTCTAAAGGCTTTTGATGTATCTAAATATCCTAGAAAAATGCCTTTATCAACCTTAGAGTCAAATTTTTTCAATTGATCTTTGGTGTTGAGAATGAAACATTCACATCCAAAAGGATGAAAGTATGAAATGTTAGGTCTTTTGCCTCTCCACAATTCATAAGGAGTCTTTTTAATTATAGGTCTGATCAATATTCTCTTTTGAACATAACAAGCTGTATTTACAACTTCTGTCCAAAAGTACTTAGGAATTGAATTTTTGCAGAGCATGGTTCTTGCCATCTCTTGTAGAGTTCTATTTTCCTTTCAACTACCCCATTTTGTTGAGGTGTTCTCGGTGAAGAGAAGTTGTGGAAAATTCCATTCTTTTCACAAAAGAATTTGAACTCAGCATTATCAAATTCAGTTCCATGGTCACTTCTAATTGTAGTAATGCAAAAACCTTTTTCATTTTGAACATGTTTACAAAATATTTCAAACACATTGAAAGACTCATGTTTGTGTGCTAGGAAGTATACCCATATGTATCTAGAAGAGTCATCAACAATGACAAAGCCATACTTTTTCTCGCTAAGGCTGAAAGTCTTTGTAGGTCTAAACAAATCCATATGTAATAATTCTAATGGTCTGGAAGTGGAAACAACATCTTTGGATTTAAAAGAGGTTTTAATTTGTTTCCTTTTTGACATGCTTCACGAAGAAGATGAGTTTTCCAAGAAATCTAAGGCAATCCTTTTACTAAGCTCTTTTTATATAATTTTGAAATATGTTTCAGATTGATGTGCCTGAGCTTTTTGTGCCAAAACCATTTTTCATCTTCTTTGGTCATTAAGCAAGTAGCATTCTATTTGTTCAGATCCTCAAACTCAATCTTGTATAGATTGTTATGTCTTTTAGTAGTAAAAAGGATAGATTCGTCATTCCTTTTGACTATGCATGATTCCTTGTTAAAGGATACAATAAACCCACTATCACAAAATTGATTTATGCTAAGTAGGTTATACTTTAATCCTTCAACACATAAGACATTATCTATAGATGGAAGAAGAAGCTTACCAACTTTACCTATACCAATGATTTTTCCTTTTCTACTTCCACCAAAAGAAACCGTTCCTTCATGTGGTTGGAGGTCTAGGAACATAGACCTTTCTCCCGTCATGTGACATGAGCATCCACTATCCAGACACCAGAATGAATCCTTCCTTTTGCCAATTACGGATATCTGCAATAGGAATTATTTGAGATTTTGGTACCCATATACTTTTGGGTCATTTTGTGTTAGTCCCAATGATCTTATTTGACCTTTGTTTCCTCTTGTGTTGACATTTTTGAAATGAGTGTCTAGATTTACCACAAAAGTTACAAAAGGTTGAATAAAATTTAGAAGACAATGATTTAGAATTTTTGTTTTCTACAAATCTTAGCCAGATCTGTCAGATGAAGGTATTTTATGTTTTAAAATCATTTGAAGTTTTGAAGATCCATCCACAAATTTGGCCAGATCATGTTTCAGACTAATGACTTATTTCTTTAGTCTCTCAATTTCAAAAAGAAGCATTGTCTTCTCAGGATCTGATACTTGGCTCTCATGCATTCTTTTCAAATCTTTCTTGAGTATTTCGTTTTCTGAAATAGCTTCTTTATATTTTTCTTTATATTTCTTATACTTAAGAGCAATCATGTGAGAATTGGCAAGAAGAGTGTCATACGACATATCTTCGTCATCAGACTTAGATTCACTTTCATTAGATAAATGCAGGGAATTTTTAGAGATAGAATGTACCTTAGATATTACATCTTCAGTATCTGCCATAAGACAAATATTAGCCTTTTCATCATTTATGCTGCTACTACTGCTGTCCAGGTCTTCCCAAGTAGCTAAAAGATTCTTCTTTTTGTTCCTCTTCTTGGAATTCCATCCTTTTTTCAGTTTGGGGCATTCAGCCTTAATGTGTCTAGGCTTTTTGCACTCAAAATAGATGATTTCGTTGTTTTCTTCTTGAGGAGGCTTTTTGCATCTAGTGTCCTTCTTTCTGGAGGATTGCTTAAATCTTCCTTCTTTCTTGAACATCTTTTTGAATTTCTTGGTTATGAGAGATATCTCATCATCTGTTGAGCAGTTAGAGCTTTCGTCTGAGCTCTCAGATTCATCAGACTGAACTTTTAGGGCTTTGTTTCTGGCTTTCATCTTAGTCTTTTCGTTTGCTCTTCGACTTGATTCTCCACTTTTTAGAGCAATTGAGTTATTACTTTTGATTTTATCTCTTCTGAGGAGATGAACTTCGTGGACTCTTAGAGCTCCCGGTAACTCATCTAGAGTTAAAGTCTTCATGTCCCTTGCTTCAACTATGGCTGTAGCCTTGGGTTCCCACACTTTTGGAAGATTATCCAAGATTTTGATATTGTTCTGAGCCTTGGAGAATTTAACACCGAGACTTTGAAGTCTATTTAGAATTGTTTTAAATCTTTCAAACATCTCATCAATGGTTTTTGTCTCTTTCATAGTGAACATCTCAGAGTATCTTTGAAGAGTGGCTTCTCTTCTAAGACGAACATCTTTTGTTCCTTCATGCATTATGCGTATAGCATCCCACATTTCCTTTACAGTTCTATAACTGCAAAATTTATTCGGTTTTGGATAAGGCACAATTTATAATATACTTAGCCTTTGCATTTTGTTGTAGCATGTTGAAGTCATCTTGATTGTACTTATTTTTTGGCTTTGCTACAACCAGAGCGCCATGTGTTATGATTCTCCAAATGCTATAATGAATGGACTTGATGTACATCTCGATTCTGTCTTTTCAGTATGCATAATCTTCTCCATTAAAGGCTGGGGGGCCTTGACAGTGAGGCTTATTTAGGAATGAATTGTCCTTCAAGATTTGCCATACGGATCTTTTCCTCTAACACTTGTTCAGGTGCTCAACCCTTAGAGGCTGAGCTCTGATACCAAATTGTAAAACACAGAGATAACATAAGAAGGGGGGGGTTGAATTGTGTTATAACAAATTTTCGCAAATTCTTTTCTTTTAGAGACTTATCGTCCAAAAAAACGTTTTGAAGAAAAAACGAGAGCAGAAAAATGAAACTGGAATGCACACAAGAGATATACTGGTTCGTCTCACCCCAAAGACTATGTCCAGTTCTTAGCAATAATCAAGTTCCACTAACTTATCCAAGTTACAAGTATTCTTTCAACAAGCCTCTTCAGGCTCAACCCAAGTAGTCTTTAACTTGCCTCTCCAAGCAAAAACCCAAGTATTCTTTGAATCAAAGCCTCTTTAGGCTTCCACCAATTTCTCTGAAAAAGGTTAAATGTGAGTTATCTCACTAGGTTTAACGTCTTAATAGACAAATATACAATGAAGAACAAAAGAAATGTTTTACATGCAGATTACACAATAAGAACTTTTCAATAGCTAAAAGATTTTTATATTGCGTCAATCCTGAGATTAAGGCCTCTTCTTCTATATACAGGCTTCTCCAAAAGTATCTGTTGTGAGTGTATGTAGGAGACAACCTTCGTCTGTTGAAGAGAGTCGTTGGAGCATTAAATGCAGCATTTAATGCCTATCATTAACTTGTCACTTTGCTAAGATAAAAGCAGTCTGCTTATCTTTAGCATTCTCATACCCAATCTTGTAGCCCGACTTTCTCGTTCTGACATCCACACGTACATTCCTTCTTTTTCGCATAAAAATAACTTTCCTCGAGAGTAGGTATGTAGGCTTCATACATATCGAGGTAATTTACGTTCTGATTGATGCGCAGATCACTTAGATCATCATTTGTAAGTTATTAGTTATTGAATTTTAACTAGATAAAAGATATAGATGATATGAACTTAAATTATCAGACAATTGCTTGTGAATATATTACGGATGACCAGACGATTGCATAAAAACATATTTATTAATTGTTTGTTATTATCTGAATATTTGAGGGTTATAAATTCATCCTTTGTCTTAACATTGAGTTTTTTTATTTTGAATTGTGAATCTGTGATTGTAGACATGCTTGGAAATATTGGAAAGTGTAGACGTGTTGTGGTATGAAATATAAATAATTGTATTGCTAATTTGGTTTTGAGATTGAAGTCTTAATACTTGATAGTTGTAATATATTGTTGGTACGATAATTCATACGTTGTAGGTTCTTAATTGACTAATTGTATTGCTAATTTGGTTTGGAGATTGAGGTCTTGATACTTGATAGTCTTGATATATTGTTGGTATATGATAATTCATACATGGCGGGTTCTTAATTGACTTATGGTATTGTTAATTTGGTTCAAAGATTGAAGTCTTGATATCTGAGAGCTAGTATTGATATATTGTTGGTATGATAATTCATATACGGCAGCAGGTTCTTAATTGTATTAGAGATGGCTATGATTATGTTATGATTTTTTTTTGGCTTTTTTTAAGACATGGTATAAAATTTTAATAAATTTTATAGGTATTAAATTTGTATGTCATGAATATTTTCAATTTTTTAGTAGAGACCACATCATGTGGTTCGACCATTAACCTTCTAGTTCGACCATTGACCTTGTGACTTAGTGCCTGACGAAGTCGATGATCAATCTGAGTTTTAAAACACTTCTTAAAAATAGTCTCATTCAAGATAACTATTCTAATTTTGATATAGATGAGAGGAATACAAATTTTAATTATAATATAATTTGTATATTTAGAAATATTTATTTATTATAAATTTTAGTTATATAAAAACAAACATTTATTTTGTACATTACACATGCTAAACTACTAGTTTAGAAGGAAAAAAAAAAAAGGAGATGTAGACAATGCCTTTACATTTCATTGTTCAATGCATTTGAAAAATGAATTGTAGGTATCACAATTATTTATATCTAGTATTTAACCTATGTATTGCATAGAATAAATATTTATTTTTATATAATTAAATTTATATTAATAACTAGGGGAAAAGGGGTACATTGTGCCTATCTAAATGTTTTTAAAAAATAAAAATAAAATTAAAGAGAAAGATGATGGAGGTTAAATAGGAAATGAGAGTGTATAGTTATTTCAAAATTGGACTTTGTATGCTTTTAGTGGAATGTTTTTTTATATGCAATTAAAACGTAATAGTGGTATAATTTATAATGTTAGTTAAGGGACAAAATAGTCCAAAAAATGTGGAGACAAAAAATGGTATTGCCATTATAATAGTTATAGATTATAGATAAATAAATATCTTTGAATAAATAAATTATATTTTGATTTTACAACGAATAATTTAAATTTTAATATATTATTATTTTTAATTATTGATATTTTTTTAAAAAAATCTATTGAATTCACTTTAGAAATAAAGATAAAAGTTAATATATTGAAAGGGATGGACAATTAATAATATCACGTATACAAACAATGATAAAAAGATGGTAGTTTAATTTGAGATAATTAAGAAAGAAGTTTTTTGGCTAATTATAAGGGTAGTGTATGAAATGTTCAACCAATAGAGATAAGTGAGAGAATATTGATAATGTCTAATTAAGAGAGTGAGGAAAGTAAAACTATTAAATTTATAATAGTGTAGAAAATTATAATATAAAATTACATACATGAAGGTGTAGAGAAATATTAACAATGGTTAACACTTAAAATAAAAGTATGTTTAGTATTATAAATGCTCTCTTTTTTTAAGCTTATATGCAATGGTAACAATGAAGTTTGAACCTGAGGCCTTATACAAACTACTCAAATATCCTATTACTAGGCCAACCTTGGTTGGTTTTATAAATATTGCTCACTTCTTTATAAATTATTGTCATCTTAAAAGTTTCAATTTATTTGAAAAACATGTCATTATAAAATAAGAATTATTTATTATTTTTCATCAATACTTTTGTTTATTTATTTTAATATAGGTATTTATTTATTGCAATATAAGAAAGTTATTAGAATAATAATTACATTTCAATTCTTTTAATAAAGACATTTTAATTTAAAAAATTGTTTTATCATAACAATTGTTATAATTAATTTTTTTATTAAAATATATATATTATCTTAGATGATACATTATTTAAAATAAAAAGTAATAGTCATAGAAACTTAAACATTCAAGTCCTTATATATGACGTGTATCAAAAGACAATGAGATAGGAATTATATATATATATATATATATGAGACGTATCATATGAGAATGACTTTTTTAGGTGAGAATGGAAATAATAAATTCCAATCCTTAAATTAAAATAGAAGTTTGAGATTTAAAGACTCACAAAAAAACACAATCACCTAAACCTTAAAACCACATTACTACCACCATCGCTATCTCCATTACAACCACTGTCGCCACCACCATCAACACCACTACCACCATTGGCAGCGACAATGACAGTGCTGGTGGTAGCGGCGGTGGTGACACAATAAGAAAGACCAAGGCTTAGATTAAAAGACTTATTTAAAACTACAACTACAATCGTCATGGCTACTATCACCACCATTGCCGTCACTACTATCACCACCGCCACTGACACCACACTGCCATTACTGTCACCCCTGCCACCATTGTTGCCATTGTCACTAATGCCACTCCATCACCACCGTTGGTTGTCATTGTCGTTGCCACCACTACTACCAGTGTCACCCCTATTGCCACCATTGTGTTGCCATCGCTGCCACCTTCACCACCATTGGTAGCGAGGGTGGGCGTGGCAGCGATAGTAGCACAATCGTAGCGACCACGATGGTGGTGGCGACGGCAATAATTGTGGTAGGGGTGGCGGTGTGGTGGTAACGGTAACGATAATGGTGGTCTTACTTAAAACCACAACCACCATCACCATTGTCACCACCACCGTCGCTATTGTTGCCACTATCATCGCTACCCTTATAACTGGCAGTGGTAGTGGTAGGGTGGCAACAGCAATAGCAACAGTGATGATGGTGATAACAATGGTTGCAACAATAAGGGGTGTGTGTATGTGTGTAGGGAATGTTTCAAATGAGAAACTTTTACAATGAGAAAATGAGAATTTTCAATGATAGCCCTTGGATCATAATTAAAGCAAATTTGTGGCTGAGATTAAAACATAATTAATTACTTCTTATGAGACCACCATTGTCATTGTCTTTACCACCATTACGCCATTGCTGCCACCACCACCAAGGTGGTGGCGGCGGCAAGTGGCGGCAAAGATGGTAGCAACAATTGTGGTGGTGGCGACATTAGTGGTGGCGATGGTGGTGGTGGTGGCAGTAGCAGTGATGGTGGTGGTGGTTGTGGGCGCGGCTACAACATCGATGGTGGTGGAGATGGCGATGGTTGGTGACAGTGATGGCGGCGGCAACAGCAATGGTGGTGCTAGTGGTGGGGGCGGCAACAATGGTGGTCTCATAAGGTGTTTAATTGAGTTTTATGATGAAATTTAAGGATAAATGATGCATAGTTATAGCATGTTGATGATATAAAGTAACAATTATAAAAGGGTTAGAAAACATGTACTTGAAGAGGAGATGTGATCCATGCCTATCACTTTAACTAAATCATAAACACGAAATGAAGGAGATACTCCTCTCTGCTTGGCAGCTAGGGTTTCCCACTCAATGTTGTGTCACACTGTAAAATTGTCTAATGGGAGACAATTTTATAACCATCAGACGAGAGTAGGGACCCCTCATGTGGGCACCAAATAAGGGCCTAACCCATCATAGGCACGCTCATATAATAAGCCCAAATAACTAATATTCATCTATTAAAACATCACAAATTTTATTTTTCATAATTGATATTAACAATCTAAAATTTAATTTGATAATTAAACAATGTTAATCCACAAAGCTCCAACAATCTCCCACTTGAATAACATTAGTTTAATTATTGGAGACAAAAGGATTATGAAAACAAAATATCAATATTTCTAAAGAAATAATAACTTATTAACAATGCAGAAAATTATATCCGATAGGGACAAACATCATACACATTAATAACTTATATTTCATACTTAAGATGGATAAAGGAAAGCATAATTAGATAAGGCAAATATGCAATCCTAACAAAATGGTCCAAGCATCCTTATGATGCCATAAGAGATATGGTAACAAAAGTGATGTCATCAAATTTCTTATCTCATCAATAAACAAATGTGCAATCTCAAACTCCCACTAACCCAAAACATCAAAAGACTTAACCAAACACATACGAGCTACAAAATTCTCAAAAAGCTCCAAAAGTTAAGTCTTTGGTTAGTGGAATTACCAATATGCACTTTATAGCAATGTGCTCATTCGAGTCAGGACTTTAGGATTTTCTCTCGAATGAAAACAAAGTGCATTGTTAAGAAGAGCTCTTATTATTTTGAGAGAACAACACAGTAGAAGTATTGTCGCAATATAATAAATATATCACAAGTGGCCTATACATACTCTCAACAAATTAGAAGCCAAAAATCAGGCAAGTAGCCTCACAAAAGTGACATACTCTATCTCTATGATAGAGAAGTTGTACTTTTTCAAGAAACAGCTCCTCATCATAAAATTAAAGTTAGAAGATTTTTTTTTTGTCATTAGGGCAACATGCAAAAACAATGACTTGAAGTTTATCAGACTTCACATAAGTTAGCATATGATTTGTAGTGCCTTGCAAATCTTAAGAACTTAATGACTCAAAAGTAGGTTGGTCAAGTATCTTCCCAAGGTATTAATACTAAAAGCAGTATTGGGATGGATACAAACTTGAGCATAAAATAGCTGAAGCACATAAGACAATATTTATCTAAATTATTTCTCTATCATTATGAGGACATTAGAACTTAGAGGATGTTACCAACACATAAGATAAGAATCATGGATTCGCTCCCATTATCCTTTGATAAATTTCCATTTAGAAAAAACTTTTAGCATCTATGTGGTGTAATTTTAAATCAAAGTGAGCCAGCAATCCATATCATCTAGATTGCACTTAGTCTTGAAGACCCTTATAAGACCTCACACAATTACGTTCTTGCCTGTTTTTAGTTCAACAACATCGTTAAAGGATTCAAAGGCATCCAAAAAGGATTAATCAAACCATAACTAGAGAAGTCATCTGTGGTAGTGATAAAAAAATTTATATCGAAATTTCTTACAATACTTGCAATTCTCCTTAAAGATTTTCTTATTGGTTCCTAGATACTAAGTCGCATTCCCTGCCTTCATCTTGCCATAGCTGAATTTATTTTTTTATTATTATCCTTCTTCATATCCTTAGAACAAGATCCTTCTTCACAAACTCCTCCTCCTGAGTAACAATATTGATGGTCTCATCAATGGTTCATTAATGATTCTAAGTGTTATAGGTGGTCTTTAGAACATCAAATTGAGAATGTGGTGATTCCAAAATCTTCCAAATTAGGTAACTATCATCAATATCTAGTTTCATGGACTTCAGTTTGTTACAGTAATGAACCATCTTCAACATATGCTCACGAACACCACTAACACCATCATACATGGAGTTATCGAATAAGGAGAAATAATGACTTTTCTGGGCCTTATCAAAAGTCCTAAACTTTTCACTAACGGGCTTTAGAAAAGTCTTAGCGAACCTATTATCTGGAATGCTTTGTCTAATGGACTTTTCCATTGTGTACTTCGTCACCATCAGACACACCCTATTTGAGTGCTCCCATTTTTCATGAAACGTCCTCTAGGCAGTAGTAGACTCAACAGTAAAAGCTGGAGGCTCTTCTTCCCTTAAAGTTAAGTCAATGTTGGCAATGGCTAAATACAAAACTAGAGATTCCTTTTAATCCTCATAATTGGTCCTATTCAAAGTTATCACAAAAGTAGGCATAGTAACTAGTGGGAAAACAACAAAATTATTTTAATATGCACAACATAATATGCCCAACATACAAAATTTCTTATCCACCGCAATTCCGCCTAAGGATCCTGAATCACAATGAAGACGAAATATAACAAAAATACAATGTACAAACTCATTTCACAAAAATCCCAACACCGATAGGGTATTAGAACAAAATTGACAAACGTAAAACCAAAATACATCGTATCGACACAAATCACATTAATGACAATACACTAATAGGGTATAATTATTATTAATGTAATATTAAACACAAATAAATCATATAAAGTACACAATTTTTGTATAATTGTTCTCACGATAGAAGAGATGACAATTATGCAAAATATTCAGCACAAATAAATTATATAAATCACACAAATTTTGAATAATTGTTCACACAATAGGTGAGATGGCAATTATCAAAATATAACAATCATTCTCATAAGAAAAATTAAATAGGTATTAAGCATGAAATATGTCATGAAGCACAAAGGGTAATTATTTCAATTACATAATTACCTAAAAATAACTTATAAAACAAAAATATTCTAATAGAGAGAGAGTTCAATACACTAAAATTTGATTAGTTACATTAAAAACACTCACAAAAAATATTCAAACCTAATTACTGAGAGTAGAATATTGAATCACACAAAATACTCTCATATCAAATAAATTAATATAAGACATTCTTAGGTGTCCAAAAAATTCTATGAAACACCAAATATTATTTTAAATTATTAAAACCAAGAATAATCTAAAATAGCAAAATGAACTTACAATATACCATCAATGTGAAGTCTCGAATTAAATTCATAAAAAATCCCCAATAATAATAATAACTAAACATGATATATTTGACCAAGTTGCACCACATATATATTTGCAAATTTGCAAAAAATATTAATCCAAATATAAGTGAAAGCTGCGACATAGATTTATGCAACATTAAATTAATCAAATATTAATTTAAAAGTCAACATATTAAAATTACACCATTATTTGTGAGTTTCAAACATAAAAGGGACTTGATCCACGAGGTAATATAATCAAATTAACAAAATTTTAACACAAATAAAAAGTCAAAACGGGAATGTCTAAATAATATAATAATGATTTCATTAAATTGAAAAACAAAAAATTTGGTACACCTCACGTTAAAGGCAAACAGAATTGACATAAAGCCTTTGGCTTGTTCAACAGTAATATCATCAACAATGTTATAAAGAAAAATTATTATGCAGCGTAAGCACTATGAAGCAATAGGCACGGTGCCGCAGTGTCAAATGTAAACAATAAATCAAGGAAACTTTTATGATACTGGAATAGACAATATTACGATACCACGGTGCCGTGTTTCTCCACGTTTTCGAGGGTTTTACCAACAATCGGTGATCTTATTTTATTATATGTTAATAATATAAAGGTACATCATTCAAGGTACACACTAATATCACAAACATTTTATGATAAAAAAAACCCTAAATTATTTTACCTAATTGTGGTCAAGAATTGAGATGACGAAAAGAGATATGGTCTGATAGGATCTAAAATTCCAATAATATTATGACACAAAACAGCTATAACATGCATAAATCCAAGCTCTGATACCAATTGATGGAAATTTAAGGATAAATGATGCATAGTTATAGCATGTTGATGATATAAAGTAACAATTATAAGAGGTTAGAAAACGTGTACCTGAAGAGGAGACGTGATCCATGCCTATCAATTTAACTAAATCACAAACACAGAATGAAGGAGATACTCCTCTCTGTCTAGCGGCTAGGGTTTCCCACTCAATGTTGTGTCACACTTTAAAATTGTCTAATGGGACGACAATTTTAAAACCATTAGACGAGAGGAGGGATCTCTCATATGGGCACCAAGTGAGGGTCCAACCCATCATAGGCACACTCACATAATAAGCTCAAATAACTAATATCCATCAATTAAAATATCACAAATTTTATTTTTCATAATTGATATTAATAATCTAAAATTTAATCCAATAATTAAACAATATTAATCCACAAAATTTTGACATTTTAATCTAAGTCGTTCATTGTTTTTAATTATAATTCAATGGCTACTATTAATAGTTCTCATTTCTTATTTTAAAAAGTTTCTCATTATATATATATATATATGAGCACGTAGGTAGAGATAAAAATAAGTCAGATAATTTAATAGGAGCCTATGACCCTAGTATGCGTAAGACTTGTTTGACATAAGTTTATTTCTTATAAAAATTAGAGAAATGTCATTTCTACGACAATTCATACAACAATTTGTACAATTAAGAGAGAGAAATATGAAATGTAATAAATGAAGTAATGGAGAGATAGACACAAAAAAGTATTGTTATACAAATTATTGCGCAAGTTGTTGTATGAATAGCACAACTCTAAAAATTATCTTGATAAATAAATTATCAAAGAAATTAAGTAAAGATTCAATTAAAACTTTATTTAGTAAAAGAAAGTCATCCTTTATGTTATTCAAAAGTGTTTAATAGGTATGTATTGTTAATGTAAGTTTTTTCATTGTTAACCACATAGAAATCATTCTTAATATGACTTTTAAGATAATTATTATAAAAGTCAACAAACTTAATTTTCTATATCTATTATTTATAATCTTATATATATATATATATATAATCTATAACTATTATAATGGCGATACCTACTTTTCATCTCCACTTTTTTAGGATTATTTTACCCCTTAACTAACATCATAAACTACATTACTATTATATTTTAATTGCATATAAAAAAGTCACCCCACTAACTACATGTAAACTCCAATTTCAAAATACCTATACTTCTTATTTACAATTTAATTTCCTTTAAAAAACTTAATATAGAGAGAGGCACATAGTGGCTCTTTTTCCCTAGTCATACATTGTGGTTGTGATTAAATATCAATGTAACAAATATTTATACCATTAATGCATGTATTATTTATTCAATTTAAAAATATAAAGGCTTGTTTGGGACGATTTTAGTTGTAAGTTTCAAAAACTAAACTACAAGCAGTTTTTAGTTTTAAAAATAAGTTTTATTTTTTCTCTAATTTTTTGTTTCAAAATAAACTTATTTTGAAAGTTTCCCATCATGTTAAAATTAATTTAAGGGTGCATTTGTATGGTGGTGGTAGTGGCGGTGACAACACTAGTGGTGGTGGTGTTAGTGGTGCTGATGACGACGGTGAAGTGGTGGTAGTGGCGATATAATTGTGGTAGTGGTAGCAATGATGGCGGTAGCGGTGGTGACAATGGGAAATGTTATTGTCAAATATACTGAGAGTGTGTTTTTTTAAAAAACTAAAATTAAATTCACAAATCTTTTTTTCTTGGTTTTGAAAATGAATTTAAAGTGTTTTGAAATTTAGTTAAAAATTGTAATGACCCACCATCAATACATGATAACATAACAACATTTAGCAGAAAGATTCAATTTTTGTTAAAACTCTTGGTTAATTTATCTATAAAAATATGTAAATTATTTGCGTTAAAAAATAAACAACATATAGTATATAACTCCATTCAGCATTTAACAACAATTCAATTTTGTATATGAAATTTTGACATAGAATCCAATATATAATGAATACACAACACATTGTTGGAATACCATTTCAATGTATAAGCATATACATGTACATTTAAGATACTCAGCCTGATCTAATAATTTAATAACAACTTATGACTCCCTAATGCTAGTCATAACTAAAAACACTATTCAAAATGCACTAATACCAAACGTGGTCTTCAAAATCTTTGAGCTAAACTCCTTTTCGTCATGGGGAATCTCTTTATACGAGGAATCTCCATAAGTACATCCAGGTCGTTTGCTTTCATGAATGCAAACGTCACAATCATCACAGTCACATGCATACAGACACACATGCAAAGATAAGCTTTTAGAACAAACATAGATAAAAACAAATTTGCATGCATTCACCACTACAGAAAAGGCTTTTTAAATCGGTTTAAAATGGCTTTTTAAATCGGTTTTACAACCTGATTTAGATAACACCCGATATAAAAGAAATTAACATTTTAAACTGTAAAACGAACCGATGTATAAAAACTTTTTAAATTGGTTCTGTAGAACCGATTTAAAAAGTTTTTTTTTTTTTTAAATACCTTCATTGTTTTCACAGATACAACCAAAACCTAATATAGACAGATACCACAAAAATAGCCAGAGAATTCATTTATCATAATTTAGAATTCATTTATTAAACAACAAAACTTCATAACATATTTGAAACATATGAAAGAAAAACTACTATTATTTTCTCTCTAATGTCATTCTAAACAAACTATCTATTACTTATTTCAACAAAAATTTTGCCTAATGTCAATAGATGTCTAGCAAGTCCTCATGCGGGAATGGTTCCTATCAATGAATAATTGTAACATAAAAAAATAAGATAAATCATTAGTCAACCACCTACAATAATAAGTATTATTGTAACTTAGAAAAAATTATATTACCTCATCCCATGAATCCACAATATCTGTTGAAACTATAGTCAACATATGTTTCATAACATAATATCTGCACTCATAGCTCCCTACTTGTTTGTTAGCCTACCAATGAAATTTTTTTTAGAAATGATTGTAAAAACAATTACAAATTGTAATAGAATATGCAGTTGTAAATTACTTACATAAGGAAAAAACCAACTAGGCTTCCTTCGTAGTGACACATGCCTACCCGCCAATGTTTGATATCCAATCATGACTCTGATTAAAAAATAGATATACAAGACACGTTATAGGCTTCATAATTACAATATAAAGCATGAATGAAATATATTATAAATAAAGAATTACCTTTCTATTAGTTGTTTCAAATCCTTGTTAGACTTCTTATGCAACGAACACAATAAGGCCACAGTATTGTCCTAGGACAAATAATTAGCAATTGCCAATGCGAGCTACATTGCAAAAAGAATATATGTGATGAGATTCAAAAATCATTTAAAATCATTTGGGTAAGAAATAACTTGTACTTACCAATGCAAGTATGGTTCTAAGGTAACACCGTTTTTGTCCATTATACATCCAATTCTGAATGTAGGCCTGAGAATCTTCATCCTTATTCCCTATCTTCTGAATAGGTAATGGGTCAATAAATCCATATACATTCTCCCGACCCTTTGAGAGACAGAGACGATGCATGTATCTAAAATATACAAAAGAATGTTAAATATAATAATGAGATGCGTATTTAAGAGATTAACAAAAAAATTAAACTTATAGTAACCATAATTGAAGAATTGAGATATTTAGCATGTCATTGCCAGTACAAATTTCTAATACATCCTTCTGGGTGATCCACAAGTCTACACCACTAGGTCTACCAAGGAATGTTGGTTCCCAATCTATTTGAACAACATCTAGTCCCCATACTAGATGCCACTTGCAACAAGCGTGTTATTGGATCAACTTCAAGTTCCGATTTTTTGGATGGAACATCTTTCTTAGACGGTTGAACATCCAATAAAAAAAATAAATACAAAATAAGGTTATAAAATACATTCAAGTTATTTTAATTTGTAATAGAAAAAAAATTATTTAAGAATGACTTATGAATATACCTTGACTGATGTGACCTTTATAAGTCGTCTCGCCATTGAATGAACTGTTTATGTGCCTGTCCAATAGTCTGAACCTCCTCGGTGGGTACAGGATCTTGAGCATATGCATCCCATATTTGTTCAACCACCACCCTCGCCATATCATCCTCAACAGTCATGTGGTATATGGTAGGCCCCAAGTTATATACTCTCCCAAAGGCCATTAAACGAATAGGCTCTCCATCAATATATAACTAACATTGCTCATGGATATCAGTGTCAGTCTCCTCCCTAAAAGGATCAGCAGCAGTACCGCTTCCCTTTGTGCTAACACGTACAGGAGTATGAGCTTGTTCTGTTTGGACATTTGTATTTTGTTGTGAAAGATCCAAAGATGCCAGCTCCTCTCTAATCTCCCGTCTTAACTGTTCCTTAAGCTCATTTCTAATCTCTTGCTTGATTCGCTCCACCTCTTCCCTGGTGACAATTTTGGAGTTGGGCCCACTATGTAAGGGTGGTCCGTAGTAATCACGAATGCCAACACCTTGTCCAGCTGCACGAACCCTACCAGGATGCTCTGGTCTCCTAATAGCCGCTGTTAATATATCCCCACGTCCATGAGGAACAAATGTTCCCTGTGAGGTCTACTCAATCAATGAGTCCTACAACATTTAATTCAAGAAATGTGTAAAAAATATGGCGTATGAAGTTACAATCATAATTTGAAATAAAAAATGACTTACAATCTTTTCAGCAACAACGCATGTCTCGTCCGATATATATCCACCCGATTGTAGCGTGCCGGCCACCTTCCATTTATCCCATCGTGATGGTGGTGATGGAGGAGCAATATCTTCAATAGAACCGGATGCTGAGGCTTCAGTTGACGTTGCCTTGCCTTCTCTGTCATCATCTTCTGCTCAAGCAACTTATATCCCCCACAAGACAATTTGTGGGAGTGGATATTCTTGGATGCAATCGCTTGTCCTTTTTTTCTCTTCTCTTGCGTATAATAAGACACTATTAAATTGAATAAAAATTAATCAAATATTTTTGTATGATTAGAAAAATATGATTGCAACTAAACCTAGAAGACAGAATCCTCCCAGCTTTCAACAAACCTTGTCCACGTATCCTCATCCAAAAATGCATACTTCCTATAAGGAGAAGTGTCTTTCAACTTTCCATATACGTATCTCATGGTGAGCTATGTCTTAAATGCCCTCCAACGCTCAGCCGCAAGTGAGAGCAACTTCTTTCTCAACGTGGCATTATGTGGAACATCATAAGTCAACTATAAAAAAAATTAAATAGTTAATATGTGATAATAATATGGTTAAATATAATTTATATATTTAAGATTGTAGAAATAAAATATTGTGATAGTTTGCCATATTTGGTTCTCTACACTCTCCTCCACATGGTCTCAATCCTCATAAAGGATAGAGACCTTACTCCGAGTAAGAACGCCCACGAAACTAATGAATTTTGTGGCATTTTCCCCTTCAGGTGCCCTACTAAGCATCTCAAACTGAATTGGTATCAGATGATCACCAGCTCGACTGAGAGTCAATTCTTTTAGGCGTGTACCTCGTCTACCCTTTTTTTGGCAGACTTATAAGATAGGTTACTAGAAGAATCAGCCATGACCTGTTTGGAAAAGAAAAAAAATTGTCAGTACCGTCATTAGAGAAGTTTGAAAATTTCAAAGATAAACATAACAATAAAAAGAATTAAACAATATAATAAAAATTATATAATGTCAACAAGAATATACAACATAAACATAAATAAGTTACTAACATTGTCAAGTATGAATGTTTTTCCATATTCCTTCGTGATGATCATTACGTGTGACAAGTACATCATCCACTTCATTTTCATCAATAAAAGTCTAGATTTGTGTTGAGAAAGAAGGAATCTCAATAAAATCAGAATTTGAGTCTTCTTTTTCATGACTAGTATGCACACTTCTTCCTTGGAAAACCACTGACCATCTCTTGTTAGAAGGACCGCTAACATAAAAAACTTGTTTTGCTTGGTATGCCACAATAAAAGGCTCCTCCTTATAACCTACCTTGCTAAGATTGACTAATGTGAACCATAACTCATCGGTTTACACCCTAGTGTTACTGTCAACCCACTTACATTTAAACACAGGTACTTTGAATTTTGTATAGTCAACTTCCCATATGTCTTCGATAACTCCAAAGTAACACATGGATGCCATAACAGGGTTTTTATCTTTTGAACCAGAGAAGTGCATGGACTCAGCCACAACCATAACCCCGCTGTTTTGCACGGTACTTTTTGATCCAATGACTTTGTATAGAAGGAGAAGTTATTGATATGACATCAAAGTTAGGTCCATGTACTAGCCATTTTAATGCCTCAGAAGCATTATGATCATTCACAACTTGTTCTTTAAACCAGTTTAAAAATGTTTTGTTATGCTCAGTTAATTGCCATTTCTTCGACATTCTAGGATTATTTTTCTTGACAATGTTTTTGTGAGCAAAAAAATAAGGTTCAACTTAATTAGTGTTATTCAATATGTAGAAATGTGCTTGCAGAACTTGCTCCCGATTCATTTGTTTAACGTTTACACCTTGAGTACCCTTACTAGAAAATCTTCCCTCATGACAAGATGGTGGAAGCCTACAGGTTCAGCTTGTGACAGGTATTCTGTACAAAACTGAATGGCTTCTTTAGCAATGTACCTCTCAACAATAGATGCTTCTAGACGGTATGGATTCTTACTATACCCTTTCAGGATCTTCATATATCGTTCAACAAGATACATCCACCTTAAATAAACTGGACCACAAATTCTAATCTCTCTTACTAGATGCACAATTAAGTGAACCATGATGCCAAAAAATGAAGGAGGAAAATACTTCTCTAACTGGCACAATATAATAACAGCTTCATTGTCCAACTCATCCAACTTCATAGGTCAATGACTTTGCTACATATGGCATTAAAGAATAGGCACAGTCGCGTAATGGTCTCTTTAACCTTTTTAGGCAATATGTCACGAATAGCCACTGGTAGGAGTTGCTGCATCAAAACATGGCAATCATGGGACTTTAACCCAACTAATTTGAGATCTTTTAGTGACACAAGGCTTTTGATATTTGAAGAGTATCCTTGTGGCACCTTGACCCCTGTAGACACTTACAGAAGCTTGTTTTCTCTTCTCTTGACAAGGTATGACATGTTGGAGGCAAATAAGTCCGCTTACCCACTAACTATGGATGTAACTGGAGGCGTATACCCATCTCAACCAGATCTTGACGAGCATTCAAACCATCCTTCGTCTTGTCTTTAATGTTCAAAAGAGTGCCAATTACACTATCACACACATTTTTCTCAACATGCATGATATCTACACAATGTCTGACATCTAGATTGCACCAGTATGGAAGATCAAAGAATATCGATCTCTTCTTTAACAAGGTTTTTTCAATAACTCTCTTGTGGATCTTTCCAAATTGGAGGCTGATGTCCTCACCGTTCATAAACCTACTCACCAGTTAAAATGTGTGGTGCAATACCATTCTCCTGACATGCATTGAAACCTTTTTTAAGTCTATGATATGGGTGATTAGCTCTGAGAAATTTTCGATGCCCAGTGTAAACTGTTTCTTTCCATGTTTTAGTTGTACATAACATGTGTCTTTTTCACAGATAGGACAAGCGTTATGCCCCTTAACACTATATCCACTCAAGTTCCCATATGTTGGAAAGTCATTGATGGGACAGAACAACATTGTACGCAACATGAAATTTTCACGACGATAATTGTCATACACATGAACACCTTCATCCCACAGCATTCTCAAATCTTTAATCAAGGGACGTAAGTAGACATCTATGTCATTTCTTGGCTGTCTTGGGCCTGCAATCATCATAGATAACATAACATATTTTCGCTTCATGCACAACCAAGGAGGCAAATTATAAATAATTATAAGAACAAGCCATGAACTGTGCTTACTGGATAAGTTCCCATAAAAGGATTCTTCCATCCGTAGCACGTCCTAGCCTAAGGTTTCTTGTCTCAATCCCAAAAACTGGAAACAAACGATCAATTTTCTTCCATTGCAGAGAATCTACAGGATGGCGAAGCTGTCCATCACATTTTCTCCCATCTATATGCCACGTAAGGTTCTTCGCGTCATCTACATTGGAAAATAATCGCTTAAACCTTGGAATTATTGGAAGATACCATAATACCTTAGCAGGGGACCCTCCTTTGTGCTCTCATCAATGTTATCACCCTTCACTTTATATCATAATACCCCACACCTAGGACACTTGTGCAACTCTTCAAACTTTTCTCTGTATAATATGCAATCATTAGGACACGCATATATTTTCTTGTATTCTAATCCTATCGGACACAATACCTTTGCTTCATAGTTATGTCTTGGTAACATGTTACCTTCTGGAAGCATTTCATTCAACAACTCAAGTAATTCAGTGAAACTTTATCACTTCCACCCATTTCTTGCCTTGACATTCACTAATCTTAACATCGCTGACAACCGTGTGAATTTAGTGCACTCCGGATATAGAGGCTTATCCACATCACTGCACAAAGTGTCGTACACTTAAGCTCACTGAAAAGACTTTGGTCCAATATCACAAATCATGTCCTCTAGTCGATCATCCATAGGTACATCAAATTGATCTGTTTGAGACATACTTGGCATGTCTAACAATTCACCATGCCATGTTCATGTTGTATAACTCTTGCAAAAGCCATCACAAAGGAGATGCTCCCATATTTGCTCAAGTTGCAATCGTCTCTCATTCAGACAATTAACACAAGGACAATAAAAGAACCCACCACTACCAGGAAAATTTCTTTTAGTAAATTGGATGAACTCTTCCACTCCATTTTGATACTCATCAGTTGTGCGTCTAGAATTAATCCAACTACGATCCATAACTTGCTTCTGTGATCCACAAACCATATCTTAATGCATGTAAATCTCACGTTTTTAATACAAGGTATGGTCCTATCCCATTCAGAAAGTCATTTTTTTAAACTTGATTAATACGTATTGGTGTAGTCTTATCTTAAATTTGACAAAATTTTGGCAGCATTTCGCATTGGTTTCCAAGTACACGAAATGAAAGTGGTGACATCAAGTTCATCGCTATCAAGTATGCACCCGGAGACACAACACAAAATGAGTAAACCGAAATTTAATCAAATTTACGATGAGATTTAACCATTATGTATTAATAAAGTATAAAAAAATGGACCTTTCTAAACTGTCCAACCGAACAATTCAAGATTCAATACAACAATTACTACTTTAATCATTGTATTGAATCTCAAACGAGAAACTAAGGTTCGCTCATAATGCATAAATTCAATAGAAAAACAAAACACAATTAAGCACACAACATAATGCATATAATTTAAACACAAAACCAACTTCAATAACAAAACCAAATGTCAATTTCATGTAATGCAATCCAATCCACAACAAATTAAATCTAATACTCAAGAGTTCACTTATCTCATACAAAATTAGACAACGATGACGTCTGTTTCTAGCACTATATATAATTAATTATAGAACTTTGGGTTTAAAACAAAATATAGTTACATTAATTATACTAGTATTTTAGCTTGTGCATTGCACAGGATAAATGTTTATTTTATATAATTAAAATTTATAATAAATAAATATTTTAGAACATATAGCTTGTTAAACCATATTTAGTGACAATTAATTAATTGCTAACATATAATTAAATTAACTTCTTACTTTTATTCTTTTTCATTACTTATTACTAACTTACCTAAAGTAATCAATTTCACTTAATTCTATCTTATGTAATATAATCCTCAACGCTTAAAATTCTTACCACATATTTATATAAGTTAATAATTAACTTAAACAATTTATCTTGTTCTTTAAAGATTTATAAATTTATAAACATATAAAGAATTACACTTTTCTTACATATATTAATAAACATTTTCAACCATATATAACCTTTATTAATTAATTTCATGTAACAATATAATTAACATAAATGATTAATTTCAAATTAATATTAAAAATGAAACAATCATATTCACATAATTAATGAACCAATGTAAACTAATGTAAATCATAATGCACCAATATAAACATTATGAACCAAATGAAATTAAAATGATTAACCAGTGCACGAACCTCCAAACTCAACAATGGAGCACGTTCAATAGTAGTAAACCTCCACCAACAGCAATGGTGCGAGCTAGCTCCAAACAATGCAAGCTTGGCACCAAGCTCGCACTTCAACGACGGCGACGGTGCAAGCGGAGGCGGCCACGGCGATGAGTCCCACGGCGACAGTGACGGCGTGCACTACGTCTCCTACTCCTTCTAAAATGCAACGGCGAAATGAGGGGCGGATGGGGAGGAGAAAGCTTGCATGGAGGAAATGAAGGGTGGATGGGGAAGAAGAGAGCTTCAATGGAGCAAATGAGGGGCGGATGGAGGAGAAGAAAGCTGGAAGGGAGGAAATGGGGAAGAAGAAGATTGCTGGAAATGAAAAGGAGAGGCACGCGAAGGCTAAAAGAGCCACTTTTTAAACCGGTTTCGTTGGAATCGGTTTAAAAAGTTGGCCCAAATATTATTTTATTTTTAAAATTGAATTTTTAAATCGGTTGGATTTGAACCGATTTAAAAAAGTTTGTTATAATTTCAAAAATACTACCGCGTTTCTTTTTTAAACTAGTTTGATATTAACCGATTTAAATTCCTACTTTAAAATTCGTTTCAGTGTAGTGATTGTAAACAAAATAGAGTATTCAGTTTACAATCATTCACAATACAAGTAATTATTTCTTGCTTCGAACAACAACAAATAAGCACATACACCCCTTATCTTAAAGGTAAACCTTAGATGCTATCACTTACCCTATAAACTTTCATAGCAAAACTTGAGTGTCTTATTCACACATCACACTAGTCACAGTTTTAAGTGCCAATCAACACATGATTTCAAATCTCACACCAATATCAGCCCTTAATGCGAGACCACACTCCAAATTTTAAATCTCGCACTAGTAACAACGCTTAGTGCGTGATCTTATAATTACAAAGTCTTGTACTAGTATCAGCCCTTGGCATGAGACAACACATGTTCACAAATATCACATTAATAACAACCCTTAATGTGAGACCATATGTAATTATAAATTCTCGTACCAATAATAGCCTTTAGTACATGACAATACCTAAACACAATCTCTCATACTAGTAAAGCCCTTAATTCGTGACAACGCGTGCATCATAAATCATTATATCCCCAATAGGATTTCATCAACGGACACCACATAGACCTCATTCTATGGATTAGACATCATGTCTGCCATCACATCTTGGCTACCCTGAGGTACCAATTAAAATGTCATCTTGTTGGAGGGAGCTGTTAATTGTTTCCTCTGATGGTTGTAGATTTGTCTTCATTGAAAGGTGTTGTAATTTGTTTTCTTTGGGACAACTATATGCTTGCTCACATTACAACTATATATTTGCTAATTTTGGGTACTCCTTGTGCCTATTATTAGCTATTTCAGTAAAATTATGCCTTTTTTATCAATAAAATAAAATAAAATGTCATCTTAGGCTCCAGTTATGGTGTTTAGGAAATTCCCTCAAGACTTTTTTTCTATTTGTACTTCTCTAAGTATCCCGTTCTCTGTTTTCAAAAGATAACACTCTTTGAAGTTTTATCAGTGCTTTCAACCTAATTCCACTGAAGTCTTTTAGTCGATTTAAAGTCACTTATTATATTATTTATTTTTCGTAGTTAGATAAAAAATCTTTTATTATCCTAGAAAATGTTTAAATCCCTAAAATACTCAATAACTAGCACTTGTACCTCGTACGATGCCCGGGATATTAATATTTATTAGGTTTTTTAGATTGCATTTTACAATTTATTATTTTAAGTAATCACATAATAAAATGAAGAATAATAGAAAAAAGGAATGAAACATCTAAAATATTTATTACTATTTTGCATGGAGAAGATAAAAACAAACATAAATGTTTAATTTGATTTTTTATGTAATTAATTAAGCTTAAATTAAAAAATTAGACATCTAAACATTTTAGTTTTAATATCATCTATAAAAATTTAAACCAAGTAAGGTTCTAAAATCTCAATAATAATAATAATTTTATTAAAAATGTATATAACTGCGTAAATTTGTTGCAGTAAATATTTTCTTATCATATTAAATTAAAAATTTGAATTAACAACTCTTTTAAAAGAAAAATATAAAAGGTTAAATAGAAAGATACTGATGTATTCATATTGTAAATGATTCATAGTAGTTTATATAAAATTTTAAAATGTTTAAGTTAATATTTTGTCCCTAAAGAAAGGTAGAGAATCAAAGTCATGCCTCTAAATATATTTATATATTAAGTAAACCAATTATGTGCATTTTGATACATTTTAGAAACAAAAATTATGAGAGTTTTTTTAGCCCAAAACTTACACGTTATTATTTTTTTTCCATAATGCAATAAACTAAATTTGCTTTTGTTTGCCTTTTCCTTGTTAAAATTTTTATTCGATCAATTTTATTTATTTTTCAAATAATTTAAATGAATATTTTTCTTATATGTCACTAGTGCAAAAAAATTGCATTATGTAATTATATGCGAATCAATATTTATATATGTAATAAGTAAATATAATAAAAATTAGCTTATATATATGTGTGTGTGTGTGTATGTATGTATGTATCAGATCTTATTATTAGTCTTATATCTCTACAAATAAGTAAAATTGATTGATAACAACTTGCCATATTTCAGCCATGTATCGATAATTGATTAATTTAATTAATATCATTTATTTTATTTTATTTCTTGTATTCAATTCTAATACTTATTGTTATGTGTTACTCTTTCACCGTGGTCTCCATATAGAAAATGATTATTTTGCACAATATTTATAATTGATAATCTATAACGTATAATCCATTTATAATTTATCTATAATATATACAAAAGAGAACTTTTTCAAAGTTAATAATAGATTGAAGATTATAAATCATTTAATAATTTATTTTTTATTAAATGTACATTATTTAATTATTTAATAATTACATTTAATAAAAAATAAATCGTAAATATATATAATAATTACAATTAATTCCTTAATTATATATTTAATAATTAAATTAATTACTTTAATTATAAATTTTAAAATAATATATTTTCCTTAATTCAAATTAATTTTACTTTTCTTTTTTCAATTATTATTATATATATGTATAAAATATAATATATAATTAAAGTAGTTAAAATAATTAGACTATACATATTGATTTAGTTATTATAAAAAATAATAAAATAAAAACATATTAAAATCATGCGATATTATTATAATATTTTTTGTAATATAAATTTGAATATTCAATATTAAAATCAACTCATTTATTTTTTATTTATTTTAATATTTTTCATTTTTTCCACTATATGATATTTAAACATTCAATCTTTTGATTTTTAAAAAATTTAATTATTATAAATAATTTGGTCAATGAATTTCAAACCATCGTCTCAAGTTCCCACTTTATTGGGGTCATTTTCGGATATTGTCTTTGTAACGGAAAAATGTGACAAAAACATCATTTTCAATGCTTGGCATAAATTAAGCCTTTGAAGAGCCTAATTAGAAAAAAAAAGTAAAACCAGTAAAACAAAAACTTTGCAAGCTACAAAAAAATTAGATGCAACCATCTTTTTTGCTTCCAAAAGCCACAATCACCCTCTATGTCCACCATCTGCAACCAATTAAAGATCAAAGGGTAAACAACAAAAGAGAGAGAAAGAAAGAGGAATAAGAAAAATAGAGAAAAAGAAAAGAGTAAAAACATTAGGAAAAAAAAAAACTCTACAACATTGTTAAACCACCATCATGCCTTTGTCGTCAATGTCACCAGAAACCACACAATCATTATCTCTGTATTGTACTCATCTTTCATATTGTTTCAAATCATAAAATAATTCTTCAAACATCAAGGAAACCATCCAAAAAATCAAAATGCATATATCAAACTTAGAAAATTCCACTCAATATAAAAGTATTGAACCTGTTAAATTACCCAACCAACGCATACAAAATGACGGGAACTACAAAAAAAAAAACTCTAAAGTCAAGAATCACCAAACCCCATCAAATTAAGAAATTAGAAGAACAAAGAAGATTTCAAAGCTCATTAATCGAATTAAAGAAAAAAGAGAAGTGTATTTTTTACCCATAAGAGTAGTGGTGAAACATTGGTAAGAATTACCAATAGAAGAAGAAAAAGACAAAGAGAAAAAAATACAAGAAAGTGGAAGTGCAACATTGAAAATAATAATGTCTTTTAAAGACCAATTAAATGGAACAATTACCAGTGACCGAGGTAGCCTACATTACAATTAATGTGTACTATTTTAAATAATAACAAATTAATACATTGAATAGCAAATTAAATAACATCAATCCTCTTATTTTAAGTGGGAGAAAAAGTCTTTAGGATAGACTCAACACTTCTACTTTTATATATAAAGATAAAGATTATCAATTATCATTTAATCGATTATTAAAGGCAATTAATTAATAAGATTAAAACATAATAATTACTAAATTATAAGACACAATCCCTTTCCAATTCTAACAAAAAATAACTTATCAATTATCAAAGATAATTAATTAATAAGATTAAAATATAATAATTACTAAATTATATAATGACTTTTATACCCTTAATTTAGGTGGGAAAGCTAAATTACCAACTTACTCCAACAACATTCCTTTTAATATATATATATATAGAAAATAATTTTGATTACTTATATTAAAAAGTGAGCTGAATTTGGAAATATTCATCATATAATAGAATAATATATGAAATAATAAATTAAAATAAATTCCACTCTTTTATTACACCATATATCTATTGTCACCATATTTAAAATTAATTCTCATCACAATAGGCTGAGCTTTCTTAAATTTATATATATATATATATATATATATATATTTGATCGAAATTTATTAATCAAATAAAGGAGTTTTAAACTTTCTATTCAATTATGTAAGTTACCACAATTGATATTTAATATAATTGAATATTTTTAAGTAACATGATTTATAATTTATAATTAAGGGAGATTACCTTAATTATATATATTTATGAATTAAATTAATTTCTTTAATTTTATATTTTAAAATAATATACTTTCCTTTAATTATTATAATATATAATATAGTAGTTATATACAATTTTTTTAAAATTTTCATTACCTTATTTTAAAATAATTACCTTTATTAAAATAATAATCATTACCATAATTATTATTATACTATATATTATACTATTATAATATATATTTTAAATAGGATATAAAAGTACAATTTAATATATATAATCAATTTGTGTAATTAATTTTGGATGTAATCAATATAATTAGTTTTTATTACACCAAAATTCAAATTGATTTTACAATTTAATACTCATGAAACCCTAACAAAAATACTAAGAAATCCTATATAAGATGCTAAAACCTTAATGTTGCCAATTAGTGCCCTTAAAACCCTACAAAACCTTTCTTTTATATATATAAATATTTCTCAAATCTTACTAAATTTTAAAATTAAACTTATCCAAATCTCATTAAAATTTAGAAAATGTCCAAACTACAATTTATTTGATTAATACTAAATAAATTCTAAAAATATGAAAAACTTAAATTTTATAAAGGACTACAGATTTAAATAATTAGAAACCCATAAGCCAAACAAGTTGCTAAATAAATAAAACAAGTGAACAGTTTAAAAACAAAGCCAAAAACACCATAGTATAAAATCTGTTTTTGAAGCAGATTGCTTGGCACATTCTTATAACCAAATGATTTTTGTTCAACATAATCCGTATCTCTTTGGAAATCTCTATTAGTCTATCTTTCAAAACATACAGCACATTCTTCAGTAAAATCTACAAAATTCTAATTGAGTTATTTAAAGAACAAAGGTCAGAATTGCCTCTTGTAAAAACAGTCAAATGTAAACACAAATTTTTCTACAAATTTAAATCAGATTCCAATGAATCTTGACACCACAGTGTATCCCTTTGAATCTATTTTTCAGAAAGGTATGGAATGTCTCTTAATTCATTTGTACAATTTATGATGAATTTTTTTTTCTAAAACTGGTTGAAATAGCAACAACAGAATGTGTAAATGAATCAGTTTGAAAAAAATAGTTAAAATAGTAAATGGATGAATAAAATTATAATAATACGCCATTTGAAAACTTGAAAGGTCTAGTTTTAAAATGTTCAACTCTTTTTTCACAACCATTTTTACTTTGATACAGTTTTGCAAAAGAACAACAAGAGGTCATTCACGTTTTCCAGACAGCTGGGTCCAACTTCAAATGAGCATAGCTTTCTCATTTCTCAATATTTTTTAGTGATTCTTGAGGCAATGTGGTAGCCCCATGAGTCTAGTTTCGTTTCCAACAAATAACATTCAAAAATATTAACTACACAGAAATATATGATAAAAATGGTAACACATGTACATGCACAAATTTTCTAAACAGCAAGCCAATTAAAACATCATACTATAGCATGTTCTCGTACTATACAACTTGTTTCATGCATCATCATCACAAATCATGCTTCATTCATTGAAACAACATCATCACAGATTAAATCACAACCAAACAAAGAATATGGTAAGCTTTCCTTTCTTGTTTTGGTTCCTTAACACAAACTTTTTGAGAAAAGGTAAGAGCTTTGGAATCTCCTTCAACTTCCAAGCTTTGAATCAACAATGGATCATCAAGAAAACATTTTTCCACCAAGGAGCAGTGACAAGTTAGAGAGAGGGTGAGGGCTTGTTTTTACTTCTTTGTCTATGTTTAAGAGAAAAAAAGTGAGGGCAAAATGATAAAAGACAACATGCAACAACATTAAGGAGGTGAAAAAAAAAAGGTTTGGCTTCTCTTGGAAGCTAGTTTTGGACGTCCCAAATAAGAGGCTTAGTCTCCATGCTAGTTTTGTGGTGTGTTAGAGAAGATAGGCTTATATCTTGTGGTACATAAAAGTGTATTGGGGCTAAACACTTAATTAGAGACTTAATTAAATTTTAACTAGTCATTTAGGAAATCAATTGTTTTTCTTGGTTATGGGAGGGCATAGGGGACATGTAACGCATGGACAATGGTTAGGAAAGATTTAATTTAATTTAGGTACTCAGAGATGAAACAAAACAAGTTTAGGAATTTTTGTCAATAACTTAGAATTTTAATAAAATTTGAATCAATTAAATTTTGTCATCAAGAAAATATTTAATGAGTTTGTGACTCATTAATCTAAGAGGGTCTCAAAAATATCTTTGCAGAGATCAAAGGTTCTTTCCTTCTCAAAGTTGTTGTCTGTGTTTCCAACCAAAACCTGATTAAAATAAATAATTTATTTTAATAAGAGGATACAGAAATTCTCAAAATTTCTTCAGGGCATAGTTATAATTAAAATTAATTAATTACAATTAATTTCTTAGGCCATTTAACTGTCTGCTCACGTTCATAGTAAATTTTTACATTGTCAGTTTGTAATACAATCTTAATTTTTGCAAAATATTCTGCAGAAATTAAAGCAGAAAACAATCACATATTTAAATTAATTATTTTTACTAAAAATTATATTTAATTTCCTATTTTAATTACTTATTTACAGATTATAAAAAGATAGGTCTTACAAAAATCATTTCGACTCCATTTTAACTGAACACATTTTTTTATTAAAAAATTGCATTTGAAAACTAAAGACCAAAAACTTATAACAACTTCAAATAGGCCCTAAACTTTTTTAAATATATGATTTAGTGATTGTGTATAAATTATCAATAAATTCAAAATTAATTCATAAATTTTGACCGCACACCCTCCTTTGGCTATAAATGTTAAAAAATGCAAAATCATTCTGGAATAATTCTATGAAAACCCGAACACAAGTTTGAGCTTCAAAACCAATATGACGTGAACCAGAGAAAAAATCATAAAAATGTTTTAATTTTGATAATACTGGTAGATCTATACTTTTTGTCATGTTTAGAAGCCACTAGTCATGTGCATATAAGTATGTGATAGAGTATTAAAAAACATTTTCATACCCTTAACGACGTAAGTTTACAGATCAAGTGGTTGTTTTACAACATGAGTGTAACGTCCTCAAAATATTACTTAAATAAGTATCTAATAATTATCATTTGTTTAATTGTCTTGTGATATTAATAAAAAATCTAGATAGAGATTTATAAATTTTGAAAACTTTGATTTAGCTCTAATGAATAAATAATATCTAGACTTAATAATAATAATAATAATAATAATAATAATAATAATAATAACAAGTGAGATTATATAGAACATCTTAAATGATTAGTAGATACTTTTTTAAATTTGAGAAAAATTATGTTTTATACTTAAAACAATATTAGAAAGGTATCTAAGAAATAAAAATAATTTTTGGTAATTTTATAAATAAAATTAGATTTATTACAATTAAAAAATTAGAATAAAGAAAGATAATTAAGAGATAAATCATAGAATGGTCAAAAAAATTAAGAAAAATAATTTTAAGCTTAGAAAATGATTAGAAATTTATCATGAACTTTTAGGAATTTTTGTAATTTAGCATATTTGAGTAAAAAGTGTCCACAAGCACTTATAGAGCACAATTAAAAATACTAAATAAGCTTTAAAAATTATAAAAAAATTACAAGAGATTTTTTAGTGTGTGTAGACCTTACCTGAACAATGAGAACTCAAACTGAGATCTCTATAATAGTTTTCGAAAAATAAGTTTGTAAATAGCTCATAAAATGACACATAAAATAAATTAGTTATTTCTAACTCTGTCTGTAAAGAAACCTCATATGCATGACTAGAAAGGGACTAGATTAGTCTAAGGTCATTAATCCTAACTATCTGTAAGTTAGTTAATTAGAATCTAAGACAAATGCAGTCAAAATTTTAATATTGGGCATTTTAGTGATACGTGTCGACGTTTAGTTGTGAGAAACTTGGTACTTCTCTCCTCTTTAACTATTAAGCTCGTAGACCACCCTTCCTCCTCCACCAACACACTTCATTTCTCCATTCTCCTCCAAATTTCTCCATTTTCTCAAAGACCCAAGGTCTTCCAACAATCTAGGATAAGAGAGCTCATCTTCTTCTCTCTTCCTCCTCCCTAGTCTTGGCACTCATGCACCACCAGCAACTTCCTTCAATTTCTCATAATCTCTTCTTGAAATTTCTTCAATTTTACAAAGGGCTTTTGATGTAAACCACTACTTAGTACTTGTTTTGTCTTGATTTTGCAATTATAACTTGATTGGGCATGGATAAGCAAAGCCCTATCCTTTCCTCTTATGGACAGCCACGACCTCACATCGTAAGGGGAAGATCCACTTCAATTTGGATTCTTGAAATTGAATTGGCTTAGTGATAGTGGTTTGATGTTATTTTCATGTTTACTTTGAATTGTATGGTACATCTTGAAAATATGGATTGTTGTATGTATGCATGTGATTGGTCACATAGAGCTTAGTTGGGTCGTGTGTGATGTTATTATTGTGTTAAAAACATGTCCTTGATAAGATAATTGAGTTATATTATGAATTGGTGATGATAGTTTGTGATTAGTGTTTTGATGGTGTGCTGCTAGTGTATTTTCATACAAGATAGAGGTAAATAATTCTGTAATAACTCTGTGTGGTTGTTAATTTTGAGTTCCAATTTTTGGAGGTGAAAATAGACATCCGAGGCTACAATTTAGGCACAAGAATAGTTGAAAAAAAAAGTAAGAAATGAGGGAGTTATGGGTGGTCAAAGTTGGTTGTTCTGTCAGTGAAAACGAACCTGGACAGTGGTGATTCATTTTAAAAACTGTATTAATGTAAAAAAATTAGCAAAAACGAGTTGTTTTCTAAAAATTACACATTCTAAGCTTTCTAACCATATATGGTTTACAATTTTTTGATTTCGTTTGATGACTAAAAATTTAATTGGAATACAGGTTAAGTGCATTGAACCATTCTGTTTTTCAGCACTATGATAGTCTTAGGAAATAATTCACCATAAATTGCACAAAATGAATTAGTGAGTGTTCTTGGTCAATCCGAAAAATACATTCAAATGAAATAGGATAAAATTAAGTTTTATGTAATTTGGTTTTAAAATGATTGATAAAAACAAGTTTGAAATTAATTGTCCTGTTTAGAAACGTGGGTGACCTCTATTCACTTATTCATTTTTAATGAATTTTGTAGATTTTTCCTAAATAAAAGCCTTGATGATTTGAAAACTAAAAACATAGAGCTTTACAAAGAGATATAATTTGTAGCAAACAAAAATTGTTCAATCCAAGAAATTTGATTTTTAATTTGGTCTTGAAAATCAGAATACTCTGTTTTAAGAATTTAAGAACTTTTATAATTAATTGCTATGAAATCTAAAAGAATAATATTCTAGGGTTTTATGAGTAATTTAATAGTATTTTGAAAGTATAGAAATGTCAATTTTAATTTAGGATAATTGTATATTTGTTTGTTATCTAAATTGGAATGAGAAAGAAAGAATTGATGACCTGTGAATGGTTATGTGAGCCTTTAAGAATGAAAAGTTGATTATGATGATAATATTGATGTCTAGGCAGTGAGCCTATGTGATGGATGTGTATTAAGTAGGTACCTTTGTTAATATGTGATCTTACTTATGTTTTGGTATAAGAAAAGTACCGAAAAATAAAGGAGCTTCTGCTAAATTTTCTAGAAAAGTATGAATGTTTATAATTAAATATATTTTTCTTGTAGATATTCATACATCATATATGCACATGTATTGATGTTGTGAACCATGCACTAATGGCATGTGCTCTGGATGGGGAAGCCATAGTTTGCTATGCTGAAAAATGAAAGGCAAGGACCTATTGGTGGAGGTCTTAGGGATAAGGTATCGAGCAGTGAAGGTCCCAATGGCCAAGGTAACGCCATTGAGTCGAGATATTCGCCTAACTAAGCTTGATAATCCCGACAAGTGCTCAGCATTTTAGGATTGGTGTAAGAGTATACCTCTGTTTGGATTGTGAATGTCCTAAGGTGAAAGATTGCTCGTTTCCTCAATGATGAGGAGGATTGTACCTTGGTGTGAGAGAGGTATATGCACTCCCAATCATTTTCCATGGATATTGATGAACACTAAGTGGATTATGGGCCCACATGCATTGTATTGACAGAGTGTCTCAATGAAACCTCAGAATTGGTATGGTATGGGACGCATCAATTTTGGATGGTAGTAACGCAGACAGACTTGTATTGCTACCATTTGGATTTATTGAGTAACTCAATAGAAATAATTGATAGATAGAAAGGAAAAATGATAAGTCATACATCAAATCTTTGTTTGTGTGCAGCATGGGAATGAATGTATTATGTATGTGAAATAACTGTGATAATGTGTTATGAGTTGTGAATGTGCTTTCTGCTGAATGCTATGATGTTTGATACATGATTTTATAGTTTATTGTATGATATGGCCCTATTAATGTTTGTCATATTAATTATATGATATGAACTATGGTTTAGGCAAGTTTCTAGGTTTATTTGATTTCTTGATTTCAAATTTCTAGTTCTTGCCTCTAATTAATCCATTATTTCCTTCATTTGCGGATGTTTGGAACGGAAATAGGGAGTGGATTGCTTTTTGGTTTGTTCGTGAATAGGTACACGGGTTAGCAATGTGTGGTTACAACCCCTATCCAAGACGGTATCAGAGTGGCGTGATAGAAGCATGGTTAAAGATGTAAAAAACCCGTTCATATGGAACAATGAGTTCATGGTTTGATTCTATAATACCAAATGTCAAAATAATCTGGTGTGGTGTCAAAACTGGTATTTCCTTGGGATTAGAATGGTAATGCTCTAATTTGAAGGAGTACCCAGTTGTGTAGTAGACCGTGTTATAGTGTCATTAGAATAAAATGTAAACTCTTTTTGTATCAAGAATATGTAGCTACATATTTGTAAAGTTTTAAATTGTATTTCATTTTCATTAATATTTGTTATCATGGCATTTTACTAATAGTTTAACAGTAAAAACCCTTGTTTCGTTTTACAAAGGAAAAGATTTTGTGTCCTATATTATGTTACACTTTCATTTTAAAAGCTTTAAAAAGAAAATCTACCATAAGTTCTACTACTGAGCTATTAGAGCTCGAATTTGAGTTACAAAAAAGTTGACAATTAAGGGTGTTACAATGTACTAATTTGTTTATGAACTAAATTATTTGCTTTTTATCTATATCCAATCCATGTCTTTGATAGTATTTAAAAAGCAATAAAGGAACGCATTCATTCGAGTGTTTCATTAAGTAATCAAGTGCATTTAGTATTGTGTTTTATGTAATACATTTTTTTTATTAATTATAAAACTTGAACTAAATCTTATCTAAAGACAACTAAATTTTTTATTTAAAATAATTTTAAATTATAATCAGTAATTGAAGATTTCAACTGACATAGAAAAGTTCCTAAAATTTTTTAAACATTTAAAATCAAATCAAATTTAAAATCAAAAACCGTTGAGATATCGTGAATGAGAAAACAACTAAATTATTCTTATCTATTTTGTTAAGATATAATCTTATCTAGTTTCAAAGTCTAAGGCCCCATTTGAGGTGATTTTTAGTTTTAAGTTTTTAAAATTTTTAAAAACCAAAACAAGTTTTCAATTTTTAGTTTTAAATTTTCAGTCTCAGTTCTAAATAGTTATTGTCTTATAATTTTTCAATAAAAATTTATTGATGACAACAATTCTTTCACAAATGATGTATTTTTTTTAAGTTCTTATTAAGCAAAAATAACATAAACAATAGTGATAAAAAAAATAAAATTAATTTTAAAATTAATGATATTACAACAACAATAATAATATTTATTTTCATAATAATAATTTTAGTAATAATAATAATAATAATAGGTTTAATGATAATAATTTTAATCGTAATAGTAATCTAAATAATAAGAAGAACAATTATATAATAATAGTAATTAATAATAATAATAATAATAATAATAATAATAATAATTTAATAGTAATGATAATAATTTTTATAATAATAGTTAACGTGATCTTGACATTACTAGTGACATAGTTTTACAACTCAAAATAAGAAATAAGAAACCAATTTTCATGGTTTTGACATAAGGCTTAAATATGTTTTAAAAATGTATTAAAAAATAGTATTTTATCTTGTGCATTACACACAATAAATATTTATTTTATATAACTTAAATTTATAATAAACAATTATTGTAATACAATGTTAATTTTTAATTATTGATAATGTTTAAAAAAATATTAAAAATTCAATTTAGAATTAAAGATATTGAAAATGATAGATTGAAAGAGATAAGAGGTTAAAAAATCCTAAAAACGCTCTTATTGAATAATGATAGCTAAAAACGCTCTTGTTGAATATTAACAACTAAAAACATTCTCATTCAAGATAGTTATTCTAATTTATACAAAGAGAAGATGGTTTCAAAACTATTTTAGCCAAACACATTTTGTTTTAAAAATTACATTTTGATATACCTTTACCATTTCAGGGACTAAATTGGATATGTACTAGATGAATTTTGGGTACTTTTTTGGAGCATTTTTTGAGGTAAGCTAATTACTTTATGTTTTCACATTTTTAGATAATGTAATTTTTAAAGAAAATTTATATATGTGCACTAAGGTTGTTTTATTATAAGATATGCAGAGAAATTTGTATATATGCATTAAATGTTGTTTTATTAAAATCTGACCATTTTATTAGTTTGAGAAAAATCATTCTTATGATATATATTATTTAAAATTCATTTTAACTTTTGAAAAAAAAAAACAACTTAACAAGTAAAAATGAACATCTTTCCTTTGTCTTATTTAAAATAATATTTTTATAAATAATTAATTACTAAAAATAAGTTAGATGACTTAATTATTCTTAAGCTATTAATTAGAACAAGACTCTTTATCTCAAATTTAAGTAACATAACATTTTTAAATAATTATGTGATAAAATGACATCATTTTCGCAATTCAAATTACTTAAGCGTGATAAAGTTGAAGTTGAAAGATACATTATAGACACATTAAATTGATATATAGAGGAGAAATAAATATGATTTTCATGATTCAAATTATTTTAATGGGATTTCTATGACAAAGTGGTTAAAGAGGTGTGTTAATACCTTCTAGTTCAAGATGAAATTTTATTTTAGATACAAATTAATTGAATGCATGTGGTTTTTATGATGAAATGGTGAAGGATGTGTGAACATGCATACCATTACTCATTTAAGGTGAAATTTAATATTAATTAATACACATGTATATTCAATTTAGACAACTATTAGCGTAAATAAATATATTATTGCAAATAAATAATAAAATATAAATATATTCAACACTTACTCAATTTAATAACTACTTATAATGTAAAATTAACCGATACAATTTTGAATCATATGATAGTATTTAGATGGTTATGTGTATTAAATTCTAAATAATTTAAAGGATCAAATATGTTTTTGGTCCCTCAAAATATTTCAAAAATTGGTTTTTGTTCTTATAAAAACTTAATAAGTTTTTAATCCCTACATTTACTAAAAGTAGTGTGTTTTTAATCCCTTGTTAGGGAAAAAAACACTTGTTTATATTAAAATGCAGGGATTAAAAAGTATTAAATTTTTATAGGAATTAAAATATCAACATTTCTAAATATTTTGAGGGATTAAAAACATATTTTACCCATAATTTAAATATTCATAAGCCTTTAGTGGAATGGAAGATATGTATTATATTTTCTAAGTAATATATTATATGTTAAAATAAAATAGTGCAACAAAGTACTAATTTATTTTTGAATTTTATGAAACTTTGTAGACTTTTTCTATTTTTGGAAGTGATTAGATTTTTTATAAGCAAAAGAGAACATTATTGACAAAATGTAGCCAAAACATAATACTAGGTGAATCAAGAGTTGGCCAAAATAAAAAAAAGAATACTTGAATGGAATACAGTATTGGCTCAAAACGCCTAAACAATACCAAAACAGGATCGATCCCCATTAATATACATACATATATATATATATATATATAAACTCATTCTAATATATACAGAACTGGTTGCATACAATGCCCCATAACAAAAACAAAGCTAAATGATCCCTAGACACACCATTTGGGGGTGGGCCTTTTGAAAGTTTTTAACCTATCAACTTGAGGCGATTTTTAGCTCAATTTACAGATGTTATTAACCTTCACAAAATGATTTGCAGGGGTTTTAAAAATCGTCACAAATATGTCTGCCATAAGTAATTTGCAGCAGTTTTGAAGAACCCTTAGTATCTGACACATTTGGAACCTCCACTATTTTGTAGTTATATTGCGGGGGTTTTAACCTCCTAAGTTCATTTGTGAAAGTTTAAGATCTTCCCTGTTGGAAAATTATGTGTTTTGTTACCATGTTATAGGTGCGAAATATTCATCAACTTTGTCAATGGCTAATATTTGCTAGAGAACATGGTTGACTACTTTTGGTGGGGTCTCTCCTCGTAATCACATTTATTTTTATCTATAAGTCTCAAATTGATACCTTACATAAGGAATTGAACCTAGTTCCACTCAAACTAAAGTGGGGTCTCCCCTCCCAATTACATTTTTTTTATCTACAAGACTTGAATATGATACCTTACTTAAACCTAGTTCTACTCGAACCAACGTAATATTGGTAAACTTTTCTTAAATGTATCTATTTATATACTGACAATTTGTATCTCTAATTGTATCTATTATACACACAAGTTACAATAAAAATATAACTATATTAACATAGATATAGTTCAAACGTTTATAATTCAAATATCAATTGTAATTGGCAAAATACAACTTCAAATCTATAATATCTTACAAGAATTTTTCTTTACTAAATGAACCTAAAAATAAAATCAAACATTGCTAATACTATATGATCCTCTTGCATTCAGATGATCAATTGGGTGAATATGACCTTTAAATGAGATCAGAGCCAAGGGTAAGATTCAAGCTTTTACATCGTCATGTTTGACTTCAAATTCTGTCGCACATAATGAAACATAAGAAATTATATATCATATTTTTTTGAGTGTACAATGGCAGCAACAAGATTAGAACCTAGGACGATGTGCATATTATCCAAATCTTCCCCCTACTAGGCCGACCCTAGTGGGCTATATATAACATTTTGTTCTTATACTACTTCTACCTCTCTCTCTCTCTCTCCCTATATATATATATATAGATGGATAGATAGGTAGATAAAGATATATATATTTAAAAAATATTTTTTTCATAATAATTGGTATGTGTGTGTGTAGGGGTGTAAATGAACTGAACTATTCAAGATTGGTTCATTAAATGCTCTTTCAAGCTCGTTTGTTTAATTAAATAAACAAACTCAAACTTGAGATTTATCGCGATTATTTAAATGAGTCAAGCCCAAACTTTACAAGCTCAAAATTAACGACTCATGAATAGCTTGTTCAATTAAACTAATGATGGTGACTTTACTATCCTTTGTTATTTATATATTCATTATGGAAATATGAAGAACTTTGTTGATAGCATTAAAATTAATTTTAAAGTTTCTTTTTTGTAGTAGTCAATAAATTATAAATTTTTTGTTTACTAGATTATAAAAATGTTATAGTCTAGAACATTTGAATTCCATATGTTGAGCACATATTTCTATTTATAGATTATCATACAGTATTAAAATTTTATTAAATACTAACTTAATAAAGTTAAAAATAATTTAAGAAAATTTCCTAAAAGCAAAAATAATTATGTTATAAATGAGTTAAACAAGTTAAGTTCAAGCATTATATTTTTTAAACAAGCCAAGCTCAATCTTTCAATTAGGCTCATTTATTGAGCAACTAATTTTTTTCACAAGTCAAGCCTAAACTTTAAATGCTTAGCTTGGCTCGGCTCAACTTGTTTACACCTCTATGTGTGTATATATGTACATAAGGGATGTATCATGTGAAAATGACTTTCTCATGTGGGAATAAAAATGATTAATCTCAACCTTAAATTAAAATAAAAGGTTGAAATGAAAAGACACACTTAAAAATTCACTTAGGTGGTGGTAGCATCACTATCGCCGCCACCATCGTCGATAAAGATAAAAATAAGTTAGATAATTTAATAGACCCTATTATGTATAAGACTTGTTTGACATAAGATTTTTATTAAAGAAACTAATATTTTAACCTGTGTATTACATAGAATAAATATTTATTTTACATAACTTAAATTTATAATAAATAAATACTTCTAAATATATAAATTATATTATAATTAAATTCATAATAAAAAATATTTTTGAATATATAAATTATATTTTAAATTTATTATAAACAATTTTTGTAATACAATTTTAAATATTAATTATTGTTAATTTCTTTTAAAAATATTAAAATTTAATTTAGAACTAAAGATATTAAAATGATAGATTGAAATAGATAAGAGGTTAACAAAATCTTAAAAATGCTCTCATTAAAGAATGACAGCTAAAAACGCTCTCGTTGAAAAATAACAACTAAAAAGACCTTCGTTCAAGATAATTATTCTAATTTATATATAGAGAGAGAGGATTATGTTAAGATTTAATTAAAAGTTTATTTAGTGAAAGAAAGCCAACCTTTATGTTATTTAAAAGAGTTTAATAGGCATGTATTGCTAGTATAAAAGTTTTTACCTCGGTTAACCTATCAAAAGTCATTCTTAATATGACTTTTAATTTAAGGTAATTATTATAAAAATAAAAAACTTATCTTGCATGATAGCTTGTGATTAAATATCAATGTAAAAAATATTTATATTGTCAATATATATATTATTTATTCTATTTAAAAACTAAACTTTTTTAGATATATGCTTTGATGACATTGTAAAAATTACCAATAAATTCTAAATAAATTCATTAATTTTGACCGCACACCTCTCCTTGGGCTATGAATGTTAAAAAATGCAGATTCAAGAAAAAATCATAGAAATGTTTTCGTCTTAGTGATACTTGTAAATCTATACTTTTTGTCATGTTTCATGCCACCAGTCATTTGAAAATCATTTTCAGACCCAAAGCAGCTTATGTCTTTAGATCAAGTGGTTGTTTCACAACATGGGGTGATTTGTTATTAAAATGCAGTCTTTGCTCTTTAGCTATATATCTGGTAGTGTTTAAAAGGAAATAAAGGAACTCATGCATTCGTATGATTTGTTAAGTAATCAAGTTCAATTAGTGTCTTTTTCATGTAGTTTTTTTATTAATTTTAAAACTTGAGCTAAGGTCGTATCTAAAGAGAACTAAATTCTTTATTTAATGTGAAATTTTAATTAGTAATCGGAGATATTGAAAGTTCCTAAAATTAATTGAAACAGATTTTAAATCAAAACAGTTGAGATGTAATCTTATCTAGTTTGTTAATTTATCTATCTGTTATATTCCTCTCTCTTCTCTCTATAAATACAAGTTAAATGAAACACTCAGAATTGTTCAGAACAGAATGCAAACAACCATGTCTCTTTCTATTAAGATCTTTCTTATTTACTTAACTTGCTTTACAGTTTGTTGCTTTGCCAAGCAAACTTCAACCTTGATTGTAGACGCTAAAGGATCTAGGAGAAAAATTCCAGATACTTTCCTAGGAGCATTTTTTGAGGTAATTTTAATTACTTTATGTTAGATTTTTAAATAATTATATGATTTTTTCGAGTCCATGAAGTTTTTAGAGTGTGTTTTCGTGCAATTCAACCAACTGTTCAATCTTTCGCAGGAGATCAATCATGCAGGCGCTGGGGGATTGTGGGCTGAGCTTGTGAGGAATAGAGGTCATTTACATGTTCTTAAAATTTTCTTTCATGTTTGGTTTTATGCTAATGCTCAATGAGATTTTAACATTTTCAAGGAAAGTTTTTATTTTTGTTTATTATAAATTTCTCTCAGGTTTTGAAGCTGGAGGCCTCAACGTTCCCTCAAATATTTATCCTTGGTCAATTATTGGAGATGATTCAACCATACTCGTCTCAACTGATCGTACCTCTTGCTTTGAACGAAATAAAGTTGCATTACGTATGGATGTTCTTTGTAATGGACCTAAATCTTGCCCACCTGGTGGTGTTGGCATCTCCAACCCTGGTTACTGGGGCATGGTGAGTAATCTCACAATTTTTAAAGATGTGAATACGACATAATATTGAGAATATTATTTCTGATATCATTTCTAATTTTTGTAATCAGAACATTGAGAAAGCACAGAAGTATAAAGTAGTCTTCTATGTTAAAGCACGTGGTGCAATTGATCTAGACGTTTCATTTGTTGGATCGGAGAATGGTGAAAAGTTGGCTTCAAATAAAATTAGGTAAGTTTTTCAATTAATTAGAACTTATATCCTTCAGAGACTATATTGTATTTATAAAACTAATTGATATATATTTATTGGTCAATCGACAGAGCTTCTGGACATCATATACATGTTTCAAAATGGAGAAGGATGGAGACTATACTGGAAGCGAAGGCTACAAATCATAATGCAAGTCTTCAAATAACAACAAGCACTAGGGGAGTTGTATGGTTAAACCAAGTGTCAGCTATGCCCTTAGACACATATAAGGTATGCATGATCGTTAGCAATGCAATTTTTCTTTTATTCTCTTCTAATAACTGTGTCACTTAATCTTCTCTTGGCACAGGGTCATGGTTTCCGAAAGGACCTTTTTCAAATGGTAGCAGATCTGAAGCCAAAAATTTTCAGATTCCCCGGTACGTAGATTAAAATTATGTTTTGAAAGTTAGGTTTGATTTATAATGTTCTATGGCTAAAAAGAAATCTTGTGACTAATGGTAATTGGTAAATCTTTTGACAAGACTTGTTAATTGTTGTATTTATTTGTTTTTATTAGCCCCATTCCAATGAGTCGATCTATTTTGTTTTTTAAAGAATTTGTTTATGCAAATATTAAACAGTTTCTCTTAGACATAATACTATACCTACACTTTCGCATTAATTAGGTGGCTGTTATGTTGAAGGAGATTATCTAAGAAATGCACTTAGGTGGAAAGACACTGTTGGACCCTGGGAGGAGAGACCGGGACACTTTGGAGATATATGGGATTATTGGACTGATGATGGATTTGGTTTTTTTGAGGGCCTCCAAGTAGGTTTACTTTTATAAATTCATGGATATTTTTCCCATTAAATTGAAAAACTGATCTTTATGTTTCTCGAGCAGTTAGCTGAGGATCTTGGTGCATTGCCGGTGTGGGTGTTTAACAATGGTATAGTTTGTTATCTTAACTAAAATTTGTTGCTAGTAGAGAATTTATAGTCAAAAATGCTTTTCTATAACAATGTTTTCAAATTTTTTATTTTTTATTTTTTTTGTAGTAGAAACCATAGTTTCAAAATGTACGATAAATCTTTCTCATAAACCGTTGTTGAAATTTGTTTTTGGATTTCTAATTAACCAAATATTTGTTTAGGTATCAGCCATCATGATGAAGTTAGTACATCTGCCATTGCGCCTTTTGTGCAAGTATAATTTTCTTCTATTTTTCATTTTATCTTTTATTATCTTTTGAATTTGTATTTCTGAATTTTAATATTTACTATTTTTTTATATCTTTTTCGTTAATTAACAGGAAGCTCTTGACGGCATTGAGTTTGCTAGAGGTTCTCCCAAATCCAAATGGGGATCTCTTAGGGCTTCCATGGGACATCCTAAGCCATTTGACTTGAGATTTGTTGCCATTGGAAATGAAGATTGTGGCAAGTTTAACTATCAAGGTATGCTTTCTTTCTTTTATATATATAAATGTTTGGTACAAAAATATTGGGTTAGTTATCATATTTCATTTATTCTTATTGGTATTTTTGTTTTCCCAGGAAACTATCTCAAGTTTTATGGTGCCATAAAACGTGCTTATCCAGATATTCAGATTATCTCAAATTGTGATGGGTCTGAAAAACCGTTAGACCAACCGGCTGACCTATACGATTTTCATGTAACGTCTATAACTCTTGAATTTTTATTTCATAATTCCTTACAAATTTCCAAAAAGTTAATTTTCCTATTTTAGTTTGACCAATGTTATCCTTGTTAATATATTTTTTTTTTATTAGATTTATACAAATGCTAAGGACATGTTTTCGAAGTCTACTAAGTTCGATAATGTATCACGATCCGGTCCAAAGGTTTGATTACTTAACCATTTTTCATTAAAATATTTATATGGAGTTATATTGATTGTGCTCAGAAATAAATGCCCAACTTTGATTGTATTTGCTTTACAGGCGTTTGTGAGTGAATATGCTGTTTGGCAAGGAGATGCTGGAAATGGAAGTCTTTTGGCTGCTGTGGCCGAAGCTGCATTCCTTATTGGACTAGAAAGGAATAGGTTGGATTATCTATAGTTTTTCCATAAATTTTCTCGCATTTTATTATCAACCAGTTGGTGTTACTTTGAGTTAAACCTATAATTACTTGTCTTTTTAATTATATGTTTTTCTTGCAGTGATGTCGTTCCCATGGTCAGCTATGCACCGCTCTTTGTAAACACAAATAACAGGAAGTAATTTCCTTTGCTTTAATTTATCGTAAAATTTTGGTTTTTTTTTTTTTTAATATATAGGTTAATTTTATCATTATTATATATCTTATTTTATGATATGAATAGATTGAGATGGTTTAATTTCTATCACTATAGGTGGACGCCGGATGCAATTGCATTTGACTCTTATCGGCATTATGGAACTCCCAGTTATTGGGTTCAACATCTTTTTATTGCTTCAAGTGGAGCAACTTTTCTTAATTCAACACTCCAAACTTCTTCTAATTCCCTTGTTGCCTCTGCAATTGAGTACTCAAATTTTGCAGATAAGAAGAATTACTTGAGAATAAAGGTAATTATTTATTAGCTTGAAATTTCGTCAAGAATAAATATTAAATTAAGTTTAACGTAAAATGAAGGCACTAGATTCACTTAATTGGAATAACACTTGCAGGTGGTAAACTTTGGAAGTGATACAGAGAATTTTAGATTTTCTGTTATTGGGTTGGATACAAATGTACAGCGATCTGGAGCAACAAAGATCTTGCTTACAGCACCTAATGTACAAGAAGAGAATTCCTTCTCAGAACCAAAGAAGGTAAAATCTAATTTATATATCTATATAGCTTGATATATAGACCTATCAAAAATATCCTATATGTCTGTTTCGGGTTTATTTTAAATGCAGATTGTGCCGCAACATACTTCACTCGAGAATGCAAGTGGGGACATGAATGTCATACTTGCTCCTTACTCAGTTACATCATTTGATCTATTAAAGTAGATATTGGAGGAATGCATTTTTAAATAAATGAGATATGAGAACTCTTTTGAATATTATATATGATCTTTTTCTCGATGAATACACTCTTTTCCTAGATGTTTGATATTTATTGCTTTTTTTTTATTCATTTAGTATTCATTTCCGATCTATATCTATTTGTGAAATTTGAATATGTCACGAAAAGATAAGGAGGTCAATGTTATCGATAAAAGAGATTATATTTTTTTTCACCAATAACATATTAATATTAATGGTATGGATTTTGCATAGTAAGAATTTAGAAAGAGTGAAAAGTCATGCAAGTTAATCAATTTAATCGTTGATTTTATACATAAGTCAAATTTAATCTTGGTGCATTGCCAGTGTGGGTGTTTAACAATGGTATAGTTTGTTATCTTAACTAAAATTTGTTGCTAGTAGAGAATTTATATTCAAAAAAGCTGTTCTATAACAATGTTTTAAAAGAAAATTTTTTTATTAGAAACCATCGTTTCAAAATATACAATAAATCTTTCTCTTAATTACCGTTATTGAATTTTTTCTTTGGATTTCTAATTAACCAAATATCTTGTTTAGGTATCAGTCATCATGATGAAGTTAATACATCTGCCATTGCGCCTTCTGTGCAAGTATAATTTTCTTCTATTTTTCATTTTATCTTTTATTATATTTTGAATTTGTATTTCTGAATTTTAATATTTACTACTTTTTATATCTTTTCGTTAAATAACAGGAAGCTCTTGACGGCATTGAGCTTGCTAGAGGATCTCCCAAATCAAAATGGGGATCTCTTAGGGCTTCCATGGGACATCCTAAGCCATTTGACTTGAGATTTGTTGCCATTGGAAATGAAGATTGTGACAAGTTTAACTATCAAGGTATTCTTTTTTCCTTTTTTATATATAAATGTTTGGTACAAGAATATTGGGTTAGTTATCATATTTCATTTATTCTTATGGGTATTTTGTTTGACCAGGAAACTATCTCAGGTTTTATGGTGCCATAAAACGTTCTTATCCAGATATTCAGATTATCTCAAATTGTGATGGTTCTGAAAAACCGTTAGACCAACCGGCTGATCTATACGATTTTCATGTAATGTCCTAATTAAGATATATAAATCGTGGATTTTTATTTCATAATTCCTTGGAAATTTCAAAAATGTTAATTTTCCTATTTTAGTTTGACCAATGTTATCCTTGTTAATATATATCTTTTTATTAGAGTTATACAAATGCTAAGGACATGTTTTCGAAGTCTACTAAGTTCGATAATGTATCACGATCCGGTTCGAAGGTTTGGTTACTTAATCATTTTTCATTAAAATATTTATATGGAGTTTTTATTGATTATGCTCAGAAATAAATGCCTAACTTTGATTGTATTTGCTTTACAGGCATTTGTGAGTGAATACGCTGTTTGGCAGGGAGATGATGGAAATGGAAGTCTTTTGGCGAAATGGAAGTCTTTTGGCTGCCGTGGCCGAAGCTGCATTCCTTATTGGACTAGAAAGAAATAGGTTGGATTATTTATAGTTTTTCCATAAATTTTCTCACATTTTAATTTCAACTAGTTGGTGTTACTTTGAGTTAAACCTATAATTACTTGTCTTTGTAATTATATGTTTTGCAGTGTTGTCCCCAAGGTCAGCTATGCACCGCTCTTTGTAAACACAAATAACAGGAAGTAATTTTCCTTTGCTTTAATTTACCGTAAAATTTTGATCATTTATTATTTTATTATATATGTTAATTTCATCATTATTATATATCTTATTTTATGATATGAATAGATTGACATGGTTTAATTTCTATCATTATAGGTGGACACCGGATGCAATTGCATTTGACTCTTATCGGCACTATGGAACTCCTAGTTATTGGGTTCAACGTCTTTTTTTTGCTTCAAATGGAGCAACTTTGCTTAATTCAACACTCCAAACTTCTTCTAAATCCCTTGTTGCCTCTGCAATTGAGTACACAAATTCTACAGACAAGAAGAATTACTTGAGAACAAAGGTAATTGATTACCTTAAAATTTTATCAAGGATGAATATTAAATTAAATTAAATTTAATATAAAATATAGGCACTAGATTCACTTAATTGGAATAACATTTGCAGGTGGTAAACTTTGAAAGTGATACCCAGAATTTTAGATTTTCTGTAAGTGGGTTGGATTCAAATGTCCAGCGATCTGGAGCAGCAAAGATAGTGCTCACAGCACATAATGTAAAAGAAGAGAATTTCTTCTCAGAACCAAAGAAGATAAAATCTAATTTATATATGTATATAGCTGGATATATATACCTATCAAAATATCTTATACGTCTGTTTGTGGTTCATTTTAAATGCAGATTGTGCCACAACATACTTCACTTGAGGATGCAAGTGGGGACATGACTGTCATACTTGCTCCTTACTTGGTTACATCATTTGATCTATTAAAGTAGCTAGATAATAGAGGAATGCATTTTTAAATAAATGGGATATGAGAACTCTAGTGAATTATGTATATGATCTTTTCTCAATAAATAAACTCTTTCCCTTATGCTGATATTTTTTGCTTCCCCTTTTATCCATTTAGTATTCATTTCCTATTCAGATCTATTTGTTAAAATTGAATATGTAAAAGAAAATAACACGGGCTGAAGATTACAAAAAGATAAATAATTGTTTCGAAAGATAACAGAAACTGACAGTAAAAAAAAAAACCGTATTAAAGCTTAGTGTCTATTTATTAGTCTGTTTGTATAGTAATATTGAAACCCAGCTACAAAGATAAAATCAATTTAGGGAGATTATATTTTTTTCAAAGAGAAAAGAACTTCTTTTAAACAAATATTTTGCAACAAAAATGCAAATAGACCTTATATTATTGCTAAAATGGAGTTTTAATTGAAAGTAAGCCTTTTAATATAAAATTTGGTTTACAAGAAAAATATCAAATTGATCAGTCTTTATAAAATTCACGCAACTGAAATAAAAAGCTTAAACATCTTGTGATGATCTATTTTAAGAAAATATGTTTTAATATAAAATAAGTTAATTCCAGTAATATAAACATATTTTCTTTAGTGAGCGACTCTTCAGGTGAAGATGTAGACATACACAAGAGGAATTGAGTTAATTTTCCAATTTGATTCTGCAGTCTATGTGCAAGTCACTGCACAGGTGTCATAATCCCAGTTAAATTTTAATTTTAACAAAAATTTTCAGTACTTAATAATTGAAAATTTTGTATATTGCATTCTCTTGAAAATATAGTTATGCCTTCACGAAAAACATATAGTTACAATGGTTCTTATTTGTGGGATGCTATAAGATTATCAGTGAAGAGTCCGAGGTTTAAGTAGTTTGCATGCAGTTATAAGTTCAAACTTCATTGTCGTCAATATATATATATATATAAACAAATTAAATTTTAAATATGATTTTAGTTCTCAAATTTGGAATAAGTTTGCTTTTTGTCCTCCAAATTTAAAATTGATTCTTTTAATTCCTGTAATTTGAAAAAAAAGTCTATTTTAGTCTCTCTGCCCAAAAGTTGTCATAATAAAAACTTTGAAAGAAAAACACACATATTGTAGGGTATTTGATAATAAGAATGCAAAATCAAAGTAAGTTGTCATGTAAGCGACCTGTAATTCGTTAACCACGTAAGTAAAGTTTCTAATGGCATGGCATTTGGGCAAAGAGACTAAAATAGTTTTTTTTTTCAAATTACAAAGACTAAAAAGATCAGTTTTAAATTTGGAGAACCAAAAATAAATTTACCTCAAATTTAAAAGACTAAAAATATGTTTAAGCCAAAATGTTTGGAGTGGAGTTCCTAGCTTTTTGCACACAAAAAAAAAAAAAAAGTATTGTATACCAAAACAAAGTATTAACCAAAGCCTAAAGTTTTCTGTCTTATTTAATTTGATTAAAAATATTTAGAAAAAATGTTCCCTCAACACAAATTTAACACAATAAAAAGTTGTTTTTTTTATTTTTAAGATATATGTAGGTAAAAAAGATTAAAAAAAAGTGAAAATAAGAATAATTGCATATAAAATCATATTTAATGTGGATATTTAAGAACCAATTCAAACCACTGCACCAATTGAAAATTAAATTGCAAAAATCACATTTTTTTTTTACATATATGCAACTCAGTTTAGCTTTTGGTTTCTATGTCAAAATTAAATTGAACCAAACTGCAAACATACAAAAGTTACACAGTTGCTTGAAACCAAGACAAGAATTAACCTTAATAGTATCCAACAAAGATATGAGACTTCAATATCTTTTTAGTCCTTATAATATACCAATTTTATGCTTTTAGTCCTTATAAATTTTTTCTTATGATTTTGGTTCCTATAAAATTTTGTCTTACGATTTTAGTCCTTAATGGTATTTTTTTTAGTCCTTATATAAAATGTAAACTTTTGGTATTGGTCTTTCTTATATTAAAAGATATTCATTTTAGCTCGTATTATTTAAGAAATATCATGTTTGTTGTCCAATAGATAGTTGACACGTCCTCAATAAATAATGATAGGGACTAAAACCGTAAAATAAAGTTTTATAGGGACCAAAACCTTAAGAAAACTTTTATGGCGGCTAAAACATAAAATGGGTATATTATAGGAACTAAAAACATATTTAAGCTAAGATATGAAATCAAAAAGACATTGCCGATAAATAATAATACTTTGCCTCAACCACAAAGACCACATAGTATCATGCAAAAAAAATATACCAAAGTTGTTTCCCATGTTTACCTATAACCAAACATCCATGTTGAAGAAAATGATCCATACAAGAGAGTGGTAACATGTGAGTTCCTTATATGTACACTTCAAATATAAACTCCTTATATATTATTTATTGTTCAACTAGGATGCAAAGTTTATATACCCTTATAATTTCAGAGACTAAATTAGGTATTTATTAGATAAATTTTGGGTATTTCTCTGGAGCATTTATTTTAGGTAAGTTAATTACTTTATGTTTTTCATATTTTTAGATAATGTATTTTTTAAAGAAAGTTTATATATGTGCACTAATGTTGTTTTATTATAAGTTATGTAGAGAAGATTTATATATGTGCATTAAATGTTGTTTTATTAAAATTTTACCATTTTTATTAGTTTGAGAAAAATCATTCTTATAATATATATCTTTTGAAATTATTTTTAACTTTTGAAAAAAAAAACTTAACAAATAAAAATGATCATCTTTCCTTTTTCTTATTTAAAATAATATTTTTATAAAAAATTTATTAGTAAAAAGTAAGTTAGATGACTTAATTATTTTTAGGTTATTAATTAGAACAAGACTCTTTATCTCAAATTTAAGTAACATAACATTTTTAAATAATTATGTGATAGAAAGACATCATTTTCACTATTTAAATTACTTAAGCATGCTAAAGTTGAAGTTGAAAGATACATTATAGACACATTAAATTGATATCTTTGTGAAATATACATAGGAGAAATAAATATGATTTTCGTGATTCAAATTATTTTAATGGGATTTGTATAACAAAGTGGTTAAAGAGTTCAACATGAAATTTTATTTTAGATTCAAATTACTTGGATGCATGTGGTTTTTATGATGAAATGGTGAAGGATGTGTGAACATGCATTCACTACTACTCATTTAAGGTGAACTTTAATATTAATTAACACAAATGTATATTCAATTTAGACAACTATTAGTGTAAATAAATATATTATTGTAAATAAATAATAAAATATAAATAAATATTCAACACTTACTCAATTTAATAACTACTTATAATGTAAAATTAACCAATACAACTGAATCATATAATAATACTTAGATGGTTATGCGTATTAAATTTTAAATAATTTAAATATTCATAAGCATTTAGTGTAATGGATATTTATTATATTTTCTAAATAGTATATTATATGTTAAAATAAAATAATGCAACAAATTATTAATTTACTTTTGAATTTTATGAAACTTTCTAGACTTTATCTATTTTTGGAAGTGATTAGATTTTTATAAGCAAAAGAAAATATTATTGACAAAATGTAGCCAAAACATAATACTAGTTGTGTCAAGAGTTGGTAAAAAAAAAGAATACTGGAATGGAAAACAGTATTGGTTCAAAGCGCCTCAACAGTACCAAAAACAGGATTAACCCCCAATAATATACGAAAAAAAAAAAAAAACCTCATTCTAATACAGAAGTGGTTGCATACAATGCACCGTTAACCAAAACAAAGCTGAATGATCCCTAGACACACCATTTGGGGGTGGGCATCCTTGAAGGTTTTTAACCTACCAATTTGAGGCAATTTTTAGCTCAATTTAAGGAGGTTATTAACCTCCAGAAAATGATTTGCATGGATTTTAAAAACCGTTGCTAATATGTCCGCCACAAGTAATTTGCAGCAGTTTTGAGAAGAACCACTTGTATCTAACACGTGTGGAACCTCCGCTTTTTTGTAGTTATTTTGTTGGGGGGCGGGATTTAACCTCTATAGTTCATTTGTGAAAGTTTAAAACCCTTCCTGTTGGACAATTTTATTTTATTTTGTTATTATGTTATAAGTATAAAGTATCCATTAACTTTGTTGATTATTAATATCTGTCATAGAACCTGATTGGCTATTTTTGTAGAGTTTCCTCTCCCATTCATCTTTTTTTTTTATCTACAAAACTCAAATCTGATACTTTATTTAAGGAATTGAACCTAGTTCCACTCAAACCAAAGTGAGGTCTTTCTTTCTAATTACGTTTTTTTTTTTTTTCATCTATAAGACTTAAATATAATACCTTTCTTAAACCTAGTTCCACTCGAACTAAATTAATGTTGGTATTAGACAATTATTTTGGGGAAGCTTTTAACTTCTTTATTATCATTTATAATTGAGGTGGTTTTCATATCTTTTAAACGCAAATAAATATATTTATTCATTTAACACTAATTTCTCTTAAATGTATCTATTTCTATACTAACAATTTGTATCTCCTAAATTTGTATCTGTTTATATGCTCACAATTTCCATTAAAAATAATAATAGACTACCATAGATATTGTTCAAACATTTATAATTCAAATATCAATTGTAATTGGCAAAATACAACTTCAAATCTATAATATCTTACAAGATTTTATTTTTTTACTACATGAACCTAAAAGAACATCAAACATTGCAAATACTATATGATCCTCTTGCATCTAGGGATGTCAACGGGGCGGGGTGGATACGGGTAGTAGCTACCTGCTACCCGCCCTGCCCAATAAAGTTTATACCCATACTCGCCCCATTACCCGCACGGGTATCCGTGGATATCCGCAAGTATTTTTAAAATTAAAAAATAAAAAAAAATAACAAATTTATTTTATGTGTTGTGAACAATTATAAAGTGTTACAATATCACTTTAAATTTATAAATTTAAATTTATAAATTAAAGAATTATAATTTAAAATAATCACTTTAAACATAAATTTTAATTATTCTAACAATTTTTCTAAAAAGAATATAGTTTAAATGCTCACAAATTTATGTTCCTTTTTCTTGTAATATAATTGTATAAAATTTCTCTCGTAATGAACAATCTTTTTGAAAATTTTGAATAAATTTATGTAATTTTATCTATATTAATATGTAAGGGTATTTAAGTAAATATATAATTGTGGGTAGCGGGTATCCACGGGTACGGATACCATGATATCCGTACCCGTCTCATTAATAAACGGGTAGCAAGTATACCCGTTTAGAATATCCGCGGGTACCCATTTAAAGTACCTATTTTCTACCCGTGACGAATTTTATCCGCGGATATCCACTGGCATAGGTATTTTTGTCATCCCAATTGCATCCAATGATCAATTAGATGATCAATTGGGTGAACATGACCTTTAAATGAAATCAGAGCCAAGGGTAAGATTCAAGCTTTCACATCGTCATGTTTGACTTCAAATTCTGTCGTACATAATGAAACATAAGAAACTATATATCACATTTTGTTCTTACACGTAGGTAGAGAACATAGGTATATATATATATATATATATTAAAAAATATTTTATCATAATAATTGGTATGTGTGTGTATATATATAGGGACGTATCATATGAGAATGCCTAGTATAAAATGAAATGTCATTGCTTGCATTGAATCTCAATCTGATATATATACTTATACAGGTCGTATAAACAGCACAATCATTCTAAATATAGTTGCCTAAGTTTATGCTATTTACACCTAAGATTATGCTATGTATCCCAAAATAAAAAGATTTGTATAGCTGACTACATGATATGCAGGATTCACAATATCTTCATCATATTATAGGCAAGATAATAGCCTAAGACCCCCATCAAGTTGGAGCATACAAATTTTGGATGCCCAACTGGCCTAAAAAATAAGCAAACTGTTGTTTCCCCAAGGCAAGAAATGGCAATCAACTTCAATATGTTTTGTTTGCTCATGAAAAACTAGATTGGCGGCTATATGCAATGCTGCCTGGCTATCATAATAGATTTTCATGGGATGAGAGTGAGTGACACCTAGAGAGAGTAGGAGTGCTTTCAACCATTTGAGCTAACATGTGGTAGTAGCCATGGAGTGATATTCTGCCTTAGCAGAGAAATGTGAGACAACCTGTTGCTTCTTGGTTTTCCAAGATATAGGTGAGTTCCCAAGAAAAACAATCCAACTGGTAAGAAAGCACCTAGTCAAAGGACAATTGGCATAATCCGAGTCACACCACGCATAGAGGTGAAGATCACAATTAGCTTGGAGAAAGATACCTTGGTCGAGGTGGCCTTTGAGATAGCTAACAAAGCGAAGAGTTGCATTCCAATGCTCTTCTAAAGGATTTTGTATAAATTGAGCCAGCATATGAACACAATAAGAGAGTTTTGGTCTAGTGACAGTTAAATAGACCAAACAACTAACTAGTCTTCGATAACGTTCTGGATTGGAAGGAGGTCCAGTGGCCAAGGGAAGATGATGATTTTGATCTAGAGGAAAAACCAATAGGTTTAGCTCCTGTCGCCACCAAAATTTTATTTGAGGAAAAATATTGGAAAACCCTTAAAAATGGTCTTTGAAATTAGAGATAGGTTCGGGAGTCAATTACGTGTAGGGAAGGTATTAGCACCCTACAACGCCGTTAAAAACGGTACCTATAATTAATTGCGCAAAACTACATGACTTTATAAATATTTATTTTACCCCCAATAAGAAAACAAGAGCACTAAAAATATTTTTATGATTTTTAATTTTTACTTCTTTGTATTTCTAAAGAAAGAAATTTGATTTTTGTTTTATTTTAATGAAAAAGAAGAATTTCAAATTGAAATTTGAAAAGATACATTTTTTGATTTTTATCTTCTTATCGTCATGGTAAAGAAAATTTGAAGAGATATTTTTTATTTATAAAAAAAGGAAAAGTTTAAATTTCAAAAGGACATTTATTTGGAAAGGATTATTTTAAATTGAAAAGAAACCTTCTATATTTTTAAAAAACCTCGCACAAGGGTTCAAGCTAGCAAATGACTAATCATCAAACCCCCACGATCCAAATAATGTTAAAGATAGTACATGCTATCCAATTAACATTATTGGTCGCTGCGCATTTGGGTAAATTTTATTTTTTCATTTTTACCAAAAGACAAACTTTCATCTTAATTTATGCACAAAGTTTATGATAGCAAGTGGCTATTCTATAAACTTTCATGATCTAGGTAACATTAAAAGCAAAATTCATCACTCAATTAATGTCACAAATCATTGCATAAATTAAAATCATTATTTAAAACCGCAAGCACTATAAACTGATTAAGCAACACAAAGTCTCGATTTTAACATTTTTATTGAATATTTTTAATTTACAAAGCAAAGAGAAATAATCAATATATATAAGGAAAACAAGGTACACGTCATGATACAATCTAAAGCCATAAACTTTCCACGTTATTTTTATTTTTCCCTTTTTTACTTTTTTTTGGAAACAAGCTAATGAAAGAAAAAAAAAAAACAAACCAAAGTCCACCAACCTTTCAATCCAATACAAAGGAATTAAATATCAATGTACCACTAAAATATACCTTCACGATTTGATATTCATAAAATAAAAATGAAAAACCCAATATACATATTCTGTAACTTGAAGTCACAGCAATTTTAGTTTTTATGTTCTTTTCCTCCTTTTTTTTAAAAAAAAAAAAACAAGACTATAGTATTCCAAGATACGGTTAAACGGATTTGATACAATCAAACGTGTAAAAAAAGTCGCAGATGAAGTGAGTCTCCTACCAAAGCCTTAATCATTAATCACAAAATTATCCAAAAAAAAAAAAACACGAGAGAACGGGAGAAAAGAAAAAAAAAACAAATCGCAAATTCACATATATATTCATCACACCGAAAATCATCATATGCCTCTTTGTTTATTATTAATAAAAAAAAAGAGAACAAAATAAATAAAATGAGAAGAATCAGGGACAAAACAAACGAAATGGTAAAAAAAAAAAAGTGACAGTAACGTAATTTGTCCTACTTAAATTAAAATGACAAAATACACAAGCTTTCATAGATGTATATACTGAACACCCGAAACCAATGGAGAAAGAGTAATGTAGTCAATTTATTTCATTGATCAGGAATATAAATAAGATAAAAACAACAGTGAAAGAAAGAAAGAAAACCTCCGAGTGAATCTGTGTGTTGTGGCTTGAGTGTGTCGTCTCTTCACGTGACAAGTACTGCACCGATTTGTATCCTTATAGCCATCAAAGTGTTCTACTCTTTGGATGAGAGACGGTCCGTCTGGTATCTTTTTTTTTTTAGCCCCTTTTCAGTGCTCGTGGATAGTTTTTATAGCCAAATTGGCTTACGACTACTACCCCATAATCTCCTATTTTTTAGCTACATGATTGTTACCCTTTTGTAACCAACTTATCTTCTCTTATCCACTCAGATTATCTCTTCCTCTATTTTCAAATTTCAAATATCTTATCTTTGTTTATTTTTGAGATTATCTCTTTTTTCCTTTTTTTATATAAAAAAAACTACGGATAAAATTTGTTATTCACAGCTCTTAACAATCCAATCTCGATGATAATGTCAAGGGTATATTTCCGTTGGCATAGGAAAATTCCATCAGGAGTATGAGCCACCTCAATGCCAAGGAAGTATTTTAAAGGACCAAGATCTTTCATATGAAAATAAGTGCTCAAGTAAGATTTAAAGGACTCAATTGCTTTGTTATTGTTGCCAGAAATAATGAGATTATACATATAGAGCAACAAATACAACTCAACACAATCACTATGTAGAGTGAAGAGAGAGTAGTCAAAGTAGGACTATATGAATCCATACTACAAAAGGGCGCTTTTGAGTCTGGCAAAGTAGCAATGAGGCATTTGTTTCAAGCCGTATAAAGACTTTTAAAGGTGACATACCTAATTTGGCAAAGAGAACCAAAAATTGGGGGGTAATTTCATGTACACTTCTTCATCAAGCTCATAATGTAAAAAGGCTTTATGAACATCCATTTGATGAAGGTCCCAATGCTTGGTAGCAACAACAACAAGAAATGTTCTCACAGTCACCATTTTCACAATCGTTGCAAAGGTTTCATGATAATCCAGCCCCTCAACTTGGTTATTTCCCAAAATAATGAGCCTTGCCTTATAGCTGTTCAATAGTGCCATCTGAATGATATTTAATCCTATACACCCATTTGCACCCAATAGCCTTTTTATTTAGAGGCAATGTTTCCACTGTCCAAGTGCGATTATTCTCAAGAGCCTCAATTTCTAGTTGCATGGCATGCCGCCATCGCTCATGTTTGACAGCTTCAAGGAAGGTTTTAAGTTTTGTGCCTGCAGAAATAGTGGCCAAAAAATGCCTATGCCATGGAGAAAAGTTAGTATAGTTCACATATTGGGTTAAAGGATGGGGTATACCCGAGGGACGTGATGGAGTAGTAGAACAATGTGAGGGGCATATCTTAGAGATGGTGTTAATCATATAGTCCCTCAACCTAGTAAAAGGAACTTTGGTACAATAGCCATGTCCTAAATTTTTGAAATTGTAATTAGTAAGTGGTCCGCCCTTGCTTCAACAGCTGGTTGCATAACATTGGGTGATTCAAATGAAGAGGAGTCAAGAGCAAACTCATTGGTGAGAGCTAGTTGCATAACGCTAGGCTCAACATGGTCATCTAACACTGTAGTTTCAACTAGTAGAGTCGAGGAAGGTTCAAGCATACCGGGCACATGTTGATATAGAGCATCATCTTCAACAATATCAACAAAAGAAGAATTGGACAAAGTCCCAACATCAGGGAGAGACTAGGAAGACATGATTCTAGCAACAAAGGGAAATTCATTTTCACAAAAGACAACGTCTCTAGAGTTAAAGAAAATGCCTAGCTCCAAGTCATACATGCACCATCCTTTGGTGCCATAAGGATAGCCCATAAAAACAGACTCACGACTTCAAGTAGCAAATTTGTCACCCTTATGATGTTGATTATGCATACAGCCTTAGCAGCCAATGACTCAAAGGTGCTCAAGAAAGGGAGCCTTACATATAAGAGTTCATAGAGAGTTTTTCCATTCAAGGTCACTATAGGAGTTTAATTGATTAAGTGACATGTAGCAAGAGCACATTCTCCCCAAAACTGAATTAGAAAATAGGCTTGAAAAAGCAAAGCACGAGCAACATTAAGAATGTGTCTATGCTTGCGCTCCACTCTTCCATTTTGTTACAATGATCCAATGCATGAGGTTTCATGAATAATACCATGGTCACGGAAATATAGTTTCATACAAGTGAATTCAGTCCCATTATCACTGCGAATAGTCTTTACTTGTGTATTGAATTATCAGTGTAACCATTGCAAAAAATTGACAAAGATATCTAGAAACTTCTATTTTATCAACAAGAAGGTAGAGCCAAACTGCTCTCGAGTAATCATCAACAATGTTCAAGAGGTATTTAGCACCACAAAAAGTTGGGGTTTGATAAAGCCCCTATAGGTCACAATGATTAACTGAAATACAACCGTTGCTTTATTTTCACTAATAGGAAAGATGCCTCGTGATTGTTTTGCTCTAAGACATATGTTATCTGAGTACATAAATTATTGTTTCTCCTAGGAGTAACATTTGGAAGCATTTGCAAAACTTTCAAAGATGCATATCCTAGTCTTCTATGCAACAAATCAAACGAGATCTCTTTATTGGTCTTTATTGCTACTACCTTGACCATCCCTTTAAGATAGTATAGCCCTTCTCTTTGTTCACTCACTCCAATCTGCATCCTCAAGGTGTGGTCCTATATAAGACAAAACTTGTTAGTGAATTAAATTATGTAATTAGAATCTTTAAGCAATTGTGACACTAAAAGAAGATTGCAATGTAGACTAGGCACATATAGAACATTAGTTAATATTAGTCTGTCATTAAGCACCACTATTCCTTCGTTGTTAGCCATTGTTTCTTCACCATTTGGGAGTCCAACAAAGCATTCAAGAATGTTGTGCACATTGGTTAAGATTCTAGTTGGCCGGTCATATGATGTGAAGCACCCGTATCAATGATCCATGGCTAAAGAGAACAGTTACCACTGAGTTTCTCAATTGCTCCTAGCTTGACATTATTCAAGAGACTAACTAGTGCTGGCCATTGGTCACTAGTAAGACCGCTTGAATTGGAGGATCAACATTTAAGACTTCAGGATTGGTTTCTTCCTTAAGTGTCGTTGCTTGTGCTGCATGAGCTTTAATAGCTCCTCCACATCTTTTGTTATTGGATACAACATGATATTGTTTTGGTTTCCCACGTTTGGTTCCCTTCACTGGTCCATGTTGTTGATCTCCCCACCACTCAGGATACCCTATCACTTGAAAACAATTGTTTGAATCATGACCAGCCTGATTATAGTGACTGCACGTTCCTCCTTTTTCTTTGCGCTTGGAACTAGACTGTACTGTAAATGCCATCAACTTCACCACGTTCTTCTGACATACGAGTCACTGTGCGTAATCATTCCTCCTGTACTAGTGTAAAGTAAATTTTGTTCAGTGTAGGCAGAGGATCTTGAGCAAGAAGATTGGATCGCACTGTCCCATAGAGAGTGTCATCTAATCCCATAAGAAACTGATGAACTTTTTTCTCCTCACATTTCTTTTCCAACTTTGAATTGATATTGCACTTACAGGGCTACACTTGCACACAAGTATTTGATCATAATTCGCCAATTCTTCCCACAACTTCTTCAGTTTGCCATAGTATGTCACAATGGTCAACCCTCTCTGTTTGCATTCAACGAGCTCTACTTTAAGCTATTGAACACGTGGTCCATTCACAATGGAGAACTGCTCCTTGATGTCCTTCCAAATATCCTTCGCCACCTCCATGTGCGACATGATCAATCATAATGAAGGTTCAATAGTATTCATGATCCAATAGACCAACAAGGAGTTGCTGGTCCACCAATCTTCGAGATCTGCAGATCCCTCATCAGGTCTGTTGATTGTTCCATCAATAAAACCAAATTTCTTCCTTGCTCGTATTGCAGTTCTAAGCGAACGAGGCCATTGATCATAATTTTCTCCTTTAACTGTACGTAAGTTATCAAACTCCCGGGATTATCACTTGAAGTGATATCATAAGGGGAGATGGTCTTCCTGATGATCACCCCATCATAATTGTTAGCTGTCTTCTTTTCCTCGTTGTTGATCGTAGCGGAAGATTTCTAGTTAGCCATGATTCAATTCTGGTATAGCTCTGGTACCATTACATAATTGATTTTGGAATGAAATGTCATTGATTTCATTTAATCTCGATTTGATATATATACATATACAGATCGTATAGACAGCACAATCATTCTAAATATAATTGCCTAAGTTTATGCTATTTACGCCTAAGATTATGCTATGTATCCCAAAATAAAAGGATATGTACAGTTGATTGCATGATATACGAGATTCACAACATCTCCATGATATTATAGGCAAGATAACAGCCTAAGAAAAATGAAAATGATAGATTAAATTAAAATAAAAGGTTGAGATTAAAAGACACTTAAAAATTCACTAAGGTGGTGGTAATATCACTGTTGTCACCACTACTACTACTACCTCCTCCACCATCATCACCGCCATCATGCTGCCTGTAACACCCTAAAGGATATTATTGTAACTACATATAGATTTTTACGAGCATGAAAACTTTAAAACATAAAAACATATCATGAGGAAGCTACTCATAAACATAAAAAAAAAAAGTTATACAAGAGTAATACATAAAATACCATACATGTCTAATATAATTTAGTTATCGCCCAAAGGCGTTGTACAAACATAAGGGAAATACGAAAAGATAAACTAAAGCTAAATATGTCCTTCTTGCACATGACTCCAAACCCCATCAGCACACGTCTTCATTTGGTTCCTTAAAAATGAAAACTTAAAGGAATGAGACAAAAATCTGAGTGAGTGCTTTAAGAACTTTATGACTGGATTAGACTTTTTTACTCAAACAACCTTTATCACTTATCTCTCATAGCTTTACTATCACTAGGTCTCTAATAAATCTCCATAACTATGATTAGATCCAGAACTTTCAATTATCAATACCTCTCTTTAACTCCCTACTCATTCTCACAACTATTACATTGATTTATTATCATCATTGTCTTAGGATTTCATCCCTATTAACGCCTTTTATCCACAACTTCCTCTAGCTAACTAAATATTCTTATCTAGAATCTACCCTTCTTTCCTTTGAAACTTAGAGTTATCCATAGACCTCAGGCTAGTAATACTCTAGGATACTCTTAATATTCACCTTAATGTACACAATTATATTTCTCTTGCTAAAATCACATTTTCCTAATACTTTGGATGAGAACTTGCTCTTCCTCTTTCTTATTCATGACTATTAGAACCCTCACAACCCTATTTTAGAATATATCCTCTCACATATCTTTAAGATAGCAAAAGAATTCTTAATTAAAAATATCTATTCTTACTTAAGGTACAAACATACTTTACATCTTTCGCCTAGTAGTTAGGCACACATCTTATTCCCTATCAAACAAGAACAACACACATATGTAACACAATCATATACTCTTAAACTTATCATAAGACACAATTACAATTTTAACATACATATAGTACAACAATCATTCGTGAAGGCACACAAACTTCACATAATTACAACATAGCACAATTTAGCATATCACACTACAACAGGATGCATATGCATGTCATGTTCTTCAATCTTTACTTCATGCACATGTGGTACTCAAGAAAGTAGTTTAGGAGTACATGTTAGCCATAAGGAAGCACCACCAGCGTATTGATGCCTTCGATTTAGCACTTTACACTAGATTGATATTCTCTTGTGATGAGTGAGGGTTACCCAGCTTTCGAAGTACATCCTAACTCTATGGGATCAACATGAGTCATTGGGATTTTCACACTAGGTATAATCACCCCCAAGGCTAGGTTAAACAACCCCTCAGGGCCTCCAGCATCCAAATTCATACATACTTTCTACTAGCACAATCATCTCAAATATTATGATGCATGCCTTATACATACAATGCACACAAGTGTCCCTCTAGACCCTTTATTTACAAACAAGTGAGTCCCATCCTCATCTCTCACAAGCTAGGTCCCTCACAAACAAGATATCATTCGAGCCCATTCTTGCCTCTCACAAGCTGATATCAAGTCGTTCTATGCATCTCATTTCATATCATCACGTGTTACACCCATCATAGACATAACTTACACATAATTCATTCATAAAACATCTTTACTATATTCAACTAAGTAATACACCAATCCATCCTAATTCTATTTCATTGTCCTATTGTAACAACTATCCATTTGGTATTTAAGGTTTGTGTATCGTTTCTTAAGTTTTGGGTATTATTTCCTTCATTTCTTATTATGCATCTATGACCTCCATGGAGTGTAAACATGATATATGGAGTCATACTAATCCAATCAAGTTTATCTTTATCTCATTTGAAAGCTAAGAAAATTATCTAAAAATTCTATGCTGACCTCAAAATCTGGTTTGATCATGTACTATGCCTAAAATCAAGGAAAACACAAAATCGTTACCTAATCTTAACAGCTTGACCTTTACTCATTAATTTGATCATATCTTGAGTTCTAGACATTATTTTTGAATGATTCCAAATCCATTAGTTAGCTAACATCTTGGGCTACAATTCTTATGAAGACCATGAAGCTAATTCGATTGTTTTCCTATTTGTTTTTGACCATTAAGTTGACGCACACTATCAGGGAGGTAAGCATAGGTGTGCTTCCCTCATTTACGGTGATTCTGAACCTATGCACGGCCTAAGCATGGTCGTGGACCATGAAATTTACAAAAGAGAGATTCAAAAACTAAGCATGGCCCTATCTGTAGGTTACAAAAACACAAATTTTGGGACAAAGACACCTTAATTTCAAAAATCGATGAACCCCAATATGTCTAAATGTTAGAAACCTATTTTAATTAACTAAAAAAATCATTAATTCTACATGATTCAACTCATCTAATTTCTACCCAACATCAAGGACACAACAAATCAACTCATATAATTCAATAGTTCTCAATACCAATCATACAATTCACATTACCTGAATACTAAAAAGATAAATATCAATCACAACACAGAACTAATCGCAAGTCTAATCACTACTATAATCAATTCTAAAATTTGGGAAATTTGCATCCCTCTTTCTCAAACAATTCACTCAAACACCATACAATTGGGGTCTAAGGTCAACCTCTCTACCCACAACTACTACTATGAAAAGCAAGAGGCGCACAAGAAGGGGGGTTGAATTGTGCGTTTCAAAAAAACCTTTTCAATATAAAAACAAGTTTGAAAAAGTTTTTAAGCTAAGAGATAGAGAAGACAAGCACACAAAGAATTTTATACTGGTTCACTCAACATTGAGCTACGTCCAGTCCCTTCATCCAGAAGGTATCCACTAACCAACCTTGGTTACAAGTATTCTTCACAACCTCTTCAGGCTTTACAATGCAATCACCCCAGATTGCTTTACCAACCCAAGTATTCTTTTTCACTAAGCCTCTCCAGGCTTTCACAACAAAACAATTGTTTACAAACAGATTCAATTCACACAGTGAGGATATAGAAGATTAAGCACAATATAGTAATGTATCATAAATTTATAAACTATCGTCTAGTGGACGCGTAAGAAAGCAATCAGTGTTTTTATGTTTGTGCTTGATTCGTCGTTGTTCTCTCTACATCGCTTCTTCTTTCTTGGTATATATAGTCTTCAGTAGAAAAGAGCCATTGAAGAAGACTTGTCTTCAATCTTCAAGAAAGAGGTGCGCGTATCGAGCTTTCAGACATATCAGAAAGGATAGCTTTTGAACTTGCACTAAAATGGAAAGAGCAGCTCTATGGCAGAGGTTTGCTTTTCTAAACATTCTTCATTTGGTTTGGCAGCTCAAAGAGTTGACTTGCTTTTTCTGCCTTGTTGCGCTTTTGCACTGGAATGTTTCTGTTTACTGTTTAATGCTTGAAATATTTAAACGTTAGGTCTTAAAAAGGTGAGGCATTAGTCTCAATATATAAAAGAAGGACGCATAGATTGGACAAAAAACAACTTAGTCGTTTAATAGCTTGCATCTGGACGTGTCTAGTGTGGTTGTCTAAAGTTTAAAACACTGAGTCCATAAAATAAGACTTACACTTGGACGGTCATCATATATGAGTCTATTGGATGTTCGTTTGAGATTGGACGCTGTAAATCTGTTAGTTTAAAAAACATAGACTTAAACTTTAATAAGTTTGTTATCTTCAAAATTTGAGGGTCTAGACACTTCAACGTCTTTGGTTCCAACGTACTACACCTATAAGTGAGATAACTCATTCCTTCTTATGTTTCTAATCATCAATTTAGTCCTATGACTCACCAATCGTGCATGACCTCAATAACCATTCAAAAACTCTAACCTTATCAATATAATTAGGATGTGAATATAAAGAGGAATGAACATAAATAATGAAGGTAAAGGCTTGGGAAGGACAAGGGAAGCATTCACCTGGGGAAGACCTGTGAAGATAAGCTCCGAGGCTTGGGTCTCTAATCTCCTTCTCTTCCTTCCTCCTCCTCCTCTCTTCTCTTTTCTTCTCCCTTCTATTTTCTGACAACTAACCTTAATCTCTCTTTCTTCCCTTTTTATAAAATATGGGTGGGTGTGCTTGGTGGGCTTAAGTCTCTTATTGGGCCTTAAATGTTCTCTTGGGTCCTATTATTTTATTCCTACTAATTTCTAGCACTAGGGTATTATAATAACCCTAATAATAATAATAATAAGTTATTTTTTATCAAATAACATAATATCAAAGTCCTAAACAAGGTCTCCTTACAACTTATTATAATAATTAAAATTTAGGTTGTTTCACTACCACCACTATTGTTGTCTCTTCCATTGTTGGTAAAGATAAAAATAAGTTAGATAATTTAATAGACCCTATTTTGTATAAGACTTGTTTGACATAAGTTTTCTTATTGAAAAATTATGTTAAGATTTAATTAAAAGTTTATTTAGTGACTAGCTAGTTCCACTAGCTGCCAATTAACCAACTTGCATCTTTAGGTTCTTTGTAGAAGCCTTGGTATTTTTTTGGTTGGAGATAGATACTTGCATGAATTAAGTCAAAGTCTCCTCCAATTTAGACATTCAGTCTTGAGGCACTTGTTGTTAACGTGGATGTTGTTGTTGTTGTTAAGAAGGTAATGGCCTATTTGAAGGACCAACATCTTACTTCCATCCAAAGCTAGGATGATTCCTCCACCTTTGATTGTAGGTGTTGGAATAAGGATTCTTGCCTTGACGTCCATTGTTCCCCACATAATTAACTTCTTCTTGAATGCTTGGGGTAGGCTCACAATAACTATTAAGGTGGTTTCCTCCACAAAAGTCATACCTCAACACTTGTTGATGTTGAACAGGATTACTTTGCATAGCTTTGAGTTGTTGAGGAAGTTGAGCAATTTGCTTGGTGATGGCCTCAATTTGTTGAGTTAAAATCTTGTTTTGGGCTAGGATGGCATTTTGAGAGTCCAACTCCAAGACTTCTTTTTGTCTCTTAGGTGTGGCTTTGCCTCTGTCATGTTGAATCAAATAATCATTGGAGGATATAGCTTCAATAAGAGTCAATGCTTCATTTATTGTTTTGGTATTCATAGTTCCACTCGCTGAGGCATCAAGCATAAGCTTATCATGTGGTCTCAACCTGTTGTAGAATGTTTACATTTGAGTGAGATCATCAAAGCCATGGTTCAAACAATTTCTTGGCAAGTGCTTGAACCTCTCCCAAGCATCACAAAGTGACTTTCCTTCCTTTTGAGCAAAAGTGGTAATGTTGGTTCTTGCTTGTAATCTTGAATGCAGAAAGAATCTTTACAAGAACTTCTTCTCTTTGTCCTCCTACTCGATCAAACTCTAATTTGGATATGATTGCAGCAAAGCTTTGGCTTTGTTAGTCAAAAAAAGGAAAGGCACGGAGATGGATGGCTTCCTTTGACACGCCATTAATCTTCATTGTGTCACACAACTCATAGAAGGTTGAGAGGTGTGCAATTGGGTCTTCATGGTCAAAACTAGCAAATTGATTATGTTGCACTATATTCAAGAGTGTTGGTTTTAACTCAAAATTGTCGGCAGTGATACAAGGTTGCATTATGCTGGAATAACGCCTTGGCCCTTATGTGTGGCCATAGTCTCCAAGAGTTCTTCTAGGTGGTTCTTCACTTCCTTCAGCCATTTCTTCTTTAACTAGTGGTTGGCTTGATTGAGAGATTAAGGTTCAATGAGCTTCTTGTTGTTTATTCCTTTGCTTGTCTAACTCCTTCTGCTTCTTTGTCTTGCTATTGTTCCTCCGAGCAGTCCTTTCAGTTTTCGGGTCGAAGACAAATTAATCCACTGGAGTTTTACCTCGCATACGCAAGGAACAACAAGACTAAAGCACAAAGGTTAACACAATGTAAAGGAAAAATAATAATCTATAAATAATGAATGAAAGAAAAAAAAGGATGAAAGTTTAAAAATAGAAAAAAAACATGAAAATGCCTAGTATTGAGACATAAATCCTCGACAATGGCATTAGAAAACTTGTTAACTTATTGGCAAGTGCACCAAATCACACAAGTAGACAGTGATAAGAATGAGTATTGTCTCCCAAGGACTTGTGAAATACTAGACTTTTCTATATTTGTTGTTATTTCAAACAACAAGGATTATATCAAATTCTTTGTTTGCAAAAACGTAAATGAATATAAATAAAGACACAAGAACATGCAATGAAATCTTTTTGATATTTTTACAAACACTTAAAAGGTGAGAATAAATTAACAACAATGGATGACAAGCATTGGGGTTTGACTTTACTAAACCATCCTCTCATGCAATATAAACATTACTCATTGAGTTCATATTCCTCATATTACCATCAACCAATAAAATCATTCATACCCTAGTTCTATAGCGGAGTGAATCTAAGTTCCTAGTTTAAGCTATCAATCCCTTGATTAGCTTATCCAAGTAACTTGATTTAAGAAAAAAGGTTAAACGATGGTTAATAAACCTTGTTCCATTCCTAGACACACGATTTATTAGGTGCTTACTTCAGTTCTAGAAAAAAGAGTGTTTTCCAACAACAATAAAAAAAAAATCATGCCATAAAGATCAAATCATAACAAGGATTAAGCATAAAAGTAGAATCACTTAATGAAGAAATATAAGCATCAATAAATAAATTAAAATGTATACTTAAGAGTAGGTTCAGTTATATTAAACCCTAACAAGGGGAAACCTAGCTACTCATAGAAGAGAGAAGCGTCCAAAATGGTGGAGAGATGAAGAAGGTGGATTGGAGGTCCATGGAGAGCTTCCTAATTGTCTTCCAATGCTCCCAGGTCACAAAGAATCAGAGGAGTAATTGTGGGAATGAGAGAGAAAAAAAATTTGTACTCTCCCCTCATAAATGACAATATTCACGCCTTCATTAAATATATTTCGCTCAGCAAAAGTAGATACTTGCTGAGCGAATTCATTAATTTGTGAAATTAGGGCACGACTTTTGCTTAATGACTTTCAATCTCACTCAGTGAATTCTACAAACTCAGATTGATTTGCTCTCTAGAGGTCACCTTCACGCTTGGCGAGCATAAAGCTTGCTTAGTGAATTTTGGATAGCAAAAACCCATTCTATTCTTAGTAATGATTACTTCTCAACTCAGTGAAACTCCTTCCTAAACAGCTCCAAGCCCTCTTTTTCAAATCCTGCAAAAAATGTTAGAAGATCAATAGTAAAATGTAAAAATTTCATAAAGTCCATCTACTGATTCAAATTACTTACAATTGCTAGATTTCAAGGTTAAACAAAGTATTAAGTTGAATAAAAGAAGGAATAATTGTATAAATGCACATCAAAAAGGTATGCATAAATGTCAATTATCAATATTACCTTAAGCTTAACATTTTAACCATTAGAGTGCGGATAATAAAAATATATAATTATATTACTTAAGAATTCTATGAATAAAGTCATACACCATTCCTAAATAATACTATCATATACATCTCAAAAGGGGCACATTTCCATGAATGGAATTCATAAGCAAAAGAATACAATTCAAACATCATTGTCTTTCAAAAACTAGCTTAGAAAGATATTAATATATAAAACATGCATATCTTCTAAGTCGCTTCATCTCCTTCAATAACCTATTCAATCTGGAACGTGGAAACTAAACTAATGAGACAATGTCTCAATGAGTGTTGTAAACATGCAACAATATAGATATGCCTCATGAATGCACCATTTGTATGAAACTTTTCCTAAACATTTACACAGTCATAGATATAAATTAAACATGGCTTAACATTCACTTTTGCATGCTTAATCACTTTGCATGCTTAACATTAATTTTTTTTATCTTTTATCCTATAGCAAAGTATTGAGCTTAATCTTTCAAGGAGTGCCCCTTTTGTCCTTATGCCATGACCTTATACTTATATACCCTTCCGGTCCAAGGGGTTCAGCCGCTAGCCTTTGGGAATGAGAAGTGACAGAACCTCACCCATTTACCCAAAGAGCGCACCTTAGTCTTAGCATGCATTTATTTCTTTACATAAATATTCGATCTTCTATTGGCATCTAGAGGGGTTATTAACCTCCTTTTCCCAATGGAGACTCCTCAATAATCCCACATACATACAACTATCCTTAGGCAGTATCTCATAATGCATAAATGTCAATGGAACATCATAAAATGGTATAAATGGTTATACAGTTCTAGGGGTCTCTCACTTAGCAAAGGCGTAGCCTTGCTTAGTGAGTGAGACCCTATCACTTAGCACACCTAAGGGTCGCTTAGTGAACATGTGCAGGGGTCTTAGACCTATTCTCTAGACACTTCCTCACTTAGCTAGTGAGTTTGCATGAGACTTCCATACTTGCTCTCTGGAGGTCTTCTCACTTAGTTAGAATTTGTCTCGCTAAGTGAGGGGAAAACACCCTCACTAGATTCAAATTTTCGCTTAGCAAGACCTACTCTTGCTTAATGAGCTTGTACGAGGCTTCCAGACCTGTCTTTAGAGATTTTCTTGTTGATTTAGGCTTTTTCTCACTCAACGAGAATCTAATTTTCGCTAAGTCAAAGGGCAATGTTACAAAATTGCGATTTTTGCAATTTCTACTCATTCTAGGCCATCCATGGCCACCCCAAAGGTCCAAATTCACCATAATTGATTCAAAATGATCCTTAATGCCTCTAAACATCAAACCCACCTCAAACAATTCGTCAATCATACAAAACTACAAAAATTCCCAAATCCCCTTTGTTAGGGTTCAAAACTCAAAACCCAAAAATTCGGTCACAAAATCACATGATCAAGAGGGGGAAGGGGAAAAAAATGAAGATGAAGCACTCACTATGAGCTCTAAGAGTGATTGGGTGTGCGGATGTCCCTTGCTCCTTCTCCTTCTTCTCCTTTCTAAGGCTAGAAATATGAGTGTATGCGAGAATAAGGGTGAAGGGTGGGCTTTAATCCCTTAATAGGCCTTTCCCATCTAATCTATCTCTGGCCCTCTATACCGTGATAACATAGAGTAATATCCTATACTATGTAGAGCACTTATGCAAACAATATAAAAGACAAATATTTATTTACTACTAACATAATCATTAATAACCTATGTTAGGGATGTTACACAAAGCAGCTTAAGTCTTTAGATCAAGTGGTTGTTTCACAACATAGGGTGATTTGTTATTGAAATGCAGTCTTTTCTTTTTAGCTATATATTTGACAGTGTTTGAAAGGAAACAAAGGAACTCATCCATTCGTATGATTTGTTAAGTAGTCAAGTGCAATTAATGATTTTTTCATGTAATTTTTTTTATTAGTTATAAAACTTGAGCTAAGATCTTATCTAAACAAAACTAAATTCTTTATTTAATTTGAAGTTATAATCAATAAGTTTTTGAAATAGATTTTAAATCAAAATAATTAAGATGTAATTTTATCTAGATTGTTAATTTATCTAGTGGCAACAATGGTAGCGATGTCAATGGTGCTAATGGTGGTGGCGGCAGCAACGAGAAAGGCTACTATCAAATGTAGCGAGAGTGTGTGTTTTTTAATATAAAAAACCAAATTTACAAATTCTTTTTCCTTAGTTTTGAAAACGAATGTAAAAAGGGTTTTGAAATTGAGTTAAAAACTGTAACACCCATCGTTGATACATGATAACAAGATTCAATTTTATGTAAAACTTTTAGTTAATTTATTTATGAAAATATGTGTAAATTTTTTGCATCAAAAAAAATAAACATACAATATATAACTCCATTCGGCATTTAACAACAATTTAATTTTATATATAAAATCTTAGGATAGAATCCAATATATAATGAATACATATCACACTCTCAAAATACCATTTCTCTATATAAGTATATACATGTACATTGAAGACAATCACCTTGATACAATAATTTAATAACAACTTATGATTCCATAATGTTGGTCGTAACTAAAAACACTACTCAGAATGCACTAATACCAAATGTGGTCTTTAGAATCTTTGAGCTCGACTCCTCTTTGTCATCGGGATCTCTTCATACAAGGAATCTCCATAAGCACATCTAGGTCGTCTATTCCCGTGAACACAAACGTGACAATCATCACAGTCACATACACACAGACACACCTACAAGGATAAGCTTATAGAACAAACATAGATAAAAATAGATTTTGCATGCATTCTAAATAAAATAGAGTATTTAGTTTATAATCTTTTACAATACAAATAATTATTTCTTGCATCGAGCCACAACAAATAAGCACATACATCCACCTATTTTCAAGACCCTTGATGCCACCACCTGCCCTACAGGCATTTATGGGAAAACTTGAGTGTCTTATTCACACATCACACTAGTCACAGTCCGAAGTGCCAGGTTAATGCATAATTTCAAATTTCACACCAGTATCAACCCTTTGTGCAATACCACACACCAAATTTTAAATCTTGCACCAGTAACAACCCTTAGTACGAGATCCTATAATTACAAAGTCTTGTACCAAGTATCAGCCCTTGGCAAGAGACAACACATGTTCACAAATCTCACACTAGTAATAGCCTTTAGTGTGAGACCAGACGCAATTATAAATTCTCATACCAGTACAAGACAACACCTAAACACTGCCTCTTACACTAGTAACAACCTTTAGTGTGAAACAATAATGCGTGCATCATAAATCATTATATCCCCATTAGGATTTCATCAATGGACACCACTTAGACCTCATTTTGTGGACTAGACTCGTGTTTGCCATCACATCCTGACTACCCACGAGGTACCAATCAAAACATCATCTTAGACTAAAGGTATGACATTTAGGAAATTCCTATGGGACTTTCCTATTAGTACTTTTCCAAGTATCTTGTTCTCTGCTTTCAATGGATAATGATTTTTAAAGTTTTATGAGTTCTTTCAACTTAATTCCACTAAAGTCTTTTAATCAATTTTTTTTGTTAACCATGTTATAGGTACGAAGTATCACTTACTATATTATTAATTTATTTTTCATAATTAGGTCAAAAATACATTAATTACCCAAGAAAATATTTAAATCTCTAAAATACTCACTAATTTCTCAAATGTTACTAAATTTGAAAATTAAACTTAAACAAATCTCACTAGACTTTAGAAAATTCCCAAACTACAATTTGTTAGCCCATTATTCCCTTAAATTAGTAAAATACTAAATAAATTCTAAAAATATGAAAAACTTAAATTTTTATAAAGGATTACAGAATTAAATAATTAGAAACTCATATAAAAATTTTAAAAGCCAAACAAGTTGCTAAATAAATCAAACAAGTAAAAAGTTTTAAAATCAAAGCCAAAAACACCATAGTTTGAAATCTGATTTTGAAGTAGATTGCTAGGCAAATTCTTATAACCAAATGATTTTTGTTCAACATGATCCATAGTTTTTTGAAAATCTCTGAATCTATTTTTCAAAAACGTCCATCACATTCTTCATTAAAAATCTATGAAATTCTAATTAAATTATTTAAGGAACAAAGGTCAGAATTACCTTTGGAAAAAACAGTCAGAGGTAAACGCAAATTTCTCCTCTAAATTTAAATCGGATTCCAATAAGTCTTGACACCAAAGTGTATCCCTTTGAATCTATTTTTCAGAAAAGTATAGAATGTCTCTAAATTCATTTTGTACAATTTATGGTGGATTTTTTTTTTTCTAAAATTGGTTGAAATAGCAAAAACAGAACATTCTAGTGTAAACGGATTAGTTTTAAAAAACAATTAAAATAGTAAATGGATGAATAAAATTATAAATAATATGCCATTTGAAAGGTTGAAAGGTATAGTTTTACAACGTTCAACTCGTTTTTCATAACCATTTTTACTTTGAAACAATTTTGCAAAAGAACAACCAGAGGTCATTCACGTTTTCCAGACAGCTAGGTCCAACTTCAAATGAGCATAGCTCTCTCATTCTCAATAATTTTGAGTGATTCTTGAGGCAATATGCAACCCCGACGAGTCTAGTTTCATCTCCAATAACAACATTCAAAAATATTAAAGTACACAAAAAGATATGATTAAAATGGTAACACATGTTCAAGTGTAAATTTTCCAGATAGCAAACTAATCAAAACATCATAGCATACTCTCATACTACACAACGTGTTTCATGCACCCATCATCACAAATTATGCTTTCATTCATTGACACAACATCACTGATTCAATCACAACCAAATAGAGAATATGGTAAGCTTTCCTTACTTGTTTTGGTTCCTTAACACACTTTTTGAGAAAAGGTAAGAGCATTGGAATCTCCTTCAACTTCCAAGCTTTGAATCAATCATGGATCATCAAGAAAACATTTTTCCACCAAGGAGCAATGACAAGTCACATCCGAGACAAGAGAATACAAAGGAATGAGTTGAGGAGCAGAGGAAGTTAGTAAAAAAAAAAAAGAAATAGAAGAAAGATATAGACAGAAGAAGAGAAACCCAGCACACAAGATTTTCTCCTTCAACTCTTCTGTTCTCCCAACTAAGAAAATAAGCAAATAGGACATCAAAGGGTGGGGGAGGGCTTCTGTCAAATTTAAAAAGAGAAGGGGTGAGGATTTGTTTTTACTGCTTAAGTGGAAAAAGGTGAGGGCAAAATGGTAAAAGGAAAAAGTGCAACAACTTGCTGATTAAGGAGTTGAAAAAAAACAGAAAAGGTTTGGCTTCTCTTGAAAGCTAGTTTTGGACGTCCTGAATAAGAGCATAGTCTCAAAATTTCTTCTGGGCTTAATTGTAATTAAAATTAATTAATTGCAATTAATTCCTTAGGCTACTTAAATGTTGGCTCATGTTTATAGTGAATTTCTACATCGTCAATTTTCAATATAGTCTTAATTTCTGCAAAATATTCCACAGAAATTCAAACAGAAAACAATCACATATTTTAATTAATTATTTTCACTAGAAATTTAATTTAATTTTCTATTTTAATTACTTCAATCACTTATTTTATGTAATAAGTATTTTTTTAATTAATTATAAAAAATTAACTAAGATCTTACCTAAAGAGAAATAATTTTTTTTATTTAAGATAACTTTAAAGTATAATTAGTAACTAGCATATAGCCCGTGCTATGCGCGAGACATTAATTTGGTTATAGACTCATAAATGTTTTTATTTTATTAGAAAAGTATATAAAATTATACGAAAAAATTATGTATAAAAATTTTAAAAGATTTAAATTAAGTTAAAGTTAAATGTTTTTATAATTTTGAAATGTGAAGTGATAAAATAATGCAATTATATTGCATTTATATTATATAAAAATAAATTTTATTAATTTTATAATATGTAAATTTTATAAACAATATTTTGAATAATTTAAAATATAAAAATTTATTAAATTAGATGCAAACTATTAAAATCAAATATTACTTGAAATAAATAAATTATTATTTTAATCTTTAATAGACAATTTATATTTAATTAATACTTATGTAAGATGAGTTGTTATAGGTGTTATCTTCTACTTGTGAGGATAAAATGTACTAACTATTAAGTTCTCTAATGTAAGTATTTTTTTTTCTTTTTAACATAGTCATGCAAAATTAGCTAATCATAGAAAAGTATATTAGTTGTAAAAAAATACCTAAAAGAGTGATATTTTTGTCCAAATATTTCAATAAGTTTTTCATTAAAGATTTCTAATGATATTATAGGACATTACATGTTGTGGTATATTAAAATTAACATAATATAAACTAAATTAAATTTTAAAATAAAATATTTTAATTTACGGTAAAATTATATATTTTAGTTATTGAATTTTTTAAAAAAAAATTATTGAAATTCAAATTAGAAATAAAGATGAAAAGGATAAATTAAAAGATATAAGTAGTTAAGAAAATCAAATATACAAATAGAGATAAAATGATATTGGTTAAATATGGTTGAGAAAAAAAATTGGACTAGTTGCTAAATCAAATTAAATTTAAAATTAAAAAATATATTTGAAAAGAATAAAAATAAAAAAAAATGCTCAAGATATAGGATTTATGATAAGACATGTAACCCAATGAAAATAAGAATAATTTCTACATAAGCTCTTATCAAGAATCCTCTATCTTCTCTATATATAAATTCAAATAGTTATTTTGAACAAGAGAGCTTTTAGAAGCTATTATTCAACGAAGCGTTTTTAGCTGATTTTTTTTTATGAAAGCATTTTAGATATTTTTCTTAACCTCTTATCTCTTTTAATTTATCTTTTTTATTTTTTGTTCTAAATTAAATTTTAATATTTTTTAAAATAAATTATCAATAGTTAAAAATAACTTTACATCACAATATAAATTATTTATCATAAACCTAAAATATTATTTATATGTTTAAATATTTATTTATTAGAAATTTTAATTATAATATAATTTATATATTTAAAAGTATTTATTTATTATAAATTATAATTATATAAAATAAAAATTTATCTATGCATTGCACAGGGTAAAATGCTAGTCTCTATATATAAATTAGAATAGTTATCTTGAATTTAGAAGCTATCCTTCAATGAGAGTATTTTTAGGAGTTTTTATTCAATGAGAGTGTTTTTAAAGATTTTTCTTAACTTTTTATCTCTTTTTCTTTTCACATTTATTTTTAAATTGAATTTTAATTTTTTTTTTAAATTATCAACAATTAAAAATAACCTTGTTTTACAATATAAATTAATTATCATAAATCTAGAATACATTTATATGTTTAAAAATATTAATTTATTACAAATTTCAATTAAAATATAATTTATATATTCAAAAATATTTATTTATTATAATTTTTAATTGTATAAAATAAATATTTATCCTATATATTGTACAAGGTAACTCCTACATACTCAGTAATAGAATAATAGCTCATAGAAACAGTTTCATTCAAGGACTGATTGGATGAGAATTCAGATTTATAATATAGACGAAAATTTAAAAATAAACTTGTATCATAATTTAATTATTTATTATAAATTCAACATATAATTTCTATATTTAAAATATTTATTTATTATGAATTTTAATTATAATATAATTTATAATTTAAAAATATTTTTATTATAAATTATAATTATTATTATTATATATAAAAAAATAAGTGTCGTCTATAATAAACGGATTAAAATACTATTTTTTATGTAAATTAAAATAGTAATTTTAAGATAAAGTAAAAGCTAAAAAGGAATAACCCATCACACGCCTATTTTAATATAAATTTAAATATTTTAAAATTAAATAAGCAATTAAATATTTTAGACCCGAATCAAAATGATCGTAAGTTTTAAATTTTAAAATACAAAGTTAAAAATAAAATATATTTAGATAAAATTAGATTGAGATAAATTTTAATTGGGTTGGGAGTAGCCTTGGAGTTGGGTTTGTGAGTACTGAATAGACAGTTAACAAAGATAGATATTAACTAATTTTAAAACAATATCACCGATTAATGAATGTGAGAATAGTATTCAAATTAAATTAAATTGAATGTGAGAGAGAGTAGAGTGAGTGAACTCGGTCAGAGTCAGGTAACTATTCTAATTTCTATTTCTAATATATATATATATAGGGATTGAAGATTTCAACTGACATAGAAAAGTTCCTCAAATTTTTTGAAACATTTAAAATCTAAACAGTTGAGATATCTTGAATGAGAAAACAACTAAATTATTCTCATCCATTTTTTTTAGGATGTAATCTTATCAGGTTTGTTAATTTATCAGTCTGTTATCTTCCGTTCCTCTATAAATACAAGTTAAAAGAAACACTTAGAGTTGCTCAGAACAGAATGCAAACGACCATGTCTCTTTCTATTAAGATCTTTCTTATTTACTTAACCTGCTTTACAGCTTGTTGCTTTGCCGAGCAGACTTCAACTTTGATCGTAGACGCTAAAGGATTTAGGAGAAAAATTCCAGATACTTTCTTAGGAGCATTTTTTGAGGTAATTTTAATTACTCTTTGTTTCTTAGATTTTTAAATAATTCTATGATTTTTTTGAGTCCATGAAGTTTTTAGAGTGTGTTTTTGCGCAATTCAACCAACATGTTCATTCAATCTTTCACAGGAGATCAATCATGCAGGCGCTGGGGGATTGTGGGCTGAGCTTGTGAGGAATAGAGGTCATTTACATGTTCTTAAAATTTTTCTTTCATGTTTGGTTTTATGCTAATGCTCAATGAGATTTTAACATTTTCAAGGAAAGTTTTTATTTTTGTTTATTATAAATTTCCCTCTCAGGTTTTGAAGCTGGAGGCCCCAACGTTCCCTCAAATATTTATCCTTGGTCAATTATTGGAGATGATTCAACCATACTCGTCTCAACTGATCGTACCTCTTGCTTTGAGCGAAATAAAGTTGCATTACGTATGGATGTTCTTTGTAATGGACCTAAATCTTGCCCACCTGGTGGTGTTGGCATCTCCAACCCTGGTTACTGGGGCATGGTGAGTAATCTCACAATTTTTTAAAGATGTGAATACGACATAATATTGAGAATATTATTTCTGATCATTTCTAATTTTTGTAATCAGAACATTGAGAAAGCACAGAAGTATAAAGTAGTCTTCTATGTTAAAGCACGTGGTGCAATTGATCTAGACGTTTCATTTGTTGGATCGGAGAATGGTGAAAAGTTGGCTTCAAATAAAATTAGGTAAGTTTTTCAATTAATTAGAACTTATATCCTTCAGAGACTATATTGTATTTATAAAACTAATTGATATATATTTATTGGTCAATCGACAGAGCTTCTGGACATCATATACATGTTTCAAAGTGGAAAAGGATGGAGGCTATACTGGAAGCGAAGGCTACAAATCATAATGCAAGTCTTCAAATAACAACAAGCACTAGGGGAGTTGTATGGTTAGACCAAGTGTCAGCTATGCCCTTAGACACATATAAGGTCTGCATGATCGTTAGCAATGCAATTTTTCTTTTATTCTCTTCTAATAACCATGTCACTTAATCTTCTCTTGGCATAGGGTCATGGTTTCCGAAAGGACCTTTTCCAAATGGTGGCAGATCTGAAGCCAAAATTTTTCAGATTCCCTGGTACCTTAAAATTCTATGTTTTGAAAGCTAGGTTTGATTTATAACATTCTATGGCTAAAAAAGAAATCTTGAAACTAATGTTAAATCTTTTGACTTGTTAATTGTATTTATTAGCCCCATTCCAATGAGTCGATATATATATATTTTAAGAATTTGATTATGCAAATATTAAATATACAGTTTCTCTTAGACCTAATACTATGTCTACACTTTCGCATTAATTAGGTGGCTGTTATGTTGAAGGAGATTATCTAAGAAATGCACTTAGGTGGAAAGACACTGTTGGACCCTGGGAGGAGAGACCGGGACACTTTGGAGATATATGGGATTATTGGACTGATGATGGATTTGGTTTTTTTGAGGGCCTCCAAGTAGGTTTACTTTTATAAATTCATGGATATTTTTCCCATTAAATTGAAAAACTGATCTTTATGTTTCTCGAGCAGTTAGCTGAGGATCTTGGTGCATTGCCGGTGTGGGTGGTTAACAATGGTATAGTTTGTTATCTTAACTAAAATTTGTTGCTAGTAGAGAATTTATAGTCAAAAATGCTTTTCTATAACAATGTTTTCAAATTTTTTTATTTTTTTTTTTGTAGTAGAAACCATAGTTTCAAAATGTACGATAAATCTTTCTCATAAACCGTTGTTGAAATTTGTTTTTGGATTTCTAATTAACCAAATATTTGTTTAGGTATCAGCCATCATGATGAAGTTAGTACATCTGCCGTTGCGCCTTTTGTGCAAGTATAATTTTCTTCTATTTTTCATTTTATCTTTTATTATCTTTTGAATTTGTATTTCTGAATTTTTAATATTTACTATTTTTTTATATCTTTTTCGTTAATTAACAGGAAGCTCTTGACGGCATTGAGTTTGCTAGAGGTTCTCCCAAATCCAAATGGGGATCTCTTAGGGCTTCCATGGGACATCCTAAGCCATTTGACTTAAGATTTGTTGCCATTGGAAATGAAGATTGTGGCAAGTTTAACTATCAAGGTATGCTTTCTTTCTTTATATATATAAATGTTTGGTACAAAAATATTGGGTTAGTTATCATATTTCATTTATTCTTATTGGTATTTTTGTTTGCCCAGGAAACTATCTCAAGTTTTATGGTGCCATAAAACGTGCTTATCCAGATATTCAGATTATCTCAAATTGTGATGGGTCTGAAAAACCGTTAGACCAACCGGCTGATCTATACGATTTTCATGTAACGTCTATAACTCTTGAATTTTTATTTCATAATTCCTTACAAATTTCCAAAAAGTTAATTTTCCTATTTTAGTTTGACCAATGTTATCCTTGTTAATATTTTTTTTTATTATTAGATTTATACAAATGCTAAGGACATGTTTTCGAAGTCTACTAAGTTCGATAATGTATCACGATCCGGTCCAAAGGTTTGATTACTTAACCATTTTTCATTAAAATATTTATATGGAGTTATATTGATTGTGCTCAGAAATAAATGCCCAACTTTGATTGTATTTGCTTTACAGGCGTTTGTGAGTGAATATGCTGTTTGGCAAGGAGATGCTGGAAATGGAAGTCTTTTGGCTGCTGTGGCCGAAGCTGCATTCCTTATTGGACTAGAAAGGAATAGGTTGGATTATCTATAGTTTTTCCATAAATTTTCTCGCATTTTATTATCAACCAGTTGGTGTTACTTTGAGTTAAACCTATAATTACTTGTCTTTTTAATTATATGTTTTTCTTGCAGTGATGTCGTTCCCATGGTCAGCTATGCACCGCTCTTTGTAAACACAAATAACAGGAAGTAATTTCCTTTGCTTTAATTTATCGTAAAATTTTGGTTTTTTTTTTTTTTAATATATAGGTTAATTTTATCATTATTATATATCTTATTTTATGATATGAATAGATTGAGATGGTTTAATTTCTATCACTATAGGTGGACGCCGGATGCAATTGCATTTGACTCTTATCGGCATTATGGAACTCCCAGTTATTGGGTTCAACATCTTTTTATTGCTTCAAGTGGAGCAACTTTTCTTAATTCAACACTCCAAACTTCTTCTAATTCCCTTGTTGCCTCTGCAATTGAGTACTCAAATTTTGCAGATAAGAAGAATTACTTGAGAATAAAGGTAATTATTTATTAGCTTGAAATTTCGTCAAGAATAAATATTAAATTAAGTTTAACGTAAAATGAAGGCACTAGATTCACTTAATTGGAATAACACTTGCAGGTGGTAAACTTTGGAAGTGATACAGAGAATTTTAGATTTTCTGTTACTGGGTTGGATACAAATGTACAGCGATCTGGAGCAACAAAGATCTTGCTTACAGCACCTAATGTACAAGAAGAGAATTCCTTCTCAGAACCAAAGAAGGTAAAATCTAATTTATATATCTATATAGCTTGATATATAGACCTATCAAAAATATCCTATATGTCTGTTTCGGGTTTATTTTAAATGCAGATTGTGCCGCAACATACTTCACTCGAGAATGCAAGTGGGGACATGAATGTCATACTTGCTCCTTACTCAGTTACATCATTTGATCTATTAAAGTAGATATTGGAGGAATGCATTTTTAAATAAATGAGATATGAGAACTCTTTTGAATATTATATATGATCTTTTTCTCGATGAATACACTCTTTTCCTAGATGTTTGATATTTATTGCTTTTTTTTTATTCATTTAGTATTCATTTCCGATCTATATCTATTTGTGAAATTTGAATATGTCACGAAAAGATAAGGAGGTCAATGTTATCGATAAAAGAGATTATATTTTTTTTTCACCAATAATATATTAATATTAATGGTATGGATTTCGTCATAGTAACAATTTAGAAAGAGTGAAAAGTCATGCAAGTTAATCAATTTAATCGTTGATTTATTATACATAAGTCAAATTGATTTCTAATATCCATAACCAAATTAACTTGAATTCATAGATTAAACAAACAAAGATAAGTTAATTAAAGTCAAAGATAAAATTTATTTTTCATAATATTAAGGAGTATATTAACCGTTAGTTATTAGTTATAATTTTAAAGACAAATTTAATATATTACCCTCTCTTTTTCGTTGATCCAATAAAAAGATACCTTTATTGTTATTTGTTCTTATTTCAATTCTTCGTTTTTTTCTTTCACTTACATTCATAAGGAGACGATAAAAGTCAACAAATTTGTGCATATCATATAATAAAATATTATTAAAATGAAGTGATACGTATTGTATATTAACTTTTTCTTTCAAAATTTTGTTATCCGGGTTTGATGTAAAATTTGATCCAAACCGACCAACATCAATTGATTTGAATTCTTCATCAGTTGGGTCTCCAATCCGAACTGAACCAATTTGAGCATATTTAGATTGGTTCAAATCAAGTAATCGGATTTAATAATGAAATAATGGAAAATAGAAAAAAAATAGAAAAAATTGGAAATTGAACAAAAGGTGAATTTTGTCAATGCAACCACTGAATTATAGCTTTATATTACCATGATTGTTTGTGTCAAAATTAAAGAACAATAAAAAGGTGATCAAATGATTTGAATTTTAGTATATTTTGAAAAGTATATATTATGTCGATTTTGATCTGTATGAATGAGGTATCAAATGATTTTAGATTAATATAAAATTTTGTATAAATGATCTATGTAAAAGAAACTTTTAATCTAATAGTGGGTTTTGAGAAAATATTATTTACTTGAAAGTTATTAAACAGTGTAATAGTTGGTAAAAGTTACATTGTGTAATTTGATCCCTTCCCTATATGTGTGTTAGAAAAGCAAACCTCTTCACACACAATACTAAAAATAGAAACAGCGAAACACAATTATTTCACGTGATTCAGCACCTCGTGCCTACATCCACAAAAACATTCCAATAATATTCATTCTCAATAAAATTCACTTCATTATAAGTTTTTTCAACAAATTAACTTGAAAAATCTCCCTTCACATGACCCCTTACCCGCCGAGTGATTCTTCTCCTCTCAAGAACTCCTATTTATACAACTTGTATTCTAATTTTAATAAAGGAAACAAATCTCTAAAATAAATATAATATCTTTAAATCTAAACAAAATCCTAGAAATTTGAAAATGGAAAATTGAATTATTTCTCAACAATTCCTCCCTCAATTAAAATTTTTAAACTTTCTCTCTAACTCTCGCCATTATGGATGCTTGTCTTAATTATCTTTAATTACGTTTCTGCTCTACAAACTTTGGTGTATTCTCCACCTTTGCTCTGTAAGTATTAGATGGTATCACTTCTTATACTTGTACCATCGTTAACTACCAAGATATGCCGCTTGACTTCCCCATTGCTAAGAAGACTTTTTACGCAAGAATTTGCATCGTCGTTAACCACCAAGACAGGTCGCTTGACTTCCCATTGCAAAGAAGACTTTCGACCCAAGGATCCCACACAGATCCACCATCAACTTCATCAAGCTTCAATACTTATCTCACAAATCACCAAGATTTATTTAATGTGGTTGAGCACCTATTGCTTATGTCCACGAAAACATCCCAATAATATTCATTCTCAATAAAATTCACCTTGTTACAAGTTTTTTGGACAAACTTAAAAAATTCTTCCTTTACATGACCCCCCCTCTCTAGGCCAGGGCAACGCCCTCTACAAGCTAGGTGGTTCTTCTCTTCTCAAGAATTCCTACTTATACAACTTGTATCCTAATATTAAAAGAAGAAACAAATCTCTAAAATAAAGATAATATCTTTAAATCTAAACAAACAAAATCCTGGAAATTTAAAATTAGAAATTTAAATTATTTCCTAACATATATATATATATGCTTAAATATACTTTTGGTGCTTTATCTTTTTAAGAAAATTCGTTTTGATTCTTTATCTTTTAAAAACGTCAAATTGGTCCTTTATCTTTTTAAAATGCTTCATTTTGGTCCTTCCGTCAAGGTTGAAACTAACACCGTTAGTTTTTTATGTTTACAATAATTAATTTTAAACATAGTGAGTGTTTTAACCGCCACTATTTTTGCAGAACCCTTAAGAACCTAACTTCTACAAATTCAATTGCTCACAATTGGAGCAAGTTTTTGAAAAATTGATTAAGGGCTTTTTTGTGTCTCTTAGAAGCAATCAAAAGCCCTCAAAGTTTGCAGCAAATTATTTCTTGTATTGGGAAAATTTTACAAGTGTAGGTTATGCCTTTTTAAAATTTAATAAATAAAATTATTATAGTGGCAGTTTTTAACTGCCACTATGTTAAAATTAATTGTTTTAAAACCCATGCTCTTCTTCTTCTTCGTCTTCTCCCATTTTCTTCGACAAATCAATCTCAAAAATGAAAATTTCCAAAATCAATTTAACAAATCCAACCCCAAAATCAATCTCAAAAACAATTTTGCAAATTAAAAATGAGAACAAATCTATATAGTAAGTTTGGACGTTCTAGAAGATTCCGGAGTCGGTGGGCTTAATGGTGCTGGTGTGGAGGAGCCCAATGTCGTTGAACCAGATGGTAACAATGCGGTTGTACTATTCGCCCTTGCACCGGGAGTGGAAGCGGAGGATGACACAAGACCACAAGGTGGGGCAACGGGAGGGAGGGGAAGAGGGAAGAAGAAGAAAGAGAAAGGAGGAAGAGGGAAGACGAACAGAGAGAAGGGAGGAAGAGGAAAGACGAAGAGAAAGAAAGGAGGAAAAGGAAAGAAAAAGAAAAAAATAAAACGTTTAGTGACAGTTTTTAACTGCTATTTTTTTAAAAATTTGACTTTTCTGTTATCAAAGTTAACGTTGTCGACGAAAAGGACCAAAATGAAGTGTTTTAAAAAGATAAAGGACCAATTTGACATTTTTAAAAGATAGAGGACCAAAATGAATTTTCTTAAAAAGATAAAGGGCCAAAAGTATATTTAAGCCTATATATATATATATATAACCATCAAATCTCTAAAAGATTTACCAAAAAAATCAAATCTTTAAAAGATCTCGATTGTCACGTCCTAAAATATCTCAATTATCACGCCATTCTTCTTTAAGATTGTCGTTAACCCATCACCATCAACACCATGACCGCCGCCACCACCAATGGTGGTGGTGGCAGCAGCAACAGTGGCTGTGGCAGTGATGGCGGCGATGGTCATGACGATGGTGGTGGCGACAGTCACAATGGTGATGGGGATGACAATCATGGTAGTGGTGGTGGCGGCGGTCATGGCAATGGTGGCGGCGATGGTCATTACGATGGTAATGGCGACAGTCATGGCGGTGGTGGTGATGATGACATGATAATTGAGATCTTTTAAAGATTTAATTTTTGTTTGGTGAATCCTTTAGAGATTTGATAGTTACATGAGATTTAAATTTGAATTCTTAAGTATTTTAATCTAGGCCTTTTGTTTTAATTTAATTGTTGAGATTGACTGTTTTCATTCTCACATAAGAAAGTCATTCTCATAGTATACGCCCCCCCTATTTGTGTGTGTGTGTGTGTGTGTGTATTATTCTGGTATGTTATTTGGTGATTTGGACCCAAAAAGCTTTTATCTTTAAGCTCTCCATAAGCTTTAAAACTTAAAAATGATTAAAACAAAGATATTGAAGGACCCAAGTTGTTGGAATCAAGTGTTATACATGGACATAAAACCCTAAGACAACATCTCGTGTGATTAAAACAAAGTTTGACCCAAAAAAATTAAGAAAAATGTAGACTTTGTTTAGGGCAATGGCTTGAATGAATTTTACATACCCTAAACAATGCGATTATCTTAATTTTAATGATTAAAAGTCATTAATAATGACTAATAAGCTTAGGAAAAAGATTGGATTAAAAAGAGACTAATTTAAACTAGTTTTGGACGCTTAATTTGAAAATTAGGTTAACTAGGGTAAGACTATAATTTTACCCTAATTAAATTAATATCATAATTAAAATAATTAATTTTATTCATAATAAACTTAAGTAGGTTAGATTTGAAGAAAAAAAAACTCTTTTTGGACTTAAAATAAGTTAATAAGAAGCATTCTAGTCAAATTAATTAAACTTGGGGACAAAATGGTCTTTTCACATTTTAAAGCTTTTGCAAAATCATAGAATGGAATATTTTGAAATTTAATAATATTTTAGAATTTTTGTAAAATAAAATTCAATTTAAAAGAATATTTTGGAAGTAATTTTTGGAGTTAAGAACTTAATATTAAAAATTATGGTAATTAAATAAATTTGAAATTTTAAAATATTTATGCCTGGAATTTGCACAGAAAATATAGACCAAAGTGTTAATTATTAAATTAATATTTAATTAAGAATTTTTAGTGGAACTTTAAGTAATTTTTTCATAAAAACTTATTAATATGTGTATTACGTGTAAACATCAATTTAATCGCATAACATATAAAACTTACAAAAAAACTTTTAGAACTAAACACAATATTATCCAAACCTTTAATGAGTGAATTAAAAGTGTTTAAAACATTGCAAAGTGTCACATGTAATGTGGTGTTGTTGTGGCACATGTAATGGTTTATTGCAACTATAGCTTGATGTTGTGAGGCTTGATGTTGTGAGGTTCAAGTACAATGTTGTTAGTTTGGTCTCCACATAAGGGTATAAGATATGATCATGTATCTATCCTAAAATAATGTACATTGTGGTAGCCAAGCGTTCATAAGCATGAGTCTTAGTTGGAGAAGTGAGCACACACTTTGTCTTTTGACATGTGTGGAAAAGCTAGTGGAGGTCTGTGGTTTTAGAAACCTAGAAAAGTTATAATGTGAATATTCTTATTTTATTTATTTAACTCAATTTAAAAATAATTAATTAGTTTAAATTAAGTTAGTGTTTTTATAAATAAGTAAACAAATTGCACATTATGGCGCACCGAGTAACCTGCTAAGTTCAATGTAATTTGTAAAGCCAATGTAAGTTTAACTGAAATAACCGATTAAAAAAAGGGAAAAATGAAAAGAACCGAATAATTATGACCATGTATGGTTTAGAAGCAGAGTCTTCTCTTACAGGCCTCAAAAGGCAGAGTGTACAAGCATCCTAATTCTCTAACAATTTCTTCAATCAAATCCCTGCAAATATAATCCTGCAAAGCCAACCCAATTCTTCCAAGCTCTCGCTTTTCTCCCCAAGCAACGTCCTCACACACTTCCTCCACACTTTTGATCATGGCTTTGCTACTCCACATAACCAAATGATCTTCGTCGCTGACTTTCTTACTCACTGACTCGCTTGTCATTCTCTCGTAGATATATGTGTTGCTGATTTCTTCCTCTCCTGGCTTCTTTAACAACTGCTGCTTCTGCTGCTGTATTCGCGCTGTACACAAAAATGCCATTATCCACATTAATGATACTAAGGTTTAATCAATTATAGATACACAAGTGATGTGATGGATATTAAATAATTTGTACTCTAATGTTTGTTTATGAATTAGATAGACTAACCATTGTTGAACTACATTGATCATATATAGAAATATTGGAAACTATCTGGGGTTCCTTTTATTTATGTTTTCTCTAAGAAATTTTTTTTTTAAATATATATGTACAAAAAAACTTAACATAATTAGATAGTTTGAAAAAACTAAAACTTAGGGGGAAAGTAATTTTAATAATTTATTTTTTTTTGTAAGTTAGAAAGAGTAAGTTTTTGGAAAAAAGAAAAAAGAGCTATATCATAAAAAAACAAAAATTAAGCCTTATCTAAACAGATGTTTAAATAGGACTAACTAATGCATGCAGATAAATATTTGACATAAATTAACTAGGAAATGATATAAACTGCTTTCTCTTTAACAATATATTTGTGTATGTTATATAATTGATATTGGTATATTGTTTATCTTTTTAATTTCTTTGACATATACTCCCTTTTTCAAATCACCCGATAATTTTAGTTTGTTTCAAAAACATGTCAAGTTAAAAATTAAGAAAGTACTTTTAAAACGTAAGTAACCTTATTAGTATACATTTTAACTTTGTTAATAAGGATATTTTAGTTAAAAATATTATTTTATCATATGGTGTAATTCATAATATTTAAAACTGCATACATTATTTTGAACGATAAATAATTTCAAAGAAAGGAAATATGTTATTAGTGTGGATAAGTCTAAAATTAATGTACATCTTCTACAGCAAAATTGGATATGGCCACAATGATATCCTTCCAAAAACACAATGAGCGAAGGCAATGTCTTCCTCAAGCCACCACCCGCATGGATGTTGCTGCAGTAGTGCAGTACCTGCGCAGGCAAGCAACAAGGTTCTTGGTTGTTGGGGAGAGGGTGGATGGGTGGGGCTATAAATTAACAAATCCCTGAAAAAGTGGGTTTCTGCATGGCCAGTGGCAGGTAAAGCTCCAAAGATAGGTGCCTTCTTTTCTCTCTCCGGTTTCCTTTTTCTTTTGAACATCTTTTGACTGCCTCAAGCCATGAGGCAAAGTCCCTAGTGTACAAGTTGTGGTCCAAGATCCATCCACCAAAGTACCACAATTTATTAGTTTTTTTTATTATTTTTGGATAAGGGCAAAACGAACGATTGGGCTTCTTTAATTTTGCTTTCTAACGAGGAACATATAGTAATTGCTGGGTAGAGAATATGAAATTTTTTTATCTATGGTGAAACGTACATAGAAAGAACATTTGGAAAAGAGGAATTATTCACTGTTTTCATCCTAAGAGATAGCTGTGGTCACTTTATGTTACATTGGATGCAGGATGATTGCAGTTGTAAGAGGAAATTAATTTGTCTCCCACTATGATGGTCATGATGGTGTGGAATAGAAGAAGTTATGATTTCAAACTAGGAATCCTAAAAATCATGGGAAGCGGCAGCATGTGCTTTTCGATCAAAGATCGTTGTCTCTCCTCTTCGTGGGTAAGTACTAGTAACTCATCACCATCAAAGTTAATTACAAACTACTCCTATGTCTCTTTCTAGCTTAGGGATTGTGAATGTCCTTTCACAAAATGACAACTAAGTTGTTTTTAATTGGCATGTGCCATTATATATTGATTTTAATAATAATTAAATTATTTTACTTTTGTCTTAGCGTAATCTTACTACTAATCCCAAATATTGAAAAGCAAACAATTTTGCTACTAATCCAAAAATAAAACAAAGATTAATTATCCGTGCCCACTCTTTCTGCTTTAGTCATTTCATAACTAACTCAAGGCAGAAAAGAAAACACTTTTGAAAATTGACATATCAACTTTAAAATTGTGCAAAAGATGAGATGAAAGAGATCAAAAGGGGTAATCAGCTCATCAAATGATCTACATCCTATTTCTTATTTTTAAGAAACCATGCATATAAATAAAAAGATGGCGTACGAATAAGTAACTAGGAATATCCAAGCCACATAAGTTATACCTAAAACTAGAGGAATAAATCATCAATTTTATCTCTAAAATATTATTTTCTCTCCTAAATAGTACTTAAAGTAATAAAATTATATAAATAGTGTCTAAAATATTAGAAGTCATGTTATATAGTCCCTAAAATATTAAAAAATATTTTAAAGTAGTCCTCAATGTTAGTAAAATGTATCAACATATGTGCTAAATTGATGAATTTTCAATATTTTTAAGAATTATTTAAGAGAAAAGATAATACTTGAAGGACCAAATTGATGGTTTATTCAAAACTAGAGGCTATAAAAATACTCTCACTTTTTCTTTCATCACATTTTCACCTCATTTTTTTTCTTTTCTTGTCATATTATTTAGAAAAATGCTAAACATATATTCACTTTCTGTTTCATTTCATTTCAATCTAATTTTTCTTTATTTCTATTTTTATTTGTCATTACATTATTTATCACATTTATCAATTTCTCTCTCTTTTTTATTATTTTTTTCTCTCCATCTTTTTTTTTTTTTCTTTATACCCACACACCTCAAAATTGAGGTATAGAAATACAATTACTCTATTATTTATTGCACCTATCACTTTCTTTTTCTGTCTTTTCTTTCTTTTATTTTTCCTTACAACCTAAATCCACCACAAAATGGGTAGACATTGAGTATTGTCCAAAACTAAAACTAGTTTGCTAACTAGTATAAGTTCATTAATTACTGGTTTTGCACTGAACGAAGCAAATGATACTTCTTGAGTCAATGCAGAATGAGTAATAATCATGCAAAGGTAGAGTTGAGCTACTTTATTATAAGCATATCTTAAAAAAAAAAAAAAAAAAATAGGATCTATGGTATAATATAACAGAATTTAAATTATAGTAGACTTCACAGAATTTGTACCTAGATGATTAAAACTCATTTTCATTGGCCATATTAAACTCGAATTAAAACTTAGAATTAATTTAACAGCAAAAAAAATAATAATAATAAAAATGATGAAAAAACACAATGGGAATGGATACGAAGGTTAAGGGGCTCACCAAATGAATGCCGTCCCGAGTGGCAACTCGGACTGAGTGGCGAACGAGTGAACTCGTCGAGCACAGACACCGGACTCGGTTGCTGTTGCTCCCCGTTAACCACCGAACACTTCACCTCCGAAACCGTTCTCAATTTATCCTCGAAGCCACCGCAAACCACCGCCGGCGACGGAGGCGCCGCCGCGGTCGCCGGAGGACCCGCCAAACGCACGGCCTCGATGATCTTCTTCAGCGCCTTGAGATCCTCGTCGCACCTCTGCAACGCCCCGAGCAGCTTCTGCCTCTTCTCCTCCACCGTCTCCGGCTGCGCCGGAGCCGCCTCCAGCCCCATCAGCCTCGCCACCAGCGCCGGCGTTTCCCTGCGGCTCTCCGCCGCCTGCTTCAGACTGGACCGGCGAATCTCCGCCCGAAGAGTCGGGCTCCTCGGCACCTCGCACGACAGCCTCCGGTCGCCGGCGGCGGCGGCCTTCGCACATTCCGGCGGCGAATTTTCGGCGGCGGGAGCGGAGGAAGCGGGATTCTTGTCAATCTGCCTCTTTCCTGAGAATAAGGACAAAAAAAAAGAATATTATTGTTTGTGATTTGTGTGACCAAAATTTTCCGAGAAAGAAACGAAGGAGATATGGTGTGGGCCCATGCGAAACTCACCGAACGTGAGGAAGCGGCGAGAGCGACGGGAATTGGAGTTGGAGATGAAGTGGAGAATGCCGGACATGCACCCGATTGTTGTCGCCTGAATCTTCTCCGGCGGGGTCTCTCGCCGCGACGTCGACGGCGACACCGCGCTGCTTTGTCTCTTCATTACTCTCTCTCTCTCTCTTTTCTCGTTTCACTCGCGCTGTAGGTGGTGTAAAAGAGTAACGGTTATCGCAAGAACAACGTAAATTAAAGCAAATTGCACGTGGAATGTTAATTATCGTGTTTCGGTTACTTTTTCTCTTTTCGTTGTCTTTCTTCTTTTTTTCATTTTTGGGGGTTTTGGGTGATAATTAATTTGGTAATAATTAGTGTCTCCTTCGTATTTCTTTTGTGGTTAATTGATTTTGGTTGAGTTTTGTGGTGAATAAATATCAGATTAATCTTCGCAATACTTTTCCTAACACCTTCTATTTAACACTTATTTTATTATTAATTAAAATTTATTGAAAATCATAAATTTTAATAAATTTAACGCTTATTAAATAAAAAGTAGACCAATCAAAATATGTAAATTTTAGCTAAAAATAAAGATAATGTTAAAAAGAAAATATTAAACAAGTGTTAGTATCACTATCATTGTTCGTAAGTGCTATTAGTGATTGAGTGTGAGTCAAATTTGTGGGGTGATATTCTGAAGGAGTGGTTGAGTGAAACGAGGGAGTGAGGTTTGTTGCACGGGATCTCGATGACCGCCACGCCAAAGAGGGAAAAAGTAGCAGTGAAGAACTGGTTAAAAGGAAAATAAAATAATGGCTAGTGGTCAATTGGTCATGGCTTCGGCATCCAATTATGCATGACACTCTTTATTAACTGGCAACTGAGGGCCCGATTTGTAACCTGCTTTCAATTGTCAAAAATCTAGTTAAACTTGGAAATCAAGATCTAAATCCTGTCTAGCGTAATTTGAACTTTGAACGGATAGGTATACGGTTTTGAATTTTCATAAGATCTACAGTGCATGGTAGAATTTATAATTAAATAGACTGTGGATTTCTATAAGACTACTAGTATTTTTTATAGAAAGCAATTAGGCGTGAGTTGGGTAAAACTACTATAACAATAAAGTTTTTTTTCAAATATATATTTAACACAGTTACATATTTGAATATGTATTTAATATAAATGCATATTTATGATTCAAATTTGAGACAACTAATTAAACTAAAACAACTATATACTAGTCAATTTACATGTTTGGTTATATAAATAGTCTAGGCTTTTCTAGTAACTTATGTAAAACATTAAAATATAAGTTGTTAAAAACTCTGTTACATGCTACCAATCACTGTTGCTACCTGTTTTTACGCTAATTCATACCTCATCAATCCTTGCATAATTTGCTAGATCATCTGACCTACTTACTTGATAACGCTAAGGAATACGCTAATTCTATTAGTTCGTACCTCATATCAATTCTTGCATTATTTTTTAGGTCAGACCTAGCTACAAGGCTAAGGGATACCTAACTTTGTTAAAGTTGTATTTATTTCGGAAACTAATGTTTCATTCCTCAAAACAATATATTAAAGATTGATACTTAATTTTGAAAAATATCATATCTATATTTAGTATTTTTGAAGATTTAAAAATTTATTCTCAAAAATATTTAATTATAAGATAAAAATATTTCTAAAAGAATACAATTTCCTTTTCCACACTAATCATGCACCATCCATTTTATAAGACTATACAGCTACTCCTTTAAAAATTTAATTAAAATGCACTAACAGTGTAAAATTTGTTTACAATCATCCAATTATATATTGTTATGTATAATAAGTTTCGTTAATTTTATAATAATTATTTTAAAAATATATTTAAGATGATTTCTGAATAGTTAACAATGTAAAAATTTTTACACTGATAATAAAAATTAAACTCTTCCTTAATAATGAATTATATCCACCTCTTTTCATAAAAATGAATTAGTAAAAATAATATTCAAAATATATATCTAAGAATATTTTAAAAATTAAAATAAATACAAAAATATTATATAGCCACCTCAACGTTTATGAAAATGTAAATCTAAACCTTATAACAAATGCATCAAAAATAAAAACTACCAGCCACCCATTAGAATTGACAATTATCATATGATGGATTTTCCAAGATCTCTGATCGCCCCATGATGCTTTGGTGAGCTGAAAATAACCATTTCACATTCACAAAGAAAAGAGTCTTGTATACATGAGAGCCTTGTTATGACATGGAAGGACAAATTTTGCCCGATACTCGTCAAAAGTCTCACCGAAATCCTCATTAGATCTAGGTCAAATTTAATAGATTTAAGTGAAACATATATCATGACTCTTTTTTCCATTGAAAATTATTTATAAACATGCAAAGTTTTTTAGTAGTAAAATTTTTCTATTTTCTTTCCCGTCTTTATTAGAGGATGAACCATCTTTATTGTAGGAGCTTCTTATATCATCTATTACATAGAAAAATTTATTACTTGTACTGTTATGACTAGTTAATGATTGGCTAACTAAGCATTAACATAAATTAACACAGACGTTACAAACATATAGTCGTACGTCTTTAAATGTCATTAAGATCCCATTAATTATATCCTCAAGGCATAAAGTAGTCATCGAATACTCAAGTCTTTTGCACTTAGGAGGCCTACGGACATTATTCTTTGTAGGAATAATTGGCACCCATTGGTTCTCGGTAAAACATTTCTAACGACAACACCAAACATACTATCATATGGATTTTAACTTGAATGGACCCAATTCAGGTGGTCAAGGAAGTGATGGAAGCCAAGAAGGTGACAATTCAGTTTTGCAACAATTAATGACTGTAGTTGAGTGTCTTCAACAATAGTGCAAGGAGAAACAAGAACGAGAGCATGAGCTTATGCGACAAGTTTCAATCTTGAAGGGGCAGAACAAGGATGATATAAAGAGATTAGTTTGTGATTTTCAACCATTCTAAGAAGAAATTGAGAAAGTGGAACAATTTTTGAGAGCCTAATATAAAAGCATGTGAGATGGGACTATCAATCCATAAGGACACATGGCTGCTTTTCAAATGAAAATGCTTAGGGCATTTTCAACCCAGGTTCTCTTATTAGAATTCTTAAGTGGGTCCTACTTATATACATTACTCATTTTTATCTTTTTCAATTTAAGCACCTAATCTCTCCAGCCCAGCATCTCTCATTTTTACTTTTTACATATCTTAAATAGGTCCCACAATTACACATTACTTATTTTTTTATCTCATAAATACGTTTTACTTTTACTTTTTTATTATATAAACATTATTTATTATTAAAAATGATTTACTGGGACCCACTAGCATGTTAAGCACCAGTGCTTAGATAAACACCTGGTGCTTAACAAGTCCCAAAAAAATTTTGCTGCAACGGAGAGTTCTTATTAAGAACAATTCTTAATAAGAAAAGGGTAGGTAAGAATCCCCCATTGCAAATGGCCTTATTAATGGAGGAGATGATGTGATGATTAGCTATAAGTTATTTGTGGAAACATTGAAAGATACAACTTTGAGATGACTTACAGGCTTAGTCGCTTAGTCTATAGCAAATTTGATGAGTTGTCTAAAAAGTTTACTGCCTAACTTATCGCAAACTCTAAGGAGAATGGATATTTCAAATTATTAACATTCATCAAAAGTCAACCAAGCGTTTGAAGGCCAACCTGTCTCGTTTCAACATTGTTACAGTTCAAGTTGAAGAACAAGATCAAAAGTTCTTTGTAACAACTTTTATTATAGTCGAGGCAATATAGTGATTTTGTAATCCTCAGAAAACCTAGAGAATATGGATGAGATAATATATCAAGTTGAGAAGCATATAGAAGTAGAGGAAGTAGCAAAATAGAAAGAAGCACACTGATTTTTGAAACCTCAATTAATCTAAAGAACCTAACTCTTATTAGAGATTATTTAGGTGCTTCCCAGTTCAACTGACGTGAAACTGACAACTATTGGTATCAAGAGGCATAATGATCGAGGTGTTGAACGATTGTATGAGTTCAGAAAGCAACCTTAAAGTGTAACATATGTTTTTCTACTTACTATATATTGATTGACCCAATTGACATCATTCATAAATGAAAATATTATCTAAAATATAAATTTAACTAAATAGAATTTTGTTGTAAGTTTCAGTTGTTAGTTTAAATGAAACTTAGACTATATTATGAAATAGACAGTAAAAATTTTTACTAACTTTTGTAAGCAGACAATGAATATTGTATGAAAATTAATATGATTTGTGATAATTAATCATTTGTGAAATTTTGAAGTAATTCTAACATTCTAGATTAAAATATTATTATTTTGTTTGATTTTGAGTGGATACTTTAATTACAAGTAGCAACTATAGAACCACCCACCACATAGGAGTGTTGCACGATTGGATTGGATCAGTTTTGAGAGAAAAACCATCCGATCCCAATCTCTTCAGTTTTGTTAATTCATCATCTAAGCATTTGATTTAAAATTTAAATCTAATCCGATCCTATCCAATTTAAAACGATTTGGATTGGATCGATTTTTGGTTTTAATCGTACTATTATTTTTTAAAAAAAGTATTAAATAAATAATATGATATATAATAAATATATTAAAAAATAATTTAAAATATCAAATATTTCATTAATGAGTCATTATATAACTAATACTAGTATAACTCTTCAAATATATATTATTAAAAATAAATTTACACAACTTGATGATTATGTTTATGTATCTTTACTTAAATAGTTACTAAAAAACTATCTTTAAATAAATATATTTTTTATAAACAAGTATAATTTATATGATAATTTTACAAATATATAAGAAATAAAAGCATAAACATGAGTGATATTAGAAAACTACAAGTGAAAATATAATGCATGTATAAGTTCGGTTTAGATTGGATTGGATCGGTTTTCAAAATCAAATCTGAAATCTAATTTAATCCAATAAAAAATTTTAATTTTTTCAATTTTCAAGTTTTTTGGTTTTCCGTTTATTCAGGTTTTTGATTTTTTGGATCGATTTGGTTTTCATTGGATTGGATCAGTTATGAACACCCCTACCACCATACATTGTAAATTACCATTTTACCTTTCTTTGTCACTTAATAAGATAATTAGGCACGTTAATCCTTACTAATAGGGATTTTTAACCAAAAGGGCTAAACCAACTCTTAACACACTTGGTCAACCCTTTTCTCGTACTCAATTTAGCAAAATTCAAATAAGACACTCCCATTGGCTAGGGAGGTCTAGTCAAACAACTCCAAGGGCTCGAAGAGAGGATTTTAACTCCTTAAAGCTTGATTTAATTCATTCAAAATCCGTTTCAAGTCTTAAAACCTGAAAACCTCCAAAACCTAAGTCATGTCCTACACTTCACTCTCTCACTTTAACCTAACTCTCCCCATTTTCTCTCAACTTGCTAAAATCCCTTCTCAACCAAAGAAAACAATTTTGTTTCTCAAATATTGCCTTGAAGCTTCACAAAGCCTAAACACTTCAGCCTCCAACACTAACCTTGCTTCAAGTCCTAAGTTTATCTTTATCTACACCAAGCTAGGTAAGCTTTTCTCTTCTTCTTTTCTTGGTTAAGGCTGCACGAATTTGTCCTCTTGTTTTTTCCATCTCATTTCTCTTTTTCTTCCTTTTCATGGTTCCAAATGAAAGCTTTGGTGGTGGGTTTGAATATTTGAGCACCATTCTTAAAGAGCTTTGGCAAAAGGACTTAAGACACAAGTCTAAGAGGCTTCTAGTCTATTTAATCTCGTCTATTTGATAAAGTGTTGATCTTTGATGTTTTTGCCCTATTTTACTACATAAATATACCCACTATTTTTATGAGTTCTTGCCTGGATATCGAATGGATGTTTATGTTTATAAAATGCTCTTTGATGGATCTATGATTTGGTGAATGTTTTCGGTGATTTAGAAACATAAAGCCTTAATCGTTAACCTTCCATAAGCTTTAATGGACAAAGATGAAAAATAGACTCAAGACCTAATTTTTGTGTTATTACAGTACACATACAGATCATAAAGTGCTAATTAATTTTGAGTGTTAAGAGTGGATTTAAAATCCTAAACCAACTTCTAGTAATAATAGGCTAAGTTTTGATTAAGAAAACATGATAAAAATGTGTTTGAAGAAAACAATGGCTAAATCAAAATTAATATAGTAAGATTAGTTTAATATAGATCATTAAAATCCATTAATAATGGATTAGTAAGCTTAGGAAAAAGATTGATCTAAAAAGGAGCTAATTGAAATTAGTTTTGAAACATAAAATAAAAATTGGGTTAACTAAGGGTAAAACTAAAATTTTCTCAAATTATATTAAAATCACAATTAAAATAATTAGTTTAATTTGAAATAAATTTAATTATGTCATATTTGAAGAGAAAATCATTTCTGCACTTAAAATAAGTTAATTATAAGTAAATTAGTTAAAATAGGAAACCTAGAGGCAAAATAAGTATTTCACATCTAAAAATCTTAGAAAATTCATAAAGTGTAATATTCTAGAACTTTAATATATTATAGAATTTTGTGAAAGAATCAAGTCAAAATACCTCGTAAAACTCTTTGGAATTAATTTTTGAAGTTGAGAAAATAGTATTAGAAAATAAGCCATTTAAATAATTTTGAAAATTCAAAATTTAATTAAGTATAAACTTTACAAAGAATAAACCTTAAAAATATTAATTATTTAATTAATATTTATTAAGATATTTTCAAGTGGAACTATCATAAATCTTTATAATATGCGTATTATGCTTAACGTTAATATATAAATCGGGTAACATAAAACCTTTACAGAAAATCTTAAGAACTGTAATCACACTATTACATACCTTAATTAAGAAGTGTTAAGAATTTTTAAGACCTTGTGCATTGTAGAGCACAAAGATAACACAAGAAGGGGGTTGAATTGTGTTATAGCAAATTTTTGCAATTCTTTTATTAACGACGTATTGTCTGAAATAAGATTAAAAAGATTTTCAAAAACGTTTTATAAGACAGACGAAAGCTGAAAGACAAACTAGGAAAGCACACAGAATTTATACTGGTTCGTCTCACCCAGAGATTACGTCCAATTCTTGGCAACAACCAAGTTTCACTAACTTTTTAAGTTACAAGTATTTTTTCCACAAGTCTCTTCAAGCTCAACCCAAGTAGTCTTTCACTTGCCTCTCCAAGCAAACACCCAAGTATTCTGTGAATCAAAACCTCTTCAGGCTTCCACCAATCTCGTTAAAAAAAGGTTTACACGTGAGTTACCTCACTGAGTTTAACGTCTTAACAGACGAATATACAATGAAGTACAACAAGAATTTTACAATCTGAAAATATAAGAGCTTTTTCTTTTCTTAAAGAAGATATGAATTTTTCAAAATCAGTAACGACTATGTCAACTACATCAACTACAGCAACAATAACTTTCGAAAGAGGTCTCTTCTTCTATTTATAGGCTTCAAAAAAAATCCGTTGAGTGCTTTGTAGAAGACGGCCTTCATCTAATGAAGAGAGTCGTTGAAACATTAAATGTAGCATTTAATGCCTTTCACCAACTTGTCATATGATAAGATAAAGCAGTCTGCTTATCTTTTCTCTTCTTGTACTCAATCTTGTAGCAATTGTCATGTCTGCTTTCCCATTCTAACATACGCACATATATTTCTTCTTTTTCGCTGATTATCTTCAAGAGTAGGTATGTAGGCTTTATACATTTCGAGGTAGCTTATGCTTTGATTGATGTGCAGATCATTTTAGAACGTTGTCATTGTTTGTAAGATTTGTTAGTTACGAAATTTATCTAATCAAAAGGTAAGACGATATTCATTTTAAAAACATCAGACGATTACTTGCAAACGAATGATCAGACGATTATGTAAGGACATATATAATTTAACTGTTTGTTATTATCAAAATATTTGAAGCTTATAAATTCGTCCTTTGTCTTAACATACATTGTCATGTGGAAGTGGTGGTGTTATTAGGCCATAGTGGTCTATGTTGCTATATCTTGGAGTTATAGGACTCAAGCACTAAACTTTTGAGTTTATTTCCATAGAAAGTTCTAAGGTATGAGAATATTAATTATATTGCACTATGTACATTGTTGTTGTCATGCATACATGTGCATGTGTCGTGGTTATGAGAACAAGCACACATTTTGTCTTTGACAAATGTGGGAAAGGTAGTAGAGGTTATTAGTAACATAAAGAATACATGAACATGTGATTCCATAAAGGGTCAAGTTTATGCATCCTCATATTGTGGTAGCAACCTCCCCCATACATATATCATAATGAATCTACAGTTGCTCCTAGTGATCGAATATTGGTATGTCTACCAAATGGTTTTGGCATGTACTGTGCTTTTGGGATTATAGGGTCTTACTGAGATTATTTTTACCATGTTAGGAAACACCACCAACTGATCCCTTAAAATAGCTAGTCTCATGCATGAATATTCATCTATGTGCATTAGATATTATGTACCTGCTTATTTGCTACTATATGGCTGTTTGATACATGTGCTACTATTGTTATATATGCATGTATTTCTTTTTATGTATGTTGTGAGTTGTTCATACGTTCGTTTGCAGTACTTGTGTCTATATGCTTACCCTTTCTTTTTATTTGTGGTTGGTGATGATCGTGATGTTTGTGTTGTGGGAGTAGATGGCGCACCAAGGACAATATATGGGGATTCGCACGTTAAGTTTGTAGAGGATATCCAAGGGAGCTTGACACGTTGAAGTTTGACTTTAGTGGTTAAAGTGTTTGGTAAAAGAGTGATGTGATATTCATATACTTCCTCGCTGCCAGTATCCTTGTATTCTCAAGTGCATGTTCAACAATTTTATACAATTAGATTACAATTAAGTTTACAATTTTTATAAAAATTTAAAATATATTTACACGTCAATAAATTAATTTAATTTAACATATAATATACGTTTTAATTATGTAAGTAAATGTTGACTATAAGATTACATAACTACGAATGTTCAATTTATTCAAAATTTGATATACATGAACGATGAGTTAATATCAAAATATTCAACAATTAGATTAATAAAATTTAATATATACAAAGAGTTATTGAAGGAAATAAATTTACCTAAAGTTACTCTCATAATAAATTTACCTAAAAATACTCTTAGAATAGCTTGATTCCTTCTCTCTATCGAGTTAATAATTAATATAATCATTATATTTAAATTTGTATAATCAAGTCAATAATTAATATAATCAAGTTAGTTAATATATCCAGATAGTTTTATTACTAAATTATAGATTATTTTACATTATTTTAACACATCTACACACTTCTATCACTAGATGGATCCGGGGGCAAGCAAGGGTCTTGACCTCTCCTCTCCCTGGACTCTTTAAAAATTATATATTGTTATAATTAACTTGATAAAAGATAGATTTTTAATTAATTGTTTGATTATTTATATTGAGAGAATAATTGAAATTTGATACATATTTTATTGTTGATCAATTTTAAGATTTAAAAGAACGATATTCACAACTTAAATAAACGATATGATATATTTAACTATTATGATTTAATGTTTAATTAATATTTATTATTAAAAAAATTTCCATGGCCCCCTCTCCCCCTAAAGGTGTGTTCGGTAGAGAGAAAGGAAATAGAGGGAGAGGAAGGGAGGTGGTGAAAAAAGAAGAGAAGAGAAATAAGTGAGAAATAGAGTGGAAGTTAAAGTTGTTTGGTTGAAGAAAAATAGAATAAAATTTAATTTTTCGAAATTATTATTTTTATTTTTATTTTTATTTATTTTTATTATTAATATTTTATTTTATTATTAATATTATTATTATTATTATTATTATTTAAATCGATTATCATTGCAATCATTTTCGAGATGCTTTATTCTATATAATTTATCCATGGCCTAAATCGATTTTGCTTGCACAAAAGGGCCCGTAAATCGATTTGTGCAAAAAAGAGGGACGAGGAGCCTACCAAATCGATTTAATAGCACAACCAAATCGATTTGGTAGGGGTGAGTGTTACTTCACACATTTCTTTGCTCTTTTGCGCAGAAATTTTTTTCTGTGAGTCTCACATTTTTTTAAAATATTTCTTCATACTTTCACCCTACTAAACAATCCACATCCTCGCACTTTCGTTCTCTTCTTTCTTCTCCCCCTCTATTTCCACCATACCAAATGAACCATAAGTTTTCGGATCCGTCCCTCGTTACCTCACACAAATGTATAGTGTTGTGTAAAGTATTAATGTGCCCCCAGCATTATTCAATAAAATATGATTTTGTCTTTTACAGGAGCATGCATGCATATAGGAAGATAGAAATATAAAAATATAATCAAAGTAGTCTCGTTGCTTTTGGCTTATTCCATGATTACCATTCATAGCTTAAATCTGAAGTCATCGATTATCAATACAAAGTAAAAATAAAGAAAATAAAAAGATTATAGTCATTGTCTCATCGATGTCAAGTTGGTGGGTTGTCCAGCAAATGGAATTCTCTGCTTCAAAAAAACCTGGATATCCTGTTGCAAAAGAAGAGTTCTGTTATTCTTATACTCAATTTTAAGGCCAAATTTCAGTAACATTTGTTTTCAGAAAAAGACAAGAGAGAAACATACAGGCTGATTGATTGTGTTCTATTTTTTGAAAGTAAAGGTTCAGTTAGGTAACATTGTTTTATAAACAGCTTTGAAAAATTAGAAAACAAAACATGAATTAAAAAACCATCAAAAAGATGTTGTGGCCTTTTATTTTTAAAAACAATTTTCTGTTTTATAATTTTTTTTAAAATAATTGATGGAAAACACATTAAACAATTTTTTACTTATATTTTCAAAAAATAAAAATTATTTTTAGAAATAGTTACCAAACAAGGTTTTTCTCAAATTTTACTTCTCAATGTCTACTATATCATATCCTTTTTCTTTTCCCATAGAAAATAGTGGTGGACTTCGATCCAGAAATCAGGGGTTGGAATAACCGTTGTGCGCGAAAATATCAAAGCACTTCATTGATAATAATACTGACTATTGGAACTAATTGCATTTTTGTCTTTTAGCTTTTCATGTAACGTTTAGATTTAAGTATAATTTTCATTTTCCTATCGAGATTTGTCTTTTTCTGTAAAAGTTTTTCTATAAGCACATTGTAGAAGTTTCTTAATAATGCCTCAAATTTGCCTACTATTTAAATTACGTGCAGTAAATACTGACCTAATTGCTTAGTTGACCTCAACGAAAATTTGAGAGAAAATAATTATTAGCCGCCTCAGCTTTAAGGTTGCGACTAGTCCTCGAAAAATATATCAGCTTCCCAATCATTTTCTATAAAAGGAAAATACTATACAATTTTTATATACTCTGTTTTACACCAAAAATATATACTCTATTCCTGTATGACACAAGTAATTTTACTTAAACTAAATAAAAAAAGGAAAAAAATCATCTGCTGTAACTGAGATGCAGCGACCTGTATATTTGATAGAAAACATTAATAATTTTAATATTTATTGTAAGAAATTGCAGATAAACGTGACTACAATTGCAATTACGATACAATTACAAAGACCTCAAAAATATTAATATTGCGAACGGAATTTTAAATCACGAGCATAGTGAGTCAGGGCAGCACAGTGTGGTATAATTAGCAGATGACCTTATCTTTTAAATATGAGATCAGAAGTTTGATCTTCAAGTTTATGTGTATGAAAAAATATTTGTCGAAAGAAGTCAATTCCCTAAATAAATTTTAGTATCTCAAGAAATTAATTTTTGGGTTCCAGTTAGGTGATACTCTAAGTTCACACACACACACAAAAGATGTGAGGCAAGTCCATGACTGCAATTTTAGTTGTAATGTCAAGATTTTTGGAATCTTTACAATTGCAATTGTGGCCGCATGAAATCAAAATTTCATAAAAAAGTTAGGGATGTCAAAATGGGTAGGGTTTGACGGACCAACCCGCATAACTCAATCAAATAGGTTGGATTGTGTTGAGAATTTCAACCCTCCAACCCACTTATCTCACCAACCCGACAAGCAAAATGGCGGGTTGGGATTGAGTTGGCCCATTGGGTTTTTTTTTTCATTGTATTATCTTAATATTTTCACATAACTTAGAAAGATTGTCCTATAGCATACAAAATATTGAAATTTTATAGTTCATAGACTAAATTAAAGTTCATTCTTTAAGTGGATGAGTAATTAAGTTTATAACTTCTCTTCATTTAAATATGTGAAGTTTCAAAGAAGACAAATTTTATAACTTTTGGACTAAATTAAATGTCTATAACATTTTTTTTCTCTTTTTTAATTATATTTGATCAAAAAATTTAAGAAAAAATTAAGACAAATAAAATTATTAAAAATTTTATAATATTTTCTTTTTTTAATGGGTTGGCTGGTCAACCCAATCTAACCCGGAAACCCACCACAAGTTGGATTGGGTTAAGATTTTCAACCTAATGCAAAAACAGGTTTAACCCAACCCAACCTGTTTTTCAGCTAGTTGAGAGCGAGTTAGGTTAGGTTGGCCTGTTTGACACCCCTAAAAAAAGCTCCATGACCACAACTTTATTCACATTATCAAAATTTTTGGAGTCTTTGCAATTGCTAATTGCAGCCACATCAATAGCATTTATTTGCATTTTCTTCCTGATATCAAAAATTAGGACAAAACTAGGACCACGACAACAATTTAAAACTTGGCTTGAACATTGAGTAGCTTTATGAGTTGAATGTACTGAAGCATCGTTGTGGAAGTCCACAGACGGCAGTGATCTCTGTCTCACAGCATGCCAATGCTGTCTCGTGTCTCAAACTAAAGCAGCAGCCAGCGAGGCCAATGAATTAGCCAACCCCACACCTCATATATAGTCTCTGAGCCATATACACAGTAATCACTTTGGAAGATCCTAGTCCCACATTAACTGGATCCATCAGCTTAAGGTGGCTTTCGTGTGCCTAGTTTGTGAGACATCATCTTCGCGTTAATAATGGTAGTTGCGTTTCACAAGTCACGTATGTGATTGGTCGAATCCTATGATCCTGCTTTGGCGTTGTTAAGGAGATAGATTTAATTCTTACTTTGATCTACTATGCCCAAGTTCAAGTCATAAAGACACATTTAATTAAGTTCAAACATCATGATAGAGCTTAGTTGGTTTGGAAAAACAGCCTTGATCTGATAGGTGTTGACCAGGAAATAAACGGATAACATCATGGTCTCCTAACCAAAAAAGGGAAAGAAAACACATTCAAACCCTCACATGACAAAAGAGGGTTAGCAAATCGTACGGGAGACAAAAGAAAAGGTTTGTTATTTTTTTTCGGAAACAAAAGTTTTTTTTTTTTTGATACACATACAAAAATACATTATATGATATATCGGATATAATTGTTTTTATCTTATTTATTTTAAATTTTTTACACTTATAAAATCAAAAACACAACTTTTTATTATCTCAATTTTAGGTTCGAGAAATATATTATCAAAATAAAGAGTTGGATAATGAGTCTCTCACTATTTTTATATGAGAACTATACATTTTTTAATTTTCATATGTTTTAAACTCATTAAAAAAATCTAACTTACTGAATTTCAATAGTCTATAACTATAATAAAGAAGATACTCTCTTTCGATCTCCACTTTTTATTGAACTATTTTATCTTTTATTTGTTTTCTAAATTAGTCACTATTTTTTAAACTATCCACTACACCTTCTCTCTCTTTTATTTTATTTTTATCTTTTAAAAAATAAAGAGAGGCGCGAAGCACCTCTCTTTTTCCTAGTGGATATATGGGTGGATCTTGAGCAAATATTTTAATGAGACCAAAATAATTAAATGATATACCCAAAATTATTGAATGTGTAGGTCTGAGTAAAATTGAACTCGAATCACTTAAACAAGATCTCATATTTGAGCCTTATGGATGAAAAATAAAATGTGTTTAGAGGAGAGACTCTACTAAATGTGGTAAAGATTTTCGGTAAAATTAGTCATCGATAGAGCCAGCAACCCAAAAAATTATTGAATATGTCATGCATACATTGAAAAATTACTTATACCTAGTTAAAAAATAAATAAAAAAATAGGCGTCATGGCTCCCCTTCTCCTAAATAATTCCACCACTGAACGGATATAATTATTTAAAAAGAATTGTGTTTTTTTAAAAATATATATATAATTATTTTTAACGATATTTCTTTTGTGTACCAAGAATATCTTCCAACTAACAATGAGAAATTAATCTCTTTTAAAACATAAAAATCATCAAAGCATCTGATTTTATCTTTTTTTAATAAAATATTTTTCATACACATATATAGATAAAATTAAACTTTAATTAACATTTTTAAAAGACTCAACTATCAATCAATTATACCATTTTTTCTTAAACAAATATATGCCTGATGTGGACAATAAAGTCTGACCGTTATTAATGAATTTGAAAACATATCTCAATCTAAAATCTTAACGATAATTTTGTGTACTTTTTTACTTTATATATTCCTCACTTTGTTTATTTTCAACCTAGAACTTCTTTTATAACAAAATAGAGTGCTTAGATTACTTTGATTTACCTGTTATGAAAAACTAAAATTAACTAATATTGAAACATTCAAAATTCTCCTAAAAAAACATTTCAAATTAACTGATATATGAGTAACATTTTTATTGGGATTTGAAGATTAACTCGGTCCCTCAAAAATTAATTCATATTAAATTCGCTCAAGTCAAGCCAAAAATAAATCTTGGCATTTTATCGTCACCTTTTTTTATTTTTGAGATCAAGCATTTTGTCGTTACCTTAATTCACTTATTTTATCAATTTTTTTGATATGGCAGCTCAGACCGCTAATAACATGTATAGTGTAGCATATATTTAGAGAAATGGTTTGGAACGATCTCTCATTTTTTCAATGGATATGGCACAAGTAGGCAACTCTCTTTGAAGAGATTGTTTAGCGCTCGAGTTAGTTGTATAGTTATAATTGTGTAAAATTATTTGCAGTTTAGGCATGTATAGTAATTATTTAGATAAATTTTTGGAGACAGTTTACATACTATTGACACCTTATTAGATAGTATTAGAAGTGTTTTACTATTCTATTAATTTCATATACCAAAAAAAAATTCAGAGAAATAATTGTTTTTAATTTTTTTAAAATTAAAAAACATTTTTTAATAATTTAAATTAAACCACACTAAATAATACTGTATAAGTTAGGTTTTTTTACCAAAATAAATTTAAAAAAAAAAACAATATTTCCCAAACTACTTCACAAACAACATTATTTACCAATGTACATTATTTTACTACTCACATAGGATGCCACTTGCTGAGGGACCGACTTCCCTCTTTCCTATTGCAAAATTTTATTCAATTGCCCCATGAAGTTCGAGTCTCCAAGACCCGACTTCTTAGGGGCTTTTTTTTCTTCAGATTTTGTTATATATATTTAATCTAAATTTATTTTAATTATTATTTTAACTATGGGTTAATTTTGATGCCTAAAAAATTAAAATTGTGGTTAAATAATATATTTAGTGGTTAATTAAAATAAGTACCACCAAGAAAATATTAAATAAGAAGATTTATATTAATTAAAGTTATTTAATCAAATTAAATTAATTACTATGTTTATTATGTTTGTTAGTTTAGGTAAATTAAAACAAAAATAATATTGACAAATGTAATTAAAATAATTGCCTGGAAATAAATTAAATAAACATTACAACAAATGAGGTACTTAACCTCCATAATGATGTCTAGTTCCATACAATGGAGGTCACCTACTACGTGGAGAATTTCGACAGATTTGTCTATGTTGTCGTGTTTGATTTTTCTCGTCATCAACAATTGGCTAATCTTGATGCATAGCCTCATCTAAGTTCAGATTTAAATTTGTCAGAGGCAGTGACCGATAATTTGCATAATCGTCAACGTGTGGTGTTAAAGAACTTTTAGCAAGCTAATGGTGAAATGATTGAACGACAATACTTTGCATATAAGCGTGAGCTGACTCCGAAGTTCGAATGTCTGCACCAAACAAGTTGCTCATAAAGTCTCCTACACTAGATGTGAACGAGTGTCTACAATACTCAAGATTTTCATTAACCTCTTGCTGTGATGAAGTGAATGCAAATGAATGGCGAGGTAGTTTCAGGTATTCATTTTGCATGGTCTCAATAACTGGGGAGATAGGTCGTGGAGGTGTACTCTGCAGCTGTGCACGTTGTTGTGTTGGCATTTGCTATGTTGCACGTGTTGTGTCGCCAACATATGTATTACATGCAACCTATGGGTCTTGCAGTTGTTGTGACATAGATAGGAAAGGTATCGAATTTGCACAATACCATTGCATATAGTCACTGGTTTGCAGTAGAGGACCTTGAATAGATTGCCCTAGTAAGACTTTGTCCTGTTGTTCCTTCCAAATTTCGAGCCAATCGACACGCTCTTCTGCCCAATCTGTGTAGTTGTTTCCTCGCATGTCCATTTGGTCGATGTAACGACCCTCTGTCACCACAATACTACATACAACCCCAAAATTTTACTAAGGTATTCAATAATAAATAATCAACATGTTGTATCAAATATATGTATGGGATACAAAATAATATAATATAATATACAGGCCCATTTACATAACCAAGGGAGATATAAAAAAACAGAACTCCCTACAGCTGGTCAACTATACAACGTATACATCAACTATAAATCAAAAGAAAAGAGCTTCCAAAAGAGCCCCACCTAGATAGGGTCTCCAATAGTCTCCATCTGAGACCTCCCTCAACCAATCTGAGAAGCTAGATTTGTATATGCCCTGCATTTTGCTCCCATGCCAAATGACATGATCATCACAGTCACAACATCACATAACGACAACCAGCAACAACAACAACATAACAAAACAAACAGAAAGGCAAGGGTAAGCTTACGAAATAAAAACCAATATACAATATACAATTCATACCATCAACCATCAACATGCCAATGTGGAATCCAATCATCAATGAAACAGGTTTACATACATGACAACACCCCACATACCATGCTTTCAACCCCTACATGTCAATGCATAAATGACACGAGTCTCGAGAAATTTCTACATTCTGGGTGATCAGCCAGGTCTCACCCCCTACCATGGCCTTCTAAGCACCATTCAAGGATTGCCAAAACTTTGATCCAAGGATAAGGTTAGTGGTTTGTCAAGAAAAGTGAATGTGGGTGGTGGTCTGTCGCGATACAAGGCCTGCACCGTCCTGGCCTCTTGCAGAATTACCCATCCACTCATCCCCAAGGCCCATCTTTCTGACCCCACGTCTTATCCAAGCACTAGGTTGAAGGCCCATCTAAGTCGCAGCTCTTGTCAACCATCCAACTTCCATGCCTACCCACACACAGTATGAGGCCTACAAAACCTCAACCAACAACATATGCATGCAAATGCATGAGTCACCACAACAATCAACTCAACCACAACAACCATCATATGCATATGTGTGTGTGTGTGTGTGTGTGTGTGTGTGTGTGTGTGTGTGTGTGAACACAACATCATGTGACCTACTCAGCACCACCTGTGGTCCAACAATCACTATCAACTCCATGCAGGCCCAAATCTAGCCTCTTGCATGATCAATAGGTAAGGCTTTATCCAAGCAGCACATATCTCGAGAAACATCTTACACGTCTTAAGTGAGGTCCTATCTAAGCAACCAACACCTTCTGTAAGATATCTCACCGTCACAATATACCACAACTAATGGAGGTTCTACCTAAGCAACCTTTCACTCAATTACCAATTTCTTACAATTTCTCACACAGCACACAGAAACACATGCTTGCTCAGTGATCCATACGCTTGTTCAGTGAGTACCTAATATACAGAGAGCACACTTCGCTCTTGAAGGCTGTTGCTCAGCGAGTATAAGTTCCGTTCGGTGAACTCAATTCCAGAGATGACCCTCTTCTCTGTACCAGGGTTCTCGCTCAACGACAACAAGGGTCACTCAGCGAATCCAAACATTCCCTTTACCCTTCGCTCAACGAACATGAATGTCACTCCACGAGTAGCCACTCTAGAGAGCAGCCAAATCTCAAGCATTATTCACGCTTAGTGAACATATTTTTCGCTCAATGAGATACTCACAATAGAGAGTCACAAATCTCCAGGGCTTCAATTCGCTCAGCGAGGACAGGTCTTGCTCAGCGAACCACTTCAGCACACTCTGTAACACTCATCCTTCGCTCAGCAAGTATTAGACTCGCTCAGCGAACCACATTCTGGAAATTTTCTAGAATTCTGATAATCATTCGCTCAGTGAAGTGATTTTCACTTAGCGAATCTCCCTTTTTCTTCACTCATTCATCCTACCTCAAGAACACTCGCTCAGCGAAGTCCTCAGTCGCTCAGCAACTCTCTTCGAACAAAAAACCCAAAATCTAATCTTTTCCCTCATCCTTACTCTAATTCAGTTCAAACAAGATCCAACAGATGCACACAACATTCAAACACAATATATTTAGCAAAACTTGCAAATAAAACAACATACACCAACAAATCTTTCAACTCCAAGCAAAACCCATTTTTAACACATAATTCCACATAAAACCAATCCAACCAGTTTTCAATCCAAACCAATACAAGAATCACACTTATAATCAAAGTAAGCTTCCCTTACCTCTAAAAGTCTCTGAATTTGAATTTAGGTTCTTGAGAAATTCGGTGTCTTGAGCCAAAACCTTCCACAGATTGATCTTCCTCTCACCACAATACTGGACTGGACTTGGGAATCCTCTTAGCACCCTTAGAACTTGAGAGATTTTTAGAGAGATATTGAAAGAGAAATGAAGAGAGAGAAAGTAGAAAGAGAAAGAAAATGGGAAAAATGAAAGAACTTCCTTCCTCCTCTCCTTTTATACCTCGACCTCCTAGAGCTCTCACACGGACTTTTGGCTAATTGAGACCCATAACTCATCAAATCACTCCCCATAACCCATAACTGGTCTAACTCAACTGTTTTTCCTCAAAAGCCCAAAATCACACTCACAACCTACCCCATTTGGCTCAAGCATATATCTCAAACTTCTAAATTCAAACTAGTATTCAAACAACCGACCCACAACCATCACCACATACAACAAATCATACATAACAACAATTCCTTTATTTCTTTTAATTACCTAAATTACATATATAATTTCCACTTTTAATTATCACACACCGGATCATGCGTTATAAAAACATGGTGTTACAGTGGAGGTGATCCAAATTATTAGGTGAATCTGGTACATCTTGCCATAGTCAAAATTGGATTTTTACCCAGTATGTTTATTACCATTTTATGACTAAAAACAAATTAAAACAGTACTCCACATTTTGGAATCAGTGAATGCATGTGATGGCATAAATGTCTCACACCCTCTGTTTGGCATCCATATGAACAGGAAACATAAGCATGGTTAGTAAATTGACAATACATGTATGACAAAGAATAATTTAGTACATATAATAAGTAATAATCTATTCAAATTGCATGTGATCGATTCTTGATCTGTATGGAGAAGATAAGTAGTTATGATAAGACCACTTGTAAACATGAATCGTATGTATCGAAGTGTTATAATTTAATGAAATGTTATATTTAGTGCGTGTTCTTTATTAATATTGGATCTAGCATTGTTTATCAAATTTATTTATAACAATTTAAGATATAAACAAAAACAATAGGATAACAATAACATTAATGAACTAAATAGAACAACTTCTACATTGATGCAATGAATAGAAAACACTAGACAAAGGACAACAATAACATTGATCATGGTTCAGACAAGCCAGTAGTGGCCTCTTCATCATAGTTGGTTGATGTCTGTGGTTGTCTTAGGCACGCCATGATCTCATCCACAGATCTAGGTTGCCTCAAGCATCATGATCTCATGCACAGATCTCGTTAACGTTACATAAAACTCAATATGTCAAACATGTCTATGTTGGAAGAAAATAGAGAACATGTTTGCTAAATTGTCAATGTTTCGAAGTTCCATAGCATCGTACACAACACAACGATCCCTTATACATGTAGGGCATCGATAATAAATTTTAATGACCTTTTCAGTTCCACCAGGCACAATTGTGTCTATAATTTTTTGTTTGAGGCCAACAAATGTGATGCCATGAGGTATCCTAAATGACTTAGGATTAGGACACTGAAAGTAGATGCCATGAGAAGTTGTTGTCGTATGACTATTGAAATGCACAAACGCAAGTTCTGAATCTATGTTTTTTTAAGGAGAAATAGTAAATTAAGTGAAGGAAGAAAGGTTTTTTCGAGGAATAACTTTGAACTTGATCAAGTGAGTGTGTGTATCTAGGAGATAGAGACATTATCTATTTATAAAAGTGTAAATGCGATCTTAGCCATTGATTTCATTGGTGCGATCTTAACTGTTGTTTTTTCTGAAGCAGGTAAATCCTTGTTTTTTCAATTATGAATGATTTTTTGTTAAAAAACATGCAACAATGGGATTGATAATAGGCATAAATTTTACAAGAATTACATTTTTTTGAAATTAAAGACAGAACTAAATTACATATAACCATACCAAATGAAACTCTGGCATACAACTTATATAGAATTTTGGCTAGAAGAGAGATTTAACTCTCTCCATTCTTCAGAATTGACATTTCCATACATAATGTATTGCTAGGGAGTGGTTGCATAATATCTCTCCTTTTCCTCCATAATCTCTCTTATGATTTCTCCATTTGGATCATCAACATTTGATAATTGAGCATCAACATTTGATGTCTGTGGTTAGGTGGTAGATACTTGTGCATCAATGTCCTCCAGAATGGTGTATATCTCTACACATGCGAGATTGGGGTTTACAGCAAACATAGAGAACATCGTATTCACATCCTTGTCGTCGTGAAGTTTGCATGCCTTGTATTGAATACAATCACTGATAATAGATATAGGACATCGATAATGAAGGTGTGCAACCCTTTTTTGTTGACCATTTCTGATTTTATTCTAGACTGCTTGCTCTAATGCATCAAGGGTGATCTCTCTATTAACGCGTATTGACTTTGTGTTATCGCTTACAAAGGTTGCCCCCTGATAATTAGTGGTAATCATTTGACTGTTGTAATATACAAAGACAAATACTTCTGAGGAACTCATGCTAACGGTGAACGGTAGTAGCAAAGTTTATGAGCATTTAGAATAATTGAGTGGAGTGAGTCATTTGGTTGGCTTCAACAATGTGCACACTACCTGTATTTATAGCCAGTAAAATTCGTACTATATATAATAAAATGCTTTTTACCTCCAACAGTCAATTCCTTGTTAATCTTAACCATTGAAACGTGTCAGGAAATCCTAAATTTACGATAAGGAATCCTTATTGTGCATAAAAAATTCCTTACTTTACATCAATGTGCTAGGGAATCCTTACTTTACTTCAGAGATTCCTTACTTTGCGTCAGTGCATCAGGGAATCCTTAATTTACATTAGAGATTCCTTACTTTATATCAGGAATCCTTACTTTGCGTCAATGCGTTAGAGATTTCTTACTTTGCGTCAAGGAATCCTTATTTTACATCAGGAAATCCTTACTTTGCGTCAGTGCATCAAAGATTCCTTACTTTACATCAATGGATAAAGGAATCCTTACTTTATGTTAGTGCATCAAAGATTCCTTACTTTGTGTCAATGCTTTAGGAAATCCTTATTTTACGTCAGTGTGTCAGAGATTTCTTACTTTGCATCAGTATAAAAAACGAATGGTCGAGATTGTACCCACAAAATCAACATTTCATATTCGTTCCTTGTCTATGTCTATATATAGAGGTTGCCTTGACATTAGTTTGTAGAACACAAAGACATCCTAACTTAAAGTTTTTTTTAACCAAAAACCTGCAACTTTCCATATTCGATTGAAATCATGACTTCGACAAATGCCAATCTTATTATCTACTACAACGACTAGATGACTCGATCAGACGAGGGGGCAAAGTTTGAATGCCCAAACTCAGTCATCCTTACTGTCAAGAAAGGCCTCACACTTGAGGCCATAAAAAGAAAAATCTAGCCAAAGCTAAAACTTCACCCAACGCAAAGGGTGGATAATATATTTCACTAATACCCTTTATGTGTTGGCAAAGGAGTTCTTCGTTACGAGACAATGAAACTTTCTAAAGATGAGGAGTACAAAGTATATTCACAATTTCTACCCAATACAAGACTCTTGGATGCATAGAGCTATATGTGATGTTGGTGGACACACCTTCTACAACATATCCTTAACTTGACCAAGCTTTCTGTCCCACATCGTCTTATCCAACAACATTTGATCTTAACCTAGAGTATACAACCAAAATGAATAAGAGACTACCCCCTATTCTACCCAACTCCCACCATATACCCATTCATTTGATTTAAACAACACTCAGTTTAATGTAAATGAATTTGCGCTAACACACCCTCGTACACTCAACTCCTAGCCACATCTTTATTTACTCGTCTCTTACCCATAACTCCATATATTAAACAACTACCCTCCCAGACCAACGAGCCAAAACAACATGATGATGCAAGGGTTGGTCCACATGACAAATACGTCAGTCCCTTCAATGATAATGAAGACGACGTTCTAGAACACCATGCCAACAATAACAACGACAACAACCAACAAGATGTAAGCCCCCTCAATATCTAACAATGCTTACAACCTGCCCCCACATATGCATGCTTATCGACTTGGACGCAGGAGAAGAAGATCCAGAATTCATGCACATGTTGGATCATGAAGGCATTTCATGTCCAGCACCTGCAACCTTTTTACATTGGGATGCGATTCCATGACAAAGATTCATGCTTGTTTGCTATTAGGGAGCACCACATGAAGAACCATGTGGACTTCAAAGTTGTAAATTCTGACCAGCAACTCTTTGTTGCACAATGTCGCATTAAAGGATGCACTTGGAGGTGGAGAGTTGCATTTGGCAAAAGCTGCAAATAATAGGAGATCAGAAAACTACGAGAACCCCATACCTGTGTGTCACCAATATTATCTCAAGATCATCGTCAAGTTATATCAACGATGATCAGTAAAGAGATCGAGGCATTAGTTAGAAATGATCCATCAATCTCGGTGCCATTATTGATTGAACATAAAAAAATACTAAGCAATTCACCACCACCTACAAAAAAGCATGGGTGGGAAAGCAAAAGGCTATTGAAACGATCTACGGCAATTGGGAGTAGTCATACAAGGATTTACCACAACTGCTCTAGGTAATCCAAATGAGTAATCCTGGGATGATTCTAAAGATACAGACACTATCATCTAACAACCAAGATGGTGACATTAACATTTTCCATTATCTTTTTTGGAGTTTTAAACCATGCATCAATGGGTTTCCTTGTTTAGGTGGATGGGACTTGGTTGTATGTAAAGTACAAAGGTATTCTCTTGGTGGTAGTGGCATAGCATGGGAGCAACCATATTTTGCCAATAGCCTTCGCCATTGTTAAAGGTGAGACAACAAGCGCCTGGTTCTTCTTTCTCAATTACTTGCGAAGGTATGTCACACCCCAACATGTTCTATGCCTAATATCAAACAGACATGAATTAATAAAGAGTGCTTACACACAACAGGGAAGTGGGTGGACAGAACAAGGTTCAACGTATGTGTTTAACATTCGACACATGGCACAAAATTCCATGAAGCACTTCAAGAATGCTAATTAGAATAAATAAGTTGCCAATATAAGTAAGTACTGCATACATGTAAATTATTATTTTGAATTTTTGATTCGTAACAATATTGACAATCCTTCATTTCAACTCCTCAGCATATGCCATGATGAAGAGGAACTTCTACTACTACTACAACAATCATCATCACATGTATCCAGAGGCCACAAATTGGTTCAATGAAATCCCAAGGCCAAAATGGACTCTTGCATGGGAAAGAGGGTGACGTTAAGGACACATGACCACCAATCTCGTAAAGGCAATCAATTCAATACTTAAAAAAACTAGAAATCTATCAATCTCAACATTGGTCGAAGCAACCTACTTTAGATGCAATGAATTGTTTGTCAGGAGGAGGAGGGAAGTGACAACAATGATAAACTTTGGTCAACAATATACAGAGATTCTTAACAAGGCCATACAAGACACAATAACAAAGGCGAACACTCATTACGTCAAGGACTTTGATCAACATGGTTCAACATTTTGGGTGCACGAGTTGATTAACCCACTAGCGGAGCGACCTGCGGGGCATTTCAGTATCAGATTGGAACAACGATAGTGTGAATGTAGAAAGTTCCAAAAACTGCATATCCCATGTGCACATGTCATTACTGCCTGTAACCAAATTCACCATGACTACATGCAATATGTGAGTTCGATGTACACATTAGAATATGTATCCAATGTCTACAGTGAGAGGTTTCGCATATTGCCCAACGAAGGGTCATGGCCAACATATTAGGGACTGAAATTGTCCCATGATCCAGCTATCCGCAAAAATATCAGTGAACCCCAAAATCAATTCACATACGTACTAAAATAGACGTCAGGGACCAACCAAAAAGATGTTCGGTATATCGCACACCAGGACATACTAAAAATTAATGTCCTAACTGTGCTGAAACGTCAAGGCTACCCCAGTGATTTTTATTCCTATGTAATTTTTATTTATTTAATCCTTTATTGTACCTTTTTTTAAATTAACCACTTATTTAACCACAATTTTAATTTTTTCTGTAAAATTATCTCATAATTCATATAATAATTAACATTATTTTACAAAATAAGAAAATAATATAAATCTTCTTATTTAATATTTTTCCTTGTTGGTACTTGTTTTAATTAACCACTAAATGTATTATTTAACCACAATTTTAATTTTTTTGGGCACTAAAATTAACACTTAATTAAAATAATAATTAAAATAAAATAAGATTAAATATATATCACAAAATTGAAAAGGAAAAAAAAAAACCCTAAGAAGTCAGGTGCAGGGGACCCAAACTTCATAGGGCAAATGGAAAAAAAAATTGCCAAATGAAAGAGGGAAGTTGGTCCCTCAAAAGTAGGCATCTTATAGTAAATCAGTATACATTGGTAAATAATGTTGCATGTGTAGTAGTTTGGGAAATATTTCTTTTTGTAATTCATTTTGGTAAAAAAAACTAGTGTTTTTAAAATCAGCTCCGACCGGGAATTAGTGGTGTAACCGGTCCAGGCTAGTGATTGGATTAGACATGCCATCGACCCGATATGAACCGATTTGACTCGACAGGTTTTATAGTTGAACTGGTGTGAAACAATGTCGTTTTAACTACAACTATTGAAAAAATAGAAATCCCAACTTATAATATAATTTACATATTTAAAAATATTTATTTACTATGAAATTTAATTATAAAAAAATAAATATTCATATGTGAAATGATAATAATCACCAAAACTGTAAATCCAAATGTACATATGTGTATGACATAAATGTTTCTTGTGTTGACCGAATGCGTAACCTTCATTCACTTGCTCTTGTTTGTTTAACCTGAATGCGTAACTTTTTGTCCTTCCTTCCTTCACCCTCATCTCAAATACCATTGTTGATTTTTTATTTATTTTTGGGCTACACATCACCATTAAAATTTAATTTAATAAATTTTATAGGCATGAAATTTATATGTCATGAATATTTTAAAAATTTTTTATTGAAACCGGATCATGCGGTTTAATTAATGACCCTTCAGTTCGACCATTGATCTAATGACCTAGTATTCTAACCGAGTCGATAACCAATCCAAATTTTAAAACATTGAAAAAAAACCTATAAGTTTTTTCTTTTAATATTTTTACACCACATGTACTTCCACAAACACACGCCCCCACATCGTTTTCTGTAGTCATGACACATTCACAAATACAGCAACACATTTTTCAGTTGCAAACATGTACGGAGTCTCACTCAAGGAAAAGATTCTTATGCACTTCAGACACAATATACGTTGTTGGGCGTCCGCCCTAGTTGTAACAAAAAAAAAAAAGGACATATAGAATATGAGTTTAATGGTTATATATTGTTAGTGTAAAAAAATTTATACTGTCTATCAACGAAAAATTATCGTTGGTATAATTTTTAAGATAAGCTATTATAAAAGTTAACAAACATACCATAAATAGTAGTTTGTACTTGGATGATAGTATAAAATTGTTTTATACTGTCGGTGTATAACCTATTTTCTCATAAAATATACTATTCTACTAAAAATATTACTCTTGGTATATAAATTATTTTCATGTAAAAAAAAACCAAAAAAAACGCTGCAGTCCACACTAATACAGCTCGCACTTTGCACTTCCTTGTTTCATTTTCAGTTTGTTTTTAATTTTTAAACTTAATAACATTTGTGTCCTTTATTTATTACCAACTTATCTGAACAATAAAAACTATGGTCAATATATGAATTCAATGCCTCATTAATTTTTTACTCGAATTTATTTTTCCTTATTTTTTCATTTGTTACAATTAAATCTTTTCTTCAAAATTTTCTATAAAAAAACTAAAATCATTATTCTTTTTTCAAATAAGTGAAATTTTCAGACAAATTTGAGATAGAAAATGTTTTGAAAGATTCAAAAGTCAAAAATGTGATAAAGATTTTAAAAGATGTGATGTTAAGGTTTTGAAGATGGAAAATTTTGAAATTTTGTGATTTTGAATGAAATGTGATATTTTCATAGAGAGGTTTGAGTACAAGAGGGTTTTAAATAGTTTAATTGATTAAATTCATAGAAAATTTGATAAGAAAGTGAGAATTTGGAAATATTAAAAAGATAATAGACAAAAGAACTTGATTATAACAGTTAAAAAATTAGACGACTAAGCTCAAGGCAAAAACTATTGACGAATTAAAATCACACATTAACTATAATTGAGGGATTAAAAAGTACCATTAAGCTTAATTTTTATTTTATGTATTGTGTCTAGCTTAATATCTAAATTAATTGGGCTGCTCTGGTATTTGGGTATTTATGATTTGATCATTGGGCTGATTTGCATTGGCTCCATCATTTTTTTTACGGGCTCATTGTTTCTATTTTCAGTGTGTTAATTTGAATACACATATTTCTTTTTTTATTATTATTATTATTTTGACGGAATTGAATATACGTGCTTGATTTCTTACATATATATTATTTTATACGTATATAGTTTTTATAATATGGTTGTAACTGATTTTATGTTAAATTTACTAGGGTCAGTTTAATGGTAAAAGATTGTGGTAGTATACATGAAGTCTTAGATTTTAATTTCAGTATAACCATTGTACACAAAAAACTGATTTTATGTTATATTTGCATAACCACACTTTAATTTTGCTACCTCGGTATTATGTGAGGTTATGTGTACCTTATTCTTATTTTGAGCTGGTTTCTTGTTATAACTCATTGTTATTTCAATTTTATCGCATGAAAATATATAAATGAGTTAAAAAAGACTTTCTAAAAATTATGAGTTAGCGGAGTTGTAAATTGTAATAGTATTATGCAGAGCTTCACTTTTTTAAAATTTTATTATTACGAATCTTGAGTTATGAACGCTTGTCGATCATAAATGTCAAATTTAATCAATTAAACTCATAATATAAATTAATATGTATACTATAACTTCATATTTAGTGGGGTGTATATAACTCTTGAGTAAAGATTCAATTTAGTTCCTAAAATAATTATCAAACAAATAAATAGTTAAATAACAGTAATTTATATGTAGATATCAAATACGAAATTTAATTTATTTTATTTTTAAAATGTATTAGAGCAAAAATAATAATATAATTTTGAAAGAAAAAAAAACAATTCAAACTGAATATTTGCGCTAATTTTTACCAAATTTTAACCAATACTTAATGAATTTGACTGAATCTTTTACTATAGTGGTTTAAGTCGATGACTTGACCGGCTTCCCATCCAACTGGTTGAGTGATCACTATACTTTTGATTCGAGAATTAATAGGAGTAATGATATTTGTCCACCTCAAAACATGATGAACTCCGGTGGAAATAAAATTAAAAAAAAAAAGATAAGAAGAAAAAAAATAGAAAAAAAATAATAAACATGATAAATAATGTGATAAAAAAGAATGAAAAGAGGTAAGAAATAAAACAAAACAAAAAAAGTAAAAATGAGATAGATAAAAAAGTGGTTGGATGATTAGGATTTTCCATTTCCACTGATCCCATATAAAATTCATACACCAATACAGCGAGCAACGTTGAGATACTTGATATTCTTGATTCAGCTGTCACGCCTCAAATTAATGCTTCACACATCAAACTCTCCACACACAGACACATCTCACGAATCAGTGTTCTGAGGTTGCCACAGGAACGCAGCATTAGCATTCTCATCGCTGCAATAGAGGCAAGGATGCTGCTCGAACCCTCGAGTTTGCAGGATCTTCCGTGCCATCATCACAACCTCTTTGTTGCTCAGCAGACCCGGGTTGTCCTTCAACACCATCTGAACCGCATTGCTGAATGCTCCGTACGCCTTCCCACCACCCGCATTTGGGTTCATGTCCGCAGAGGTCTCATCAGCTTGGCAACCGCTCAACAGAATCCCCTCATCAGGCCCCAGTGTTTCCAACAAGTCAAGATCAAGCAATGGCAACCGAAACCTCAGACTGGCTTCTGAGCCAAACAGATCCAGCAGATGGGTTCCAACGTCTGTGGTGTTCAGCTTTTGTTAGTGATGAGAGGTGTTGCATTATGGACTCAAAGGGGATTGTCTTGGGGCTACTGTGACCGAGTTTCAATGTGGAATTTTGGTGAACCAAAGAGTAGGGTCCAATCTGTTCTTTCTCTTTGTCTATGAGACCACCACTATGGCATGAGTCTGAGAGTATTGTGAGGCTTGCACCCTTTGGCAGCCGGTTCACTAGTTGCCGCAAGTCCAAATCTATATAAATAACATGACAATAAAAGTAAAAATATCAGTTCGATATGAATATGATGTTCCCAATGATAAGAGGGTTATCTCATATTATCATATAGCTCAAATGTAGAAACTGTAGTCTCTATTTCGTACCCTCCTCTGCATTTTTTAACTAGGAATTACATAGATAAATTGGAATAAAGCACTTTTTTATGAAAATAGCCTACCCATAACCTGTTTTCAGTTTATTTTAGGCTAAATTATATTTTTGGTTCCTCTATTTTTCTCGATCTACAATTTTGGTTTCTTTATTTTTTTAGAAACATTTAGTTCTCTTATTTTAAAAATTTGCAATTTTGGTCCTTACTTTTTTTTTAGAGATATTTAGTTTTTCTATTTTTAAAAATTCACAATTTTGGTTCTTCCGTTAACTTTCTTGTATTGATCATTAGTGATTTAATATTGATTATGACGTGTCAATATTGACTCTAATGTTAATTCTAACTTTAACATGTCATTTAAGTATTGACACATCAGAATTAACATTAAATTACTAACGGTCAACGTAAAAGATTTGATAAAATGACCAAAATTGAGAATTTTTAAAATAAGAAGACTAAATATCTCTAAAAAAATAGGGAGACCGAAATTACGAATTGAAAAAAATAAGAAGATCAACAATGCAATTTAGCCTTTATTTTAATAAACTACCTAAGATAGCTTATAAAAATTGTTTACGGACTTACAGTTTATATGAAAATAGTTTAATCTTATTTCTTCTTTCATTATAAAAACAAATTGTACATAACTTTTTGTATAATAAGTAATTATTTAATAAATTCTTAATTAGGTTGTTTACCCAAACGGCCATAAGGTGTTGGACTTATTGTGCATAAGTAGGTCTAAAAACGAATGTTTTCAAGTGCATATTTCAATTTGTGTGATTTGAACAATGTGATTGGAGAGGGAAATTATGCAAACCAGTGATGAGATTGAAGTCACAAGGCACAATTGCTTCCTCTTGGCGGAAGGGGTGGCCATGTCTCTTGGAAGGGATCCTGGTTCCATGTCCACTATAGTGAAAATAGAGCACATCCCCTGCTTCTGCTCCATCAACCATGTTAGTTAGTGCCTGCTTGATGTTAGCCCCAGTGGGCATTTTAGAAGAGTCAGGTGCATCAGTGAGGAGCTCAATGTTAGTGGGATCAAACCCAAAGCGCTTCACCAGCGTGTCCTTCATGGCCAACACATCGTTTATGCAACCATGCAATTCGTTGCTAGTGTTGGGGTAATTGCACCCCACCAAAACAGCCACCCTCTTGTTCTTTCCCTCCATATTGTTGATGTCACTTGACAGATGTGAACTCTGAAAGCAAGTTAATCAGAAAGATTTCTTTATGTGATTACTCACTCGGTCTCCTTCAATTGATCAGTTTTATAGTTCTTGGGGGAGCATTGGCTATCCCTTTGGATTTGCCACAAGCAACATTTTGAGTCATTTGTGTTGGCTTACAAGCGAGGGAACTTCTGTTTTTGGATATAAAAGCATGTTATGCGTGAAGGACTTTGTTCAACTAACAATAGTTAGAACTTTGGATTGTTACTTGGGAAACAAAATTATAGTAATTTATTTTGCAGCATGAAAAAGTGTTAGTTGCAGGAATCACTAACCTAGCAAGTTCAAATTAAAGATGCTAATTGGTCAATCTCAGGTTCTAATCTCATTGGAAATTTGGACATAGAAATTTGCTTAACAGTTTGAAAGGGATTTTACACGAAAAGTACGAATACGGTAAATGAATGGTCACGCATTATTTCCGTCAAAGCCCTCTTTCTTTTTTTCCCCTTTTTATTTAATTTTTAACCAATAAAAAGAAACAAATGTGTTTCGTATTTGACTTTGTTACAACTTTTTTGTAACATATAGCATTACTCTCTTGGATGAATGGGATGTTAAACGAATGTGATTTTTTTTTTTACTATATGAAAATGATTATTTATATTACATTACTTTTTTGTGAAGTTGAATTTTAAAGCAAAGAGAAATGATCTGATTAACTTGGAGTTTTGACCTTCTCTGAATCTTGGAAGTTTGATCCAAGTCTAAGCAATATCACAATAGTCCCTTCACGTATGAGAAACATTTGAAAATGATATCTCACATTATCCAAAGAAACATATACAATCAGCTAAAGCTATTTGCCTGTAACTCAGCTGATCATTTATTGGATCGATTAGGATGGTTTCACATACCACCAGTATATGGTTCTGGGTTCAACCATGTGTATTAAAAAATATTATTGTTCAGAGGAAGAATCTATTTTCACACTTTAAGAAATTAGTCTCTCAACTATTATGTAAGATTACTATTTAAGACAAAAAAAAAAAAAAAGAGTAATGATTAACTTATCCCTAGGTTTGTCCACTTAGGCTTGTGGTTAATTACGTATATGGTTAATTTTATTTTGTAAGTGATTAAAAGTAAATGAACTAATTGTATACAATTATCAATGTGTTTAATATTAATCACTTCTAAAACAAAGTTAGCTGCTATTAGACATTTAATAACATCATGATATTATTAGCCATTTGTAAGGTAAAATTAATCATCATTACACATTTCAATAACATTTTGACACTATTAGTCACATATTGATAATTGTATACAATTACGTTTATTTATTCTTAATAACTTGTGAAACAAAATTAACCATATCTAAAGACATAATTAACCACTTGTATTAGGTGAATACAGAAGTATAAATCTCGGATGTACGTTACTCTTTTTCCTTTAAAAGAAATTATCATTCCGGAATTGTTGGAAGCCAAATTAAGCTTTATAAATTTATTTTGTTTAAAACAAATTAATTAATTTAGCCCATTATTTTCCTGTTCATCACTAGGTGACTTCTGTTCATCACACAGCCCTTGCGTGGAAGTAAACCTCGTTTGCGCATTTCTCCCACCGGCCACAACAATAAAAAACAAAGGAAATATGAGCCCCACAAGTTCTTTTCTTGCAAGCGGTGGGCACCACATAAGTTCCCCATTGAAATTAAACATTCTTAACTTGTAAACCTCAAGTACCATTCCTTGTGCTTAAATCATTATAATACGGAATCAATTTGATTTGATTTAGAATAGAATTCATATGTTTAAATTTCATTACAAAAGAATATTTGAATTGATTTTTAATACAATTTCCATGTTTAGAACAACCAATTTCTACCTGCACACACCTTTTTTGGGGGTGAATAAACGTCCTTCTCCTTCACCGTGCATTGTTTCTTACTGAAAACGGAATTGATTGCTACGATATCCTAAAGAATAACTGTCAGGACTACGCAATTTACTGCAATACAGGCCGACGAACTTGCATTGAAAAGCATCACTGTAGGCTTTGCTTTGCTGCAGCTGATGTTACAGTTTCTTCACTTGATTTATGAGTTACGACCTAGTCTTTGAATTGTGGGCATTTATATTAAATTTAGATAGAGTTAAATTTGAATAGTTAAACTAATTGAGATGAGTATTTAAATTAATTTGAATTACAAATTTTAAAATAAATTACATTGACACTTTTGAGATTTTTTAAGATTATACATAACCCCTTATTTTTTAATGGAAGTGTTTGCAAATTGGTTTGTATCAATTTTGGGCTAAAAAGTCTTCCAATCCAAAACTTAAAACATTACATGATTCGGTTCAGTTTGCATTGTTCTTTAAAAAAAAATTGATCTAATCCAAAAAATACGATTTGGATTGGATCGGATAATTCGTTTTTTAATGTCAATCTCCTTTCTTCTTTTATTTCATTAATATAAAAAAAAAAAGTCTTTAGGTTTTAAATTTACACTACAAAAAAATGTAATATATTAATTAACAATTTGGAGTTGGATCATCTTCTGTCTTTATCTAAAAAAAATTAAACACATAATATACACATTATGGATTTATATTAACCGAATGAGATATTATACTAATTAAAAGATATATAATTTCATTAATATATAAACTGAATATATATTAGGGAAAAGCCTCTCTACATTTCTTTTAAAAATAAAAGAGGGGAATGGGCCCAAAAATGTAGGCTTGGGGGGTATATGAAAGGAGGAAAAGACATGTTGCACCTAAAGTAGTGGGAGGAATACAACCTCTTATTACCAGAATAGATAAGAATAAGCAAAGACAACTTCTAGTTACTTTGTTCTATTTGGATCTTGTTCTTATCATAACAACAATGACTAAATAAATACAAAGTTAAGGTCATCCAAATCAATGAAATCCATTAGGTAATATAACTCTATGCATTAGGCAACTACATTAGACATCTGTATATATATTTTCGCTTCGGTTCAGTTTGGATCAATTGCAGAGATTCAAATCAAAAATCAAACTAAATTGATTGATTTTGCAAAAAAAGGTCCAAAATTTTTTTAAAAAAATCGATTTGCATCGATTTTTAATTTTTTGGTTTTTTTTTTCTTGGATTGATTTGGATTTAAACACTCCTATTTTTTAACGTTTACAATAACTTTCCTTATAGAAACACACGGTGTAATACTTTTCAAATAATCAAGGGGAAATAATGTAATGTATAAGGGGTGTCAATATAACGTTTATCAAACAATTAAGAGATTAGTATAGGAGTAAAAAAAAAAAAGAGGATTGAAAAAACAAAATTTGACAAAACCACAAGAGATGCTAGTATAATTTACTCATATTTTTATTATTAATGATGAAATCATTTATTTTCTTTAATAGAAATGGATTAAAGAAATATAAGTTTAAAATTAAAGAGGAAATTATAAAAATAAATTATTTGAATCAAAATAAATCGTTTTTATTGATATACCATGCCAAATTAAATTTTAAAAATTACATTCAAATTAAGATTGAACTAAATTACAATAATGGTAAAATTAAATTAATCTAGAATATGATATCCTCAATTTGATATAATATAATAAAATTTAAATTTAAATTATATATAAATAATAGAATTTGAAAGGAATAAAAATTTATAAATAAAAATTAAACAATCAATGTTAAAGAACTCACATGTCTTAAGGATGAAGTTAATAATTCCTAAAAAGATTTTCGTTTAAAAGTAAGGATTTAGATTTATAATATAAAGGTAGAAAGGTTGATTTTTTATTTATTTTAAACTTAATTGCATATTCTGTTCTTTTAGTTTGGATTGTTCACAATTTTGGTCCTTCAATTTTTCGTGATCTAATTAAATCTCTTTATTTTTAAAATCAAACAAATTTAGCCTCTCATTGATTTTATTTTATCTAAGACCCTCAAATTCTCATTTTTACTAAAAATATTTACAAAATTGAATTAATTAGATTGTATTTATTCAAAATTAATCCACAAAACTTTCACTTGAAATAAAAAATGATCACAACATTTTTCATTTTCAAACCTTAATCTTATATCTTAAAAAATCATTCAAAATTCATTAAGTTTTCACAAATATTTAGATGAAGAATAATAATTTAACAGTTTTAAGTAGAAATTTTTTTTGACGAGAGACCAATTTTGCTTTGTTTTAAAAGTAGAGACTTAATTAAGTTAAAAAAAATAAAATTGAAGAATCAAAATTACAACGGTCCAAACTTAAGGAAATAAAAGTATGATTAAACTTTTATTTATGAGAAAAAAAGTTATGCACTAATAATGTAAAGCTGGTTTACATTGTCATCTAATCATAAACTATCATGTACAGTAACTTTGTTGACTTTTACAATAATTACCTTAAAAGTTATTATAAGATTGATTTATAATTAATTGACAATGTAAAACTTTTTACACTAACAGCACATAGCCATTAAACTTTTATTTTATTAGCATATTAAAAATAAATAAATTACAGATCTAACTTTATTCAGCTTTAACCACATATTGCTTCATTAGTCACTTTAAAAAAGATTTCACAAATAAAGTATTCAAATAATAATTAAAATTTATAAATTAATTTACATGACTTCAAAACTCATACTTGCAACGACTCAAAATTCAGCGGCCTATATGCATTTTTTTCCTTCCTATAATATACTAAGGTCATAACTGTATTTCGCTTGGTTCTGTCTTTCTTTCCCTATAAGATCCTCACATTCACCAACCGAAATTACAACTAAGCTCTGTAGATATATAGACAACTGATAGGTTGAAACTTCATCATGCTGTGCAACAATCTGGAGGCTCAGATACATTTTAGATGTAGAAAAAATAATGGAAAAATCTTCAAAGATCTTTCCAAACATTAAAGTCATTACTTGAGGCATTATAGCTTATAATACTATCTTGACATCCTATAAAGAAGATACTCCGAATAGGATCTATGTTCACTAAAGCATGCGCTTTGTGAACAGGACTGGCAGCTACAGCAATCTCATCTCTCCCAAGGGTCACTTCAGCATAACCATTATCTTCCTCGCTGTTCTCCAACTGCAAACAAAACAGATTGCAAGTCATGAATAACAAATTCATGCAAAGTATAAATGTTACTAATAAAGGGAAGCGTGAATTCAGCATTTTGACTTTGTTATTTAAATCGTAAAATAATTCTTCCTTCATTGCATTGCAAAATTAAACAACCAAATAGCTTTTACCGTGATGTACTGATGTGTACACTCTGTAAACTAAAATGATTTTCCACCAACAAGCCATGACCAACCCCAACAACACCCCGTCCCTTCCCTCTGTTACAGTTTTATATTTTTGAATATATAATTCATAATTGATTAAGGGAGTGGATATTTTATGGATCTATATTATGTGTGTGATTGGGACAATATTGAAATAATAATACTAATGGCTTTAGTTATTTTCTTACCATGAGTAATATATTTGTTTTTAAAATAATATTTTTCCCCAAAAACTCTAAGAAAAAACTGTTTAAATAATACTAATTTTTTAAATAATTTAATCTAAACATTCGCTATGTTGTAAGTTGACTATTTAGTGCGTGTGAATTAGATATAAAAATAATTATTTCAATAATTAATTATATTTAGAATAGAAAATATGTTATGCACTAATAGTATAAAACAGTTTTTCACTATCATCTAATCACAACCCACCATGTATGATTTGTTAATTTTGATAATAACTATCTTAAAAGTCACATTAAAGATGATTTTCGATTGATTAACAGTATAAAAAATTTTACACCGACAGTACATAACAATTAAACTCTATTTATAATTAATAATTGTTACAATTAATTATATAAATAAGATTTATGTTTGAATATATTAAGCAAAAAATAATTTGTAAGAATTTTTTGTTTAAAGATAATTTATTTTATCTGAATTGTTAAACAAAATTAATTTTTTATAATAAATTATGAAAAAATAAAGCATTATTTGTAATAACTAATTTTATATTCAACAAATTCATCTGTAGAAAATAAGATGAAAAAAAATAATTAAACAATAATTTAAGAAAAATAAGTTATATACTAACAATATAAAACAGTTTTATAGTATTATCTAATCACAATCTATCATATCATATATAATAAGTTTGTTAACAACTATCTTAAAAATCACACTAAAACTGATTTTCAATTGATTATCAGTGTATATAACAATTAAACTCATAATTTAATAACTTTTAATCATAATCTCTGAAATAATAATATAAAAATTACATTATTATTGCATTCTAATTTATTTATTTTTCAAAAGAAGAAAAACAGATGTTTTCTCTGAAAAAGCTTTTGATTACAACTTTTAATCATCACTGAATAGTGAATAGATATCGAGCGAATGGGAAGGACGTTACCCTAAACCTGGTAGCAGCGCCCCAAATGAGGAAAGTCTCGTTACAATCATGGTGTCTGTGATTTCCTCTCAACTTCCCGGGTCGAATTTCCCCCACGTGAAGCGAGGCACAGGTGACAGCTCCACCTGCACGACGCAACAAAAAATTTCCCTTACTGCGAGAGGCACGAAACGACGTCGGATTGGAATTGCATCGAACAGCGACACGGTGGATAGATACCTGAGATGCCGGAAGCGAGGGCGAGAGCGATGGGATCGAAGAGCCAGCCGCGGCTGTCCTTGGCGGCGCGGGAAGGGACGAGGCGGACGAGGTTGGCCGTGGTGTCGCGGTCGGAGGAGTGGGGGGGAGCGTGCGACACGCGCTGCACGCGGAGGGAGATCCACGCGAGGAAGAGGAAGACGGCGAGGACGAAGGGGATGGAGTGGGGCCTCTGCAGGAACCACGCCACCACAGTGGGACGGATCTGCTGCAGCGACGTCGTTTGCGCGTTTGTGTAGCCGATTCTTCTCGGCGGCGTCGTTGTGTTGCTGCTCCTATCTCTTTCCACTCTCATCTCTGCTTCCTTCACCTGCGATTCGGAAATTGGAAATGGAAAGACACTGGCTAGTGTTTTATTATCTTCTCTATTTTTCCTTTTTCTTGTGGATGAAATTTTACAGCGTTGCTGTTTTGCAGCATATTAACGGAAAAATAATTTTTTTATTTTTTTAATGTTTACGATAATTTTTTTTATATTTTTGGATTAATTATGTTTTTGGTTTTTTATTTTTTGTCGATTTTCATTTTTAGTCCCTCAAAAATATTTTGACTGTTCATAGTTTCTCATAAATTTTCCGTCCGTGTTTTTAGTCCATGTTGTTAACTTTAACCGTTAAGTGATGACATGGATCCACATGGGTTATCACATAGCTTACCACGTGGACTACTAGGCTGACGTGGCAGCCATGTGGCAATTTTAAAAAAAAAAATTGATAGAAAATATAATTCATGAAAATGGTCCCTTATTTTATTACGATTTACGTTTTTAGTCCCCCCAAAAAAAGTTTGACTGGCTTTAGTTTCTCAAAATTTTTTCATTCATGTTTTTAGTTCCTTCTATTAACTTACACAGTTAAACTTTAATAATTAATCAATTAATTATTATTTACACTTATACAAGTTTTTTCCTCAAAATTTATTTTAACCAATAATTTATTAATTAATTATAGCTCAAAAGCTTATCACAACACTTCTCTTACTTCTTCATCACTATGCTTTGATAATTCAAAGTATTCGTAATCTCTTATAAAAAGACTAACAATCTAACCTTCTTGATTATCCTTTACAAGTAATTTTCTTCTTTTTTTTTTTTTGCATTTTTGTTGTAAAATAATGTGTAAAATAATAATATGTGAAAATAATTTACGACAGGGAATCCTTATTGTGCATAAAAAATTCCTTACTTTACATCAATGTGTTAGGAAATCCTTACTTTACTTCAAGATTCCTTACTTTGCGTCAGTGCATCAGGGAATCCTTAATTTACGTCTATACATTAGAGATTCCTTACTTTATATCAAGGAATCCTTACTTTGCATCAATGCGTTAGAGATTTCTTACTTTGCGTCAAGGAATCCTTACTTTATGTTAGGAAATCCTTACTTTGCGTCAGTGCATCAAAGATTCCTTACTTTGCATCAGTGGGTAAGGGAATCCTTACTTTATGTTAGTGCATCAGATATTCCTTACTTTGTATCAATGCTTCAGGAAATCCTTATTTTACATCAATGTGTCAGAGATTTCTTACTTTGCATCAGTATAAAAAATGAATGGTCGAGATTGTACCCACAAAATCAACATTTCATATTCGTTCCTTGTCTATGTCTATATATAGAGGTTGCCTTGACATTAATTTGTAGAACACAAAGATATCCTAACTTAAAGTTTTTTTTAACCAAAAACCTGCAACTTTCCATATCCGATTGAAATCATGACTTCGACAAATGCCAATCTTATTATCTACTACAACGACTAGATGACTCGGTCAAACGAGGGGGCAAAGTTTGAATGCCTAAACTCAGTCATCCTTACTATCAAGAAAGGCCTCACACTTGAGGCCATAAAAAGAAAAATCTAGCCAAAGCTAAAACTTCACCCAACGCAAAGGGTGGATAATATATTTCACTAATATCCTTTATGTGTTGGCAAAGGAGTTCTTTGTTACGAGACAGTTAAACTTTCTAAAGATGAGGAATACAAAGTATATTCACAATTTCTACCCAATACAAGACTCTTGGATGCATAGAGCTGTATGTGATGTTGGTGGACACACCTTCTACAACATATCCTTAACTTGACCAAGCTTTCTGTCCTACATCGTCTTATCCAACAACATTTGATCTTAACCTAAAGTATACAACCAAAATGAATAGGAGACTACCCCCTCTTCTACCCAACTCCCACCATATACCCATTTATTTGATTTAAACAACACTCAGTTTAATTTAAATGAATTTGCGCTAACACACCCTCGTACACTCAACTCTTAGCCACATCTTTATTTATTCATCTCTTACCCACAACTCCATATATTGAACAACTACCCTCCCAGACCAACGAGCCAAAACAACATGATGATGCAAGGGCTAGTCCACATGACGAATACGTCGGTCCCTTCAATGATAATGAAGACGACGTTCTAGAACACCATGCCAACAATAACAACGACAACAACCAACAAGACATAAGCCCCTCAATATCTAACAATGCTTACAACCTACCCCACATATGCATGCTATCGACTTGGACGCAGTAGAAGAAGATCCATAATTCATGAACATGTTGGATCATGAAGGCATTTCATGTCCAGCACCTGCAACCTTTTACATTGGGATGCGATTCCATGACAAAGATTCATGTTTGTTTGCTATTAGGGAGCACCACATGAAGAACCATGTGGACTTCAAAGTTGTAAATTCTGACTAGCAACTCTTTGTTGCATAATGTCACATTGAAGGATGCACTTGGAGGTGGAGAGTTGTATTTGGCAAAAGCTGTAGATAATAGGAGATCAGAAAACTACGAGAACCCCATACCTATGCGTCACCAATATTATCTCAAGATCATCGTCAAGTTATATCAACGATGATCAGTAAAGAGATCGAGACATTAGTTAGAAATGATCCATCAATCTCGATGCCATTACTGATTGAACATAAAAAAATACTAAGCAGTTCACCACCACCTACAAAAAAGCATGGGTGGGAAAGCAAAAGGCTATTGAAACGATCTATAGCAATTGGGAGTAGTCATACAAGGATTTACCACAACTGCTCTAGGTAATCCAAATGAGTAATCCTAGGACGATTCTAAAGATACAGACACTGTCATCTAACAACCAAGATGGTGACATTAACATTTTCCATTGTCTTTTTTGGAGTTTTAAACCATGTATCAATGGGTTTCCTTGTTCAGGTGGATAGGACTTGATTGTATGTAAAGTATAGAGGTACTCTCTTGGTGGTAGTGGCATGGCATGGGAGCAACCATATTCTGCCAATAGCCTTCACCATTGTTAAAGGTGAGACAACAAGCGCCTAATTCTTCTTTCTCAAGTACTTGCGAAGGTATGTCACACCCTAACATGGTCTATGCCTAATATTAGACGGACATGAATTAACCACGCCACCACGGTGGGACAGATCTGCTGTAGTGACATCATTTGCACGTTTGTGTAGCCAATTCTTTTCAACGGCGTCATTGTGTTGCTGCTCCTATCTCTTTCCACTCTCATCTCTACTTCCTTCACCTGCTATTCGGAAATTGGAAATGGAAGACACTGGCTAGTGTTTTATTATCTTCTCTATTTCTCCTTTTTCTTGTGGATGAAATTTTATAGCGTTGCTGTTTTGCAGCATATTAATAGAAAAATATTTTTTTTATTTTTTTTATGTTTATAATAATTTTTTTATATTTTTTAAACAATTAAAGAGATTAGTATAATGAATAAAAAATGTTAATGTAATATTTTTTATACAATTAAAAGAGTTTGTATAGAAATAAAAAAAAAAGTATTAGATAAAGAAGAATAATTAGATAAAAAAAAGTATTGGAAAGTATTAACTGCTTTAGCAAAGTATAAGAAAAGAAAACTAAATATTTATGAACAACAGGTTGTTTTTTAATGATGAAAATATGAATTAAATATCAAAATATGGATATTTGAAAATTTTAATTTTATAACATTTTAAAAATTAATTTAATTGGTGACCTATAACATTGTAACCTAAAAAAAATGAAAGAGACAAATAGTTAAGTGAAAATAATTATAACATTTTTAAGAATTAATTAGAAATTTATTTTATAAAAATAATTAATTGAAGGTTAAACTATTTAGTTGATTTTTATAGTTATTTTCATTTTAAGTTTTAATCTCCCACAAGAAAATTATAAGTTTTAATCTTTACATCGTTTTTTGTAGCAGGTTGCTTACTATCAAAAAGTTTTTTTAGAAATTTAACATTGTCGTAATTTAAGCAACCAAAAGTCTTAAAATATAAAATATAATAATGAATGTTCACATGCTAAAATATTTAATATATATTTTAAGGATTATAATTTGATTTAAAGATTAAAGAATATATATTATATCTAGTATATATGTACAAAAGATTTTTATTATTTTTTATTAAAAGATATAAGAAATTACAATTCCCAATTTAATTAAAATATTAAAAAAATTTATTTTTTACAATCAATTAATTATCAAAAAATGTTAAATCTTATAAGAAGATATTATTAAAAGATTTTTTATTAACTTTTAATTAGAAGATATAAGAAATTATAAGTCAAATTAATTAAAATAGTAAAAAATAGTTAGTGTTTCATTTATTTCTATTTTGATTTAATAATTTTTTTAACTTCTATCTATATTTTAAGTTAGTCAGATATCAAGTTTATTTTGAATTGTTTCCTTAAAAAAATTGATTTATATTTATAGCAATTTTGTGTAATTACCATTTTTATTAGTATATAATATTTATTCTGATTTTTTAATATTTTTATCTTAATTGTTTATAAATCACTATTTAGAATATATTAAAAATAAAAAATAAATTATAAAATTAAATTATATGTAATTATCTTATTTATAGAAAATAATAAATACATTTCTTAATTAAATTATGTACCGAAAAATACTATAATTATCTTAATTTAAAATATTATTCGTTACCTTAATTATCTTAATTAATATTTTTTATTTTATTAACTATATCAGTATTAAATTAACTAGTAGTTAATGATAAAAACTAAAAAAAAATACTAAAAAAATATCAAAGATCTAAAAATAACAAAAAATCTTATAAGGACTAAAACCAAATAGTTAAAATATATTTAAGCCTAATAATAATAATAAGGCTTAATTACTAATTTGATCTCTTAATTTATTTATTTTATTCAATTGAGTCCCTTTATTATTTTTTGCTTCAATCAAGTCTTATTATTTTCAAAAAGTTCAATTACATCCCATAATTTTTAAAAATGCTCCATTACCCTTTTATTCAAAACAACATCATTTTTTATTACGTTTTTCACGTTGTTTTGTATAAAATTAGATGGAAAATGATGTCATTTTAGATGAAAAAAAATAACATTAAAGCATTTTTGAAAATTATTAGACCTAATTAATTTTTTGAAAATAATAAAACTTGATTGGAACAAAAAATAATAGAAAAACCTAATTAAATAAAATAAATAAATTAAGGAATTAAATTCGTAATTAAGCCTAATAATAATAATATTTGAGTAGCCAGAAGAAGTTATTATTTAAAGGACAACCCAAGAGTCGAAGACGGACTCACGGACACTGCTGCTATCAAAAAACTGGAATAGTCGGATAAGGAAGGCAAGGGCGGTGTTTGGTTCTAACTATTTAAACCCTATATATACCCTATTCTCTTTTCTAATGATCTTTCATTTCATTTCATCACTCTCTTCGTTTCGTCTTCTTTGGAATTTTGTTTTCAGAGTTTTCGTGAAAGGTTTATTATCTCGCAGAAATGATTCTTAAACATTTTGCATTTCCATGCCAGTATTTTAGCGATTATTGTTGTGAATTCACGTTACATTTCTTAATTGTGCTGAATATTCCGTTAATATTATCTATTGTTTCAATCGGTTAGGTTTTATTGGTGTCTTGTGGAATATGCACCAGAAATCAATTATTTTTCTTGTTCTAATTTTTTTTTTCTCTTTTCCGACGTTGGGTTTGTAGAACATCTTTCCATGGCGTCCCAAATTATCCGTGAGTGGTCAGGAATCAATACATTCGCACCTGCTACCCAGACTAAGTTGCTTGAACTCTTGGGAAAACTTAAACAGGAGGTTTTATTTTTATTTTTATTTACCCTCTCAAATTGTTCCTAATTTTTCATGTTTATCATTGTTTATGTTTTACTGTTGTATACTCTTTTTTTTTATTCTACTCTGCGAATTTCATGTTTGTTTTGGTGTAGAATGTGAACTCCTTGACTATACTTGTGATGGGAAAAGGTGGTGTTGGAAAATCTTCCACTGTGAACTCCATCATTGGGGAAAGAGTGGTTTCAATTAGTCCTTTCCAGGTAGGTGGTGAGACTTTCCTGTGATGGTCTATAGGGTGGTTATTGCGTTGTTATGCCATTATTATGTTTGTGTGTGTGAAGTTTTTTCTTGTGTTGCAAAGTCGGAAGGGCCGAGACCTGTGATGGTGTCGCGATCAAGGGCTGGTTTTACATTGAACATTATTGACACTCCTGGTCTCATTGAAGGGGGATACATCAATGATATGGCACTTGATATAATAAAACGGTATGTTTGAGTATAGCATGTAACATTCCATCTGTAAAGCATCTATTTGGTCTAAAAAATGATATACTGTTCTTTCTCCTTACCCTATTTTTTGTTTTGTGGGAATCTGGGTTTGTTTGAGTAGTTTCCTTCTGAACAAGACCATAGATGTGCTGCTTTATGTGGATCGCTTGGATGTGTATAGAGTGGACAACTTGGATAAGTTAGTTGCCAAAGCTATAACAGATAGTTTTGGCAAAGGAATATGGAACAAGGCTATAGTAGCGCTCACACATGCCCAGTTCTCTCCACCAGATGGATTGCCTTATGATGAATTCTTCTCACAAAGATCTGAGGCTCTCTTGAAGGTTCTTAGGTCAGGTGCCCGGATAAAGAAAGAAGCCTTTCAGGTATTTATCTCTGAAATTTGTATCTTATCCTTCAAATGCTTCTAAGTTTGTCAAAATTGTATAAGCATCTATAAGTTAAAGCATTAAGGTTTCAGTGCTCTGTTCCTTGAATGGACTCGTAGTTATCAATATAGTGGGGCAGAGCGGCCAGCCCCAAAACTGCCATAGTGGGATGGCAGATGGTGGGATGACTGCGATTTTGAAGATCGTAGATACAAGCTAGATAATTTATATTACACCAATACACCTACATAAAGGCTCAAATATAAAAAGTTACACAGTGAAAGATATATTCATAGTTAATAATCAAAAGTCACATTCTTAAGCTAAACACAAAACTCAATAACAATAAAAGTCTATAAATCAAATAAATTTAAGCCTCCAAGTGGATGATGTCATAACTGCATCAAGGGTAACCAATGAAGTAAAAAAAAATTAGAATGGAACAGAACACAAAGAGCAAAGGGGTGAGCAGGTACAACAAAATGAGGATTTAGGGAAAAAACAAAAGGGTGAGTGACCAAACAGAGTCAGAGGAAGGGTTGAAGAGAAAGGGTTGTACCTTTCTTCTTCTCCGAAGACTTTTGTGAGAACTGAAAGTAGTAGAGGATGTGCAAACTATCAACTAATAGAGTGTATGTGCAAAACCAAGAAGTATGTATGCACCGGCAAACACTTGGTGTGGGTGGTTTGTATTGAAACAGGTGAGGGAGCAGTGTATGTTGTGTGAATAAAACTTCAAACAAGGTTCTGATTGCTGTTCTTATGAAAAAAAGGGATGAAATCATGAAAATATCCCCAAAAAATTGTCAGACAAGGGGCAAAAAGGGCGGGGTGGTAAAACCCCCCTATTTCAGCACAGTGGCTGCAACAACTGTGGGTATGACAGACATGACACAGTAACCCTCTGGTGATGCAGTTTCTGTAGCGGGGACCAGCCGCAATGCAACACGACATGTTGTGATAGCGCTGGTATTGATAACCATGAATGAGAAGAAAAAGATTGGCCATGTTGATCGTGTTTTCCAAAGGCATTGCCTTATGTAAGTTTTTGTTTGCTTGGGCGCATGCTTATCTGTATAGTTAGTTTTGTTGCTTCATTCATGACTCATGGCCAATTGATATGCATGGCCATATTGGTACAGAGCAATGTTTTGAAGCCCAGACTGAACTGTCTGGCTGGACTGGGGGTTAACCATCAATGGTCCACTGGATGAACTGGTTGTGCCCCCAAACCTGGTTTGTTGAAAACTGGGTTTGAAATTTGTGAATCAAACATGCCTTGACAGATTGAACTGGTTCAATTTATTTGAAAATTTGCACTAAAAGAGTAAACCAAGAATTGAACTGGGGCACGTGCATTGGTAGGGTGGCGTTCAACCACCACACTAGTTCTATCTCTTAACAATACATCTCAAACTATTTTAAATTTGGTATGCCCTTTTGAGAAGTTATTAAAAGTGGCAATTGTAAGAACTGAACCAGGATATATAAAAGATGATGGACTCGTACCAAACCATTTGCATATCTCTTTCTCAGGATTGATTTTTCTTATATAGTATGAAATCCATATTATATGGTTAGCATATTGACTGTAATATATATGTTTACATATGGTAAATAATGTAATAAACATTAATATTAAGTTATTGTCTTATGTCATGAATCAATTATGTTAAAAATATAATTTTAATATTTTTCAATTTTCTTTATAATTTTTACTTATATGCATAACCTTTGTTAGTTATATCCTTTACATAGTATCATTTATTTGTTGGATATACATGAATGTATAATTCCAGCATGACCCTGGCTCAACTGCAGCCCAACCCAAAACTTCGAACCTCTTTCTTTACGACTTCATAGGTTTTAAAAAATAGAGGCATAGTGTAAACATAGTTGTTAATGCTATAGTGGCGTAGCAGTGTGGTGAGCTCCATAGTGGAGAGTTTTTGTGTGTGGCAGTAGTCTCAGCCATGAATAATTGTCACTCCCAAAGTTTGTAGTCATTGCTACTGCTACTGTTGACCGAGGAAAATCCCTTCATTACACCTATTATTTGTAGGACAGTGGTCCTTTTCTCTCTCTTTTTTTTTGGATATTTCAAACTTTATTTGAAAGAAAGGGAGAGACCCACTCTTTCTGTCATGAGAAGTTGAGAATGAACATGAGGCTAAACAGGAGCACTGCTGAAGAGCGCCTCCATTTCCGGCAAATACGCAGCTCCAATGTCAGTTTTGGTGGTTTTGCAGCTTTTTGGTGAACATTTTCCCTTTTTCTGCCCTTCTGTTCTGTTCTCTCCGACAGAGCTCTCTGTCCCTTGCTCTCCACAGCTCTTCTGTTCTCTGTCCAATAGACCAACACAGGTCTTTCATTTCACTGTTCTGTGCTTTTCCTTGTCTTCTAAGTTCTAATGAGTTTTGACCTCATCACTGTTCTCTATTTTTTTTATTCCTGGACTTATGTTGTTATCAACTTGTGTGTGTTTAGATTAAAACCATGATTTTTTTTCCTATTAATTATAAATGTATTTAATTTTTGGTAGTTTTTATTTTTGAGCATTTATATATGTGTAGTATACATTTGTTAACTTGTATTTATAATATTCAAAATAGTGGTCATCCCACTATGTGCTATCTTGCTATAGTAGTTCTTTTACTGGCTGCTCTGCACCACTATGTGGGATTGATAATGTCAGCGACTCAGCATAAATATTTCTTGTGAAACTTTCCCTTTGTGTTGGTTCATAATTTTATTTATCCCTGCTAGTACACTGCTTTATTACGTTGGCTGTTGACCTTTCTGTAGAGTGTAGCTCCCCTATTGGGTTTTTCTTGAATGTTAGGTGAGTAAAAATTTAAAGGTTTTGGTAGGAGGTGAGGACTGCAAAGCTTTATTGGGGTATGCTGTATATTCTGTCAAATGGTCTATCTGGTTGAAGTGAAATATATGGAATTTCAAGGAGATACATTATTCTCTATGAAGCCCACATAATTAATACCAGATGGGTATATGATATGGCATGGACATGGTGATACAAGAAATTCTTAAAAATTTAAAATACAATATGATAGGGACTTAGTTGTTATGGGGTGCTTAAGTCTCACATCAAGTAGTATGGGATGTTCGGTGAAGTACTTAAGTGTTTGGTTCACCCCCCTTAACAGCTAGCTTTTAAAAGAGGGTTCGCCAAGTGCTTGGATGCTTATCAATTGATAGTGCTTGGTGCTTATCACAATATAACCTAGATATGCCAACACTTAACACAGTTATAAGAAAAAAAAATTACATTAATGCAAAATAATTGTAAAAATAAAATAAAATTACAGCCATGTTTGATTTGTTTCAATGGTCAGTGAAGATGATGCTTCAATAGTCAGTGAAGATGTGAATAGATGCAATGTGTAAAACTAGAGGATGCAAGACCAGTGATATTGAGAGACACAGAATAGAAGCATTGTGTGAGACCTAAGTGTATCAATTAATAAATTTTAAAGAAAAATAATTGGGATTCATAACTTATCCTTTTGTTATGGGACATAATTGTTTTTTTGGCTTTTCTTTCATTTTAAACTCTGTACTCTATGAACACATGGTTTCATTCTGGGGATTTATTGATAGATATTCTGTGTATTGGGAGAGCATCATTCTGTTGTGTAAATTACTTTTCTTGTTGGTTATAAACTTGTATATTTGTTTTTTCTTTCCAGCTTTACTTTTTGCTGGCTTGTTCCTTTTTTTAAAATAATTTTAATGTCAAGAATTGTTATCTGTTGCTTTTCACACATACCTCTTTTTGTGTATGTGTATAACTAATAATTTTCATGCTTATATCTTGCTTTTTTGGGTAAAATCCTAGGCTTCTTCTATTCCTGTTGTTTTGGTCGAGAACAGTGGGAGATGCAACAAAAATGACAGTGATGAAAAGGTTGGAAATTTGCTTCATTGCATTTATTTATATCTTTTTAATTCATTTATCTTGCTTAGTCTGATCAAGAGAATGTGTGCTTCTTGGTGTCAGGTTCTTCCAAATGGGACTGCTTGGATTCCTCATCTAGTCCAAACAATCACAGAAATTGCATTGAACAAAAGCGTGTCTATTCATGTTGACAAGGATTTGATTGAAGGGCCAAATCCGAATCAGAGAGGAAAATTATGGATTCCTATCGTGTTTGCTCTCCAAGTACGTGCTTGAACTTTGAAGCTTATTTTGTTGTCTCATTATACTGACAGGAGCAATGATTTCTTTCTCTTCTCTTATTTTTATTGTTCCTGTCTGCAGTATTTCCTTCTCATCAAGCCAATAAAAGGATTGATCGAGAGGGACATTGCAAATGAGAGAAAGCCAGCATGGGAGAGACGTGATGCCGGTTATCGTAAGAGAGATTTATATTAGCTGTGCACTTCTTCGCCCATGAAATTCCATTGATGTTTAGCTTCCTTTGCTGACACTTTTGTCCGTTGTCTTTGTTTTCTGAGTGAACTTGGATGATTTCCTTATATTGTAATTGCTAGTAGTCTGCGGCATAGGAATTTGTTTGTGACTGAGAGAATTGCCTGTATGCTGGGAAGTTGATTGCTTTTGCATGATTCAGTTTGTTAGTACTTAATATAAAACTACCCCGAAGTATCGACTATTAATGATTAATGGTATGAAATATTGAAAACTACTGCAGAGCACAACAGGGATTAAGTGACAGTGGGAATAATTTACAACCTTTTTGTGGTCTTTCTTTTGTGCCTTCAAAAGTAAGGGTTGATATCATTTCGACTGAGGGTTTAAACTGAAATCTACCCGAGAAATGTTTTGATTTATGGCACATGGTTTGGTTTTGTTTAGTAACAGAACTTTTGTCTTGTCCATTTTTATGGGTTTTGCATTCCGCAACTTAACACGTGGATTATTAGAATGATAATAATAAAACACTGTTGGATTCCCAACGACCTTATAGCATAAATCAAGGGTTAGATTATTTTAAAGTTTGATATAATTGATTTTAATAAAATTAATGTTGAATTATTAATTGATTGAAATGTGTTTTAAAATAATTTTAATAACAGACACCAAGGTGTTATTTGTCACAGTTCAAACATTATGTTTTGTCGTTCTATTTACAGTGAATTTATAATTAAATTTTTATGGTAAGTTTGAGGGTGTTTAGTAATATTTTTAGTTTATTTTAGTTACTTATATTTTTTGAAATGTTATTCTAATTAGCGTTTCAGCTCTAAGCTGAAAGTTTTTTTTAAGTAGATTTTAATCCTTGTTATATTTTCATAATCTCTCATCTACTTATCATTTTTGTATATAAATTAGAATAATTATTTTGAATGATAGCATTTTTAGTTATTATTTTTTCATGAGAATATTTTTAGGAATTTTTTTAACTTATTATCTCTTTCAAACTATTGTTTTCAACATTTTTAGTCTTAAATTGAATTATATATTTTTTTAAAATTATTAGTAATTAAAAGTTAACATTGTATTATAATAATTATTTATTATAAATTAAGATTATAATTTAAATGTTTAAAATATTTATTTATTGCGAATTTTAATTATAATATAAGTAATATATTTAAAAATAATTATTTATTATAAATTTAAATTACATAAAATAAATATTTATTTTGTGAAATGCAAATAGTAATTTAATTTTAACAACTTAATATTCTCTCGTTCGACGATTCGAATGATTCCTTAGTCACCCTCTCAGTCAATCTGATGCACTGATGCTCCATCTAGTCACGCAATGGTTTGCTACTACAAACTACTTTTTTTAATTATTATTTTAATATTATACTTTATTTTAATTTTTAATATTTTATCTTTGCTGAAAAAATTCAAGGTTATGAGGAAAACATGCACTTTTTTCAAAGAAATGTTATTTAAAAATTAAAATTATATTTATACAAAATTAAAAAATATTTTCTTTAAATAAATAAAATTTTATTTAATTAAATTTTAATATATTTTTTGTTGAAAAAGAAACACTTTACAAAAATAAAAAATCAATAAATGTCACAACATGCATTGCTTGCTAAAATAATAGGTTGTTAATTTCTTGAGAAAAAATCAACAAAATCATTAAATCTCATTTCTCTATAATATAATATTGTCAAAATAATAATATAAATTCTTTTATATTATCTCATTTTATTTAATAAAAATATTTATAAATTCGAATAAAATTAAATTTTATTTTTCCTATTTTTTAAGATGATAAATGATTTGAAATAAATTAAAATAAGAAAACTTATAATTATTAAAAAATATATAGTTACTAAATTTCAAGTTCTAACCAAAAAAATAATTATTTAATCTATATTATTTAACACTTGTCACATAATTTAACATTTAGTTTTACAAGTACTTTCAATTAAATCAACTACCTTGTCAATTTTCAGTTTTTGACTAATTTTTTTTACTTTAGTTAACATATTTGCTAATATTATTAAACATACTCCGGTAGTGAAATTAAAAAAAAAAAAAAAGAGAAGATAAAATATCTTTTATTTTTAAATTAAGAAAGTTATATGATATTTATAAAAACAAAAGATTAAAACGTTAAAATTGTTTTAATATATTATTTTATTTATCATCATAAAAAATTCTATTAAATTAGAAAACATTTATAGTTGCTTATATGAAGATAAAATATCTTTTATTTTTAAATTAAGAAAGTTATATGATATTTATAAAAGCAAAAGATTAAAACGTTAAAACGATATTTCTTCTTCTTCTTTTCTGAGATTAAAAGAAATCATTTTTGCAATTCAAATTCCTTAATTTAATTAAAGTGAGATAAATAGGAGAAATAGATATGAGTTAAGTTACGAGTGGCATTAAACACATTAAATTGATCTGTGTGTGTGTTACCAAACACGTGGACTAACTGGCGAGTCTTAAGTATTATGTAAAAGGATACTTGTGGTTTCATAGCAAAAATAAAACATCAATTATGTTTTGGCTTTTGAAAGTTTTTATATTTATACAAATTGGGTTTTAACAAATTGATAACTTTGGTAAGTAATTTGCGTAGCGAACATTTTTATTTTAAAAAATCCATAGAAAGTAACATTTTACGGGTGTCAAAATGTATAATTTACGAAGGGAATTTATCCATATATTTGAAGAAGAAGATGGAGGAAGGGGAAAAAAATAATTAAGAATCATCTCTACCCAATTATCGAATTTAAATATATATATTTTTTCAGAGTACCAACATGGGTATCAACACATGAATGAACTAAAAAGGATAAACAAATACAATTATACAAACTAAACTTAATATATTAATATTATCAAACGGCCACACCTTTACCTATGGAAGGAATCTTAATCCTTTGTTTCTCAGCGTGGAAATAAAGTGAAAATTAGGGTGAGAGGAAAGAAATAGGATAGTAAAAAATTAAGTTTGTATGTTTGGTAGTATGGAAATAAGAAAGTGAAAGAAGAAGAAATTGGTGGGACTAGCACTATTTATTTCTCTTCAAGAATGGGTGGAAATAGTGTAGAAATTGGGATTGGAAGCTAAAGTTTATGAAAATGCCCACAAAAGACCCGTGCATCTAATAGCTACCCGTGGAAATAGTCTACTATCACACATATATGGTAAACTATTGGATCTATTATTGCTTTATGATAGTTGACTATGATCATTTCCAGAGTTTTATCATGTTGCATTAGTAAATTATCACTTATGTATAGTTAACTATTCAATCTTATTTAGAAGCATTATATTAGTTGAACAAAAAATACATGTACACAAGAGCAAAAAAAGAAAGGCAACATTAATTTAATTTTTTTCTTTTTTTTTCACTCAAACTAAACAATCATATAATATTATTTTTATTCTATTTCATTGCTATTTTTCTATAGACAAACAATTTATATTTTTACTTTATTTCTTATCTATTTCTCTCGTCTCTATTTCTCGCCGACCTATTTCTCTCCACTTTATTTTTTCTCTCGCTGCCAAACTGGGGGTAAGTCTTCATGAGGGCTAAACGGCGTTGATGTCAAAGAGAAACGACGACAAACAAATACGCACAAAGAGTAGTGACACGTGACACACGCGTGGGACCCGCCACCTCGGTGAACGACGACGTCCATTTAAAACGCCGCCGTCTGTTCAATTCAACGCTGAGATTCATAACGGGTCTCTTTCTCTCTCTCTCTGAAATCCAATCATTTCCCGAAAGACAAAACAAAAAGAAATCGCGTTCAGACACACACACAACACAAACACCACCACCAATCCCCAATCCCTAACTTTTCCCGAGAAAATTTCCATTTTCTCCCTCAGATTCCCGGAAATATTATTCAGAACGCGTATTTTGGTACTGCGAAGCTCCGGCTTCCTCTGCCAATTCAATTCGTCGTCGTTTTCGCCAATTCCAATCCTCTTGTTGGGTTCCGAATGTGTCGATTTCGGGTTGAAGAATGAGTTCTCCAAGCTCTTCTGGTGTCTGTTTATTGGTTTCCTTAGATCTCTCTTCAAAATCTCAACAATCTATGCGTTCAGATTCTCTTGTCCAATTTTAAGTCTCCGTTGGGTAAATTAAATTTCAATTTCCTTTGTTATTAGATTTCTAGGTTTGTTGTGAAACCGTGCACAGTTTTGTTTTTGTGTCCATAAATTGACCAAATTATTTTTTTAATTTTTTTTCCTATAAATTTTAGTTAAAGGTGTTTGACTTGGTTTTTATCGATGTGAAGTGCATGGATGGTAGTTAGGTTCCAGTACTATTGTGAAAGTACCAATTAAATTTGATGATTTTATTTTGTTGTTCTTGCGAAATTTATCAGGACTTGATTTTTTTTTTCTTGTAAATTGTAGTGAGTATAACTATACCTATGTATCACGCAAAGAAATTTTCGCCGGCTAGCATGGTGCCACATAAAGCTCAAGGCGGTGCTGAACAACTTGCAAATGTTGGGGTTTTGGGTGGATCTGCTGTAAAAAATGCCCCACCTGCTGGGGGAAGTGGGAAACAACGTTTACGGTGGACATCTGATCTTCATGACCGTTTTGTGGATGCCATTACGCAACTTGGTGGACCAGATAGTGGGTATTTCTTTTCAATATTGAGATTAACACACTTTCTCTAGGGATTTTTTTTTTTCTTGGTGATTTATCGTTGTTTTGCAAAAGCATGTAGGGAAGAGAATGCAATATGGGAATTGCTTGTCACATTTTCAAGTGTGTAATGTTGTATGTAATCCTCACTTAGTTTAGCTATGAAGGCTGGTTATGTGTTTTTATTGAAAGCTGTGATCAATTTATTCTTGTAACTATTGAGATACTTCCTCATTTTGTTACTTACGTTCCAAGGATTGCATTAAGTTTCTTACTAATTGACAATACCGTGTTTGGACTGCACGAATTGAATTCTATTTAATGTAGCCATTAAATGAGAGCTAATCCTACTTTTTGAAATATAAATGATTTGGAAATTTTGTTTTGCCTCAAACCCAGTTCAGTTGCACCTTTTTAATGATTTTGAAAATTCTTTGGCAAGTGCCAATTTTTTATTTAAGAAAAAATAGTCAGATCTGATACACATTTTTGAGTAAAACAAAAACTAGCAATGGTGAGTTATGTTGGAATAATTCCTATTGTTTCTTCTTTCTGTGGAATCAATTAATTGGCAGCACAGATTGTTATTTGAAACTGCTGGCTTCAACTTTGTGTGCAAGCCAGGCAGGTAGACACTGTACTTTCCACTTAGAAATTCACTTGAGATTTTAATATTTTCAGCTGCTGATTATTTTTACTTGATGTAGACTCTGATGGAAAATGCTACACTTTTTCTTCCCTTTTTGTTTTGGCTTTTACTACTTTAGCCTGATGATCTGCAAAAAATTTTGCTATTTCCCTGGAAACTTTTAAAATTTTTTAATTATTCACAACAGGAGCAACACCAAAAGGTGTTCTTAGAGTGATGGGTGTTCCTGGACTGACCATTTATCATGTTAAAAGCCATTTACAGGTATTATTATCTGGTTTAATAATTTAGGTATGTTCACATAAAATGTCAACTTTTTTACTTAATTTGACATTGATTCTAATTCCTCTTCAATATCATTATATGTAGAAATATCGCCTTGCAAAGTTCTTGCCTGAATCACCAGCTGATGGTAAAGGTTCCTTGTTTTTTCTTGCCCTTCCTTGTTTTGACTTCACACTTTCAACTAAATCTGTGGGATTTTTTTTTATTATTATTTTTTTTGGACTTTCAGACTCTAAAGATGAGAAAAGGAATTCTGGAGACAGCATTTCTGGTGCAGATTCTTCTCCGTGGGTATCTTAATTGTTTTCCTAAGATAATTTATAACTCCTTAAATGTGCTTCCTCTTCTTCTAACATTTTAATAAAACTTTTATGCCCTCCAGGGGATTGCCAATCAATGATGCCCTAAGAATGCAGATGGAGGTTCAGAAACGTCTGCATGAGCAGCTTGAGGTTTGGTACCTGATCTTACTATTTTTCCTAATTGCTGAAAGAGAACACTATTTAGCCCACAAATGCTACTACTTTTCCCTCTACTTGTTCATTAATCATTGGTTAGAGGTTTAGAAAGAGTTATATGCTAAAAGAGCAAAAAAGAAACAAAAACAATGATAATACATGCTAATCTGTAAACAGGAAGTAATGCAAAAATAATGGGTTAGGAATATTCCTGTATCTCGCTGAAGATAGCATACAGATCATTCCTATTCTGTTCAGAGTTCATACCACATACAAAAGCTTTTACAAGTATCTAATGTTCACAGTACATCTGATTGTGCCTGTTGTATGATTAAACTTGGATACTCTACCTCAACCATCCTTGTATTATATCATTTCCTTAACAATTTCGGCCATTGACAAATAAAGTAAATTTTTTTAGTTATACAGTATGAATGATTTTATTTTTTGTTGATTGAATGAAATTGGAACATGTGACATGTATCTTAAAGAGGAATAACTGAATAAGCATTCATATGGCTGATGAGTGATTGGTCTAAATTTAACTTACAATAGAAACTTCAAATGTCACTAATAATTTGAGAGATAGGTCGATTTTTACACCAATGGTTTAAGACTTAATATCAAATTCATTTATTTTTTCTTCATTTACCAAAACTTTTTGTACAGTCCTTAAGTACATTGGGGGTAAATAGATGGCATTGCTTAATTGTTTGGCCTGTAATTTTATGTAATTCTTTGAAACATGCCAATTATGTTTGGTTAATCTGTGAGTCGTGCATCTGGCCGGGTAAACCCATCACGTATATCTATTAAATCAGTCTTCTGATGAAGAGGAATGATTAGCTTCTATTTAGCCTCATGACTTGCGTACACCAATAATAAGATGAATGCTACTTGTTAAATTTCATAGTATTGTGCTTCTATGAGTAAGCATTTCTGATAATAATAAAGCTTTTCATCTTTTTCAATGATATTCCAGGTTCAAAAGCAGTTACAAATGAGAATTGAAGCACAGGGTAAATACTTGCAAAAAATCATAGAGGAACAGCAGAAACTAGGTAGTACCTTGACAACCTCGGATTTGTCCCATGATAAGCAAAATCATCCCCAGTCAGAGGCTTCTGGATCTAGTGATGCCCTTGCAAGCACTTTGTCTCCACATAAAAAACAGAGAATCGATGATGGTTCCAAGGATGGCTTCACTGCTTCCCAATTAAGAAAGACTGCACAAAAGCATGACTGCAATGTTGGTCAGTTGGATCCAAACTTGTATCATGATGCTGGGTTTGGATTTGATTTGGAGACAAAAAATGATGAAGATAAGGAGAGTGGACAGTAAGAACTAGGTTCCATTTGTAGGTCAATGTGTGTCTAATTTAATGTGTAGTGTATTTTTCTGGTAGAAAATACAAATCATGCTTTGTAAAGTATATTTCCCGCAATCCATTTGTACATATTAATGTAGATATAGATGCATTCTTCTCTCCTGTTGTGAGAGTCATAAACACTGCACTCTCCACCCAACAGAAATGCTTTGACATGCATTACACGTGTGGTCATGGATGATGAATGTTGGGTGCAGGATACTTATCAGTGTTCAGGTTGTCATGGTCCAAGTCAATATCAAAAGTTATCAATTAGCTGGTGATGACATTGTTCGATCCTTCTAGCCAACCTAATCATGGGAGATAGAGCTTGGTTCTTATTGTTGGAGATAGTAATGACAAACCTCCCTTTGTATTAACTTTGTGTTTTCTTCGAGGTTAATGATGTTTTCATATATCCCACTTTAGACTCGTGAATGTGATGCTATCTAACCTTTATAATAAAATGAAATTGTTAGAGACACCCTCCTTCCCCCTAATATCTCTACTTAAGGTACCGATATTTTGAAATTTCTTATCATATTTTAATCCTTGCATTTTACACATATGTTGAAATTTATTTATTTCTGTCGTGTGACTTGTTTTGTTTATTATGTAAAATAATTTGCAGAGCCTTGTTTGGTGCAAAACTTGTTCTTACTATGGCGTATTTAAAAAGAAATGAAGGAAAGATGTAGAAGAATTGTATTTACCGTTACTATTTATAACTGTCAAATCATTCACTAATAAAAATTATCATTATTTTTTTCCAGCTCTTAAGGTGCGGAGCAATATGTAGATCAGAACGTCCATCTTAATGAGTAAGAAAATTAAAGATCAAAGATGAAAATTAGTATACCAAAAAAAAAAAAGATGAAAATTAGTCTGCTCCTTAAACACATTCCCAATTGGTCCATATGTATCTACAGTAACTGAAATATGTAATTTGAAAATTATAAGATATTACTAATTAACCATTATTTTAACCCAGAATCTTATATAATGAAGAAAAACTGTATTTTTTATTTATGTTATTATTTCCTTATTAAGGTGGAAATGAAAGGTAGACGGTGTGGGAGTAGGAATGGCAATGGGTAGGATTTGAATAAGATACTATAGTACTTGTTTTCATACTTGTGTTTTAAAAAAATATCCATACCCGTGCAGATAGCAACTTTAATCCTCATTTCCGTACTCGCTAAGCACTTATATATTCATACCCGCACTCGCTACCCGTACTTTATTTGTGTAAAAAATCAATAAATCAATAAAAATATGTTAATTAAAAAAATGCTATAACTAAATTGAAAAATCACTCTATCATTCAAACATAACCTTAAATCATCAAAATATAACATTAAAAGCATTCAAACATAACATTAAAATTATCCAAACATAACCTTAAATCATTCAAACATAAGTTATAACTCAACAACATTAGAAACATGATCATTCTTAAATGTAATGCTCTAATTATTTAACATAGTTATTAGAAACTTGGATATCATATATTGGTACTCTTCAAGACTGGCCAAAAAATAGGACATTGACTCTAATTATCTTATAATTATATTGCCTATAATAAATAGTTACAGATTATGGACAATTAGTATATGAACACCCAAAGTTGCGCACAAGCACACCCAAAGTTGAAACTTGTATATACCACAAATATAACAAATAATATAATGGTTTCAAACAATTTATTAAGCACAAATAATTAAATTATTAGCTCATAATTAATTCATGTCTTCAATGATCAATATTATGCTTTAATAATTAAAGTAATAATTAATAAAGTGTGAGTGTGTGTGTATAAGATATTTTAATTAAATTATTATATATATATAATAAGTGCGGGTATAGAACGGGGTGAACACTATAATACCCATCCCTGCTCCCATTCTCATAAAATTTATAAGTAAACACCCGCCCTCAAACCCATCCTCAATAAGTAGGTATTTACCCTACCCATTTACGGATATTTTTGCAGATAACCATAGGGTCTGGGTACACTTTGCCACCCCTATGCGAGTCCTGTAATTTAGCAAAGATTTCTTGGTGAAAGCTGGTCTCCACTTTTTACCATTATAGCTTCACGTCACACAGGGTTTTGTTCAAAACTCTAGAGTTTAATAACAGATCCAGAATTATCTTCACTCTTTAGATGTATATACTAATATTATTTACAGAATGATAACTTTTAATTGTTATTCATTATTTCACGGTACCCCAAGGCTACTCATTACCACGTTCTTTCCGATGAGATAGGTTTTCGACTTGATGAACAACAGGAGCTTATACATTTTATTACCAACGATTAAGATGGAGGAACCTTTTCATTATTGTTACCTTATTTTAAAAAGCAAATTTTCAGATCCATGATAAATTTAATCTCAAGTCTCTGGTTAAAAAATATATCATTTCAAGTATTAAAGAGGCTCTTCTTTTTTGGGTGAACTCAAGGCATTTTTCAACCAGAATTTAAAAGACTAATCTCTCGAAATACTAGAATTTATTTTAAGAGATAATATCCCTTAACAAATGCTCTTCCAACCACTAACCAGATGGTAGTAAATGCATACAATAAAAGTACTAGTTCTGGACGTACCCCAAAGAAAAAAAATTGCTAGTTTTGAAGAGTCGTGTCTCAGACCAGTAAACTTGCAAAACAATGAAAAATATAAAAACTGAGAAAGATAATGAGAAAAACATCACTAGCTTTTTCAAAAAGATAAAAGGACATAATAGTCTTAGCCTTTTTACAGCACATGACATCGCAACTGCATCAAGCTACGAAGGTTCCTAAAACTTCCTAAATTACTTGACAACATGCGCAATTCTAGTTCTTTTGTGGATAGCAAAATCAGTTTCCTTATATGCAGGATTAAACTTATTTGTAATTCTCTTGAAAACTTCTTCAGACTAAAGACAATACATATTAGAAAATATTTTACAAAGTCTAAATAAAAACATTTATACTTATGTGTTCTTCATCCTACGTTTCCGGATAATCTATTTTACATCATTAATGCATAAGAAACTTGCATCTTCACAAGCAATGCATGCTGGAACTATAATCAATTTCATGCCCTTTTCCTGGAAAGTGGTCGGAAGAGCCATATATTTGTCATCAAGGGACGTAACACACTGTTTCAGCCACTACATCAAGCATACTCTGATTACTTGCGAATGGGATGTTGGCAATTTTAGATTATATGAATATGATAGTTGTTAATAGTGTTGAGTTCAAAACCCTTTTTAATTATGTTTTAATTATGACAAACCTTCTGAAGACAAATTATAAGCTTTCTGAGTAAAAGTCTACTGATGAGTTTGCTTGAGTGTATTCATAAAGACAGGTTCAGTGAAAAACATCTTTTGAAGTGAACTCAAGACTAATGTGAGCTAACTCATAAAGCTTCCACACTTAAAGCATGAAAGCTCTGAAAAGGATTCGATGTCCAAATGCAATATACTGAGATGAACTTATCAAGCTCAATGAATGAAGAAGATGATTCAGCCAAGTGAAGAAATCACAGCTCAAGAACAAGAAGAATATTGCTCTTGGTAGAACAATTATGTGCAATCATGAAGGAACAACATATGCAGAATAATTTACATGTAAAGAGAAACATATAATGCTCAAAGTGATATTCCAAAATGAAAATGCAGAATGTACTGAAGTTCTACACAAGCAAACTGACATGAAGTACTACAAGACTACAACATGCTCTGAATGGAATTTCATCAGTAAGAGGGTGATTTTTAAGGAACATATCTTAAGCTCCAGAAATGCTTTTAATGTGATCTTGAAGTCTATGGAAAGATAAAAGAGAGCTCTACATTTCTTGTGCAGAAGTCATGAGCTGATATGACTTAGATCATGAGTAAAAATGGACATGAATTTGCAGACACTGTTCTGCATTGCAGCATTGACATAGTGCAGTAATTTGAGCATAACTTGAGCTCTAAAAGTGAGATTAAGGCGTTCTTGGTGGCTATGGAAAGCTTGAAGAAAGATCTACATCTTTCGTGAAGAATTCAAAAGATAATATGGCCTGGATCAAGGAAAAATTTGGACTTGAAGATGAAAACATTGTTCTGTCCTGACAACTTGATACAGCCGCAATATTTTAAGTATATCTTGAGCTATAAAGATGCAAATAACATGATTCCAGTGCCTATATTTCAAGAACGGAATTAGCTACAAGTTTCATGAAGACATTGAATACCAGTTTGGCCATGCAAAAGGTCATAAATTCAAATACAGTTGCAGACCCAATAATCTACATATCAGAATAATGGAATACAAGTCTGTTAAAGTTTATCATCAAAGTATTCCTATAAGAAGAACCTATAAATGCTTTCCATCTATATTAGAAAACCCTTCGAGAGTAGTTTATAAAATGAAAATGACTGCATCCGGAAGCTTCATGAAAATATTGTTTAAAATGAGTTCATCAAAATACTTGATCAGAAAGGTTGATCAGAAGCTTCTGAATTAAGGGATGTGACAGCTGTAAAGTAAAAAGTAAGCTAACAACTTCTCTATACAGCACGTAAAGTTGTTGCAGCTGTACCATAAGCAGGAAAAGTCATCCAATTGTCCCCCAATGACTAGTTTGGCTTAGGGAGTCTATATAAGGAAAAATTACAACTGCAAAATGCTAGAGGAGAAAGCCCACATAGTTCAAAAACATGAATCAACTCCTCTCCCCACTCTAGGACCTTTCTGAATGTCAGAAAGGTAGCAAAAGGAGTATGTCTAGCTTAGAGCTTTAAGGATATCCACACATTGTGTGTTGTTAAGCTGGAAAGTCATCATAAACACTATCTCCTGTGTTTGTAATCTATATTTATCCCAAACCAACTAAGTGGGTTAGGTTTGGTTGAGAGAGAAGTGTTTGGTAAAGCTCATGGAGGCCAGGCATTTTGGAATACTGCTCAAAAAGCAACCTACAGAGGCTGGGATAAAAGAATACTGTCCATGCTTGAAGAGGTTGAGAATACTTGTATTTTCTCCCAAGAACAAGTGTTGTGCTGTGGTTGAGAGTAACCTGCAAAGGTTGATAATACTGGTGATTTACCTCCCTAGACCAAATGTGTTGGTGTTGTGGTTAAAGTGTTTCGTTGGGTTTGTAAGGTGCTCGGAGATGAAGTATTTGTATTGGTGTATTGTCTTCCTCCCAAGAATTGGTATAGTTCTGTGGTTGAGAAGAACCTGCAGAGGTTTAGAATACTAATTGTTGTAGCTTGATGAGGCATTAAAGAATACTTGTATGCTGATTGTGATAGTGGAGAAATCTCACTTTGTGCATAGGGATTGGATGTAGCCCAACATTTGTTTGGGTGAACCAGAATAAAATCCTGTGTGCAATATTCTTTTTCCCTCTCTTTTTGATTATGCAAGTGAGTGGCACGCATAACATTACTACATCGAAAAGGTGCACATCAAATAGATGCACATCAAAAATTCCACATCAAAAAGAATGGTGTATCAAAAACTGCATCAGAATTTAGCATCAAAACGAACTTTAGAATGGACCAATACTTATATTTGAGTATTAAATCTTCTGAACATAAGCATACTAAGTATTGGCATCAAAACTTTTTGAGCACTAAGTTGGTCTTGAGTAGAATCTCAGAAAGGTCAGACTTGAAACAAAAAGTTGGCAAAGTCACATTTCAACCCCCTTTCTTGTGACATTCTGATCCACTTCAAATAGTTCTAGTTGGTTTGATTAGAGTGGTTTAACTTCATGAGTAAATAGTGTATACATTGACAATGTAAAGGATTTCTATATTATCATCCAATCACAAACCGCCATGTATGGTACTTTTACAATAATTATTTTAAAAGTCATATTAACAATGAGTTTTGATTAATTAACAGTGTAAAATTTTACACTAACATTACATAGAAATTGAACTCTTAACCTTTTTTTTATTAGAACTAACTTCATTATGATGGTAGGAATTCAGCAAAATTTTTATGTTTGCGAGTATACCTGGACCCCACCTCCAACAAAGCTACCAAAAAATAATGTTTCAGATAGTCCATTATATTGATCTCATGTTCAAGTGATTTGATTTCCAGCACTTGCACCTAATTGTGACTCAGAAGAGAGTGGCATGTGTACCACTGTTCCATAGTAATTGACATTACTGTTCACTCATCATTTCATGATAAGATAAGATTAATAACAGCTTCTTTGTCTAGTGTAGTGTTGTCCCTCTTCTTCACCTTAACAATCCTTTCATTTCTATCCAGGCATACTCAGTAATTAGGCAAACATAAATTGTGTACTATACTCGTTTGAAAAGAAAAAGAATGTTAAGAAATTTTTAAATAAAATCCCACTTCATACAAAATGTGAGATGAAGTTGATCACATTTGCACTCCACCCTACAGATTTTAGCCATTCAAATAATATGAAAATACTTGAAAATGTTTTTTTTTTTTTACCGAATAACAATTTTTATTCCACTTTGATAGTTTATACTAACCCTTTCATCCTCCCGAAACAAGGACAACCTAGAAAACTTCAAACAAATGAAATTTACGGATTCAGATCCTCTGCAGTTGTTTTTTAAAGTTTAAACTGCATGAATCTTAGCCCTTAAAATATTGGTTGTTTTATAAAAAAGTTATAAATAGTTGTGTACTGTCAATGGAAGCCATTGGATCTAAACTGCGCCGGGTGCAGTTGATTTTTGAACTCTAGAGGATCCATATACGGAATTTACAATTGCAATGAAACAATGGACAAGTTCTCCGGTGGTCCTCCTTTAGAAATTGTATACAGTGGACCGTTAAATGTGACCCATTTTAGCCTTTAGTTGGCCATTTTTTTTTGTGTGACACGTCAGACATAATTTTTTTGAAACTTTTACAATGACAATTACACCCTTCTTATATTGACTGTATAATCCTTCAATAAAATGACCGTTAAACCCTTAGAAAGCTCCTCAAGTAATGACCTAAAAAGTGAATTGAAAGAAAGCATCACAGACCTCATGTTCCTACAATTCCTAAGCTCAACAGGCAATGAACCATTAAGCTGGGCAAACACAAGGTCCAAAATTTTCAAACTCTCCAACTCCCTAATGAACCTCGGAGTCAAACACCTCAAAGGTCTAGCTTGGTCAATGATTGCAGCTTCGCCATTTCCTCAGGCAAAGGACCCTCAATGGAACAGGAAGGGGAGTAGAAAATTTCAAGTATTGAGAGCAACCCAATTTCCCTCGGCAAAGTCGCAGACAACTTATTAACCCCTATTAAGATCACAACAAGTGTATCCGTTGTACAAGTAATAAAGTGAAAAGTAGAGTTATTGTCTCTACAGAAATTGTGATTTAATCTCAATTCAACCAACTTATTACTTGCGTGTTTATAAATTAAAGAAAGATTAAGAATTTTTGTGATTTTTGAAATTAAAGAGCAAAAGAAAACAAGAATGCAATTAAGAGATATTTAGAAAATTGATGAGCAAAAACAATTAGGTTTCAAAATCTTGGATAATTTTCTCCCAATGTAATTTCTTTCCCTTCTAAACCAGGAACAGATAATTTATCTTTAATTTCTCTAAATTAATTCAACCCTAATTCCTTAGGCAATAAACCCTTTATTCCTAATTTCACACCCTAATCTCTTAGGCGAGCAAACTTAGTCACAAGTATTAAGAACAAGAAATTAACGTGAAGGCATATAATCTCTCTTCCTATCCTTAGGTTCAAGATTATATGGTTGTTAAAATGGAACTGTTCAAACCCCAATTTTCCAATTGCAAAGTTTGAATTTCAAATGAGTGTCACACATAGAAAAGGCATTAAGCATAAAATTAACAACTGAATTGCATTAACAATCAAAGGTTCAGAAAGAAAAGCAAATTACAAAGGATTCCAATCATGGTTCATCCTAACCTAACCCCAAAGGGGTTTAGAAACTCAGAGGAACTAAACACACAAAGAAAATAAAAAGAAGACAGAAAGAAAGTCATGAATCTTGAGAATCAAACCCCAATTATTCAAGATCCAAAGCCAAAAATGAATCTTCAAGCTCTTCCTTGCTCCCGGTCTTTAGATGAATCAAAGAATAATCCCAAACCTATAGTTCTAGCCTTTTTATAATGAGTTTGGGCTTTCCAGACCATAAAACTACATTATGCCCAACAATAAAAAATAGTTCGCAAAAGCTAAAAACATGTTGGCGCTGCATGCCAACTTCTCGGATTTGCAACAGCGTGCTGGCGCTGGGTGCCACCTCCGCTAGGTGCTCACTCTTCAGATTTCTATCACCGTGTTGGCGCCAGCGCCAATGCTAACTTGCTTTTTCCTTGTACTTAGAAGTTGATAATTAACTCTTTAAGCATCCTGACTTTGTCCATTTTCTTTGCTCAAGTTCCCTACATTGATAAACCCAAATATTCAAGTAAAATGCCATTTTTAATAAAAAATCTCAATAACACATATTACATGGCATTTCATATAATTGGGTTATTTTCTCATAAATTTTCTCTGAACTAGAGCCAAAAATCATGTGAATTAGCTTTATAAATCTACATAATCTGTAGATTTATCAACCCCCATAAAGGGCAATGATGATCCTCCAATTCCTGATTTCCGGTGGCAACTTGCCAAAAATCGAGTTGTTCGAGGTATCGACGGAAGTCAATGACTTCGCTCCGGTATACAGTCATTAGAAGAGAATCGAAGAGAAGGTTTTTGCTCAGATCGAGAAACTTAAGCCGGGTCAAGTTTCCCACACTCTCCAACAGTTCTCTGGCAAATGCATTGTTAGAGAGGTTGAAGGTACGAAGCTTCATCAAGAGCCCCACCTCCAGCGAGATTTTTTAGCTAGCGAGCTGGAGCCAAGTCGGAGAGTCTCAAGCTGAAGTAGCCCGCCGAGACTCAAATTGGGAATGAAATTCACTCGAGGAACACAATTTCGAGTTGTTGTAGGGTTTTTGGTAGCCCAGCTTGGTGGTGTTTGTGTTCACCCAATTGTTGTCATCTGAAAATGAAGGACGCCACCAAAATGAGGAAGAGGAGATGAGACATTGATGTACAAAGATGATGATGACGAAACACATTAAGGACAAACGAGTCAATACATCATGGACAAATCAGTAAATACATTTATGCTGATAAAAAAAAAATAACTCCTTCAACAAGTTGCAAGAGACAAATTTGGACCTCTCATTATTATATTAATAAATCTAATGGTCTTGGTAAAATTGACCACCATAAACCACATGCATTCCTTATCCACCATAGCGGTGATTTGGTAACTTGGCAAAAGTACTTCAACCCTATGAAGTCTGAAGTGCCCCACTAAGTGTATGTTTAGATGAATATTTGCTAACTTAATTTTGAACGATCTTAATTTTACAAAATTGATTTTAATTAAAATTAATTTTGAAGTGAAGTTAATTATATTTATAAACTTTTATCTCAAAACAAGTTTGTAATAAAACTTAATGTAAAATTCTCAACACAATACAAAATAATTCTTTGCTTTTTAGTCAAATATACATAGGTACCAAAGCAATTTTGTTTTAAAACAACCAAATATTATTCTTTTCTTTAGTACCACCTTCATCTCACCTCAAACTTGATTTTGGAGTCTCCCATCATTTTTTCATTCATGCTATAGTTAGTAACCTTAAATCAGAATATGTGCCAAGGTGTACATTCATGAAATTAGTTTAAAACCATAATGTTAAACCGGTTATAGCGAATGCAACCAGGTAATGGTTATAAGTTTCATTGCACCCTGCACACATAATAGGATATAAGAAAAAGGACAAAACTTAAGTGCAATACCATTGACATTTTGGTTACTATTCTCCAACTAAAATTGAAATTCATCTCAGTAACCTACATCAACTTTTAATGCCAACCTTTAAAGTGCGGATTACTAAAATGAAATTATAATTTTAATTGCAAAACAACCCCAAAAACACATATGGCACTGCACCTAAGTTTTGTCAGAAGGAAAAAATGGTTGTAAAGCCACAATGTGTTCAAAAGTAGACTAAAGCATATTTATAGTGCTTGGTAAGTTGGAAGTCGGGCTTATAAAATGTACATATAGGAAAACACTCTTACAAGGGGGCATGCTGAGGAGAATAAATAGCCGCACTTCACAAGAGAAAAACAGCCTTCCAAACGTTGGAAACTTGAGTGCCAAACATATATATTGCAAATGAGAACTATGGAAGTGCATGAAAGTTTGGTAGGAACTCATTTGCAATGAAGCCATCAAACGGGGGCTGAACTAGTTCTGCGAAGCTGATGCTTAGGGTCAGGCTGTGGCACACTTGGCAACACCCTCTCTATCTCCTGCAAGAAAGATCATAAAAGAAGAGTTACTATATGCAGAAATAAATCAGCTAGAACCATCTCTAAAGGTGTTATCTAAAAATTCTTCACGTGCTATTTTTGCTTCAACAATGTAAATAATTCAGCAAATTGAAGAAAAAACAAGTATACGCTTATGTATAGTTGCAAACTCAAAAAACCAGTTTACAATATACCATATTGTTGGTTCAAAGAACATATAAATGCTCTCTTTCTTATTTATATATTTTAACTATGGACATTTTTAGGATCTAAAAGTAGTGATTTTCATGCTCTTCAGCTGAAATTCATACAACTGAAGTTTAATTTTAAGATTTGTGTAACTGTCAGGTTCCTTTAGTTTTGCCAACAGTGAAGTTACAATGAAGAAATTGATCCAAGACCAAATGTTACATTTAAACTGAAGACAAAAGGATTTATGCCAAAAGAGATGCGAGAATAATATTACGACTATATAAAATTATATGCAGGCTCACATAAATCACATTTTTGTGATCAGTACAAAGTTGGGTGATTCCAAATGGAATTAATTAAGGTTGCAGACATAGTTCTGAAACATAATTAAATGCTGAAAAATCAAATCATTCTAGAATTGTACTATTCAAAACACCTACAGAAAGCAGCGATATATGATCAAGGTTATTACTATTCACAGCTTAATTCTCTCAATTTCAATAGCACCAGGTTTAGGTTTTGTGCATTACTATTGATTCTTGTAGCATTGACTTGAAATGTGTCAGCCAGACAAACTGCACACAAAATGGTTAGTCAAATCTTGAAGCCATCGAGTACTCCAAAGTCCAAACTAGGTACCTGGCTATCTTAGCCAAAGTGAATCTATTTTAACAATTGAAATCATCATATTTCTTTCCATTATGGAGAATACACTTCCAGATAAGGAAGAAAGGGAGGTCAAACTTCGAATCTCAAGTTTGGAAACAAATTAAATGTTGGGAGTTAGTATGTAACACAAAATTTCTTATGAACTGTGTTAAGAAATTACTTGTAAACAAGGGTTAAAAAAATTCAAAAGTATTTACTCCTACTTACAAGTTTTTTTTTTTTTTCTCGCACAACAATGAGCTCTAGAGAAACTTGCTGAGCTACCTCCTTATGATCCTTCATGGTACTTTTTTCTTCACCTAATATGATCCCAAAATCTTGGAGCATTTATTGTAGTTTCAACTTTAAAGAACCCTGATCTATTCCTTGTATAAGTGTTTAAAAATGTGTTACGAGTAATATTCCAACACTATATTACACCCTTATCTTCTCAACCACAAACTCTCTGATGAAGTTGTCAACATAAAGACCTCAAACACTTTCTACAATTTCTTTACCCAAAATTTACAATTTGAAACACAATTCCTTGGGCCATGGCAGACAGAGTGTTAACAATATACCCTCTAAAACATTAATCAGGAAAAAAGAAAATATTTCATTGCTCAAGGAAGGAGAAAATATTTTTAGACCAAACAAAGTCAGAAATCATCATTAAATTGGATTCTGTTTCCATGAATGGAACTATCAAAACCAATACAAAGGACACGTTCTAAAATCCACAAGTCTTCTAGTGCTAATGCAAAGAAATTAGGCATAGAGATAAGTATCAATTGTCAAATAAAGAAGATTCAGGATAACGTATGAAGCAGGAAAGAAGAGAACAAAGGAAAAGAGAGATATGATCAGAGTCATAAGACTAAAAGAAGCCCACCAGCCTAAGGTCATGGGCTGCTTCATTTCAATAGTATAATAATTAACAATAGAGAAAGATCTAATAAAAGTTATACAGGAGCAACATGAAAATTTAACACTTGTGTAGTAGTTGAAAATAATTCTCTACAAAGACTAATGGTTCATACAACTCCTTTGCAATTATTAAACTCTAGAACATGCAAAAATTTTCAGGTAAAGATCAATTTCTTGTTCAACAGCCATACCTTTTATATAATTGAATAAAATATAATACAACCCAGATGTTTGATTTCATTCCTTCCAGAATGACTTCCCTAGTTAGCCATGATTATAAAAGCCAAACAAAACAGTAAAGTAGCAGTGAAATATCAGCATTGTCAAACAATGGATTTTCTGTATTGCACCAATTGGCAGCTATTCATAGCAAATGAAGAAAATTTGCTTCACACTGAGAAATATATTTTTAGTAGCTAATCCACACAAGTTTAAGCAAAATACATATTCTTATCAAAGCAAAATCAAAATGTTAAAAAAATGGAATTCTAATCCTAAATATAAACAATGATAACAGAAATGATCAACCAAATTCCAACGATTAACTAGTAGTTGAATCCACTTCATAAACAAGCACTGGCCAGTTGAAATACCAATCACCATCAAACATTTCAACCATTCATTGCCCTGCCAAGATGGCAAAAGCAATCTGACCAACAAATATCAGCAGACAAGAATAAAGCAAAGATGCATACTGACAAAGGAATTGAAACATACATTCTGTCTTCTAAGCCTTTCATTCTCTTCTTCTAAATGCGAAACTTTAATCTCCAGTTCTTGTGTGTAAGCCTGTCCATTCAAATATATACTGCTTTGCATCAAAAAAAAAAAAAAAGGACTTCAAAGCAACAACAACACCATGCACAAAATATATATTATATAACCTGTTTTCTAGCCCGGGACCGAGCTGCTGATTCCCTATTTTTAATCATCCTCTTCTGCCTCCTCTCTACAGTTTTCTCAACCACATTACCTGAGGCAACCCTTTTCCTACCTGGAGTTTGTGAATCTGATAAGGCACCCATCAAAGAAGATGGCATTGCTTCAGAGTATCCTGCATCCAGAACTGGATTCACCACAACTGGAATATGCTGTTGAACAGCATGGCCAGCAATAAAACCTGAAAAACCCGGCATCACATTATTTTGCTGGTGATGTTGTTGTTGTGGCTGCTGCAGCACTGAAGTGAGCTGGTACTGCATCCAGTGGGCATGCTGTGATGTGTTGTGTTGGGAATCAACCCCTGACATAGCCACAGCACCATCCTCACTAGAAAAAGATTCAGTAGCCACCCCAGCCTTCACCAAGAAATCCTCCAGGGTCATCTCACCCAGCGTAGGCTGTCTTTCCTCACTAGCACTCTTCTTCTGCTGCATATCTCTCCAAACCTCATCAATAGTTTTCTTGCTAACATCCCCACACAATGTTAGGCTCCCTTGTGGATTCAAAGATGGCCCAGCAGAAGCTACCTGACCATGCTGCATGTATGCATCAGTTCCAGATTCAGCAGTCCACACACTCTTGAGCAGCTCATCCAGATTCATGCTTCCTAAGGGTTTCCCTAAATTTCCAAGCTGGTTTTGCACCTCATCAAGGGTGAGATTGTACAAAGACCCTTGCCTAGCCAAAGAGCCAGTCTTTGGCTCTTGGATTGCCCCACCTTGAGATCCCATTATCTGAACCCCAGAACCACCCTACAACTCTATATGTTTCATTTCCCTAATGCAAATAAATCCCAATACCCCCAGCAACTCAATTGCAACAAAGTGACCTGAAAACCAAGAGTGTAGTGTCTATGCAGTGATTGTTACATCCAAAATGAACAAACTTGGCACCAAATTTGAATCCAGAGAAACAAAACACAAGGAATTTCTCTTGAATTCTGAGATTTGGTGAGGGCAAGTCACAAACACAAAGCAAGCAGTGTAAAATGGGGTGGGTGAAAACTAGTCCCAGAAGAAAAAGAAGGTGACCCAGATCAGATATCAAAGGGAACTGTAGGATATGAAGAAAATGATGCAGAACAGAAGCAGCAGAGACCCACACTTGATGATACCGCAGAGGAAAAGCTATGAATTAAATATGCATGTCATCATTTATGTTATCACCACTGTGTATCCAAGAACAAAAGCCCAAAACTGATCCTGCAGGAACCTCGCGTACAAAGAAGTGTTTTTGGTCTCAGAAACTGGAGGGTTGAACATTCTCTGAGGGAACATTGCTTATCTGAACCAAAAGAATGATTAAGGTTTCCCTTGAAAGGGAAAAAAAAGAATTTATAAATGAATAAAGAAATTTTGGAAACTGTTGAAGGAATAAACTATTCTGACTTGCTAACTTCAAACAAAATCTGAGGGTACTACACTTTCAGTCCTTCACCTACTTGCCTGCCGCAGGATCCAATCTGAATCTTACAACAAAGTGGGCCTTTCAATTTTTTCATTGGAAGTGGGGTGGGGACAACAACCACGCCAAGCGAGGAACAAATATTTTATATTTAGAAAAGATAAACATATTATAATAAAAGAAAACATGTCATACAGTCATAATATAAAATAGTTTTATACTGTTATTTAATTACAAATTATTATTTATTATAAATTTGTTAATTTTTATAATAAATATTTTAAAAATTATATTAATAGTAATTTTTGATTAATTAATAATATAAAACTTTTTATCCTAACAATACATCACCATTAAACTATTATAATAAATGCATTATATTATAATACTAATACTAAATGAAAAAAAACCTACATTTAAACATGCTCTCTTTTTTCTCTTTCCACTTTCTAAATGGTAAAAGTTTAATAAATGAATAAATAGTAAAGGTTTGAAGAGATTATTATAAACATATACATTCTCTCTTTCATTTATTTCTTCTTTATTTGTTTTTTTATCTCTTTATATTTTTTACTATATTATTTATCACATCTATCATTTTTTTATCTTTAAAAAAAAATGATTTTTAGACACTCATATGTTAGCATATGCTTAATGAAAAAAAAAATATAGATATAATAAATAATATAATGTGATAAAAAAAAATAGTATCAATAAAGTATTTACCCTACTGAGTTGTTCATATATAACTGTTCTTTCATTTTTAGTTCTCTCACTTTCATCCTTCTAAGGTGGACGTTTAGACTTTTCCGGATTGAAATTGCATCACACAGGACTCAGCTGCTAGCGAGTTGGAGCCTTCAATGTGTTCTCATGCATGTCTTGCTCTGCTAGAAATTTATTCTGCGACGTTTGTGCTGGTTTTCATGTATGGTAGTTGATTAAGTATTCATTCTTACCTCATGCGATGCACCCTACTTCATCAATCCGAAACTGTAGGATGTTCTGAATATAGAAATCTTAATAAATGGCGTGTTTGTTTTACAATTTTTTTCTTTTGGACATTAACTAACTTAAGTAATTAGTCTGTTTGGACATTAAATCTTAATAAATTTTATCTTATCTTTTGGACATTCATTTTCGTTTGTCTATTTAGAAATAAAAAAAATATTATTCATAGAGTAATTAGTCCGTGCATAGAGAGTGTAAGATCGATGTTTTTAGACTGTTGTCTAATTACAAATTATCATGTATTATGTGTTCGTTGAATTTTTTAAAGAATTTCATTTTTATATACTGACAATGTAAAGAATTTTTATACCGTTAACCAATTAGAAATCATACTAGGGTGACTTTTAAAGTAATTATTGTAAAAATAAAAAAAAATAGAAATTTCTAATTGATTGTCAATGTAAGAGCCTTTTACTCTGTCGGTGCATGTATTACTTTAAAAATCATACATACCATGATTTTCTAATTAGTTAATAGTGTTATAAAATTTTTACACTAACAGTACATGAAATTTAAATCTTATTCTTATATATTTGCCTTTTAAAAAATTTAAAATAATATTAATTTTATCTTTTTCATTATATCATTACTTTATATAATTTTTAAATAATTTATGTTTTTATTATAAATAAATAATAAGTGTCATTAAAAATTGAAATAATTGATATAAACAAATATTATAATAATATTTTTAATCTATTTGTCATATTTAAGAAATGAACAAATAAAAACAAATCCGGGTAATATAATTTGATTGGTGTTGTTTGAAAGGCGTAAAGTGGAGAGGGAAAATTATGGGGGAAAAAAGACAAGATAAAATTTATTTAAAAAGAAAAGAAGAAAAATGTTAGCAATGTATTTTTTTAAGACATTATTTGTTATCAATTAATATTTATTAAAATTCATGGCGAGTATAATTCATTAAAAAGGAAATGTGAGTACATTATTTTATGAATTCTAATAAACAATATATTAGGTATTGGTACGATTCTTCTCCAAAAAAGATATTACAAAAAGTGAAGCATGATATTTGTTTCGGTGCTGTGAATGGCCCACGTTGATATGGTCCTTTTAGTGCAATAGCAACACCACTACACTAGGAAGTCGCCCTACATGTTCCTAGGAGGCAAAAACATCTTCACACTCCCATAGAGATTAATCTGTTCCTTCTAAGACTTCACTGAATATAACATATCACCAATAATTTCTTGTACCATGCCCATCGTATGTGTACTTTGCCTCAGAAATTGTTGGGTACAGGGTTTAGAAATGTTAGCTTCAATGCGGTCCAGAAAATGACACTATATGTGGGGAGGTCGTACTAATCGGGACTATAACTAACAGTCTCAATCTATGGTCCATGTAGTGGTAGAATGGGAAGATATTCTCTAAGTGATGGAACGGGAATCGATTCAACATCAGTAGGAAAGATGAGAGTTAACTCCAGATTCTTGATCACTTATGTCGACTTTTATTAGTAACTACGAGTCTCATTATGAAGCTTGATCGAATTTGGAAGGAAAAGAGGCCTTGAGAAATCTTTATGCTTAGCTAGCTAGAGATTCTATTCTTGGTGAAGATAGATTAGTGCTTACACGCACGGACGCCTCTCCCCTGAGGTGTTCTCACTTGGATTAGTCGCAAAATAGAGGAAGAAATAAGAAAAGAAAAAAAAGTAAAAACAATAAAAAAAAAATAAAATGAAAAATATGTGTTTAAATAGATAAAAATAAGAAAAAAAAATCTTGACGCTTTTCAGATGAGTGGAAATAAATAAATAAATTGTATGAAAAATATTTTTAAACTAAATAAAAAATTAAGAGTAAATTATATTGACACTCCTTGAGAGTTTTTAAGATTGTACATAACTTTCTTTTTTTTAGCGTTTATAGCAACCTTTCTTATAGGGGTACATGGTATAATGTTTTTTCAACAATCAAGGAGGTTAATGTAATGTTTAAGGAGTGTCAATGTAATATTTATCAAACAATTAAGGGGGGTTAATATCAGAGTAAAAAAAAGAGTGATATCGACAAAATTTAACGAAACCTTAGAGGGTATCAATGCAATTTACTCAAAATTAATGTTTTACTGTATTATTTTTTTCTTAACATAATTTTTTTTATTTTTTATGCTATAAAAAATTGTTTAATTTTATAAGAAATTAAAAAAAATGAAAAAGAGATAAATCTTCTCCCTATTTTATGACAATTTAGGAGGAAGTTTTTTAGTAGATCCTATAGAAATAACTCTCTTCATTTCTTTTTTTTTTTCTTGAATAAATAGTAAAAATTTGATATTTCTATTTTATCTTCATTCTTTCCATTTCCTCACACTTCATTTCTAAACAAACAAAAGAGGTAAATACGTGTATCCTCTCCCCTCTCATATTCTCACTAAACACTTGTGTGTAGGGAGAATAATTCTCATTTTAAGCATGTAAGAACTATAAATTTGGGTGATATAATCAAACATGGATGATCAAGATTTAAAAGTTAATTAGTGTTCACATAATTACTTAAAAATCACATGCATTTATCTTTTAATCTTGACCAACCAAATATGATCTAATGGTCTATATTTATTATTCTTATTTCTCTCAATAATCAAGAGTTCTCACTTGATACTCTCTCTATGTGTATGATATATAGGGTGGGGAGATACTAAAAGAGTAACTCTTGATAAAGTTGCTTCATTCAATAACTCTTTGTATATATTAAATTTCAATAATCCAACCGTTAAATATTTTGATAGTATCTCAACCATCAAATATACCAAATTTTAGATAAATCAAATATTAGTTTGGTAATCTTATAGTTGACATTTACTTATATTTTAGAAAAGTATATTATACGTTAATATGAATTTATTTAATAAAGTATCAAACAATTTTTAAACTTTATAAAAATTTGTAAACTTGATTTATTCAATAAAAAATTTTAATTAACTATTGAATCATTAATATTTAATATATACAAAAAAAAAATATTATGTAGAATAACTACTAAAAGTTACACAAAGATAGTATTAAGTGAGAAATAAGATCAATGTAAGAAGAGTGGATCTCAACCATATAAATCAAACAGATGGTTGAGATTAAAACTAATTAAAACAATCTTAACTATTCATATAGGGTTATATGATCAAGATTCACTCTTTTTACCTCTTAAGCTCTCACTAGATATGGCCTATATATATAGGAAATGTATCAAGAGATGAGAGTGTGAAAAGAGCAAATCTCAATCATATAATTTAAATGGATGGTTAAGATTAAAATTAATTAAAACAATATTTACCATCCACGTACAGTTATATAATTGAAATTAACTCCTCTCACATCTCAGGCTCTTACTAGATATGCCCCTATATATATAGGAGGCGTATCGAGTAAGAATTCTTTGTTAATTATTATGGAAAATAAGAACTATAAACTCAAATCGTACAACTAAAATGAATGGTCATAATTACATTTCCTTTATTTGACTTTAACATTAATTATATATATATATTAATTGAAAATTTCATTTATCTCTTTTACTTTATATTTTTTTTTATATGTTAACATCTATTATTTTTGGGAATGTTATGCATACTTCTCATTCATATTTTTATGTTCCGATTATATACATAGTATTCTTAATTATGTGTAACAAACGTGAAGGGGAGTCAGTGTAATATTTTCAATCAAAAAGAGTTAAAATGTAATTAATATTAATCTTACGAAAGATTAATATAATTATTCCTTTTTACCCATAAAATAACATTTTCTTAAGAATTTAATGGTCATGCACTGATAGTATAAAGTAGTTTTATACTGTCATCCAATCACAAACCACCATTTATTGTAAGTTTGTTGACTTTTATAATAAATACTTTAAAATTATATTAATGATGATTTCTGATTAAATAACAATGTAAACCTTTTTACACTGACAGTACATGACCATTAAACTCTTTTTTTAAATCTAACTTTTTTATATTCTTTTTACTATTTTATCTCTACTTCAGTTTTTCATGAGTTAAAAAAACTAAACATAGATTATTTGTCAGAATATATTAGTTGTTTAATATATTTGAACTAATGGTAAGAAAAACCACCGGTCTCGGGAAAGATTTATACAAAATTATGTCACTTATCAATAGATTGTTCTGAATCAAACTCAAGTGACTTTACAAGAGCGGAAAACCAACCAAGAAAGCTAGTTCCCCGTTAGCTTTATATTGTATGGTATGTGAAATACTTCTATAGATTGAGTTTTTTTTTTTTTTTAATCTTTTCTCTATTTAAGGCAGAGCAAAGTTTGCAAGTACTTCCTCTCGAACAGATATATAAACTAAACAAGCACTTCTAAAATATCATGTTAATTAACAACCCTTCATAACGAGGACTAAGAAACTTCCCTGAGATCTTGGAAACTTTAATTTTAGTTGTTATGACTGCGATTGGTTTGCTCTCATAAGCTTATTACATGGCAAATATCTTCATTCTTCTCTTGGATTTGTGTGAGTACATGCATGTAGTAGAGAAATTATAGTGCGGTGGCTGCAATGTGGGAATTATAGGAATCTCACCAGCCAACAGAGGCAGCACCATGTGATAGATCTTGAAGGCTCAGCAAACGGACAAACTCATTCAAACGCACATGTAATGTATGCATAAGAATCCGCGTGAGCATTCCACCGAGGACGAAGTGCACGTGCATGTGTTTTTTTTTTCCACATATCAACAAGAAACCTAGCTAGCCACTTTAATTTCCATTTTCCAATCTTAGATTACCCATTGCCCGCCCTTCAATTTTATATAAATGATCAAATAATAAACTTAAAAAAATTAATTAATGTTAACTATTCGTATAAAATTAAATATTCAAGACAATATGTGTGTGTGTGAAGTTGTCTAACTTATCTCAAATAAAAATGGGGTTAAACAATTCCATCAAAGATAATTGGTATAATTTTTTATGTTGTTTTAACCATCTTTAAGTATATAGAAAATTACATCAATCATCTTTGATGAAATTGTTTAACTTCATTTTTACTTAAGATAAGTTAAACGACCCCTTTATATGTTTGAAATAATGTAATAAATGATAGCATACTTACATATAAGAGGACTGTTGAGATTCTACATTGACCAGAGATATGATCAATGAAGTTCGTTTAAGGCTTAGATAGTTGGTTTTGTAGGATTGACTTAGACCCTAAACCAAAATGTTATGATATTAGAGTTTATCTTAAGTATGAGGAGGTGTATTGAGATCTTATATTGATCAGAAACATGACCAATGAAGTCAATATAAGGCTTGGGTAGTCCTCATCTTTGAAACTAGTTTTGTAGGATTGAGTTAAGTCCTAAGCCAAAACTCTAAAGACAATATAGTGTATGTTTATTTACCTGTTTAATCTCACTTTCTAAAACACTTTCAATGTGAATTCATGTGTCTAGATTCATTCACATAAGTGAACACCTATTCAAACACATATAATCTAATTATACATAAATGTTAAAGATGGACTCTAAATAAATTCGTGAATTGAGCATTTAGGTATAATTGCATGGTTAAATTAACTTCTCTTACACCTTTAGTCTTTTTCTGTGGATATGTGAAACAAAGTGGCAAACAATGCATGCTATCTTATCTATAAAAAGACATATAGCCGTTGTTCCATAGAAATATTATAATTGATTCATCGATTTAATATTTATTAGTTTGTCTGTTAAGGCTAAATATATAATATGACTTTAGAAGAGATTGTCTGTATGTCGACTTCATTCCATATTAACAAAGTAAGTCACTTTCTCGAGGATGATGGAAGCCACTCCTGTGTCAGAATTCAGAAGCAGATGTCTGAGACCATGAGTGTAAGTAAGCGGCTGGCGGCAGATACTAGAGATTCCTATTCCTGTTAAAACTTAATGCTGGACTTAAAAGTTTAAATACTCACTATAAAGAGAAATCATTATTATAATATGTTATCGTATTAATTGTTAAACTTAAAATCATATAAATATCAAATTTACTAAATAATATAACAACAATTAAATGATAGGGTAAAATTCTTTAGAATATTATAGTATATTAAAATTAAACTAAAATTATATTATATAGTAATATACTTTCCTTAATTAGCACTTTATGATAGTTCCTATTACGACATTGAATGAGCTACACTACAAAAACTTTTGACGAAAATAATATTGTTTTGAGGAAAATGTGATTGCAGCTCTAAAGTCTAAACAAACATATTAATTATGTATCAATTGCTAGAACTCCCATGCTTATTTGAAGCCCGTTTTAATCTTTTTCGAAGGAATAGACAAAACAAAAGAGGGTTGGAAATGATATTTATTCACCAAAAAAATATTGACTAAATATGATAATACTTAAGTTGGTATATTTTTATTTGTTGAGAAATTTTCTATTTTTACCGTACGTTGGTCACTTTTCATTGATTAGAGGTGCATAAAATGAATGATTGGCAGCCGCACATAAAATTAAATGTCAATAACAAAATGAAATTATGCTAATATTTTTTATAATATTAATTTTTATTGCTATTACATCAATTATTTTATGTCATATTTTTTTATTATAAAAAATTATATAAATACAATTTTTTTTTATAATCAAAAGAAATTTATTATTAAGTTTAGACTAAACTAGCACAAAATTGCTTTCTATAAAAGATACTTATGATCTCCATAAAATATATATATATATATATATATATATATATATATATATATCACAAAACTGTGCCATAATTTAGTAACAAGAGCATAGATATAGAAATCAATAATACAGCTAAGGCCCAAAATTTACACATGCAAAACACCCTAAGAGGACCCCATTAATTTGTATAACACAATTCCCCCTACAAATGGATTGAACAAATTCTCAATAAAATATGGCTATAATATGGAAAAATGACCAATTCTACGGTAAACAAGCTGAGTTAGTAATGTATGGTGGACCACTTCATTTAACCTGATATAAGAGGTATATATAATTTTTTTTAAAACCATTTTTTTATTCTAAAAAAAGGTGACATTAATGCCCTTACATTAATGCCCTTTTTAAATACATGAACTGACAGTCTCCTTCCCCTCCAGCAACCTTTCAACCACCGTTTGCTGCCACCAGAGACGATTTCTAACTATGGCATTTTTTTTTCCTTTCCTCGCCACCTCCACCCTCCCCTCCCACACACAACCTTGAGATGGTCGATGCTAAATCTGTAGGTGGATCTACTTGGGTGGATCTTCAAGTCTCCTCCATCATTTTCGGTGTTCTCACTAGTGCCAACGACCCACCGCCATTTTATAAAGTAGAAAAGTGGGAGTGAATGTGAGATAAAGGCATCCCATATCATGAGAGGTAGAGAGTAATTTGATGTAATGAGTGAACATAGAGGTTTCATAATCAACACAAAGCCAAAGAAAGAGAGAATGACAAAGCGAACAACCTCAGGGATCCTAAAAGCAAACACGTCATTCACATATAGTCATCACCAAATTTAAGAAGCAACCCATAAAACATAAGAGAGGTTTTAGTATCAAGGACAGCAGGGAAGACATTGACAAAAGTAACAGAATTGGAGTGATAGAGGCTTTCATGAGGGTGATGAATGCGCAAAGTGCGTTAAGGTGTCTGTGGATCTTGACAAACTAAGAAATAAAGGTGTTCCAAGCAACGATGTTTCGTTTACACATAACGTCGAACACTTTGAGACGTAGTCGTGTTGGGATTGGGTAACGAAAGGGGCAAGCAAGCAGAATACATGTTCAAGAAGGAGTTGTAGACGATTCGATAATTGGATTGAAAGTTGAAAAAATGAAAATGAAAGGCCTTACTAGCCATGAGGTCATGGGTTAGGGCACAGGCCTTGAGGGTGGAAAAGAAGGTGTAGCAATCGAAACGGGTGTCAGGGGTTGACTTCATTTCGGCGTACAACAGGAGGGTAATTCTGTAATCTATATATAAATCTTAAAAAATAATAATTGTAAATAAAAATAGAGACAACTAGTAGCATGTAAATCATCACAGCCTTTTAATATTTTATCATTAAATCTAATGGTCATGAGATAATGGTCTACCATAAACCACTTCCTTTAGTGGTCCACCCTAGAATTGGTTTAGAAAAATATACTAACAGTAAGGCCAACTTTAATATAGTATCATCTGTCATTTCTTACCTCGAATTTGTAAAAATAAAGTTTCCATTTTACTTATTTTATTCCTTTTTAGAGCATCTTTAATGGCAAGCTCTTCTGTCGTTTCTATTTGTAAGAACCCTTTTTGGTTAGTTAAATGTTGGAACACATCTATGTGGCAACTACAAGTAGGAACCATTGCTTAACATTAAAAAATAATTTTCCATAATGGAACAAAAAATTAAAAAAAAATCGTCACCAAACAACAAACAGGGAGAGGTAACCTTAGAAGAAAATCTCACAACAGCCATAGGCAGCCCATGTGACGAGAATCTAAGGCGATGGCAAAGTGGCAAGGAGACAAAGGAGAAAGAGAGGCATGTGCACTTACAAACTAGTGGAGAATCGAAACAAAATGAGAACAGTAGAGGAAGAGAAAGCATTGCATTAAGGAAGAAGGTTGAAAAATAAGAAAAGCTAGAGAGAGAGGAAGAAGGTTTGGAAAATAGCCAAAGAGATTATTTTGATAAATTTGTGACCATTAAAAATTTTATTCTCTAATCAAATTTTTTTACCATTGATAAATTTTAATATATTTTTTGTCATAAAAAATATTGAAATAATATGTTTTATTTTTTATGTATTTATTATTTTTAAATTAAAATACAAATGAGTTGTTATTTTGAAATAAAAAAATAACTGTACTATGAAGTATAAAGATGTAAAGTAATATGTGGGACCTATTTTAAGTTTTTAAATGGTTTTATCATTGGCTAAAAAATTGTTAAAATTCTTAAATATGATGTGACATGATAGAACCTACTAAAAGTGAGTAAAAAACCAAGGAGATGAGTGCACCATTGGAGATACTCAAAGAAAAGGAAAAGAATGATATCACAATCAAACATGTTGTAGGTATGCTTCTGAATTAGGTACCATTGTATTGGTTACCACCTACAACTGATTATTGCAAACTTTATACAAATAGTATATCATGATTTAAATTCTATCTAATCAAAATATGTTTCTATTGTTACATGGAGTCGAGGAAGGTCAAAAACTATTCATGTGTACTCCTTCAATAAATTGGACTTTTAATGTTAAATTTTTTTTTTTTAAATATTGATCTTTTAGAGATTTATAAAATCATTGAATGAATGTTATGTTAATGTGTTTTGAAATATTCATCTTGTGATTGATGGATATTAAATATCATATAGTGAATACTTCAATGATGTAGTCTATAATTGAATGAAACTATGATAGGATAAAACTATTATTATGGGTAGTTAAGTTCCTTAAGAGTACTTTTTAGTTGTTAATTGCTTTCCAATAACTTGTTAAGCTAGCCTTAAATGTTGAACATACAACATACACAAGAAAGTGAAAACCAAAGGTGACCTCTAGTAGGATTTATACATTTACTCTTCTTCTCTTGTTTTTTATAATGTACTTCCATGTAATTTGGTTAGCCATAATGATGCCCAATTATGACACAGTAGGCTAGGACACTTGTCTGACCAAGTTATTTGTATATTGAGTAACATAGTTCCTTTTTCTTTGCCTACTAATGTTGACTCTTATGCTTGCTTTATATGCCCTCTTTCTAAAATGACACATATTACTTTTTACTATTAATGTACTGCAAGCACACAATTTTGTCAAGTAGTAGAAAGATTATTGTCTCCTCAGGAACTATAGCAATAATTACCAAAATATTTACAATAGAACTATCTAAACTCGCATGAATTAAATTGGAAAAGGTGGAATAAAATGAAATTTAAAAAAGAAAGAAGTTTCAAAATAATAGTAATTGGATGAAAGATCAAATTTAGAAAACATTCTAGATCTTAGCTTCATCACAATGAGAATTAACATATTTCTAAATATTGTCCCTTCCATTAAGTTAGATTTAATTTAAGGATGAGTTGTCCTAATTTGATTATTGATTCCTTTTTTTTATTATTAAAATGGAGGTGTTGAACTCTAATACCAGGAGTTTACAATAACTCACGCACACTGCTCAACCAACTGAGCTAGACTCCCTTAGTATTATTCATTCCTTTTAGAATCTTAGTAATTAAATCAATCCTTACTTTCATAGTAATTAAATCTCATCAAACCCATTAAGCTTTATGATAATTCAAAGAAAAACCTTAAAAGGCTATACCTACTTTCATGGTTTGAATCCTTAGACTTAATTGTAGAGTTTCTAACATTAAAGTTCACCTTTCAATCCTTCGCTTAACATCTAAAATCATATGAATAAGAAGAAACTAAATACATAAACATCAAGAATGTCTAAAGCTAAATTAAAATAACTCTAACATTAATAAAAAGAGGGCAAATACAAAGGAAATTGTTAATCCTTCATTGAGCTACCTTAATTCCTAGAAACAAGAAATTACTCACTCACAAGAAGATTACAATCCCTAATCATGAATCAAACATGAAATAATCTATCAAAGTACAAAGGAAAAGAATATGGAAAAGGATGAATTGCAATTTCTAATCTCTCACAAGTTGTAGCCTTTGATGGACTTTAAGGATCATTTTTCAACTTACCCTATTTGATCTCCAACTTTTGCTCTACAACTTGTATCCCCCTCTAAATATGCCCTAGTGTGTCTTTTATATCTTGGGCTTCTTAATAATGCGCTTATGGACTCAACAAGAGAGAACATAATAATTTCTACTCTAGTCCATTATGATTCGAGGCTATAGGAAGTTTGTGAGCACCCCCATAAAACTCGTTGTTTTGACCTCTTTAATTCTTTAATTTTTAGAATTTAGAAGGCAAACATTACTCACCATTTATGCTCCTTAAGTCCAATTTCATAGCTAGATTTAATCCACAAATGCCCAAATAAACAAAAAGGTAGTTAACTGAACAAAAATTATCAAACAAAGTCCTAAAAATCTACATAAAAATATAAAGTCCTAAGGATATTTGACTCAAATGATATAAAAATAATATACATATTTCACACACATCAACTACACACAATCATTATTCTCACAACTCCTTTGACTTGGTGCATTGTGATACATAGAGGCCCTTTTCATGAATTTACCTATGATAGCAACAAGTTCTTCCTAACCACAATCAATGACTATACTCGTTTCATGAGGGTGCACCTCTTGCCACAAAAGTTAGCGGCACCTAATTTGGTCAAGTGTTTCTTCAAGTTTATCTCAACTCAATTTTACAAGACCATCAAATGCGCCCATAGGGATAATCTTAAGGAGTTGGACCTTACCTCATTTCTACAGCAGGCTAGTGCCTATCATCAACACTTATTTATTGTATTCATGGCACTACTATTTCAATCTAAACACACCTTGCATTTAAGGGGTGATTGCATCAAAATGACTACTTTTTTTATCAATAGATCACCTTCCATTGACCTTGCAAGTTGTTCACCTTACGAACTTTTTTATCATGCATTGCCTAACTATAACTCACTTAGGACCTTTAGTTGTCTTGCATATGTTTCTCCCGTACCACAACACAAGTCTAAGTTTGACCCAAGGATCACACCTTTTATTTTTGTTAGCTATCCATCAAGTGTCAAAGGACATAATTTATATGATCCCTAATCCAATGCCTTCATCATCTTGCAGGATGTCCTTTTCATGAAGAAATTTTCCTTTTCCATATTATCACATCATAGCCTCAACCTTTTAAACTGTTTCCTAACATTACATTCTCAAATATATCCTTAGTATTGTCCCTTTCTCACACATTCCTTTATATAAACCACCCTCCTATCCGTAGATTATCTCAACCTATTGAACACCTGCATACCCAAATTATTACCAATTCCATATAGCCTATCCTATTCAACAATACTTTTCTTATTATCGTGTGCTACCATGCTTGAAGTCAAACCTATTAGCTGTTGTCGCGCCAGAGTCCTTGCATTTACGAGTTCTTGTGACAGTGTGTGAGTTCTTGCATTTTTCCTACTTCCCACTCGTTCTACTTCCCTAAAATGTCGAACATCTAGGTTAGTTGTTTATTCAAATATTTTGGTCAGATAAATTGGATATTACAGCTAGAAAGAATTCATGGCATGTAGCATCCACATTGGAAATGATTTTCTATCACTTTCTCATCTTTGTCTAGTCACTATGTCTCCATTTAGTTGCTAAAAAAACAAACACACTTGGTGACTTTATTTAATCCAAAAATTTACAATTTTTTGCCTTAAAATTAGTCAATTATTGTTCTTAGTGAAAATCTTCAAATTGTAATTTTCATGTTCATGTGCAGGTATTTATTAAGGGATTTAACTAAATAAATTATTATCTTTTAAATACTTTTTAATTATTTTTTGTAAATTTGTTGATCCTTTTACCTTTAGCCACTAAACTACAATATATCCATCAAATCATCGGATATGGTTATTGTAGACATTAAATTAGGAACTTTCATGATCACCTTCCTCTAACACTTTTTAAAGTATTTTCTAACTCAAAAGGTAAAAAAGTTACATGGTAGATTACTGAGTATATATAGGTTCACAAGGAATTAGGCCTAACATTGAGAGGTCTTAAAAGAAAAAAAATGGAGAAAATTACACTTATGAAGGAAAAACTTTAACGATGCACTATGGTTTTCATAATGGCAAATGGAAGCACAACTTGGATGCTTTAGTCCCATTTTCAGAAGGCATACACTTTGATCCATTGTCAAAAACAACATATGAAAAGTTAGAAAGCATTATTGTCAATTGTGATCAAAATATTATTGGGTAGCATTTGCCATTTAAAAAATAGAAAATAGCTTTGTATATGCCATATGTTTATATGAATTTGAGAAGGAAACACTTTAGTTATGTTCCCTTCTCATCTTTTGTGGATATTGTCATTATTAGCTTAAAAATGAGGATATATCTCTTTTTATTTTTTTATTTTTTATTTTTTCTCTTTTCTAATTTAGATTTATTTTCAAAAGCCAAAGCTAACAAAATTCCTCTTTTTTTGGGTTAATTTTAAAATCAAAGCCAAATATTTAAATCCTATTTATTTATTGACAAAAAAAAAATTGTATGTCTATGTTAGAATGTAGGCTACTAAGCCACATGCTTTTCTTTTATTTTTCTTGGTTAAGCATTTTACTATCTTTGTTTTGCTTTTTATTCCAATTTTTATAAGCTCAAAGTGATGTTGTATTCATACTAAATAAAAAAATTATTAATTCAAACTATTGTGATTTTTGATCCATGATCAAGATACAGTTTCACATTCAATTTGAAATCTTTCAATTACTAGTTTCTCATTTGTACTAGACTTTAAGATGTTTTACATAAATATTGTAAAGTTGCATCAATTTTAAATAGGAATGTGTGAGACAAAAATAATTTATTTAAAATTGGCGTCAATTTTAAACAAGGTGTCAATTGAGTGTTGTTTAAAATATATGACATTTATAAAGTCAAATTTCTTGGTAATGTAATTGAATTTCTTCTAATTTTCTTGTCAATTATATTTATGCTAATTCAATCACAATTTAACCATTGAACCTTGAACTAGCGTCTTAACCGATTTAATCACCCGTATGGTTTTAAAAACATTGCGTTTTTTACAACTTGACCTAAATAATGTCTTCCTCAGCGGTGATATGACAAAGGAATTGTACGTGCAACCCCACCCCCCCCCCCCTTCCCTAAGCTATCCCATCTAAAGGAAGAATTTAGTTTGCAAACTCAACAAGTCCCTCTATAGGTTTCGTCAGGCATCTCGACTACAGTTCCACAAATTTAGCCACACTTTAACTAGTTTAGGTTTCTCCCAATCTTCAATAGATCATTCTTTGTTCTCCTTTAATACAAGCCTTAATTTAGTGATCCTACTTGTATATATGTATGACATTCTCATCACTAGTCCTAAGACTTTTGCCTTTCAACAAGTCTAGTGCATGCTTGAGAACTACTTCAAGCTCAAAGTCCTTGGTGAATTGAAGTACTTGTACAAACTTGAGATTGCAAAGTCTAATCAAGACATTCATTTATGTTAATGAAAGTATGCTCTCCAATTACTCCACAACATTGGTTTCATTGTTGTCAAGCCTATCTTTGTACCTATGGATATACTAGCCTCCCCTTAAACAACCATAATGGAAACCTTCTTCTTGATGGTTCCTTATATCGAAGAATCCTCAAATGACTCATGTTATGTACTATCTCAAGGTCAGATATCATATATGTAGTTAAATAACCTAAGCCAAATTTTGGCTAGCTTAGAATTCCTCATCTTCATGTTGTACATTACCTTCTCCTAATAGTTGAAGTGGCAAATGACTCCTCTCCCCTCTAGTTGATCCTCACTTTGCCTCACCGTCTATGTCAATGCTAGTTAGGGAGCTTCACGGACACTCATCGCTCCACCACCATGTGTTTTTAGGAGACACCCTTATTACTTGGAAGTCCAAAAAACAAGCCATGATTACTCATTTCTCAATTGAAGCTAAGTATTGTGTCTTTGTTGTTGTCACCACCGAGCTCCTCTTGATCAAACAACTCTTATGTACATTCAAGTTTGACACACCTTCGAGCATGGTGTTTTTCGATAGCTAGTCTGCCATACAACTTGCTAATAATTTGACATCCCTTGAACGCTCAAAACACATCCTCAAAATCTAATTCCTAACTTGTGGGGAAACATTACAGATAGTTAAGTTTGTTAAGGGTATTCCTTTGAGTATTACATGTGTACTTCCCAATGGTTTGTTAAGTCAACCTTAATGTTGAACATTATAATGTGTGTATAAATAACTTATATACCACTAAATGTGGTACCTATACCATTTTAACAACATTACTGATCAATAACGTTTTTACTTTCTTTCTCCTGCAATAACTTATAAGAACTATTACAACCCATCATAGAAATGTATGATTTGAATAATTGTAAAAGATAACTTTAATTATTGTAACTGTTTATGGAAATGATAGTTTGTTTTTTATACTTTCTTTATAAATATATGTTTTAAAACATATGACAAATACTTTTTAGTTAATTACATACTTTCCATTAAGTTTGAGAAAGAAAGGGAAAAAAACGTTCAAATCTTACAAATAAAAATATGAAAAGACATTTAAAAGCATTCAAAAAAATAAATTAATTAACTTAGAAATAATAGCATTAAAAGATAAATATTATTATTTTTTATCATATCTTAGTGTTCTTATTCACATAACTATAATTTAATTTGATTCTTCATGATACAAAACATGCAAATTTAATACTCACTCCATGCTTATATGCAGATTTTTCACCGGACAAATGAAACATCAAACTCGGGCAGAGTGAAGCAAGAGTAAATATAAGTACAAGGCCCCATTGTTTGAAAAAATCTCAATCCATATATCTCCCGTCGTATACAGGTTAAATGTTACTGTAGAGACAAAATTCTGCTCAGAAACTTCAAAATTGAGTTATGCATTGTTGATGTGATGTAACCAAAGAAAATAGAGAAATACAACAAATAAATAGTTACATTTATATCCTAAAAAAATATAGTTATATTTATACAGAAAAAAAAAGGACTATGTACTGATAGTGTAAAGTTTTACACTGTTATCCACTCACAAACCACCGTATATGATAAGTTTGTTGACTTTTACAATAACCACTTTAAAAATCATACTAACAGTGATTTTTAATTAACTGTCAAAGTAAAAATTTTTACACTGACAATGTATAATCATTAAACTCATATGTTAGCTACCCTCCCATACTCATACAAGTATATCATTGTCTTTCTCATCTCTTTAATCATCTCTTTAACACTTTCCGGCAATTGATGCTTCATATCATATAGATTTTTTTTAGTAGAGATCATATCTATCTTTCACTAAATGCAATTTTGCTCAAGCCAAATAAAATTAATATGAACAATAAAGTTTTCCTTCCAAATATTTAACGCAATTATATATTCAAGACTCAAATTTGAGACCAATGATTAAACTAGAACAATTGCATGTATATTTGAAATACGAGCAGTAAGACTTCCATGCTAACATTTTAATTTATATTATAATAGCATTTTTGTTGAATTAATATTCGCAAGAAGTTTTTATTCTCTTAAATTTTATTAGGAAAAAACCATTCAATAGTCAATATTAACACCTGTAAAGACTTATAATATCACTTTAGAATTTTAAATATTATATTTTTAAAAAAAATGAAAATAAAATAGAATACTAATTATATTCAAAAAGAGATAAAGAGCAAAAACAAATAACAGTATAACACTTAATATATAAAACAAACAAAAGATTAATAAAAAGACTATAAATCAAAAGAAAAAAAATTAAAAAATTAGATTATAACTTTTTAAAATTAGGGACAAAATAAAAACTGGTGATATTTAAAAAAAAAAATAAAAACACTTTAAAATGACCCTCTGTACAATTCTTGACAGAGGTGCAGTACTCTCATTCCATCATGGATCAGTCACTTTGATTCTCCCCAAATTGCCACCAACATCTTCTGGGTTACCACTGCCTTAGGAGTTTGGAAGGAGCTCAAGGACAGATTTTCGCAAGGTGATTCTATCTGAATCTCACAAATCCAATGTGATCTTTGCTTATCTTGTCTCTCTTAAGCAAGGTGATTTTCTTATTACCTCTATCTGTAACCCTTCTAAAACTATTCAAGAATATAGAAACAATGATAGTATTCTTTGTTTCGGTCAAGGCCTCAATGATAATTTTGCTGTTGTTAGATCTCAAATCCTTCTATTGGATCATTTGCCTCCTTTAAATTAAAACCTTAGAATTTTAAAATTTTATAGTTAATTCCTCATATGTTAATACTATTAAATATTATTAAGGTCGTATTTTTAATGTGATGATTTCTTACCTTTTCACTATTCCCACGCTAAAATCACAGAAAAACTCCATTAATAACGAAATTGCATTTGCACGTGTAAATGAAAGAATTACTAAGATGATGAGAATGCGCAAGAAAGTGAGGAAAATAAAAACGCAAAACATTATTATTTCATGGCGGAAAATTTTATTGTCATATGAGAAATATTTAGCAGGAAATTTTATAACTGAACCAAATTGATCAAAATCAGAGAATTTGGTTTCAACTGTTTCTTTGTGATATCGATTGGTTTAGTTTAGTTTTTATTTAAATTTATAAAATTGAATCTACCTAAACTTATATAATCATTTATTTACTTTTTATAACTTATATATGTTACGAGTGATATCAAATAATTATATTATTTAGTACAAAATAATTAACATTTTTTAAATAATAATTAATTATTTTACCATTATTTCAATAATTTTATTTCCTTCAACAAAAGATATCAAAATCTTATAATATTTATATAATATAATAGTCATCTATATTAGTCTATTATATGTAAAATATATATGGCTTAATGGTGTATTTGGTCAAAAAAGAAATAAATGAGAAATAGAATAAATAGCAATAAAGACACAAAAAATATGTGAATAGAAATAAGTTAAAAATAAAATAGAAGTGTTTAGTTTAAGACAAATAAATAAAAACTATGAAGGAAAGAAATAAATAAATAAATAAATTTTAATAGACTATTGTTACTCAATAGTTAACTATTATTACTCAATAATAGACTATTGTATATTTTTTTATATATAATCAACTACTATATTTGATTGTTTTTTACAGTCAACTATTACATTTGATAGCCAATTATTGTTCTTTAATAATGATTTTAAATAGTCCTAAAATGTTAAAAACTGCCATAAAACATTAATTTGTGACAATTTTTAACAGCCACAAAAGAAACCACCACAAAATGTTAAGGTCACTACCTCTTACTATTCACACCTTTTTATTTCCCTACCGATATATTTCTACACAACCAAACACTTTCTTTTTTATTTTCATACTATTTCTTCTCCCTCACCCCTACTTCCCTACTATTTCATTGCCACCACACAAAAGATACATGTTTTTAACCTATAAAACAAGCAAATTTTGATAATTATTAATTTTTTTTTTAATTTTCATCCTTCAAAACTCTAAAATCACTATTTTAAATCCATTTTAAATTAGATAAATAATATTTATTTTAAAGATCTACAAAAAAAAATATAGATTTGTTACATACTAACATAATACCACATACACTAATATGTATCACCTAAGATGGTCACTTAATCTTCCATTGAACACAAACAATTAATAAGTATCACATAATAAGAGCCAAAAACAATAATTTTAAATTTTTGAAAGATTAAAATCAAAAACAAAAACAAAATTATAATGACTAAAATTAAAATTTGCTCATTTTACATGAACTAAAAGGATATAAGCCAACATATATTACGGCGGAGCGGAAACACTTTCCGATCTTACCATATTTTATAGATTATCAAAGATAATAGACATAGATTACGAGATTATGCATCAAAAAATTAAAATAAGGCGCATCATCTAACTTGAAACGGCCAAGCCCCGGGGAGTCAAAAAGCAACAATGCAATATTACATCTTACTAACAAACATCAGGAATTTACAAAAAATAAAATAAAATTAATATCTCAAAGAAAAACCAAAGAGGTCATGCAAAGGAACTCAGATACGCCTAGTTCTATTCAACACATTGAATGCCACATTAGATGTAAAACAGTTAAAAAGGACAAAAGAAAAGAACAGGGCGCTATCACAAGAATTTATGTTTTTTCCATCACGCCGTAATGGTCCAATATATGGACAGTCTTAAACCCCGTTTACATAAGAGCTCAGCTTATCAATATCCCATGAGGCGTGTAATTGAACTTAAATTTCTACACACAGAAGGTAAATCATGATTGCCTCAAACAACTGAAGTATCAATAAAAGAGGTTTTTTTAACTCAACCTATCAATGTCTCATAGTGCTTGCTTTGGAATTTTAATTTCCACAAAGGAAACAAATCACGTTTGTTCAAGCAATCGACGTATCGATATATTCTGATAGACATTATATTTTCTACGCTTTCTTTTTAGCCAAAGCAAGCACGCATAATTAATTAAGTTTCCATTTTTTTCAATCAGAGGGAGTAGGGAAGATGCAAGAAGTGATGACTATCTACCAAAGAAGCAAAGATTAAGAAACTGAGCAACAGCTCTCTTTAAATCCCAAAGTTAAAAAACACAAGGTTTAAGACTGCAAATTTCTCCAGTAAAAAGCCAATCAACACCAAGCATGCCAACACACTTGCCATTTAACTAAAAGATAAGAAATTAGACACAATACACTGCAACTTACCTTTCAGTCCATGAAAGCCACTTAACTAAAAGATAAGAAATTAGACACAATACACTGCAACTTACCTTTCAGTCCATGAAAGCCACCTATTCATTTGACAATAAGCAGAGCTACAAACAAGTCCATTATCACTATGACTGAGTTGACCTCATCTCTTACTTCTGAAGCAGGATTTATGTTGAAAGTTTAAACATACATAAAACACAACTTAAATGACAAAATTTGGTTTCCTGTAACGTAAATATGCAACATTGTGCAAGTTTGAAAGAATTCAGACCATCCACGAGTATGTCATGAAGCCTATATTGCCAAAAGCATTTTAAAAACTGCTTCAGCAATAAGAGAGATAACATTTCTGATAAAGTGACATAGGAATAAAAACTTATCATATTTGGTAGAAGAAAATAAAATTATTTTCCGAACGTAAGAAATTTCTAGGAATGTTAATTTGTGAATAGGTAGGAATAAAGTTTTTCCACCATCAGAGATGAGAATAAAACCTTAGTGTAGATATTAACTATAAAGTTACTAAGCTTTCAGTGGGAACAATACTTTGTTGGGAATAAAAACACTATTCTTAGGAAAGTTGAGTAATAACTAAACATATTTTATTTTGCTGGGAATCTAGTCCAAAAAAGTGATTTAATCGAGAATAAAAAATTCTGTGTATCAAATGCCACATAAGGGTAAAGATTTTGTTTCAAAGCAAGTGACTAACCAGTCCTTTGAGAAAAGAAAAAGTAGAGACACAAAAGAAAGAAAAATGCAAACTTAATTCACAATAAAGAAAGCACAGCATACAAATATGGCTGTGAGCAGAGAAAATTCCCTAAGTGGCCAACAAAAAAATTTCTCCCAACTTTGACATACTTCAAAGATACAATGTTAAATAAGTATGACTATGACAAAAGAAGATTGAAAATTTCATATTAAAAGAGAAAATAGAGCCCCTAAAAAAGGAGTGCCCTCTGTTGTGTTTTTCTGTTATAAGGAGGTAGAAAAGAAAACCTACATCACATTCCTAGTTAAAGAACTCTACAACATAAAAAGCTTTCTCAAAATGAGGGAACTTTGCAAGCACGTCAAAATCAAATTAAATGAAAAGCATTTGTTATTCTTCCTTTTTAATTTAAACTGATAATATTATTGGTGCATGTTTATATAAGTATGGCCGTCAAACCTGCAAAATAACTGCAAGTATTAGGTACACATAATATTAACAGAAGTAAAATGGAAAAAAAAAAAAAAAAACCTTGATAAGTTGGCGTTAACCTATTTTTCAAGGGGATGATGATATTGATAACCAAAAGCACTTTGAATATTATGCACATTTCATTCCAATGATTACATGTTAAAGAAGAATGAAAAGGTAATAAATAAATAAAAAATCAAAAACAAGGGGAAACAGTATCCAATAACCATATAAAACACTATCAGGCAACTTGTGAATACCAAGTTGAAGCACAATGGTCCACACAAACATAAATTTCAAAATATAATTTGTTCAGCATCCCAAACTCCTCATAATACGAATAAAACTTTAATTTGCGGTACAAAAACAGTTCCATAGGATTTTTTTAAGATAAACTAGAAGTCAAAATACTACAATATTTTGAAATGGAAGAAAATAAGAAAAAGTAGGTGGCGAAAACAGAACTCCATTTGATAATTTTAATATTCTGATCATTGTAGTAAGTAACATTTCATTATAAACACGCCAATTGCATCAGCTCCTTAAACTTCAGAAGAATCACCAGGCCAGTAATAAAAGACTGATGCACTTATGTGGAATCTGCAAAATCAATAAAAAAGCATGAAAAACAATTTAATTGGAAAAAAAAAAGGGTCCAAAAACCAAGCTTTAGCAAAATCGGCCGAGAACAATTGAAAGTCAAACACTAAGCTCAAAATTATTTGACATTTCAAGGAGCTGGGAATATCAGTTGTAAAGGTTAAAAAACAAAAAACCTGTGTTGCAAACATTCAACATTATTAGAAAACCACTAACCAACGAAATTAGAGCAGTAAAAAGTATGCTACAGTTAAAAAAAACCAAGAAGATTATTTTCTACAAATCTTTTGTTACATAAACACAACCAAACAGTCCATACAAAAAGACTAGGAATTTCGTGCTGCCTTCAGATCTCATCCACACAGAAGATCATTTTTTGGTGGGGTAGCATGGGATAGCTAGGGAAACTCAAAACTGGAATCAGTGATATTCCACAAATTGGGCACCCATGACACTAACATTTGAGCTGGGTGACTCACAACTACAATCCAAGACCAAAGGTGAATGACCTAATAGTAATATGTACGAGCTCATTGCCCTCTCTCAATTCAATCCTCTCTTAGTCCATCCCTGTCAATCTCTTTTCTTCTTTGTTGTTTCTCACACTGGCAGTCCAAGCCTCTGTTCTTTGTTGAGACTTCGAGTTCATGAATGCTTATATCATTCTCTGTAACAGACTTCACCTTCGAGAGTCACCCATTGTTTTGCCATTCCTATTTCACTCACTACTTCGATTTCTCTGTTCCTCTGTTTTGCTCACCACTTGTACTTCTCTATAGATATCTAGTTGTTAGGCCGTTTTCTAGTAGTGTTTTAGCTCAACATGTTGTGAAGAACTTCTTTTATATTATGAGTTGTTAACTTGTAACTTAAACTAAAGTTGAGACTTGAGTTGTATGCAACCTTCTAATGCATTTTTAATTAAATCTTAATTAGATGTTAACTGTAATTTAGGGGTAACTTTTTTTACCTATGATATTTTACACGCAAATAGTATATGCAGAAATAAAAAAGTCAGAACAGAAAAGCTTATGCAGAATCCAACAGAAACTGCAAGGAACATTTTCAAGTTTTAACAGAGCGGCTTCCTAAAAGCACAACATTAAGGGCCCATTTGTTTGAGCTTTTTCCAAGAAAAGTGTTTTTTTAACTACAAGATATGTTTAAAAAAATTTACAATACTTATGTAAGTTTTGCAGGGGGGGGGGGGGGGGGGGGGGGAACTCAAAAAGTTGTTTTAGTGCTTCTTTCAGAAGCTAAAATAAGTATCTTCTGGGAAAAAGCTCTAAAAAAGATGTATCACAGAATTATCTTTTTTTAAGCTTAAACTAATAGGCCATATATGTGATAACCTTGAAAAATTTGTTGTTTCACTTCCTACCAGAGTTTCGGGTCACAAGTAACCCAAATTCCCTCTAATGCAGGGCCCTACTGTTCCACATCCAAGGGACAACATGAATCAGTTTTTGTCAATCTATCTCCAAAATTAACACTGCCATTTTCCCTTGTTGCAAATATCCAAAACATAACTAAAAATTTACCTGCTGCATTTTGTTACTATAATCAAATTTCAAATTTCTTAATCAAATTGTAAGTAAATCACATTTCTTCTATGATCCATAATTGATGTATGTCCTGTTGATATTTGATCTAAGGTAGGTAATAAAGTTATATACTTCAATCAAAACACTGACAAAAAAAATTATATTACTAAACTCACAAAAGTTGCAACTATTAGAAAAAATTACTGCAAAATGCAAATTGCAAATTGTCCATGAATATGCATTATTATGCAATGTGTTGTAGAACACACCATGTCTTACATACTAATCATGAAAGCTATTAATTAACAAGAGTTGCGCAACCATTGAAGTGGTCCATTCTTAACCCAACAGGGAAAAAAGAATATCAAACACAAGCAATTACACCTCAGCTATGTTTGAGTTTGACTGCAGGGCTAGAGGTGATAGAGAAAGCATGTATGCTCCAAATAGAATGTAGGAACTTCAACGTACAAAACTTAACAAGCCTAGAACAGCTCCACAAGGAACTATACTCAAGAGAAAAGATGTGAAAGAGTCAAGCTCAAAGGAACCATGAACAAGAAAATGAGAAATCAAAGAACTACTACTTGTTCCATTCAAATAAATAAAATTAAAAAAAAACAAGGAATAAAAACAAGATTGCTTGTGAATGAAAACCTATACAAATCATCTCTGTCTAACAATGCACATCAGACATATTCCCCTCCATTATCTTTCTTTATCCTCAGTTAGTTACTTCCAACTCCTTATGTACCTCATTTATCTAATTTTCTTTCCAAAACATTTGCATAACTAAACATCATTCCATCATGTTTTGGACCAGGATATCACACACTCTTCATCCAAACTCCTAAGACCTTTCATAGTGACATAAATGGAAACAACCATACTCTTATCAACAAATAAGAATGAACAGTATAACATTATGTTACATACAGACATCTATAAATCCTAGAGCACCACAAGAGGAGGCAAAAAAAAAGTGTTACTCGACAGGACAAAAGCCAAAAAGAATGAACAATTTGAGCTCATGCTATGCAATCAACATACCCTATTTGACACCCCTAGAAAACTTGGCATTAAAAACCCTAAGATACCCAAAACAGAAAAAACACTACCTTCCTTTCACTTCCTCCAAAACCTACCCTATCCCTTGTTATAATCCAAAAGCATAGTACCCAACAGATAAAAAACAAAGCCAAACAGGAAAACAAACCAATCATCAAAGACACAAATACACCAACACCATACCTAGTGCCCCATGTAAGGCGCAGCACCACCACCATACTGCCCTCTTCCAGAACCACCACCCTGCCCTACCTGCTGATTCGGATACACCGCCTGCAGCCCCACCTGACTCCCATATCCTCCTATCACCCCCGGACTTATATTCGGCTGAGCACTGTACCCACCCTGCACTCCAGCCCCCGCAGCAGGAACACCAGGATTCACTGCAGCACTCGTTCCAATACTCCCCAACAAATTCGTCAGCCCCAATGTCCCCTGCGATGCCAGCAGCGCCGTCAACGCCTGCCCAAGCGCTGGATTCAAGGCCGCCTGAGCAGCAGCCGCCTGATTAAATCCAATCCCCGGACCGGCTGGTGCCATCAAGTGCCCCGGCTGCGCCGCCGCAGCACCACCACCACCAACAACATAACCACCGGCGCTAGCACCATCATTCCTCTGAAACTGGGCCCCCCTCTGGGCCTGAGCAACATTCCCGTGCTGCTGCTGCTGCTTCCCGGGCTTGGGCCCATCAATCGCCTTCTGGCAGTGCAAAATATTCCCCTCGAACTCCTTATGAGGCTCCTCCAACGCCCTCTTCGCACTCTCGGCACTCTTGTAAACAAACAAGCAGAACCCTTTAGGTTTTCCGGTAACCTTGTCAAGCCCCAACGGCCCCTCCTCGATTTCTCCGAACCGCGAGAAAAACACGAGAAGCTTCTGCGGATCCAATTCCGCGCGACGTTGCTCACGTAGATCTTCCTCTGCGTGTACTCCGAAACCGACGAAGAAGCCGGCGCCGGAGCCGGCACCGCCGCGGAAGCCGGCTGGCTCTGGTTGTTGCTGTTGTTGTTGTTGACGGGACCGATGGACGCCAGCTGGCACGCCGTCATGCGGTTGCCGATCTTCTTCTGCGGCTGCTTGAGCGCGTTGCGCGCGCCGCGGCGCGTCTTGAAGAGGATGAAGCCGTAGCCCTTGGACTTGCCGGAGACCTTGTCGGTGACGGCCTTGCAGTCCTCGATCTCGCCGTACTGCCGGAACGCGCTGATCAGGGTTCCGGCGGTGGTGTCCCACCCCAGCCCGTGCACGAAGATCTTCCGGTGCACGGGGTCCGAGTCCGCCGCCTTACGGATCCGGTCCGCCACGTCGCGGTGCTTCGCCGCCGCCTCGCACAGGAGGTTCAGGACCTGGTCCTTGCTCAGGGGCTCCAGAAGCTTCTGGATCGGGTCTTCGTCTTCGTCTTCTTGGTGTTGCTGTTGCTGTGGCGCCTCGTCGTCGTCTTCTTCTTCCTCCTCTTCCTCCTCCTCCTCTTCTTCTTCTTCCACTTCTTCTTCTACCTCTTCTTCCTCTACTTCCTCTTCGACTTCTTCGTATTCGTGAGGGGCATTGTCGGGTTCGGGTTGGTGGAGCTTCTGTGGGGGTTCAGCGGATTGAGAAGATTTCGGTGCAACCTTTCGCTTCCTCCCCATCGGCAATTACTCGAGTGGAGTGCTGCAAGGTCGCACTAGGGTTTTTTCTGATTAGGATTTAGGAATCAATCACGTCCACTGTGATACTCTATGTATTTATTTTATCTTTTATATCGTGCTTTTTAGTCCCCACAGTCGTTTTTTAATTTCGCTTTCCCGGGACGAGAAAACGGGGAGACTGATTGGATTTGGGCCCTCTTTCCCTCACCTAATTAACTTCAAATTACTATTTGGACACTAACACTCAACTTGAGCGAGGAAAAAAAGAATATAAAGTGAATGAAGCTAGAAAATAAAGAAATAGATGAAAATTGGGTAGAATTTTATGTTGTTTGCTTTGAGAAAAAATAGAAGAAAAATTAAAAAAATAATATTATGATATTATTTGGTTTGGATGAAAGAAGAAAAGAAAAATTAGATTAGAAATAAAAATATTATTTTGCCTTTACATACAACGTTTAACACACCTCGTTTAATTTGTCAAAGACCATCGATACAATTGACTATGCACACAAGACAATCAATTATCGTTGCTAATTTAATCGATTGTCACACAATCAGAACTGATTGTTAGCAACACACAAAATCCATTATGAGCTCAACAAAATTGATTATATAAGCTCACAAAATCTATTATCAGTTGGAGCATAATCAATTATCATTTGTGGAAAATCAATTATGAGCTCACAAACATAGGAAACAATTAGGGGAAATCAGAGTAAATCAAAGCAAAATAACTAATTTTTATGAGCAAGAGATCAATTATCAAATCAAATAAAAAAGATTACAATTGATTAAGAAAAGGGAAAATAAGAGCAAATCGAAGCTTGGTACCTGGGTGGACCAAATCAGACAATTGAGCAAATCAAAGAACACACTTGCATCACCATTGAGCAAATTCGAGAAACACTGCAATGGCATGAGGGTTCTTCAATGAGAAAGAAAATGGTTATTTTGGTAAGTAAATAAGAGCATTTTAGCTATAGCCAATTTCTTCGTTGTTTCTTCGCGTCATCATGGAAAATTTTAATTATGGGACCTACCACTCTTTTATTTCTTTCCTCATTATTCCATCTTAATCAAACAACCCTATTTTTTAACCTCCCCTCTATTTCCACTCTTTCTTCTCAAACTCTCACCAATTTCACTCTTACTAAACAGTGTGTAAGTTGAGATTAAAAGTAAAAAAATAGGAGAAAAAAGAAATAAAAGTGAATTTAAGTTGAAAATTTATATTAATTAGATTGATAAAATTAAAAAAAAATGAAATAAGGAAATTTGTTTTTAGTTATTTGGTTATATGAAAAAGTGACAGAGAAGAAATAAGAGATAATAGTAAAAGGTTAGGTAACAATGGGCATATGAAGATGGGAAGACGAAAAACAGTAGGCATACAAAATTAGATCCAATTTGTACCTTTTTCTTCTATAGATCTAGTTTAGTGGTTACTCCCCATGGTTGAAGTTACTCATTGAAACTTTACTTTGTGTGTATAGTGTTTGATAACAGTAAAAATGTCTCTCAGTCATGTCGAATGGACCTCACTTCTTTTTTGTTACATGAACCAACAATCAAAAGATATAGGTAAACAAAGAAAAGTGAGCTTGCTTTTCACAAATATATTTGATTTCATGCCATCATAAACAAGAAAGCATTTGCAGTGGACCCACAAAAAGTTTACAAGTATTCCTCACATTCCTTACCTTCCAAACACATCAAACTTTACAGAATTGTCCTACATCACTCCATCTCATTTCTCTTCCTATAGATTCAAGCTATCCAAATACTGTGTAATTGCACTTAAGTGTTTGTATTTATTAAATAATAATAATTTTAAGGCTTGAATACATTTTTCATCATTGTATTTTTTGTGTTGGCTCCAATTCCATTTTTTTCAATCGTTTTAATATTTTATTATACTAAAGTCAATATTTTTATTTTTATTGTCAATTTAAAAATATTAACTAATGACATAACTTAATAGTGAGTCACGTTATCATTGCCATGTGGTCTTAAAACTTCCATCAAGAATTATGAAGTATCAAGGTGGAACCAACCTTTTTTCCACTTTATTTTCCTTCTTGTCCCCCACTCATTCCATTCCCTTTTCTTTTACACCTAACCATAGTTAGTGTTTTGGAATGTTCAAATAGGATAAAGATAGTAAATTGTGTGTTGTGTACTATAGTGCCTCATGGCATTACATTGACTCAACACTCAACCAACTCTAATCACGAAAATAAATAATATGTGTGGAAGTATAAATATTTACAATAAACAAAATGTGAGTGAATTTTTATTGTTTGAATAAATAAATAAAATTAACTTCAAAAGAAAATATAAAACAAATAAATATCAATATAAAACACAATAATAAGGATATTGAATAAATAGCCATGCATAGGAAGAAAAGAAATAAAACATATTTTGCACCTGAAGGTGCTACAACCATAGTCGAAAAAATATCAAGTACATACTAAAATAATAAACAAACATCCATTGGAGTAAGATCAAAATATAAATTGTCAAAGAAGATGAAAGAACCAAACCAACAACAAAATAGAACCCCAAGTAGAAAGAAACGAAACTCTTTAGGCTAGCTAAAGACTAGTACTCTACTAGTACCAAGTGTTTTCGAAGGGATCCTCCTCAAACTTGATAAGCACACAATAGAACATGACCTCAAACCACATGCAAAAGAAGTCACTAAGCCCTCACTCAGAGTATAGTGTGGAACCCTCCACATTCTTTCTATCGGCAGGTTGAAATCCAATGTCATACATGCAAAGAAGGAGAAAGTCAAGAAATTAATAAGACTAAAAGTGAATATGACGTCTTTGTCATACATAACACGATGACCCTTATAATCAAATTGTCATTTGAGACGCCCTACTATTCTTAGCAAACTTAATACTAAGAGTGCCCATATGCATCCCTCGTCTTGCCATCTAGTCCATGAATAAAGCAACAAAAATACAACAAAAAACAGGGTGAGCATCTTGACACAAGTACTATAAGAGTTGATACAAACAACACACAAACAAATATAACAATCATAGATAACTATAAAATTTCATAATAAATATCATATAACTTAACATACTCATGTTAGAGGCATATAACAATTAATAAATATATATATGAAAATTAATGATTATATGATGTCAAAGCATATCAATCCAATGTTCATACATAAGACAAACACTGCTTAATGTAGCCAAAAACATCATACTTGAGCGATCAATTAGTTATGTCTCCTAACATAGTAATAATCAACATGATGACTCTTATCAACAACACATCAAATGCCAAAACTATTCGACAGACACACTAAATTCTAATCTCAAGAGCAACTATGGTTTGATCAAGATATCTGTGTAAGGGGTGGTTGAGTGCCACAACATAAGGATGAATAAACTCGGTCACATGTGAAATTTCACATTTGTACATTCTCAAGGTTCTATTCAAGCAACCCCCACTAATGTTCCCTCACCCACCAATTAACAGTGTATAATGCTCATAATCCAATCACTAACACACACATACGAAATGCATGGCAACGTCAACGTAGATAAGTTCATATTATCTCATACTTTGTAAATTCTAACTTCTCATGTTGAGTCATACTCAACTCAACCATGTGCCTAGACAACCTCAAATTCAACTTTAAGACCATCACGAGTCCCAAAGCACCACCATATACATGGTCAAATTCCACATTTCAACCATTAATAACTATTTTATTAATATATTATGTGCATTAATAATGTTTCCTAAGTATCTTTTTATACACTAATTATTTAGCTTACACATAATATGCTTATTAGAAATGTTTAAGATATAATTGGATTAATATCCCCTCTTTAATATCATCATTAAATCTTGCTTAAAATATTTATTATTTTAATTTCATTATTTTGTAAAAGTCTAGAGCTTAAGTAAATTAAATTTTTCCTAAGTTATTGTCACAATGTGTATAGAGGGCATCGCAACGAGAGATGAAATGAAATTTGGAAAGAAAAAAAATCAACGAAGTTGCCACTAATTATTATCAAGGAAAATAATGGAAAAAACTTCTCTTTTGATAAAACTAGTCTTTGGAAAGATCTTAGGTTTAGAAGTCTAATTATGCATAAACAAAGGTGAAAAAAAAATCTCATTACATTGTTGATACATCAATTAAAAAATGGTTACCTTTAGTTAATTGTGTAAAATATTAACAAATTTTAAATATTTTTTAGATTAAGAAAATATTTATTTATTTATATGTAAAATATATATATATATTTTAAAATTTTATTTTTGAATTCAACAAGGATAATCTTTACTTCTACATATCTTCCCATGAAATGAAAAACCCAGTTATAAAGTGATTTGTGTGTCAATTAATTAAAAAAGATATTTAAATTGTATGAATTTACTTTGACTTTTTACTGAATGGATGAATGTTCAAGACTATTAATAGCAAAGTTAAAGTGTTTCGTTTGGATGGAATTAATAATTTTATCTTGCAAAGACCATTAGATAGTGTAATTAGAGTGTTTGATAGAATTAATAATTTTATTTTGCAATCAAGATTAATAAATAGTATGATCAAAGTATCTAGTTGGAATTAATAATTTTATTTTGCTATCAAAATAGACATTGCACCATCTGGATAGATAGAAGTACTAAGTACTAACCTTACAATCAAAACTACTAGTTAGAATACTTTTACAGGATTAATAGATAATTCGATCCTAATTAATCATTTAGAATGTTAGTAAGGTTTTTTTTATTTATATTAAATTTTAATTAACATTAACTTTGATGGTGGTTTCAGGTGGCTCTAATGGCTTGAGCAGAGGTGATGTTATGGGACATCAAAAAGAACAACAAAGAGGGTGATGGAGATGATTGCAGGTCTGATGGTAGTGGATGAGGAGTTGGATGGTGGAGATGGTCAACGATAGGGGCATGATTCATGGTTCATGCTTTTGTGGGCAGAGAAGTGTTCCTAGTGTACGGGGAAGCCCTAATATTTGGATTGTATTGTTCATAATTGCATGATCTATGATTAGGTTTTTGTGTGATGGTGTTTTGAGAGGTGATATATGGTGAGCACAAGCTACTTTGTTGCATTCCAAATTAAATGTGAAAGTAATTGATCATAGTAATGAAAATTAAAAAAATGAACAGGTCGTGAGAACCACGCTCTATTTGCATGTTGGCTCAAAGGGACAGTTAAGTAGCCCACAAGATCAACATCATTTAATCAAAAAATGAAAGCCTACATACTATACTTACCGCCTAGAGACCCAATAGTAACTTGCACAAAGGTTCCTCTAACTCCGACTTTCCCCTCCTTTCTATTTCTAATACTTCTGATTTATTTTTTCTTTTTTGTTTCTTCTTTGGTTTTCCTATATTTTTTGTTTCCACCCCTCACATTGTGTTTAAGAGTATATAATGGCGCTTGTGTATATCTGAATGTGAGCCCTTGTTTTGGCTACCTTCCAATGAAAAGAGAAAAGGACCAATGGTTGCTTATAGGAATCAATCTAAATGGTGCTTATGCAGGAGAATGGGAGAGTCGTGTGCATTACGTTGCTTTGTGCTTATAATAAATCCTTGATGAAGGTATCTTGTGTGGGAAAAAATGGATAAAAGTATTAGACAAGCTAAAAGCTTCACATGACTCAAAGCAGGAATGGAAGATGTCCATGTGGTTACTACTCTACGACTTCTCTTTTTTCTCACTTTTTTATGATTTGTTTATTTTTCATTTATTACCTTTTTGTATCTATTTTGTTTTCTTTGTTTTTTTGGTTCTTTGTTATTATTTATTATTTTCTTTTTTATCTATATTGTCATTATTTGTTTTTTCTTTTAACATTTTTGTTTTTTTATAAAAAAAAGAATAAATAACATGAATAAAGAAACACTTTTTTTAATTGACACAAGAAGGGAAAAGTTCAAGCAAATACAATAAATGAAAAGGGGGAAGTTTCTTAATTCTTTTTTTTTTCTAAAAAGGAAAAGATCAAGCATATAAAATAAAAGTAAATAAAGTTTAAACAAAATTGGGTGTTCACAGTCATTAAATTAATTCATTTATTTAGTACAATTTTCTTAACTTCAACAATTTATTCCTAAAGCATTACAAAGCCTTTTAACTTAATTCTTTCACTAAAATTCATAATATAATTAATATTATCGAATACATATAATTAATATTATCGAATACATTTTTTTTTTAAACCATAATTATTTTTAAGGGTGAAATTATTATTTTACCTTTAGGTTTAATATAACACTAGTTTTATAGTATTTCCACCATTTTAAGCTCCAAAAATTAACTCTCTTCAACTCGGGTTATGTAGGACCATACAATATGCTCCTTACAAATAGGGTGGTAGGAGGGTAAGAGAAAAAAAGAAGAAAAAAAGGTAAAAGTGCACTAGAGTAAAGGAGGTAGAAAAAAAAGTGAAATGAGAAAGGAAGTAGATAAGATGTTAAGGATGGGAGTGGTGATGGGTTGATTCCACCTTGACACAACTTATTAAGGTTATATGACAATGATAACATGACTCATTATTAGTCATGTCATTAGTTAATAGTCCTATGTTAACAATAGGGATAAAATAAAAAAAAGTGTGAAAATATAAAGACCAAAAAGTTACTAAAGTGTGAAATTAATTAGAAAAAAAAATAGTTGATAATATGATCAAAACCAAAAATCTTAAAAAGAGAAGAATAATAAATATTTTATAGATATATATCTAAAAGGAAAATGGCAATTAGCTAATTTACAAAACAAACATGTTTAAGCAGTAAACAATTTGACCTTTTATTTAGAATGAAATATATTATAATTCATTAATCTATTTAACAATCAAACCTTTTGACTCAATGTCACTTAGATCTTATGTTGATTAAAAGGTATGGACAAGTTGGCTACCAAGGGCAATTGATGTGTTGGCCAATTTGGGGGAGACCATTCCTTCCATACTAAAATGGCATGGAAAATGTTTATGGTTCAAAACAAGACTTTGTATGGTTCAAAACAAGAGTTTGTATAAGATAATCCTTGTATTATAGTAATTTTTTTATGGAAAATGCTAAAAAGTATGAAACTATTTTCATAAAACTACACGAAATTGTTGTTTTCTATCAAAGTTTATTTACATTTTTTCATTTTTTTAGTTAAGATTCATTTATAAAAAATATTTTCGTCCATATTCACAGTTCATGCACCTTGTACAAGTTTTTAGGAAGAATAGTAATACTTAATTTTAGGGACAACAATTAGATCTATATCCAAATGATTATCCATAAAAATTATATGTAATGAGTAAGGTACTACCTTAACAAGTTTGAATCCAGTATCCAGGTATGAATAATTACCCATAAAATTGTGAGGATGAAGATATGAGTATGGATACTATATTACCTATGAGAAATACTATCCCTTTAAAAGAAATGGCCAAAAATTTAGCTAACTCGCTTTTAAGTGGCGCCTAGCAACTTAATTTATTATAAAATATTAATTGATTTTAACATTTTAATGTTTTTCTTTATTTCCAAACTTACCCTTACACTTATTCAACTACCCAAGTACAAGCATGAAGTCTTGTATTCTCAGTGATGAGCACCAAGACGCTGATCCCGAACATGATTGTCCTAATCCAAACTATTACATCGATAGTTTGCTTGGGTTGCCGATGACAAACGTCACCGGAGGTTCACTTGGGTTGCTAACGGCAAATGTCACCAGTGGTTCACTTGAGTTGCTGATGGCGATGTTGGTGTGTGGCATTACAACCAAAGGAAGCTCAAGGAATGGCTACGTGAGGCACTTGGGCATGTAACATATGGTAGGAAAACTCAATTAAGACAGAATTTTCAATAACATAACTCAATAGTCATCCTATTTTTGAAAATTATCATAATTGTTTCAAAGTAATCAGTTGATAATGGTAGGGCCTTTACTGTAACCCTTAGGCAATTGAATATTCCTACTACATGCAAATCAGATTTGTAGGGAAAAAGTAAAATTTAAATACAACTTTCTCCAAAAAAATTGTATAATGGTCCTGCATTATTTGTACACGAATTGTATCAGATTTGCAATTCATCTCGTTCATTCTTGTAGGTTTATAATAGATCTACAGCATATACAATCTTTTGCTCCAACTCCTTTATTATAAGTTCAATTAATGCAATTTGACTCTTTAATGATGCCTTTTGATCAAGGGCAAGGAAGATACAAACAATGAATTTTCTCTTTCTTGTTTTACTCTTAGGGACTGGTAAATGCTTTCCCACTCAATGAATTTAAACTAGAAAATTGGATGCAGACAATGAACAATTGACTATTGAGATCATAAATATGATCATCTACACATTGAAGTTACCGTGCATATAGCTTCAAAGGCATCTTTTTCAACTTTCCTATGCCTTACTCTTTCTTGATTTGTACGATTTAAATCATTGATCATATAATTGTTTCAAAATTGTACACGAATGAGAGTTATACATTATTTGTATGCCACAACAAACTGTATCCTCTTCCATTTTATAGCACTAATGGACCCTTAAAATTTGCTAATGTATGAAATTTGTAATTTGCCAATTATATATAGGTGTCTTTGTCAGTCCTTGCAGACTAAAATTGATAAGCTAAAGATTTCATTAAAAATGTAAAAGCTTAAAATAAGTACAGGATGTGCTCAGCTTAAGACTCTAATACAATTAATGATACACTAAAGAAATTAAAACAAAAGACCATATACCTCCATTGAGAGGATAAAAAATAAACAAAAGTGAAAATACCAAAGAGCATAACCGAAACTACTCTCTACAATCATTGACTCCAAATACAATAATAAACCACTTTGATATTTGACCACCAACCAAAACAAGTTTTGTGCTTCATTGCAATGTGGACACTTCAAATGTGGGAAAACCATACAATGGAGATTATTGGGGATATTAATATGTTAATCCTCGCTAAATCAATTGGGCTAATTATAGAACATGCCAAATTGAATCATTGCACCCTCTATATAATCCGAAATTTCCATGTTCAGACCAAGTGCTTGCATCACCAAAAATGAGCTAAAGCATTTAACCACTCAGACCAAGTGCAACATTGCTGCCACCTATTCCTCATATGAACTAATTGTCTAACATGGTCCCCCCAAGCAAAATTTAAACTCCTTCCAAAGGCTGATTAGATTGTGTCAACCAAGCAAAGCCTTTGAATACAGTTGACAACTTCCTCCAAAATTAATCATGACAATATTTTATCAACAAGACACCAAATATCCTCATGTCAAATTGTTTCCCTAGAACAACAACTAATACAAAATAAAGAAGTCCCTTGCATGAACAGTTGAGCAAACAAGCATGTAAAATATGTGTTTTTAAGTTAATTAAAAAGACTTTCACCAAAACAAGAAAAAAGATAAACTTGTATCAAATTGTATGAACAAATTAAATAAGACAAAATGAAAGGGTAGAGCAAAGATGGCGATTCTTGAACAAGATGGCGCAGGCAGGAATTTAGCAAGTGCAATGCTTTGGGAGGAAGAAGATGGTGGTGGCCACACCTCCTAGATCCTCACCATTCAGCAAAGCATCATGAAGGTCTTCGTTGCCTTCTACCTTGTCAACGAGTAGGGATGAGCAATCATGGTCTTGCTTGGGTGGTATTGGGAAGGGGTAAGTTTGGAAAGAGAACAAATTTTAAAATTTTAACTTGAGTGAATGTTTTACAGTAATATCAATTGACAAGTGTCAACTTTTTATGATTCAAAGGAATTTTCGACTATTTCTTTCGGAGGAAATAACATTTCTCTATTACCTATACATGCATAGTATATTGCTTATATTTTACAATTAGAACTTGAATGTTTTTTAATTTTTTTTAATTAAGTTAAAGAAATTTATTTTGTATTCTTTTATAATTAGAAATTGGATTATCTTTAAATATTTTCTCCATTTAAGTTATATATTTATTTTTAATCAATGTTTTTTTTGATTTTTTGATTTATAATATTTATATTATAATATTGATAGGAAATGTAAATCTTTAACACACACACATATATAAAACAACAACAATAATAATAATAATATACCTTTTAATCCTAAATTACGTTTGATGTGCATTATCACTTATTAGCATTCAACAACTGATTATATAATTAAGGCAACGATTGATTCAATAATAAATTGTTTGATTATATATTAACTAAGATAATATTTGATTGATTGATTAATTTGTTGAAATACTCAATTTTTGATTACTAAAACATTTATTAAAACTAAATTTAAATTTGACCACTGTAATGATTTTATTTGTTAAATATTGTCATGGGGATAATTACACCCAATCGTTGAAGTAGAAAATAAAAAAGAAATAATTTTTATTACCAACTTTATTAAAAATATTGAGATTGAATATATTAATAAGAATTCTAATTAGTTAAATTAAGGGAAGGCATTTAGAATTGTTAAGTAAAAAATGTTGGGAATTGCAATAAAATTAAGTCAAATATGTGCATAATAAATTTTTATGGTAGACCCAATTCGGAGTGGTGTTGAGTTTTTAGTTTTCAAATCTTATTTTCAAAACAAAATGTGTTTGGATAAAATAGTTTTGAAACTATTTTTAATGTATTTTCAAAACGATTTTAAGCCTTATGTCAAAACTATAAAAATTGGTTTCTTGTTTCTTGTTTTGAGTTATAAAACTATGTCACTAGCAATGTTAAGAACAAGCTCATTATTATTATTATGAAAATTATTATTATTATTATTATTATTGTTCTTCTTCTAAAAGAAAATAGAGTTGTCAACCAGCCCAACCCGGCTCGAACCATCGAGCCAAGAATATGAAGCAGGTTGGACTGACCTAGCCTAATTTTCTTGCAGGCCTTTTTTTATTGGCTCGGCCTGACCAGTCGGGATTAGATCAGGTCAAATTGGCCCATATATATATATATATATATATATATATATATAATATAAATTTTCAAAAAAATAAAAAAATTAATAATAACACTGGGCCAAAAAAACTTGGTACTTTTCATGCCAATGTTTCACTGGCCCAGCCTGACTTGTTTGGCCCACTGGGCCGGGCCAAATTGGCTAGATGTTTTTGGGTCTCAAATAAAAGAGCCCAACTCGACTTGGCCATAAGACTATTAGGTCGGCCCAATTTTGATACCTTTAGAAAAAAGATTACTATTATTATGATTATAATTATTATTATTAAAAATATTATTATTATGATTCAAATTATTATTGTTAAATTATTACTATTATTTTTAAAATTATTATTATGAAAATAAATATTATTATTGTTGTTGTTAATATTATTATTTTAAAAATTAATTTCATTTTTTATCACTATTGCTTATATAATTTTTTTGAATAAGAACTTAAAAAAATACCTGATTTGTGAAAGAATTGTTGTTGTCAATAACTTTTTAAAGAAAAATTGTAAAATTGACAGTAACTTTTTAAAACTAAAACTAAAAATTAAAAATTAAAAACTAAAAACTGATTTTGATTTTTTAAAATTTTAATACTTAAAACTAAAAATCACCTTCAACTGTGTTAGTTTTTATAATTTTAACCATTGATAGTTGTAATTCCAATTTATCCGTTAAAGATACTCTCCTAGTCTCCTTAGAATAATTAAAACCATAATTTGACTTATTTATTTTAAAAATAATTTTATTTGAGAATTTTTTTTGGGTCAATAAAATTACTTGAAAATGATTTGTATTTAAAGCTAGAAGGAGGGCCAGCCAGGGTTTTTGCGCTCCGCACAATAGTATGATCCATTTGGGTAATGGAAAGGTTCTTATGCCGGTAAGAAGGTTATTTGACCCCAATACTCACAGTGACTTGAGGTGTGACTTTTGATTGTGGGAAGAGTCACTAAGGCATTTGGTAGAGAAGAAATAGAGGATGAAAGGAAGAAAGAGAGCGGAAGTGAGAAAAAATAAGTTGTTTGGTAGAGTAGAAGTGTGAATAAATTTTTTAAAAAATTGTGAGACCTATCATGAAAAATTTCTTCGCAAATTAGCGAAAAATTTCACAGAAATAGAACTGGAATGCCACCACTCTTCATTTGCTCGTCTACTTTTCTTCTGTGAGAACAAGTAAATCGATTTACATGTTCTGTAAATCGATTTCCTTGCTTTAAAATAATAATAATAATATTATTATTGTTATTATTATTATTATTATTAAATAATAATAAAACATAAAAATAATATTAATAATAAAAACAAATATTATTAATAATAAAATAATAATAATGATAATAATTAAAATAAAAAATAATATCAAAAAGTTAACTTTTGTTCTATTTCTCTTCTATTTTTTTCAACCGAACAACCTTAATTTTACTTTATTTTTCACTTATTTCTCTTCTCTTCTCTTCTTTTGTCCTATTTCTTTCTTTTCTACCAAACACACACTAATATAATGAAATAGAATCATAAGACTCAATTGGGTAATACTTAACCGCTAAGGAGAGTTAGAGTTAGCAATGTACTTTCTAATATATTTTTCAACACATTATGTATTGGTAATTAAAATTTATTAAAAATTATAAAATCATAACTTAAAGAGTGAGATTTAGGAAATTTTGTAATTTCCTCTCTCTCTGATTTTTTTTTTATAAAAACTAAATTAGAAAATATGCTTGATTATTTTTATAAGAATCAATCTAAAATGACTTTTATATTATTCTTTTTATGAAATACTTTTAATTATGAATAATTTCTTAGTTTAATAGTAAGTGGAATCCATTAATATTTTAGATTTTTTAAGAGACTTTGTCTCATACAGAGAATATTTTGGGAGTTTTACTTTGTCTCTTTACATAGTAGTCAATAAAAATTAAAATAATAAATATATTATTAATGACAGAGATTAAATGTGTGTTTGAGAACCTATTAGTATCACTGCAAAAGAAATTTCACACTTTTCAAAACATGAAATTGAGAAGTAAGAATTTGTCTTTTTTACATTGATGACCATTTGCATGAATATAACTTGTAACCATACACACACTAAAAAAAAAAGGAGTATGTCTCATTATTAAGGATAGTTTTAGAAGAAGAAAAAATATAAATTTAGGACAAATTTAAAGTTACCAATTAAATTAACTAATTTTTTCTTGAAAATTAACTATTTTTTGAATCGTTTAAAATTAGTTAATTGGTTTACCAACATTACACTGGTTAGAGTTGAACTGAGTTCGAATTCTTTAAATAAGATCTCGTGTTCAAATCTTCTATATGGAAAAAAAACGTGGTTGAGAAGAAAAATTACTAAAAGTGATCAGCCAAATTAATCGACAGAAATTAGTTATCGACTAAATTGGTGGATACTTCAGATTATAACATGTTTACCAAAAATTAATTAATTGGTTTATAAAAAAAAGGCCTAATAGAGTAATAAATGTGTTAAAAAGGGTGGCTTTCTGGATAACATAAAGGCAGGCAGCAAGCATTGTTATATTTGTTTTGGTAGTCATCGTTTGTCTCATTCCATTCCATGGCCTCAGAGATAGAAGCTGCTCTTGCTGCCACTCCCTCTGACGGTCCCACCGTGTAAGTTTTCATTCCACCATTCTTTCTTCACTTTCTTCTCCATCCTCTGCACTTTTTGACATTTTCATCCTGCATTCTTCTCTGTCTCTCTGCTCAGTATTTGCCTGGCTTGCAAAAATCCTTTGTGGTCGGTCTGTCATGTGTTCTGGTTTCCTCGGTCATTGTGCAAAAACCCTGAAAAGCTTACATTTTTATGTGGTTAGGCTTAAAAGGTAGTAAAATTTTATTAGCTTGCTTTCAGCAAAATGGAAAGGCGAAATCATATGGCCACAAAAATTAGAGTTCTTTGTGGGTATCATTTGCTGGTGATTCTGTGACGATATATGTCCGTTTGAATTTGAAAGTTAGCTATTTCTATAGTGGCTTAATTACTTTTGTGTGTGTGTGTGTGTGCGTGCAGATGATACGATTTAGTGTATTTTGTGCATATATGGTGGCTTTGCTGCATCTTTGTGTTCGGCTGCATATGATAGGATTTAGTGTATTTTGCTCGGATATGGTAGCTTTCCTGCATCTGTGTGTGTGCACGCGCGTGCACATATGATAGGATTTAGTGTATTTTGTGCTGAGCCTGCATCTTTATTCCTTCGATTTTTGAATAACCAGAGGTTTCACCTTTTTAATGTTTGAGGTAGGAGCAGGACATGACACGATGTTTCTTTTATGATTATTTGTTTATTTATTTATTTATTTATAGTTCCTAGTATTCGCATCTTTTCTCATGTATTCTATGATGAACAGATTTGACAAGATCCTCAATAAGGAAATTCCTTCTACTGTGGTTTATGAGGATGATAAGGTGCTGTCTGATGCTTAATGGAGTCCTCCAATTTACCTTTTATTATAGTTTTGTGCCTTTTTTCCCCATGTTTGAGGATGTGACTAATTACAGATAGAGGGTATTGTATATTAAATAATGCTTCAAATGCAACACCTACACAAGAGATGATAACATAGAGAAGTTTGCTATCGAAAGTGAAAATAGTCCAATAAAGAACTACACATGTGTTGAAGTTCATTTGTTGTCTTATGAAGGTTGTTCTCTTTTGTTTTTCCAGTTTCAATGAAACTCCTGGCTCTTCCTTGTTCTTTCTGAAGTCTTCTTGTTAACATTTCCTCACACTCTAGAGTCTATAATACTTGTTGATCAGGTAAACGTGTAAAATGGTTCAATGGGTGTTCCATGTTAAAAGAAACTGAGCATTGTGATGTGTTATTTTAATTGACCGCCTTAAAAAGAAACTAGTTTTAGTTTTCTTGCTGGATTGCACATTCTTACACATGGCTCAAGTTCAGAGTTGAAAAATGTTACCAATCAATTTGTACTAGTACTTGATTTTCTACTTATTAATGTATCTATATGGATATTCCAAACTGTCTTGTTAATCTCCTTATGTTAGTTTTCTACTGCTCTTATATTCTTGTTTTGTTTAATGCCTTGACTAATTCTTTTAAATAAGTAAAACCGAGCCTCCGAAACTAGCTAAAATATTTGATTTAAAGTTGTATTATAGTAATTGATAATCCTTTCATCTTTTATTTTCTGTTTGACAGGTCCTTGCCTTTAGGGACATAGCTCCACAAGCTCCTACCCATATTCTAATCATTCCTAAAGTTAGGGATGGGTTAACTGGTCTATCCAAGGTATTTGTTAATGGCTTTTCTGCATCAGTAGGCATATTATGTTGTTTCAGACGTTCATTTGAAAATCATTTTTATACACAGGCCCAGTATTCTCAATACATTTTTTATTATATAAAGTAAAAATATTTTTAAATTCATTATATAAAAATAACATATTATTTAGGAAAATGCACATTAGTGATAGATTTCCTTCAGTATCAGCATATTGATAGCAGAAAGGTTTTATTTTTCTGTTGAAAAAAAGATTGTGCAGCTTGTATACTCATCTAGTAAGTGATACTGTTTTAAAGTTGTTATTTGAGGACTCTGACTTGGGAAAAATTACTTCACTGAATCCCTGAAAGTTTACCATCATGTGCCAGCTAACACAACTATAGTCTATTATATTACAGTTATGAAGTGGAATGCGTGATTTTGGATCCAATCTAAGCTGTGTAGATATGCAGAATTTAGGAGTGTTGCTGTTACTTTGCATTGCTTTGTAAACTATTGCGCATTATTATTCTTGCAAATTATTTATGCTGAGCTAAATCTTCGATTGTGCTTGCCGATACCACATCTTTATTAGGACAAAGTCTAATGCCCTGCTGAGTACTATGATTTATTGTGCTATGAAATAGGCTCTTGGTAGTTATGTAAGTTTTTTATTCATTGAAAACTCATTTTAAAATCTGGTTTGGCCTGTATTTGAAGTTTGGTTTTTACATGGATTCCCCATTGATACATATGCATGGTTTTTTGAAGCCTATGTAGCTTTTCATTTTATGGTGAATCTTGTTTGATGTTCTTTACCTTGTATTTCACAGCAGCCCAGATGTCTTAGTCTAACATTTCTGAAATCCAATCTGTAGGCAGGCTATATACATCTGAAGTCATGATTTTTTTTTGATGGTGGTGGTGGTTGTGCGGGGGGTGTGGGGGGGAGGGGGGGTTGTTCTTGAGCACCTCTCTCTATGCTGTCTAGCTTGTCTTATTTAGCAAGATGTTTTTATCCTGAAAATGCCATCAGAGACTTATTACTTAGTAATACTCTGCTTTGTCTGTGGTAGGTATTTGATGTTGATTACTTTTTTTGTATAAGGTTATATTACCTGTTCTATATTATATTGGTACTACTGTCACTATTTTTCTAAGCAGTGGTGCAAGAACCTAATTAACTGCACTGACTGATCCCTTCTGGTAAATCACCGTTATTTGATGATTATCAAAGTAAGTTAATATTAGTCTTATTAACAAATTGAGCCAAGTCAGAGTCTCTATGATCAAGTGATCAAGTTTTTACAAGAGTTTGTCCTTGGCCACCATTAATCACTAAAACAGATCTTGTCAGCTGGTAAGATTCATCATTTGTTCCTGTATCTATTTGAATCATTTTATAATTTTTGCAGTGTAACTCCCTGGCTGATATATTAGTTTGTTTGTTGATAAGTTAATAGACACATTGAGGCAGCATTTCGTAGATGTGTTAGAACAGGATGGAAAATAACATATGGCACATTTTAAAAATAGAACAGAACATAGCGAGTTAAAAAGTGAAACATTTTAGTTCTACCAAAACGGGTAGAACCAAGGAGAACAGAAAAGAACCATTTCGTTCTATTATACTATCTTAATATATTTTTCCTGTGTGGCATCTACTTTACATTGTCATGCTCATGGTTAAGCTACTCTTGAAGAGAGCAAAAGGAAAACAAACTGTATGTGCACATATCTGGTGATGGCAGTCATTAGTCACAGTTACTCTTAAGCAACTTTTTTTTTTAATTTAAATTGGCAATCAAACTGAATGTATAACCTTTCAATGCCTTGGATCACCGCCAACAACTGTTTAACTTTTTGTCTGGGTTATGTCTGTGTGTTTATACTGATCTATTATGGTATTGTTTCCAGGCTGAGGAGAGGCACTGTGAGATTCTAGGTCACCTTGTGTACACCGCTAAGCTGGTTGCAAAGCAAGAAGGTCTTGACGATGGCTTCAGGATTGTAATTAATGATGGGCCAGATGGGGGTAAGTGTTCTTCTCCATGTCATTGCAGGAACATTGATCAGTCATATTTTATTGGATTTATAGGTTCTTGTGAGTGTTTGTTCTATGTTTTTATTGAGGTGAGGGTTGGTTTTTGGCAGGCCAATCAGTTTACCACATTCACGTGCACGTCATTGGGGGACGACAGATGGGCTGGCCCCCTTTCTAAAATGTGCATGGGTCTCACAGTATGCCATTGCAGACCTGCAGTAACACTCTGCTTATGCAATCTATAAATAATGGTTTTAAATGACTAAGTAGTGTCTTCATGTTACACCAAGAAACTATGATGATAAGTTAGATGACCTATGTATAAACTAGTGTGTCAAATTATGGATTATGGTTGTTGTTGGCATTTCAGTGTTTCCTATGTTTTGTTATAATTTCTGCACCAACACTAGCAGCATCATGTTTGTGGATAGTTGGATACTGCTGTGCACTTTTTTTGTGTTTGGTTTGGTTTTGTTTTGTTTTTGAATTGAATTGAGAGGTGTGGGGTTGAGTGTCGACGTTTGAGTTTATTACTGGTTTTCATCCCGTTACAAACTTGAAATTATTGATGATAAAACTCAATTTACTTGGGTAGTTTTTGTGAAAAAAAAAATTAAAATGAGACAAGAAACCACATGGTCCATTTTGTTTCCTCAATTGACACACATTTTGGTCTCAAGATCAAATCCATAAGATCAAACAATGCTTTAGAGTTTTCCATGCTATCTTTCTATCAATCCAAAGGAATCCTACATCAACATTCATAGGTGGACGGGGTAGTTGAATGCAAACATCGTTATTTTCTTAACATAGATTGGTCTCTTATAATCCAACCTCCTTACACATGTTTTATCCTAGCCATTTCACATGTTCAAATCTTGAATTTGTTTCATTTCACAAGTTAGGTTGTGCTTTCCTTTCTCTATTCTATGTAATAAATAAATAACCTAATCTTTCCTCACTTCAAGTTTTGTACACTTTGTCCTATGTCAATTCTTGGTGTCAGTAAAACAAAATTTGGTTCTAGGGCTCGAAAATGCTTTTACATTGGCCATAGAGAGGGTGTGTAATGTTTTTTTCCCCTCTATTTGATCTTAGTGCTAGGTAAGTGTTTCTCTTTACACATAGTCTTCTATGAAGACATTTTCCATTTCTTACTTCCACCCATTCTCTCCCCACTAATGACATTCCCAGTTTCCTTGCCATCTTTAGTTTTTTCTTTTGATCTGCTCTTGATCACTTACATCTAGATTCATCCTCTACTCAATCTGCCCCTTTTCCCCACACTTCACCTAATTCTAATTCTCAACCACTGGTTATTCCAAGCCAATGCACATCTCACAAAATCTGACATTCACTTAATTATTTACGGGATTATCATTATAGTCACTTTTGCAGATGGTGTTGATCCGTCCTCGTGGACTGCTGCCCCTTCGCTCATTTTCTCTCCTATCATAGATGATCAGTCGCACAAGAAATTTCTTCTCCCTTGCGAATATACCTAAACCCAAAACTTACAAACAAGCCAAAAAACATGATTGCTAGAGAACTATGGCGTGGATCAATAAACCTCTGCTTTAATACCGTGTAAGACATCGATCATTACTTATTTGCCTACCTAGTAAGCAATCCATTGGATGCAAATGAGTCTACAAAATTAAACATTGTGCTGATGACAATATGAAGAGATATAACGCTTGACTGGTTGCTAAGGGCTATACCCAACAAGAAGTTGTCGACTATTAGGAGACTTTTTCTCCTGTTAAGCTTACCATCGTGCATTTAGTGCTTGCTTTAGCTGTACCACTACCAATGGTTGGTTCCTACATTAGCTAGATGCAAACTATCGTTCTTACACGGGGATCTTAATGAAAAGTACTTGAATGTGCCAACAAGTTTTCAGTCCACTCATTCTAATCGAGTCTGCAAGCTTATCAAGTCCTTACATGGTCTAAAGTAGGCCAACAAACAATAGAACTCTAATCTGACCTCAACTTTTCTTTCATTGGGTTATTGTTGATGTAAATCTCATTATTCTATATTTCTGAAGATTTCTCAGACTCATTACTTTTGGTTTATGTAGATGATTTAGTTTTCACTGGTAACGACATGGATGAGATTATCTCTGTTAAGCAATTCCTAAAGACCAGTATAATGCATTTAAATGGAGATTATGTTCCCCAATCAATTGCAACCTAAGATTCAACGAATATAGTTTGGAAACTGTTAGAGGAGTGTTGAAAGATTCTCATATGAATACAGAATACTGCAACTCAGCTTGATACTTATAAAAAGAAAAGAAAAGAAAAGAAAGAAAACTGAGTGCAGAAAAAAAGGAATGATAGTGAGGTTCCAACTATATATGGCAATGAGAGGTATCATGGAATGGAAATTCAGTACTTGTAGATTTTCTAATCATGTTGAAAACGTGAAAAATCTGTGAGAGTGAAAAAGAAATACGGTTTACATAAATTATTTGTGTGCTTTGTCATATTCCTATAAAAAAAATGCAATAACATAAGCATTTAGAAATTTGTTGCAGTGCAAAAAACTCAATTTCTAGATCTCCAAAATTGCTCCTACACGTGACAATGCCAATTTCAATAAAGAAAGAACAAATTTGAAAAGAAAGAAAAAAAAAAAAAACCAGCTTTAGAAGGAACAAAATGGACCTTCCAAGAGTAAGTCTCTTTGTTTTAAAATTTGATAGAATTGATTTTAAAAAAATGATTTTCAAATGTTGAATATTAATAGAATGTGTGTTCAAATTAATTTTAACTATAATCCCACTAGGGCTAGCCTAGTAGTAGGGAATTGGAGTAGTTTGTACAAGGTCTTAGGTTTAAACCTTGTTACTATCATTATACACACACAAAAAAATAATCTTAATTATATATTATATATTGAAATGTATGTCGTATTCTATATTTAAATGTTTACCCTTCAATTAATAAGAAAACAAAAGTATTGATTAATTAACAAATTTGGCTCAATATATATGTACTATTAACGCAATAATATATATAAAAAGAATAAGTTATATTACTCAGAATAATAAATATGAATTACAAAAACAATGTATTTTAACATAAATAATATATTACGTAAAAGGATACATATCTATAAATAATACTAATAAATATATGTTAATTAAGTTATACAATATATTTTAATGAAAAAATATATTATTAATTAACATAATGCCATATATATTACTTATTATAAATAATATTTTATCACTCATAAATTTATCAAAAAAATTATATCCAGGTACTAATTTACATGGTTTGTTTTAGAGACACTACAGGGAATTATGATGTAACACAATACGCATTTCTTTTAACAGGTGAGTCATTAATTTACATGACTCCGTGAAAGATGTTAATCCACTTCAATAAATCATATTTTTTTCAATATTTTTAGATAAATAATTTTTAAAAAAGTATAAGAATGGTTGAAAAGAGGGTCATCTTCTTTTACCGGTGAGCCTATGACATCCCATAACTAGCCCAAAAAACAGATGTTGAAAAGAGTACCCAAAAAGTAACAACCCCCAACCAACTTCTCTAGCTCCATTTCCAGATGTATTCTGTAGTAATAAAAATGAGACGTTGCATCAATTCCAGGTCAGTAATTAACTACATCTCTCTACTTATTATATAAACAAATGCTTAAGTGGTTAGCTGTTAGATTAAGTTAAATTTAAACTTGGGTTTCATTCTCCATGCCATGGCTTCTCTTGTACTTCTTCTCTCTTTATTTGTGCGTCCAAGATTAGAATCCAAGTTTCCGCGGTTGCTGCTTCCTCCTCAGATATTGACGAAGATACATCAACTTGGAACGTAAGATGGGAAAAGCAAAAAGAGAACAATGATGGAGACAATGGGTCGGAGGATATCAATATCATGGGGGAGAAGATTCTGCAAGAGCCAAGAGTTAGCATCCATTTTATATAGTCAAAGAGATATATATTGGTTCATGAATCATCGTTCTATGATAAGTTATGATCACCGTCCTTGCAAAATGAACAAGTCCACTGTCCAATTTATGTCATTTTCCTTTAACTATCAAATCAACGTTCTGTTTTTCTCTTGTCCCTGTTTCTATTTGTAAGCTGAGACCTAATGCATAAAGCATATTGAAGTATTATATTACCACATTATTCTGCTAGCTCTCTTGATGCTTTACGTACAAAGCCTAAATAATCTTAGGGAACTTATAATTCGATGGTTTGAAGATCCAAAATGATGCTATAATCAATCAATTTACCCTAAGTGATACAATCTTTCTACTTTTACTCTAAATTAAGCTTAAATTTGCTCCAATTTAGAGCTAGACATGATGTTTATGGGCTTGGTTGTCTAAGCTTTTAAAAAGGTGATTTGAAGAACGTATAAGAAAAAGTAATTTATCTTTTAGATATTTTATAAAAAGCAAAAGTTTATATTTTTGTTTGATTACAATCATAAAAAAAATACTAGTTTCAAAAGATAGTTACGATTTTGACTTTTTTAGAAACTACTTAAGAATCTCAAAATAATCAAAAATCTTTTTTTTTTTTTAAATTAAGCAAATAAAATAAAATTTTTGTTTAGCACCAGGAAGAATATTCGAGAGGGATTGGAGAATTTGAAATGATTCATTACAAGCCAAGTTTTGACGGGATACTTGTAAAGACTCTGACACTCAAGTCAATGTTTGTAAGAGAAGATGAGTGTATTGTTAAAGAAAGTTGTTTACTTTAGGCTTCCTAGGCCTACTTATAGGGCTCTTATTGAGTTAAAGTAGTGTTTCTTGTGTAATGAGGCATAAGAGATGCTTTTGAGGTGAATCCCTTTGTTTACGGTGTTGTTATTAACAGATTGTGTTTAGGATTTTGTGCTTTGCATCTATGAAAGTCTCAATATGTGGTCGAAGATTCTCAATCAATGGGAAGTGTTGGATTGTAGTTAAATGATTGGGTCTAGTAGCATTGGGCCAACGTATTGGCTTTATTCATTTATTTGGGCCTAATTGGCCATAACAAGGCCCAAAATAGTTGCTCCTTAAACTTATATGTGAGGGGAATTGCTAAATGCACCCCTAATTACTAAACGTACCTTCCTTTACATTTTTAGTATTTTTTTGAAAATACCTCTTTCTGGAAACTAATTTTCAAAAGCCTGTTTCAAGACACAGTCAAAGAAAGGATCTAGCCATTTCATGTTACACTTGTATAAGTCCTTACCCATATAACCATGCATCATAGCTTCAGTTGATTGACACATTTTCAAAGTGATGTTTTCTTTTCTTAATTTCCCCCCAATAGTTCTTATAAGCCTTAAAATATTTGAAAACATAAGAGAGCGAGAAAGTGACAATAATGAATAGTTTAAGTTATTGATCAAGTTGGTGATGAAGAGAAAGTAGAAGAAGAGAGGACAAGCCAAGCATAAGAGGAAGAGTGGCATGGACACCTTGTTTGATTGGAAGGAGAGAAAAACCTGAAGAGCTTTATCATTCCACTCACTGTTATTTTCAATATCTGAGGGGTTTCATTTTCACTTTGTCTTTTTTTTGTTAAAACTTGCATAAGGCTTCCTATTATTGGGTGTGTTAATGTTAACTTGCTTTGCACACCATGATTCCTTTGAAATCGCAACTACAACATCATAAGTATTGTTAAAACCATTGAAGCAGGCTTCTAGACATTAGTCTATGAAAACATTAAAATTTTAACAATTTTGAAAATTAGTTTCTAAAATGTATTTAATAAATTCCAACAACAAATTTTTGGAATATTTACCCATTACAAAAATAAATTCTAGAACTTAATTTCTTGAAAAAGGATATTTTCAAAAAAAATAAAATTAAAATATACAGAGGGGTGTATAAGTAAAAAAAGTGTGCATTTAGCAATTACCACATGTTGATTGAATGATGTTTATCCTTATTGGGCCTTGATTAAGGTGGTCCAAGTCCTTTATTCAAATATGTATGAATAAGGATAAATGCACCCTCTTTCTTATTTATACACCCCCTTTGTATTATTGTTTTTTCCTTTCTAAAACTATCCTCTTTTGACTGTCTATCTTGATGTGAAAAATTATTAATGACAACTTTTTATATTTTGATCACCTTCATATAAACATACATATTGATTCAATGACGTTTATTCTTATTTGGACTGCTAGTGCACTTGAGGCTAGGAGTGATTGACTCACACAAATAATGCCTAAAATAGTATGGAGAAAAGAATAATTTGAAGGAAGGAAAGGAGGAAAGGAAGAGGAACTTGATTGTTTTGCTCTAGAGGGAGGTAATACTATGGATGACAATTAAATTGAAACTTGTTGGTACCTGTCTAACCATGACCTGACTTTAATAGGGTTTGGGGATGTAAACTAGAGCTGGGCATATGGGCCAAGGTCTGCGGGCCACCTGTGTAGCCCGCAGCTCATGCGGGCTACAGTCCTAAAAAATATGGTTCATTTAAGAGTGCGGGCTTTTCAGCCCAAATTGTTTAAACTGCGGTTTAAGCGAATTTATCAGCGGGCTTACGGGCCTATCTGTGGGCTTTTATAGATAATTTATTTTATGCTTGATACTTTGAATCTAAGACTTTATATTTCATATTTTGTGTTGGATGGTTTATTTAACATGTAAAATCTTTGGTTTAGATGGTTTTTTAGCATATTAGACTTTGAAATTGATTTATTTTTATTTTTTGGTGTATTTGTCATTTATTTTTATTTTTATTGTTTGTTTTTTCATTTTTATAAAATTATTTTTGTAATTTATTTTACGGGCTGCAGATTGGCCTGTTAGCCCGTGGGCTATGCGGGGCGGACGCGGGTCTTAAAATTCAGGATCATTTATCTTGCGGGCGGGCCTGGCCCAACCCATTTATTTCGCGGGCTTTTGCAGGGTGGGCTGGCCCGTATACCCAGCTCTAATGTAAACACCAGCCTTGTAGTGTCCCCACTCGCCTCGCACCAATTATTGTGAGAAATAAGAACTATAAATATGAGTCATATAACCATATATGAATGATCAAGATTAAAAGTTAGTTAGTTGTCACATGACCACTTAAAAATGTCATGTGTATTTATTTTTTAATCTTGACCATTCAAATATAATCTAATGGTCTAGATTTGTAGATCTTGTTCCTCACCATGACACAAACTCTCACTTGATACGTTTCCTATATAAGGATGTATCAAGTGAAAACTCTTGGTTATTGTAAAAATTGATAACTATAAATTGGGTTTTACAACCATAAATAAAAGGTCAATATTAAAAGTTAGTTAGTTGTTATATGACCACTTGACAAGGTCATGTGTATTTATCTTTTAATCTTGATCATTCAAATACAATCTAATAGTCCACATTGTAAATTGTAGCTCTTATTTATCACAATATAAATATGAGTTAACATTTTATTCTCACACTTTCATTTCTTATAATTATTGAAAATATAAATTAATTATTATAATAGTTAAATAATTTAAATAATAAAGTTAAAATTACATAATTTACTAAAAATATGATTTATTTTCAAATTTCTTATTTTTGGTATTATTGTAGTTATTTTTATATATTATTTGAATTAAAATATAATTAATAATTTAATATATAATTTATTTATAAATATATATAAGTAAATTATATATTTTTTTTTAAATGTAGGACGAGTTTCCCTAATCCCAATGATTTGTGGTTGGATTTATATTTTCATGAACTCGTTCCGCCCTTAGTACTAGTAGGGACGAAGAAAAAGAGAGTCAAACTCGTCGGTTATCATAGCTATGTAACACATCCCTTTATATAGCTGCAAGTGGGTATCAAATTTAGCTGTTGGGAATCAATTTACATTAATTCAGATCAAGATATTAATACTATTTCTCATCATGAGTCTCCCAATGATTAAAAATTTCACATAATTGAAATGCTCTAATTAAAAGGATAGAAATAAGGAGAAAAGAAAAAGGTTTTTGATAAACTTGAATACAATTACCAATAGCCTCTCGCGATCTCAGTATCTCTGTTCCTCACAAGTCATAATTCAGGATGCCCTTTAAATGATTCTGTTTTCTTTTGTGACGATCTGAATGGACCCAGGTAAGTCTGTCACCACCATTTCGTTCGACTAGTCAATGGGTCTCAGGTCCTATTCGCTTCAAATCCGAAGTCTTTGTCCCTCTCTGTCTCTGGCTTGAGCTTGTGAATAGTTCTGGTGCATTATTATGTCCATTAGATGTCAACCAATGGTTAGATTTTGCTCAACCAAAGATGTTGATATACAGTCCACTTCTCTCGTATAGTCCTAAGTCCACGTCGTGTAAATGTGACCAGAAATCGCTTTCCCACATTTAATTTTAAATAATACTACACACACTCACACATATATTAATTTATATTTATATTATTTTTATTATAATTATACACGCGAATCTCCTCTATGTTTAAATTTTATCCAGCAACTTGATGTAAGACGCATGTGTGCCTTGGTGATTAGGAGCATCGCTGTTTGGATTGAAAAAGTCCGAGCCCCACGCACAGAGCAAAGTTAAAGGATGCCCTGTTAGGCCATGTGAGATAACATTATTTGGTTTTGATTGATTTGGATACTGATTTTAGCTATAACATTATACGTGCAAAAAAATGTATAAAATGTTGCATTTATTTTTGTCTTAAAAGTGATAAAATTCTTGTTAAGATGAAAAACATATATACTTAAGATCATCCTCTATCCTCATAAAATAAAATAAAATGGAAAGATCATCCTCTATGTTTGTTTCAAAGATGGTGCCACAAAAATTAGCTTCTTTAACAACAAAAGCTGGAATATAACTTCTTATATTAAACCTATTATTATTGTTGTTGTACGTAACATTATCACATGGTGTCTTAATAATTATGATATTACAACTAATCACGTCAACTTTAAGTAATGATACGTGTTTCTTTAATCATGAAATATGTTAATTTATACTTTTTAAAACTAATCTTTTCTTGGACGTCTCGTACGTTTTAATTTCTGCTCTTTTTTTTTTTTCTCAAAGTAATTAAAGCTCGTAAGTAAGAACTAGCCTGAATTAACTACTTCCTTGCTTTGTGAATTTTGACGGAGAATGAAGCATTATAGCTTTATGACTAATGACGGTGTAAAAGTTTTTTTTTTCTTTATTTTTTGGGTAACTATGTTATTAGTATGAAGTATCCATTGGCTTTGTCGATGACTAATCTCCGTTGAGAAACCTGACTGACCATCTTTAGTGGGATTTCCTCTCCCAATCACTTTTTTTTCATCTATAAGACTCGAATTCGAGACCTTGCTTAAGGGATCTGAGTCCAGTTTCACTCGAACCAACGACATGTTGGTTAGTGTAAAAGCATTTGGTAATTGGTATGAATGACAATTGTAACGCCCGGCCGCTTGCAGGATCTGTGACTGTCCCCACAAATCAACACAAGACTTTTCAGTGTGCTTTGTCCTCACTCACACGCTTCCCGGGAAACTTCCCAGTAGGTCACCCATCCCTAAATTGCTCCAAGTCAAGCACGCTTAACTATGAAGTTCTTAAGTGATGGGCTACCGAAAAGTAGATGCATCTTGTTGGGATAGGTAGCACTTATTAATTCCTTTAAGCTATCCTCAACTGTACAGTCCCATACCTGCACAGCCTCTGGATCCCTCTCGTTCAGGTGTGTATTCGATTCATTCATGTACCCCTCCCGTTGGAAGCCTGCCAGGAACCGCTCATTGTCCGTGCCTCATCTCTTTTGCACCGGCGATCACTCCCTGCCCTCGTCAGCGCCCGGGATGTTACAACAATCTTAGATTAATATATTAAATTAGTTCCTAAAATTACGAATACAAATCAATTTAATCTCTAAAATTAATAAAATGTTAGTCCTTAAAATTATCAATGACTTGAAATCATATTAGTCCCTAAAATTATTAAATCACAGTCATTTTAGTCCCTAAAATTATAATAATAGAGACTAAATTAAATGACTTATATTTGATAATTTCAATGTTTAAAATAGGACTGCATTGACTGTTCATACGTTAATTTGATGTATTACTTTACAATCTAGTGATGAATCTTTACCTTAGAACTCAACTTTGTGTGGATCTATGGTTACTTTCAAGAGAACATCTAGATGACATCTTCAATCTCATGGCTCCTAAATAGTATATCATTGCATCAAAAGTTTTTTAAAATATTTCAAATAAATTCAGCTAAAATAAATATTTATAAACTCTAACATTTATAACATAATCTTTTAACATATACTTTAACTTTTATATAAATAAATATTTTTAAATATCACAAATTAAGCTATATTAATTTTTCATCACTAATAATGAAAATTTCAAAGTTTATCAATAATACCATTATCATCGCGAGAGATAAATCAATATCTATCTCCATTCGTACGGTTCACCCTACTATCAAGAAAAGTCATTTTACTGAATTCTTATGATCAGAAAGCATACCAAACAATCATTAAATCAATAAAATAATCATAAAGATCTATTATGTAGATTAAGAAAATTATTCTTAGATCTGTTTTCTTACATTTTTTTTAAAGAGAAAGAAATTCATATTTTCTTTTGCTTTTCTTTTTCATGAAAAGTAAATGTAAAAAATAAAAATAAAAATTCAAGTATGAAATAACATTTTGAATTTCACTCGCAAATGAATTGTCTAGCTTTTCCTTTTCATGTGCATATGAATTGTCGGGTGATTGAACACCATATATATTCCTAAACATATATAGAAATTTTCCATTCCATGATATTATTATTGTATACATATAGAATCCAAATGTACTAATCAATCCCATGTGATTTTGTATTAGATCCAATACTAATAGGACCCACATATTCAATTCTGCATGTCGTTATTACGCATGCTAGACATGTATACCATATAACTTACGTGGTTCATAGTATCGAAAAAAAAAACTTACGTGGTTCAAAAATGTAATAAAAATAAATGAATTATATTACATGTAATTGTTTCTTATTAATCTCTGTGAAAAGAACACAAATTTACTTTAAACACTTGCCGAAACCTATACAAACATCAAAATAGATTCTTTCCAGCCAAGATTTAGACAACATAACTATTAATTGCTTATTGCATAGTAGTTAAATAAGGGAGAAAATATGATTTCTACAGAGGCAAGAGGGGATCCGTGTCCAACACATACAATGCTTTTTGATATCATTATATACAGAAAAGTTTTAGAAGCGTTTTCTTTTCTTTTTAGCATAACATTGGCCAGTATAGTTAGGATCCAAAAGTAATGATCAATTCCATTTGATTTTGTATACAGACCCAATAATAATAGGACCCACATTTTCTACGTATTGTTATTGTATATTATGCGAGACACATGCACCGTTTATGTGGGAAAAAAAAAAAAAAAGAACACATGCGATTTTGAACGGAACAAATATGCAATTAAGTTCAAACTCTACAGTGTAGTAGGTGCTCTGGTGCCACAAAGCTAAAACAAATACCTCACTATTAACCTGATATTGTCCTTTAATTAGTTAATCATCACGAGGTCAATTGTATCAATTTGTGGGGTTAATACGGAGACTTAATTCAAAAGAGAAGAATATTTCATGCAACATAAAGCCGGAGTCGTTACTGGCCCGTGTTACAACAACGACATCCATTACATCCTATCCATGAAAGAACGGATATATATGGAACAGGAAAAACAAAGGCGACACGATAATTAAAACGGACGAAACAAACAAAACGGAAAAGCGTGCGCGGACGTTATTCTCGGGGTGTCGTTGAAAGTGGGAGAGGTGCATGTATGCGCGCGCAAGTGACTATGTCGCGAAAGCAAGCGACACGCGAGGTGCGTTGCGGTGAGCCCTTGCAAGTGGTGGTTTATTTACACTCCCAATCATGTTCACATGTGATGCTGACGTGGCACCTCTCTGTCCCTCCGATCCACATTTTATTGGTTGCGGCCCCACGCTAACCGCTTTCTCGCACCGACAGCTCACCAGCAAACCGTTCCCCCCTTTGCGCTTCCACTTTTCCTCGACGGCGGAAACGGCGTCGTCGTGGCCCTCCGCGGTGGTCACGCTCCACTCGATGCTCGCCTCGCTCGGCTCGTAGCATTCGGTTATTGTCGGAGTTGTTGAACCTTTGTCCACGCTTCTTCGACCAAAGAAGAACCCCGTGGCGGTGGTAGTGGAAGTGGAAGCGGAGGTGGAAGCTTCGTCGAAGGAGTCTCGGCCGTTGCGGTGGTACGCGGTGGCGTAGGTTGACTGCGTGGCGGTGGAGAAGCTCTCGATCTCGAAGAGATCGGAGCTCGCGTCGCTCGCGGCGTCGTCGTCGAAGACGCCGCCGCGCAACTTCGCCGGGAAGGGAAGCCGAGCGGCTTTGGCGATGGCTCGTCCGGCGGACGGAAGACCTCTAACGAATCACGAGGTGGATCTTCCTCGACGACACCGTTTGCGAGTTTTAGTTTCGTAATCGAATTGTTAGGGTTTAGCACAGGGAAAGTGAATCCATCGGTGAGCGGCAGTCTCACGGAGCTCACAACTTTGTGAGAGTTAGCGTTATGAAACCGCTGCGATTTCGCAGCGACAATTGTTGCTGTTGCCGGTGCGGGTATTGGTGCTGGTAGTGTTTGATTCAGAATCCAATTATTCGGTGTGACGTGATTACGAACGCTGTGATGTTCGTAATCTTGCGGTGGTGTGTTGGATTTGGATTCTTGCGTTGATTCTTTGACTTGAACTGATTTTTTCCCTCTGCAAGGACATTTTCGCGTCCAAATTGGTTTGGGGGGGATTTTAGGGTTTTGAGGGTTTTTCATTGAGACAGGGATTGCGCCTGGAGGGTGAGAAAGCAACCCGGTTTGGCTGTTCCAGCTTGCTTCTGAGGAAGCCGTTGGAGTTGCCGCGTGGAAGGAACGCGCTCTGTAGTTTCTGATGTGGGCGTAGCCGTCCACTGAGGATGAAGCAGAGGAGTATCTGGTGGGTTCCGTGATGATGACGTCACCCGTCTCTGGAATTCGTTCCATGGGAGAGACTCTGCTGATACTAACCTTTTGTATGTTGTTGTTGTTGTTGTTGTCATCGTTGAAGTATTTGTGAGCATCGAATATGCTAAGCTCAGTGGTGGAGTCTTCACCAGTGATTGTTGCCTTGTTATCGGGTCTGAGATAGGATGAGAAAGATGCATCTCTATCTCTCACCTTCTTCATCGCTATTACTCTTTCCATGCTAACTAAATATGTTTTTGCAACTGAAAAAACTGAGCTGTTGCATTTGGAATTCCTTGGGCTGATATATATGTGTTCACGTCTCTGTTCTGACTTGTCCTGACACTGATTAATTATGAGGCTGTAAAAACTAGAAACATCGTATGCCCTTCTCTGTTTTTCTTTTTTCTTCCCTCTGTAATGAAACAAATTCCCCCAACCTATGATCTGACTCGCTCGCTTTCTCGATGTATTATGGGTAAACAACAAAAGTCTGAATTTTAAAAGCGGAATGTTCTGACTAGATTATGATATCTGTGTAGATAGAGTGATGGAATGGCCAATTATGTGTGATACTTCATCATTTGGATGCATCATGGCCATCTGTTAGTAGCTATCTCTGTCTACAGAGTTAATCATTGAGAAAACAAAAATGATTTTTGGACACCCAAAAACCTATTTGACAGAGAGAGAGAGAGAGAAAAGAGAGAAATATAAGTATGATAAGTAATATAATGTGATAGAAAGAGAGAGATAGAGAGAAGTGATTAGTGTTAATAAGGTATTTGAAAAAGTGAGGTGTCCAAAAATTATTGTTCAAGTACAAAAAGTTCTATGCCTTTTGATTTGTAGACTAAAGATAACAGTAGCTTCGACTATCACAGCGCACAGTAAAATGAAAAAAAAAAAGGTACAAAAAGAAAAGTATTTATTTTTACTAGACAATTTTAGTAGTTATATTATATTATTCATAGTTTCATGCAACACAATTTTTACAACACTTTCCACCAAGTTATTTTTCTTTTTATTTTTCTCCATTACATACTGTATCTTATCGCGTACAAAACTTCTGTATAAAATGTTGCACAAAGTTGAAGTATAATTAACATTTCTCCAATTTTAGTAGGTTGATGATTCTCCATGTCTGTTAAGGTTTCTATCAGGTACAGTTTATTCAAATCAGAGCATGCTGCTTTTGAAATAGAACTGTACTAGATCTTGACAATGCTTCTTGGATTCCTAGTTGTATTACATATCAGAGAGTTATTTAATGTGCAACAGACTGGATGCCACACCTCAAATTTAATTGGTAGGTAAAGCCATTATACATATATAAGCTATTATCAAAATATAATTAATGTTGCTTTGGGACTTTACATTGATATATGATACAGACATTTTAAGCTCTTTGAATTAATTATTGACCTCTTTTATTGCTATAACTCGTCTTGGAATGACAGAAGAAAGTTAGGTCTATGCTGTATGCCTCTTAAGAACCTCATAAGACTCCAGAGTTCAGGACAAATTAAGTTTACTATTTCAGAGACATTAAAATTGCTTGAATCACCTTTTTCCTTGATGGATTGTTTCCCAACTCAAGATCTGTCACTGTTTCTCCCGTTATTTTCCTTATTTTCTAAATAAGTTTCCTCTTGATGTGGCCGCCTGATAAGTTTGGTGGTGCTGATTCAATAAAGTAGGCAAGGATGCACGTCCTATCTGACATCAAACATCAGCCAGGTAGCAATGTGAATGAGTGAGGGTCCATTGCATTTGACATTTAGAGATGAAGGTATGTCTGAACTCTTGGGAGACCATAAAAAACTGTCTTTATGGGTTTACCCAATCAATTATCAGAGGTGGATTGATTTTGGAAGCAGTGCATGGTGGGTCACCATTAACCTTCTAGGTAACATGGACTGCTTTATTGCCTGCCTTTACACAATTTATGCATGGCTCGAGCAGGTGGTGGTCCTCATTTTGCCTTAGAACAGGATTTTGGTTACATTCTTTCTATCAGATAATATAATATATTCTTTTTACTTGACAATTCTTTAACTCGTTATCAACATCTTTTACTTCAAAATTTTTTTAGCTCGGTTGATATGGCCGAGTAATACAAATTGATGTTACGGTTCATTTAGTGAAAAGGGATGCTGCCTTTTGCACTTGATGCAGAACACTACTAATTTCTTATTATGTTACTGCTTTTTTCTTTTTTGGTTTCTTCTTTCTTCTTGGTAATCCTGTTAGGTGGGGGAATAAGAGTCTCTCTAAGGACCATCTTAGTATGTACATTGTGTGTGTGTGAAAAAAATAACGTAGAAGCTTGAGGAGACTCCTTGTTTCAAAATCTGTTTTTGTTGAAACTTCAAAGCCTAGCGTTTTACATGTATGTATAATAGGTGGATAATGTGACATATGTAGTATTGCAATTCTTAAATATTAGAGTAAATTATGCTAACATTCTTTGATATTTTTTCAGATTGTATACGATACTCCTTTTTTTTTTATTGATACACTAATTTTTTAATTGTTTGAAAAATATTACACTGACATCCTTTATACATTATACTAACCCCTCTTTAATTGTTTAAAAAATATTACATCTTGTATCTTTATAAGAGAGGTTATTATAAATGTTAAAAAAAAATTATGTACAATTAGAAAAAATTTCAAAAAATGTCAGTATAATCTATTCTAAATATTATGTTATCATATCAATCTTTGCGGATTTCTCTTTTGTTCCATCCCCAACTGCGAATAATTATTTCGTACAGAAACAGGAAAGGGGGGGGTGGGTGGTTGATAATATAATAGGTAACATGGTAAAAAGAAGAAGAGACAGAAATGAAGTGAGGAGGGTATGAAGAGGGTGTAAACAATCTGGGTGAGCAAACTGCAAAGGCCAGAACTCTTTTATAATATGTCATGTCCTTAATGGTTGGTTAGGAGAAATATGTAGTATCTACCCACCTGTAAGAATTTCTTATTGATGTTACAGTTAACGGTTTCTATAGTTGTCATACGTATGGTATTCCATTAATTGATCCTCATCAACCTCCAACAAGAAACTGAACATCACAATTTCTTCATGTTCAAATTTACATTTTCTTGTCTCACATGATAATTAATTTTTCCCAATTAACTCCTGCTCTCTCTCTGATGCTAGTGGTGGTAGTAATCTGATTTTACCCACAAATTATAAAAGATTCTAAATAAAGATATGTTTTGTGAGAGAAGCGATTAGTGTTAAGGACTATATTTTTATGCATCAAAACTAAAGATCAACTTTTAGCTTGCCTTGTTAATGCTCCGGGAGTTGTCTATTTTGCCTAAGAATAATGTCACACTTTTAGTTAAACACATAATTTAGCCTGTGTCATAAATTTTTAATTTAGTTTTTATATGTAAAATCTTATTAAATCATTTTTTATATGTGTAAACGTTAATAGTTTGGTCTTTGTTGTCATGATGTCGTCTCTAGCAGTCTTATGTTGACCATTAATTCTCTTATGCATTTTTAATTTGGTTCCTATACATGTATCGTATTCTTAATTTAGTCTCTATACGTGTAATGCATTTTAGTTTGGTCTGTATATATGTAACACACTCATAATTCTTATAAGAATCAAATTAAGAATGTATTACATGTATAAGAATTAAATTAAGAATGCATAAGGGGGTTAACGATCAACATAGGATTGTTAAAGATGATGTCATGACTATGGGACCCAAACTGGTAATGCTTGCATGTATAGGGATTAATTTTATAAGTTTTTATGTATAAAGACTAAATTGAGAATCAACAACATGTGTATAGACTAAATTATGTTTTTAACCCATACTATATGAACTTGACACAAATCATAAATGCTTAGGATGGAGAACCACACGTGAGTGTGGAGTACAAAGTTTCATATTATGAGGGTGATAAGATGAAGAACTAAGAATTTCATATAAGGAGTGGAATTCAGATGGGTTGAGTCAAGCCATCTAGCTTGACTCAATTTGACAAGAATAAACTCGATTCATTAAGAAAGTAAGTCCATTTCTTAATTTTTTTTGAACTACAACTCATTTTATGGTTGTTTTGTTGTAGTATTCCTTGCCCAAATGGCAAAATGCTAACGCCAAACAACTACACACTTGTGCAAGCTCAAACACTCCTTTAAAGTCCAAAAACTCACTTGAAGCCTAAACCCAACAACTATGGTTATGTTTGGATAAAAAATTGGGAACACATTTTTGGGAATTCCAATGCATGTTCCCAAATTTTAAGACACAAAATGAAAAGAGAAGAATTGATTGCTTTAGGAGTTAAAATATGTTTGAACACTTCCAACTAGGATTCAAAAATGTACTATATTGTGTATGAGCGTAAATAGAAACGAATGAATTCATAGGAGAGATATAAGATAAAAATATTTCCCTATAAAGTGTCATGAAATTGGGGAAATATGTGCTGCAATTTTTAAAATTAAATATTTTTTATAACATAAAAATAATAAATAATTTTACGCTAAAAAAATAATATAGTAAAATGTTTAACTTTTTAGTTAACTTTAGTATAATTTTTTTTGACGTAATATAATATTTATTTTTACCTATTCTTCTACTCATCCAGTCAAACAAGGGGGGAGAACTTTTTCACTTATTTATTACTTATTTCTTTTTTTTTTTTTAATGTATAATGACGACAATTAGGTTTAAACTTAGGACTTTATGCAAACTAGTGTTTTAAAAACTGGCATGGATTGAGAATCAGTGGTGCAATCGGTTCGAGTCGATAATTGGATCAGACATGCCATTGATCCAGGGTGAACTTGTTTGACTCGATGGGTTTTGTAATTGAACCGATGAACTGACGGGTTGATTAGACTGGTTCATTTTTTTTTAAAGTGTGAACGACGTCATTTTAACTACAACTATTGAAAAAAAAATAGAAACCCCTACTTATAATATAATTTATATATTTAAAAATATTTATTTACTATGAACTTTAATTATAAAAAATAAATATTTATATGTGAAATTATAATAATTGCCAAAATCGTAAATTCGAATGTAGGTACGTGTATGACATAAATGTCTTGACCACACAACTGTATTTGCTTTTACACTTGCTCTTGCTTGTTTGACCTGAATGTGCAGCTTTTAATCCTTCCTTTCTTCACCTTCATCTCAAATGCCATTGGTGATTTTTTTATTTATCTTTGGGTTACACATCACCATTGAAATTTAATTTAATAAATTTTATAGGTATGAGATTTATAAGTCATGAATATTTTCTAATATTTTAATAGAGGTCGGGTCATGCAATTCAATTAGTGACCTTTCAATTTGACAATTGACCTAGTAACCCAGTATTCTAATTGAGTCGATGACCGATCTGAGTTTTAAAACATTGGTGCAAACTATCGAAACCAGGTTTAATTCTTCTTCTTCTTCTTCTTTGAAGGACTAACCATTTTTATTAATCTCCATTAGTTAAAATGTTTTTTTTTTCAAAAAAATATTTAAAAATTTTGATATCTAATAGTATTACACAATTTGGAAAAACATCTCATAGGGTAGTATAATGAGAATTTGATAAAGTATTTTCAATTCAAAAATACGATTGTCTCATATTACTATAAATGAAGAAAACACGTTTTTTTGAGTACATGTAAATGAATGTCCATCGGATCGAATTGATGCAATAAACTCGCAACCAATCAATTTGTTTGTAATTGATTTCAATTAATCGATTTCTTTTACTTCAAATAAGAACCAAGCCAATTGTAATTAGTTCGGTTCTTGAATTTATCTTTTTCCAACTCAAACTAACTCGATGACCTGATCAATATTTTTTTTAAACTTTTATATTAATACATTTTAGATTTTAGTACTTAAATTTTTCTTCTATTTTTTTTTTCCTTTTCATTCATTTTGTTCTTCTTATAATTTTATCTAATGTTTCTAAATGTCTTAATTTAATTATATTTATGGTGTATTTTTTTTTATCATATTTTAGGTAAAAGAATTAATGAGATATATAAAGTAATAACAATGAAAAACTAAATATTAAATAATATATATAATTAGTCATTAAAAAACAGGAAATATTTTTATTTTGCATTAATATGAAATTAAAAAATTATATAAAATAGACAATATGTGCAAATAAAAACTTAAAAAATTATTTTTTTATTATAATCCGATGACTCAAACTAAACCAACTTGATTTTAATTGATTTGGTTTCATTCAAATTGACCATTTTTTTTTTTTAAATCCAAACCACACCAACCCTCAACACTCCTCCTAGAGTCATGATTTTTTTACATTTTTCTTTACATATATATTTTTTTTACACTGACTTTATAGCATTGATTAAAAGACTTTTACTTAAGACATAACAATGGAAATATCTTAAAAATGTCATTGATAAAGAAAAAAAATTTAATTCCTCTCTCTTCTTCTCATAAAAGGTAAATATAAATTAAAAATTGTTTTAAAAAATGAGAACATCATTGTTAAAAAAATATCTTATAAATCGACATAACAAATCAGCAGTCCAATAAAATAAAATAAAATCTAGCCAAGTAGAAAGTACAGTACCACATATACATAAATCTTCAAGAGTGCAAGAATTTCTGTTTTCTCGGTTGCCACGAGCTTCCACCACCACCACACAAAAAAGTGAAAGGAAATATGGCTAAGCCAGAGAAACTTTTCTTTGCCATTCGTCATCTATGGCTCTTCTTCCTTCTTCTCTCAGAACTCTTTTCCATATCTCATCCCAGCGTTATCTTCCTTCCTTTCACAACCCCATCACTCTTAGTCCACCATCATCTTTCAATTCACTGGCTCATTCAAAGCAGCACCTGAATTACAGAAGCTGCAACTCCAAGCTCTTGGCTATTTCTTACAGGCATTTCATTGAAGAAGAAGAAGATGATGATGAAATCCGCAACTTTGACGAAGCAGTGGCTCTCTTCAATGGAGGAGAGTACTACAAATGCCATGACTATCTTGAAGCCCTTTGGAACAATGCTGAAGAGCCCACCAGAACACTCATTCATGGAATACTGCAATGTGCAGTGGGTTTCCACCACCTCTTCAACCAGGTTTTTATATATTTAGGCACAATTACATTTAGTTTCTTCGAGATTATTGAAAATTTACTCATTTTATGTATTATTTTTGCACATTTACACATAATATAAAAGTACCTCCATTATTTTTACATATGAACCATACATAAAATAACCTTAAAAATAACAAACATGAAGTACAATAGAGGTGTCTGTAATTCTTCAATAAAAAAAGATATAAGTAGAATTAATATTAGAGTAAATTATATTGACATTTTTTGAGGCTTCGTCAATTTTTTTTCAATCCTCTCCCTTTTTTTTACCTCCAACACTAATTCCTTTAATTGTTTAAAATATATAACATTGACACCTCCTTTACATCACACTAACACTCCCTATTATCTAAAAAATACATTTTAATGTGTACTCTTATAATAGAATTACTGTAATCATTAAAAAAACAGGGTCATGTACAATCTTAAGAAATCTCTGTCAGTGTAATTTGCTTTTAACGTTAACATCAAGGAAGTCAGTATAATTATTCCTTTTATTTATGATATGGTTTTGCTTGATCAAGAGTTATTGCCTTAAAAAAATTATTCATGCGCTGAAAAGAATCATAGAGGAGCCATGATGGAGTTGGGGGAAGGACTTTGTAAACTGAGAAAGATGGAATTCTCAAATGGGCCGTTTCATAAGTTTGAGAAAGAGATCTCAGCTGTTTTGGATTTTATCTACCAGACTCAGATAGAATTAGCTGCATGTGAGTCATTCTAACCTTGAAATGCCATGCAGTCGCGGTTTGGTTTTGAAGAAATTACAATTTGTGTTTTCCCTTGAATTTGAGCAGGTAGTGAGGATATTTGTGTTGCAATGGATCGATCAGAAAGATCTTACCAACTTCTAGGGGAATATGCTTCAGGACAGCGTGTATATGATCTAGAACTTTGTAGTGATGCATCAGTGTACATTGTGTTCTGCCCTCAAGGGTCTAATGGTGCCACTGATGCCCCAAGGGTAAAACTTCCCACGCTTAAGGCTACCACGGAACATCTTGTAGCCTATGAATACAAGTGAACATCTTTTCAAGACCAATTTTATTATAGATCAAACCACATGCAAAATTTGTTCTTCTAGCTGTTAGAGGGGAAGAGTCCTCTTGTGCAACTATCACAGAATAGAATCCTAAAGTAAAAGCAGTCACAATTTGCCAAACCTTATGTTTTGCAATGATGATTTCAAAAAGGATCTGTCATGAGGAGTGAAGTTACTCCACATCCTAAACGACATTTGTGTATTTATGTAATCCGGAAACGGAATGAAGAAAGAAGTTTATAATGTTTTTGTGGGGGGGTGCGTGTGGAGGAAGACTTCTGGCCTCTTTGCTTATAATTTATCATATCCTCTCTCTTCCTATAACCTTTGTAAGTACCAAAAAAAAAAAATCTGTATATATTGAATGGGTTATTATTAAGATATACTTACTTTATCTTCTATTTCTTTTTCAGTCTATTTTTCTTTCTATCTCATTCTTTCTTTCTCATCACATCAACTACCACATTTATCACTTTTTTTTTTTTTTTCCTTTTTATCTATCTGTTCCACTCACCCCATCTGAGAAATTATTACATGGTCTAGGAATATGAAGGTCTTGGACAATATCCATGTGACACTCGATTCCATGTCACAGAAATTAACTGAAACTTTTGACACGTAATGGTCCTAGACCATGGAATAATTTTTTCCTCCTATCACCTCAAAATGGAATGGACGTTATTCATTTTTCATATTAAATTACAGTACACTCTCATGACTTGTTTAATTTCAAAATATTACTTTAATTTAAAAATACTTATGTGGTAATCAAAATATTTAGGTAATATTTATTTCAATTTATTATGAGCTTTTCCTCATTTAAAAATGCTTATGTGGGAAGCAAAATATGTCTTGAGCTTTTCAATCATATACGGCCCAGGATTAAGGGAATCAGATATGTTTCTTTAAACTGAACCCATCAGGACATTGAGGTTGACAAAGAAACTAGAGCACAAGTGTAAATTTTCAATAGATTTGTACAAGAAAGATTAATTACTGGTAGAATAATTCTCTTCCAGTAGAAATTCTTTGAGGACGTGCTGAAAGAGGAATAGGAGAACCCAAACCGGTGCCTCTATTTGAATTGTCAAATTCAATACTCTGTTCAGCATCACTAGCTTTTTCCACCTGTCTAACTTTTGTGAATGTCTCAACCTGTTCATGCTTGGAATGCTGGAATACAAATCAAAATGATAAAGTATCTAAACTTGTCTAGAGTTTCTCACAAATTTGTCTAGAGTTTACCAAACTTGTCTAGAGTTTCTCACAAACTTTTAGAAAATAAACAAATTTTGTATCTTTTCTCTACCACCTAATATGAGCATACAGCCCCAAGAGATAAAGAAAAAAAGCCTGCAAATGCAGAACTTTTGGCAACTATATTAAACCATCTTTCTAATAAAATTCAATTTTAACATAGTAGTAAGAAAATGATAAAACATTTTTCTTTTTGTGATCTACATGATATGGATTATCTGCAGTATACAAATAACTGCCAAGATACCACATGCAAAATAGCAACTTAAATCTTTATCCTTGGGGATAAGACTCACAGTCAAATGATTATAATCTTCTCACACAGTTGAGTTTGTGTGGCTTATAAGAAAACCAAAAATTACCATAATGATCAGTGCATACAGTAAGGGGGCTGATAAGGCACATTTAAGAAATTAATTTCAACAGCTTATTATTCCTTGTTCAGTATATTACTCTGACTCCCCCAGCTCCATACACATGCTGCCTCTGTTTATTTAAGGTTCATTATTAGTTAGTCTATGTCTGAGTCGTACTTCCTTGCAGATTGTTTTATATTGAACTTGAGCTTTCATTTTGATTCCCATTTAAACAAGAATCTGGGCTATACACCATACACATTGGAATAGAATTTTCCAAGCATCTATCATTTGAGGGTTAGCTTTATTTCATATGACAAAAAATATATTTATATAATTATTCAGCTGTTTGCTCTCTACATACATTCACTTTCCTCAAGAACTCAAACTCTAGTTGAATGAGGAGGGAGATATACTGTTTCCAATTTTGAAAAAGCAATGATAATCGGCAGATATAAAGTGTAGGGAATTGCACCTTGAGCTGTCTCTTGTATTTTAGTTGAGGATATATGTGTCCATAGTAAATGGTTTGTTTGTGAACCAAGTACAAAAGTTATAAGGGTACAGAGCTGCATTTTAATACATCATAGAAAATTTCACATCAACTAGATGAGGCTGGGAAGGTCAGATGAACAAATGATTTCATAGCTACTAAAAACGCCTCAATCTTCAGGTAGAGTCCTCACCACTGACATATATAATTGAGTAGGAAGCTGCATAAATAAGAAATAAAAGGAATCACTTAGTATACCCTTACTAATTTAAGTATCAACAATTATGTATGGGCATTTGATACACTACAAGCTCAACACAAATATCATCCAGAAAATGAGAAAACAAATGCTCATGATGCTCCCAACAAAAGGAGCAATTCTTAATGTATGCTAAGAGCACTACTCACTGTCCTCTATAACCATAACATGTGGATAGCATACCCATTAAATACCATTGGATTAAATTTAAAATATCATATAATAAAATTTATATCAAATCTGAACCGATGAAAGTATCACTTTCAAAGAACATAGGACTTTTCCCAACTAAAGCCTTCTGAGAGAACAAAATGAAAATAGTTCTCTTTTACAAACCAATTATTTGAGAGCAAAATGAGTTAATCGGCCACTGCCTTGTCCAACCAGTGTTTTACCTAGGTTGTTGTTCAACAGTATTGTGATTTTTATTTTTATTTTTTGATGAAAATGTTGTGAATGTTGATACTGGGAGAAAGTAATAGCAAACTTTAAAGATTGCTCCAAAAAGACAGGCAACATAAATCTTTTAAGACCCAAGAGAAGAGAGACACTCACAGTTGCAGGTTCCAGCAGGCATCCAAAGAGGTTGAATAGATCTCTGTAGTATAAAATAAGTTGTAATAAAATAGTGGACATATTAGAACAAGAATTTCAAGCATATTTAATGCCATCAGAAAATAAGGACACTGAAAAAGGGAATACTTGAATGAGTAACGCAAGGTAGCCAGCAAGGTAGCCAGGATAGACACATGCACATAGATCTCACTTGTGCGGGTGTACACGAGTAGGATGGGAATCATCCCATGCACGTGTGTATCCAGGCTTCCCAGGTTAGACAGACTCATTTTCCTACTTAGAACTATTAAAAATCTGTCATGGATCACCCCTCAAAATAATAGAAATTTAAATTTAGGTTATGTCAATCACCATATTTAATGATGCTTTCTTCCCTTTCCCCTTCAACAAAACCTCTTGATTCTTTTGACAAACAATGGCATGCACTCAAACTAATCTAAAACCTGCAACCTCACCTTCCTACTTTTTACTTCTTACTTCTTACTTCTTAGGGTCAGGTAAGCGTATCCTTAAAAATGAGAGTAAAGAGTTCAGAGACAAGCTTATATGAAAAATCGTATAAAAACTCATCCTGTAATTTTCACTTCAATTTTAAGAGGATACCAACAGATTCTTAGAACATAATCTTCCCTTCAATCCATACTCCGAAAATGTTTTGATTAAATCCTTTTTTTTAACACCCTTTAATTGTGAATTTTTTATTGCATTGGGGCTTCATTCTTATAATGTAATGTTTTGGTTTCGGCCCAAAAAATTTGTGGTGTTATGTTGTGAAAATTATTGAGTGTTTTGGTTGAGCTTTTACCTAGGCATAATAATGTGAAAATAAAGTGCTAATTTTGCGATCATACATGAAAAATATCTATTGAAAAATTCAAGAACTAGAAGGAACTACATGTTTTCAACTAAACAAGCTTGTCAATTTCCCATAAGCAGTTTTAGTAAGTGATCATATCGAAGGTAAAAGCATGATTCCATATTACAATTGAAATGGCTTCAAACTACTACTTATCCAGTTCTTTTTATGGAATCTTAACTAATGCATAGTTCCTAGGGCTTAGACAAAAGCAACTAAATTTTCCAATGCAATTTGTTTATCCTTTTATTTGCTTTTCTTTCCCCTGCATCTTTAGGTATGTATATATTGGACATTGGATATTTATGATTAACATTTTGAGTGTCCAAATATAATTTTTTGCAATAAAAATCCAGACCTGATTACCTGCAGTCAGGCTTCATGCATTCAATCATGCAGTCAAGATCCAGTGGCCAAAATTTTTTCTTCTTTTATTTTATTAATTTTGTAAAAGTTGAGAAATAGATTTGAGGGATAAGATTTTAGTTTCTTTCTCTGTCTGACCGCAGAGAATCCCCATCCAGTGCGTATGATTAACGCGGTCGGTCGATGACCACTAACACCTTATAACAGGAGTAAAGTTGACGATTGTCTTTCTCATTTCCATCTCTGGTGTTTGGTTTACCGATAACCATGGCCGAATCATTTCTCTTCAACATCGCCGAGTCACTCATAGAAAAGCTTGCTTCTCGGACTTACGAAGAAGCTTCTCGGGTGCTGTCTTTGTACGACCATCTCCAAGACCTTAAACGGACCCTATCATTAGTCAAGGCTGTGCTGTTGGATGCCGAGCAAAAGCAGGAGCAGAACCATGAGCTGCGGGAATGGCTGAGTCAGATCAAGCTTGTCTTCTCTGATGCCGAAATTGTGCTGGATGAATTTGAGTGCGAAACACTGCGAAAGCACGTAGTCAAAGCTCATGGTACCACCAAAGCCAAGGTAGGTCACTTCTTCTCAAGCTCCAATCCACTTGTTTTTCGCTATAGGATGGCTCAGCAAATTAAACATATCAACAGTAGACTAGACAAGGTTGCAGCTGATAGGCATAAGTTTGGTCTTCAACCAATTGATGTTGACAGACGTGTTGTGTATACGAGAGAGATGACACACTCCCATGTGACTGATTCAGATGTGATAGGAAGGAAACATGACAAAATAAAGATCATACAGCGTTTGATGCAGCAGAATCCCAATGATGATCATAGAAGTCTCTCTGTTATCCCCATCGTGGGGATGGGAGGCTTGGGAAAGACCACACTTGCAAAGTTTTTGTTCAATGATAAGAGGATATGTGAGTGTTTCCCATTGAAGATGTGGGTGTGTGTTTCTGATGACTTTGACATTAAGCAAGTCATTGTTAAAATCATCTATTCTGCTAATGATTCTGCATTTCTCGCTGATGCTCCTCATCCCCAACAGAATTTAAACATATTTGATCTGGAACAACTGCGAAATCAGTTGAGAAACAAACTCGCGGGTCAAAAATTCTTACTCGTCTTGGACGACGTATGGAATGAAGACCGTGTTAAATGAGTTGAGTTGAGGAATTTAATACAAGTAGGTGCTGCAGGAAGTAAAATTATAGTGACTACACGTAGTCATTCCATTGCTTCCATGATGGGCACAGTTCCCTCTCACAACTTAGAAGGTCTTTCTCTGAAGGATTCATTGTCTTTGTTTGTCAAGTGGGCATTCAAAGAAGGAGATGAGGAAAACTATCCTCATTTGGTAAATATTGGCAGAGAAATTGTCAAAAAATGTGGAGGGGTTCCATTGGCAGTGAGAACATTAGGGAGTTTACTATTTTCCAAATTTGAGGCAAATGAGTGGGAAAATGTGAGAGACAATGAAATTTGGAATTTACCACAGAAAAAAGATGACATTTTACCTGCACTCAAACTGAGCTATGATCTCATGCCGTCCTATTTGAGGCAATGCTTTGCTTTGTTTTCCCTTTACCCAAAGGATTATCAATTCGATGGTTCTGAGGTAACTATGCTTTGGGGGGCACTTGGACTCCTTGCATCACCAAAGAGAATAGAACACTAGAAGATGTTGCCAATCAGTATTTGTATGAACTATTGTCAAGATCTTTTATTCAAATTTTTTCAACGTTGGCACTTATTGTGATTTACAATACATGATTTGGTGCATGATCTTGCCCTGTTTATCGCAAAGGATGATTGTCTAATTGTAAATTCCTACGTTCAAAATATACCTGAGAACGTTCGACACCTATCTTTTGTTGAATACGATTTGCATGGCAAATCATTCACCGCAAAATCAGTGGGTGTGAGAACCATTCTATTTCCTAATGATGGTGTGGGAGCCAACAGTGAAGCTTTCCTCTCATTGGTTTCGAGGTACAAATACTTGCAGATTTTGGATTTAAGTGATTCTACATTTGAAACTTTACCTTGCTTGCATTACAAAGTTAAAACATTTAAGATGTCTCTTTCTTAGTAATAATAAGAAAATTAAGAGACTCCCTGATTCTATATGTAAGTTTCAAAATTTGCAAGTGTTGTCGCTTGATGGATGCAAGGAGCTGGAAGCATTGCCCAAAGGATTAAGAAAATTGATCAGTCTCCGAGATTTTCAAATAACCACAAAGGAAGCTGTTTTTCCTGAGAAAGAGATTGCCTACTTGGGTTCTCTTGAAGATTTGCATATCGAATTATGTAATAATGTGGGGTCTTTTTTCTCAGGGATTGAACTCCCTATTCTTAAAACATTGACTGTTGGTAGCTGTGACAGACTAAAGTCTTTGCCACTTGACAGTAAACATTTTCCTGCAATAGAGACTTTGGTAGTTGGGAACTGTGACAAGTTGGAATTGTCCAATGGCCATGAAGATCAAAATTTCAACATAAGGCTAAAAACAATAGTGTTTTATTCTTTGCCACAGTTAGTGACTTTGCCTCATTGGCTTCAAGGATCTATTAACACATTACAATCCATGGCACTAAATCACTGCAACAATCTTGAGGTGCTTCCGGATTGGCTGCCAATGCTAACCTGTCTGAAAGTACTTGTTATTGAAGATTGTCCAAAATTGCTCTCTCTTCCAGATGGCATCCATTGCCTCACTGCCCTTGAATGTTTGAAAATTATAAAGTGTCCTGAGTTATGCAGAAAATACAAGCCGCGAGTTGGAGAGTGTTGGAACCAAATATCACACATCAAACAGATTAGGATTGCTGAAAGCTGGAACTGAGGTAGTAGAAGAGGAAGGAGAATTGGAGGAAGTCGAAAGCCTTGATAACCGTAATAAATGTTGAAGGCCATTCTTTTTTTGGGTTTCCATAATTCAGGTTGTTGTTCTTGAGTACTCTCTTAATGTCTTTTGATTTACGTCCTTGTTGATTATGCCATCTCACTGGCGATTGCGCTATGGATGTTGTTTTATGTAGACCAATATGATGATGTCTCTTTTATCTTCCTCTTTTTATTTACTTTTCTTGCGATGAAATTTGGGTTTGAAGGAGGGGCAATTCATTTTAGAGCCTCCCAATCACTCATAGCTGTTCAAAATCTCTGTTTATTTTGTGTAATTTTAATTTTGATAATTCATCTTTCATTTATATCGACATCCTGTTGCTGATCAAGTTATAGTTTTAACATTCTAACCCTGTTGCAAATTATATGTTCGGTTAGATCTTCAATGAGGGACATGGAGAAATTTAGGTTACTGTTTTGTCAACAGGGTATATATAGACAAAAGCTTGATATAATATATTTGATTAAATGGAGCGCATTAGCATCAACAAATTTTGATTGGTGTGGTTTTTGCAAGAATTTGGATAGCATTCCCATTCCGTCTGGTTCAGTGATTACTGGTGTATGCCTCTGGCAATTGTAAAAGCAAACAAAGTACAGAGACTGAGGGTAATGGCCAAAAGCATGTGCAGACGTAGTTGTCTATGTATGCTTCTATCTATTTTATGTATTGCCCATGACGCCCATGCGTCCAGAATTCTTGTTGTGTCTACGATTTTTTTTTTTTCGAGTACTATTATTGTACACCTGGCATTTATCCAACACACATGATTAACCCGTATGTAAATACGGTTAATTTTGTTTCACAAGTTGTTAACATTATTAGACATTTCAATAATTTCATCACATTATTAATTACTTGTGAGACAAAGTGAATAACCATTAGACATTCAATAACCTCACGACATTATTAGCTACATATTGATAATTGGATTGTACAATTGCATTATCTTAACCACTTGAAAAGTAAAGTTAATCATATTTACATATGCAATTAACTGCATGTGACTGTTAGTAATTACATGATACTATTAACTACTTGTGAGACAAAGTTAATTATATTTACATATGTGGTTAACCATGTATAATAGTCAATAACCTCATGACATTACTAATTATTTGAGAAACAAAGTTAATCACCATTAAACATTTCAATAACTTTATGATTTTATTTATTATATATTGATAATTGTATATAATCATGTTTATTTGCTTTTAACCACTTGTAAGACAAGGTTAACCATATTTATGCATATAATTAACATATTTAGATAGATGTTAGGTATAAAATTTTCGAGTGTACAATGCTCATTTTCCTTCTTTTTTTTTTTGCATGTGAAGACATGTTTTGTTGTAGTTATGTTTGACTCAACTTTTTTTGACTTAAAAACTATTTTAAAATTAAAGTTTAAAAAAAATAAAACTTGTTTGGTAATATTTATTTTTTTAAGTTTTAAACCTTCTTTTAAGCTAAAAGTTGTTTGATAATTTTTTTAAAAAATTTAAAATTTATTTAAAACTAATTGTCTCACTCAATAAGAAGATATTGATAAAAATAAAAAATATCATGTAAAAATAATTTTTGGTTACAATTATGTAAAATTAATTTAATCATCATAAATTTATTTTAATGATAATAAAAATACATATACAAGTATTAAAATATATATTTTAAATTTTTATGTAAAAAAATGCAAATTATTTTAATTAAATAAAAATAATTTTAAAGAATATTTACATAAATAATATTAATTAAATAAAAATAATTTTTAATTATAAATATAAAATATTTTAAAAATTTCTATATTATTGTTCATAAATTTTAGAAGATAAAAATAATTTATTAAAATTGAATTCAATAGTGTCAATATAGTATTTAATAAATAATCAAACAAGTACTTATAAATATATAGTTGTAATTAAAGTTCAAAAATTTAACTATAAATTAAAATTAAGAATAATTTGAAATCTAAATTAAATTTAAGGAATAAAAAATTATAAATATTTTCAAATATCAAAATTTTAAATAACTTTATTATTTACTCGTTTCAGTGACATCTTTTTATTTCATACAAAGAATATATTTCAATTTTAATTTTAAAAATGTCAAAAATTATTTTAATCAATAAAAAATTTTAAAGATGATTTATAAATATTTAATTATATATAATATTAATTAAATAAATTTAAATATTAATTGCAAAAGATAAAATATATAAGAACTTCTATATTATTGTTTAATACTATGTTTAGAGGATAAACAATAATTTATTTAAACATAATTCAATATATATTAAAAAAATTAATAAATAAATTAAAAAGTATTTAATAAATATATTATTGTAAAATTCAAAATCTTATCTGTAAATTAGAAATTTTAAAAAAATCTTAAATCTAAATTAATTTTACAGAATAAAAATTATAAATATTTTAAAATATCATAATTTTATTTAACTATGCTATTTACTTATTTCAATAGCATTATTTCATTTTATGTAATGAAAATGAAAAATGAAAAATAATTAATGTTTTTTATTTTTATAAAATAAATAATATAAAAACAAATTAAGACCTAACAATAAATAAACATAATTTAAAATAAACTAAATATTTGAAAATTATTTAATGAAAAAGCTGGTAAAGTACTCAAATTGAAAACAAAATAGTGAAAATAAAAAAATGGTAATTTTGGTTACGTTGAGATTCGAAGAGGGAATTATCCAAATAAGCTATAAAAAAAAACATCTTAACTTAATTAAAACCTTTTTTTATTTTAAATTTTGTTCTATAAAAATAAGTTGCTTATTTTTTTTTAGAGAATTTCTTATGAAAAAAATTTGGTCCAACTCTTTCTAATTTTAAGGAAAAGATAACAGCTATTACACATAACAGCTATTAGTTTTATTTTCAATTGCACTTTTCTCATCTTCTCCCATAATTTCTAACATTTTGATATATAAAAATAAAAGGTCTAAATAACATATCAATCCTTTTGGGGGTATAACACAATGGCTTCTTCCATAAAAGTTTAATCGTGGATGACAAATAGATAATTATCAACACGTCTGTGTACATTATTAGGCCATCCACTGACCCCTTTTCCCTTTGTCTGTAAAATTGCGTAAAAAAATATAAGTAACTTAAAATTAGAGAAAAAAAATTTAAAAATTAAGAAGAATTAATTTACAAATGTAAAACTTGAGACGAAAAAGAAAATCTGAATGCAAAAATTTAAACATAATTAGTTTGAAAAGGTTAAAATTTGAGATAGAATTTGTTTAATGTAAAAGGAAAATTGAAAAATAATAATTTAAAATTTTTAAACAATATAAATATAAATACTAAATAATGATAGAATTACTTGTTGTAAAAAAAAAATTAAACTTCCAAAAATAAGAATTCATAAAATATAATAATTGATATATGGATTAATTTAATTTTAAAATAGCTCTTGGCATTTCACTTCAACTTAAATCAAAGAGTCCAATACTTAGACATCATTTTTCCAACATCCTCTTATGAGGTAAATGGCAATAATTCTCACTACGAAAAAAAAAAATACTAAGAATTGTTGGGGAAAAGGTGTTAAACTTTTACCAATGTTATTAGAACCGGGACAATAAGCTTCAAGAATAACTCTAAAGAAGCAATTATCATAAAGAAAGAGAAAGAAGAAAGAAAGCTCTGGGAAGGAATAGAAGTTTCAGAAGTATAAAAACTCTAAAGAGGTTTTTATCCTCTTCATATAAGCAAAAGAGAGGTAAAATGGTGCTAATTTTAAAAAATATTTAATAATGGAAAGATAAAACAGTTTATCTTTGGAAATCGTTGATTTGGATTATCAAGATTTGATTAGATTTAATATCTAATCAAATACTTTATCGGAAACATAAATTATGCTCCACAATGTGGTGTTGGGTAGTGTCAACTTCCAAAAATCATCAATTCATGAACGTGGGTAGTTTTGGTGGAATTACCTTGGGTGGGTGAAAGTTTTATGAGATCTATTGATTATGGCAACAATTTGTTGAAAAATGTTCATTTTCAAGGTGTCTCAAGCGAACATTGGGGAGGGAGGGGGAGATTTGTTGGTGTTACTTAGAAAATTTTCAAAATGTTGAAAGTTGAGTCCATTCGATTATGATCACGAAAGGAAGGAAAATATTAAGACAGTTGTTATCTCAAAAATCGGGATAAGGAAGTGTATGAATGAGTTTGATTTATTTGTGGAGCAAGTATTGTAATGGTCTATTCGAATCTCAAAGACACAGGCAAAATCCAAATGTCCAAGACTAAAGTGAAAAATTTACTAAGTGTTGATCCATTCGAAGGAGTTTTCGAAAATGAAGATGATGCTCAGGCGTACAAGACTTGAAGTGGAAAATTTGGTTAAGTGTTGAGGTGCTCGAAGATGTTGGAAACATCAAGGAGTTCAAAGATTTCGTAAGATAAAACAACACGTAAAGAAATTACATGTTAACCCGTCATACAATTTTGAGTGGTTATCAACAACACATGATTGAGATAGGTGGTGAAATCTTAGATAGTTGATTCTAGGTAGTTGTACACGTGTATAAATCTTATATTTCGATCGTTAGGTCGAAAAGTTTATAAATAAGGAATTAGGGTGCCTATTTTTCTTTGGTTGAAACACTTACATTAAAGTTTGTAACACCACACACGTTGGTCATCATGGCTATCGATTTTAAGAGTAACATGTATGTTCTCACCTAGTTTTCAATACAAGTCCTTTACATTCTTGCCATTTGTCTTTAAATTTGATTTATTGCTTTCCATTAACTTTCATGTACTTTAATTGCTTTCAAATTATATTTTGTTGCATCTTTACTACTTTTTCTTTAAATTCTTGCATTGTTTTACCTTTTGAATTACTAATTTTCATCTACATTTCTGCAATCTCTCTCTCCCTATTTTTTCTTCTCGAAACTTAAACTTTTTATATTTTTTTTGTAATCTATCTTCTTATCTTTTTTCTTCTCGAAATTTAATCTCTTTACATTTTCTACAAATCTCTTTCTTTCTATTCTTTCTACTTGGAACTCAAACTCTTTAATTTTCACATTGTCTTTCAAATTCATTTACTTTTCAATTCTTTTACATTCTTGCATATTTATCTTTCATGTCATTTATTTTTTTTGCAATTATACTACGCTTTACCATTTTTGACATCTTTTACAAGTTTTCTTCTAACTTGAGAATAAGTTTTTATCACCCAAAAAGAAAAATCTTTTACAACTTTTCTTGTCAAAAAAGTTATGTTGAATTTACATTTTTGAGACTTTTGATGGTCTTGGTTATTGGGATCAAATTCACATATTTGATTTATTCTTAATGCTTTGAATACAAGTTCTCATACTTGTTAAAATTACCAAAGTAAGAATCCTAATTTTATTTTGTCTTCAGAAATCGAATCACACACATTGCACACTAATTAGAGTCTTGATTGCAATTGAATTGAGACTTTAATTTTTCTCATACTCTCAAGTTGAAAACATAGCGTTGCTAGTTTGAACAAAAAGGATTTAACTGATTTTGAGTCTAAGTCCCACGAATAAATTTTTTTTGTTTGTTAGATTCATTATGGCAAGTCATTCATTTCGAGAATCAAGATGTTTCGATTCTTAAAAGAAATTTCTACCATCAACAACCCTTAACTTAAAAGTAACCTCAACTAAAAAAATTATAAAATTACCAAATAACTTTACCTTTAATTTTAAACCTTTTATATTTAAGTATCTTTTAAGATAAAAATGAAAAAAAAAGGAAAAATGTTACCTCAATCTTGAATATTAAAGAGAAACTACTTCTATAGACTTGACAAAATAAAAATTATGTTGAAAGAACGATGGATAATGACTAAGACAAACAAGGTGTCACTTCGACGGCAACTGTAATTAACTGAGATTGAGAGTGAAGACTGGAGTAGAACATAATGGGAGTAAACCTTTGATTTCATCCCTAAAGTATTACTCTCTCCTAATTGATCCTTAAAGTAATAAAATTATATAAGTGGTCCCTCAAATATTAGAAATCATAATAAATAGTCTTTAAGTATTGAAAAACCCATCAAATTGGTCCCTTAACGTTAATAAAAAATACTAACTCGAGAACTTAATTGATGGATATTAAATACTTGAAGGATTGCTTATATAATTTTATTACTTGGGATATAGGAGAGAAGGTCATGCTTGAGGGACTAAATTGATGGTCTACAGAGAATGTCTGATTGTACATGAATATTGACTGTAAAGATAAGCTCAACATTCACCAAATGCTGGTAAAAGAACATTTACATATCGGAGCAAACTTCATAAATAAAAGCATTTTCATAATTTCCATTGATTATCTATTGATTTAGGTAAACAAAACGCAGAGTTCTGATTGAAGATTGATTGGTAACTCTAAGTGTGTGTGTAAAATGTCTTCATAAAGTGCCTCAAGTAAAATGAACTGGTTCTAATAATGTCTGGCCGAAATTCTCCGGTCCATCAACAGCAAATTAAAAAGGAATGTAAAATTGCTGGCCAATCAAATAAACAGAATCACTTTCTTTTCCTTTTCTGGTCATCAGGCCAATGATTGTAACAATTAATTAGCTGTCACCATTAACCAATTCAGCTTCATGCTCACATTTCTAGGTCAACTTGGTGGAGATTTCAAGGCTGCAATGAACATCTATGTCAGCTTTATGAAATAATCCAACTATCATTTGAAGCTGGAAAAAATCTCAAACATTTATGGTCAACTGAAATTAAAATTACCCACGACAACATTATTAAGCAGAGTATGATTGCACAATTGGCATAAATGGACAGCAATGTGCGTATAAAGTCTGTTCCATAAGCATACATTTGGGTTTGATGATGTGTTTCCAAGCAAACTGTAGCCAGAATGACAGATATTTTCAGGCTAAATTATACTCATCCCTTAAGGGATAGTAATGTAATTACACTTTTTCCTTTTCTAATTTAAAAAATTATACTCCCCCTGGGAGATAAAATATGCTACACTTTGGTCTATTTTAATGAACAAACCTTGTAAAATGGTGAGAAACTATGAACAAGCTTCCCAAGAGAATTTTCCTCTTTGAACTGAGTGTCACAGGCAGTTAATTTTGTACACCGTATTATTTATTTTAACTATAACATGAAATAAAGTTTTAAACACCCTACTATTGGCTTTTAAACTTTACCCCAATCCCAAAATTTCCACTTACATAGATATTTTTTTCTTTCATTATCTTTTACCTTATTCTATAGAAATACATAAAGGAATTACATATACAGATTAAAGTGATCCAAGCTTGAAAATATCAAAGCCAAGTTAGGATTGATAGCTGATCATGATCAACCATTGATGGCACTTTGCCCAAACTGTGAATATTCATGCTGTCCTGCATGAGATGGAGACAAACAAAACATTGCCTGATTTATGACTTCATTGTTCATCCTTGACGAATTTTTTTTTTTTTTCTTTTTCATTTCTGAAATTCCTCTACTTTTGTTACTTCCTTGCTAAAACACAATTAACCTTATTTCATTGCATACCTACCTACCAAATAATACAGCACACTTCGAATGGCTCTTCTTCACGATTAAAGTTCTAGAGGAATACAACTTTGTTCTAGTTGTAAACTATCCACAAAAACTTCCATGTTTCAAGCTCTACGATCTTTTTACAACTGAGATGGGTCCTTTTCTTTCTTGTTGTCTAGTTAACAATATTAATACCAGACCACCTTAAATATTTAAAACTAATAGCACCATCTCTTTTTCATTAGTTTATTTGAAACATTATTTGGCAGCTTGTCAGCCTCTACCCCAATCCACCTCCAAAATAAAGTGATGATTGAGGAGATACTAGAAACCCAAATACACAGCATGCACAAACACATACCAAATGGCACATATACATGCTTGCTCATATACACACAGAGTGAGAGTGAGACCTGAAAATCCTTGTTTCTTCCTCAACATGCGACAGTTGATGTTTATAATTACTCTACAGGCCTTGGGAGGTCTAACAGCGGAAATATATAAACTGCATTAAAATCTAAAGCAGATATTAAGGTAGACATATTTCTTCTGCCTGCAAACTCTCTGTACATGGCTCAATAGGAATCTCACGAATACATATGGTCTTCCATTTTACCGAAGTTTTGTTTTTTTTTTTTTTTTTAAAATATTAGTGTATAATAAGTATTTTTTTTCCAATTTAAAATGGTCCTTAACTCTTGTGTGCATAGGTTGCTTCCTCAGTATCTATAACCTGTATTCTTATTAATTCAAATGAAAAGGGTGTAAATATATATGTTCTGGTCTAAGAAGCCTTGGATAATCAATATACATAACTTCTAAAGTTAATAAGCTAAACTCTAAGGTTATTTTTGTTTATCCTACATATATAACTTCACCCACCACCTAGAATCCACTTCTCTCTAGCAACAATAATCTGGTAAAGATAAATATATAAAAAAGGATACAAAAGAATCAAGAAGGACACACCCTCCAGCATCTACTAGCCATGGCAAATTTGGTCTGATTTTTGACCAATCCATGCTGATCACGAGTATACTGCATCAAAAGACAAACTAAATGTTCATTGAATATATTGTGATAATTTCATACCCTCAATATTTTTAGTTGGCAAAAGTCACTTTGGTGCTGAAACTTAAAATAGAGAAGATAATATAAACTGGCAGGATACCTTGCTACGTAAGTGACATTCCCAATTAAAGCAAAGACGAACATCAAAGGGTTGAGTCCCTACAAATCGTAAAAAACAACTATAAACTCCATCCTGTGAGATAATTGACATTGCTTCATACAACTAGAAACATATATTTTTTACTGCTCTCATAAGAGTGATCTGGTAAAGGGAGGAGACTTATCTTCCATACTCCCATCCCAAAGTTTTCAGTTGCTAAATGATAAACAAGACAAAATGCATAAAGGATCACAGCTTTAATAGTTAGAGTCCCTAACCTCAACATGACCCCTTCTGATCTGCAAAATTGATGAGAATTATGTATCAATATAAACAATCAGCTTAACAAGATGAATCAATCCATCTTAACGTGTATGATCTAATAGAAATTAGATAATTTTGAAATTTCCAAATATATTACAGAGCAGTTTCTCATGGAAAATACCACAATAATCATTTATCTTGTTCCTGTCTATTATATTCATATGTGGAGTATTCTGTATTCTTCCATTATTCTCTATAACATATTTTTCCAAGTTTACCATCCATAAGCACCATACACAAGTGATGTGATGAATGACTACAGTCCCTTACCGGTTAAACAATAAAATATCTTATCACATGTAACAGAATATTTATCTGTTGAATTCCAGCCTAAGCTACAGGAATATAATTATATAACTCACATTTAAACAAATTTGAGGCAATCTTCCACCCAAATATATAAATGTCATTGCCCAACCAAGGAAGGTTCCAATGCCACTGCTTCCAGAAACATCAGTTGTTGGCAACTGAACATCACTAACCTGCAATTGCTGTAAGAATTGATGACAAATAGGGAAAAGTAAATTTTATCTTTTTGTTTTTCCTTTTAACGTACATAAAAACACTACTTAAACTGGATCTTTAGTCATCCAGAGAAATATTGTTGCTCTCCCTCACCCATAAGCAACTAATATGTCAGCAATAGCCTAACATTGGCTAGCAATAACCAAAAAGTTTCAAAACATGAATAACACAAATTAAATTTTACTTGATGTTCAGGTTATTCCTATTCTTATAGGATACACTAACTATATTATAAACAGTCTGGTGGATATCCAATCGGGGGTGATCAAACCTTAATATAGTTAACAAAGTTGTGATTTGCATTACCTGAAAAAGCTTTCGTCCAACATAAATCACAAATTGTTGTCTTGGGTTTAAGACCGTAGGATTAATTCTTTTATCTAGTGGTTGAAGTAGATTGATAGCACCAAGAAAAGTTAATGTTGAAACCTGAACAAAGACTAGATGCATTTAGATTTTGATGATGGCACTCTCATAGTTATGTACAAGACTAGTAGTAGAATTAGAATGTTTACAAAACAAAGAGTATTCTTGATCTTTAAAGCTGGTGCAGATTGTGTTGCAATGGCTGAACCAAGCAAGTTCTCTTGTATAGAATCTAAAGTAGAAGGAGTACATGCCATTCTCTGTGCTAAGATGGATCCCGCTGTTGGAGTATGACTCTTAGACAAATATCTTGCTGACCTAATGAATTCAAAATAAAAAGAGTATACTAAATTACAAATTAGAAATTTCTTATCTTGAGAAAGAAAAGCCAACTAGAACTCTCTGTGACCACAATTGTGCTTATTCTCTTTATATTAACCCGAAAAATATCATGCATATACAGCAAGCCCAAGAGAAAGAAGACAAATATTAGTGAATCTTCAGCATTTAGTTAAGGAATTTTTTCAAAAGGAAAGATAATAAAAACACTCAATAAAAAGAAATTTGGAGCTCATAGTAGTTAATAACATGTTGGAACCAGATATTTGAATTTTGTACTTACTACTCTTTGATGAAATGTCTTAAGCTTTTCAATCATATACTGCCCTAGATTAAGGGAATCAGATATGTTTCTTTAAACTGAACACATCTGGAGATTGAGGTTGACAAAGAAACTAGAGCATAAGTATGAATTTTGAATAGATTTTTACAAGAAAGATTAATTACTGGTAGAATAATTCTCTTCCAGTAGAAATTCTTTGAGGACGTGCTGGAAGAGGAATAGGAGAACTCAGACAGGTGCCTCTATTTGAATTGTCAAATTCAATACTCTGTTCAGCATCACTAGCTTTTTCCACTTGTCCAACTTTTGTGAATGTCTCAACCTGTTCATGCTTGGAATGCTGGAATACAAATCAAAATGATAAAGTATCTACACTTGTCTAGAGTTTACCATACTTGTCAAGAGTTTCTCACAAACTTTTAGAAAATAAACGTATTTTGTATCGTTTCTCTACCATCTAATATGAGCATATAGCCCCAAGAGATAAAGAAAAAAAGCCTGCAAATGCAAAACTTTTGGCAAGTATATTAAACCATCTTTCTAATAAAATTCAATTTTAACATTGTATTAAGAAAATGATAAAACATTTTTCTTATTGTGATCTACATGGTATGGATTATCTGCAGTATACAAATAATTGCCAAGATACCTCATACAAAATAGCTACTTAAATCTTTCTCCTTGGGGATAAGACTCACAGTCAAACGACTATAATCTTCTCACAAAGTTGAGTTTGTGTGGCTTATAAGAAAACCAAAAATTTTCCATAAATGATCAGTGCATACAGTAAGGGGGCTGATAAGGCACATTTAATAAAATTAATATCAACAGCTTATTATTCCTCGTTCAGTATGCTACTCTGACTCCCACAGCTCCATGCACATGCTGCCTCTGTTCATCTAAGGTCCATTTTTAGTTAGTCTATGTCTGAGTCCAACTTCCTTGCAGATTGTTTTATATTGAACTTGAGCTTTCATTTTGATTCCCATTTAAACAAGAATCTGGGCTATATACCATACACATTAGAAACAGAATTTACCAAGCATCTATAATTTGAGGTTGAGGGTTAGCTTTATTTCATATGACAAAAAATATATTTATATAATTATTCAGCTGTTTGCTCTCTACATACATTCACATTCCTCAAGAACTCAAACTCTAGTTGAATGAGGAGGGAGATATACTGCTTCCAATTTTGAAAAAGCAATGATAATCGTCAGATATAAAGTGTAGGGAATTGCACCTTGAGCTGTCTCTTGTATTTTAGTTGAGGATATATGTATCCATAGTAAATGGTTTGTGAACCAAGTGCAAAAGTTATAATGCTATAGAGCTGCATTTTAATACATCATAGAAAATGTCACATCAACTAGCTGAGGCTGGGAAGGTCAGATGAATGAATGATTTCATAGCTACTAAAAATGCCTCAATCTTCAGGTAGAGTCCTCACCACTGCCATATATAATTGAGTAGGAAGCTGCATAAATAAGAAACAAAAGGAATCGGAATCACTTAGTATACCCTTACTAATTTAAGTATCAACAATTATGTATGGGCATTTGATCCACAACAAGTTCAACACAAATATCATCAGAAAATGAGAAAACAAATGCTCATGATACTCCCAACAGAAGGAGAAATTCGTACTGTACGCTAAAAGCTACTCACTGTCCTCTAAAACCATAACATGTGGATAGCATACCCATTCAATACCATTGGATTAAATTTAAAATATCATATAATAAAATTTATATCAAACCTGAACTGTTGAAAGTATCACTCTCAGAGAACATAAAAGTTTTCCCAACTAAAGCCTTCTGAGAAAACAAAATGAAAATAGTTCTCTTTTACAAACCAATTATTTGAGAGCAAAATTAGTTAATCGGCCACTGCCTTGTCCAACCAGTGTTTTTCCTTGGTTGTTGTTCAATGGTATTGTGATTTTTATTTATTTTGTAATGAAAATGTGAATATTGATAATGGGAGAAAGTAATAGCAAACTTTAAAGATTGCTGCAAAAAGACAGGCAACATAAATCTTTAAGACACAAGAGAAGAGAGACACTCACAGTTGCAGGTTCCAGCAGGCATCCAAAGAGGTTGAATAGATCTCTGTAGCATAAAATAAGTTGTATCAAAATAGTGGGCATATATACAACAAGAATTTCAAGCATATTTAATGCCATCAGAAAATAGGGACACTGTGAAAAAAGGGAATATTTGAATGAGTAATACAAGGTAGCCAAGATAGACACATGCTCATGGATCTCACTTGTGCGGGGTGTACACGAGTAGGATGGGAATCATCCCATGCATGTGTGTCCAGGCTTCCCAAGTTAGACAGACCCATTTTCCTACGTAGAACTATTAAAAATCTGTCATGGATCACCCCTCAAAATAATAGAAATTTAAATTTAGGTTATGTCAATCACCATATTTAATGATGTTTCTTCCCTTTCCCCTTCAACAAAACCTCTTGATTCTTCTAACAAACAATGGCATGCACTCAAACTAATATAAAACCTGCAACCTCACCTTCCTACTTTTTACTTTTACTTCTTAGGCTTAAAAATGAGATTAACGAGTACATGAGACTAACGAGTACAGAGATGAGCTTATATGAAAAATTGTATAAAAACTCATCCTGAAATCCTCACTTCAATTTTAAGGAGTACTAAACAGATTCTTAGAACATAATCTTCCCTTCAATCCATATTCCTAAAATGAATTCAAACATTGAGTGAAAAAGCTAGTTGCACAAATCACATTTATCAATCTAGTAACGAGATCACAGAGCACAGACTCAACTCAAGGTTGAACAAATTGTACTAAGTACCAAAAGATAACAGACGTTCAAATACACCAGCAGAACAAACAAACAAACAAACAAATAAGAATATAAATAGATTGAATTAGATAATAAAAATGCAAGCAGCCCTTAGGAAATATCAATGAAAAGCCAAGTTACCCAATTATCCATGTGATCAAAAAAGTGACAGAGAGTCCCTCAGTAGACTTTGTTCTATAGTTTGTGAGTATTTGAGGTATCTCAGCAACAACCCAAACAATGACACTGATTACACCCAACAAGAAAGAAGCTGTCTCCCTCACACTGCTCAGATGCTCTTTGGCCAATTGCAAGCAATGCTGATTGCTGTGACACCACAGAGAGAGGGTGGAGTTCTCAAACACTCCCATTGCACCAAAGGAACTGATATCTACAATCCTCAAATGAAGTAACAAAGAATCAGTAAGAGAGTTTCTCACCTCAACAACACTATCTAGCACTACAAAATGATCAGAGATTCACAATGTTGCAGAAGAAGCCTAGTTTGTTAATATAATAACATAGGATATTACACCATGGCAACAATTACCAAAAAGAATAAGAAAGGGATATTAAAGTTGAAATATTTCCACGGACATGTTTTCACTTGATGGGTTGATTTGATGTTAGGTCATAATAGGATGAACCTTTAGGGGTGAATCAAAGTATGAAAATTCAATATTCAGAATGCAACAATAACGAGCTCATGATACAATATTAACAATATTAAATGGGGTTGTAAATAAAACCATCCAATTCACGTTCATTAATGGGAAACGAACAAACGACAATCATGTTACTTTTGGTATGGGAAGGAGAAAGAAAGGAAGAGAGAAAGATTCATAGAATAAAGCGCCGAACAACACATGCAAAGGAAAATGAATACCCAGAAAGCAAAGGACCGAGATTTCGAGCTGCTTCCCCAAGTCACAACGTTACATGCATTTACGAGCGTCGAAAGGAAGCCTTGGGCACGGTAACCACAATTCTATTTAAAAAGGAATAAACCATCGATTTAGTATTGAAGTATCATCTTTTTTTTTTTTTTTTTAAATATTCTTTAAATTAATGAAATTATATAGTAGTTTCTAATGTTTTAGAAATCATGCTACATAATCCTTTAAATATCGAAAAATTCTTCAAATTAGTCCCTCACCAAGAACTAAATTTATCGATATTCAATATTTTAAGAATTACTTATGTAATTTCATTAGTTCAAAGATTATTTACAAGAGAAGGTGATTATTTAGGGACTAAATTGATGATTTATTCATTTAAAAAATAAGGCTTAATTGTATATTTTATCTCCTATTTTTTACAATTTCGCAAATTTTCTCGCTTAATTTTTTTTTTCACATTGTCTTTTAACTTTCAAGATTTTGTACATTTTGCCTTGACATTAGTTAACCATTTATCTCCATTAATTGACTGATGACGTGATAGATAGTGTTGGTGTGGACTGATGACGTGGCAAGTTAATGATGATGTGGCAGTGCACAAGACATTGACATGATCTGCTAATGTGACAAGGAAATTAAATTATACTTTTTGTTCACTACTATCAAAATTTCACGCATTTTGTCTCTTGACTTTTTTTTTTCGCACATTTGGCCCCCAACTTTCAAAATTTTGCATATTTTCCCCCTATATTGTAATTAAGCATTTTGCATCTAGAACAAAACAGTAAAAACTAGTAATACAAAATATGTGAAGGAAAAAGATAAAATGAAAAAATACATTAAAAAAAATAAAAGAATGAAAAACAAAACAAAAGAATGTGTTGCAATAGCATCACAATTACTATTTTTGGTTTGAGTCAAATGTTCTTTTCTATTGTCTTTTTTTTTTTTTCATGACTTGCCACTCAAAACACTATGCACTCGACAAAATATTATTGGCAACCACTACCTCTGATTCAATATTTCTCTCTCTTTCACGAATAAAGCATACCCTTCCTTTTATATTCTCTTTTTATTTTTCTAAGCACCCATATCTACTGTCTTCATGTTTCCTCAACATACTCGACAAAACCCAACACTCCAACACACTAAAAGCTCTCTCTTTCTCACGCATTCTCACTACCACAGGTTTTACACACATACACGTTCACCCTTAGGGACACACAAGGATGTGCACTCTTAATTCATGAAAAAAGAACTCCTCCCTCTCTCACTTTTCTTGCACACAATAGCTCTTGTTGATTCTTGCAAAGTAGTTTACACACATGATTCCCTCAACTTTTGCTTACACACAAAGTCACTCTGTAGCATAAATCATAGACTACAAAATACACACATTGCATAGACACATGCTAGAACTTCTCGTACTCTAAAAAAAACATGTCACAAAAGCACCATATCCAACCAAGCACCAGATGAAGGGGTGGCCTTGTCGTTATCTTGCCACGAAACAACTAGAACATCACGTAAAGTGTTGCAACATCATGTCACTCATAGCAACCAACCATGGTCGATGTAAGTGGGGATAGGCTTGCATTCGCTGATAGAGCTCGAGTTCACTGTTCTTATTTGTTTAAAGTCCTGCACCATTTTCTTTCTTTTGCTTAAATCATTTATTTTTTCCTTCCTAATTGTATTGTCTTGTTATATTTATTTTTTATTTACAATACTACACCATTTGTCATTTTTGTTTTCTTCTATTTCTATTATTATTTATTCAATGTGTTTATATAGTTTATAAATTTGTATAATTAAAATGAAGTATGGGGTAAAATGTGCAAAAAAAAAAGTTGGGTAATAAAATGTGTGAAAAAAAGTTGGTGGATAAATTGTACGAAAAAGAAGAAGTTGGGTGACAAAATGTACAAAAAATGGAAAGTAAAAGGCAAAAAGCATAATTTAATTCCCTTGTTACTTTAGTAGCCTTGTGCACTATTACGGGATCATCACACTACCACGTCAGCAATCAAACTACCACGTTAGTGATCAACTAATGGAGATTATCAACTAACGTTAGGGCAAAATGTGTGAAATTTTCAATGTTGGGGAAACCATGTGCAGAAAAAAAAATTAGGTGAAAAAATTTGTTAAATCATGAAAGATAGAGAACAAAATGTACAATTAAACCAAAAAATAAAAACAAAAAACTAATTGGGAAGGGATCAAATTCTGCTTGTATAACTTATACTAACTATTACATTATTTAATAAGTTTTAATTGAATAATTTTGTCCCAAAACCATTGTTGAGTTGAAGTTCCTTTTGTATAGATGATATTTATAAATTTTTATGTTAATCCAAAATTATTTAATATATCATTTATATTAATCAAAATTGATGTAATATATGCTTTTAAAATATATATAAATATGAATTACTTAGTTAGCTTCTTATTGTTGTTCATTTTTTTTAACAAAATTTGACACAAAAATAGTTATAATTCAATGGTTAAACGATAAAAATCATATTTTATATAAAATTATTTATAATATAATAATTAGTGTAAATGATACCGCTATAATTTGATCACTCTTCAAACTAATTATTTGTCATGATGCTAAACGGGCGTGAACATGACGCTTATCTCAATTCCCATTTCACCAAGCTACTTGCAAAATACTACCAAGTTGGTACCATTCCTTAACAAAACAAATTATTATGCTAAAATTATTTAGCTCACGGTCAAGACATGAAGAGGATAGAATATCTTAAAATAAAAATGTAAAAAGTGAGAAAAGGTTTAAAAATAATATATTAGTTCTAAACAAAATGTTAGCAATTTAAAATAAGATTAAATTTATTTATGAAAATTGTGATTTTTAAATTTTAATAAATACAAATGTATAATTAAAAGTTTCAAAAAAGAGTGAATTTAAATAAATCGTAAATAAAGATTAAGTACGTATAAAAAAGAAAAACAACACAATTTATCGAAAAAATTAAATTACTTTTTGGTCTCTCTTTTTATTTACATTATTCAATTTGGTCTCTTTATTTTTAAAATGTTTAATTCAGTCCTCTAATTTTTAAAAAATGTCCAATGTTGTCCTTTTGTTCAAATCATCACTAATGATGGTAATAAATATGGACACGTGTCAATTTTACACTTTCTAACAATTTTAACCACCAATAAGGGATTTTACATAGTGGGTTTTAAAACTGCCACAACACCACTATAATAATGTCATAATTTTTTTATTTAGAAAAATTAAATTTTTAAAAAATTATAATAATTTAATAATTTGTACTCATATAACATTACCAATGTTATTTACATTAATATTTCAAACTTGTAAAAAAATTATTTTTTTAAATTTCTAATAAAATTATAATATTATATAATTTAATATTCTATTATAATTGTTTAAAAAAAGTAAAAAATAATATTATATTATATTAGTATATTATGTTAAATTAATATTAATATATTATATTAAAATAATTATAAATACTAATGTATTATAATATATTATATTAAAATAATATTAATTAATGAATTATTTTATTAAATTTTGAAAAATTAATAAAAATTAATAATTTTAATTTCTATAATATTTATAATGTTATTAATAATAGTATTTTAAATTTTGTAAACATTTAAATCATATTATATTATCTTTATTATTTATAAAATGTTAATTATTTTTTAATGTAAATATTTTAAAATTTATATTAATTATTATATTCTATTATATTACATTAAAAAATGTTGATATTAATAACAGTGTAAATATTGTATAAATAAAATTTGTTAAATTATTGTAATTTTATTATAATTTTTATAAATTTAATAATATAAATTTAAAATTTTCTAAAATTTAAAACATTAATATTAATAATATTATAAATATTTTAAAAATAAAATTATTAAATTATTATAAATTTTTGGGCTTAATAAAATAATTTATCAATAATTATTATTTTATTATACTTTTTAAATAGTATAATTTTCATAATTTTTGAAATTCAATAAAATAACTTATTAATTATTGTTATTATATCATTATAATTATTAATTATTATAATTATTAAATAGGCTGTTCAAAATTGTTTCTATATGAATTATATTTTTTAATAATTAATAAATATTATAATTTAGTGCTATATGTATATTGATTATTGGGAATTCATAACCGCCACAAAGTGTGACAACGTTATTGTTGTGCATGCATCCCTAACGTGATTAGTTCAATTTGGACGGAAGGATAATATTAACAAAAAATTAAAATTAGAAGACCAAATTGATTATTTTAAAAATAGAGGGACCAAATTGAATAATCTAAATAAAAAGAGGGATGAAAAACTTAATTTAACCAAAAAATTAATGTAGAGATTAATTTGTAAATAATAAAAAATTTAGGTTTAAGTGTAAAAATTGCTAAATGGTTTCAGGGAAGAGAATGAGTAAGTTATAGGTTCAATTAACTTTAATTAATCACAAAATTGATGAAAAAAAGCTCAATTTAGATAAAATTAGGTTAATTATGAATTTAAGAGAAATTACTAAAATAGACCTAAAAATTTATAAAATTGTAATCAGCCTATTTGACACCAAGAGAAAATTACATCTCTATAAATTAACTTGTTAAATGACTATAGCTGGAATTTGGAAAGTTACTCATTAGTCCCTAGTAAATTGCATACAAAACCTTTATATGTTGCTAATAAATTCCTAACATAGTTGTACAAGTTACAAATAACCCTTCAAGTGTTGATAATAGGTCCTTAGTCTAGTTAATTATAAAAATTGCCAATAGAATCTTTATGCATAAATGGGCTCTACAATAATATTGAAATTTAACAAAAAGCTCTTATACGTTGCAAATCTATCCTTGGAAATTAAATTTTGTTTACACCAGCAAAGGTATCGGAGTGAATATTGAAGTTTATTACGAAAAATGATCATCATGCGTGCATATGCATTCGAAATTAGATTTTACAGGAGTGAACAATATGAAGAAATGCGGGAATTGGTTGAGTTAGATACGCAATGATGGCCTTGAAGATGGACAGTTCTCCAATACTAGAATGGTTAAGGCTAACCCTTTTACACCGTGGCGTGGTGAGTTATTAAAGTTAAAAGAGTTCTGATTAATGAACATTGGTACAGCACAAACATTCCATTGACATCCTCATTTTTTAACGCACGTTTTCAACATACATCTTTCTAAATTTTCACATTATATGGAAAAACACGAAACTACTATTTATATACATATAGCTTCTAACTTAACGCGAATCAAATGTTTTCACTTTTTAGTGATAAAACCAAACATGCATTAAAATGAAATGAAAGAGACAAAATAGACATAAAAACTTGTATGCAATGGGGATAGTTATTTCTTTTTAAAGGTACAATCAATATTAAATCAAATGTGAATATATATTTTTTCAATGGAGATTTAAATTTTTATTTATCACGTTACGTAAGATTAATCCTTTCTGTTAGACTCAATTCCTTTAGTAGAGAGCTAGCTTTATGAAAAATAAGCTAGAGAAGAACTTTTATCATTGCAGCTTTGATCTTCCAAACTCATCATGGAAGTTCAAATCAATTATTGCCTTTCTCTCGGAGCCACCAATATACTGATCTAATAAACTCTAGTTTTCACCCCTTGTATCTTCCTCCTCGACATTCGTAGAGGTAGGATTGCTTAATCATAATTTTGAAATCTTCAGGGAGAGAAGTAGTTAGTACATATAGGTTCCATTTTCCAAAGCCCACCAGCCCCTGTATCCTTTACGTAAAACTCTCTGATATACGAACGAAGTAACCAGAATGCCAGTATGCCAATCCCAACCAATTCATCGTGCCAAAGTCAATTATTACCTGGTCTCAACTTAAAATTCTTCGCTACTTTTTATAATGCCTTGCCAAATAAATGATGCATTTCCTGCAGCAAGAAATTTGAAAATGGGATTCCCATGATTTATGTGTAAGAATAAAGACCAAACTAGTTTTACCTAGAAGCATTGTGTTTGTCAAACCTTTCATGACTCAAAAGGACACGGAAAAAAAAAAAATTCAAGTAAAAAACATGAAATGATGAGTACACGTGACTTCGCTATACCAATAAAAATTATTTAATAACACGTAATTGAAAATATTAAATGAAATACAATATTCCTAAATTTGCTTACCAATATGCATGTGACCTGTTGTAATCAATTGTTTGGTGTATCAATAAGATATTATTTGCTTATCTTACTGTCTATCCTATCTTGTTGGTGTAATGTATTTCCTATTCTGAGGAGGGAGCTAGGTTAGAAAACAACAGAATAAAATAATCTCTCCTTTCCTCCCTTTCCCTACCCGCACCCCCACTCCTACCGCTGCCACTGCCATTGTCGTCACCATTGTCTTTATCGCTGCCACTATCACTGCTGCGACCACCACTACCACTATCGCTACCACCTCACATCTCCACCATCTCCACCACCCCTGACACTACAACAACCACCACCATCATCATTACCACCAACCACCACCATTGTTGCCACCATTGCCATTGTCATCATTGTTACAACTGTTATCACCATTGTTGCCACCACCCTCACTATTTTTGTCCCTGCCACCATTGTCACTACAGCCATCACTGTCACTACAACCACCACCACCATTGTCGTTGCCACCACTATCACCGCCTACCATTTTCTAGTTCGTATCAAATATATAACAAGATAATACAATAATGTTATTTGGTATGCACTAAACATTGGATAAAATTAAAGCTTATCCTGCTGTTATTCTATCATGTTCTTATCCTGTTCTTATATCATATCTTATTCTATCATATTCGAACCACCAAGCGGACCCTAAAGGAGAGTAATAAATGAGAGTGTTAGATTTCATTTTAAAATCAATTAGTATTAAGTGAAGTTGTCCAACATATATAAAAGGTACACCCCCTAAGTAGACAATGTGGGACTTTTTAATACCTCCTCAACATATGTCCGCCAAAATAGGTTATGCTTATCAGAATATGCGATACACTAGAGATGGGCAATGTGGAACTTTCCAACACCCCTACCACATATGTATGCCACAATAGGCGATGCCTATCAAAATAGGTGATACCAGGCGATGGACTATAGGCTCTAATACCATTTTAGGTTCCACCTTAAAACTAATTGACATTAAATCCAATAGATATATAACCTACACCATAGGAATTGAGGTAGATAATGTGAGACTTTCCAACAGGGAGTACTAGTGTGAATCACACACCTACTATTAGTAAACTTCATGTTGTAGGTCAGCAATTGGTGAGGATGTTCATATTGTGGAAGGTCGCAATAAGACGCGAGGAATCATACTAATGTCAAGGCTTAGATGACTAAACTTGGTGTCTTCATAAGAAGTTAGATGTTGGCAATTGATGCGTATCAAGACATGATGCCATGCAAAGGTGTTTATTTAGTTAAGTTGCAACAAAGTCAGGACTGTGATTAAGCTATATTGGGTCCTAGAGCAAAAGAAGTCTTATTGGGCTACAAATGGTCCAAGCCCAATTCCCTACAAAATTACAAGGGTATTCATGGGTTGGATTAGTTCAGATTTAGGTTAAATTTAATTGGGTTGGTTTGATTTAAGTTTTAAAAACACATATGAAACCTATGAAACAAGAAAGGGGGCAGAGGTAAATTACGAACAACCCAACCCTTCCCTTCTACCTCAAAAAACCATAAAATCCAAACCCATTTTCATGGCTCAAAAAGCAAGAAGGAAGAAATCAACTTCTAGGTTCATAAAACCATCACACCTTGTGTTAATAACTACGGCTTCACCAGCAACCCCACCACCAACAACATGTGCTAGAGGTGCTTCACCGCCATCACCTTTGTCGCTAAAATCTCCTTATTGGCGTCTAGATTCGACGTCTCTGTTTGTTGTCAAAAGAAATCCTTCCCCGAATAGCCCTCGCCGGTAGCAGATCCCCCCTCCTTTGACTAAACAATGCCATTTAAGGCAAAGCACGATGCCATTTAAGGTAAAGCATGTTGTAAGCCACTGCTTCCCCATTGGTTATCAATATCTTATTGTCCTCATGAAGGGACCAATTCAGCAGCACCATCACTATGTGTTGCTATGTCCACGGATGGACCGAAATAAAGGAACCAGAATGGGAATATCTTCACAAGATGATTTTTTGGGAAGAAAAATAGAAAGAGGGGGAAAGAGATGAGGATGAGGGGAGTGTGTTAAGGAGGATAATTTAGGAAAAAAAAAAAAACAAAAATGAAAGGGAAAAGGGAGTGTACCAATAAAAAGTGGGAGTGCAAATAGTAACTACAAATTTTTTTGGCTAATCCAATCCGATTAAGATCAGGTTGGTGTGGATCGGATCATTAGATTATGATAAAAAAATAAATTATTATATTTTTTAAGTTTTTATCTCTAATTATTGTCAATTTTAGATAATTTTTTTATTTTATATTAATGCAAAGTAAAAAGATTTCTTATTCTTCAATGATTAAATATTCAATTTTTTCTATGGTTATCACTTTGTATATCTCATTAATTTTTTGCTCCAAATATGATAAAAAAATTCACATAATAAATATGATTAAATTAAGACATTTGGTAACACTAGATAAAATTATAAGATCAAATTAAATAAAGAAGAAAAAAAGACAAAATATAAAAAAAATTTAAGTATCAAAGTTTAAAATGTATTGATCTAAAGCTAAATAATAATTGATTGAGTCATTAGATTGATTTAAGTTAAAAAAGATAAATATAATAACTGAACTGATTATAATTGGTTTGGTTTGAATTTAAAATAAAAAAATTAATTAACCCAACCAATCTAAATTAATTTAATTAGTTTAATTTGGATTGTTAGGTTCATTGGTCAATCCAATCCAATGAACATCCTTGCAAAATTATTTCCGTTTTTAGCTTATTTTTCTTATTTTTGATATACATGTTTTAAAATTTCTTCTCAAGATTAAAGAAAACAGCAAAAAGATTCTCAAATCTGATGTAAATAATTAATAATAATAATAATAATAAAAGAATTCTGATTCCTAAAACAACACAAGCGGCCAAGTTTGAATTTACTATTTCGGAATAAGGTTCCTTTGTCCACCGGTGCATTGCCACCCAGTTCTTTATCCATAAATATCCACAAACAGGAAAAGATCGAAGAGACATGGGCATGTAGCAGGTTACCATACCCATACCCATACCCCGTTATTGTTGAAGATGGGACGAGCCAGGCTTCTGGTTTCAGATTTCGTTCTGTCTTTCATGTGGGTATGGTCGGGTGTTCTCGTTCGTATCATCGTCTTCAAACATCTGGGCTTGGGCCATGCACCTATCGGTGAGGTCGTGAAGACAACGTTATCCGTCGCTAACATGTTCTTCTTCGCGTTCCTCGTGAAGTTTACACGTGGTGGGGCCTACAACCCCCTCACCGTTTTGGCTGATGCTATCTCTGGGGATTTCAACAACTTCCTCCACTGCGTTGGTGCCAGAATCCCCACTCAGGTTCTGCCTTTTTTCCCCTCTGTTACAAATGCCCGTTCTCATATTTGAATTGTTTTTTATTTTTAATGGCTTGGATTGGATATTTGAAGAAAAATTGGTGACAGCAGAATTGTGGGTCTGTCACAAATATTTGTTATGTCATATTAACATAGGCGCTGTATCTGAAAGTTGAGTTTGTTTTTTGCACCTTTTAGACCTTTGTATGGTAAAGTCTAAGATTTCACTAGTGTTGAATTTCATGCCATTGCTGCTTAATTGTATACCTTTCTCTTCTTATTAGGTTGATTGAAAAGTTAGAAGTTTAGTTGAATTAGATGCTAATAGAATTTTTAAAATTGTTGGTTGATGAGTTCTCTGAATTGAATTTGTTTTGTAGGTTGTCTCTGATGTGGTTATAAGTCGGTTGATCTGTTGACTAGGTTATCTTGAGGTTGGATTGAATGAGCTTGTTTTTCCTACCTGTGTATTGTGCCCAATTTGCTGGCCCTGGAAATTATTTAACTTAATAATTCGTGTTGGGTGGAGTATTTCTGATCTTGATAGAATATCTCCAAATTCTCCATGTGCAGAAGATGGCTTAACTGCTTTCATAGGCAGTCAACTCTTTGATACTTGGATAATTAACAATTTGAAGCAAAATTGTTCCCTTTTTTATGTTTGGAATTTGCTGTGAAGATTTGAACTATGTGCTTTTGTTATGTTTTGATTTTACCTGTCTTAATATCACAAAACATGGGCTAGGAGGACTAGAAAATTACAGATGATTGCTGAAAAATACCTCTAAGGGAAGACAGTAACACAAACAATTATCTTGTTACTTTGATTAGTGACCTACTGACCTTGATACGTCATAAAACTATTTTCATAGCCTATAGTTATTCATTGCGTTATGATTGATGCATTTATGTTTGATGTAGGGAAAAATTCAAATTCGAGATTCATTGTTTATAAGTATACTCCCAACTTTGTAGAAAATAAGCTAGATGACCTTTTGGGAGTTCCTTCCAATCCGATGATCCTTAATTTCAAGAAGTCAATTAAATATGGCTATAGAGGTCCACTGGTTTATCACTTTAGCAGTTTGAAGGCCTATGTGCTTAGATACTTTGTAGATTCCTACTCTTGCATATGATCACACAGAGGCTCACATCCTTTCACACACTTGCAAATAGAGTTGCAGCTCTGTATATATGCCCATTTGTAAGCATGGATGATGAAGATTAATGAGGAGGCTTGAGTGTCTCTTACCTATCACAACTATGCAATTCTTGTTGGCTATTCTAGAAACTAGAAAGTAACCTCATTACAGTTTCCTGTAGTTGCTTGTTGTTTATTATACATCTCAACCATATACATGAATGTCTCAAAACTCAACATGAATTGAAGATTGTCATTCAAATATGCATGGTTTTCAATCTCTCCAGGTGCTTGGATCTATTGTTGGAGTCAAACTTCTTATTGATACAATTCCTGAAGTAGGACGGGGACCACGTCTGAATGTAGACATTCATCAGGGTGCACTGACAGAAGGATTACTAACATTTGCAATTGTAACCATTTCACTTGGACTAGCCACAAAAATTCGTGAAAATTTCTTCATGAAGACTTGGATCTCCAGCCTCTCCAAGTTAACACTTCATATACTTGGCTCTGATCTGACTGGTGGTTGCATGAACCCCGCATCGGTAAGTACTGCTGTATCTGAGTTTTTCTATCATTACTTTGATCAGAAAACTTTGGTTATGTGAACCATAGAAGAAATCTTTGTTGTTTTCTTGCTAAGAAACCTTGTTTGACTTGTTCAGGTAATGGGATGGGCTTATGCTCGAGGGGATCATATAACAAAGGAGCACATCCTTGTATACTGGCTTGCTCCCGTAGAAGCAACTATTTTAGCAGTGTGGACATTCAAATGGCTAGTCCAGCCTGTAAAGGAAGATAAAACAGCCTCAAAAAGTAAATCGGATTGAATGAACTTTATTTTGTGCTAAATGTTTGATTCCATCTTGCTTTCAATTATTATTTGTACAGTTGGTCGGATGAATGTATGGCAAGCCAAGAACTTGTACAGGTGACTAACATTTTGGTCACAGTGTATTGTACTATCAACTTTTGGGTTTTGTGTAATACTTCATACACAACTACCAATTGTCTAATTCCATTCTATGCACGTCCTCGTGCATGGTCATGCATGACTCATGCATTGTACTCCACCCACATTAAACTGTGAGCTGTGATACACAGACAAAGCTGAAAGGCAAGGAAACTAAAAGGGGAAAAGGGGGTTCAACTATAAAACGGTGATTTTTTTCAAATGCAGAACTCCAATGCAACACCACGGTTGACAAGTTTAAAGAAGTCAAACTTGGCGGTTGTCAACCAGAGTGTGAATTTTCTGCAGTCACTTTTGTAATTGCATGAAATTGATAGAACACCAATTGATAAAAGTAATAAAAGATAATATTGAACTCTGAAATATCACACACAATACAGCAATACGCTTGCTGTCCTAGAGACAAAAATCTCCTATCACATAAAATACAGCAATACACATGCTGTCCCAGAGACAAAAGTCTCCTACAGAAAATATTCTCTGTCCACAAATTACAAATAACTTTATATTGTCTAATTACACGTCCTACAATCAGATATATACTCCTAATACATATCTACCAACAGTTATTTTTACACATAACTGTCATCCTTCCTGCAGATTCTAATAAATAACTAACTACCAGTAGTTATTTTTTATACATAACTGTCACCCTTTAATACAGATTTGATTTCTAAAGCAGTTATTTTCCACATATCACTGTCATAACTACCCCTAATTCTCGCTTCCTATCAGAAATTCTGACCACAAAAAATAATTATTATATATTAAATAATAAAAAGAAATATAACTAAAAAAATCTTGAACCAATAGATCATGATTGTAGGTCAGGCAGTTATTGGTAAACTGCAGAAATCCTGGTCCTTGTCAACGGTTGTCTTAGCATGATATATTTCTTTATTCTTGGGATTTTCAAATCAAATCTCATTATTCATATGGCTTCCAATTATAATGTTTCATCTTTATATATGAACATTAAAGAATTATCTCATTGGCTTCGACTTTAACTAAGAGATACAACTAATCACAATGCATTCCCATTTGTATAAGCATTACGGGAAATTGAAACACACAGACCCATATATGTATTTGTCTATACACATGGATGAATTAAAAAACCGTTGTCTACTCCTTACTTGACATAATCCACCATCTTTATAATTGAGTATTGAGCATGTTTTTCGCATTGGCTTTGACTTACAATCCAAAAGATACTACAATACATTATATACCTGAGTTATAGAAGTACAAACTGTTACCCAACTTGACGTGAAAAACAGATTTGGTACAACTTATTTTAAAAACAAAATATTATAATTTTTGAGTTTAATGGCTACTGTCAACAAATAAAAATTATTATTAGTATAACTTTTAAGATAGTTACTAAAAGGCAACAAACTCATCATACATGGTAGTTTGTGACTGGATGACTGTGTAAAATGCTTTACATAACTATTTTCTCATAATTTTTATGTGGTGTATATTTAATATTATCTATATAAAAGAATATATATGATCGCTCTACACCAGCTCTAATTTTGTTTTTCTCTCACTATATAGCTCTCTTTCACAACGGTGATGAAGCGAGGGATATTGTCCTCCTCGTTTTTATGTTTCCAATAAGTTACTCAATTATGTTAGATCTTGAGTTTGGTTGTCAAGAATCTATTTTTCTTGATGGTGGATCTTGTAACTTTGTTGTCTCTTTTTATGAGAGTTTTAATTGGTTTGTCTTTTCACTTTCCTCATGGCTGTTTCTATTGTAGCCGTATTTGAATACACGTTGACACACGTTGAACCCCAATGGCCCGTGAGAGTAGGATCTGCGCTCAATGTGCCTTGGAAAATGCAAATCGCCTGAACCAAACACTATGATGATTTTGTATGTAGGACAGAGCTTATTAGAGCTTAAAATCTATTATGAGAAGAAACATAACGCATTCTTCAAGCTATAACACTTTGTGTGTTGGTCTCTTGCAGGTGAAACTACGTATTGTTAGTTGGTTTAGAACGTGCATTTGAATTATTTTTTCTCTTTCTAAATCAAAGGTATCTTTCTCTATTTGTAACTGTCGTTAATGAATTGTCTTTTTCTAAAAATGCTCATAGATTTGATTTCTAAAAATGCTCTGATTAATAAGACGTTGTCTATGGACCTGATGAGAACATCAAAAAAAGCAAAAGTCAGTACTCACATTGATCATTCAAAAGTATACATCAAGCTAGTCGTCGAAGGATTTTGGACATTTGATTTAGCCCTTCATAGTGCAAAATTAGGGACTGAATTGATGTCCAATGACATATTAGGGGATTAAATTCCATTTTAAACATTGAGGGACTAAAGCAGGTGAAGCCATCGCTTTAAGATTTCAAAAAATATTTTTCCTTGTTAGTAAATTTTTTAAAAAACTATAAAAAATATTAGTAATTACCTAATAAATAATATTAACCTATTAAGATTAATTAAATATATTTTTCCTAAAATAAGGCTATCGTTTTATTATGAGAGTATTGACATGACCTTTTCTAAAAGCTATGTTCTTAAAAAGAAAAACTATGTTCAATTGTATAAAAAGCTCTAAAAATTAAAATGAGCTTTTTTGCAAAAAAAAATATAAAAAATATTTTGGATAAGCTAATTTTAGAAACTTTTCCTTCTCCTTCTTCTTTATTTCAAATCTCAAAATTAAAAATACATTACCTAAGTAAATTTTTAACTTAAAAGTATCTTTAAACTAAAAAATTATAAAATTACTAAATAACTTTGACCTTAATTTTGAAGTTTTTATTTTTAACTTTAAGTAAATTTTAAGATTAAAAAAATCAAACCAAATGCTATCAACGGTTTTTTTCCTTTTCATATTAAGTCTAAAAAATAAATTTTAAATAAAATTATAATATATTTTTTATTAATTTAAAAAAATCTCATCTTAAAATTCACTTTAAAACTAAGTAAACGTTGGGCCAACCCTGAATCCCTGATCAAGTTTCAAATAAAATGCCGTTTGATGAGTACCCCAAAATTAAAAAAGTAACCAATAAAATAATCTGTTGAAATGATAATGAGAAGCTTTCTAACACTGTCATTGAATTAAAATTCAATCTATTAAATAATTAACAGCTATTATATAAAAACATAAATAATTTCTACTAATCTTCTAACTTGAACCATCTCCCCTGTTAAGGAATCGATTTTTGATGTCCTTTTAATATTGTAGGCCAATGATGACAGAAATCCTTTTTATCTCTAAGAACAAAGGAATCATTTTCCGGTGTCTTTTTAATATTGTTGCTAATTGGTGGTACCTGTATTCACATTCTGCATTTTATTTAAAGGTGAAGAAACTACACTGAATTCAAGAGAAAGTATGATTTGCGAAAAGCGTAGCAAAATTAGACAAACCAAAATTAACAGCCAAGGAATGGGATTTGAGGGCAATAGGATCAATGTTTGCTGTTTAGACCTTCCAGTTGGAACATAAAGAGTGAGGAAAGAATCATTTCCTGATAAGTAACTCATAAGGTTAAGGCTCCTAATGATCTTCTAAAAAACCAAAAGAGGAAATACAGAAAGAAAGTTGGGAGAAAAGATGGAAGACTAAAAAGGACCTCATCATGGTAAATGTTTCCTCACTGTCTCATACAATCATGTTTTACTTTGGCAGCAGTACTAGTAGCACTCAAGATGAACATTTTTATGGAGATCAAAAGGACATAAGGAATTTAATCAATTTATACACAACTTTAGTACACAAGCTGTGGTTCAAACTCTGCCAAATCGACAGACCCTGACTCAATTGGTGGCATTAGATATGTAGCCAAGAGTTCAGACACAAAGGCAGCAACCAGTGGGATCCTCTTCAAGTTCTTCACCACCGGTATGTCATCGCTCTCGCCAACAGCAACAAGCTTCTGGTTTATCTCCACCATCCGGTCCAACTTCCGCTTGAACTCCTGGTTTTCAACATCAAGAACAGCTGGGAAAATCCGAGCCGTTGTGCGGTTTGTCTGCAAAAACAATCCAGAAATGTAGTTTGAGTAACTGCTTGTAATTTATGAGTTCAGCATTTGTTCTTTGTTGATCAACTCTTACTAGTCAGTGTTTTCAATGGTAACTCAAGGCTCCATTACTTTCATTTTATCATATTCAGTTACTAGATTCATTAAATAATTGGGAATGAATAGAAACAAATAGTTATTCTACCAAACAGCAATGGAAGGTAACACAGGGAATAGTGATTATAGCAAATATGCAAACACAAACTAACCTCAATGATGACATGCATGTCAAATTCTTTTGTGTTAAGTCCAATGCCTTCATAGAAAGCTGTACGTTGGCAATCATTGAGATACATTGTGACATAAACCTGCATGACAAATTTGACAATTTAGTTTTAAGCTCGGTTAAGAATGAAAATAACCAAAACCTTATAATGACAGAAGAGACAAATTTGATCTCTTTGGCTGCTACAAACTGTTCATGATAAGGAATGCCAAGGGAATGAGATTTTGCATCTTGGACATACTTGTTATCCATATGCATTATCACTTAAGGTCTGTAGGATTCTAATATTCTATACTCCTACTTTTCTCTTGTAATCTCTATTGCACTAGCGCCAATTGGCACTGGGCATTGAGGTTTCATCTTCAGAATCTTAAAGGAATGCATAATGGTAAACAAACAAGAAAAATTACCGAGAGACAGAAGAATCGAGCCCACAACTTCGCCTTCCAGTCATTTAGAAATTGTGGCTGTGCCTTCATCAGGGCAGAGAAGAAATCTCCATGCCTGTTCTCATCTGGCACCAGTTCTCAAAGTACTTAAAAATGGGATAACATTGGTACTGGGGGTTGGCCTTGAGATGTCTGTATATGGTTATGTATCTCCAGTATCCAATTTTCTCAGACAAGTATGTAGCATAGAAGATAAATTTGGGTTTGAAAAAATGTGTATTTTCTAGCTTTGGTCAGGAAACCCAAGTCCAGTGCCAAATTGAAATCAGATAAACCCTTGTTCAAAAACCTGCACATAATCAAAATAATGAGGTCATTCACCACCAAACAAGATATCAAACAGAAAATGAAAGCAGGAGAATTAAGAATTAAAGGCACAAGGTTTGTCCATACCCAGCATGCCTGGCTTCATCCCTAGACATCAGAGAGAAAATCTCAGCCACCACAGGGTTGGTTTTCTGTAACATCAACATCCAAAGCAATAAATCAGGCCCAGAATAAAAGACCAGAAGTGCATAAAGAACAACCTTGTACAAGATAGCTCATTGCAAGACATGAAATGTAGCAGAATTACATCAAACGACCACATCATCATAAGAACATAATCCTAGTACTTAGAATTAAAACTGTATTGAGAAAGAACAAAAATTGTCTTAATTATTATTATCTATACATTTCAATATGAGTTAATAGTGTGTAAAGGATTCTTACGTTATTATCCAATTACAAATTGTCATGTAAGTTTGTTGATTATTATAATAACTATCTTAAAAGTCATATCTACAATATCTAATATGATTTATGATTGGTTGATAATAATGGTGCATAAAAATTGAACTCTTTCAATATCTCCAAAACAATTCTCCAGAAAAAAAAAAAAATCTTTTATTTTCCCTTTGAATGTTGAATCCGATTCTGAAGGAAAAATAGAAGAAGAAAGGAATCCTACCTTGAGCCTCCTTCCAAGCTCTTTGTAGAGAAGGAAGCCAGAGAATTCAGCAGTGCAGGACCTCTCAAGGAACTCCACAAAGATCTGCCTGAGAGGGCCTTCAAGTTTGTCAGCAGCTTCCTTAAACTCCTTGTTCCTGACAAAGTGGGTCTGGTTGTAGTCAGTCTTGAACTCCTGGAGCAGTGCCTCAAACTCTGCCTGGTTGAGGTTCTTGTTGATCTCAGTGTTGAAGAGGGTCTCCATCTCATCGAAGTCAGTGGTGTAGAACCTTGGGGCCAGAAGGGTCTCCTTGATGGCAGTCTTGTTGCCCTTCTTGCTTGGCTTTGTGGAGGTGGATGGTGGGGTGGCAGGTGGCAGACATTCTTACGGTGCTGAACTTGGAGTGTGAACCCACTCTGGGACTGCCAAATTTGGGAGTCACATTGGAAATGGGTTTCACAAGAGCCATCTCTGCTGCCATGTTAGGAGGGAGTGAAGGGGTGTACTTGAGGTTGAGGACTAAGGAGCATGAAGGACCAGAAGTGAGGGAGTTATAGCTTGGATGGGGAGTGATAGAATCTCATCCAATGAAATCTTTGAAGGTTAATTGAAACTTGACACGTGGCAGGTGGTGTAAGCTTCTTCTGCTTTATGATTGGCTGTGATGATTACATGTAGATGACAACTTGTGGCTTCCTTCGACTCGCGTTGGTTAATTACTTTAACTCAGGTTTATTTAGATTATTAAGTAAATAAATAATAGAAAAAGAAATTATACTTGTACATAAAGTTTATATAAACAATTATACAATTAAAAAGGAAGTAAAAATATAGAGTTTGAGATAAGATAATTGTCGTGAAGAGAGAAAAACAAAAAAAGTGTTATATAAAATGTTCTATGAATTTATTGTATGAATAATATAATTCTAAAAATATGCTTTTTAGATTATAGTTTAGTGTGCACAATATATTGAATAAAATTGATTTAGTATTTTTAATTTTTAGGATTAAATTTGAAATAAAGTAATTTATATTTAAATTTTTTTATTAAAAATAATTTTGATCGATAGACATTATATTTTTTGACTGAAACTTTGATACAATTAAAGTTTGCATGTGTTGGTCCAAAGATGAAATTTAATTTACATACTTTAAACATGAGTTTACGTCTATTTATGTATTTATATGTACTTTTCGTCAAATTTTATTAGTGTAAAAAATGGTCTAGAAGGAGGTATGTACAAAAATGACCAAAATAACAACCCGATCATGAAGAAGATAAAGGGTTTATCTTTATCCCTAGAGCCATCAACGATACAGCATCTGATATTTTTGAAGATTAATGTATACATTCCAGATTTTTTATTCTATGGGCGCAAAAGCACCACGAATAGCAGCTACTGAGGGCATAAAGCCAGCAATAGCAATACAGGCCACGTAAAGCCGGACAAAAGGACCCAAAAGGTAAACAAACGCTCGACCACAAAATTCCCCCATTTTATTTTTTTTCTAGTTTCAGTTTATTCAACATTAAAATTTAAAATACACTCTAGAATCTTTTCGTCTTTGGTAAAAAACATTATATTATATACATACATTTCTCCTCTTTTTTAAAGTGTTAGTACGAAATTTTTTAAAACATGTTTAAATAAAAAAAGAGTTTAATAATTATGTACTATTAGTGTAAAATTTCCTTTATTAACAACCGATTAGAAATTGTTGTTATTATAACTTTTAAAGTAATTATTGTAAAAACTAATAAATTTATCATACATGATAATTTTGTGATTAAATGATAGTGTAAAATTATTTTACATTGTCAATACATAATCTATTTTTTCTAAATAGCAGTTCGAACTTTTACTTCCCTTCAACTTCCTATTTTTTTGAAAGGAAAGAAAATAAATTAGTTTGACTAAGCCGAAAAAATGGTATTTCATGTGTTTATTATTTCATAAATATGAGGCGATTTAAATATAGTGTAGTTATTCCTTATCAAATGAGTTGAGGTGGGTAAATCAACCAAAATAATTTTCCACCAGGTCAAACGGGACTGTCTTTTCCCTTTTCTATTCCTAGATTTAATTTTAATTAAGTTGTACGTTCCCTCTACAAAAATTTTAGGATGACATCATTTTAACTTTGTTCCCTCAAGATTGCCTTGAAGCCTATCTAGCGAGGACCTAAGGAGAGAAAAAGATAATTTTTACAAGAAGAAATCAGTACACTATTTACAGAAATTCTAAATTTCTAGTGGTAAATAAAAAATTCATCCAACCTAGAGATCTTAACAAAGGACTGAGGGGAAGAGGACACCTAGCACAGTACCTATCATAAACTTAGCCAGACAATCTTTGTGCATTATTTTGAATGCAAGTGGCGTTTACAGCTTACAACAAACACTTGCCACACTTTTATGCTAAAAGAGAGAGAAGTGCAAGATCAATCTCCCCATTTCCAGCATGAATAGCATCAATGAACTTGCATGAGTCAGCACATTGGAAATTCTTACAAACCACAAATTTTGCTGCAATTATGGAACCAAACTATCCTCAGTATCTAGTTCAAGGCACACAAGCAATCAAAGAGAGGACCAGCAGCAAACCTGAAATAAAGGCCAATCAAAGAAACAGCTTAAAATGAAACTAAAATCACTTTCTTTTTTTGAGAAAATAGTTTATGCACTAACAATATAAAAAGTTTACACATCATCCAATCACAAATTATCATGTATAAATCATACCTACACCGATTTTTGATTGATTAACAATGTAAATTTTTTATAGTACAGTGCATAGAAATTGAACCCTTCTTTTTTTGTAGTACATTCTACATATTCAGCATGCAGGGATTTTAGCTAGATTTGAGTATTGTTTTAGAACCATTTTACTTAATCTTAAGTCAGAATATGCACTTTTTAAGATGATCAAACTTAAGCAACATCTCATCCATGGACAAACGCAGGCTTTAAGCCAGAGTATGGTTTTATGGGTCCAAGCCAATACCCAAAATTTTTGGGGAAAAAAAAAGGATGAAGAGTGAGAACACAACCTCTATGCATTAAAAACCAAAAGCTGGCATTGTGGCTTAACGTGAGTTATTCCTGTCATCATTTTCTTTAATTGCATATGTTCCATCAGCAGAAATGTGCCTTTGGGTAGATTCTCTGACTTTTCCTCCAGCATGGGAGCTCTGCACAGATTCTTCCATTCCATCTTCAGCTGTGCTATGGAAATTCAAAACTGTTGCATTAGATGTTCGGGCCGAATCTTTTACATCATCCTCAACACTGTAGAATGGATCAAAAGAAGGCTGCCCCTCCTCATCTGCAAATTGCATGTCATCATCAAAATTATCAAAATCAAAATTTCGCAGAAGTTCAGGAATTGGCATACGACCATATTCTGCACGCATAGATCCCATTTCAACATCAATTTTCTCCTTCGGGGTCAAAATTCCACCCGCTATATTTGGAGTCAGAGACCCGATCATTATATGTTCATCCTCCACAACAAATGATCGAAAATTATTCTTTGAACTGGGAATACTGGAACAAAGTGTTTCTCTAATATTTCTCAATGATCCCCTATTGAATGGGTTCCCCTTTTTATCATATTGGTATCGGAAGTTCTCGTAAGTTGTCTGCATGACAACAAAAAGAAAAAAAGTATAAATAATCTTGAACCAATAAAAAGAAATTAGTATCTATACAAAACAATCTATAAAAATAATGGTCATGTGGACAAGTCTTTGAAGAATAGGATATACATATTACAGACAGGAGTCCAATAAGCTTCTTATTAAAATCAACTCTAATCAGCAGATCCTCTCTATAATATGAAAATGGAGTTATAATATTCACTCAGAAAATGGAGTTATATTAAAATGGCCAAACTCAGCATGATGAAAGCATTAAAAACCCGAGGAGAACCTCAAGCCTGAATTCAGCATGACCATAGAAAAAATAGTATGCAGTTTGTAAGCCAAAATTTAATTTCCTGTCTAATCTGGAACAGGGAAAATAAAAATAAGTTCAACCAAGTTACCAGGAAATAATGTCTTGAATTGCTTTCTATTTCCCAAAAATAAGTCATTTTCAAAGTTCATCACAAAAGCTACATAATCATGTTATTTAATTTGACAAAGCCATCCTTACTCATGCAAATTATTAGTATGATAATATGACTTATTCAGCTGCAGTAGATGTCAACTAGATACCCCAATGTCATCAATGATTTTTCATTATCCATAGCTAAAACAAAGCCCAAAAAATTAATTTTTCCATGAATAGTGGAAAAGCAAAGATGAACTTGATAAATATAGTAGGTTTTAAGTTAAATATCTATTTTAAACTCAGCTACAGAACCTAGTGTTCTCTGTTCTTGTCTCACCTTTTCTTCATTTGCCTTCCTCTTAGATAATGAAAGCATAAATCTTTTTATCATTTCAATTATTATATTTATTTCATCCTCTTCTAGTATCATATCCAATAAACTTCTAGTTTTTTGTCCCAAACAGTTTCCCTTCACAAAATCCTGCTAAATTACATGTTCTTGTTAGTGTCACTCATTTGATGCTCAAAATGTTTGCAACCAATGAAGCATAGTTATTTGAGCTTCCAACTAAATGAAGGTTGCCAAAAAATGGTTATTCACCGATAAAAATCTAAGAATCTATCACCTGAATAATAAATTAAACATTATAATTTTGTTTTTTGGTAATTTCATCCATGTGAAATTGTAAGCAATAACATATGATGAAGCAAAGAAAGAAAAAAAACCAAAAGCAGGATGAATCAAGAATCAGAAATGATTAAGAACGTTTTCACATATTGAGAAGTAAAATAGTCACCTGGTTTGTACATATGAGATAGAAATGGAAAGCTGTGAGACCACCAACAAACCAGACAGCAATGAAGCAGTATATTATCAGAAAATCTGATACATAATCATGTGCTATTGTCTTCCAAACATTATTATGGGCCATACTGATACAAGAGAACACGAAGACATATATGCACAAAATGGTTGATGTTGAAATAAACATGAAGAAGTACCGATAGTTTCGCTGCAATTATGTCAGCATGTGAGAGAACTGTTAGTGCTTGTAAGAAATGAAATGAAGCAGAACATTTGGACACTAGTAAAAACAAATAATCTATATTGCTGTTTCTAACCAATTAAGCAAGGGAAAAGGGATCTCTAAGAAGAAGACACATTTAAACTGAACATTTTGCTCTCTCCTATCCTCTCATTAAAGGATGGGATGGAGTTACATGTGGTAAGACATATCTACAGGTGATCATCATATCCCCTACCAACTAAAAATCAAACGGTATAAAAAAATTACTGCCCAACTGTATAGAAGATTGTATGAGAACACTGAGCATATTCTATGGGTAGGAGAACCTTATGCTCATTCCTCATTCTCCTTATTTCCTTGTGCATTCCGGTTGTATTATTAGGAATATGATATCATGGTCTGTAATTATACATTGGATTTCAGAGTTCACATAGATTCCCTGGTTTCAGCACCTTTACAATTTCTATAATGGTATTACTTTGAGGAATTCGATTACTCATAGCTTCTGCTAAGGAAATGTGATTGGCCAAAAAAGCTCCAGCCACATATAAATAGCTTGTATCAGAAATTTTGTAGTTTGTAGGGAAAAGATGCTAAGAGTTCATAATCATGGAAACAAGAGACCACAAATCTAAATTATCTTCCACTGGAGGAGAATGGACATTCCAATATAAAGTAACATGTCAAACGTAGAACTTCCTCAATTCCAAACCAACATAAAATTGCAAAATTACTCTTCAAGCTTGCTATGACTTGATACTTCACCAATATGCCACTTGATTTAAAGTGATCACACTCTAATCAGACAAATTTTCAAAATGGAATAGCATGCAGAGCCTAGAGGTCCTCATATTTTTCCAGCAGAATAAAAAAATTAAATAATCCAAACATTCATGTTCAATTGTGAGGTTAGAGTGTCAATTGATTAGATCTAAGTTTAGGGAGATTCTAAAGAAATTGTAAATTACAGTAAATAGATGTACGGAACCAGCTAGTAACTTTGTCACTGCATTTCAAGACTCATAATAACTTCAGTCACCAGGTAAATTGCAGTCATTAAATAGATTCAGAAGATCAACAACGTCTACTTTCAAGTTTATTCTATAATCCTTTTGAACTGATTCCCAAGTAGCATATAAATATTTTTTTTGTTGGATGAAAATATGTAACGTTATCTCCTTGAAAGTTTCTAAACTCCACTTGTTACAGTATAGTGGACTTACTATTCCAATGCACTGGCCAACCCAGGGACAGTGATGATCAAATCTCTGGACACAATTGTTGCATATAGAACAATGAGAAGTACGAGGAGGGCGATAAAGCAAGCACGTATCGCAGAACTTTACTTTCACTGTGTGACCATTAACAATAACATCTTTAGTTCGAGGTAGTTTCAGATGAGGTGTTGTACCATTAATCCACTCCATGGAAGGGGTAGGTATATCAACTGTCTCGTCAAATTCAGGAGGTCTTGAATTTCTAGGGACAATTCCAGGATCTCTCCCAGAAGTCAAGAGAAGGAATATTAAATCCTGCACATGAGTTGTCTAACATATCAGCTTTTATTTTCAAAATAAGAAAGGAGCACTCATCATAAGCTATGAGGAAAGAATAAAATGAGAAGGGATCAAGGATCAACCAATCATGAGTATGAAAATGAAATAATGTCATTATATATACCAAGACTTATCATGATAGGGGTATTATTGGGCCTAGTTGTACTAAATTAGAACTTGACCTTGAACATAATAAATAGGTGTATTGGGATACTGTTTTCTACATAAATTACTCACACATTAATATTAGTCAGAGTGTTCTTTTCTCTCTTCTTTGTTTTCTCTTTTTTCCTTCTGTCCTTATAATCGCAAAATGGTATTAGAGACTTTATGACTGAGTGATCAAGAATTTGATCATTGTAGGCCCTATTCTCCATAATCAAATTTTAATTTCAGTATCAGGTCAAGTGGGCATGTATATAATCCATGCTGCATTACCAAAGGGCTCTTGCATGAGGAGGCATGTTAGAGATATGAAACATTCTTGGGCCTTTATCAAATGGCTTAAATTTTTAGGAAAGTTGGTGTTTTATCATAGACAAAAGTATTCGAGTTTGGGGAAAAGCTAGATATTTTGTCAAAACTAAACAGTTAGAAATATATTCTTTGACAAAATCACAAACGTATTGAGTTTGGGGGAAAATCTAGTTAGTACAACTAGTACAAGCCCAGCCCAAAATACCCCCATCAGAATAAAGCAGATGGACACTACTTAAATAACATTATAGTTCAGAAAATAAGTGGATCCGTAAATTTTGCAAAAGTAATTTTCTTTTTATAATATTCAATATTATAATCTCTTACTGCCTATTACCTTAATCATATCTTACTTATGCATTAGATAACTAAGCATATTGAAAAACTGGCTTTCAGTTTTGCAACTGAAAAAAGATGAAGCACAGGGGAAAATGATAGAAAGAATGAATAAGTCGAAGACTAGTTTATGTAAACTCTCCAAGAATAAACTGCCAAGGGTATTTACCAAAACAGTGAGAACTGAACCCACAATCAATACAGGATACCAATTATCATGAATATGATCACTGGCCTTCTTGATTTTAAGATATATCTTTACACAAAATGCAATTGCAGGTCCAGCAATTAGGAATGTTGTAAGAAACAGGGAAGCTACATCAGGACCAAAAACCAGCCTCCCACCACAGAAAAACTTCTGAAAGAATTCAAACAAAGAAGAATTAGTAAAGTATAACATGCTTGTCATTGCTTCAAGATATCTAATCATTCCTAAATAGTATACATTTATTTTCAACCCAATACAAAAAGGTAAAAACTTTGAGATGGTAGATATTTATAAGCTTAAAAATCCACAGCCATGTTAAAATTTATCCATTGAAATGATATTTTGACCAGACGAAAAGTGTTCCAATTGAAGTGGCATCGGTACCTCAACAGCTTCACAACATCAAAACATCATGGATTTACATTCATATCTGCAGGAAAATGGGCATATGGGAGGGGGAACAAAACAATCATGCAAGATCAACCACACATTTGCAAGCATTAATTTTGTTTGTAATTTACCAGAAAAGCCAAATTACCATCAACCCTCTCAACTCTCAAGCAAGCTAGCATCCGTACACATGAAGTTCCCAATTCATCATGTTGAACATCCTTACCATTCCAACAAAAGGGCAAGATTTCACAACGAGGAAAAACACACATTGACAAAAAAGGGAGGTTCAAAAATTAGAATTTTTTTTTCAACAAAACATAATTAAAACAAAGACAAACAAGTATAACAAGTTCAAACTGAGATTGAATTGTGACCAAACACGCAATCAAATCATCATCAAAATCCAATTTTGAGACATGAAAACCAATTCAAAATAAACGTTCAAATAAAATCTCACGTTGCCTCCCCTCCAAACTTGATAGAGCCTCCTTTGTTTGGGGGCCACATTTCCAGGAGGAGAACCCCCCATTTGCGGATTTCTATTCCCAACCATGGTAGCACCACCTCTGTGTCACCAAAACTGCACTCTCCCCTTCACAAAACCCATAAAACCCAATTCATGTCACGACCCAGAAACGGAATCCTCTTAAAAATCCGAAATTTCCGTCTGGGGTTCCTCCAGTTAGCCTCCTTCGGCAGTGAAAAGGGACAATGCCGATGAAATAGAAAAAGAGAGAGACACACAGAGAGAGAAAGAGATTTTTGGTTTTTACTGTTGTGGATGATGGTGTTGGAATCGCAGCAATGGAGAATCAAGCTGTGACGCCAAATCCAAAAGGGAAAATTTGTGGGGTTGAAGGGATCATTGGAAGATGAGAATCTCCATGTCCCTTTTCTAATCAATCCCTCAAAATTTTCGAGTTCCTTTTCTTATTATTTTCTCTTTCTCTCTCTCTAAGTATTTTTTTTTTTTTCTCTTTCTCCTTCGAATCCAAAGTGATGACAGCTTTGGGGGCTCTCGGACGGATTTCTCAATTCTCCGCGGCCTTTACGCGCGTAATGTTTCTTATTCCGTTACAACCTTATAAAATGGTATGCTACGAATGTTTTGTTTTGTTTTTTAAAAATACATTACCAATGATGAAAAATACAAATAAAAAAATAGTTTAAACATTTCTTTATTGTCGATCATTAAATCTTCGTAACAACTTCCGTATGAAGTAGTTTCAACAAGGAGATTTTTTTTCAATCTTTAGACTCATGTATATGAAAAAACACATGTTGAATCTCAAAATCTTGAAAGATTAATATCTATTTCTCAACCTAAGCATACCCTAAATTTACTTTAAAAAAGTAATTTTAATACACTTGTATGATAAAAAAAGAATTTAGTTTCTATGTAGTGTAAAATTTTTTATATTATTAATCAATTAAAAATCTAATTAGGTATGACTTTTAAAGTTTTTATTATAAAAGTCAATAAATTTTTGTTATCGAATAACAATGTAAAATTATTGTACAATATTAATGCATACATTATTTTCTCTAAAAAAAATAAGTAAAAAAATATAAACAATTTATATGGTATAAAAAATGATATCAATTATACGATGTTCAAATAATGAAACTTTTAATTATACCATCCTTTCTGGACTTGGTTTAACTTAAAATTTTTACAAAATGAATAAAAATTATAATTATTTTTTTAAGAAATAAATAAAAAAAGACTTCTCGAAAGTCAAAAGGCACAACTCATGTTACTGAAAAAACAATTCACGTGTAACATAAATCTGTTCGGAAAAATTAATTTTAGCATTACATTCAATAACAAATATGTTTTTAATTAGTGTGTACAATTAATGTACAATAAGGAGGACAACGAGTAAACTAGTTATAGTTATTGCCTTGTAAGTCTTGCAAAACATTTCAATCTCTCGACAAGATAAGATGAAAGGAGTACGGGAATTCTTGCTTCGGCCTTACAAAATTCACAAAAACTGCATCAATAAAAAACGAATGGAAGGATCTAAAGACTCTCCTGTAAGCAATGCTTTCATACGTTGCTGTCGGCAGTAGATCCCATGTGCTGGTGCGATCGGTTTAATTGGGAAACATTAGTTAAATCAGTTTAAATCGGATAAATTAAACTAGATATAACCCGTTTGAACCAATTTGTTGAATTTTTTTTATTCTTTTAATTGAAAAACATATAATTGTAATGATTAATACAATTCTAGTGAAATATTTTGATGCTTGATAACTATATAAATTATATTTATTTATTTTCTAATTATAAAATATTATTGTATGTTGTTGAACTTGAATGTTATGATATATTTGATTTGGTTTCATATTTAATTTTGAATATTATATGTTTTGAAAAATGACATTTTTAAGTGGAATTTATTTTTTAATATTATAAAATTATGGATATTATGTTATCTTTTGTTTAATATTATTTAATATATTATATTAAAAAACAAAATAATATTATTTAATTATGATTTAACCACAATTAAACTATTAAATTTTCAACTAATATGTAATATCTTCACGGGTTCAACGAATATGTTCTAGTTTTAATTAGAAATCTTGCTTTCATACGATATTATGTACTTCTTTCTTTGATGAGAGTGGGTATTACCTTCGAAAATGTATCAACTAAACTATGAAGGGAAGTAGGTGAAATGTTTAACAAGCGTTATCAATGTGTGAAACTATTTAGGTTCTATTTGGATAAATTTTTTCATAACACTTATGAGAAGAAAATAAAAAGGTAAAATGAAAGAATTTTTTTTTTCATATTAAAATTAGCTTATGTACAAGTTAAAATTAATTTTGGGAGAAATTATTTATTTTTATTTTTTCTTTTCTTATAAGTATTACTTATGAAAAATTTATCCAAACATACCTTAATTTATATTTTTATTCAAAATATTTAGATTAGCACAAATTTACATATATGTAAGTTTTATTGTGAAAAAAATTATTTTGAATTTTAATCTTTTATTTGTTTCCATGTATCTAGCATTATTATTTCATGTACTATCAAAACTTTCTATCCGGCCGGTTAATGAAGCACCAATAAATGTTTAAAAAAGAAGGTGGAATTGTATAGTCCGTTTGTGTTTAAAACAATACTGTAGAATTAACCAATCATAATTAATTACTCCATCAAGTGATTTATTAATAAAAAGGATGTGAGACCAGTTGTATTTGTATAAAAAGAGAACACTTGTGATCTTGATTGAACGTACAATTAGTATAATTTGCGACGGTTAAACTTACGTACATCAATTTTGTTGATTACTTTATAAAGAACTTCTGTTGAATTGACTTGCAAACCAACTTTAAGCACTGCGTAAAGATATACTAATCACTAGAAGCCCCTAATTAAAAGCATCTTTAAAATATAATTACATTTCCTTTATGCAAATAATTTCCTTATTTCTCGATTTATTTTGATTTTATGGAGGTGCTTAAATGAGCAAAAGTGAGTGGGTTCATTTGTTTTAAGAAACATAAATGCGATCATGGATGTGTAATCAATTAGTAATAAAATAAGTGGAGATGATGTATATATAGAGACACGCACACATTGGACATTGGTAATGGTGGGTGTCATGAATGTCTACGTCTTCGAAATTACCAAGAGAAAAATCATTTGCTTCGCGATAAGGAGTGTGTGTAGAATATGCTTTTTAAATCAAATCACCACATAGTAGACAGGCAGCCAGGTATTGTATAACTTACCTAACTAAATATATATATGCTGCTTTGAAGAAGCTGGCATTTGGCACAACGTGGTATCCAATAGCAGCCAACTAAAACTTGCTCGGTCAAGTTTCAACTTCAATTTCCAACTCACAAATCTCAACATAATAATGGCCTTTTCTTTTTCTTTTGTCTTTTTGTGTTGTATGTTATCCATTAAAAAGTGGCTCTTAAGGTCAAACGTAAAATAATGGCTGTTGGTTCTAGGAATTGAAGACATACATCCTGGCAGATTTTAATATCTAATTAAAAGGGTACATTAATATTAATAGAATGATAGAAAAAAGTTTAAGAAATCAAGCATCTCTAATACAACATATATGGCGAGCCAGCACGCCATTGGATAAGACAATTTGAAGCATAGTGCATCAGAATTTCTATACCAGCTTGAAGTTAATAACAATACATACATGGATTCACCGGTTCCGGTTCGCATATTACCATCTCTCTCTCTCTCATCTTAAATTTGCCCTTTAAAAAGAAAAAACTTTTCTAATGCCACATCACTCAAATTTTCCCTTCAAAAATAAATTAAATTATTTTTTCTTAAAAAATAGGAAACTCTCTATTATGAAATGCTTTTTATTGATGGCCACGAGAGGCCTTTGGTAATATTTTTTTGTTATCATCTTATAAATGTAAAGTATTTATCGGTTTTGTCGATAATTAATTTTTGCAAAAAATACTGATGGACTTCATTTAGTGGGGTCTCCATTTTTAATCACGTTTTTTCTATTCACAAAACTCAAATTCAAAACATCACTTAAGAAATTTGAAATCGGTTCTACTCAAATCAATGTAATGTTGCTAGACTTTTGATAATTTGCTAGAACATTATCGAATCAAAATAATGTTGCTAGACTTTTGACAATTTTCCAGAACATTATCAAGAGTTTAAGCTAAGGATAAAACTTACATATAGTTCTACAGGGATTATTTGTATTGTTCTCTAATCAAAATTGTAATTTCACTTTGGCAATCTACATAATCTTTTAATGCAAACCTTTCTTTTGCAAGTTATTGAGATAAAACTTCAATTTTGATTGAAGAACAATACATACAGCATCTATAAAACTACATGTAAGTTTTGTCCTTTAACTAATCGTAATTTCATCAAAGGCTTAAATATATTTTTTGGTTCCTATAATATATCACTTTTTTGATTTTGGTTATCATAAAATTATTTTGGGTTAAATATATTTGTGGTCCCTCAAAATATAATGAGTTTTGTTTTAGTCCCTCATAATTTTTTCAGGCTTTTTGGTCCCTTTTTTTCTTTTTATCAAGACAATTAGTCTCGTTGTTAACTCTAAATTGTTAATCGCTGATATGACAATAATTTCGACACATCAGCATCTGCCACATAGATTAGTAAGATAAAATATTTTCCACATAATTAAATTATTATTTATTAATTAAATAATACATAGATTATGATGTAGGGATTTGCAAATGGCTTAAAGAATCCCTTATTCACCTTGGTGCAGGGATCGTAATGAAACACATGTAAAAATTGAAACCTTCAAAGTGATTTGAAACATTGAAAGGATGTTGAAACATGGGATGATAATTCTATGTTGTTGCATTTTGATTACGTTCCTCCTCCTGATGAAATCAAATCCTCTTGTGGATCATGTTCCTCATCTGACTCTTGGTTATGTTCCTCCTCTCATAAATCAAATTCCTGTGTGTAATGAAACACTAAGCACACAATCAAATCTTTCTCTTCATCAGATCACATCAAAACCTTCAAATAATGAAACACTGAAACTAAATATTGTAACGCGTATAGGAATCATAATTTTAATTTTTTTCCTATTTTCACTTTTATCTTCTTGTATTTTTTATTTCTAATTTTTAACAATGTTATTTAATTAATTTAGTAATTTAATAATTATTTAATCATTAAAAACAACAATTTAATTATCTTAAACACAAATGGCAGATCTATGTGGCAAACACTTCACCTTACTAATCATCGTGGCAGGTTGTGATGTGTCAAAATTGTTGCCACATACGCAATTAATGATTTAGAGTTAACGGAGAGGACTATTTTTCTTGACAAAAAAAAAAAAGAGAACAAAAACATTTCAAAAATTTATGAGGGACTAAAAACAAAACGTGCTATACTTTGAGGGACTAAAGACATATTTAAAGCAATTATTTTTTTAAATGGTCCTTGTAATTTTTTTTTTATTTTGGTCTATGTTATTTTGTTTCAATCTTTTAAAATACTCATTTTTTTCTTTTTGTCCCTCTAATATGTGAATAATTTGCTTTTAGTCCCTATTATTTTTTTTTTCAAAAGGACTAATTCAAAATGAACAAAATATTATAGGGACTAAAACAAAAAATAGATAAACTATGAGGACTAAAACAAAATAACAAAGATCAGAATATAAAAAATAAATTGACTTAAATATGTTTTTAGTCTTTTGAATTTGAGGCAAATTTGTTTTTGGTCTTCCAAATTTAAAATTGATCTTTAGTCTTATAATTCGAAAAACACCTATTTTAGTCCTTTTGCCCAAATGCAATTAGAGACTTCACTTACACAACTAATGAATTATAAGTTGCTTACGTGACAACTCACCTTGATTTTACATTCTTATTATCAAACATCTTACCACATAAGTATTTTCCTTTCAAAGTATTTATTCTAACAATATTTGAGTAAAGGGATTAAAACATTTTTTTCTTCAAATTACAAGGACTAAAAAGATCAATTTTAAATTTGAAGAACTTGTTCGCAAACCCTTTCTTTCCCCATTCGTGACCCTCTCCCATTCTCACTTTTCTTCATCTCTAAAGCATAAAATTAACGCCTCCCTCCATTAATTTTCATTATGAAAATATATAACATAAAATTATCTTATGGTAATAAACTTAAAGATATGATAATTATATTGTAAATATTATTATTGTACTATTATTTTTTTGTGATTTTTAAGCTATTGTTCTCTAATTAGTTTGTTTAATATTTGTGATTTAGAGATTATTTTCTTTATTTATATTGTTTTTTATACATAGTATATATATGTATAATTTTACATTTTAAGTAAGAGCATAAGATTTTATGATCTGATTACAATTCCCGAATTATGAGTTTTCATCCCCCCTAAAATCTTGAGTTAACAACCTTGACATGGAGATTGATAATGTTGTCAACTTGGTATCAATGTCATTGTTAGGGTCATTGAAATTCTTAATTGAATGGAATTTTTGAGAGAAATATATGAAGAGGAAGAGGTGTAGAATAATATTGAAAAGTGTAGGATGATGACTAAAGAAGCTAAGTTCCAAAACACTCGAAAGCAGGATTTCATGTTTATTGAAATAATATGTTCAAGAAAACCTTATTGTATGAAAGAGAAGGTATCATGCTTGAAAAAGAAGATTCGTTTTGAAAGAGCACCATGATCGAAAGGAGGTGCGTGTTGCAGTTGGAAGAGATTTTCAAGAAGGAACAATTTCAGATAGATGACAACATCTTAGTTAGGTTTGTTTACTTATTGTACATGTGTCAAGATCGTAGAGATTTGACTGTTATATAGATCATGCATAAATAAGCAATTGTGTAGCTATTTTTCTTTGGTTTTGACACTTACACAAACTTTGTACACCACACACGTTGCGCTAATGGCTAATGGTTCAAAGGAAAACGAGTACGTTTTAACCCAGCTTTTATTTCAATGCATCATGCTTTTTTCATCTCAATTTCTTTTGTCTATGACCTTTTCTTCTTTCGATAGCTCTTTCTTTACAATTTAATTTAAATTTATCTATAACCTTTGCTTCTGTCTATGACTTTTCCTCTATCTATAACTTTTTCTGATGATAGTTATGTGATATGATATATAATTTGATTCATATGTTAATAATTACATGATTCAAATCAAATTTGGATTCAAATGCTCATATATGTATTATTGTTAACCAATTCAAATATGAACTTAGTTATAATTTGAATTTGTTATGTAAAGTCATCATTTGATAACTTTATTGAAATTGAAATATTAATATTAAGCTACTAGTTCGAAATTTCTCAAATTGAAAACATAACGTTGCTAGTTCAACTAAAAAGAGCTCATAACTGATTTTGATTCTAAGTCCCATGAATAAAAATTTTATTTATTGATTAGAATTATTGTGAGAAGTTATCTTTCGAGGATTGATATCATTTTGATTCTTGAAACGAATTCCCACTATCAACAGTCATTAAACAGGTTATAAACCAAATTGAATTGGTAGAACCACCTTTGAGTGAATCATTACAATACTGTGTCATCTCTTGTGTGTTCTATTTTAAGGCCTGCGCAACGTGCAACAGTCACGTCTCATGACACATCAGTACACAATCACAGTACAAAACATGCATACAATAAGATTTGAGCCTTGGAATCTGCCTCGAGGAAAGTACAGATTACCACTAAGCCACCCTAATATTTTATAACATACATGACAAACGTTATATATTTTACCTATTTATTCATGTTATTAAACTATATATTGATTTATGTAGTTTAACTTGTGACTTACTAATCTGACTAGTAATCCATTAATCTAATACTGTAAGTTAATGACTGGTTTGGATGTCAACACTATAACACCCCTATTTTTGCATATCAAATTATTTTCCTAATTATTCTATATTTATTTTTGAAGAACTAGACGGAAATCTTAAAAATTTGATCCCTATTGTTACGCTCGTATTAGTGAGTAGTACTTAATTTATATATTTAATAATCTTTAGGAAACATAGTCCAAAAAGGGTAAAATGACTATTTTGCCTCTAGAAGGACTAAATAATTGAGAAAATAGATAAAAATAGTTAGAAATGTATAAAATCTATTTTTAAGTCATTTATGTGATTAGAATAATTAATAATAATTTTAGAAATTTTTCAAAAATTTATTAAGACAGTTTTTGTGAAATAACCAAAATACCCCTAATTGATTATGAGAGCAGACCAGAGACTTTTTGACTTCAAAGTATTTTGAAAATTTTATATTAGGTATATTTTAATTATAAAAATCTTATTTGAAAGAAAAATAGTGAAAAATGTAACACTCTTATTTTAGTTTTTCAACTATTTTTCTAATATTTGACAATGTAATTCTAAAAAATCGAGAAGAAATTTAAAAATTCTGATCCCCACCATTATGCTCAGAATTTCAATAGCTACCTAATCGTAAGTTTTAATAATTTTTCTGAGCCGGAGTCCGAAGAAATTAGAAAATGACGATTTTGTTTCTATCTCTCAACATTAAGGGCTGACATGAGAAAGAGATTTAATTGATATTAAAATATCAATTTGAGCTTTGAATCATGTCATATATATTAAAATATAATTTTGAAAATTTTTTGGAATTCTTGGATAAAATGACCAAAATGCCCCTAGGTGTCTGATAAGCCAGTTAGTATTGGTTTGACATCTAAAAACAGTGAAAATGGTAATTTCAGTTATTTATAGGTGAAATATTTAATTTTAGAACATTTGTAAAAATTTTGGTATTTATTGAATTAAAATGGATTTATTATGCATTTTTTAGCTTAAAAATACAAAATAAATAGATAAAATTTGAAATAAATTAATAAAAATTAAAATTAATTATTCAAAATTTATTTTTGATGAAAAATAATGTATTTGTTCAGTTTTGTATTTAATTGCATTTTTTGATATTAAAAGTCATTTTTTCATGTTTAGACGATTTTATCGATATCGATTAATTTACCTGCAGATAAAATTAATATCTAGAAGTTGGACAGCTAAGGGAGCACATCCCCAATCTAGGAATAGCTGATTCATCACTCTAATTTTGATATGTGTCCCTAAATTAATTAAAAATAAATCAAAAATGAGATTTATGACATAATGACTTATGTCATCAAAGTGGACACCTAAGCTTGTTCCTCCTCTATAAATACCTCCCATTCTTAGTCATTTTTTTACACATCTTCCACTCTCTCAAGCTAGCCAAATTCTTAGAGAGCTTCTCTCTCTAGAAAAAAGTTTCTTTTACTTTGTTTTTATGCAAAAATTTTATTAGTTTTCCAACAGTTAGTAAAGTTCTCTTCCTAGGAGCTTTGTACCAACAACTCCATCCTCTTCATCAACCACCTTAGAGGTAACGGGGGGAGTGGGGTTGGTTCTAAATTATTGTCACTCTACATGTTGGTAGGAAGGGTTTTCCCTTAAACCCGTTTAGGCTTAAGTTTTATTATTATTATTATTGTTATATTTTTTTATGTTAAATTTTAATTTTTGCTAAACTGGTACTTTGCTTAAATTTAGATTATTAAATTATAATTGCTAAGTTGTTATTCTACTCAAATTTAAATTATTAAATTATACTTGCTAAGTTGTTACTATGCTTAAATTTAAATTATTAAATTATACTTGCTATACTGTTACTCTGCTCAAATTTAGAAAATTAAAATGTATTTATTTAGTTGTTATTATGCCAAAATTTTAGTACTTAAATTATAATTATTATGTCATTATTATACTAAAATTTTATGTGATTATGGTATTGTGTAATTTTTGCAATATAACGCAAAAATATTTATTGTACTAGTGCTCAAATTAAATAAGGCCAGGGAAACCTCTATTTGAGAAGTTAGGAAATGATAAATTAGTGAATAATGTAAAGCAAGTGACATGCAGTGGCATGACACCTTACTAGGGGAGCTACAATTTGGTACACTGCGGGATGAAAGACAGGGACCTATGGTTAGGTCTAGAGGGTATGGTATCAAGTGGTGAGCGTCTTAATGGCCACGGTAGCGCTCATTATTTTGTTCCTCTATGATGACGAGGACTGTACCATGTGATGATGTTCAGAGACATATATGTACTCCTAATCACTTCCCAGGTTCTGTTGGGAACTATTACTCACTAATGGAATGTATAAATCTATACTGAGTCAAGAATAGTATAACATAGAATAAACTTTAGGTTTTCTTTTTATCACCAATTGTGTTTTATTTATATTGTGTGATAGAATTCGTATCATACATGTAAAAGTGATACTAGACCAAATTACCTCACTTCATTATTTTTCATTTTATGCATGATTGATCGTGATTAATGAAGACTCGACTGTTGATGAGGATCTATAGGGCTAGTTTGATAGTTTGTTATTTTATGGGATAGGGTAGACGAACACCGCTCTGACTAGGATCTTTTCGATGTACTGGGAATAAGTAGTAACTATTTTGATGTATATTTTGATCTTCCTATATTTTAGTAATCTTTCTGATTATGAAATTATGATGTACAATTTTTCGATGAATACATATAGATTTCATTTTTTTACTATCGTTTTTAAATTTTGTTAAATTTACAAATTTTCTATTATTAAAAGTGGAGAAAAATTTTACTTGCATTTTTATATAAGTAAATAAGTATGGGTTATATTCAATGTGAATGGGTGTCACAAACATTGCCTTGAGGTATGTTTTTATTCTTCTCTAAACTGTCCTCTTTCATTGAGTTTTGAGTGTATTTGAAAATTTGCAGGTAATTACACTTAAGGCTCAACAAGAATGATCTCTGCCATTACCAAACTGCTGAAACACCCCTAAATCAACATTTGTCTTGGGAGTCTAGTTTCCTCCACAATCTTCTCACTGCAAGAGATGGTTAACACTATTTGCATGGTTCAGAACCGGGCACCCAATAGTGTAATTTCATGGTGGAAGCGTTCCTCAAAGAACGCCACATGCACCCTTCCAAACTTCCTGTAAAGCCAATTGCATATCTCTGCTTAATTGCTATGGGCTTTCATATGTTGCCTTTGTTCTCCACAACCACGTTGGTCCCTGCTATTCCCACCCCACTTTTTGCTTTTTTCACCCTACCACGTGTTTGGTTTTTTTTTCTTTTCTAAAAATATCCATTTAACAAAAAAGCATTTTCATTGTGTAGACGAAAATGTGTTTCCGTAGTGTTAGTAGGGAGTACTGCCCTAAACACATAATGGAAATGCATTTTCGTGATGTATTGCGATTCAACACATAACGAAAACGTGTTTTCGTTATGTATTTAGGGCACACCCCTTACTAACACAACGAAAATGTATTGAATCACACCCCTTACTAACATAATGAAAATGCGTTTTCATTATGTATTGAATCACAATACACAACAAAATTTTGTTGTGCATGTTGACAGCCTACAAATTGTGTAACACCCACTATAATAAGACATACATTCATTTTATTTTATTATTTCTTAATTCATTTGTTAGAACGTCAGCTTGATTTAAAACTAATACGTACTTATTTTTCGCAAATGTTTAGTAATTCTAAGAGACATTATATAAAGAACCATGATCGTGAAATAGACGTCAAGTCTTACGTACAAAATCAAAGTACATATCTAAGAAATACATCAGCAAATACAACAAAAGTACATCCTAAATACCCGCCCGTAGCTGTACAACAAAATGACCTATGTTAGAGCAGTATAGGTCTATACTAGGCTAGCTCATCCTATAAAATCTACAAAAGTCATACGTAGAGCAGTCATCACTGCCAATCCTCAGAGTCCATCTGCTTGTACCATGATCATATATGAAAAGACACAAACAAGAAGGGAGTGAGGTTTTTATAAAAGCCTCATTCGTTTTTTAATAGGCTACAAACAACAAATTAAACAAGCAATCAGGGGAAATCCTAAGGTCTAACCTACGTTATTACGACTCAATCTCAACCTTCACTAGACGTATGGATCCATACCTATCTTTGATGATTTACTTTAACCATCAGGAATAACTGGGAAGCGATTGGGAGCTCGTATAATCCCTCACAAGGTATAGACATCCATGTCATAATCATCATCCTCGAGGAAAGGGCCACACGCCCATCAGGGATATACACTACACCAATCATGGTGATGCTAAGCAAGCGCTAGGATTGCCAAGTTGGTTTACGTGATTTACCTCGGTTGAGGGCGCTAACCTAGCCATTGGGGTGTTCACAACTCAGCACCTTTACCTTCAAGACTCGACCAATGGTCCTTGCCTTTCATCCCATAGTGTACTATATTGTGACTTCCCAAACACCAGCACTTATGCTTCTTAACATGATCCTAACTCAATTGGGGTTTTCCTATGATTTTGCTTTCTAAGTTTCAAGACATACTCTTTGGATAATCTAGCAGAGTTCTAGAGTTACTCATCACAAATATTTCATTCATCCATCACTTTTACTTAAAACTTAGACATAATTCGATACGAATGTTATAGGAAGGAAAATATCAACAATCAAAGTTGCATACATATTCATTCTCATACATTCATACATTTATCATAGTTCTTATTTTAATTACTTTGTTTTATCCTTATCCTTTTCTAACTTTTCAAATTAGACTATTTTAAAGGAAGAATCTTTTGTCTACAATTATGACTAGGACGTAGTAACAAAATTTTAAGAGAAGTTCTTTTCTGATGTGGAAGGTTAGACTATGCTGCAACCACAGAGCATACTTAGAGTTTCTCTCCAATTATTTCCTTTTACTAAAATTTGGGTTATTCATCTCACATAACCAAGACTTTTAATTTCTTGAAGAAATTTTGTAATTTGCATGCATTCAAAACATTTGTTATCTTTATTTGGACAAGATTATTTATTTATTTCCATACTAGCCATAATTTGTTCAAAATAGTAGTTGAATGGTAACAAATTAAAATTTGTCTAATAAGGTCTTTATTTCTAAAAACCTTTCCTAGTTTGGGCCTACAGTCTATTTAGTTAATTTTGACAAAACTTTATTTCTTATATTAATCCACAAAATGTTTTTTTGTAGAACTTGCTTTTTCAAGAAAACCTTTTTCTTTAACTTTTCCTAAGATTTATTTTCACCAATTTGAATCAATTCAAGTAATTGTCAAAAATGCTTAATTTAAATGAAAGAAATTCATATTCATTTTCTTCTTTACTTCATTTTTTAATGGGCCGAATGCCCTTTTTTGAAAAAGCCCAATTTTTTTTCTTTTTCTTTCTAGAAATTGAATTCATTCTCTATGTGGTCCAAAAATTGATTTTATAAGTTATTATTATTTCTCAACCATCTTACTCATTCTAATAAGTTAATTGACATTAAAGAAATATTCCTTATTCTTTTCTTTATGAAATGACCGAGAGCCCCTAAGAGAAAAATGGTTTCCAAAATTTGTTACTCCAAGTGATCTTGAGGCTTTAAATTGTTTTTTTTTTAAAATAGCTAGCTTGCATAAAAATAGACTTATTGATGGTTATATATAATAGGGTGTTAAGTTATAATATGATACCAACAATAAGAATAAAATTAACATAAAAATAAATGACAATAATCAAGATAACAATAAAATAAAACTTAAGTAATTAACAATAGAATAACAATATTCAGAGAATAATAAGGTAAATGGCAATAATTTAAATGGGCAAATATAAATGGCAATAAGTAAACCAAGAAATTAAAGGGCAAGAATTTAAATAGCAAAAATTAAACAATAAAGTAAATGACATAAGGTAAATGGGCAAAAATATAAATAAAGCACAAAATAAAAATAAATATTAACATAATGGAAATAATAACAAGGCAAGAAAATAAATGAACATTAAAGTAAATGACTTAATGAAGCAAGAATTTAAATGAACAAGAATATAAATTATTACATAGTAATAGTAGTAGGATTAGTAAATTAATTGGGTTTAAGGGATAACCCCCCCACACACCCATTAAGAAACAAATATAGAGCCTAAACCTCACTCCCCCTTACCTCCAAATAAGGTTTGTTTGTAGAAGAATAGAAGAGGAGAGGTGGCTTAGAGGTTTAATGACCTCAACTTAGTGGAAAGCTTTTAAAGGTGGAATTTTTTTTTTCAAGAGCTTGGGGAGGGGAAGGGATTCACGTTTCCAACAGCAACGAGGGAAGGAGGGGTTTGATTTTTTTGAAGGAAGTGTGTAATAGTGTAGTAGTTGATGAGGTTTATTTATAGGAGAAAAAGTAAGTATTTTAGATTTAAATTTTGAATCAAAATTAATAGAATATCATTTTTATGTGTACTTTCCCCATGTGGACTGAGAGACAATGTCCTAGACCAGTCAAAGGTAAAAAAAATCCAAAAGAATTATTTTGTATAATTATTAGATATTAAAAATAATTAAATATTAATTTATTGCAACAAAATTAGATAGGGATTTTGGGTAGATTTTTGGAAAGTCTGGCTACACCACATTTTCAAGTATATTTTTGTGAGCCTTACAAAATTTTTCAGAATTTTCTCATGTATATATTATTTATAATAATTTTTTTCACTAAAAAGACATTTATTAAGCTAGTAAATCCAAATTTTGCCTAATAAATATATTTTTCAAACTTCTCACTATTTTTCATTTAAAATAATATTTTTATAATTAAAATATACTCAATATAAATTTTTCAAAATTTTTTTTAGGTTAAAAAGTCTCTTGCTGGCTTTCACAATCGGCTAAGGGTATATTGGTTATTTCACAAAAACTGTTTCAAAAAATTCCTAAAAAATTTATGAAATATTATTAATTATTTTGAATATAAATATGTTTTAAAAATAATTTTTAAGCCTCTCTAGCTAATTTTTATTATTTTATCCTATTAAGCAAGTTTCTAAGGACGAATCGGTTGTTTTATCGCTTTCGAGCCTTAACCCAATAAAACAAAAAAAATATAAACTAGATAGAACTTGCTAATATGAATATAACCATCAGAATCATACTCTTGAGATTCCCATTTGATTTTTCATAGTTAATCATAGAATAATTAAAAAAACAAATTAGGAGGTTAAAGTGGGGGTGTTACAAATTGCATATTAGATTGCAAAGATAACTAGATAGAAGCAAAACTAGTATCAATTGATATGAAATATAAAGTCATTACCATAACATTAATCATCATAAAATAAGTTTGTGTGACAAAGTAAATGATTTATTACACATTCATGTGATTACAATAAATCTCTAGTAATATCTACTATATATTCATCTCCTTTAGATATAAATAAGGAATCAAAATGCTGTATGTGGTGCAAGTATGGATTTTTCCATGAACGAGTATCATCATTGCAATATCAATGCCATTATGGTGCGATAGGAGGTAGAGGAGCTATATCTTTTAAATAAACCTAGGAAAAGACAATTGTATAAAGCTAGTAAATATATTAACACATTTACGATGCTAAATAGCAGAATAATTAGGAAATGTATAAAGTTAGTAAAATCGCGATTCCGTTGTGTATTGATACATAATGGAATTGCGATTCTATTACGTATTAATACACAATGGAATCACGATTCCGTTGAATCTTGAGGTGAAAAAAAAAGGTGCAGAAGGTTACCTATGAGGACAGAGATTGAAATGGTGAATTGTGGGGACTCTAGCTAAATGTGGCGGTGACAAGGGTATGGGTGGGGACAATAATGGTGGTGAGAAGGAAGAAATGGACGTGTGAGACGAAGAGAAGAAATGTCAACTCTGAGAACGAAATTGTCATCAAATAGTGGTGAGGGGGAAAGGGGACGAATAAAAAATATCATAAGGGTAAAAGCGTAATTTCACCTTTTTTTTTTAAAAAGTAAGGGGTGAAGAAAGCAAAAAGGTGGGTGGGAATAGCAGGGCCTAACCGCATTTTGCTTGTGGGCCTAGGCAATGGGGTTTTGGGCTTATTATTTGCTAATGATTTTCATTGTACATAATTTTAGGCTTTTGATAATTGTACCTCCCCAAAGTGAAATATACCTCTTTTTTTATTTTTTTATTTTTGCAAATTTTCCTTAAATACCCTTCTAATTCATTTCTAATTTCAAATCAGAAGTTTCTTCCTAGAACGTAACGTGCACCCGTTCCTTTCCTACGACTCACCCCCTTTTTCGATCACCCCTTCTTGTTTACAATACTTTCTTTCCAGAATCTCTTACCTTGTCACTCTTGCTTATTCTGCTTAGCCCTCACTCCTTTTCTTTGCCACTCACCCCTTTTCTTTCACTCTACCACTCATTGCCTCTTTCGCTTTGCCACCCACCCTGCCTTTTTCTACTTCGCCACTTATCGCCTTTTTTTCGCTCTGCCACTTATCGCCTTTTTCCGCTTCGTCATGTTTATACACAAATAAAAATAAAATAAAAAAATAGCAATGAAAAAAAAAAGAAAAGAAAAAGAAAAGTAACAAAAAAATAAAATACTTTCGAAAATTACTTTCTAGAATAAGCAATTATCTATTCTGGAGAGTACTTTTCAGAACTATGAAAGCATTGTTTTGGAAATTACTCTCCAGAATAGACAATTGCTTATTCTAGAAAATAATTTATGGAATACGAACGAAAACGATCGAAACACACAGATTTGCATAAACAGTGCCTAATACAAATGATAAAGATGAAAACACTACCTGAAATGCAATCATAAAAACGCACCACCTGATACAAACAATGAAAATGAGCCATGTATCATGTATTCATTGTCACGTATCACACAATATTTACAATTTTTTATATAGAGAAAAAAAAAATAAAGAATGAAAATAAAAGAGAAAGGTTTAAAGAATAATGATGGTGGTGCAAAAATAGGGTTAAAGAATAATAAAGATAAGGGTACAAAACTCGGGGTTTAAGAATAATGAAGATGAAAGTACAAACATAGGTTTAAACAATTATAAAGATAGGATGTAAAAATAAGTTAATATTGTTTTTATATAAAATGTTATTTTGGTAATAAAAAATATTTTAAAAAGAAAGGGAATATATTTATTGATTAGGGAGGTGTAATTATCAAAAGCCTAATTTTATGAGCAAACTACTATTTTAATCTAATGTACAACGTTGTTGCATTAATTCTTAAAAATAAGGAAATTCTAAATAAGTTCCTAAAAGTGTAATTTGTGATGCCAAAATCCAAATAAATATGTGACTTAAATGATACTATTAATATATGTTTAGGGACTAAAATAATAGTAAATAATTAAGTTTAAAGACTTAGATGAAATAACATGGCTTATTTAAAATTTCTTTAATTTTAGGAACTAATATCGTAGCGTGCTATACTTTCAGATACCAAAAGAGTAGTTTACTCGAAATGTTCTTGTAATAATTATTTCGTAGGAAAGTTGTTACAAATATTTAAAAATCAATCATAAAGATTATGATTATTTTCTAATTTGAATTTTTTTATCATTTTTTTGTCCTTTACCCAGAGATAATTTTGTTTGAGTTGGGTAGGACCACTTTTGGTGACAAAGCTCTTCTTCTTTGAGTATTTAAGCAATTGCATACCTAATTTTAGTTAATGTGGAACAACCTCTTGACATGTTGAATTTTGAGAGAAATTCATACTATTCAATTTTATAATTTTGTAACAGAATATGAAACTTTACTGCGTATAAAAACTGTGAAGATTTGGCAAATCCCGATCCGTCTGAGAACCCCAAAAGGTGTCAGCACTTTGGATTGGAAGGAGAAAAGGGAAAACAATAATAGTAAAAAAATTGTAAACTTTGAGGGATTGATTAGAAAAGTGACATGGAGATACTCATCTTCTAATGATCCCTTCAACCCTGCAAATTCTTCTGTTTGGATTTGGTGTCACAGTTTGACTCTTAGTTGCTATAATTCTAACACCAATGACAATAGCAAAACCAAACATCTCTGAACTTTTTCATCTGCATTGTCCCTTTTCACTACAAAAGGATGCTAATTGGAGGAACCCCAGAAAGAAATTTTGAATTTTGAAGAGAATTATGGTTCTAGGTCAGGACTTGAACAAGGTTTTACGGGTTTGTGAAGGATAAAGGCCAGTGTTGGTGATACACGAGGTATTGTTGGGAATAGAAATCCGCTAATGGAGGGTTCTCCTTTTGGCAATGTGGCTCATAAATAAGGGAGGCTCGATCAAATGTGGAGGGGAAGGAATGTGAGATTTTACCTGAACTTTTAATTTGAATTGGTTTTTATGACTCAAAATTGGATTTTGATGATTATTTGATTGCATGTTTGGTCACAATTGAGAGCGTGTTTGTAAACACATTTTATAGGCAAAAAGTCACGTTCATGTCGTGAACAACGCAAAAGCTAAAACTAGTATCACTTTGATGTGAAAAATCACATTTGTGATCCATTTCCAAACACACACTCAATCTCAGTTTGAACTTGTTACACTTGTTTGTCTTTCTTTCCATCTGTTTTGTCGAAAAAAAGTGTGATTCTTGGAGCTCCCTTTTTTGTCAATATGTGTTTTTTCTTGTTGTGGAATCTAGCCTTTTTGTTGGCAGGGTAAGGATGTTTCAACATGATGAATGTTGCTTTATGATTGGGAACTTCATGTGTACTTATGCGTGGTTGCTTGGGAGGGTTGATGGTAAATTGACTTTTCTGGTAAATTGCAAACAAAAATTAATGCTTGCAAATGTGTGGTTAATCTTGCATGATTTTTTTTGCCCTTCCTATATGCCTATTTTCCTGCAAATGTGAATGTAAATCCATGATGTCTTGATATTGTGAAGCTGTTGAGGTACACATGCCAGTTCAATTGGAACACTTTTCTTATGGTTAAACTTTCATTTCAATAGATAAATTTTGACATGGCTGTGGTTTTTCTAAGCTTATAAATGTCTATCATCTGAAAGTTTTTACCTTGTTGTATTGTGTTGAAAATAAACGTATATTATTTAGGTATGATTAGATATCTTGATGCATTGACAAGCATGTTATACTTCACTAATTCTTCTTTATTTTACTTCTTTCAGAAGTTTTTCTATGGTGGGAGGCTAGTTTTTGGTCCTGAAGCATCTCAACTGTTTCTTACAACATTCTAAATTGCTAGATCTATAATCGTATTTTGTGTAAAGACATATAAAAATCAAGAAGGCAAGTGATAATGGTCATTGGTATCTTGTATTGATTGTGGGTTTAATTCTCAATGTTTTGGTAAATACTGTTCTTTTGCCAGTTTGTCCTTAGCAGTTTTCAGAAACTAGTCTTCAACTCATGCATGCTTTCTACCATTTTTCCTTGTGCTTCATCTTTTTCAATTATAAAAATTGAAAGCCAAATTTTTAGTATGGATAGTTGTATATACATGGGGTTGTCTAATACATAAGTAAGATATGATTAAGGTAATAGGTTGTAAGAAATTATAATATAGAATATTACCAAAAGAAAATCATTTTGCAAAATTTACAAATCCTCTTATTTTCTGAACTGTAATGTTATTTTAGTAGTGTTCATTTGCTTTATTATTTATGAGGAAAAAAATGAATATATTTCTAACTGTTTATAGTTTTGACCAAATATCCAGCTTTTCTCCAAAACTCGAGTACTTTTGTCAATGTTGAAACATTGACTTATCCTAACAATTTAAGCCATTTGGTAAAGGCTCAAGAATGTTTTATTATCTCTCACATACCTCCTCGTGCCAGATCCCTTTGGTAATGCAACATGGATTATATACATGTCCATCTTGATGTTATGCTGAAATTAAAGTTTGATTATGAAGAATAGGACAATGATCATACATACTCTTAATCACTCAGTCATGAAGGTTCTAATACCATTTTGAGATTATAAGGAAATGAAGGAAAATATAGAAAACAAAGACTAGGGAAGAGAACACTAACTAATATTAATGTGTTAGTATGTTATGTAGAAAACAATAACCTGATAGACATATTTATTATATTTAAGGTCAAGTGCTAATATTGTAGAACTAGTACAAGCCCAGCCCAACAATACCTATCACAATAAGTCTCGGTAAATATAATGACATTATTTCATTTTCATACTCATGATTGGTTGATCCTTGATCCCCTCATTTTTTTTTATTCTTCCCTTCATTTTTATCCTTTTTTATTTTGATTTGAAAATAAAAGATGGTATGTTAGACAACTCTTGTGTAGTATTTAATATTCCTTCTTTTGACTTCTGGGATAGATCCTGGAATTCTCTCTAGAAATTCAAGACTTCTTGAATTTGACCCTTCCATGGAGTGTATTAGTGATACAACCCCTTATCTAAAAGCACCTCGAACTAAACATGTTATTGTTAATGGTTACACAGTGAAAGTAATGTTTTGTGATACGTGCTTGCTTTATGGCCTTCCTAGTACTCATCATTATTCTAAATGCAACCATTGTGTCCAGGGACTTGATCATCACTGTAGCTTTGTTGGCCAGTGCATTGGAATAGTGAGTCCATTATACCATAACAAGTGAAGTTTAGAAACTTTCAAGGAGATAATAATGCATGTTTTTATCCAACAAAAAATGTTTTTATGCTACATGGAAATCAGTTCAAAAGAATTATAGAATAAACTTGAAAGTAGACATTGTTGATCTTTAGAATCTATTTATGACTACAATTTACCTAGTGACTAAAGTTAGTATGTGTCTTGAAGTTCAATGCTGAAGTTACTAGTTGGTTCCATGACATCTATTTACTGCAATGTATAATTTCTTTATGTTGTAGACTATAGAGTATAATCATTGCAATTAATAGAATTTAATTTTTATCTTTTTTTAGCTTGTATAGATTATTAGGCTTTTGTGAATTGTAAAGTTTTTAGTCTCTTGAGGTTCCTAAACTTAATGTGATAGAGTCTATATATATAAGAGTGATTTACTTCATTTTCTAATCATTAGATTGGAAATAAAAATTACTTTTTAATTTTCTTATTTCAAATCTTTCTAGTTTTCAAGTTGATATTAGAGTTCTTGATTTTGGGGATTTTGGTTTTGCATTTGAAATCCTTCTACCTTCATTGCAAAGAGGTCTTGTTTGCCTTCATGGCACCTGTTGATTTAGACCTGCTTGTCATTGTTCATTGCTACTATTCATAGTCATTGTTCATTACCCCTGCTCATCATCTCTATTCATCACCAGTTCATCTGAATGAAATGTCTGCAAAGTCTTATAAACTCTTTTATAGTAAACCTTTTGGAACTTGTTCTCTAACCATGGTTGGTAAAAGGTCTAACTTGTTATCCTTCAATGCTTTTGATACTGAAATTATCTTGATTGTAGACTCTGATGTTATTGATCATATGACACTTCATCTTCATTTTTAATCTTATACTTCTTTATCTAGTAAACACAACATCACTGTTTCTAATAGGTCATGGGCTTCTGTTATTCGTTGTGGTAACATTTAACTTCTGTCATCTCTTCACTTGAAAAATGTACTCTATGTTGCTAATCTTTCCTATAATCTTTTGTCTATTCATAAACTCAACCAAAATTTAAAATGTTTTGTAACTTGTTCCTGTCATCAAACAAGCTCAAAATCTACAAACACCGAAATATGGCTTCATCATATGTGTGTTGGTCATCATCGTATTAGTATTGTTAAGTCTTTATATCCTTCCTTTATTTCATAAAGTAGTTATTGAGTCCATATTTGAGAGATCCAGGTCTCTCCCTAATCCTAATTCTATTTCACCCAAAATAACTCCCAAAATTTTGATTCTATGTCTTGAAATACCCCTTGCTCTAACTTTTCATCGTTCTCTACTTCCACAATATAGTTTGCTTCTCCCCTAGCTTGGTTTTTGATTTTGAGACCTTCTTATTCTTTGTTATTTTCTAACACCCAAGATTCTTGAGGTTCAAAGCCTCGTCTATCCCTCAATTTTCTTGCTCCCAGTTTTTGAATCCTAAAGAAAAACCTAACCTTCTTGTTGGAATTCCTTAAGCACTACCTTTTGAAAAATCCACCAAGTTGTATTTTGGTTGTTCTCTTTCCAAGAAACCTAAGATTTGACAGCTTCTCCACTTGATGTAAATGCATTAATCCATAATAGTTTCATCTTTTGAGGTACCTTTTTTCCCCCTCTAAAATAGAGTTATCAAATAGGCTGGGGCAGCCCAATCCAACCTAGCGGGCATGCGTATAAAGTAGTCTAGGCCGGCCCAGCTCGAATTTCTTGTGGGCCTCGTCTTTATTAGTCTAGCCCAGCCTATCAAGTCCATTGACCTAGTCTAAATTGGCCCATTTATATTTTTTTTCTAAATTAATACAAAATTTAAATAAAAAAAAATAACACTAGGTCAACACAAGCCTGATACTTTTAGGGTTACCATTTCACGAGCTCGGCCTAGCCCATCTAGCCCATTTAGCCCATAGGGCCAGGCCAAATTGGCTTTGTTTTTTTTAGCCTTAAATATGAAAGCTCTACCCGATGGCTAGGCCAATTTTGAAAGCCTCCCCTTCCATCAAATCATGGAATCAATTTTGAAGCCATTTTCTCGACAATTTCCCCCCACAGCTCCAAGATCAGAGCTCTGATACCAATTGATAGAAATTGGATCAAAATTATAGAAATATAAATTTCTACTAACAGAAAAGAAAACAAATGATTCTAGGACTTTCGAGAGGCTTGGACTCTCCAATAATAATCTGAATTCCCTCATAAACCACAAGATAAATCTCTTTCTAAACCCTCTTATTTATAGGCAACTCTTCACTAATTGACTAACTAACTAATTAATGGGTAACTAACCTATCATATCTATCTACTACATAACAAATACTAACCATGAAGATTTACCCTTGTCTTGAGAAAAAGAAAACGATCATGTGTTAGGTATCTTATATCTCAATATGTGTCTACTAAGCTACTTTATGTATTGAGCTAGAGTTTCATTTGAGCTCTTGATTTTATTAGAATCCCTGCATCAATACAAGAAATCTCAAAGGATGAGAACTATATTCAAGCTATGAATGAAGAGAGATGAATACATTAGAAAGAAATGAAACTCGGGAGATTGTAGAGGGGTCGAAAGACAAGAAGATAATAGGTTGTAGGTAGATATATACAATGAGATACCAGTTTAATGTTACCTTGGATCGGTATAATGTAACATTGGTTGCAAAAGGATACACCCAAATCTATTTGAATGATTACGAGGACATGTTTGCTCTAGGAGAAAAAATGAATACAATAAGGATTGTACCTTCCTTGGTAAAGCATTTTGGTTAGGAAATGAATCAATTTGATGTTAAAAATCATTTCTTACATGTAAATATGGAGGAAGGAGTGTATATGGAAATCCCACCCAGATATGGCACCACTATTGGAGGAAATAAGGTTTGCAGATTAAAAAAGGCCTTGTATGGCCTCAAGCAGTCTCCCAATGCTTGGTTTGGAAGTTCACCAAGGCTATGGTATTCTTGGGGTATAGGCAATGTCAAGGTGATCATACCCTTTTTATAACATATTCCCAGGAAGGCAAATTTATAGTGCTTTTGGTTTATGTAGATGATATGATTATTATATGAGCTTGAAAAACAAATTCTAAGGGAGAAGTTAGTTGCTTTGTTTAAGAAAAAGGATTAGAGGAAGCTAAAGTACTTCTTTGGGATAGAAGTAGCTTGCTCCTAACAAGGCATCTTTATTTTTCAAAGGAAAATATGTGTTGGATCTCCACAAAGAGACTGATAAGTTGGGTTGTAACATTGTTGGAGTACCTATAAAGCAAAATCACAAAATTGGGAATGATGAAGAAAGCACAAGGGTGGAGAAGACTATGTATTAAAGACTTATGGGAGAGTTCATTTGTCCCATAACAAGTCTGATATAACTTATGTAGCTAGCGTGGTTAGTCAATTCATGCATGATTTAAGGGAGAAGCACTTTCACGCTTTAGATAGAATTCTTTAGTATTTAAAGTCCACTCTAGGAAAAAAGACTTTTATTAAAAAATGAGGGAGTCTATCTATGGAAATATATACAAATATGTTGACTATGTGAGGTCAATTATAGAGGTCCACCACAAGATATTACTTAGGTGGAAGTTTGGTGACATGGAGGAGTAAAAAGGAACATGAAGTTGCAAGATCAAGTGCAGAGGCAGAATTTGAAGCCATGACTCAAGGGGTGTGTGAGTTGTTATGGATGAGATTGTTTTCAATGACCTTAGAATAAAGTATGAAGCTTATATGAGACTATTATGTGATAATAAATCTGTCATCAACATCGCACACAACCCAATTTAGCATGAAATGACAATACATATAGAAATAGATCAACAATTTATTAAAGAAAAATTAGACAACAGTCTTATAAATGTAGTGTACAATCCTTTAGAGCTTTAGTTGGTTGATCTATTCACTAAAGGACTTCCTACATAGCAGTTTTGTGATCTTACTTATAAGCTGGAAATGATTGATATTTGTTCACTTGTTTGAGGGAGTGTTGTAGAGTACAATTATTGCAATTAATAGAAATTAATTTTTATCTTTAATTAGCTTGTACAAATTCTTAGACTCTTGAGAATTGTAAAGTTTTTAATCTATTAAGGTTCCTAAATTAAATATGATAAAGTTTATACATAAGAGTGATTTCTTTATTTTGTAACCATCGGATTCATAATGCTCCTATCCTGCTTAAGTAGGATTGTCTCCAGTAATGATACCTGTGGTTTGTACCAAACAATCTATTTAGTTCACGTCTTTATAAATTTTTTGAACTTATATGTTTGATCAATTGACACTCAAACTTCACATTTGAAGAAGAACGTTTGGATTATTTAATTTTCTTATTCTGCAAGAAAATATAAGGACCTTTAGGCTCTGCATGCTATTCCTTTTTGAAAACTTGTTTCATTAGAGTAATGATCACCTTAAATCGAGTGGAATGTTGCTCAAGTATGTTGATTTGGAATTGAGGAAGTTCTGCATTTGACATCTTACTTAATATTGAGATGTTCATGCTCTAGTGGAAGATAATTTAGATTTGTTGTCTCATGTTTCCATGATCATGAACTCTTCTTAGCATCCTTTTTCTTGCAAATTACAAAATTTCCAATAAGTGCTGCTACTATACGACTAAACCTTTCTTAGCTAATTACATTTCCTTAGTAGAAGCTATGAGTAATAAAATTCCGCAAAGTAATATCATTGTAGAAATTGTAAAGGTGTTGAAACTTGGGAATCTATGAGAACTCTGAAATGCAACGTTTAATTATAAAAATGATATCATCTTCCTAATAATACAGCTAGGATGCATAAGGAAATAAGAAGGAGAATGAGCACAAGGTTCTCCTACCCATAGAATATGCTCAATATTTTCATATAGTCTTCTAGAAATAGTAATTTTTAGTTGGTAGTGTTTGTTTTTACTAGTGTCCAAATGTTTTACTTCATTTCATTTCTTGCAAGTACTAACAATTGTCTCACATGCTGACATAATTGTAGCGAAACCATCGATACTTCATCATGCTTGTTTTGACATCAACCATTTTGTGTATATATATCTTTGTGTTTTCTTGTGTTAGTATTGCCCAAAATATCGTTTGGAAGACAATAACACATGATTATGTTTCAGATTTTCTGATAATATGTTGCCTCCTTATTGTCTAGTTTGTTGGTGCCCTCACAACTTTCAAATTTTATCACATTTGTACAAAGTAGATGACTATTTTATTTCTCAAAATGTGAAAGTTTTGAATCATTTCTGATTTTAGATTCATCACAAACACATGCTTTATATATTACTCAGTATCATATTTATATATTCTAAAAATTATAAATGTTGTCATAAAATAGTTTTATTATTTATTTATATATTACCCAATTTAAGACGAATATTGAAAGTAATAAAATAAGAGTTTTGTGGTAATAAAATCTCTTCAATTTTGAAGGCATTTGTAATTTTGTTTTGGCAATTGATTTGGATTCATGCTATACATAAAAGTTATATATATATGTCTAAAGGTGCACTGACTTATTGATTTTGGTATTTTATTGGTTTTATAGCAAAATCATGATTACATAGACAAAGATAAACTGCCTAACAATTTGGAAGAGGAAGAATATGAAGGTGCCTAATGATTTTGGTAGAGGAAGAAGATAATTAACAATGTAATTTTGGTTGACTATTTGGAAGTAGAAGAATAGATGAAAGTATATCTTGATGGTTAACTTGTATTATGACTTTTTGTTTTAGATTACAATGTTATTGTGGTAAGCATGAATAGATAAATGATTGATGACTCTATATCTTGTCTTTAATATGCTAAGGAAATTGACATATTCACAATTTATTTATAAAATTTCATTAAATAATTCTTAAAATATATTTTGTAAATTTTATTATAATAATTCATATAATGATAATCATTTTAACTTAATGATCTAGGAATATTACATTTCAATTATCCACATACACATATACACAATTTATTTACAAAATTTCATTAAATAATTCTTAAACTTTATTTTGTAAATTTTATTATAATAATTCATATAATGTAATCATTTTATCTTAATGATTCAAGAATATTACATTTCAATTATCCACTTGCACACAATTTATTTGTTGATGTACAGAATGGAATGATTCCATGGACAAGGCAGATATGCATTAGTTGGAAGAGAAATATTAGCAATACACTCTCTAACACATTCTTTTGAACATAATTTTTTTTTTATGAAAGAACACACTTTTTGCTATTAATTGAAATAAGACATAGGACTCACCAAATTTTGTAATTTTCAATAAATTTCAGTCAACACACTCTTTGTTATTGACTATTGGAAGTTTCAAAAATTTTGTGTCTCTCACATCTTATTTAATCAGTCTCATCATGATTTTATAGTTTTTAATAAATTTTAATTGATAATAAAGAGTATATTATAAAAAATGTGATCAATACTCCTCTTAGTTGGAAATATATCCTATTCAATTTCTCACGTAAATCTATTGCTCAGATAATCTTGAATAGTTTGCATTAGGCGCCTTAATAGGACAACATCTCTCACAAAAATATCTAGAACTTTTTGCAACTAAAATAAATAAATAATACATAAATAGGTAAATGACAATTGAATTGAATTAAGTAAATAAAGATGTATATAAATTATTAACTACAAAAATATTATATTTAAAAAATAAAACTAACGAAAGGAAATTGTTAAAATAAGGACAAAATCTATATCTATACTATATACATTTCTAGGTCACTATTTAGGGAAGTTTTTATACGTGTCACTCTCAAAAGAAAAGCTTGTTTTACACACTTTTGAATTTATACTATTTTTGGTCTCCACAAAACTTTAAATTGAATAGCTATAATTTAATCTTAAATGGATATTAATTGTGGACTGGTAAATGAAAAATTTGAAAACCTACTCAAAACTACTATAGAGTTTCTTCTTCATTCACAACAATCTCTCTTCTCTCTTAATGCGTTGCATTTTATACTATAATTGTCATATTAATACATGAAGGTTTACCTGCATTTTTAGCTTATTAGGAGTATTTTTAATACTAATTTCCTTTATTTCCTTCAATCAATCACTTAGAATGCTTGAGATGTGTTTTTGTGTTGTTGGTGGATTTTTACGAAAGATTTGGCATGTATCGAGTTGGCTTTGGAACTTAAAGATTTAAACTGGAAGTAATTTGAAGCCAAGGAAAGCAATGAAGATATTATTGAAGAAAAATCCCACAACCAGAGAGCACCATAGGCTAATCGTGGCAATTCCTATGGGTGTGGCAGAATTCAGCAAATTGCCATAAGAGCAACCAGAGAGCGCCACAGCCTACCCATGGTAAATGCCACACCCATGGTGAATTCCAAGAAAATGCCGCAGAGGTTGCTAGAGAGTGCCACGACCTACCCATGGCAAATGCCATGCTCGTGGCACGCTCCTGACGTGAACTATTCTTATTTTTTCTTGTTTCTTTTTAGTTTGGGTTTGGACCCTTTTTGTATTTAGGGATTTATATGGACTTCTTAGGCTTAGGAAAGAGTATTCGAACCTTGGTGATGGCTTAGAGCAAGAGCTTCGGATTGGAATCTCTTTCTCCTTTTTTTGTGGTTTGAATGTTTTTTTTTCTTCTTCGTGTTTGTTTTCCATGACTATGTGTAAGTAGTCATCCTTGTTCTAGGATTGGGCGTAGCCTTATGAACGCTTAATGAATTGATTTCTTTTATCCTTGTGTAATTCTTGTTTCTTCCTTCATTTCTTCTCTATTGATTTTCTTTATTGTGAAGCAAATTGGCCACGTTCTACATAAACTTAAGGATTTAGGGAAGAACAGAGAGGCGAACTTAAATACCAGAACTATAGGGAAGAAACTGAGGTCTAAATCATGAAAGTAGGTGAAACCTTTGGGGATTAATTAAATTAACAAAGAACTCATTGGGTTTAATTAAACACAACCATCACAAAAGTAGAGGGCTAATTTGATTAGAGACCCCTCCGTATTTTAAAAGAGAACGAAAGGTACCTTAGGTTAATTCACCCTCAAGAAGAACAAGTAAGAGCACAGGATAAGAGAGTTAATTTAGTAATCATCATAGGGTGAACCTTGATCCTAGAAGTTTTCTTTATTAAATCATTATCAATCTTATTTGCTCGCTTAATTGAATTCCCCAATTTCTAATTCTTTTACTTTAAACCTAAATTCTCAAATTGAACTCTCTTTTTTAATTTTTATTAAATTGCGATAATTACAAAGCCAAACACACAGTCCTTGTGGATTCGATATTTTATTACTTGACGACAACCATACACTTGTGGTTTTTCCACATCATCTTTTTTTCCTAATATGTCCAAAATCTTCCAACTTGTCTCCCTTCTGGTCACTAGCACTGATGCCATTTTGGCCTCCTTTAGCCATGATTTGGAGAAATTAAACCGATTAAAATGCTTCTTACCTTCTCCTATACATTGCCTTTAAAAAAATTCAAGAAAAATCACACATTCATCAAACCTTAACTTGCAAGTATGAGTCTTTCTTCTCTACTATTTTCTTTCCCTTTTTCTTTTGCCTTTATTATATGAATTTGTTACAATCTGCTGTTTCTGTGGTTAAGATGGAGTTAAATTCGAAAATATTACTTTGCATTTAAGGTGGACTCCACAACAGAAGTACTAAGGTTCTTAGTGGAATATAGCTTTAGGTGTATTTATTTGATGTTGCTTTATGAACCACGATGTCCTATGGATTTGATATTGTTTATCCCTAATGTGTTTATTGTAATTAATTTGTGACAAAATTTTGTAAAGGACAATCCATTTTGTACAAAATAAATATAATTTATGACTTCTTTGTATAGGGTTTAAAAGCATAATGAGTGGCATAAAATGATTTTGGAGAAGGGGTTTGAAATAATCAATGTAAATAATGCTATGTTAATTGCTCCATTTGTTTGTTATATTGCTCAAGCTAATTTTAATATAGTATGTAAACTTTTGTTTCAACATATCTTGAAGAGAGTCCTTTGAACTCCATGTCCAAGAGCCTTTCTTTTCACAGCTAAATGATATTTATCACTCTGTACTCCATTTGAATTTGATGAAGTGTAATCATATCTGATTTTTTTTTTGTATAAACTGTGTTGCTAGATAGAAAAATTATGTATTGTCACCAAAAGAAAGATTAAAAAAATAGCATGCAAGTACCACAAATAATGTTATCTACTTGAATTGATTTTGATTTATTATTATTTTGACTATTTATATTTAGCATTCCTTTTACGTGATATCGCTATTGCGTTGCACGGGTTACTAACAAAGTGAAACATTATCTATAGCATACACAATGTCAAGGTGTCTAATTTAACATTAAATTGCTTTTAATGGTAATTTCAATTTATTCTCTTATTAATGTTAACAAAAATGTATAATTAACAAAATACTTATAATTCTTATCAATAAACTCTTTACGTGTCCGTTGCACAGATACTAAAACTAGTGTGTGTGTGTGTGTATAACTAATTTTACCATTACCATTTTGTCCTCTCTAAGTAGATAGATTGTCATTATATCTAGTGTAACGTACACCTCATGCCATACATGGGTATTCAGTTCATAATTTATAATTTTTATATTATTACGATTTTTAATGTATTTTTTATTATTTTTAATTTTACAAAAACATATGTTAGTAGATACATGTATAAATATTTATAAATATATAAAATAATTGTGAATATTGATATATATTCAAATAATTTTATGTTTACAAATGTTTTATATCATTCTAATTTATATAAAAATGTTTTTAAAAAAATATTAGTTTTATAAATATATTCATACTTGTATATAACTTACATATTAATAATGAAAAATATTTTAAATTGCATTTTATAATTATCAATTTTTATTTTAAAATAAATATGTTTCCACTATAAAGAGAAAAAATAAATAACATTAATTTTAAAAAGTAGATTTGTGAGTATTTGTACTTATAGATTACAATAAAACAATAATGAATAAAAAGATGCAATGATATTTGCATAATAATTTTGCTGATCTTATTTTGTTTTGGTTCATAGCAACTAAGAGCCTTCTAAATTATCTCTGGTAAAATAAAATTTGGTCTTACTCAATTTTTGACAATGTAACTCAATGTTGGTCTTAATTTACGGGTAAGCCACCTATGCCTCCATCTCTTTATTATGTCAGTTGATCCACACACTTAGTTGATTTTTTTTGTTATTTTTATAATTTATTTGTTACTTTTAGTTTATTAATTGTTTTTTACTTTGTTTATATGATATTTATAATTTGAGTTCATTTTTGAGTATTAATGTAATTAGAATTTAATTCGATTCAAATCAATATGTTAGTTATTAATTTGTTGTCATGAATATAAATTTGATTCAAATCAATATAGGAGGTTTTTATTTTTCTGAATTTTCAGCAATGTATTATAACAGTCAGTGGCAATGTATGTATACTTGAGGTTGAGCAAATGCACCGCTTTACTTTGATTTGTCCCTAGCTAATTTTTCAAATGTTATTGATGTTGAGATAAATAAAATTTGTGTTTGCATTTGCATTTGCATTTGCATTTCAATTTCAATTTGCATTTGTACTTGTATTTGCATTTGTATTGTATTTGTATTTGTATTTGTATTTGAATTTGCATTTACATTTGAATTTGCATTTGTATTTTAATTTGCATCTAAATTTGCATTTGCATTTGAGTTTTTATTTGTATTTACATTTGAATTTGAATTTGAATAGGCATTTGCGTTCAGATTTTTATTTTTATTTGCCTTTGAATTTGAATTTGCATTTGCATTTGAATTTAAATTTGCATTTGCATTTGGATTTAAATTTGCATTTGCATTTGCATTGAATTTGAATTTGCGTTTGCATTTGAATTTACATTTGAACTTGCATTTGAATTTGAATTTGCATTTGCATTGCAATTGGATTTGCATTTACACTTGCATTTGTATTTTAATTTGAATTTGCACTTGCATTTGAATTTGAATTTTCATTTGCATTAGTATCTATGTATACTCAAGGGTGTGCAATTGCACCCCTTGACTGTGATAAAATTATAAATAAATATTTTAAATTTTGTGTTTTAGCCCTCTATGTTTATATATTTGAATCCAATGTCTCCTAGTTTTTGTATTTTCAATTATAAGGTATGTAATTTATTTGATTAGATATTTTCAAATTGTATGATTTTGGCATTTATGACTTTATTTTCGTACGTATGATAGTAATAATTATTAATTTTTATTTTTTAAAATAAATTGCCCTCGGTAATTTATAGGGGTGTTCAAAAGAACTGAATTGAATTGAATTGTTTGAGAACTAAACTGAACTGACCTATAAAAACTAAACTATTTTTATAAAAAATTGAACTAAACTGTTTTTATAAAAAACTGAACTGAACTATTTGAGAATTGAACCGAACTATTTGAGAACCGAATTGTTTAGGAACCAAACTGAACTGTAAAAACTGAACAATTTTTATAAAGGGGTAAAAATTCTTAGTGCAAAAAAGTAGTTCAATTCAGTTCAACACAGTTCAATTTGGTTCAAATAGTTCAGTTCAGTTTAAAGCACAGTTTAGTTCGGATTTGAGAAAATAGTTCGCCAAATAGTTTAGTTTGCCTCGCCTAAACTATTTTTTAGTTCAGTTTGGTTTGATGAATTATTTTTCAAGTTAAGTTCAGTTTTCACGTAGTTTAGTTCGTTTCACCTATTTTGAACACCCCCTAGTAATTTAGATCCTGGATCTGCCACTGGTAACAACTAATTTATATAATTTCCCTACAAAGTGCATTTTAGATTTCCTCATTCTTTAAATACGAATGAAACATCACTAGTTAGAAGGCAAATTGACATAGCAAAGATACAAAAAGAACTCACTGAAGCTCATCTAATTCTACAACAACATAAGAAATTGTTTTCTCACCACGTTTGTATTCAACCAACTCTTCTTTTGTTGCAAGTACTCTAGTGACGTTTGCAAACAAAAAAAAAAAAAACTTGATGTCAATTTTTTTTGGTTACACTTAATATGAAATTTAACACAAACAAAAGAATATTATTAAAAAATAAATTTATAGTTTGCAATATTACTCAATAAGTGCTTCTCCTTCTTGCTTCAAAAATATCCATATATGGTGTGAAGGTAAAAAAAATAAAAAATGGAATAGTGGAATCGTTGACAGACTTTATTGTTGCCATTGGCTTAAAATATAGTCCATATGAATTACGGATTGACTTGTATTTGTAATTGTTTAGAGCCACTAATATATTACGTAGTTAGTAACACCTCCCCTCCATCAACAATTGATGGTTTAAATTTATTAGCCGAATTGCTGCATATAGTGCATTGAATTTTGTCAACTGGCAACAAAGGAAAACAAATATTAATGCTAATAGAAGAAAAAGCTATTATAGGATTTGAAATCACATAGTTTGAAATTCATTAAGTTATTTATAATAATAATTAGAGTAAATTACATTGACATTCCTTGAAGTTTCGTCAAATTTTGTCTGATACCCCTCATTTTTTTACTCTTACACTAACCCTTTAATTGTTTGATAAACATTATACTAACACCTTTTATACATTACATTAAGCCTCTCGATTGTTTAAAAAACATTAAACCATGTACCCTTATAAGGGAGGTTATTGTAAAAATTAAAAAAAATAGGGAATTAAATGTAATCTCAAAGAATCTCAAGGATATTAATGTAATTTACTCTAATAATTAAGTTTTTTTTAAATAAAAGATTAAATGTTCAAATCATGAACATCACTAATTGAAATCATAATAACGTTTTGAAATCAAAATATATAACTTCATCACTTTAATTATTTTACTTATATATTATATATAATTGTAATTACAATTGGATGTAATTACCTTAATTATATATACTAGATTTGTAACATCCCTAAAATAGGCTAATGCCAATTATGTTGACCTTAGATGAATAAATGTCTTTAATTAAGTATTTTCATACGTGCACTACATAGGACAAGACATTACTCTATATTATGATTCATTAGTGGGCCAAAGTCCTTTAGTTAAGTGAAGAGTCATTAAGCCTTATAAGGGCCTATAAGACCCAACAAAAGCTTTAAGACTCACCTCCACCCCCACATTACACACACACAACACACTTTTGGAAAGAGGAGAAAGAGGGATGAGAAAAAAACAAGACAAGAAGGAGGGAGAACTAAGGTCGCTTGCATATACCTACGCCTTGGGAACATATTGTGAGTGTTTTCCTTTCATCTTCTTCCTTTTCTCCTTCTTTGTTTCTACATTATTATGGTCTGATTTGTGGGTTTGAGTCTTGAACCCTTACATGAGAAACCTTAGGGATTTAGGTGGTTTTGAATGGATTGAGGCTTAAAAAAGGGGGGGGGGGGGGGTTGACATGTAATAGCTTAAGGGATTATTTATGTTATATCTATAGTAATTGGGGACTTTTGGGAAGCCATTAATGGCCAAGGAGTTGTAGAATTGCAACTCCTTGCACTTTACCTGAGTCGCAGCTGATGCTAAGCATGAGATTCACAATCAAGAAATGAAGGATTAACGCCCCGTGCTAAGCATGGATCTTTCCACACTAAGAATGGAACCTCCAAAACCCAATCCTAGAGTCTGGTGCTTTGGTGCTAAGCGCCATTGGTTTGGCATTAAATACCAGGGTATGGCACTAAGCGTGGATCTTTTTGTGCTAAGTGTGGAACCTTTAGAACCAACCTTGGAGTCTAATGCTGTGGTGCTAAGCGTTGCTAGTTTGGCACTAAGTGTGAGACCCCTAGAACAATATAATACAATTACCTCATTTCATCCATATAGACAATGTTTTGTATTCTAAACGACTGCCTAAGGACACGCTTTATCTAAATGTGAGTATAAGGTTCTTCCTTGGAAGAAGAAAGGTAATTAATCCTATAGATACCAATCCTATATATATATACATATACATATACATATACATATACATATACATATATACATATATGCTTAAATGAAAGAAAGACAAGCTTAAGACTAAGGTGCCCTCTTTGGGTGAATGCACGGGATTTCGTCACTTCCTATTTCCCAAAGGCTAGCGACTAAACTCGTCAGACCAAAGGGAGATTCAAAATACGAGGTCATGGCATAAAGACAAGGGGACGCTCCTTGAAAGTTTGAGTTCAATACCTTTCCACAAGATGGAAAAGAGTAAAGAGAAATAGTAAGCTTGTGAATGAATGTTAAGAAAAGTATATGTTTTGAGAATGGTTATATAATGTTCATTGTGATTGACGCATTCATGAGGTATATATATTGCATGGCATATATTTAGCACTCATTGAGACATCATTTCATTAGTGTTTATGTTATGAATTAACAAGTATAGAGGGGAAGTTGAGCAACTTACAAGACATCATGTTTTGTGATTGATGTATTGATAGGCTATAGTTTATTTCTTTTGACAGACAATGATATTGAATGTAATCTTTTGTATAGTAATCCTTGAGTATGAGGATTCTCTTTTACGATGTATATGATTATGTTACTTGAGGAGCATGTAAGATTCTGAATAGTGAAGTTCTTGAGTAATGGCACCATATATGGTGTGCAACGCCCCAATGTTTTCCTTTAATTATTATTATTATTATTATTATTATTCGTTTGCCTTGTTTTTAATAGAATGGTATTTTGAGAAAAAGAAATATTGGGCTTTTAAACTAGGGTTTTATAATTAGAATGTTTTTAAAAGTTTTAAAACCCTTTTATTGGGCTTAGCTTTATAAGTCCAAAGTTAGCTTTAAGTATTCCTTAGGTTTCTTGAAAACCTAATCCTTTTTCCTTATTCTTTCGCTTGTGCCTCTTTAGAGATACTATGTCGTCAGAGCCTTTGCAGTAAAGAAGTGAGGAACCTTAGAAAGACGCTGCTGCACTGTTCGCATCCTCTTGTTGGAGATCGCCTATTTCAAGGTAAGGGGGGAGTGAGTTATCTTGCTCATGGGTATGGCTTTGGTTGTGGGTAGAATGGTTGGCCCTAGACCCCAATTGTTTGTGAATTATATGGTTGTGTACGTGCAAAGGGGAATGCGATTTTCCCTAAATTATTAATATGCTTTATGAAAATTCTATGTTTAATTTATATGGATTATCATGGATTGTCTTTTTAAAATTTGTATCTTGGATCCACCCAACGGGGTTAGATAGCCGCTGGGCGACCCTTCGTTGAAAACTACACTCCGCGTTGGCGCCGAGTGGGATGAACAATCTACTGGGCGGGTTGGGTCCTGATGTGGACCCATCGGGTGGGTTGGTTGCGGCGCAGACCCGTCGAGCGGGATATATAGCCCGCCGGGCAGATTCGCTGTTGGCACAACGAGCGGATACGATTTTGGCTATTTCGTTCTTTGTGCCTATGAACTCTTTTTTTTGCAGTTTTTAACTCATTGTTGTTTCTTTTTATGCCTTGTTAAGTTTATATTGTGCGACTGTTATTTACTTGAGAAAATTGAGTATGATATAAAATTGTGTTAATGTTTCATGATTAAAGCCTGTGAAAAGTTGTAAGTATTGTATGTGACCATGCATCATAACATTTGAGTCATGTGATGAGGAAAGTATGTAGGAATCTGGCTGGTGGAGGCCGTGATGGGTTGTCTAACTCTAGCCTTGGAGGCTATCCGGTTGGAAAAACTCCAATGGTCCATGCTGATCCCATGGAGTCGGGGCGTATTGGCAAAACTGGATAACCCTGACTAGTTGCCAGGGGATATCATACTAGTTGAGGGTGCGAGAGTCGAAGGCATCGGTATCGATGACGCTTCTTATGGCCGTGCATTTACTCCTAGTCTACTTTCCGACAAGTTTAAGTTGGTACCATATGTGCATAAGAAGTAAAAGCTAGGTATTGCATTACATATGTTTGTGTGTGTTTTGGCTTTTGCAAATTATTGTTAATTGATTATGTATGTGATGTGTATTCTACCTGTCTCCATTGTCATACTTTGAGCATGATGTGAGATGTATCTCACTTCCTTGTTTTCTGGTGTTTTCTATATGTGTCTATGATATATAGGTGACGTCCAGCAGGACTTTGAGGAGGAGTCTTAGAGTAGGGACATTGGCCTCATTGCAGTTTATTTTACAACTTCTTTTCGGTTTTGTCAACTCTAATAGTAATGTGACATCGGGTCTTAGTTATTTATTGTTTAAGCTTTTAAACTTTAGACTAATAGTTTTACTTTTAAATTGGTTTATTTTATTTTATTTGGACTTGTATGGTCAACTATGGGCCACCATCATTTGGTTAATCAGTAAAGCATCTTATGAAGTTTTAGTAAATGTGAATTGTGCATGTGATGTCCTTTATCGTGTGAAGAAAAAGATTATAAACTATCGTTTTATTTCACAAATGAAAAGTATGTTATATTTTCATAATATTTATTTAATAATTAGTTTTGGGGTAAATGGTGTCACATTTAGTGGTATCAGAGTAGGTCGATCTTTCTGACCTATGTGTTATGTGTCTTCTATGTTTCCTATGTGTACTCTGAGAAGTTGTTCGATGTTGTTTGAGTTACACTAAATGTTTTTGGTTGTTTCTTATGCCATAAATCCTAACTACCTTGTCATGGAATATTGAGACTGGCCACCTCAATACTTCGTGCAATGTAAGTGGGAAATACGGCGAGTAAAATTTGAGTTTAAGAAGCAGGTCGATTCATTCAGCTTTGTGTGTTATGTATCCATCATGTTTCCATGTGTACTCTATGGTTTATTTGTTGAATTTGTGTGTTGTGGTTGATTACTTCTGGCTTGTGCAGGAAGTAATGGCTACTGGTAGGAACGACCGTGCTATTGCTGATGCTCTTCATGCCTTAGCTCAGGCTGTGGGGAGGAATTAGAATAGAGAGGATGGAGTTGCTGAGTTTCATGGGCTGGATAGGTTCCAAAGGAATAATCCATCGACATTCAAGGGGGGATATAACCCTGATGGTACACAAAATTGGTTGTGAGAAATTGAAAAGATATTCCGGGGCATGGCATGCACAAATGCTCAGAAGGTGACTTTTGGCACCTTCATGCTAGCTGAGGAGGCCGAGTATTGGTGGAAGAATACCTGTCAACGCTTAGAAGCTGGAGATAGAGTCATCACTTGGGAAGTCTTCAAAGAGGTGGTCTTGGAGAAGTACTTTCCTGAGGATGTCCGTAATCGCAAGGAGATGGAGTTCTTAGAGCTTAAGCAAGGCAACATGACTGTGGCTGAGTATGCAGTCAAATTCAAGGAGCTATCGAGGTACTTTCCTCATTACCATAACGAAGCTGGGGAGTGTTCTAAGTGCGTAAAGTTCGTGAATGGCCTACGACCCGAGATTAAGCAAGCTACTAATTACCAGGAGATTCGCCAATTTCCTATATTGGTGAATAGATGCAGAATCTATAATGAAGACAATAGGGCAATAGTGGCACATTACAAAAGTGTGGGTCTCCTTCGTGAGAAGGAATTTGGTAACCAGAATCGTGGGAAGCCATACTTAATTCCATCTAGTAACCGTTTAAGTAATCAGAAGCTTATAGTAAGTCAACCTGCTAGTGGTGCTAGTGGGGGATCAGCCCTTTTTACCCCACATAGATGCAAGAAGTGTGGATGACCTAATCATTCGACATTCAAGTGCAAGGACAAGGAGGTGACATGTTTCAATTGTGGACAGAAAAGGCACATTGGAAGGGATTGTCCTAATCCTAAGAAGGAGCTGCGCAGTGGAAGTCAGAGTTCGCAAGCCAGTCGACCGAAAGCCATGGGAAGAGTCTTTGCTCTTAGTAGTGTTGAAGCCTTAGAGTCTGATGACTTAATTCAAGGTACATGTCTCATAAGCGGAACTCCTTTAGTTGTACTCTTTGATTCTGGTGCAACTCATTCTTTTATATCCTATACTTGTGCTGAAAAATAGAAATTACCTGTGTCTTTTTTGAAATTTGACTTAGCTGTTGATACCCCTACTAGTGGTTCCATCATTACCTCTAATGTTTGTTTAAATTGTCCTGTGTTGGTTTTTGATAGAGAGTTTATGGTTGACTTGATTTGTTTGCCTCTTAATCAATTAGATGTTATTCTTGGTATGGATTGGTTATCTTCCAATCATGTCTTCTTAAACTGCTTTGACAAATCTATTGTGTTTGGTAAGCTAGTTGAAAGTAAGGATGCAGGATTCCTTACCGCTAACCAGGTAAAGGCATCTTTGAAGGAGAATGCCCAAGTGTATGTGATGTTAGCCACCCTGAAACTCGAGAGCAAGGTTGTGATTAGAGATGTGCCTGTAGTGAGAGATTTCCTTGAGGTATTCCTAGAAGATGTTACTAGTCTACCCCCTGAGCGTGAAGTTGAGTTTTCCATAGATTTAGTGCCTGGAACTGGGCCTATATCTATAGCACCTTATAGGATGTCTCCTTTAGAGTTAGCTAAGCTTAAGAAATAGTAAAAGACTTGTTAGAGAAATAGTTTGTAAGACCTAGTGTGTCACCCTAGGGAGCGCCAGTTTTGTTAATGAAGAAGGATGAGAGTATGAGGTTGTGTGTAGACTATCGTCAGCTGAATAAGGTGGCGATTAAGAATAGGTATCCTCTTCTTAGGATAGATGACCTTATGGACTAGTTGGTAGGAGCCTGCGTGTTTAGTAAGATAGACTTAAGATCAGGTTACCATCAAATCCGTGTGAAGTCTGAGGACATCCCGAAGACTACCTTTAGGACACAGTATGGTCACTATAAGTACTTGGTTATGCCCTTTGGCGTGACCAATGCACCTGGTGTGTTCATGGACTACATGAACAGGATTTCCCACCCTTATCTAGATAGATTTGTAGTGGTCTTCATAGATGATATCCTAGTGTATTCTAAGTCTAGAGAGGATAATGCTGAGCATTTGACAGTTGTGCTGCAAACCCTTAAGGACAAGCAATTGTATGCTAAGTTGTCCAAGTGTGGGTTCTGGTTAGATGAGGTTAGTTTCTTAGGACATGTCATATCTAGAGGAGGGATAGCTGTAGACCCATCTAAGATAGAAGCTGTGTTAAGGTGGGAAGCCCCTAAGTCAGTTTCTGAGATTAAGAGTTTCTTGGGCTTAATAGGATACTATAGGAGGTTTATAGAGGGATTTTCTAAGATAGCCATGCCTTTGACTCAGTTGACACGTAAGGGGCAAGCCTTTGTGTGGGATAGCCAGTGTGAGAATAATTTCCAAGAGCTTAAGAGGAAGTTGACATCCGCACCTGTTTTAGTTTTGCCCAACCTGAGTGAGCCTTTTGTAGTGTATTATGATGCATCTAAGATGAGCTTAGGTGGTGTGCTTATGCAGAGGGGGCAGGTGGTAGCTTATGCATCTAGGCAGCTTAAGACCTATGAGAGAAATTACCCTACCCATGATTTAGAGTTGGCAGCGGTAGTATTTGTGCTTAAGTTATGGAGGCATTACCTGTATGGTTCTAGGTTTGAAGTCTTTAGTGATTATAAGAGCCTTAAGTACCTGTTTGATAAAAAAGAATTGAACATGAGACAAAGGAGGTGGTTAGAGTTTCTTAAGGACTATGATTTTGAGCTTAATTACCACCCAGGTAAAGCCAATGTAATGGCTGATTCCTTGAGTAGAAAGTCCTTACACATGTCTGCGTTGATGGTTAGAGAGTTGGACCTCATAGAGCAGTTTAGAGACATGAGCCTAGTATGTGAGGTTACCACTATGAGTGTAAGGCTGGGTATGCTGAGAGTGGCTAGTGGATTGATAGATGAGATTAGGGAAGGTCAGAAATCTGATCCATTTTTGCTAGCCCAATTAGAGTCCATAGCCCAAGGTAAGGAGAGTAACTTTAAAGTAGGAACGGATTCAAGATCTGTGTACCTAGAGTGTCAGAGCTTAAAAAGATGATCTTAGAGGAAGGCCATATGAGTGGTTTGAGCATCCACCCAGGAGCCACAAAGATGTATCAGGACCTTAAAAAAATGTTTTGGTGGCCAGGTATGAAGAGATAGGTATTTGAGTTTGTGTATGCTTGTTTAGTGTGTCAGAAAGCTAAGGTTGAGCACCAAAAGCCATCAGGTATGTTGCAACCCTTGGACATTCTTGAATGGAAGTGGGATAGTATATCCATGGACTTTGTGGTGGGTTTGCCTAGAACCCCCAAAGGGTTGGCTGCGATTTGGGTAATAGTGGATAGGTTAACCAAATCTGCTCACTTTATTCCAATTAACATTAGATACCTTTTAGAGAAGTTAACTACCTTATACATTAGTGAGATTATGAGGTTGCATGGTGTGCCTTCAAGCATAGTTTCTGATAGAGACCCTAGGTTCACCTCTAGATTTTGGGAGAGTTTGCATAGGGCCCTAGGGACTAAGCTTAGATTGAGTTCAGCTTACCATCCATAGATGGACGGTCAGACTAAGCGAACCATCCAATCCCTAGAAGACCTTTTGAAGGGCTGTGTGTTAGAGCAGAGTGGTAGTTGGGATAGTTTCTTACCTCTTATAGAGTTCACCTATAACAACAGTTACCATTCAAGTATTGGGATGGCACCTTATGAAGCCTTGTATGGGAGGAGATGTAGGACACCTTTATGTTGGTCAAAACTAGGTGAGAACCTCATTTTAGGACCTGAGGTAGTGCAACAGACTACTGAAAAAGTTAGGATGATCCAAGCTAAGATGAGGACAGCTCAGAGTAGGCAGAAGAGTTACCATGATAAGAGAAGGAAAGCTCTTGAATTTCAGGAGGGTGATCATGTGCTCTTGAAAGTCACTTCGTGGACTGGGGTTGGTCGGGCATTGAAGTCTCATAAACTTACTCCGCGTTTCATTGGTCCTTTCCAGATCCTAAAGAGAGTCGGTGAAGTCGCCTATCAAATTGCTTTAGCTTCGTCTCTTTCAAACCTGCATAGTGTCTTTCATGTTTCCCAACTCAGAAAATATGTTCATGATCCGTCACATATAATTGGGTTGGATAATATCCAAGTGAAGGAGAACCTGACTTTTGAGGCATTGCCATTGTGAATTGAGGACCGAAGGGTGAAACAGCTAAGAGGAAAGGAAATTCCCTTGGTCAAGGTTGTTTGGGGAGAAGCCACAAAAGATAGTGCAACTTGGGAGTTAGAGAGCCAGATGAAGAAGTCTTATCCAGTGTTGTTTGCTTCAGGTAAATTTCGAGGACGAAATTTCTTTTAAGGAGGGGGAAATTGTAACACCCCAATGTTTTCCTTTAATTATTATTATTATTATTATTATTCGTTTGCCTTGTTTTTAATAGAATGGTATTTTGAGAAAAAGAAATATTGTGCTTTTAAAATGGGGTTTTATAATTAGAATGTTTTTAAAAGTTTTAAAATCCTTTTATTAGGCTTAGTTTTATGAGTCCAAAGTTAGCTTTAAGTATTCCTTAGGTTTCTTGAAAACCTAATCCTTTTTCCTTATTCTTTTGCTTGTGCCTCCTTGGAGATACCATGCCGTCAGAACCTTTGCAGTCAAGAAGTGACGAACCTTAGAAAGATGCTGCTACACCGTTCGCATCCTCTTGCTGGAGATCACCTCTTTCAAGGTAAGGGGGGAGTGAGTTATCTCGCTCATGGGTATGGCTTTGGTCGTGGGTAGAGGGGTTGGCCTAGACCCCAATTGTTTGTGAATTATATGGTTGCGTAAGTACAAAGGGGAATGCGATTTTCCCCAAATTATTAATATGCTTTATGAAAATTCTATGTTTAATTTATATGGATTATCATGGATTGTCTTTTTAAAATCTGTATCTTGGATCCACTCGGCGGGGTTAGATAGCCGTTGGGCGACCTTTCGTTGAAACTACACTCCGCGTTGGCGTCGGGCGGGATGAGCAATCCGCTGGGCGGGTTGGGTCCTGACGTGGACCCACCGGGTGGGTTGGTTGCGGCGCAGGCCTGCCGGGCGGATTCGCTGCTGGCACAACGAACGGATACAATTTTGGCTATTTCGTTCTTTGTGCCTATGAACTCTTTTTTTTGCGGTTTTTAACTCATTGTTGTTTCTTTTTATGCCTTGTTAAGTTTATATTGTGCGACTGTTATTTACTTGAGAAAATTGAGTATGATATAAAATTGTGTTAAAGTTTCATGATTAAAGCTTGTGAAAAGTTGTAAGTATTGTATGTGAGCATGCATCATAACATTTGAGTCATGTGATGAGGAAAGTATGTAGGAATCTGGCTGGTGGAGGCCGTGATGGGTTGTCTAACTCTAGCCTTGGAGGCTATCCGGTTGGGAAAACTTCAATGGTCCATGTTGATCCCATGGAGTCGGGGCGTACTGGCAAAACTGGATAATCCTGACTAGTCGCCAGGGGATATCATACTAGTTGAGGTGCGAGAGCCGAAGGCATCGGTATCGATGATGCTTCTTATGGCCGTGCATTTACTCCTAGTCTACTTTCCGACAAGTTTAAGTTGGTATCACATGTGCATAAGAAGTAGAAGCTAGGTATTGCATTACATATGTTTGTGTGCGTTTTGGTTTTTGCAAATTACTGTTAATTGATTATGTATGTGATGTGTATTCTACCTGTCTCCATTGTCATACTTTGAGCATGTTGTGAGATGTATCTCACTCCCTTGTTTTCTAGTGTATTCTGTATGTGTCTATGATATATAGGTGACGTCCAACAGGACTTTGAGGAGGAGTCTTAGAGTAGGGGCATTGGCTTCATTGCAATTTATTTTACAGCTTCTTTTCGGTTTTGTCAACTCTGATAGTAATGTGACATTGGGGTCTTAGTTATTTATTATTTTAGCTTTTAAACTTTAGACTAATAGTTTTACTTTTAAATTGGTTTATTTTATTTTAGTTGGACTTGTATGGTCAACTATGGGCCACCATCATTTGGTTAATCAGTAAAGCATCTTATGAAGTTTTAGTAAATGTGAGTTGTGCATGTGATGTCCTTTATCGTGTGAAGAAAAAGATTATAAACTATCGTTTTATTTCACAAATGAAAAGTATGTTATATTTTTGTAATATTTATTTAATAATTAGCTTTGGGGTAAAGGGTGTCACATGGTGATAGTCACTTATGAATGTTTTATTATTCGCACTCTGATGGTAAAAAATTTAATAGCATAAGGTAATATCCCTTAGGGTTTTATATTTTGGTATTAAAGTAGTTCAATCCTCTCAACTGTGGATAATGCATGCTAGATTAAATAGTTTATTGTCTTGTTTATACTTGCCATTGATTTTGCCTTAATTGGTTACTGTGTATTGAGCCTAATCAACTCAATGTGTGGTGCAGTATAGGTAGGAAAGATGGCAGAAAAAGGAAGACCATCTAGAAACCTATGTACTCCTAAAGTGATAGCTATGGAAATGATGGCTAATGCCATTACGGAGCAGACAGCGGGAACTAAGAATTTTCTCAATCATGTGTTGAGAGGATCCTTGGGAGGTTCCACTGACACTGCACATACGGGAGCGGGAGTTCAAAACCCAGGCTTCTTAAAATTTTGCAAGAACTTTGCACCCTCCTTCAAAGGGGAATTTGACCACTCAACCGCTAAGTCTTGGCTCCGTGAAATGGAGAAGATTTTCGAAATGGTGCCATGCAATAAGGAACAAAAGGTTACCTACACTACATTCATGCTGAAGGATAAGGCAAAGAATTGGTGGAGAGGAGCCAGAGAAAGACTAGATGAACTTGGGAACTCCCATTGTTTGGGAGAACTTCAAGGTCACCTTCCTAGAGAAGTATTTTACCCAGAGCGTCCAAAATTAGAAAGAAGCAGAGTTCTTTTTAGTTACAATAGGGGGTCATGACGGCTGGCCAATATATGGCCAAGTTTGATGAATTGGCTAAGTTCTCCTAGTATCTCCAACAACAACCCACCAAAGCCTAAAAGTCTATTAAATTTGAACAAGGGTTGAAGCTGGAGATCCAAAATGTAGTTAGGGCTTTAGAGATCAGGGACCACTCCACCCTCATCAACAAATGCCTGATTGTGGAGAAAAATTTAAGCAAGTTGGAGGCTGAATGACAATAAAACTTCAAGAGGAAGAGGGAAGATGAGAAGTTCGTTCCCAATGAAAAGTTTAAGAGAGGGGGCTTCAAGGAAAAGAAAGTGGTGACCCCTGAAACCCCCAAGATGGAAGGATGTCCTAAATGTAGGAGGTCTCATAGCGGAGCATGCTTGACTAGCTAGAATATTTGCTTCAAGTGCGTAGAACTAAGGCACTATGCTAAAGATTGCCCGCAACTAAGGAAGGGAGGAGAATCTGACCAAACACCCTAAGCCAAAAGGAGGGTCTACACCCTGAGTGATGAAAAAGCAAAAGGGCTTAACAATCTAATCCAAGGTACCTACTTCCTAAACCAAGAACCCTTGATTATTTTGTATGACTCAAAGGAAACCCATTCCTTTGTTTCTTATGATTAGTGCATGTCATTTGAAATTGTCTGTCACACCCATGACTGTTTTGTTGAGTGTGTTTACTCCTGCTAAAGATTGCATTGTTGCTTCTTGTATATGTATAGACTGTTCTCTTGTCATTTAAGATAGGCTTTTCCTTGTGAATTTAATATGTTTGCCTTTAATTAGATTAGACATTATTCTTGGAATGGATTGGCTTTCTACCAACCAAGTTGTGCTAAATTATTTTGATCGTTTTGTAGAATTTTCCTTTGATGTTTCCTTTCTGTCAAAGTCAAATCATTTTATTTTCTCTAGTGTGTCACAAATCTCCCAAAGCATAGTGGAAGAGGGCCAAGTTTTCCTTTTATTACTTTCCTCAAGAGTAGAGGTTAAACTAGAACTTGCAACTATCCCTATTGTTGGGAAGTTTAAGGATGTATTCCTTGATGAAGTTATCACCCTATCTTTTAAGTTGAGTTCTCCATAGAGTCGGTTCTAGGGGCAGTGACCAATTTTCATAGCACCCTATAGAATGTCACCTTTAGAGCTTAGTGAGCTAAAAAGACAAATAGAAGACTTGATATCACATCAGTTTATTAGGCCTAGTGTTTATCCTTGGGTGTGCCTGTTCTTCTAGTAAAGAAGAAAGACAGAAGCATGAGATTATGTGTACACTATGGACAACTCAACCAAGTGACCGTTAAGAATAAATACCCACTTCCTAAGATAGATAACTTGTTGGATCAACTTAGAGGAGCTTCAATTTTCTCTAAGATCGACCTTAGGTCGGGGTGTTGGAACCAAAGATGTATGAAGAGTCTAATCCCTCAATGTTTTGAAGAGAAAAATCTTATTAAACTTTAAGTCTCTGTTTTAAACTAACGAATTATAATGTCCAAACTCATGGTGTCCAACGCGCCAGTCTTAACAAGCATCCAATAGATTCGCATATGAGGGCCGTCTAAGAGTAAGTCTCCTTTAATGGACTGTGTCTTAAGCTTAGACGCTAGGATTAGACTCATCTAGACGTGAGCTCCTAAACGCCTAAGTTTTTAAATAAATACAAGTCTAGTCTATATGTTTCTTTTATATATATGTAAAACTTGAGACTAACACCTTACCATTTTAAGATCTAACGTTCAAATATTTCAAGCATTAAATGGTAGATAGAAACATTCCAGTGCAAAAGTGTAGCAATACAGTAAAAGGAAGTTAACTTAACGAGCTGCCAAGTCAAAAGAAAAATGTTCAGAAAAATAAACCGCTAATAAAGTCCTGCACCTTCCGTTTTATTGCAAGCTCAAAAGTTACCTTTTCTGACCTGTCTGAAAGCTCAATACGTGCGCCTCTTTCTTGAAGACTGAAGCTAAGTCATCTTCAACAACTTTTTTTTCACTAAAGACTATATATATACCAAGAAAGAAAAAGAAGAAAAAAATGAAGTGAAGAGCATACAAACGTTGACTGTGAGACTTTTTGCAAAGAACACATTACTTTCTTACGTCCACTAGACGATAGTTGAACATTCTTTGAAGCAATTTTGTTTTGTGCTTAATCTTTTACATCCTTACTTTGTGAGTTGAATTTTGTTGTAAACAACTTTATTTGTTGTGAAAGCTTGGAGAGGCTTAGTGAAAAAGCATACTTGGGTTGTTAAGCAATCTAGGGTGATTGCATTGTAAAGCCTGAAGAGGTCATGAAGAATATTTGTAACCTAAGGTTGGTTAGTGTATATCTTCTGGGTGAAGGAACTGGATGTAGCTTAAGGTTAAGTGAATCAATATAAAATCTCTGTGTTCTTGTTCTTCCCTATCCCTTTGCTCAAATCATTTTTGAACTTGTTTTTAAATTGAAAAGTTTTTTAACGCACAATTCAACCCCCCTTCTTGTGCAACTCTTGCTCGTTCAATTGGTATCAGAGCTCAGCCTCTTGGGGTTGAGCACCTAATAGTGCAGGGGTAAAAAGATCTTGAGCATACAAGCCATAAATAGACCACCCCTTTTCAAAGGTCAAAATTATGACTACTGGAAGCAACGAATGATAGCCTTCTTCGATGCTTGCCACATTGACACGTGGGATGTGGTGGAAATTGGTAACTATCTGCCCTTAAACCAAATTGGAACTGAGTTACCTTGAGGTTAGTGGACTGAAGTTCACAAGCAAAGGTACCCTCTTAACTCTAAAGCTACAAATGCTATTATGTGTGCTTTATCCGAATTAGAATTTGAAAAAGTGCATAGTTGAAGAAGTGCCAAAAAGATGTGGGATACTCTCGCTCTTGCTTACAAGGGTGTCTCACAAGTAAAAAGATCCAAACTAAGCTTACTTGTAAGACAATATAAACACTTTACTATGGATGATAACGAAATTATTGAACTAATGTTTGGAAGATTTCAAACTATCATTAATAACCTGAGATCCCTAGGCAAAACTTATGATAATTATAATCATATTGACAAAATTTTAAGAAGTTTTCCTAGACAGTGGAGACCACAGGTTTACAGCATTGAGAGCATCCAAGGACTTAATAGCACTCTCCATGGAAGAGTTATTTGGAATTCTTAAGGTTCACGAGTTGGAGCTAAAACAGGATGAAGGACAAACAAAAATAAAATCCATCGCCTTAAGCGTCCAGCGTCCAACAATGGGATCATCGTCCAAAACCCTGAACGTTGAAGAATCTTCTGAAGAAGCATCTGAAGAAGATGACTCTGATGAGGACGAGATATCTTTCATATCAAGAAAGATCCAAGCCATGTGGAGGAAGAAAGGAGGGTCTAGAGCTAGAAACTTCACGAAGAAGTTTAGTAAGGATTCCAAGGAAAAGAGTCCATCGGTTTGCTTTGAATGTAAGAAGCTTGGACACTTTAAAGCTGAATGTCCAAACCTACAAAAGGAGAAAAAGAAACCTTCAAAAAGAAGAAGAAAGGACTCATGGCTACTTGGGAAGATATAGACTTATCCTCATCAAAAGAAGGAGAGCAAGAAGCAAATTTGTGTCTCATGGTGGAGACTAGTTTAGAAAGCTCAGAGGATGAGCAAGACGATGAGGTAAATTTCAATGACATATTTTCCCTTCGAGAAGCATATAATGAATTGCTTTCTAATTCTTCAACTCTCTCAGTAGGATATAAAGATTTGAAAAAGAAATTTTCAAAAATTATAAAAGAATTCAATTTACATAAAGAAAATTATGAAAATATTTTGAGAGAGAATGAAAAATTAAAGGCAAAGGATGTTCCAGAAGTAATATCTCCAAATGAAGCCATAGAACTTTAGAAGGAAGAAAATCATCTAAAGAAAAGTCTATCTAAATTTGTCAATGGGACTAAAAATTTAAATAAAATTTTATCTTACAAACGAAGTCCACATGACAAGTTTAGACTTGACTTTGTTAAAAAGGAAGTCTCTAAAACATCTAAAGTTATTGCTCATTGCAAATATTATGGAAAAACTAAACATGAATCATCACGATGCTTTCATCGTCCAGTCACAAAGGCATCCAATGCCTTCAGCACTAACAAGAAAGGACCCAAGTCCATTTGGGTACCTAAGTCTATGATCATTCGTGTTGCAGATCTACTTGATAAAAGAAAGGAAACTCCAATCATGGTACCTGGATAGTGGCTGCTCACGATACATGACAGGAGAAAGGTCTATGTTTCAAAGCCTCCAACCAAAGAATGGTGGATGGGTCACCTTTGGAGGAAATCAGAAAGGTAAGATTACGGGTATAGGTAAAATTGGTAAGCATCCCTTCCTTTCTATTGAAAATGTCTTATATATTGAAGGACTTAGACATAATTTGCTGAGCATAAGTCAATTATGTGATAGTGGACACAGTGTCTCCTTTGACAAAGATGAATGTATAGTTAGAAACTTAAATGGATCTATTATTTTTTGCTAAGAGGCAAAGCAATCTATATAAGATTGACCTAAATGATCTTACAAATCAAAATGTGTCATGTCTAGTATCCATCAACTAGAATCAATGGATTTGACACAAGAAACTTGGACATGCAAGCTTGAGATTAATCTCAAAGCTAAACAAGCATAACCTTGTAAGAGGACTTCCAAATCTTGTATACAAATCTAATGTTCTCTGTGATGCGTGCCAAAAAGGGAAACAAGTAAAAAAGCTCATTTGATTCAAAGAATATTGTTTCCACTACTAGACCACTTGAGCTTTTACATATTGATTTGTTTGGACCTACTAGAACGACCTTTCTTAGTGGAAAGCAATGTTGATTAGTTGTAGTAGATGACTATACTAGATGGACATGGGTTATGTTCCTAAAACACAAGGATGAGTCTTACAAAGTATTTTCTATATTTTGCAAAAGAATTCAAAATGAAAAAGGTGTATGCATAGCCTCAATTAGAAGTGATCATGAAGGAAAGTTTGAAAACGAAAGTTTCCAAGGGTTTTGTGAAGAGAACGAAATTCTCTACAACTTCTCTGTGCCATGTACACTTCAACAAAATGGTGTAGTAGAGAGAAAGAATAGGTCATTGCAAGAAATGGCTAGAACCTGTGCTTAATGATAAGTCCACTCTTAAATACTTTTGGACTGAAGCTGTAAACACAACATGTTTTTTACAAAATAGAATATATATTAGACCTATTTTGAAAAAGACTCCCTATGAATTATGGAAAGAACGAAAACCCAACATATCATATCTTCATCCTTTTGGGTGTCAATGTTTCATTTTAAACACTAAGGACAATCTTGGAAAGTTTGTCTTTAAGTGTGATAATGGAATATTGTTAAGCTACTCTGAAACGTCCAAGGCATATAGAGTTTACAACTTTAGAACCTTAACGGTTGAAGAAGCCATTCATGTAAAGTTCAACGACAATAAGCCTAATAGAGAACTATCAGAGCTAGACGAATCATTTGCAAAAATGAAGTTGGACTATTCCAAGCAACCAGTGTCTAGAACCCAGTTGGATGGCCCAAAGATGGAAGAAAAGGAAACAACTGGACGACAATGGCAAATGAAGACAAATCATCCAGAAGACCAAATTCTTGGAAGTGTACGTGATCATGTCAGGACAAGATTAACCTTCAAGGAGCAAGCGCAAACTGCCTTAATTTCCCAGATGGAACCAAAGACAGTAGACGAAGCTTTCTTGGATGAAGGTTGGATCAATGCCATGAAAGAAGAACTAAGTCAGTTTGAACGAAACGATGTATGGAAGCTAGTTCTTGCACCTAAAGATAAATCCGTCATAGGAACAAAATAGATATTTCGTAACAAGTTAGACGAAGAAGGTAAAGTAGTAAGAAACATAGCCAGACTTGTAGCTCAAGGCTATTCTCAATAAGAAGGTATAGACTTCACTGAAACTTTTGCACCTGTAGCTAGACTAAAAGCCATTCATATCTTACTTTCATTTGCTGCTCATAGTAACATGAAGCTTTATCAAATGGATGTAAAAAGTGCATTCCTCAATGGTATAATAAATGAAGAAGTTTATGTGAAACAACCTCCTGAGTTTGAGTGTGACACTTTCGCTAAACATGTTTTTAAACTTAAGATGGCTTTATATGGACTTAAGCAAGATCCAAGAGCTTGGTATGAAAAGTTAAGTTCTTTTCTTGTAGAAAATGGTTTCACAAGAGGAAAAGTAGACACTATTCTATTTCACAAAAATGTCCATTCACATTTTATTATTACACAAATATATGTGGACGATATTATATTTGGTGCTACTAATGACGCTCTGTGCAAGGATTTCTCTAAGTTTACGGTAGCAGAATTTGAGATGAGCATGATGAGAGAACTTGAATTCTTCTTGGGATTACAAGTAAAATAGACTAACGATAGCATATACATACATCAAAAAATGTATACAAAAAAGCTATTCAAGAAGTACAAGATGGACGATGTCAAAGAAATGAGCACACCAATGCATCCATCCTTAATACTTGGATTGGACGACACATCCAAAAAGGTAGACAAAACCACATTTAAAGGTATGATAAGATCTCTACTATATCTTACAACGTCCAAACCTGATATCATGTTCAATGTATGTCTATGTGCTCGTTTTCAATCTGATCCTGGATAAACACATCTCACAGTAGTAAAGAATTTTTAGATACTTAAAAAGAACCACTAACCTTGGTCTATGCTTTAAGTCGAATAAAGATTACAGGTTAGTTGAATTCTGTGATGCTATATATGCCGGAGACAGAATAGAATGAAAAAGTACTAGTGGAGGATGTCATCTCATTGGTGGAAATCTTGTCTCCTAGACAAACAAAAGACAAGGGACGATTGCCCTATCCACAACAGAAGCAGAGTACATATCAACAGCATCTTGTTACTCACAAATTCTGTGGATTAAGCATTAACTAAAGAACTACAGTATTTATAAGAATAAAATTCCTATCCTCTGTGATAGCACTGCTACCATTAACTTATCTAAAAATCCTATATTGCATTCAAGAGCAAAGCACATTGAAATAAAACATCACTTTATAAGATATTATGTTCAGAAATGGGTTATTGAATTTCAGTTTATTAAAACTGAAAATCAAGTAGCAAACATATTTATAAAACCACTTCTTGAAGATAAAGTAATCCATATCTAAGACTGTCTTGGTATGAAATTTATAAAGGAATAGTTTTCTTTTATGTGCCTTGACTGTCCAATGTTAAGTAGCGTCCTAAGTCATACAATGTCCAATTATCATTATATCGTCTATCATGCATGCGTCTATTAGCATCACTATTTGCATTCTGCAATGTTTCATATTTATGTGCATAAAAATCTTTATCTGTACATAATCATGTTTTCACTAATAATGATTTGAAATAAATACTTTATTCTTGTTTGAGTCACTTATACGCCGAAAATTGCACTTTTGAATCAAGTGCACTTGAACTAGCATGTAATGTGCCTTTATCTCTCTTCAAATTTTGAAAACTGCCAAAACAAAAACCCATTAGTTTCCTTCCTATACATTCTAACACCTACAAACCAAACACTTACCTAACTTCTGCACTCTCTCTGAAACTCTCTCTCTTTCCCAAAAACTCTCGAACCCTAACTCTTAAATCTTCAACCATGGTGATGGACAAAACTGACGGTGCCATGAAGGCTGTGGCTCATGTGGAAAGCCTAGACAACGCTATGGTCCTAATAGAAGGCCGCTTTGACATCCAAGCTCTCGACAACATAGGTGTCAAGGTTAAAGACAATCTGATGCGTTGTGGAATTCTCAACTACTTCCACCTGAATGAGATTATCTACCCAGAGCTCATTAGACATTTTTAGAGATTTGTAGTGTTCTCTCAAACTAACATAGTTGGTATTATTCTAGGTGTAATGGTCACTTTGGACCTAGGCAGTGTTGCGCAAGCTATTAGATGTAAGCATGCTGGCTTTTGTATCAAGAACGGTTGGGAAGATAGTTTTGGAGGACATGAAATAGTGGATGTTGCTTTGATAGGACTAAAAGGTGAAGGACCCATCGAGTACAACAAACTGATGAAGGAAGGCAAAGAATACCAACATTTTTTGAATAAAGGAATACTGCACAAGGCTAGGTCCAAGGACAGTGTAACCTTTCTACATAGGTTCGCACTGTTCCATACGATTACTAGACAATAGTTCAATCTGCCTCACCTCATACTGAGCAACATGAAGGGATGAGGAGAAAATGACTAGATTACCTATACTACACTTTTGAACAAAATATTTTAGCTGTAGAAGGTATATCATGCTTTCTATGCTCTATTTGTTGGTGAGCAAACTAAGATTAGGATATAGAGTGGTGGCCATAAATTCACCCAAGTGCCTTTTGGGCACAACAACATAGCCCAAATGAGAGTTGGGTTTGTGTTGGTGCCACTAGAGAAGCTTGACAAGCTGGTGGACGTCAAGGAAGAACTGGTTGTAGAGGCACCTCCACAAATTAAACAACGAGCCTTTCAACCAGCTGAGTCGATGGATGGTGAGGTTTTATTCGTCCACCCCATTGCAGCTGCTAGATTGTCCACATGAAGACAACCATCTAGAGCAACAAGGTCCAAGACGCAACAACTTGCTGCTCTGCCTACTCCTCTAGTTGCCATTCTTCCCCCACTTGCACCTGCTCTTCCACCAACTGCAATTGCACCCGCACTTGCTCCTACTAAGAGAAAACTTTAGCTGATAGTGGAATCTAATGATGAGGACGATGAGCCCATCGGAGTTCTTCTAAAGAAGTAAAAGACTAGCCTTAGTAGCAATTTGACCTCAATCACAAGCATCAGCCATCCAACCCATTTAACCATCCAAATGACTAGCAGAATCACAACCAACAACAGCACAGTCAAAGAAAAGCAAGTTATTTGCTCCTATCACTGTTGTATCTGAAGTTGATTTTGTGGAATCCTTGATTATTGAACCTGCTGAGCAACCCTCTGACCAAACACAAGCCCAAACACAAACAGAAATCGCACTTGAAATAGACATGTTACTACCTGGTAATGATAGTTATACTTATTCCATTCCCACTCCCGGACTCCCAAAACTATACCTTACCATCAAACTTCAAAAACAATCTTCTTCATCTGCCATCATTCCTATAGCCACACCATCCATACAACAAGAAGATTTAGAGAAAACCAAAAAACAATGGCCTTTATTGTTTATGGAAGGCAATCAGCAAAATATGGTGGACGATAATGCAATTATTCTACGTCTAGAGCCTTTGCTTGAGCCAAACTTCGGCTTTGACTACTCGTCGATTTTTTCTGAGAAATATATGGACGATTATGTCCATTAGCCATCAGAAGCCTATTTGGCTCTACCTCGTCGATCCATTGAACATTTGTCGCTTAAGCGGTTCATCCGAAGGAGATATCCAAAACTTGTTGAGTGTGGCGCTTAACTGCACACCCTCCTAGAGTACTTCAACATCGAGTACCTCTAGTGGAAGAAATTGAACAGGCTTTGCAACAAAGGCATAGTCAAACATCTGAGCAAACCATCCACATAAAGCCAGCCAACTTAAAGTTTAGGCCATTGGACCTTGAAGAAGCTAGATTCTTCCCTTCAGCATTCGATCAGATGTTTTGCAACTCTGTGAAGAGCTTTGCAATCTTGAAGAATTAGCTATTCATCCCTCCCACTCAACACATAAAATCATCCACAATCGTCCACATCCAACCTGACCGAGTTTGCCCAAGGCTTCCAACCTTGGATGTAAATAGCAAGAAGGTGAAGATACTTACCAAGCCATCTTCCTTGTCACTACCGTCTAGAGCAAAAATTCAATAGCATCCAACCATTACTTTTGAATGGTACATAGCTCAGCATCTTTCACAAGACATGGACGAGGACGACGCTAAACGTTTCTGGCATCAACATATGTTCACTTGTGCACAAGAAGCATCCACCAGCAGATTTTTGCAAGATGACAAGGCTAAAATTCCAGCAACGAAGAGTTGTGAGTACACACAGCATCCAACTCATGTCTTTCACTTTTTAGACATTTCTACCTGCCTTCGTTCATCCAACTGATGCGCGTCCACTTCTTGGTACAGAAACCTCCATCCTCTACACTATAATTGCTGCCCTAACTCATCCCAACACTTTCAAACCACCTTACCCATGGACAACTTTGCGTCCATACCAACTCTAGATTCTCAACCTAAAATTCATAGAAGCACCACCTCCACCCACTAAAGTTCACCCACCAACCTCTTCTTAACCACCCTCACCAACACTTCTACCACCTCGCCTACTCCTGGTTCTCAAGCCTCCGTGAGCCTTTCCATCTCCACTGCTGCACCTCCACCTGTCTCTACTGTTGACCTCACCGTCCAACAATACGTCACTAGCCAACTACAATCCATCATCACACTTCTCCAACAAATCCTCCAAAACCAACAAGAACTTCTCCACACACCACAACTTTCCCCACCTCTACCTCCCTCATCGCCCAAGTGACCATGATGATACTCTCCTCTTCCTGTGCTTTTTTTTTTATATTGACAATAGGGGAGAAATAAAATAAAGCTGTCTATATGAGGATTTAAGTATGTGGCCTTAAAGTTCATTAAATAAAGTACAAGTTTTCTGTTCTCAAGTTTTTCAGTGTTTTGTTTGCTTTGATGCCTTAATTATGTTATTACTCTGATTGATATCTTTGATACTTTAATTGCTCTGATATCTACTCGCTCTGATACTTGTTCCTCTTACATTACATGACATTCATGCATAAACACTTTATACTCTGATGATTGGATGTTTATCTAGACTAATATCTTGTAACTCAAGTACGCTAAACTTGACATATCAAACTTAGGGGGAGCATAGTAAGTTCATCGAAACCTAGATATACATGTGTTCTATCTTTGATATATATTTGCAAAACTTAAAAATTAATAAGATTTGTCATCATAAAAAAGGGGGAGATTGTTGGAACCAAAGATGTATGAAGCGTCTAGTCCCTCAAAGTTTTGAAGATAACAATCTTATTAAAGTTAAAGTTTCTGTTTTAAACTAACAAATTACAGTGTCCAAACTCATGGTGTCCAACGCGTCAATCTTAACAAGCATCCAATAGATTCGCATATGAGGACCGTCCAAGAGTAAGTTTCCTTTCATGGACTATGTCTTAAGCTTAGACACTAGTATTAGACTCGTCTAGACGTAATCTCCTAAATGCCTAAGTTTTTAAATAAATACTCATCTGGTCTATATGTTTCTTTCATACATATATAAAACTCGAGACTAATGCCTTACCATTTTAAGATCTAATGTTCAAATATTTCAAGCATTAAATAGTAGACAGAAACATTCTAGTGCAAAAGCGCAACAATACAGTAAAAGGAAGTCAACTTATCGAGCTGCCAAGCCAAAAGAAGAATGTTTAGAAAAGCAAACCGTTAACACAGTCATGCACCTTTCGTTTTGGTGTAAGCTCAAAAGTTACCTTTTCTAACCTGTCTGAAAGTTCGATACATGTGCCTCTTTCTTGAAGACTGAAGCTAAGTCATCTTCAACATCTCTTTTCACTAAAGACTATATATATACCAAGAAAGAAGAAGAAAAAAAAAATGAAGTGAAAAGCATATAGACGTTGATTGTGAAACTTTTTGCAAAGAACACATTACTTTCTTACGTCCACTAGACGATAATTGAATATTCTCTGAAACAATTTTGTTTTGTGCTTAATATTTTACATCCTTACTTTGTGAGTTGAATTTCGTTGTAAACAACTGTATTTATTGTGAAAGCCTAGAGAGGCTTAGTGAAAAAGAATACTTAGGTTGTTAAGCAATCTGGGATAATTGCATTGTAAAGCCTGAAAAGGCCATGAAGAATACTTGTAACCTAAGGTTGGTTAGTATATATCTTATGGGTGAAGGAACTGGACGTAGCTCAAGGTTGAGTGAATTAGTATAAAATCTCTGTGTTCTTATTCTTCGCTATCCTTTTGCTCAAATCGGTTTTAAACCTGTTTTTAAAGTGAAAAGTTTTTTATTACACAATTCAACCCCCTTCTTGTGCAACTCTCGCTCGTTCACGGGGTACCACCAAATTAGGATTAAGCTAGAAGACATTCCTAAGGCAGCCTTTAGAACTCGATATAGGCACTACAAGTACTTGGTTATGCCATTTGGACTAACCAATACTCCTACAGTATTCATGGATTATATGAATAGGATCTTCCAACCTTTGCTAGATAAGTTTGTTATAGTTTTCGTAGATGACATCTTAGTGTATTCTCGTACCTTGGAAGAGCATGAAGAACATCTTAGAATTGTTCTACAAGTCCTTAGGGAGAAGAGGCTATTTGCAAAACTTGAGAAGTTTGAGTTTTGGTTGAGGGAGGTGAATTTCTTGGGGCATGTGATATCTCAAGAAAGAGTGGTTGTAGATCCTAGTAAGGTTGAAGCAATGCTGAGTTGGGAAAGATCAAAGACCATCACCCAAATTAGGAGCTTTTTGGGGTTAGCAGGTTATTATAGGAGTTTCATTAAGGGGTTTTCTTAACTAGCCTTACCTTTAACCAGGTTGATTGGGAAGGGGCAACCTTTTGTTTGGGATGATACGTGTGAGAAGAGTTTTCTAGAACTTCAGGAAAAGTTAAATTCCACCCCATTGTTAGTTATCCCTGACCTTTTAGGGAGCTTTGAGTTCTATAGTGACGTATCAGGCAAAGGATTAGGATGCGTCTTGATGCAGGATAAGAGGGTAGTAGCTTATGCCTTTAGGCAGTTGAGACCACATGAAGAGAGTTACCCTACCCATGATGACCTTAAACTAGCAGCTGTAGTTTTAATCCTTAAGTTGTGAAGGCATCATTTATATGGTATCTAGTTTGTAATGTATAATGACCATAAGAGCTTGAGATACCTATTTGATTAGAAAGAGCTCAACATGGGACAGAAGAGATGGATAGAGTTCTTAAAAACTATGACTTCTAATTAAAGTATCATCCAGGAAAAGCCAATGTAGTGGTTGATGCCCTAAGTAGAAAATCTCTGCACATGTTTTCCATGATGGTTCATGAGATGCAATTAGTAGAAGAATTCAGGGATCTTAGTCTATAATTGCATGGGATAGAGATTTCCTGTGAACTGAGAGGTCAAATTAAAAAGGCTTAAAGGATATATTTAGATCTACAAGCTCAGAGAAACCATTTTGGGTTCTCCGAAGCTAAAGATGGGGTCATTCTTTTCCAAGGAAGAGTATGCGTCCCTAAAGAGGGTGGATTAAAAGATCAAATCCTAGGAGAAGCCTATAGGATTGCACTCTCGGTGCATCCTAGGACTACCAAGATGTACCAGGATCCTAAAAGGATGTTTTGGTGGCCAGGCATGAAAAAAGACATAATGAAGTTTGCGACCAAGTGCTTGGTTTTCCAACAAGTCAAGATTAAGCATCAAAAGCTGTCTGACTTGTTGCAACCCCTAAAAGTCCTAAAGTTAGAGTGGGAAAGTGTTCCTATGGACTTTGTGATGGATCTACTTAGGACCCAAGCAAGGTATGATGCCATCTAGGTGATAATGGATAGACTCACTAAGTTTGCTCACTTTTTACCCACCAAGGCTACTTTTTCATTGGAAAGGTTGGCCAAGCTTTATCGACAAGAGATAATGAGATTGCATAGTGTGCTTATTAGTATAGTTTCAGATAAAAATCCTAGATTTACCTCCAAGTTTTAGAAGGCACTCCACCAAGACTTAGGTACCAAACTGAGTTTTAGTATTGCTTACCACCCTCAGTTAGATGGTCAGAGTGCGAGGACTATATAGACCTTAAAGGATATACTTAGGGCTTGTGTTTTGGAGGAACAAGATAGTTGGGATAAGTATTTACCTTTGATAGAGTTTTCTTACAACAATAGCTTTCACTCTAGTATAAGTATAGCGCCCTATGAAGCATTGTATGGCAGGAAATGTAGGACACCCTTGTGATGGTGTGAGGTGGGTAAGGGAAGCATTTTTGAGCCAGACTTAGTTCAGGAAACCATCCAAAAGATCCAAATGATTAAGGATAAGTTACAAGTGGCACAAAGTAGGCAAAAGAGTTATGCTGACCAAAGGAGGAAACATCTAGAGTTTGAGGAAGGTGACCATGTGTTCTTAAGTGTCACTGGCGTTAAGAGAGCCATTAAGGCTAAGAAATTGAATGCTTGTTTCATTAGTCTTTTCCAAATCCTCTAAAGAGTTGGGCTTGTGGCTAAGCATGGCCAAAAAACTTGAACCCATAAGGACTCACCCAAACCTGCCTTGACTTTGACGGGAAAAAACTACTTTGATCAGGTTCAAGTTCGAGTTCGGGTTTTCTCCAGTAGCTTGAAGCGGGGTCGGGGTCGAGGATTTCACTACTTGCCCCATCCTCGTCTTCAAACCTACCCCGATATATGAAATTACTAAATTGACCTTAAATAACTATGTATATTACTTTTTATAAAATTAATGTTTTAAAGGAATCTCTTGCAAAATTAGTTTCACACATTATATAGGAAAAAAAAAATCGAATTAATAGCTGCAAAAATTATTTAAGCATTTCTTGTAAAAACCTAAAAAAATATAATCAGACAGCAAGGATGGGGCGAGTCAGGGAAAACCTGACCCCAAACGGGAACGGGGGTGGGGTATGAAATTTTAACCCCGTCAGGTATCAAGGGCGAGGGTAGAGGCGGCTTAGGGACGGGGTCGAGGTGGGGAAGGGAAAACCCACCCTTGCCTCGCCCCATTGCTGTGTCTACCTGTGACCTATAGGATTGCATTGCCCCATCCTTGTCAAATCTTCATGATGTGTTCCATGTTTCTCTGCTTTAGAAGTATGTGGATGATCCTTCTTATGAAATTCGAATTTAGACAGTGCGATTAAGACCTAATCTCACTTTTGAGTCCAAACCAATTCAGATTGTTGATCACAACGTGAAAACACTTAAGCACAAGACTATTCCTTTGGTTAAGGTCGTTTGGGAAGGACTTCCTTCTGAGGAGACCAATTGGGAGAAAAAAAGATGAGATGAGATTAGTTCATCCACAGCTCTTTGACTTAAGTATGTCATAAGTCATAATTTTTTAGCATGAAAAATTTGTGTGGAAGGGAGAAATGTAACATCCCCAAAATATGCTAATACCAATTATGTTGACCTTAGATAAATAAATGTCTTTCGTTAATTATTTTCATACGTGCTCTGCATAGGACAGGACACTACTCTATATTATGATTCATTAATGGGCCAAATTCCTTTAGTTGAGTGAAGAGCCATTAAGCCCCATAAGGGCCCATAAGACCTAACAAAAACTTTAAGACTCACCTCCACCCCCACATTACACACCACACTCTTAGAAGGAGGAAAAAGAGGGAGGAAGAAAAAGCAATACAAGGAGGGGGGAGAACTAAGGTCACCCGCACATACCCACACCTTGGGAACACATTGTGAGTGCTTCCCTTTCATCTTCTTCCCTTTCTCCTTTCTTGTTTCTACATTATTGTGGTTTGATCTGTAGGTTTAAATCTTGAACCTTTACATGGGAAACCTTAGGGATTTGGGTGGTTTTGCATGGATTAAGGTTTAAAAAAAGGGGGTTTGACATTTAATAGCTTAAGGGATTATTTATGTTATATCTATAGTAGTTAGGGACTGTTGGGAAGCCAGTAGTGGCCAAGGAGTTGTAGAATCACAATTCCCTGCTCCTTACCCAAGTCACAGCCCACGCTAAGTATGGTAATTCCTATGCTAAGCATGAGATTTGCAACTAGGAAGATCAAGCATTAGCGCCCCACCCTAAGCTTAGATCTTTCCACGCTAGGCGTGGAACCTCTAAAACCCAATCTTGGAGTTTGGTGCCTTGGAGTTAAGCGCCACTAGTTTGGTGCTAAGTGCTAAAGTATGGCGCTAAGCGTGGATCTTTCCATGCTAAGCGAGGAACCTCCAGAACCAACCCTAGAGTCTAATGCTTTGACACTAAGCACTAAGGTCTAATGCTAAGCATGGGAACTCTTGCGCTAAGTGTGAGACCCTTAGAACAATATAGTACGATTAACTGATTTCCATCCATATAGTCAATATTTTGCATTCTAAATGACTACCTAATGACAAGTTTTATCTAAATATGAGCATAAGGGTCTTCCTTGAAAGAAGGATGGTAATTAATCCTATAGATACCAATGGACGATGAAAGGTTTTTAATGAAAGAAAGACCCTTCAAACTGGAAAGGGATATAAATAAGAGGTCTATATATGTATGTGTGTGTGTGTGTGTGTGTGTGTGTGTGTGTATTTATATATATATATGTATACATATATATAGATACACACACACACACACACACAAACAAGCTTAAAACTATAGTGCCCTCTTTGGGTAAATAGGTTGGATTCTACCACTTCTTATTTCCCAAATGCTAGTGGCTAAACTCCTCGAACTGGAGGGGATATAAATACGTGATCATGGCATAAGGACAAAGGAGACACTCCTGGAAAGTTTGAGCTCAACACTTTGTCACAAGACGGAAAAGAGTAAAGATAAATATTAAGCTTGTGAATGAATGTTAGGAAAAGTATATCTTTTGAGAATGGTTATATAATGCTTATTGTGACTAACGCATTCATGAGGTTTATATATTGCATGGCATATATTTAGCACTTACTAAGACATTGTCTCATTAGTGTTTGTGTTCCAAATTGACAAGTATAAAGAGGAGGTTGAACAGCCCAGAGGACATCATGTTTTGTGATTGATAGGCTACAATTTATTTCTTTTGAAAGACAATGTTATTAAATGTAATGTTTTGTATAGTGATCCTTGAGTATGACGATCCTTTTTTATGATGTATATGATTATGTTACTTAGTTGAGAAGCATATAAGATTTTGAAAAGTGAAGTTCTTGAGTAGTGGCACCACATATTGTGATAATTGCTTATGAATGTTTTACTATTCGCGCTCTAATGGTCAAAACTTTAATAGCATAAAATAATAACCCTTAGAGTGTTACACTTTTTTTCTTTTGGTGTATAATGATCGTAGTGAGGTTAGAACCTATGACCTCATACATATGACCCCAACCCCCCACCACTAGGCCGATCCTAGTGGGTTATACTAGCTCTAATTACCTTAATTATTAATATCATTATATATTTTTATGAATAAAAAAAATCAATTGCATTTTAACGAGAAAAAAAATGAATATGGTACTGCAACATTCATATCTCGTTTTATATAATAAAAAATGTCAATAATAGTAAATGAGATGGATAATTACTTGGTGAGGAGCTTAATGACCAAAGGGTTATGGAAAAAATTCTGGTGTCTTTCAATGGTAGAACTTCGTACTGACAAAGGATTTTACAATACACACACACACACACACACACACATATATATATGTTTAATTACCAATTTGGTCCCTTAATTTCTTTATTTTATTCAATTAGGTCCCTCTATTATTAAAAGGTTCAATTAAGTCTTCTAATTTTCAAAAATGCTCTAATGTTACCCTTTTCATCCAAAGTGACGTCATTTTCTGTCCAATTTTACACTAAATGGCGTGGATTCTTCTTCTTCTTCTTCTTATTGCTATTATTATTATTATTATTATAGACAATTTTATGTTAACATTGTACTTAAAATTTTTACTTTTGATAACATAAACCCTTATGATTGATTTAATAACACTTTTTATACATTAAATATTTCATTAACTAATTGTCTTTTCATAATATAAAAGTATATTTTTATGTATTTTTCAAATTTATTTTTGATGACTTTTATATGTTCATTTTGATATAGGAAAACTAATACAATATGACTTGAACCTATAGATTTTTCATCTGAAATTTTTGTGCAAATCTTTTTATGAATTTTGCAATTTTCTTGCAAATTTTTCTACACAAATTTTCAACAAATTTTGCTATAATTTGACAAAAATATGATTATTTCCCTAAATTTGTTAAAAATTTATAGAAAATTTTAATTTTTTGTGTATTCTCATACAAAATTTCATTCATATAAAAAACTTAATGTTTTTTACAAATTTTTCCACAAAAAAATTATAGATAAAATTTCTAATTTTTAAATTCTATTTTAATATTCGAATAATATCATTAAATACTTAAAATTACTCATGAAAGATAATATTATCAAAACTATTACATTCGATTTATACATTATGCTTTTAATTATTTTAGTCCCTTCAAATTATTTCTTAAGCTTTGCCACTTGTGTCTTCTAGAAAGGTTTAAGTACAAATCTCCTAGTCTCAAGAAGAAAATAAATATTTTTCTCATATAACACTTGCAGAGCTTGCCAATGCTTCGCAAGCTATTCAAAAGAGAAGATCTTTGAGCATATAAGAAATATTATAGATGTTATTGTGACCAACTCCAAAGCCACTTGGTGGGAAGAAAGGAAAAGGAAAAAAAAGAGGGAGAAAACAACAAATGAGAAGGTTGAAAAAGTAAGTTTCCATTTTGCCCCACTATAAGAATAATAATTATTCTAAAAATTTTTGTGGTTCAATCTAAAAGTTAAAAGTGGGGTAATCAGCTTGGTCATGTAAAGAAGGTTTGTAAAAATAAAGCAAACTAGCAAGGACAACTAGATCAAGTTGACGAGCATCACCAACAAGCTTAGAACCAATTGTTTGTTGCTACTTGTTATTTAGCAAGAAATAGTAAAGAAGCATGACTAATAAACAATGGATGCACTAATCATATGACACCCAATGTTAGCATTTTTAAGGAGCTTGATCCGTCCTACTTTTCCAAAGTTACCATTGGGAATAAATAATATGTTAATGTCAATGGCAAAGGAGTTGTTGTTGTTGAAACTCCCTCAAGTATCAAATATATTTTAGATGTTTAATTTGTGCCTAAGATAACTTAAAGCCTTTTGAGTGTGGGACAAATGCTAGAAAGGAATTATTCCTTGCATTTTGAAGATGAGATGCAATATATTTGACCCTTTCCAACTGTGAATTAAAGTCTATTAAAATGACAGGTAAAAGTTTTCTAGTAGAACGGAAGCAAACTTCCATGCATTCTTTTCCAAGTGCTGTAGATGATTCTTCTTTGTGGCACAAAAGACATGATCATTTTACGTACTCCACTTTGAAGCAAATAAGTGCAAATGATTTGGCTAAAAATTGGTCTACCATTGAAGATAATGTTGATGTGTGCGATGTATGTCAATATGGAAAGCAAAGTACGCTACCATTTCCTACTATAGCAAGCAGTAGAGTCACTAAAAAATTACAACTTATACACATTGATGTGTGCTATTCAATGAGTAAATTTTTAAATGCCATTAAATATTTTCTACTATTTATAGATGATCTTACAAGTATATATTGGGTATTTTTTTTTTAAGTAAAGTCAGAAGTGTTTGCTATTTTTTTTTTACATTCAAGCCTATGGTTGAAAAGGAAGTTGGATGTCAAATTAAAAGGCTTGGCTATAATAATGGAACTGAGTGCATAGCAGGAGAATTTAAAAAAAATTGTGAGCAAGTTGGAATTGTGCATCAATTGATTGTTCTTTACACTCTTCAACAAAATGGAGTGAATGAAAGAAAGAATATAACAATTATGGAAATGGCTAGGAGTTTGTTGTTCAAGAAAAGTCTTCCTAAAAGTTTTTGGGCTAAGGTTGTTAATACCTTAGTATACTTGTTGAATATGTTGCCTACCAAAGCCTTGAAGGGAAAAACACCTTTTGAGGCATAGTATAGAGGGAAGCCTTTGATGGAGCATCTAAAAGTATTTGTTTGTATGTTATGCTTTTGTTCTAAAAGTGAAGAGAGACAAACTTGATCATTAGTCTGAAGTTGCATCTTTTGTGCATGCATATAGTAGTAACTCCAAAGGATACCAAGTATATAATTGTAAACCAAACAAATTCTTGTCAATAGAATTGTGATATTTGATAAGCTTTCAAACTGGAATTGGGAGAAAAATCCAGTAGAAGGCTCAAGTAAGGGACTGCTTAAAAAGGCAATTTGCAAGGGTAAAATTCTAAAGATGAAGGAGAAAATCATAACAATGACCCTGGTTTTCTAGTGAGAGGTACCAAAACCTTAGGAATATATTTATGCTAAATGTAATGTGGCTGCATTGGAGCCTATAGGATATGCTAAAGTTGATGAAGTTTTGTGTTGGAAAGATGCCATGCAAGAAGAGATCAATATGAAAAGAAAAAACATCTAGCAGCTAGTTGACAGACCAAGTAACATTTAGAGGTAATTGGTGTCAAGTGGGTTTACAGAACCATCGCCTACTACTAGTAAGGTTGAAGAGTTTCTCGATATTTATAAATGAAGCTAATTAGTTTGTCATTATTTTAGATTTTAGATTAAAAATGTACTTCCTTCTCAATGAAATTTTTATCTGGTAGTTATTAAATTTTTTAGGAGAGCTAACAATACACTTTTTAACATTCTCTTTAATACATTCTTTATTTTTGGTTAAAATTTACTGAAAAATATAAAATCATGAGTGGAACTCATTAAATAAGAAGTGAATCCTACAAAACTTTTTAATTTTCAATAAATTTCAACTAATAATAGAGAATGTATTTAAAATACTATTTACAGAGTGTGTTACTTATAACACCCATTATAATAAGACATAAATTCATTTTATGTTATTATTTCTTGATCCGTTTGTTAGAACGTCGGCTTGATTTAAAACTTATATGTACTTATTTTTCGCAAACGTTTAGTAATTCTAAGAGACATTATATAAAGAGCCATGATCATGAAATAGATGTCAAGTCTTACGTACAAAATTAGAGTACATATATAAGAAATACATCAGTAATTACAACAAAATTTCATCCTAACTACCCGCCCGTAGCTATATAACAAAATGACCTATGTCATGAAATAGAAAAAAGCGCACAAGAAGGAGGGGGTTGAATTGTGCGTTTAAAACTTTTTAAAAACAATATAAATAATTATGAAAATGTTTTCAAGCTAAGGGATAGAGAGAAAGATAACACGGAATTTTTATATTGGTTCACTCAACCTGAGCTACATCCAGTCCCTTCACCTAGAAGGTATTCACTAACCAACCTTAGGTTACAAGTATTGTTCGTGGCTTCTTCAGGCTTTACAAGGCAATCACCCTAGATTGCTCAACCCAATTATTCTTTTTCACTAAGCCTCTCCAGGCTTTCACAATACAAACAAGTGTTTTTACGAAGATATCAACTCACGTAGTGAGGATTTGAAAGATAAAGCTCAAACACTCAGAATAATTTTACAAGACTTTTTCATTATTGTCCAATGGACGCTTCTAGATAATGTTTAGAAAGCTCTTGATGTCTCGCTGAGATTGTCACAAGTTAGCACGTATCGCAATTCACTTTTTTTTCGCTTCTTCCTTGGTGTATATAGTCTTTAAGGAAAAAGATCTGTTGTGGAAGACTTGACTTCATTATACAAGGAGGGGGCGTGCAAACCATGCTTTCAGAAAGATCAGGCATGGCAGCTTTTAGTTTTGCACTAAAACAAAAAGTGCAAGACTGTGCTAACACTCTGCTTTTCTGATCATTCTTCATTCGGCTTGGCAACTTGATAAGTTGACTTGCTTTATCTGTTCTGCTGCTCTTTTGCACTAGAGTGAATCTGATTACATTCAATGCTTCAAACAATTTGAACGTTAGATCATAAGAATGGTAATATGTTAGTTTCGAGAAAAACGAACATAAATAAATTGGATGTTCAAAAAAATAAAACTTAGCCGTTTGAAGATTTGTCGTTGAAAGCTTTTGTCTGATATTTGAATTTGTTCAAAGAGACAAGATTCAGCTTCAGATGATCATCTTCAGTTTGTTCATTAGACGGTCTTCTTTAGCAAGTCTATTAGATGATCTTCTTTAGCACGTCTATTGGACAGTCTTCTTTAGCACATCTATTAGACGGTCTTCTTTAGCACGTCTACTGGACGATCCACATAAGAGTAGCTTGTTTGTTGTGACAAGATTAGTCCTTAGGCAGAAACCTGAACATTAATAAGTTTGTTATCTTCAAAACTTTGAGAGTTTAGACGCTTCTACGTCTTTGGTTCCAACATGTCAAAGCAGTATAGGTCTATACTAGGCTATCCCATCCTATAACATCTACAAAAGTCATACATAGAATCGCCTTCGTTGAAGTCCTCAAAGTCCATCTGCTCATACCACGATCGTATATGAAAAGAAATAAACAAGAAAGGAGTGAGGTTTTATAAAAGCCTCATTCGTTTTCTTAATAGGTTGCAAACAATAAATTAAACAACTAATTGGGGAATTCCTAAGGTCTGACCTATGTTATTACGACTCAATCTCCACCTTTACCAGACGTAAGGATTCATACCTATCTTTGATGATTTACTTTAACCATCAGAAATCATTGGGAAGCGATTGGAGTTCGTATAATCCCTCACAAGGTATAGACATCTATGTCATAATCATCATCCTCAAGGAAAGGGCCACACACCCATCAGGGATATACACTACACCAATCATGGTGATGCTGAGCAGGTGTCAGGGTTACCAAGTCAGTTTACGTGATTTATCCTGGCTCAGGGCGCTATCCTGACCATTGGGACGTTCACAACTCAGTACCTTTACCCTCAAGACCCCAACAATGGTCCTTACCTTTCATCCCGCAATGTACCAACTGTTACTTCCCAGACACCGAAACTCATGCTTCTCAACATGATCCTAACTCAACCGGGGAGTTTTCTATGACTTTATTTCTAAGTTTCTAGGCATACTCTCTGGGTAATCCAGCAGAGTTTCAGAATCACTCTTCACAGAGATATTCATCCATCATTTATAATAATTTAGAAAATTTTCAACTAAGAAATATAGCAAGAAAAATGTCATCACTTAAAGTTGCATATAAAAATTCATTTTCACACATACCTATTTTTTAAAAATAAATTTTCAATTTAATTTCTTTGATTTGTCCTTATCCTTTTCTAAATTTTTAAATTAGACTATTTTAAAGGAAAAGTTCTTAACCCATAATTACGGAAAAAATAAAAAAATAAAGTTTGAAAGAATTGTGAATTAAAACGTGTGTTTTATTTACTAGTGTAGGCATTTTATTTTATTGACAAAAACATTTATTAGAAGGGCTTTGTTGAACAAAACTTCCATTTTTTAGACATAAGTTAACAAAAGATTAGATGTTAAGACTATTTAATTTATACAAGAAAACTTTTTATTTCTAAAAACTTTCACTAGTTCAGCTAGAAGCCCATTTAATTCAATTGGCTCAAAACTTTGTTTCTTAAATTAGTTTCATAAAAGTTAAGGGAAAATTTTTCTTTAAATTTTTCTACTAATTCTAAGATTCATTTTTACTAAGTTAAACCAAATAAGTAATTGTCAAATACTTAAATTAATAAAAGAATTTATTTTTCTTAACCTATTTTTTTAAAAAAGGGCCGCAAGCCTTTTATGTAAAACAACCAAAAGCTTTTTCATTTTCCCACTTTGAAATTTTGGATATTTCATAAAAATCAAAATTTCAACTTTTGTAGAAATTTAATCCTCCTTCTACAAATTTTATTTCAAGTGCTGCAAGACCATAAACTAGAACTAAATTAATTACTTGTATAAAAATAATTTCAATGATAATTTAAAATAATATGATAATAAATTCTAATGAAGTACCAACAAAATAAAGGCAATATAAAAAAAAATAACAACGGAACAATAAAGTAAATAACAAGAGTTAAATGAACAAAAAGGAAATAGTAATAACTTAAATGGAAAAATATAAATGACAAGAAATTAAAATGGACAATAAGGTAAATAGCATAAATATAAATGACAATAAAATGTAAAAAGCTAAGGGTTTTGGGGGAAAACCACTCCAAAATCATCTACATAAATAAAAACAATAACAAGAGCAAAAAAATAAATAACATCAAATTGAATATCATTAAAGTAAAGCAAGAAATTAAAATGAACAAGAAAGTAAATAATTACTTATATATATATATATAGTAGGATTAATATAATAATACGGGTTTAAGGGATAACCCAACACACACACCCATTAAGAAAACAAAAATTAGAGGCTTAAACCTCACTCCCCCTTTACCTCAAATAAGTAGCTTGTTGGTGAAATATGAAAGAGGAAAAGAAGGTTTAAGACTTAAACTAATATGGTTTGGCTAAATGGGTAGTGTTTGAAGGTGAAGAAAAAAATATTAAGGCTTGATAATGGAGAAAGGAGATTCGTCCAGCAAAACCAGTAGAAAGAGGGGTCAGATTTTTGAAGTGGGAGTGACTACTAGTGAAGTTTGTAGGGTGGGTTTTTATAGAAGAAAAATTGTGTAATTTTGATTTAATTTTCTTTAACTAAACTTATATATAAAAAAATTAAAACTGCACTCCTTTCCCACATAAGTTGGAACCAACGTACAAATAAGTAATTACGGGGCAGCAATTTTTTACTATGGTAACATCTAACAAAATAGTTTTGTTTTAATTTTTTTTTATACCAAATTATAAAGAAACAATTAACAATGTACCCCCCCCCCCCTCTCCCAACCAGCTGCAGTTGATGTGAAAATGAAGCAGAGAAGGGGCTACTGAATCCAGCGTGAGAATGGAGCAAATAAGGGGCAACCATTGTTGACTTGTAATTGTACATGTGTTAGTTACGGTAAAAATGATAAAATATTAGTTTATGGTAAATAATTAGATTAAATTATTGGGTTAGTTTTAATTAATTCTGACCACACCATGCATTCACATATATTTTTATAAGCCTAAGAAAAAATTTCAGATTTTTCTCATGTATATATTATTTATAATAAATTTTTCACTAAAAGGGGCATTTATTAAGCTAATAAATCAAGTTTTTATCAAATAATTATATTTTTCGTTTTTTCACCATTTTTCCCTCAAAATAAAATTTTTATAATTAAAATATATTCAATATAAATTTTTCAAAATATTTTGAGGTTAAAAAGTCTCCTATTGACTTTCACAGTCTGTTAAGGGTATATCAGTCATTTCACAAAAACTGTCTTAAAAATTTCTAAAAAATTTATAAAATTATTATTAATTATTTTGAATATAAATATGGTTTAAAAAAAAATTTAAACCTCTCTAGCTAATTTTTATTATTTTATCCTATAAAGCAAGTTTTTAGGGACGAATCAGTTGTTTTATCGCTTTCGGGCCTTAACCCAATAAAATAAAATAAAAATCTAAATTAGATAGAACTTGCTAATATGAATATAATAGTGAGAATTATACCCTTGAGATTCCCATTTGATTTTTCACAGTTAATCACAGAATAATTAGAAAAACAAACGAGTAAGTTAAAGTGGGGGTGTTATATTATTGGTATTTTTATCCTTTCACGCTTGTGTCCTAATTCTCATAGTAATTGAGATATGTGCGATCATTGGTAAGTACTTTTTTAAATACACTCATTAATATTAATTGAAATTTATTAAAAATTATTAAATTAGGAGTGAGATTTGTTAAATAAAAAGTTAAATTTGTATAATTTTGTAATTCTCGATAAATTTCAACAAATAATAAAAAGAGAATATTTCTCATGCTAGTAAATGCCTTTTTTTCTAAATCAAGTCACAAGGAAAAAAGTCCAAGTTCAAATGCACTTACTTATTGACAATTTCTAGATGTTCATAAGCATATAAAACAAAACAATGAATTGGAAATCAACAATTCCGTAACCCCTGGTATAGATCTACAGTATGACTGTTAGGGGTGTAAGCAGGTTGGGATCGACTCACAAACCCGACCCAACCCAATTATATTTCAATGGGTTGGGTTAGGTTTATTTTAATAGACCAAATTAAGATTGGGTTGAGTCATGGGTTGATGCTTTCCCAACCGACTTATTATTTTATTGATAAAAAAATAAATTATTATAATATTTACATATCTACATAGTAAAGGTGAATCATTTTATTTGATAGTTACTTTGAGTTTTAGTTTGTTTATTTTTATTATGTAATTCAAATAATTATCAGAGTAGTTTGGGACATATACAATATTATTCCATTTGAGACATGTATTGTATTTTTCTTGTGAGTGTTAGATTTGTGTGGTTAGACTTGTATTTCAAATTAAACATGCATTGGATGAATTGAAATAATTAGGTTTTTTTTTCTCTTTTTTTGAATTTTATTATTTTTGCTGAATTTTTTTGGATATATAAATTATATTAATATTTTAGTTATTTGACCCGATTACCCAACCCGATTAAGGTTAGTTTAAGTCACTTAAAAAAAAAAAATAGAAACCTAACCCAACCCAACCTGATTATGTTTAATTAGGTTTGGTCTTAAATGAAGTCGAACCTGACCTAATCCGAGCTACTTACACCCTTAATGACTGTGAAAAAAATAAAATGAGAGCTATTATTCTAACTCTTTTTGTTCTTTTCACCTCCTACTTTTTAAAAAAAGAGTGAAATTACTCTTTTAACCTTGCCTATGTTTTACCCTTCTCCCACCCAACTTCCCACTACCCTTTGAATCATTTCTCTTTTCTTCCTCTAGCATAACTGAGTTCACTCCACCACCTCACACCTCAGTTCATTTCCTCCTTCTCCTTCTCCCCATCTGCATCTCACTCTCACTGTCCCTTACCCATCGCCTTATCGCCACCACACTTTTTCGAAGTCCCCACGCTTCACGACAACAGTCTCCATCGTCATAGGTAAGCTTCCCCCCCCCCCCCCTTTTTTACTTCAAGATCTAACAAAATTGTGATTTCGTTGATATTGATACACAATGAAATTGCAATTCCACTATGTATCTTTGCAAGATACATAACGGAATCACGATTTTGTTATGTATCTTGCCTAGATACAAAACAGAATTATGATTCCGTTATGTATCTTGTAATTTTTAATTTTTTCTCTTTATTTATTTAATTGATTTAAATTAGATGTTTATTGGTTGTTGACTAATTGTGAGATTTGCGTAATAGAGCGAAGTTGGAATACATTTTTTTTTTAATGAAGTTAACATACCAAATATATGGGGGAATATGATTATAGTAAGTGAGGATGCTTTTTAGCATTCCATAAAAGCAAGTGACCATGCTTTGGAAGATCCTATATAATCCAATGAGAAGTATGTCATAGAGACGTTGGGTATGAACCCACATGAAATGTTTCCAAATTATAGTGAATTTTTCACTATTACAGAGGTATATTGATTAATTAATTCTTCAAGGTTGAAATATTGTTTGATATTTTTTATGCTTTTGAACTAATAAAGGATTATTGGATATAGGTTTTTGTAGAATATGATGATTTGTTGAAATGGGTTCGATGAATTGGGAGAATTGTTATTCTCATAGAACAATCGGAGACAGGACTAAGGAAGACATTTGTCTTATTGTCTTGTGAGATGGAGGAAAGTATAAACAATACAAAGACATGTTAACCTACAAGTCCACCAAAACCAAAAAATGTGATTGTCCTTTTAAATTGAAAGGGAAGTTTGTCAAAGGCATTATGGAGACTTCTTTTTATTTGTGAATTTCATAACCACGATGTAGCTAAGACATTGTTGAGCCATGCATATGCAGTTCGATTGAGTAGTGAAGAAAAATCTCTGCTAGATGAAATAACCAAAAACATGGTGAAGCTTAGTCAGATTTTGCTAACAATCAAAAGCCAAGCCAAGACGAATGTCAGTGCTATTAAAACCATATATAATGCACGACAAGAATATCGTTGACATCAAAGGGGTTTAAGAACTAAAATGTAACTTCAAATGAAGTTGATGGAATGTGATGATATGTCTACTATTACAAAAAGGTTGATACTGAAGATGTTGTCAGAGATATATTGTGGTCACATCCAAATTCCATCAAGCTTTTAAATACATTTTCCATTGTGTTGATTATTGATTCCACTTACAAGACAAATAAATATCAGCTTCCATTACTAGAGATTGTTGGTATTACTTGTATTGAGATGACTTTTTTTGTGACATTTGCTTATTTGGAATCTAAACGGATAGATAACTTTACATGGGCATTAACTAAAGTAAAAGATTGTTTGTAAAAGATGATGTCTTGACCTAAGTTATTATCATTGACAGGGAGCTTGCTTTGATGACTGCATTGCAAGATGTTTTTCCAAATTCAACAAACTTGTTATGTCAATTTCATATTGCTAAAAATGTCAGAGCAAAATGCAAGATGTATGTGAGTTCTGCTGAGGAATGGGATAAGGTGTTAGATGCTTAGAATGGGTTAATGTTATGTCCTGATGAATGTGTATAAACAACGCTTGACAAGCTTTGAGGAGATGTGTTCACGCTTTCCTTTCTTCATTGATTAGGTCAAAAATATATGGTTGATACCTCATAAGGAAAAGTTTGTCACAGCATGGACAAATTAGGTGATGCATCTAGGTACTACAACAACTAATAGGTATTTGTATTAACTTGTTTATTGACTTGACATATGTCATATGTTATTTATAACACTATGCTTTTGTTGGCAAATGCATATGTTTCCTAATAGGGTTTAGGACACACATGCAAGATTAAAGAGGTTACTTCAAGATAGCATGGGAGACTTGTATAGTTCTTGGGATGCAATGATTAATATGCTTATATTGCAAAACACTGAAATAAAAGCATCATTTCAAAAGAGCATCAATCTAGTGGAACATAGGTTTAATAACAGATTCTACCAGAAGCTATGAGGGTTTGTATCAATAGAAGTGCAGAACCTGATGTTTGATGAGTATAAACGTGTTGACATTGTTGGTGCTAATAGTTATGCTTGTGGCTGCACACTTAGAATTACTCATAGACTACCTTGTGCGTTTGAACTTGCTAGATATAGCAATATGTTTGGTTTCATTCTACTACAGTCCATTCATGTGCATTGGATGAGGTTGTCACTTTCTACAAATGAAATGACTCATTGTTGGGGGGGACTTATTGCTTATACAGGAGGTTGATATATTGTTAAATTGGTTTTCGAAACTTGATGTGTCTTGAAAATCACATTGAAGACTAAAGTCCATGAACTAGCATTTATAGATACCACTTTCAATGTGTCCTCCTATAGGGAAGGTACAAATGAAGGGAGCACCAAAGTATGCGAAATCCACTAAATGTTTTCCTTCGATATGGGAGTGAGTTGATGCAATGCACAAGATTGTAGATAGCTCATCACCTCCTATCGTGCCTCACAAAGTTTCCCCATGACACTAAATGAAAAAAAGGTGTGCCATTATTAAATGAATTTCTAGATGAGTTGCATGAATATATTGTCCATATTGTTGATGTGAGATCAAATAGAAATTGCAGTTACTAAGCAATTGTAGCTTTGCTAGGTAAGGGTGAAGAGTCTTGGCCCCCTAATTTGTGATGATTTGATTCGGGAACTTTAGTGGTGGCACGTTGAATATGTCGAGCTCTTTGGTACAAAAAAACGAGTGATTGAACTTAAGACCTCTTTGTATGTTGACTAGCACACAGTAGTAAGTCATGATAAGTAGATGTCCATTCTCGATATGGGTTATGTTATTGCTAGTTGGTATAATATTGTGTTGGTTCACTTATCCAGGCTGCAAAGCTAGACATTTTTTCCACTTAGGAGTTGATCGTCACTTACTGGACATCACTGGCTTATTGCTATTGGATTTGTTCACGGTTGTCACTTTGTGCAAGTATACATTTTTTAGTTATTCTATTATTTAGCATTGTAAGTGTGTTAATGTATTTTCTAACTTTATAGAATTGTGTCTTTTTCTAGGTTTATTTAAAGGATATAGCTCCCCTACCTCTTATCTCACCACAATGGCATAGATACTATAATAATGACGCTCATTCATGGCAAAATCCATACTTACATCGCATACAACATTTCAATTCCTTATTTATATCTATAGGAGATGAATATGTAGTAGATATTATTAGACACTCATTTTAATCAAATGAATATGTAGTAGATCATTTACTTTGTTAGACAAACTTATTTTATGATGATCAATGTAATAGTATTGATTTATATTTCAATGGGTTGATATTGATTGTCATCTCGTTTTTTGTCTGGTTGTCTCTTATATGTAATCTACAATATGTGTCTGATATGCCATCTACAATTTGTTAAAATAAATAATAGAAATGCATTTTTGTTATGTATTTATGTATAACACACAATGGAAACATGATTCCGTCAAAGGGTATTTTTAGAAAAAAAATACCAAACACAAGTTAGGGTAAAAAAAGTGAGAAGGGGATGGGAATAGTTGGGTTCGAAGGAAGTGAGGAAAGAAAAACAAAACGAGAAAAGCATGGTTCGTTGCTAGGATGCTGAAACCTTATTTTCTTTTAGTAAGCATTAAAAACAAATATTGAAGGAGCAAGCATGCAGAATAAGTAATTTTACCAAAACTAATAGCACAGTTTCAATTGCAAACATTAGAAAATCTACAATCCACAGTAAGTTTAAGAAAGAGAATAAAGAGCAAGCATTGTTCATCACTCATTAATTTAGCTCCTTAATTCATTATATGTCCTGCACTGATATGTGAAAGTGTGTCAATTTTTGTAACTTTCATTCATTTCTTTTCTCCTTTTTGAGTAATGAAAATATCTGAGTTTCCATTGAGACATATCATTTGCTTCATTCACTTTACAACTTCCATTATAAATCAAGTCACCAATACCTTTTTCATGCCACCCCATTCATAAGCAAAACAATATTCTAACCTTAGAATCCACTCTGCCTACAAATATTCCCTTTTAGTATATGCCCAAATGGATCTGCATCAAAGACAGTTGACATATTATAGGCATTATATTTGAATCATACAAGTCCTCAAGCTTCTATGACTATTAACAAGTTTTACAAATCTCTCACGTGTTTCTCTTTTGTATTTCAAAAAATCAAAGCGTAAGGTAGATATGTAAATGGCTTTACAAGTTCTTGATCATTGACTATTTAGGACATAAGTTATACATGAGTAATATTATGCCCCATGACGAATACTTTTATGTGTACATAAAGACCAAAGCAAACATCAAAATGGTACCTTCAAAAAACAGCAAGAATTACTGCTTCTCTTCATGTGCATTGACTCCTCTTGTTTTGGATTTCAATTGATCAACAGGAACAAAAATATCATATGTGCTTTCTTTGTCTCCTACCTTCTTCTTTAGATGATCATCAATGCCATTGTAATCCAAATCCTTCAAAATGGAAGGAACTTGCTTACCATCCTTGCCATACACTGTTCCCATTTCCATGTCAAATTTATGTTTTGAACTTATGAAACCTCTTTCAAGACCTGAAGTATAGGATTCATCTTGAACATCGTCCTCTATCGTAACCCATTCTCTAAAATTGACCAATTTACTTGGGACCTTAGCACAGGAAAGTTCTTTGAAGTTTGCCAATATTCCTTTTGTGAATGGATTTTCCTTCTTATCATAGCGGTACCGAAAATTCTCATAAGTTGTCTATAACAAAAGAAAATGTCAAAAACAATAAGTGTAATACTTATAATACATCATGTGGTACTTTACATGATAAGACACACATAGGAGTCTAATTTAAAGGCACATATATACTAAACAATAAAGATGGACCCTAAAATTTGTGTTATAAGAAATTTTCATATAAAAGGTTTCATCTCTAACTTCATTTTTCATATCTTCACAACACTTTCCAAGGAAGCAGCAAGAACCTATTCAAGGATTTGATTCCATTTGCTGGAAATTTAGAAATCTCCCTCCCAATATATAGGATTTAACAACAAACATTGTTCAAAGAAAACAATCTCTAGAATATATGGTCTACCAAATTTACTATTTATAACTCAATTTAATTTATATACAGCATCAGTGTAATAGACATGCATCCAATTAGAATCTACCTTATTATCACATCATATTAATGAATAGAATGATGTAGTAAGGTAGTCAAATCTTATTAGATGTTCATGTAAAAATGATAATGTATATAAATTAAACTCTATAACTAATGACCAATTCTAAACTTTCCTAATAATGAACCAATGATAACTAAAAGTCTCACAAACACATACAAAAAGTAACCAACTTATAGATGTTGCTCTTATTAAAGTCCAACCATTTCTTATAGAAGTAAACAATATAGAGCATTAGAAAAAGAAAAGAGAATACCTGGTTGGTGGAAATCAAATAAAGATGGAAAACTGTTAGCCCTCCAACAAACCAAATAGCTATGAAGCAATATACAATAAGAGTAACCGATAGGATATCATGTGACATGTTGACCCACAATCTACCATTTTGCCGAAGAAGGTTAACCCAAGAAAATGCAAACACATATATACACAACAAGGTTGATGATGATATGAACAATATGAAGAATGGGTAGTTACGCTGAAAAAACATAAAGACAAGGAACAAAGTTAGGTTCTGCTGAAGAAGGGAGGGAAAAGATAAAGATAAGTGGACTTTGAAGTTCACTATCAATTGTGTAAATGAGTTTAATAAAATAAAAGATGTATATAAATTTATCAATATAATATGAACAAATGTAAAGAAGAAAAACAAAAGGACTTCTAATCATATGTTAAAGGTCACTTGTCTATCCATAGGCTCTGAAGTAATGAAACTAGCCTAACACTCCAACTAAATTGACAAAAGGAGGAAAAACTATGTACATCATTGTAATGTCATTTATGTTTTAATATATTTTTCATAGTAAGAAAAATGAGATACATGCAAACAAATAAAAGTTTAATTTGATTTGATTTTCATGCACTATTTTGTAAAGAATTTTACACCATTAATCAATTAGAAATCAACCTAGATGTGAGTTTATAGGTAATTATTATAAAAGTCAACAAACATACTATACATGTCAATTTGTGATTGGATAACATTGTAAAAAAAAATTTACACTATCAATATATTCTAATTAAATTATGTAAAATAATTATCATAAAAGTCAACATTCTTATACCATTCATGGCAAACTATTATTGAATGACTATAAAAATCCTTTTCACTATCAATGTATTCTAATTAAGTTCAATAAATAATATGTAATATAATAAGAAGATGAAAAAGACCAAAAATAAATAAATCCTTTTTCAATTGTACAATATTGTAGAGAAGTTAGATAACTTATACTTACTAATCCAATACACTGACCAACCCAAGGGCAATGATGATCAAACTTTTGCACACAATTATTGCAGATAGAGCAATGGGAAGCACGCGGTGGACGATATAGCAAGCAAGTATCACAGAATTTCACCTTCACTGTGTAGCCATTGACTACCACATCCTTCACTCTTGGCAACTTCAGATTTGGGGCCCTATTATTTACCCATTCTATGGATGGTGTGCTTATGTCTAATGGTTCATCTGATTCAGGTGGGTGTGCATTCCTGGGGATAATTCCTGGATCTCTACCAGATGTCATGAAGAGAAAAATAAAATCCTGTGGCAACCAATAAAATGTCATGCTTAAAATATCATCACCATGCCAAGTACTTGTTATTGAAAAGGAAACCTTTCAACTTTACCAACCAAAATTGTGAGAGTCATTCCTCCAATCAGTATAGGGTTGCTAAAGTGAGGATCTTCTTCCTTTAATGATAATAGCATTCTTATGCAGAATGTTATTGCAGGACCTCCAATCAGGAATGACGTTAGAAAAAGAGATGATGCATCCTGACCGAAGACTAATCTTCCACCACATAGAAATTTCTGACATGAAAAAAAAATCTCAAAAATCAGTTTATATGATGATACACTTAACCTCTAAAGTCTAAGGCCTTATACACTAGATCCTAAATAGATAATTCTAGCAGTCATCCTTCAGAGATCATGCATCCCATTATCAAAATCACAATTCATTAAGAATGCTCCACAATCTACATGAATGAAAAGGAGTAAATATACTTTTTTTCCTAAAAGATGTTGCTTTAGTCCTCAAAATTCCATCAATTTATACCTGAAGTTGTCAACTTGTTAACAATATCACTTTGTTGAAGTTTTCAAGTTACTATTAAGTTCATCCTTTGGAGATAAATTTATATTGACGGAAACTTTTAAGACTAAGCAACAAATTGCATATATTTACTCAAATGAAAGTCATGAATATTCTTCACTAAGATGGATAAATCTCATATCTATAAGAATATGTAAAGGGAATACCAATTTTTGGTGTACACTTTTGTTTAAGATGTTTTTACCCTTCATTTATCTTTATAACTACACAATATATTCGAAGCCCCTAAAAAAATATAGGCAAGTACCTTAACAACCTCACCATTCATCATAGTGTATTACATTGTCTTCATAAAACTACACAATTCCAAGCTAGTAGTCAACTCAACCTTTTCAATGGTTCAATAATTCTAGGGGGAAATGTGAAATGGAAACTATACATATATAAATTTTTTAAATAATACATGAATGTCTAAAGACAACAGCATTAATTGGCACTCTACTAACATATATGTGATTACCACATGCACTCCACAAATATCCCTCTGCTTCATCATTTCAAAAAAATGATTGTCTAATTCTACCCTAAACATGAAAAACCTATTACAAAAAGGGCATTTTCTTATTTTACACTAAAGGTTGGGAATATTCTTATAAGCATTAAAAAAATGAATGTCACCGTAATAACCACCTTCATCTTTATTTGCTAAGGAAAGTAAATCTCCAACCTTCCTAACTTCATATGATATGCTGCATGCATATCTAATTTTTTTTATTCTAAAATTAACATAAACACATCAATGTCCTCTATAGTAGATAATTGCAAACATCAGTTCTATTAGTCCTTTCTTTTTTTCTTTTTTTTTGGTTTTTAGCAAATTAGAGTATGCCAATGTCCCTCTCATCCCATATGTAACTAAACTTTTCAGTGTGCCCTCCACCTGATAAATAACCAGAGTTCAATACACTTCTACCTACTAGTAAGGAACTTTAACATCTAAAATGGTTCAATCATTTCCAAGGAACAAGTTTCAGACCAATCTCTGGATTTGCATTAACTAATCCTCTCACACTAAAACATACATCTTGCACTAATTCAAATCTCCTCAAAAACCTTTTTTTTTTCTTAATGCTGATCAAGCACAGCAAAATCTCCTCTAAGGAATTGCTCCACTCACCCACAAAAACTAAAAATTCTACGAAATAAGAACAAGGGCACAAATTTATTTTTATATTTTATCAAATAACACATATCTTCATTTCAAGCCTCGTAAGATATCATTTTTCACCCCTAAAGCATAAGATATTTTGCATGGAGCCTCTACCATCTAATAACCTAAAAAAAACACAAAAAAGGTTAAAACAAATGAATTTTTTCACTATCCTTATCATTTATTCTTCCCTTCTAAACATCTGCACAAGAACCAATACGTTTTATGGAACCAATATAGCCAAAGTTTTGATTTTGATCGAAGAAAAACATTAAACAACATAAATACTAAAAAGGTCTACAAAAATTTTTGAAAAGAAAGAAGAAGTGTACATTGTTTCCTTTCCACACTTGGTAGAGCCTTCTTTTGACATTAGAAGGTTCCACTGAGGTGGCCACGGAAGGGGAAGGAGAGGCCAAGTTGTTATTTTTGGGGCAAGAGTTGTTGTTGGTGAACATAATGGCCTATGATAATATTGAGTCTCCGTTGTTGTTGCAATGATCACCTTTGCTATTAAAAACCCACATACATGTGTTCTATTATGTCAGGTTAAGATTTTTGCTTTGTCTTTTTTAATTATTGTCCCTCACCGCGAGATCAATTAGCCGTGGTAGGGGAACAACAAGAAGGGAATTGAATTTCCCTTCTCACATTCCTCTCTTTCTTTCTTACAATCTCATTTTCCCACACCCTTTGGCCTCTCTCTCCCTCTCTCTCTCTTCTCCCCATGAAACCAGCACTGCTTTAACGAATTTTCAAATTCCGCCGATCTTTTCGCGAGTACCAACTATTTTAGAAAACATCGTAACTAAATCCTATATGGTAAGAATTGTGTTTTGTAAGAGTAAGTGGTAAACTAGAAATGACTTGGCATTCATGTTCCTATTTTTTTGTTAGTGACAAACATTTGAAACATTTATCACCCTTGCATCATCATAAAACCCCTGATAGTTGAGAAATTATTACATGATCCATGGTGTCGACAAATTTTAACCTAACATATAACCAAGGTTTATTAACTTTTTCTTATAAATTAAAAATCTCAGCTATATATCACAAAAAGATTTGTTGAAACTATGGCATAGTGGTGCTCCTAAACCATTATAAATAAATGTATATAATATAATTTGGAGATTTCACAAAAAAAAATTGGAGATATTAGAAATGTTTAAAAAAATATTAGATTAAATTATAAAATTAAATAGTTGTAAAACTTTTGTAGAAATAGAAAAATTATAAGGTTTAAATGTAGAAAATACATATTTGCAAAAATTTAGGAGACAAACATTTGTTAAAATATTGTGGATGAGTTGATCTAAAATGCAATTAATGTATATCTTAGAAATTAAAGTATATCCTAGAAATTATTGTGATAGGTTAGTGGAAATTCAAAAAAAATAGAATATATAATCTTTTCACGTGATTTATAGTTATAATTGCCCTTTTCAAATGTGAGTTGATGTTGTAATATTTACAAATAATAAAATATAAAATTAATTTTAAAAAAAATCATTTACCATCAAATAATAATAAATTATAACTCACTAAGGTCAACCTAGTAATGGGGGGGTTTGGGTAGTTTACATAAAGACTTAAGTTTAAACCTTGTTGCCGTCAATGTACACCAAATAATAATAATAATAATAATAATAAATTATGCCTTTTTTAAAGGAGGAGGGAGGTCAAAAGATATGTTTAAAAAATAATTGTGTGGCACTTTGATGAAAAATATATTTTTTTTGAAAAAGCAATCAATTATCAATTATATTATTATAAAAGAAGGTTTTGTCACGTAAGTAGAGGTCACATGGCAGCACTACATTCATTCTTTTTTCGTTGAACTGTAGTTAAAATTTTATTTTATTCTTTTATTGCATGAAAATACATAATTATAATAATTAAGGTGATTACGATTTATATATATTTCAATTCAAATTAATTAAGGTGATTACAACTAATATATTGGGGATTCTTTCTATTTTTATTTAATTGGAGGTTTTTTCTATGTTTGTATACCAACAACTCAAAATTGAAGGCCTCCCATATGTCCACCTTCTCTAATTTCTTACTTTGATATGTTTAAGGCAACGTATTATGACATGAAAAGGGTAAGCTCCAAGTCTACTGTGTTGACCTTATAAATTATTGTTTCTATTATTCTCTCATTCTATCTGATTTACAATATTGTTCCTTCTTTGTGTTTAGGACATATTTTGCTAACATTGGAAAACATATGCAATGAATCTTTTTTATTATTCTCAATTTTTTTTATTTTTGTGTTTTATTTTCAACTTTTGTGGTAATCTCTCACTTTTTTTATTACATTCTTAAATCATTTTAAAATTTATGTGTATTATGTAACCTTTATTCTTTGTGTTTGAGACAAATTTTGGCTGGTGATGAAAATGGTAAGCAATGAATCAATTTTCTTGTTCTTCATTTTTTTTCTTATTTTTTGTGTTTCCTTTTCAACTTTTGTGGTAATCTCTCACTTTTTTGATTGTATTCTTAAACCGTATTAAAATATACATGTTTTATCTCCAATTGATATATAATGGATTTGATTGTCACAATCTTGCTTATGCTTGCGTTGTATTGTTTTTGTAGCTCTAGCTTATTGTATTTTTTTTATAACATTGTTCCACATCTACTTTAATGGATGAAGGAGAAAGAATTGTTCAACTTTGTATTTCAAATAAAGATCAAGCAAAATTTAGATTTCATATTTGTTATTTAAAATATTATGTACATATTCAATTTCATAGTTGTAGGGAACACAAGTTGTGTATTTACCTTCTGATTTTGAGAATTATAAATTGAAAATTATAATTTCAAATTATGTAATCACAATCATGTTAATTAAATTGTATTTTTTTTTTAAATAAACCTATATGTGCATTCTCTTTATTTGTTACTTATATTTTTATTTAATTTCTTATTTAGTTATGTTGATAAATTTGGTCCAAAAAATTTCAAGTTTCAAATTAAATTATTTATAAAGTAATATAAAGTAAAAAAAAAACTCTTATTAAATACTAATTTTTTATATACCAAAATATCATTTGGGATTCTTCCTGCTTTTACATATCATCAAATCAAAATTTCTTAATGTAACTAATGTAATTAATATTAAACTAAAAATAGTGCACAAATGAAATTAGACAAGTATGTTCCAAATTCTTATCTTTTTAATTATCATTGCATTGGCTTCAATAGTTTATATGGGATAAAATTGTTTGTGATTCTTTCTACTTTTATATAGAAAAACATCGTTTGGGTGTCTTTTGGTATTTGTATACCAAAATTTATGCTTTTGTACACTAAAATTTTGTTTGATATTTTCATGAATTTATATACCAATAAATCAAAATCAATTAATACAATTAAAGTAATTACTATTAAATAGAAAATAGTACATAAAAAAATAAAGCAAGCAATGTTTCATATTCTTATCTTTTCAATTATTATTGCATCAGTTTTATTGGGTTTATATGAGATACAAACTATTTGGGATTATCTTTTGCTTTTATATACTAAAATTTTGGCTTTTATATATTGAAATATTGTTCAAGATTCTTTCTACTTTTATATACTAACAAAATATAATTGATTAAATAATTAATGTAATTAGTAGTAAACAAGAAACAATGCACAAATAAAAACAACCAAACAACGTTTTAGACTTTTATATTTTCCATCATTATTGCAACAATTTCAAATTTTCAATAAGTTTATATTACAAATAATAATTTTAAAGAAGTATTTTTATTTTAGCGACCATGAATGTGGTCCTTATTTCAATCACTAAATTTGTTTCAGGAACCAGCTTTATTATTATTTAATTATTTCTAATTTTTGACCTGCCTTTTGATTATTAACAGCAAATAAAAATATTGGTCACACGTAAATGTGAACACTAAAAGTATAAAAAATGTACAATATAAAGAAAACTGAAAAATATGAATCTCAGTAAAATATTACATATGTAGTACATAGTGATTAAAATAAGAAATACAAAGCACTAATAAATTAATAGAAAAAATGTGCATTGTCATAAAATAAAATAAAAATGAATACAACAATCAAGTAGATGGTGCAATGTCACCAATGTGGTCATCCTAAGCATCGTTAATAGGGTGCTCAGGGTTTTTTTCTATGATGCGAAGTAGACGAGGGGTGGTATAATAGGAGGCTAGATTTGTAGGTCTTGTAATATATATTGCATTGTCTCGCTCAGCTGCTAATGACCATACCTTAACTCCGCAACCTTTGCCTTTACCTAAGTCTCCTTCATTTTCTTTGCAATGAGCTTGACATTCAATCTTTCAATCATCCTTTATATCTCTTGTAGCTACCTTGGATTGATCACCATCGCCTAGGTCTCAGTAAACTGAGTAGATGATGAGCAAACGAACCCTATATATGTGTTCCTTATTGTTCCTACCTTAGACAACCTCCAAATATATAGTGTTGTTGTAGACAAAGGTAGAAAAATAGGACCCTAAAGCATAAATGCCTTTTTATTATGCATGTTCCTAGAATTCTCAACTTTATTAATATCTTTCTTGCAAAATAAAGTTGAATATCATTTTTTTACAATTATTAACACATAATAAACTATAAATTACATTCAACAAAGTAGAAAAGTTAAATTTATAGAAACCCCACGAGTCTTGTCGTTAACCCATGCTCTAGACTTCAGTTTCTTCGTCTTTTCCACTAACTCCCAAGCACTCAAAGGTAGGTGAAGTTTCTAAGCCTACATAAATTTAAACATGAGTTAAACTTGTAATATATCCAATCTATCATATTGACTTTAAATCAATTAAATATAAACTAAAATGAAATAAACTTACCATTCTGTCAAAGTGAGTTGCATCAAATACAAAGCCCACAAATGTAAGCTGGTGTGCTTCTCTATCTATAACCTGATTCTACTTAGTAATGGAGTTACACTCATGGAAATCCTCAAAAGTCCGGTGTTGCTCCAAGGCTTCCTAAGTATGAGGTGGAATCCACTTTGCCTTGTCTTGATCCTTTCTAATCTTGTTCATGACATTTTTCATAATGTAAGAACCTCTATGCCCGATACTGGTTGTGGTGGCTCAATCATGTTACAAGTCCTATTTACTTTCTTTAACTATACTCAATCCAAACAGACTTTAGAAGAAGAGTTACTAAACCATCAAATAAAAATTGTTTTTAAGGTATAATGATGTTATATCCAATTTTATACTCAATGACATAAACATATTTAAAACATATACATCTTATGATTAATACCAATCGAATTGACTCCTATAATTTCACTTAATGACTTTCTTAACCACTTTGACTATCTAAGGTATACTCTCACGTATAGTATTTTCTTCTCACTAATAGTGTTCTTTTCATAGCATTTAAGGATTGTTTTTTCTATACAAACATTAATTTTTTTTCCTTGTACTTGGTCTGTAATCAAGTATAACATTACAATTCTAATATGAGAATCACTTTCTATCCATGTCACACTTCCACTAAAAACAACACTTGAAAAGTAATAGATTTATTTTTCCTCCTCCAATAATTCTTGGCTAAGTCTTTACAACTTTATTAGTTTAAAACCTAATACTTCAAACATGATAATTTACCATCTTCCTCATGACATACAACCTGTAATATTAAGAAACTAATCACCCACAAACACATTCTCTTAACCATGAATAGAATCACTGGATGGTTCTTCCTAAATCTATAGCAACTAACAATTTATAACTGGATAATTCATTTGATTGTGAGAATATTAAGAGATAAAGTTTATTAAGAATCCACTTGAGATGTTATTTTTCCCACATTGAGTCCTACTCAAGATCTATCATAAATTCAAAATTTTTATTCATGAATTCACTTCTATCTTCTTCATATAATAGTTCCTTATTTATATCAAAAGTAACAGTATTAATTAAATAATAGCTTTTCATATAATAATGACAATCTAGTGTTATGATAATCACTATTGCAAACATAGGTTGTTACATTAGGGCTTTTAAATTGGTTATGTGAGAATTGATTTAAAATAAATGGTGGCATTTTTGTAATTATGTGCAATTTTTTTGAATTAGTGTTGTTTAAACCAATATAGAATCAATATTTTGGATTGGTTAGTTTTTTAAACCAATTTTTTAAAAAAAAACCTAAAATCTTTGTTCAACTTTGAAACCACCATTTTCATTCACATTTGTGCCCCACTTTGTTCAAACTACCTCTTAACTCCCCCTTTCTCACTTGCACTCCCATCTATGTTTGAAATCACTCACAACTCCCTCATTTCCATTCGTACTTGAGGTAAATGCATTCACATTCTTCTTCTTTGAACTTCTAACTTCATTTTTTTCCTTCTTTGACACGTATTTTCATTCACAGGTACGAAACACATTTTCTACTTCGAAAATGCAATTCATTTGCACTAGGTTCACAGGTGCCAAATGCAGTCTTCCATTAAAGATACCAAAAGCATCTTCCATTGTGTTGGTACTAGACGTAGCTTCATAAATGCATTTTTATGCATTTCGAGTTCGAAAACATGTTTTGATTGTTTGGGCATTTAATGTGTTTTAAAAAATGAATGCATTTTTGTTCTCTATTTACAGGTTGGTCCTTAATTTTGTTTTGTGAATTAAGTGTTAAGGTTGGTATGAAGCTATAATAGAATCACATCACACTAAGGTAAGTTTTGCTTTACTTGTTTATGGTATTATTTATGAATATGTATTTTTATGCTCACTAAATGTTTATGTGCTTGGATAGTCAAGAAATTTGTCTTGGTATTTTACTGTTTATGGGTGCTAAATTGGCGTATACTTAGTTTGGAAAAAAAAAAGTTGAGCACTTTGTGTGTGGGTGTTGGATCATGAGATGAAAAAAAAAGTGATGGTTCTAATTTTTTGTTCATATAATGGGAGTGGAAAGCTTTGGACATAGGTGTTGTTGAACTTGGGAGGAAATTTTGTACAATGACATTTTTTAATCAATGATACCATTATGCTGCTCGATTGTTTCATGTGGTTACCATCGAGTTAACTAATATGTTTCTCTTATTTAAATTTCCATTAGTATTTAAATTGATGTTAAATGGTTATATGACTTATTGTGATTTATCAAAGGTGGTAAATTAAATAATTAGAACTATGAAATCTTAGATTGAAAATTTGAAATTTGTTATGAACTATATTGACAGGTTAACCATTGGTATTATGATTGAATACCAATAAATAGGTATATGGGAAAGTACCAGATTACAAAGCAAACACTTTCGAATTTTTTGTAAAAATTGTGAAACCTTAGTTTAAATGTATGCATTAGCTTGTGTGTTTAATTATATGCTTTATAATCAAGTTATGCATTATGAGTGAAACTTAGTTTCCTATTTGAGATTTAATACAATGATTAAAGTACTAATTATTGTATTGAATCTTGAATTGTTTGATCGGATAGTTAGAAATTTATTTTTTTATACTTGATTAACACGTAGAGGTTAAGTCTCATCTTAAATTTGATGAAATTTCGGTTTAATGCATTTTGTGTTATTCTCTGGGTGCATACTTGATTGTGGTAGATTTGATCTCACCATTTTCTTTTCATGTACTTAGATAACAATGCAAAATGCTACTGAAATTTTGTCAAATTTAAGATATGAGACTAAACATGTCCATATTAATCAAGTTTAAAAAATTGTTCTCCTGAATGGGATAAGATCACACCTTATATAAAAAAAAATGAGATTTACATGCATGAAGATATGTTTTGTGTATCACAATACAAGGTTATAGATCGTAGTTGGATTAATTCTAGAAACACAACTGATGAGTATGAGAATGGAGTGGAAAAGTTTCTCAATTTTGCTAAAAGAAAGCTTCCTAATAGTGGTGGGTTCTTCTATTGTCATTGTGTTAATTGTTTGAATGAGAAATGACTACAAGTTGAGAAAATACAGAAACATATTCTTTGTGATAGGTTTTGCAAAAGTAATACATCATGGATATGCATGGGGAATTGTTAGACATGCCAAGTGTGTCTCAAATGGAGGAAGTTAATGTAGATACAAAGATTGACTAAAGGATATGATCCGTGATATTAGACTAGAGTCTTTTCAGCAAGTACATGTGTATGATAATTTGTGCAGTGATGCAGATAACCCTTTGTATCCGGGATGCACTAATTTCACATAATTGTTAGCGGTGTTAAGATTGGTTAATTTGAAGGTAAGAAGTGGGTGGACGGATAAAAGCTTCACCGAATTGCTTGAGTTGTTGAAAGACATACTTCTACAAGGTAACACATTGCTGAATCATAACTATGAGGCGAAGAAGATATTGTGTCTGATGGGTATAGAGTATATGAAAATACATGTGTGCGCAAAAGATTGCATATTATACAAGAAAAAGTAGGAAAATATGTATGATCAAGTGCCCCAGGTGTGGGATATCACGGTACAAAGTGAAGGATAATGATTGTAATAGTGACGAGAGCATAAAGGAAGGTCCTCCTACAAAGGTATTATGATATCTTCCAATAATTTCAAGGTTGAAGTGATTGATAGTTAATGCAAATCACCTTAGATGACATGTAGATGAAAGGAAATGCGATGGACAACTTCGACATTCAGGGAAGAAAATTGATATTTTGTTTCCAGATTTCAACAGTAAGCTAAGAAACCTTAGGCTTGAACTTGCTATAAATAGAATGAATTAGTATGGTAACTTAAGTAGTAAGCATAGTTCATGGCATGTTTTACTAGTAATTTACAACCTACCTCTTTGGTTGTGTACAAAGCGCAAATACATTATGTTATTTATGATGATTTTGAGCCGAAGACAGTCAGGAAATGACATAGATGTTTATTTAAGTCCCTTAATTGAAGACTTAAGAATGTTGTGGGAGGAAGGCGGCGATGTGTTTAATGGGTATTCCAAGGAGTTATTTAAGTTGCATGTCATGTTATTTTGCATCATTAATGACTTTCCAACATATGAAAACTTGTGTAGATATAGTGCTAAAAGGCATAAAGCATGCCCTATATGTGAAAAAGGCACATGCTACCATTAACTGCAACATGGACGGAAGAGAGTTTACCTTGAACATTGAAGATTTCTTAGACCTAATCCCCTATATTGTAGATTGAAGAAAGCTTTTAATGGATGCTAGGAGAATGAGAATGCTCCAACATCTTTAACTAGAGAGCAAGTTTATGAATAGGTGAGGGATTTAGATGTGAAGTTTAGAAAGACCCAAAAGCAGCTTACAAAGAAAACATATGGAAGAAAAGGCCAGTGTTCTTTGATCTGTCATACTAAAGCATACTTAATGTGAGACACTATATTGATGTGATGCATGTGGAGAAAAATGTGTGTGACGGTGTAATCGAAATGCTTCTCAACATTCAGGGTAAGACGAAAGATGGTGTGAATGCTCATCTAGATTTGGTTGCCATGGGTATACGAGAATAGTTGGCTCCACAATATCATGGTAAGCGAACATATTTGCCATTAACGTGTCATACTCTGTTAAAAAAAAAAAAAAAGAAGTCTCTATGAGTGTCTACTAGGTGTCAAAGTGCCACAGGGTTACTCTTCAAATGTTAAAAGGCTTATCTCAATGAAAGATCTCAAATTAGTTGGCTTAAAGTCTCATAATTTCCAGTCTTGATGCAATAGCTACTATCAATGGCCATTTGTGACATTTTGCTTTAAAATGTTAGACATGCCATAACTCGGTTGTGTTTATTCTTTAATACTATATGTAGCAAAGTCACTAGCCCTTAAAAGTTGGATGAGCTGGAAAATAAGGCTGCTATTATCTTGTGCCAATTAGAGATGTATTTTCTTCCTTCATTTTTCGACATCATGGTTAACTTAATTGTGCATCTTGTAAGGGAGATTAGATTGTGTGGCCCTATTTATTTAAGGTAGATGTATCTAGTTGAGCAATACATGAAGATCTTGAAAGAATATGTGAAGAATTCTATTAAGTCACGGGACGATTTTATAACCTTCAAATGTTTTGATAATAACAAACAGTTAATAAATGTGTTTTTACACAATCGTCTGGTCATCCGTAATATGTTTGTGAGCAACCATTTGATAATTTAAGCTCATATCGTCTTTATCTTTCTTTTAGATAAATTTAGTAACTAACAACTTTCAGACGATAATCTAAATGATCTACACATCAATCAGAGCATAAACTACCTCAATATGTATGAAGCCTACATACCAACTCTCGAGGAAAGTTATCTTTATGCGAAAAAGAAGGAATATACGTGCGGATGTCAGAACAGGAAAGCATGTATGACTACTGCTACAAGATTGAGTATGAGAATAGTAAAGATAAGCAGACTGTTTTATTTTATCAAAGTGACAAGTTGGTGATAGGCATTAAATGCTGCATTTAATACTCTAACGACTTTTTTCAATAGACGAAGGTTGTCTCCTGCAAGCACTTACAGCGGATACTTTTGGAGAAGCCTATATATAGAAGAAGAGACCTTAATCTCAGGACTGACGAATCATAAAATCTTTAACTGTTGGAAAGTTCTCATTGTGTAATCTTTATATACTCTACGTGTAAAACATTTCTTTTGTACTTCATTGTAACTCACAATTAACCTTTTTCTCAAAGAAATTGGTGGAAGCCTGAAAAGGCCTTGATTCAAAGAATATTTGGGCTTCTTGCTTGGAGAGGCAAGTTAAAAACTACTTGGGTTGAGCTTGAAGAGGCTTGTTGAAAGAATACTTGTAACTTGGATAAGTTAGTGGAACTTGGTAGTTGCTAAGAATTGGACGTAGTCTTTAGGGTGAGATGAACCAGTATAACTCCTGTGTCCATTCCAGTTTCTTTTTCAGCACTTGTCTTTCTTTCAAAACGTTTTTAATTGAAAAACCCTATTGTCTTATCCTTCAGATGATACGTCATTGAAAAAAAGGTTTTTCGAAAATTTGCAATAACACAATTCAACCCCTCTTCTTGTGTTATCTTTGTGTTTTACAATTTGGTGTCAAAGCTCAGCCTTTAAGGGTTGAGCACCTTAACAATTGTTAAAGGAAAAGAGCTACATGGCAAACCTTGAAGGACATTTCATTCTTAAAGGAGCCTTATTGTCAAGGCCTCCAGCCTTTAATAGAGAAGATTATGTGTATTGGAAAGACATAATGGAGATGTACATCAAGTCCACTCATTATAGCATCTGGAGAATCATAACACATGGCGATCTCATTGTAGCAAAGCCAGAAAATGAGTACAATCAAGATGACTTCAACATGATACAACAAAATGCAAAGGCTAAGTATATTATAACTTGTGCCTTATCCAAAACTGAATATAATAAATTTTACAACTGCAAAATTGCAAAAGAAATGTGGGATGCTATACGCATAACGCATGAAGGCACAGAAGATGTTCATCTTAGAAGAGCAACCATTCTTCAAAGACACTATGAGATGTTCACCATGAAAGAGACAGAAACCATTGATGAGATGTTTGGAAGATTTCAAACAATTCTAAATGGACTTTAGAGTGTGTTGAGTTCTCCAAGGCTCAGAACAATTTCAAAATCCTAGATAGTTTTCCAAAACTGTGAGAACCTAAGGCTATAACCATAGCTAAAGCAAGGGATATGAAGACTTTAACTCTAGATGATTTACTGGGAGCTCTAAGAGTCCACGAAGTTCATCTCTTCAAAAGAGATAAAGTCAAAAATAATGATTCAATTGCTCTAAAAAGTGGAGAATCAAGTCAAAGAGCAAACGAAAAGACTAAGACGAAAGCCAGGAACAAAGCCCTAAAGGTTCAGTCTGATTAATCTGATAGCTCAGATGAAAGCTCTAACTGCTCAACAGACGATGAGATCTCTCTCATAACCAAGAAATTCAAAAAAATGCTCAAGAAGAAAGGAATATTTAAGCAATCCTCCAAAAAGAAGGACACTAGATACAGAAAGCCTCCTCAAGAAGAAAACAACGAAATCATCTGTTTTGAGTGCAAAAAGCCTGAACACATTAAGGCTGAATGCCCCAAACTAAAAAGAGGATGGAGCTCAAAGAAAAAGAATAAGAAGAAGAATCTTCTAGCTACCTGGGAAGACCTGGACTGCAGCAGTAGCAGTTCAGATGATGAAAAGGCTAATATCTGTCTCATGGCAGACTTTGAGGAAGTAATGTTTGAGGTAAACTCTATCTTTAATAACTTTCTACATGAGTCTGATGGTAGTGAATCTAAGTTTGATGACGAAGATATGTCATATAACACTCTTCTTGCCAATTTTCACATGATTGCTCTTGAGTATTAGAAATATAAAGAAAAATGTCAAGAAGCAATTTCAGAAAATGAAATACTCAAGAAAGATCTGAAGAGAATGCATAAGAGCCAAGTCTCAGATCCTGAGAAGATAATGTTTCTTTCTAAAGTTGACAGACTAAAGAAAGAGGTCATTAGACTGAAACATGATCTAGCCAAATTTGTTGATGGATCTTCAAAACTTCAAATGATTTTAAAACATAGAAGACCTCTATCTGACAGATCTAGCATAGGATTTGTAGAAGACAAAAACTCTAAACCATCATCTTCTAAATCTTATTCAACCTTCTGTAACTTTTGTGGTAAATCTGGACACTTATTCCAAAGATGTCAACACAAGAGGAAACAAAGGTCAAATAAGATCATTGGGACTAACACAAAAGGACCCAAAAGTATTTGGATACCAAAATCTAAAATAATTCCTGTTGTAGATATCCTTAATAGGAAAAAGGAGGGATTCATTCTGGTACTTGGACAGTGGATGCTCACGTCACATGATGGGAGAAAGGTCTACGTTCCTAGACCTCCAACCACATGAAGGAACAGTCTCCTTTGGTGGAAGTGGAAAAGGAAAAATCAATGGTATAGGTAAAGTTAGTAAGCCTCCTTTTCCATCTATAGATAATGTCTTATATGTTGAAGGATTAAAGTATAACCTGCTTAGCATAAGTCAATTTTGTGACAATGGGTTTATTGTGTCCTTTAACAAGGAATCATGGATAGTCAAAAGAAATGATGAATCTATTCTTTTGACTGCCAAAAGACATAACAATCTGTATAAGATTGAGTTTGAAGATCTGAACAAACAAAATGTTACTTGCTTAATGACCAAAGAAGATGAAAAATGGATTTGGCATAAAAAGCTCGGGCATATCAATTTAAAACATATTTCAAAATTATATAAAAAGAGCTTAGTAAAAGGATTACCTAAGATTTTTTGGAAAACTCATCTTCTTTGTGAAGCATGTTAGAAAGGGAAATAAATCAAAACCTCTTTTAAATCCAAAGATGTTGTTTCCACTTCTAGACCCTTAGAACTATTGCATATGGATTTGTTTGGACCTACAAAGACTCTTAGTCTTGGTAGGAAAAAGTATGGCTTTGTCATCATTGACGACTATACTAGATACACATGGGTATACTTCCTAGCTCACAAACATGAATCTTTCAATGTGTTTGTAATATTTTGTAAACGTGTTCAAAATGAAAAAAGTTTTTGTATTACTGTAATTAGAAGTGACCGTGGAACTGAATTTGATAATGCTGAGTTCAAATCCTTCTGTGAAAAGAATGATATTTTCCACACTTCAACAAAATGGGATAGTTGAAAGGAGAAATAGAACTCTACAAGAGATGGCAAGAACCATGTTCTACGAAAATTCAATTCCTAAGTACTTCTGGGTAGAAGCTATAAATACAGTTTGTTATGTTCAAAACAGAATATTGATTAGACCAATAATTAAAAAGACTCCTTATGAATTGTGAAGAGTTAAAAGACCCAACATTTCATACTTTCACCCTTTCAAATGTAAGTGTTACATTCTCAACACTAGAGATCAATTAAGAAAATTTGACTCTAAGGTTAATAAAGGCATTTTTATAGGATATTCAGATACATCAAAAGCCTTTAGAGTGTTTAACTTTAGAACTTCTGTTGTAGAAGAATCTATCCATGTTAAATTCAATGATACACTAACCCCTAATAAAAGACTATCAGACTTGGAAGAAGATTTTGCAGATTTACAGATAGGATTGTCTAATCAAACAAGAATAGACGAAGTAAAAGAATCAAAAGATACTTCTCAACAACAACAAACCAACAATCAAACAAAGGGATCTTATAAGGACTGGAAGTTCGTTACATATGATCCACAAGATCAGATTATTGGAGAACAGACTGAAGGAGTTAAGACAAGGTCATCACTAAAGAATCAAGCATCTTGCGCCCTAGTCTCAAAACTTGAACCTAAGACGATAGAAGAAGCATTGACAAACGATGACTGGGTAATAACTATGCAAGAAGAATTACATCAATTCACAAGAAATGATGTTTGGATTCTTGTTCCTAAACCAGAACATAAGAGCATCATTGGAACAAGATGGGTATTCCGCAACAAGCTGGATGAAAATGGAAAGGTAATCAGAAATAAAGCAAGGTTAGTGGCTCAAGGTTACAATCAACAAGAAGGTATAAACTTCACTAAAACTTTTGCTCCTATTGCTAGATTAGAAGCTATTAGAATTATACTTGCCTTTGTCGCTCATAAAAACATTAAACTTTTTCAAATGGATATCAAAAGTGCCTTTTTAAACGGTTTTATTGAGGAAGAAGTCTATGTTACACAACCTCCTAGTTTTGAGGATCCAATCTTCACAGACCATGTTTTTAAACTCAAAAAGGCTCTGTATGATTTTAAACAAGCACCTTGTGCTTGGTATGACAAACTGAGCAGTTTTCTTATTGCAAATGGGTTTATGAGAGGCAAAGTGGACACAACTCTTTTTAGAAAGGAATCTAACAGAGATTTCATTATTGTTCAAATTTATGTAGATGATATAATTTTTGGAGCTACTAATGAAACTCTATGTAAGGATTTCTCATATTTGATGTAGAGTGAATTTGAAATGAGTATGATGGGAGAATTAAAATTCTTCCTTGGTCTACAAGTTAAACAAGAAAAGAAGGGTATATACATTTATAAGCAAAAATACACAAAAGAATTACTTAAAAAGTATAAGATGAATGAGTCAAAATCTATGAGCACACCAATGCATCCGTTTGTCATCATGACAAAGGATTAATCAAGTAAACTAGTAGACCAAACTGCCTATAGAGGTATGATCGGCTCACTCCTTTATTTAACTGCTAGTAGACCAAACATCATGCATAGCATTTGCTTATGTGCTAGATTTTAATATGATCCTAGAGAGTCTCATTTGAAAGCTATTAAAAGGATTTTTAACTATCTTGTTAGTACCTCTAACCTAAGTTTATTCTATGAGAAAAACAAATATTTTAGGTTAGTAGGATATTGTGATGCAGACTATATTGGTGATAAACTTGAAAGAAAAAGCACAAGTGGTGAATGTCACTTCATCGGACCATGTCTTATATCTTGGACCAGCAAGAAGAATAAATCCATTACATTATCTACTGCTGAAGCAAAATATGTATCTGTTGCTAGCTGCTGCTCACAACTCTTATGAGTAAAGTATCAACTTAAAGATTACTCTAGCTTTGAGCATAACATTCCTGTGTTATGTGATAACACTAGTGCAATCAATCTATCTAAAAACCCTATTCAACATTCCAAAGCAAAACATATAGATATAAGACATCACTTTATTCATGATTATGTTCAAAAAGGTGTCTTTCATATCAAGTTCATTGATACAGACCATCAATGGGCTGATGTCTTTACAAAAGCTTTGCTTGAAGAACGTTTTAACTTCATTTTAGAAAACTTACACATGAAATTATTGTAAAAGTAAAACGTCTTACATGCATCGTCTTGATCAATCATCTGAGTTTTGTCTTACTCTATATCGTCTTACATTTTATTATATTTAGTCTTACTGACACGTTCATCTTTGAATATGAAAAGTTTTTAATCTATTAGTTTGGTATTTCCCCTCATGATTACTCTCGATAACCTCCCTAGAAACGTGCGTCGTCTCCTCTGCCACATCAAGTTGTCATTAATGCATGTCTTTTTAGTACTTACAAAACTTTTCTTTTATTCAAAATATCTACTTTCTCTTTCTCTTTACACTCTCTGAAAACTCTTTAAACTCTCTAAACGAAAACTCCCTCCCTTGTTTTTGCTCTCAAAACTCCTAATCTCTCAAACCTACACAAATGGCCACCCAGAAACAACTTGTCCCCATGGAGAGATTCCTAGAAGGTGACTTTATTGCTGGAAAATGGATCGACTTGCAGAAGCTTGAAGAAGAAGGATTCCCTCTGCGAATGTATATCAAAATTGTTGGATGGGAAGCATTTGTACAGAAACGAACCACCTGGTACCACGCGTCGTACGCCTACTTCTGGGCTTCTGCGTCTGAAGCAATGATACCATCACTGAAACCGTCGACAATCAGATCATCATCATCTCCATTAACACCATTACTACAACGTCTAAATGTAAGGAAGAAGGTGATGTTTTTACTGAAGACTGGGAGAAGGTTGTCACCCCAGAGATTGTCGACCAAGCACTATATGGAAAACCAAGGCCACAAACCAACAATAAAGATGTTCTGAAGAGGTTTCTATACTCTTCGAACATGAAGCCAGAATGCAGACTCATTCACAATGTCCTGCTACACATTATCCTACCAAGGAAAAGCCCAAATGATAATGTTTCATCAAAAGACCGATTTTGCATTTACAAGATGTTAACCAGTCAGAAGGTAAACCTTCCAACACTTATTTTGGATAACTGGCGATCCTGTCTAGCCAAGTCCAAGGAAAGTGCAAAAAGCAAACAGAAGCATCCCATTCCATACGTCATGCTCTTTACCGAGATCATTCGTTTGGCTGGCATGAACAAAGCTAAATGGGAGAAGAAAAAGCAAGGTTCTGAGATTGACGTATCAATCATTAGGAAGATGAGGATTGCACATCTCTTCTTTGGATACGTAGCCCAACATCCTGAGTTGGCTTTGATCAAGGAAGAACCTCTTGAGGAAATTGTTGGAATTGCGTTCAAAGTGGGATCATCTGTTGACCCCTCTATTGGACAAGAATCTACCCCTTTACCACCATAGACGAAATCTCAAACTTCTCAACCACTACCTAAACAGACCAAACCCCAAAAACCAAAACTACCCATCAAAAGACCATCACAACTAGACCCTCAACCTTAACAGACCAAACCTCAAACACCATCATCTTCCCCTCATAAAAAATAAAAATCCCTAACCATTTGTCTGAGATCCAGACCAATTCCCCAACCTAATTCAGACGATGACCTATCTATCAACACCACTCTTACAACCACAAGCACAACCATCCTTGAACCTCAATCAAAACAACCACCTCCACCACCTACCACTACTGAACCCACTCCTTTTGCCCAACCTTCTAAAAAGCCATCTAAATCCAAAAAGATTCCTATCTTAAAACTCGAGCTCAAGAGGAAAAGTAGCTCAGAAGAGCCAAAGCTGAATCAGAAAGGGTTGAGAAGAAGAAGCAAGAAGAAGAAGAGAAACTAGCTGAGGAAGAACAAGAGCAGATTGAGGAAGCAGTGCTGCAATCTATTATGGAGCATTATTGCAAACAGCCACTGCAGAACCTAATGAGGAAGAGTTGTTTACTCAAGAGGATACTTTAGCTACCTCAAGAGGTAGATTACCTATATCTCTTTTCTGGAAAGTTCTTCAATCTATTTCTTTATCTCAAGTCTTCAAACATATTTCTGTAGACCTGACAGCTGCACCCAACCATGATCAGCCTACAAGGGCTATTTCCTTTATCCTGCCAGAAACAAAAGGCCAATCGTCTAAAAGAGCTGAACTTATGATAGACGAAGCCTCACCTAACCAATACAAATCAGAAACTCCTCCGTCTAAACGACTATGTATAAAACAAGTTATATACTTTGCACAAGAGCCTCGCAGTGTTGGGAAAACCAAATAATATCACCCACCAGAACCCATTGATCTAGAAGAACTTCACTATGTTATCAATTATGAACTGGGCGAAGTTAACAACCCAAGGATGTGGATGACTCTCATCACCAAAGAATGGCCACTTTTGGTGCGCTATGAGTATGTTGTGAAGATTCCCTTAATTGAAGAAGAAGCTACCCCAGCAATTTTGTACGAGCCACACATTACTCCATACATCTGGAAGGAAGGATATAGTACTCTATCAAACGCTCTCATCTTCGTCTACCCAACCTCAACCAGGACAAAATTCCCCGCTAAACGTGAAGTTTGGAGACAACGTGGGCTTTTCTACCACACCTCCCTATTTATGCTAAAATGCAACTATTCTGAGTATCTAATCATGTGCAGAACATATCACTACACGCCCAAGATCATTTATCCGTTCTACCATAGGAAGATCAAGACTTACTCCTTCGCCATCTGACCAAAAGACAGTCCAGACTTTGAAGAATGGCGGATTGGTGATGACGACTGGGAGTTAGGGAGGGTGATGAACAATTTCTTATGAGAGAAGATGCAGATCTCTTTGCAGTATGCTATCTGTGAAAGAGGGTACCCAGACCTTGAGCTAGGTTCACCTAGGCTAATGGCAACACAAATGCCACTTTTGATGAAGCCATGGACCACCTTTTGCATTTGCTACTAGAAGATATACAAGTGCCAGAATCTTTCTATGGGAAAAGGCAAAGAGCCTAAATTCAGAAGCGATCCCAAAAGGCACTTGATGATCAGACAGAGAGCTCTTTCATCTGCACAGCTGGATAAACTCAAAGGAAAGGCCACTCTTTGAAGCACAGACTGAAAAAGATTGCAAGATCATGTTAAAGTACTCAAACACTTTTCAGGTCTTACTATAGAAGAGAAGCATCTGTTAAACCATGAAGCTGCCATTCAACCAACCGGCCACTGGATACAAATCTCTCCATCTCCTTCCACCTGTACATCCACTCCTGAAAACCAACTATTAATAAACAACCCCAAGACCTACATCTTCTTCTCCTCAACCACCTTTGAAATTTTTCTACCCTGCAGCCATTTTTGGTTTTAGGGTCTTCTTATACCATATGTTTTCAATTTATGTTTTGTAGAGGAACCCGATGATGGCGCAACTACCAATTCTACACCTACACCACAATCTTCAGACGATAGACAAGCTTTCAATAAATTGAAGTAGACTGTGTAACATCTTGAAGCTAATCTGGTGAAGGAGCACAGGAAATGCAAACGAGCAGAAGTTCTGTTAACCAAGCTAGCAAAACACTTCAAGGGTGACCTCGGCTCATCATTCACACCTTCAGACTCTAATTCTTCTGATTGATGATGCCAAAAGAGGGAGATAAAAGAATGGAGAAAGAATAAAGTCTTAAAGGGAGAAAAAAAGAAGAATAAATAGACGAAAGATATCAATATTAGGGGGAGTATGAGTATAAGTATGAGTACTTATTTATATACAATGAATTTTCTTTTACGAATGAATATCGTTTAGATTTATTTAGTTATATCGTCTAGGTATATATCTCTATGGCGTTGTATCTGCTTAACTGAAGTATACCTATATGAAAAATGCTTTCTAAATTTAAATTCACTTACCCAAAAAGCTTTTTCATATAAGAATGTTTTACGAGAATTATAAATGTTTGTCATCATCAAAAAAGGGGAGATTGTTAAGTCAAATGACGAATTTATAACCCTTAAGTATTTTAATAATAACAAATAGTTAATAAATGTGTTTTTATGCAATTGTCTAGTCATCCATAATATGTTCATGAGCAACCATCTGATAATTTAAGCTCATATTGTCTTTATATTTCTTTTAGATAAATTTAGTAACTAACACCTTTCAGACGATGATCTAAACAATCTGTACATCAATCAGAGTGTAAACTATCTTGATATGTATGAAGCCTACATACCTACTCTTGAGGAAAGTTATCTTTATGCGAAAAAGAAGGAATGTGCGTGCAGATGTGAGAATAGAAAAGCATATATGACTACTACTACAAGATTGAGTATGAGAATGGTAGAGAAAAGCATACTGCTTTATCTTATCAAAGTAACAAGTTGGTGATAGGCATTAAATGCTGCATTTAATGCTCCAACAACTCTATTCAACAGACGAAGGTTGTCTCTTGCAAGCACTGACAACAGATACTTTTTGATAAGCATATATATAGAAGAAGAGACCTCAATCTCAAGACTGACAAATCATAAAATCTTTAACTGTTGGAAAGTTCTCATTGTGTAATCTTCATATACTCTGCATGTTAAACATTTCTTTTGTACTTTATTCTAAATTTGTTTGTTAAGATGTTAAACCCAGTGAGGTAACTCACAATTAACCTTTTTCTCCAATAAATTGGTGGAAGCCTGAAGAGGCCTTGATTCAAAGAATACTTGGGTTTCTTGCTTGGAGAGACAAGTTAAAGACTACTTGGGTTGAGCCTGAAGAGGCTTGTTGAAAGAATACTTGTAACTTGGATAACTTAGTGGAACTTGGTAGTTACTAAGAACTAGACGTAGTCTTTGGGGTGAGATGAACCAATATAACTCTTATGTTTATTCCACTTTCTTTGTTAGCATTTGTCTTTCTTTCAAAACATTTTTAATTGAAAAACTCTATTGTCTTATCCTTTAGATGATACGTCATTGAAAAAGGGTTTTGCGAAAATTTGCGATAACATAATTCAACCCCCCTTCTTGTGTTATCTTTGTGTTTTACAAATTCATACCATCTTGAAGCATTTATTGTTGAAAGGTAAGTTGTAGAAGAAGCTATTGAATTTTTTTTCAGAGTACATGTCACAAGCAAAAGCTGTAGGGCTTCTTAAGCCTTGTCATGAGAGAAGATGTTCAGGTAAGGGTACACGAGGTGTAAATGTTCAACTAATGCGTTGGGAGGAAGTGTTTCAAGCACACTTACATATATTGAATAACACTAATGAAGTTCAACCTTGCTTATCTGTTCACAAAAGCATTGTAAAGAAAAATAACCCTTAAATGACTGAGAAATGGCTATTGAATGAGCATAACAAAACTTTCTTAAACTAATTTAAAGAACAAGTTCTCCACGATGATACTGCTTCTGATACATTAAAATGGCTAGCACATAGGCCTAACTTTAATGTCATATGTTGGACTGGATAAGATATCAACAAGTTTTCCTTTTATACAAAGTTGCAGGATAATAAGATTACCGTGCAAAATAGTGGAGTTATGGTTGTGGCTGAGTCCATGACTTCTCTAGTTCAAAAGATAAAAATCTTGTTATGGCATCCATGTGTTACTTTGGAGTTATTGAAGAGATCTGGGAGGTTGATTACACTAAATTTAGAGTGCCTATTTTTAAATGTAAGTGGGTTGATAGTAACACTGGCTTGTAAATCGATGAATTAGGATTTACATTGGTGGACTTTGGCAAAGTGGGTTATAAGGAAGAGCCTTTGATTATGGCATACCAAGCAAAACAAGTTTTTTATGTCAATGATCTTTCTAACAAAAGGTGGTCAGTGGTTCTCCAAGAAAGAAGCATGCATGATAGTGATGAAAAAAACAAGATTCAACTAATGATCTTGTTAAGATTCCTTCTTTCTTAACACGGACACCTACTTTCATTAACAAAAATGAAGTGGATAATGTACATGCCATACATGATGATCATCACGAAGGAATATAGGAGAACATTCATACCTAACCACGTTAGTAAACAACATATTTTTATTTTATAGTTTATTCTTGTTTTTGTTATGTTTATCTTCATATTTATAAGTTATGTTTATCTTAGTATTAACATTTGATATATTGTTTTTTTGTATGAATAGGCACATGGCTAATCCATTTAGTAGCCCTTCTTCTCAAGCTACCAAAAAAAAGGTAGATGAGCCACTCAATTAAAAGACTTGACTCTTAGTTAGGCTGGTGACCCGAAGATACCGATTGAGTTTGATATTGCTATTGGGAGACCTCTTGGGCCAAATGTAATAAAATTCATCAATTTTGTAGGTGTCCTTGTTCGAAGCAAGGTTTTTATTCTTACCGAGGATTAGAATTGTGTAGAGAAAAGCTTGAAGAATCAGATTTGGCAAACTATCACAGTATTTAACTTTCACCTCTTAACTCTCTATATTGCATTTAACCATATTATTATCATACACTAACTCTTCAATTCTAATCTGTAATGTAACTCACCTATGATGTTCTAAATAATGACATCTTGACGAGGAAATTGCTTACACTTATGAGTGAGTGTTGGAAGGCATTTAAGACACAGCTCACCAGCAGATACATATATGGAGAATTGAAGGACAAATCACCTTGTGAGTAGTATGTTTTTGTTGATGAGGAGATGTGGCAAAGGTTTGTTGACAGTCAGTTGAACCCTACCTTTTAAGTTAGTTAGAAGTATATATTTTTTTATCATACACTAGCATTTTATTATTTTTTACTAAATTTAATAGTTTTTTATTTATCGTAAGAGAAAAGAAAAAAGGGATAGATGATTCAAGCAAAGAATTCCTACCCCCACAAATTGTCTCGTGGGGGCTATAAGTAGCTTGAGGAGAAGATGATGAAGGAAAAGTTGATGCAACGTTAAGCAGCAACGACATTTGATCCTCTAGGCGTTATTAATCCTCCATCACCACCGACACACTATGACAAATGGAAGAAAGCCCACATAAAAAAATTAGGCAAATATACATCTGAGGAGACACACCTTGTTGCTAAACAAATTGTAAGTAATTTTTGACTTCTAATTGTAATTGTAACAAGTTACACATTGTCTTGCACGTTTTTGAATTATATGTTGTAGGATTCTCTAATTAAATAAAGCACACAAGGTTTGTTTGTTCCTCATGGACATGAAGATATACTGACTATTGTCCTTAATTAAATTATATGTGAATTGTCACTAATTGTTTCTTAATGTAGGTCCAATTAGCAATTGTTAATTGTTTGTCCTAGGGACAATATTGTGGTCTGCTTGTGTTCATTGCATAGGAAGCCGAACAAAGAAATCAAGTAGCTAGCTAGAATTGTAAAAAAAAAAATTGTAATACATTTACTTTGTGGTTTGTATTATAAGTCTAAAACCTATGACATACTTTGCATAAACATATATTTTTTTTATCATAGAGCTATGAATGGATTTCATGTGCTGAAGGGTAGGCACTTGTCAAATAGAAAGAAGCCTGCATGGTTTTTTCCCTATGTAAGTAATTTAAAGCCCAATATTCAATTACAATTTTTAATAGTTTCTATAACTCATTATATTTAAATACAATATTCATTTGTAGGCTAATTCACAACTTGGGGGCTATGAGTATTGATATTATGTCATGAGACATATATTCAGCATAATTTCAACTAACATTGTAGATTCAAGGGATCAAATAATATACTTTTTAACAAGTTACAATAATTATGGTTTTTATAGTTGATGGGCTAATGTTTTATCTAGTGTTATTTTAACTTGTAGATATTCATCAATAAGGAACCATTGCTTGGAGAGGATATGTTAGAGATCCGCCAACATTGGGCAAATTCTTCTTTGACATTAGTAATAGTTGACATTAGATAGTTTGTTTAGAAAGTTTTTTGGTACAACAATAGTAATTTATAATTTAAATGTTTTTAAAAGTATATAAGTATGTAATGTTTTAAAAAGTAGCTTATAATTATTACTGTCTGTCTACTGCCTGTCTGTTTGCACATTACAGGGGTGGAAGGAAACAAAACAAAAGCAATATTTAAAAAAAAAATAACTTGTAGCTCAATTTTAACCATAACCAATTTAGAAATTTCTACATTAGTTTTTTTGTTACATTGGGTGAATATTCAATGTAAAAAATAGTTACTTTCAATATTTCCTGTATCTACAATTTAAAAAATAATCCAAAAAGTCATTTTTAACCAATTTAAAAAGTCTCGTCCACAATAATAGTTGTCACTAACTAGCATTTTATCTAGATATTCTCATTGAAGCCTTGAGTTCAAATGGTTTTCTCCTACCATGATACCGTATTCATATAAAAATTTCTTATAGCTAAAAGAATACAAAAGTACTAAATTGAAATATATAATACAAATTCACTCTTTCTCCTTAATTTTTCTTTTGAGATACATAAACAACTTTGCCACTAAATTCCTAATAACTTTAATAAATGTCAAATCTCAACTACGAATAGAGAACATTCAATAAAAATTATTAAAAAAACACAATAATACTAAGAAACTCCTTTATAATTATCATGGTCTTTTTCATTGCCAAATATCATTGTATTCTCCTCTCTCTCTCTTTTCTTTATTTCAAATGCCACTAATAGTCTTCACCATGAATTACTTATTTCTTCGTACTCTAACAAGTATCAAATATAAGATTAAGAAGATGACTACAATAATAAGCTTTTTATGGAACCCAAAGATAAAAGTTGGATCAAGCATTAACTGTTGGCTTCATTTCAAGATACAATACAAACCGTGTCTAATATATCAAATCTTTCTACATCCTAAATCGAGAACCTTCACATTTTAGAGTATGAATCAAGGTCTAAAATTCCATCCATTATTACTCCCAAATCTTTGTAGTTACTAGGACAAAGTTGAAAGGGATCCTTCTAGCACGTTTTATTGCTTTCGAATATACAAAAGAAAGGAGAAAAGAAAATTACAGGGTGACTCACCTTACAAGAAAGAAGAATCAAGAATATAGGGAGACTTAAAAGATTTTTAATATAGGTCCTGACTGTGAAAATGTACATAATCATAATCACAACTCTACTAAAAGTCCGTGGCTTTGTTACATGTTAAACAAAACCTAAGCTCTAAGACCAATTTGTCATGACCCAATTTGACCGTGACCGTGCACAGACTACCATCTTAGTTCAGTTGTAACATCCAAAACTCGTTTCTAGAAAATTTATAAAAAATTAATTCAAAAATAAAAATGAAGTTTTTTTGAATAAATTTTAGGACATTAGTAAAATTTTGGAAAATAATAATAATGATGATAAGGAGATAAAATAAATTTGGCCTTGAATAATTTAACTTTTTTAATAGTGAAATTTTCGCAAGCTAGTTTTAAAAAAATAATTATGAAGCAATAGTGGCCTTATTAAATTTATGAGATATGCTAGCAACACTCTTCCAAACATTCTCTTTCTAACACTCTCTTTATTATTAGCTAGAATTCATTAAAAATTACAAATTTTAGTACGTTTCATTTCTTATTTAATGAGTCTCTCTCCAAATTTAAAAATGAGACCCACCAAGATTTATAATTTCTAATAAATTTCAACTAATAGTAGAGAAAGTTTTAGAAAGAAAATGTTAGAGAAAGTGTTGCTAGCGCTCTTCTAAATTTATTTCAGCTCATCTCTCTAATTATTCTCACAAGATAAATTGGTTTAGTAGTGATTTTTTGGTATGGGTTTTAATAGTTCTTGACCTTCTTTTACATTGAGCTCACACACTTGTCCACTTTCTATATTAGGGGTTGCTATTCACACACCCTTTTTTACTCTTTGCACCCCTACCAATTTTTCAGTAATTTTTTTGACAAAAATATCCTTTACAGAAACTAGTTTTCATAATAGAAAACCATACAAAAACTAGTTTTCACATCCATATAGAAACTAGTTTCTATAATGTATTTTGACACAACTACATTACAGAAAGTAGTTTTTGTAATGTAGCTAATTTAGTTATTATATGTGCTTAATTTTGTTTTTTGATTAAATAGTTTAATAATTTATGAGTTAATAACTTGTTTAATAAAATATCCACATTATGAATGTACTTAATTTAGTTAATTTTGACGTTTATTTTTTATTTGTTTTAAATAACTTTAATAGTTGAATAATTTGATAAATAAAATATGAGATGAAGATATTAGACAAATTAAAACAAGTCAACATAGTCAAATATAATACATATGTCAATTACAAAATAATACAACTGAAATGAAATACAATGAAAAAAAATACAAAGATCATGTGCAAGTCTTTCTCTTCCTTTGACATGTACAACTGCTTTGGTGCCTGTTCGTACGACTCTCAATGCATGCACACTCCCAAGTGAAGTTTCAAGCATTAGTCACCTTAGTAACCATCCTCCGATCAAGCATGGCAAGAACTAGCTCAAAAATCCTCTCAAAACATTCCTACACAAAGGAAGATAACATAATTAAGTACCATGAAAGTGTGATTGTTGTTCAACGCATAATATATATATATATATATATATATATATATATATATATATATATATATATATATATATCACACACTTATCAAACAAGCATAAAAGTCACTCAAACTAGACTCTGCTTGGCTGCCTGTAAGGAGCTGCACAGATACTCTCAGAAGGCCTCTGAAAGGATCTCCATTACATAAATAAAAGTTAACTACATTATTTTTAAGTAATTAATTAATCATTGATAATATATATAAAAGTATTGTTAAGATACATTTCGAAAACTAGTTTCTGTCAAATTGATGACATGCATAAAAAATAACAAAAACATTGACTGGGAAAAAGTAATGGAGGAGAAAAAGTGAGATGAGAGGGGTAAAGTTTTTCAAAGGAAGCTTATGAGAGGGTAGAGGTAAGAGGGTGCATGAGAGAATGGGGGGCAGGGAAAGGAAATGGATTTTAAAAGGAGGTGTGAATAGGTGAAGCTAGTTTAGGTATTTTATAATGTCCAAAAAATTTGGGTGTGAAGAGTGAAAAAAGGGGTGCAAATAGCAATCCTTCTGTATTTTACAATTTTTGTTTAATAACCTAGTATAGCCATCCTTGGACCATTCAAAATGCATAGCCCTTTAGAATTTCTTAGGACAAAAAACCTAATATGGATCCAATGATCTAGAATTGTAAGATCATTACAACTATTGGATGGAAGGCACCAAATTGTCCTAAGTTGAGAATGTTACTCAAATGGTTAATCAAACTCAATAGGGAGTTAATTAAGTTCTTTAAAAACTTCTTCGCTAAACACTTTATAAAATTTTGGATAACATATATAAATTGAATAGAGTAAGAAAAATCATAAAAATGATTCAAGTTATAACCCAATTATCAATTTCAATAAAGAAAAACAATAATAGAATCGAAATACTCAAGTATAAAAAATAAAGGTTAGAAAAGAGTCCATCACTGATTTATACTAGTTCAATCACCAACTAATGTGACTTACATCTATTCCCCAAGCCACACTTGAAAATTTCTTCCACTGTCAATAATTAAAGTATTACAACAATTTGATCTTTTACAATCAAGAAAACCCATCTTGAATAATCCAATACCCAAGGATGCCTCATGCCTCACTCTAAATCACTCCATTACCCTAGGGATACCACACCCTAAAAAAACCACAAGGATACCACCCTTATCACAAAAGATAAAAACCAAAAGCAAAGAATCACTCTAAATAGTGAGGATAATCACACCTTAAAACACACTTTATATAACTATAGTTCGACAAGAAAGGCTCAAGAGAGTGTATAACCAATTTTAACTTGAAGCACATTATAACTATAACTTAAAAACACACTATAACTATAAATCATGCCAAATCATTTTAGCAATATCATATGCCAAATCATTTTAGTTTATTTTACATATATAGTCCACATCTATCATATTTTTATGATACATTTTTCTAAATGAGTAGAAAAGAAAGAAATATAGTCTCCTAAAATCAAAACTCAAAAGGAAGTAAAAAAAAATAAATCTGTACCCAGTATCTTGCCACTAGTTTCTTAAAACAATAATTAATTTTCCATTTCTTTTGTAGCGTGGGGTTGAGGAAGTCAAAGTAGGGGAGCACTTGTCTCGCCTAGACATTTTTATGACTGATAAGAATTTATGACATGGAAACACAAACAATCGGAGGTAATGCATGGATCGATTTTCAAAAGAACACCAGAGCCTAGGGAAAGTGCCACAGTTTATGCAATTCTGTGTGTTTCTGTAACTAGTAAAGAAGGTGACGTTGAAGGAAAGAGTTTCTTCCTTTGCTACTTCCCTACAAAAATCTAGATAATAGTAGCCTAAGACCAAAACCTTCAGTTTCAGAATATATATATATATATATAACCCTGTAAATCTACAACCATGCAGATACAGATAATAGTAATGTGCATTACTTTCCTTTAAAATGACCGCAATCATCACTTGTACTAGGGTCATATTCCTTACCAATAACAATACACGCATATGTTTCACCAAAAAAAAAAAAAAAAATACATGCATACCAGTATCTTCCTTGTTAGTTTTGAGTATGCTTTTTGAGTAATCATTACATGTAATTGTTTGTTTAAGAACTTAGCAAATCCATATGATAAATTTTAATTATAAGAACTCGCCTTAATAACTTGAATGTTGTAACCAACCAAATTATTATAACATAAAACAATACACCTTCTAAATCAAAGATTTCATCATAAACTACAGGAAGGAAATACCGGATAATACGAAGCACAACCGAATTCCATTTGTTTAATGAAACTGAGACATTGGATCAAGCAATTCCATTTGTTGAATGAAACTCTCGTAAGCCGAGGTGCTTATTGGGCTGACCCCGAATCTCGCACCCCCATTGCTGTAACCCTGAGGCAATACATAATCTCGCACTCCCATTGTAACCTCCATTTTAAACCTTGTTTGGTCTTTGACCCTGTTATTTAGGAAGCTGGAACATCTTTCGTCGTACACCACACACACGTGATCTGATTCAATTTTCCAACCTTCAAAATGTATGTACATTTTGACACTCTCCTGTTTACCTTCACCCGCACCATCACTTATAGTGATGTCAACTTCAAGTCTGCCCATGTTGCGTTGGTACTTACCAAAGGCAAAGCCAAAAATGAAGCCGAGCAGAGGAGAATGTGGAGAAGAGAGATCAATAATTATGTAATCCTTTGTTGTCTTATACTCCAACCAATCTGGAACACTGCTTCCCGGATACACATAAACGGCCTGATAAGAACGATACTGAAGATCATAATCATTGTAATTTTCAACATCATGGCGATTTGGTGTAGATAGGTGCTGGTTTGCAAATTTCATCACGTTGATTTGCGCATTCAACCCAATAGCTACTAGAGAATGTTCATCCAAGTTCAAGCAATTCCAGAACCGAACCTGTTTCTTGTTTTCCTTTAACTGTTCAACCGTCGTTGAAGGAAACAATAGTCTTCAATGATTTGCAGTCCCTGGCATTTAGGGTTTTAAGGAACGGGGGAAGCTCTGCTATTGTTTGAAGAATGCTGCAATTGCTTACCTCTAGATGTAGCAGTTGCGTGAGATTATTGAAGGATGAAGGTAACCTCTCAATGACACTTCCTTTTAGATGTAGCGATTTAAGCTTGCTTTGATGTCCAAATGATGAGGGAAGTTCTCTGACCTTCGTCCCTCCTAATCTCAGTTCTTTCATATTCCTTGATATCAGTAAGAATTCCCTAAGATTCCCGCAACCATCAAGGTTGAGACAACTTAGGCTGCATAAATGAGAATCGCTTGCGAGAATGGTAAGGGACCCGCAGCGATAAAGGTCCAATTTCTCAAGTTTGCCCAGAGAGAGAACAGATGGATGCACACCGGTCAACATAAAGCAACAGCGGAGAAGCATTGCTTCAAGATTTGTGGCTTTTGATAAATCTGGCAGCTCCTTTAACTTCTCACAACCACTGAGGTCAACTTCTTTTAAATTTACCAGATTCTGCAATAAAATAAAACAAAATGAATATATCATACGAGCTAAATTAGTTAATTTCTTATTCCTTGAATTAACCAAAAATTATAATTAACAGTAGGACACATATATTTACCTTCACTCCATCCCAAAGTTTTTCCATTCTTCCCCATAGCAATTTCAATATTACAAGTTTTTCTGCAGAAAAATTTTCTGGCAAGGATTTCAAAGGGTAGTAATCCCAATAAAGAAATCTTAGTTCAGTTGCCTGAAATTGAGGCCCTTCAGCAAGAATAAGTTGATCGTAGCAATCATAATTATCTTCACAAATTTCCAGAAATTTTAGTCTGCTCATCTTAGCAAATATGTGAGGCATCAATTTTTGCTCCTTAATTGTTGGCAAGTGTATTCGTATGCTTCTAATGGCCTCAGTAACCTGCTATCAATGTATAAGAAAAATTTTAAACATTAGCAAAAGCCATATTTATAGCAAAAAAATAAATGTTATTCACAAGATATTATTTTTAGTTAGGCTTTAACCTTGTCATTTTTCAATGCTTCATAAATGTCATTCGGGATCCCACAATCGACTGCGGCTTCCAGGTTCGCTAGACTCTCGACGAACAATCTCCCAAGCCATTTCTTGTAAAATATTATGCATAGATATAAAATTATCTTTAGAGAAAGTTATAAGAGCTTTATCTTTCAGTCTTTCTAACCCAAAAACCACTGAACTATCACTTTCACCATCCTTCAATAAAGATTTTAGATAGTCCACCTTTATCTTTGTAAGTGGTCTACAAAAGAAACATGCAAGATCTAGAAAAATTTGTTGCTCTTTGCGATCTAGATCATCATAACTCAATTTCATTACATCATAAACTTCTTGAAGAGGTATTTTTTTAAGTTGGTCTAGCTCACTTTCCCATACTTCCTTCTTTTCTTCACGAAGACGATGAGCCAACTCTTTCAAAACTAATGGAATGCCTTTGGCATAATGGATCACCCTTTTTGATAGGTCATCGTACTCCTTTGATGATCACTTTGATTAAAGGCATTCAAATTAAAAAGTTCAAGTGCTTTATGGAAACTGAGTTCTCTAAGCCGGTATATCTCATCAGCTTTGTTAGCTTTAAGCACTTGTTCATCTCTAGTTGTTACCATTATTCTACTACCTAATCCAAAATTATCAAGAGTTCCCAGTAATTTTTCTAGGTGATCTGAATCATTCACACCATCAAGAACAATAAGAACCTTCATTCGACCAATTCTCCTAACAATATCATTGGGCAAGAATTTGGTGTGTCAATTTTTACAACATTTCCTAATAGTTCAGAAAAAACTTTTTCTTTCAAAGAAATTATTTCATGTCTGCTTGATTGTTCTCTTTCATTGCCAGAAATAAACAACTTTCATATTCAGACCTTAGTTTAGTAAATACTCCTTCTGCAAGGATTGTCTTGCCAATACCGCCCATACCCCATATTCCGATAAGACGAATGTCTTTTGGCTCTTTGCGTATCAATGATTCCACATCTGCAATTTTTTCGTCAATGCCAACAAGTCCTTTCAAGTTACCCAGGGGTAGTTCACCCAACCTCCTCAGCTCAAGATTGATAATTTCTTTAACCAGCTCAGCATCAGTTCTGTACGATTCACAAAAAGAGAAAGTGTGTGTTAAAACCAATGTTGTTAATATTAACAAAGCTATTTGAAAGTTTTTTTTGGGGGGGAGGGGGGGTTTCGGCCTTAGTGGGAATTCCTTAAGAGGTTAATACTATAAATAAATAAAAAAGGGCTTTGTTAGATGTATCCAAAAATCTTTTAAAAAAGTGTCATTTAGCAATTGAATAAGTTTAACAGTCTGTTTGATAAATTTCTCCATAAACACTTATAAGAAAAATAAAATAAGAAGAAATAAAATAAGATTTTTCAAAAACTAAAATTAGTTTATGCATAAACTAATTTGTAGAAGTTCTTTTATATTAGCTTCTTCAAAAGTTTATTTTTAACTTATGGAAAAATTAATTTTAATTTATAGAGAAGTTTATTTTATTTTTTCTCTTTATTTTCTTCTCCTATAAGTGTTTATAAAAAAGTTTAGCCAAACAAACTCTAAATGTATTACATCATTGCAATTTAACCATTAAAATTAATGGACCAACAAAGCATGGTTGGTCCCATCAGAACTCTAGCATAGTGGCATTGGCTAAAACTATATGCGGAACTAATAACTAATAAGCATATATTTTGCTGAAAACAATCAATCTATTTACTATATATTAAAGGATTTAATTAAAATGTACTCAAAATGTAATTAATTGACAGTGTAAAAGATTTTATGCTAACAGTACATGCATGAAAATAAAACACTATTAAAACAAACACCTAGTTAGACAAGTGTCATTTTTCCATAAAGCCTTTTCCCACCCAAAACTCTTTTCCTTCTCTTCTATGTTTTTGTTCGGTTGTTCCACTCTTTTTTTAGCTTTTTTTCTTAGATTTCTATTATCTACATACTATTAAATACTATAAAATTAGTTTGTTCCATGTTTTTATATTGCTATTTATAAGTATTATTATTATAATTTCTTATATTGTATTATTATAATAGGAATAATATAAAAATTTAAAATACTATCTTATTTTAAATTATTTTTTAAGTAAAAATATTTTAATAATTGGTGGTCAAAATAAATATTTTACTTTTACTTACGTTAATATTTTATTATTATCTATATAAAACATTTAATTATAACTATTTATAGACTTAAATATGTTTTTAGTCTTTATAAAATGAGCGAGTTTTAATTTTAGTCCCTATAAAAAAATTAGTTTTTCATCCCTCTAAAAATTTAAATTATTAGTTTTGGTCCTTATAAAATAAGTGAATTTTAATTTTAGTCCCTATAAAATATTTTTCTTTGATTTTTATCCCTCAAAAATCTAAAATCATCATTTTTAGTCCTTAACATTAATCATTTTAAGATAGATAAATAACATTCATTTTAAAAATCTAAAAAACATTTAGAAATGTCACATGCTTACCATAGACATTAGAGAGTGTCACTTAGAATGGCTATTTGACCTTTGGTTAAACATTTAAGTAGTTACTACGTATCATGTGACAATAGGGACCAAAAACAATAATTTTATATCTTTAAGGAATGAAAACCAAAAATTTTTTTTACAAAGATCAAAATCAAAATTCATTTATTTTATAGAGACTAAAAACATATTTTAAATTTATTTTTGGCATATGCAATGTGATGTACTGGTTTTAAAAATAAAGGTTACATCCTTTTTGTAGCTTTAACCCACTAAAGTCGACCCAGGAAAGATTTAGGTAGTTTGCACAAGGTCACACATTTAAACTTTATTGTTGTCATTGTACACACACAAAATCCTTTTCAGTTTAAGCAACCACGTTGTGATAATATGGATATAACTATATAACAACTAGAAAATATTGAAAATTTATGTGGAAAAAAAGGCTTACTGAAATTTTGATGACTCAATTCCTGATAAATCAGCAGATTTATTCAAAGCATCTCTCCAGAATTGAACCTTGGTCTTATATTTTCTTCCATGCTTAGCAAATGCATTTTTGTATGTGTCAGACGATTGATGTCGTACATGTGTGGGATCTACATGGTAGAAAACAGGGATTACAATTCGTCCATATTTCTCTTTGCACTCAAGTATTTTCACAAGTTCTTCTAAACACCATCGAGAAGAAGCATAGCCTTGTGAGAATAGGACCAACGAAATGAATGATCCTTCAATTGCTCCAACAAGTGATGGCCATATTTCTTCTCCCTTCTTAAGTTTATCATCTACAAAGGCATATATTTTCTTCATGTCAAAAGCCTCAGTCAAATGGCTAAGAAACCCATCACGGATGTCCTTGCCCCTGAAGCTAACAAAAACATCATACTCTATTTGAGGAGCATTGTTGTCTGACATGGGTTTTTCCTCTACACACTTCAGTTTTCAAAATAACCAAGTAAAAAACACCCAGAGAAATAAACAAGAGACAAAGAAAAACAATATGGTGTTGGATGGAACAAGTGTAAACAGGATCTTTTTGTCCCCACACTGGAATATGTATGAGCCACAAGGTAACTGCAAAGAAAAAGAAAGTTAAAAATGAAGTGAAATCAGAGTTTATATAACAGAAACTAGATATCCACAACTTGAAATGATGAGGAAGGAGGAGGATGTTATATGAGAAATACAATACCAGCTTCTTCCTTTTCTTTGACCAAAAATGAATAATTGATGATGGAGATTATGGTAAACCAGTCATTGGCCTCGAAATCAATCAAAAAAAAAGTCATTAGCCTTGAAACCAGTCATTGGTAGACCTAAGTGATGCTTTGGGTGTTAGGGGTGCACCTATTGACTAGTAACATTTATTTCCTCCCACCCACTTTCTACTAGTAGTACTACACGCAAAAGGACATTTTCACTTGGCGAGGAACTGTTAAATACATGAATTTGAATGCCTCCAACAATTCTTCTGCTCAGTCTTTAATTCTATATATATTAATTAAAATCATGTTTTAGCGAATGAAAATCTTGGCATGATGAGACAGTCACTAAATTATTTTTTATTTTTTTTAGATCAAGAGGTATTTGGAGTTTATTTTTTACACTTAACTAATCTTTCATTCTGTCCTGTCGGCCCCTCTAAAGTAAAGTGGTATTTTCGGTTATAACTCAATGCTCAAGCCGAAAATCAAACCTCAAACTTTGGTTAAGAAGCTCAAATACCGAATCATTTGAACTAGCAAGGTAATCACCAAATTATTTTACTTCTCTTTTTCCCCTCTCTTGTGAGCAGAGGATAGAATGGGTTGTATAAGATAATTTTTTTTGTTATTAAAAGCTAAATTCTCTCTTGGAATAATTTTAATTGATTTGTTCATCTTATCATGTTAATAAATAGCTGGTAGGTACACATGGAGTTCGTTCCTTACACTTACCTTTCTTGTGCGACTAAGTCAAACCGCGTATTTAGACTATGATTGTTTCACCTGTTTGCACCCCTATTTTCCAAGATCCGTACATTTCACATTGTCGGCAGCGCGAATTGGTGTGTCAATAAGGTGCTTCGTAAATTTGTGAATTTACTCATTTGAAACTCCAATGGCCCAAACATCAGGCGTTAGGCATGCCCAATGACAACATGACAGCACATTAAAAATTTAAAACATAACCCATATTTAATTTTCATTCCCCCTTTCTCTCCTATGTTTATGGTTCTTTTTTTTCTACTCTAACCGAATCTTGGTAGCTCTAACTCAGTCATTGAATTATACATATGTTACCCTTCTTTCTTCTTTTCCTTATTTTTTTCTCATTTGTGTTTTGATATGTTTGTGTTGGCGAAATCACAAAATAATCTTGTACTTGAATTCAAAAAAGATAATCAGAAAATTGGAGTTGGTCTGTTTCATGCATTTGAGGAAATTAAAGTGGTCGATTTACTTGCATTGACCAAGAACAATCGCATAATTTCAAGTCATGGAGAAATCAACTTTTTTTTTAAAACATTGAAATTTCAAAACAAAGAGGATCAATTTAGATGTATTATAACATTATGCTAATCTTAAAAGAAAATCAATTTATTTTATGTGATTAATATAACCATGGAAGTTTGTTGATTCCACAATTTCTTTTAAGACACTTAAGTTGTAACAACTTGGTCATCTTAAAACTTTATATTACATTATACTAATCTTAAAAGAAAATCAATTTATTTTACAAGGAAAAACTAGAGACAAATACTTTCACGTTCAACATTTTTGTTTCTCTTTCTTTCCTCCTTTTTGAGATTTTTTTTTCCCTCTCACGAAATTATAAAGACAGAGTATGGTAGGAAAGATGAAATATAGATTTCCTCCACTTGATTGGTTTCTTGTTCAGAAGGATAATGTACATGATTATTTAGTATTTTTTAGAATGAAACCTGGAGCCACTATAAGGGAGCGTCATTTTTTACACTGAATTAAAATGTTGGTTGGCAATTATCTAGCGGCTAGAGAAAGAGTGTGTTTTTTCTTGAAAAGAAATGAGTGAAGAGGGCTATATGGGAGGGAGAAAGAGATAACGCTAGTTTAGAAAAAAAAAATCAAAAAAAATAAGGTAAGGGGAGTGTATAAGTGAAACAAAAATGTCTCTAGCTAGAGCTTGTCTATAGTTTGGTACAGGATATTATTTTAATATGGGAAACTTGCTTGAAATCTTTCAGAAACTTTAATACCTATGAGTATCGACTGATTTTTGTCGAACATATATGCCAAAGTAAGAGAGGAAGGGTATATATTTCGGGAGGAGAATTTAAATTATGATTCCCGTCCCTTTAGTAGATTCATCTCCGTGTGTCTTAAATTTGATGGCCATAGCAGCTCTCGATCTTTTTCCGGTGTGCCATTCTTCTTCTCATGTAAAATGAGTTTTTTTTTCTTTAGCACCATTCTCCAATGGTTTTTTAACCATGTCAAATCCCACAACCTCAACTACCACGAGTCAGGAAGAAACTTACGAAGAGTGAATTAAATAAGAGAAAGAACAAAGGCGACCTTCAATTTCTAATGTGAATTGTGGTGTCCGATGAGAATTGTACTTTAGAACATTCATGAGTATGTAGAACAAATAGCAATAGGTTAACTTACATCTAAATTGGCAATGGAAGGTTAATTCAATAAAGAGAGATATAATAGAAAGTACAATTCTTGATACATTGACATGTGAGCAAATAAGCTTACATGGCAAATAATAGTAAATTAACAACAATGTATCATTTCTTAGCCCAGGATTTATATATTATACATAGATAAATAGATTTCTCCTAGTTGATCATCATAAATTTTAAAATTCCATTACCATTTGAGTCCCTGGTCTTGAATAATAATGTTTATAGCATTATTTTTTTATTAAGTCGCCTGATTTATTTTATTATTTTTATTTTTTTCCAAACATTGTTGCTTAAACCTAATTTAAATTTAAATTTGATCACTTAATTTAATTTTTTTTTGGTAACCACCGTAATTAGGGCCTTTGGCTCCTTAGTGAGACCCTGAGGTATCCCCACAAACTTCGATTCTTTTTGGACCAACTATGGGACTAATCCTCAGTCTAGATCTTAGTCACACTTAAAGTCCCTCGTCCCTCCCCGAGGACATATCAAATTAAAAGTATTTTTCTTTTTTTACATAAATTGAATTTTAAAATTATTATAATTTTAATTAATCTTAATTTAAATTTGATTTTCAAGTTTTGAGTTTTGACACATCATCTACCCTCTTTTGGTCTTTACCTTTAATTGAACTAGTATTTCCTTTAATTAGTCTCTATTATCTACTACTTTATCCTTTAACTACTTTATAAACTACCCACTATACTCTCTCTCTCTCTCTCTCTTATTTTATTTTTATTTTTAAAAAATGAAGAGAGGCACATAGTGCCTCTCGTTCCCCTTGTACTAATAAAGATGATGTATCTTGATCCAGATGATATATTTTATAATTCTTTCTTTGATTTTAAAAGTTTATATCTCTTTAATTTATTCTTATTTAATAAAATAGATTATTCATGGTTAATAATAAAAAATTTCTATTCTCTTTATTTATTTTATTTATAAATTTTAATTAAATTTAAAAATATCCATATAATTCACAAGAAAATTATAGTAAAAAGGAACACTAAAAAATCATTAATATATTTTTTTCACACACTTTATTACTAATTAAAGTTCACGTGAATCTTACTAAATAAGATAAGAGTCTTACTCTTTATATATTAGGTCTTACACCCTATTTGATGGATCTCACATAAATCTAATCTTATATTATAAATTAGAAACACAATTTGAAGAATAGAACCCTCATTTTTTCTACTCTTTCAATTAGATATTCTCTCTCTTCTCTTTTTTGGGGGTATATTTCACATATTACTCTTGTAACTAGCTAAAAAAATTCTCTTTCTATCATCTCAAACTACTTTTTTTTAATCTTTATATGTATATTTGATCCATAACCGTTTATCTTGTGTATTGCACAAGATAAATACTAGTGATAATCATGAAATTGAAAAAAAAAAAAAACACTTAGAAATAGCAAGAGTTTTGACTCATTAAACATGTGATACATTTACATTTAGTCATACATTTTTATTCATTTTTTGTATATTTGGCCATAGTTTCTTAATAAATTGCATATTTTTATACTTCTGATTTTATTAATATTCTCTGTTTATTTTTCATGTAGGAAGGAGAAATCTCAACCCCTTAGAAGAGATAGATCAATTGGGATCAAGCATATGAAGAAAATGGAAAGTTAGAGATCCCTACATCTTCATGAAGTGCACATCACTTACAGAACATGCACAAAGAGAATTAACTAGGATGTTTTAGTTTTATATTTTATTAATTATATTTTTGGGCTTTTACTACAAACTTTTTTATAGTTTATTGTATTTTGGGTCTTTTTTAAGACCTTTTTTTATTTTTATTATGTTTTAGGCTTGCTTTTGAAATCTTACATATAAACAAGGTTTAGAAACTCTTAGGTGAAACTTTCTTTAGCCTCCATTGTGACAGCTAGGGTTTCTATTTTTTTTATTTTTCCTCTTTATATTTGTGCTCTCATGACTTCCATGAGGAGCTAAACTTTTCTCCTCATTCAAGGTTAATCGATTCAAAGATTGTGAGGTTTAAATGTTTTCTATCACTTTCTCTTTTTAATCATTTATATTTCTACTATGTTTATTATCAAATTATTATTTTGTTGATTGTGCAAAAAGAACTTGTTCAATTAATAGGGTAGTATAAAACCAATTAGGTGATGGGTATGTAATTGTCTATTAATTCTAACAATTTGTGGTAAAATAATGACCTTTGTTGCGTAGGCATATAATCTAACTTAATCGAGCTTGTGTATTTATTGGTTAAAATCGGGTATCTCTAAAACTTAATGTTGTTGATAGGATAATTCTAAGAATTTGTTTGGAGTTATCTATTAATAAAGGAAGTACTAAATGAACTTCTCTTTGTTATAAAAAAAGTAAAAAAAGATTAGTTATTAGATCTTGTTAATAACTAAAACTAATTTATTTAAAAAATAAATAACACATTTTTCAACCAATAATCGACCTTAAGAATTAAAGTTGAGATTAGACCTTAACTAAAGTTTTCTCAGAATTGGTTTTTAATCATTTTATTGTTTTGTTTGTTATTTATTTTCTAATTCTATTTTCCTACTCAACCTCGCTTTCTTTTATTCTCCTACTCCAACCTTCCTAACTTCATATGATATGCTGCCTCCATATCTAATTTTCTTATTCTAAAATTGACACAAACGCATCAATGTTCTCTATATATAGTATAGAATTGCAGACATTAGTTCTATTAGTCCTTTTTTTTTTCTTTTTAGCAAATTAGAGTATGTCAATGTCCCTCTCATCCCACGAATAACTAAATTTTCAGCATGCCCTCCACCTGATAAATAATCAAAGTTCAGTACACTTCTACCTATTGGTAACTTTAACATCTAAAATGGTTCAATCATTTCAAAGGAACAAATTTCAAACCAATCACTACTGCAAAAAATCGATTTTAGAGTAGGATTTTAGAGCAGTTCATATTCAACTGATTTAAACTAAGATGCAGTGGCATTTGTGCAATTTTAATCAAAAAAATTTAACTCGGTTTTAGTATAATCAATTTAAAAACTAATTTTTAAATCGGTTATACATGTAACCGATTTAAAAATCATGATTTTAAATCGGTTACACATGAAGCGATTTAAAAAGTTTGCTTTTTAAATCGGTTCAGTTGAAACCAATTTAAAAAGGTGTTTCCATCCACTTCATTTAGTGAAACGCGAGTCTTAAGCTAGCTAAACTCAGTCTTTGAAGCTTCATTCAAGCTTTCTCCCACCTCTTTGAGGCTCTCTCCATCTCTCCATCTCTATCCAAACTCAAGTTCGAAGCTCCCTCCATCTCATTACGAAAATGATGAGGTCCCTTACTCCCTCCCTCCCTCCCATTTCAAAAACATTGAGCTTCATCCTTCCCTCCCTACCATTTCGAAACTCCCGCTCTCCCTCCCTGCATCTCTCCACCTCTTGTGTTGGACCCCTCCATTAGTCAACGTCGCGCTCTACCTCTATTGAAGAGCAAAATCTGCATTGCATAAGGGCGATTCGGGCTTCCAGCTTGCTTCACCTGCATTCAACACCACCAAGTTCAGCATTGCATAGGTGCGAACTCCATTTTTGCAGTTTTTGTTTATGCATGTGCTATCATTATTGTGGTTTTGCAATTGAATTTTTTTGCTATGGGAAATTAATTGCTAGAGGCTATGCTTGAATATATATGTTGATGAATAGAAGAAAAATTTAGTTGATTGTACATGTATGGATTTATGAATCTTTAAGGAAAAAGCTAGAAGTATTATTTAAGTTAGTCATAACTTATATGAATATATAGTAAGGATTTTAAGTGTTGAGAATTGAATGACATAAGCTACAATCAATTGAAGTTGATTATTTTGGCTAGTACTTACCTTGATGTTGCTTAGTAATGAGATAGGATAAAAGTTTGAAATTAATTTAAGGATATGTAAGGAATTAATTTTCATAAAATGAATTATGTTTTGTTTAAAATCTAAAGCTCTAGAGTTGGTGGATTACAAGAATCAAAGAATTGGCCTTAATGTAGATTGGGAACTTGTTAGGAAATTAAAAGATAATAACATAAGTGAACTTTTATGGTAAGATACACTGTTAAGATAAAATGAGCAAAAAGGGAGAATTAGTTTAAGAGTGAATTAGTATAAGAATCTAAAATTGAATAATTAAAGTACTAAAGTTTAAGAGATTAAGAAATTTAAATGTAATGATATAGGCCATGAAAGTCGATATAAGACTTGTTGTGGATTAGATTGTCTGGTAGGTTAACTTTCGTATTGTGATTGAATACCTGTTAACAGATCTCTAGGAAAGTACCAAAATACAGAGGAAACTCTGTCAAAATTTCTATATAAATTATATTCATTATGTTCTGTGTTTAATTTTGTTGTTTTTTATTAAATTTATACATTACAAGCGAACCTTAGTTTCCCATTTAAGATTCAATACAATGATTAAAGTACTAATTGTTGTATTGAATCTTGAATTGTTCGGTTAGATAGTTTGAAAATATTCATTTTTTTATACTTGATTAATACGTAGTGGTTAAGTCTCATCTTAAATTTGATTAAATTTTGATTTAGTGCATTTCGTGTTGTGTCTCTGGGTGCATACTTGATTGTGGTGAACTTGATGTCACCACTTTCATTCGTGTACTTGGAGAACAATGTGAAATGCTGCCAAAATTTTGTCAAATTTAAGATATGAGACTAAACCTGTGCGTATTAATCAAGTATAAGAAAATGTCTTTTTGAATGGGATGGGGCGTACACCTTGTATAAAAGAGTGAGATTTACATGCATTAACATATGGTTTGTGGATCACAGAACAAAGTTATGGATCGTAGTTGGATTAATTATAGATGCACAACTGATGAGTATCATAATGGAGTGGAAGAGTTTATCCAATTTGCAGAAATAAATCTTCTAGATAGTGGTGGGTTTTTCTATTGTCCTTGTGTTAATTAATTGTTTGAATGAGCGACGACTACAAATTGAGCAAATACAGGAGCATCTTCTTTGTGATGGGTTTTGCAAGAGTTATACAACATGGAGATGACCTGGTGAATTGTTAGACATGCCGAGTGTGTCTCAAATAAAGCAAATAGATGTACCTATGGACAATCGACTAGAGGACATGATCCATGATATTAGCGAGCTCATGTGTGCGACACTTTATGCAATGATGCAAATAAGCCTATATATTTGGGGTGCACTAAATTCACACGGTTGTCAGCAGTTTAAAGATTGGTGAATGTGAAAGCAAGAAATGGGTGGAGTGATAAAAGTTTTACCGAATTACATGAGTTGTTGAACAAAATGCTTCGAAAAGATAACACGTTGCCGAGACATAACTATGAGGCAAAGAAAGTGTTGTGTCTGATGGGATTGGAATACAAAAAAATACATGTGTGCCCTAATGATTGCATATTGTACAAAAAAGAGTTTGAAGAGTTGCACAAGTATCCTAGGTGTGAGGTGTCACAGTATAAAGTAAAGGAAGATGATTGTAATAGTGATGAGAGCACAAAGGAGGGTCTCCCTGCAAAGGTGTTATGATATCTTCCAATAATTTCAAGGTTTAAGCGATTATTTGCTAATGCAAACGACACGAAGAACCTTACATGGCATGCAGATGGGAGAAAATCTGATAGATAGCTTCACCATCTTGCTGATTCTACGCAATGGAGGAAAATTGATCGTTTGTTTCTAGTCTTTGGGACTGAGGCAAGAAACCTTAGGCTTGGACTTGCTACGGATAGAATGAATCCTTATGGTAACTTATCTAGTAAGCACAAGTCATGGCTTATTCTCCTAGTTATTTACAATATGTATCCTTGGTTGTGCATGAAGTGAAAATATGTTATGTTATCTATGATGATTGCGAGCCCAAGACAACCAGGAAATGACATAGATGTCTACTTACGTCCCATGATTGAAGATTTAAGAATGCTGTGAGATGAAGGTGTTAATGTGTATGATGGCTATTGTCATGAAAATTTCATGTTGCGTGCAATGTTATTCTGTACCATCAATAACTTTTCAGCATATGGAAACTTGAGCGGGTATAGTGTTAAGGGGCATAATGGTTGCCCTATCTGTGAAGAAGACATATGATACGTACAATTTAAACATGGAAAGAAGACATTTTACATTGGACATCGAAAATTTCTCAGGCCTAATCACCCATATCGTAGACTCAAAAAAGCTTTTAATGGATGTCAGGAGGATATGTTACGCCACCTGCCTTAACTGGTGAGCAGGCTTATTAACGAGTGAAGGACATCAGTGTCAAATTTGGAAAGACCCAAAAGAAAGCTACCGAGAAAAACTTATGGAAGAAGATGTCGATTTTCTTTGATCCTCCCTACTGGTGCAATCTAGATGTTAGACATTGTCTAGATGTAATGCATGTTGAGAAAAATGTTTATGATAGTGTAATTGGCACTCTTCTAAACATTAAAGGCAAGACAAAGGATGGTTTGAATGCTTGTCAAGATCTGGTTGAGATGAGTATATGCCTCCAATTAGGTCTGCAGTTAGTGGGTAAGCAGACATATTTTCCCCAAGCATGCCATACCTTGTCAAGAGAAGAAAAAAACAAGTTTTTGTAAGTGTCCACAAGGTGTGAAAGTGCCACAAGGATACTCTTCAAATATCAAGAGCCTTGTGTCAATAAAAGATCTGAAATTAGTTGAGCTAAAGTCTCATGATTACCACATCTTGATGTAACAACTCCTACCAATGGCTATTCGTGACATATTGCCTAAAAAATTTAGACATGCCATTACGCGACTATGCTTATTCTTCAATGTCATATGCAGCAAAGTCATAGACCCTCTGAAATTGGATGAGTTGGAAAATGAAGCTGCTATTATATTATACTCATTGGAGATGTATTTTCCTCCATCATTTTTTGACATCATGGTTCACTTTAGTTTGCATCTGGTCAAGGAGATTAGAATGTGTGGCCCTATTTATTTAAGGTGGATATATCCTGTTGAACGATATATGAAGATCTTGAAAGGGTACGTTAAGAATCCATATCGTCCAGAAGCATCTATTGTTGAGAGGTACATTACTAAAGAAGCCATTGAGTTTTGTATAGAATACTTGTCACAAGCTTAACCTGAAGAGCTTCCTAAATCTCGTCATGAGGGAATATGTTCGGGTAAGGGTACTCGAGGTGTAAACGTTAAATCAATGCGTCGGGAGGAAGTTTTGCAAGCACACTTGTATATATTGAATAACACCGATGAAGCTGAACCTTACTTTTCTACTCACAAAAACATTGTTAAGAAAAAGAATCCTCAAATGCCTGAGAAATGGCAGTTGAATGAGCATAACAAAACATTCTTAAACTGGTTTCAAGAACAAGTTTTGAATGATGATAATGCTTTTGACACATTAAAATGGCTAGCATAGGGGCCTAACTTTTATATCATATGTTAGACTGGTTACGATATCAACAAGTTTTCCTTCTATACAAATTCGTTGGATGACAAGAGTACTGTGCAAAACAATGGGGTTATGGTCGTGGCTGAGTCCATGTACTTTTCTAGTTCAAAAGATAAAAATCCCGTTATGGCATCCATGTGTTACTTTGGAGTTATTGAAGACATATGGAAGGTTGACTACACTAAATTTAGAGTCCCTGTTTTTAAATGTAAGTGGGTTGACAGTAACACCAGTGTGCAAAATGATGAATTAGGGTTTACATTGGTGGATCTTAGCAAGGTAGGTTACAAGGAAGAGCCTTTCGTTATGGCATACCAAGTAAAACAAGGTTTTTATGTCAGTGATCCTTCTAATAAGAAATGGTCAGTGGTTCTCTAAGGAAGAAGCATGTATGGTAGTGATGAAAAACAATATTCAAATGTTGATCTTGTTGAGATTCTTTCTTTCTTAACACGGATGCCTACTATTATTGACGAGAATGAAGTGGATGATGTACATGCCACACATGATAATCATCACAAAAGAATATGGGAAAACATACGTACTTGACAACATTAGTAACTAACTTATGTTTATCTTATTGTTTATTCTTATTTTCGTTATCTTTTTTATTTTATTGTTTTTTTTTTCGATCATAATGTTTATCTTTGGAAATGACAAGTTTTATGAATGTTGATACTGATATGCATTTCTTGTTTTCCTTTTGTAAACAAGCACATGGTTGATTCTTCTAGTAACCTATCTTATGAGTCTACAAAAAAAAAAGTAAATAAGGTACACGGTTAAAGGAGTTGACTCTCAACTGAGCTGGTGACCATCTACTACCAATTCAGTTTGACATGATTAGTGGGGCACGTGAGGGGGAAAATGCCACAAAATTTGTTAGTTTCGTGGGCGTCCTTGCTCAAAGTAAGGTTTCTATCCTTTATAAGGATTGAGACCATGTAGAGGAGAGCGTGAAGAATCAAATTTGGAAAACTATCAAGGTATTTTACTTTTATAGTCTCAAATATAAATATTGTATTTTACCATATTATTGTCGTAAATTGACTATTCAATTTTATTTTGTAGCTCACTTATGATGTTCCCCATAATGCCATATTGAAAAGGAAATTACTAACACTTGCGGTTGAGCATTGGAGGACATTTAAGACACAACTCACCACAAGATACATATATGGAAAATTGAAGAACACTTCTTGTGAAAAATATGCATTTTTAGATGAGGAGACATGGGCAAAGTTTGTTGAAAGTCGAGAGGATCCTACCTTTCAAGTTTAGTTTGAAGCATGCTTTTTTAATTGTACAACAACATTTGATTATTTATTAAATTTAATAGTGTGTTATTATTCACAGGAGAAAAGAAAAAAGGGACAGATGATTGCATCAAAGAATGTCCACCCCCACAGATTATCTCGTGAGGGGTATAAGTTGCTTGAGCAGAAGATATGGCTGAGAAGGCGAGGCAATGTGAATTGGAAGCCTCGGTATCTAGATCTGCTAGAGATTTGCTTCTCCATCACCACTGCAACGCTGGGATAAATGGAAGGTGGCCTGCACTCTACAATCAGGCGGATATACGTCTAAGGAGACATGCGTTGTTGCTGAAAAGTTTGTAGGTAATTTTTGACTTCAAGTACTAATTGTAACTTGCTACATTATATTTTTTACACGTTTCTTCAATTATATGTTGTAGGACTCTCTTGTGGAGTAGAGCTCACAGGGAATGTTTGTTCCTCATGGACATAAGGATATATTAACTGCTGCTATTGGGAGACTAAAGCACCTTAGTTGGGTTCGTGCTGCTAGACGAAGTGTTAACATTTATGATTACTATGGACCACCTTCACGTAGTGGGCCCACCTCAAGAATTGTCACTAGGGAAGAGATGGAGCGAATCAGGCAAGAGAGTAGAGATGAGCTTAAAGAGTAGTTGAGACGGGAGATTAGAGAGGAGCTGGCATCTTTGGGCCTTTCACAGCAAAATACAAATGTCCAGTCAGAACAAGCTCATATTCTTGCATGTGTCAGCACGAAGGGAAGTTGTGTTGTCGCTGATCCTTCTAGGGAAGAGACTGACACTAATATCCTTGAGTAGTGTGAGTTATATGTTGATAGAGAGCCTATTCGTTTAGTGGCCTTTAGGAGAGTATAAAGTTTGGGACCTACCATACACCACAGGATCATTGAGGATGACATGGCAAGGGTGGTGGTCGAACAAATTTAGGATGCATATGCTCAAGTCCTTGTGCCCACTGACAAGGTTCAAACTGTGAGGCAGGCCCCTAAATAGTTTATTCAGTGGCCGAAACAACTTATAAAGGTTACATCAGCCAAGGTATATTCAAATTTCATCTTAAGTTATTTTTTTCTCTAATTACAAATTAAAATAATTTGATTGTATTTTATAACATTATTTTATATTTATTTTTTTAGGATGTTCAACCATCGAAGAAAAATGTTCCACCTAAAAAATTGGATCCTCAAGTTAATCCAATCACACGCTTGTGGCAGGTGGCATCTAGTATAGGGACGGATGTGGTGCAAATAGATTAGGAACCCACATTCTTTGGTAGACCCAATGATGTTGACCTATAGATCACCTAGAAGGATGTCTTGGAAATATGCACCGACAATGATATGCTGAATATCTCAGTTCTATAATTATGGTTGCTGTAAGATTAATCTTTTTGTAAATCTCTTAAATAAGCATCTCATTATTATAATTAACATTCATTTGAATATTTTAGGTATATGCATCGCTTTTGTCTCTCAAAGGGTCGGAAGAATGTATATAGATTTATTGACCCATTCCTTATTCAGAAAATAGGGAATAAGGATGAAGATTCTCAAGCCTACATTCAAAATTGGATGTATAATGGGCGAAAATGGTGTTACCTAGTACCATACTTGCATTGGTAAGCACTTGTATATATTTCTCACCTAAATGATTTTAAATGATATTTGAATGCCATCACCTATATTCTTTTTCCAATGCAGCTCACATTGGCAATTGCTAATTATTTGTCCTAAGGACAATGGTGTGGCCTTGTTGTGTTCGTTGCACAAGAAGCCCAACAAAGAATTGAAACAACTAGTAGAAAGCTAAGTTTTAATTTATAATATATTTTCTTCGTCCTTCATATTATAATTTTGAAACTTATAATATACTTTGCATATCCATTTTTTAATCAGAGTCATGATCAGATATCAAACATTGGTGGGTAAGCACGTGTCACTACGAAGGAAGCCTAGTTGGTTTTTTCCCTATGTAAGTGATTTACAGTTGCATATTTAATTACAATTTCTAATAGTTTCTACAACTCATTTTTAAAAACAATTCTCATTGGTAGGCTAACAAACAAGTAGGAAGCTATGAGTGTGGATATTATGTAATGAAACATATACTGACCATAGTTTCAACAGATATTGTGGATTCATGGGACGAGGTAATATAATTATCATCTAGTTACAATAATAGTTATAATTTCTATAGTTGATTGGGTAATGGATTTATCTTATGTTCTTCTTGCAGTTATTCGTTGATAGGAAACCATTCTCACAAGAGGATTTGCTAAACATTCGCCAATGTTGGGCAACATTCTTCCTTCAAATTAGTAATAGATAGTTTGTTTAGAATGTCTTTAGCTAGGCAAAAGAATAGTAGTTTTTTATTTTATATGTTTCAAAGCATATTATAAAGTTTTGTTGGTTAAACTATGTTATAACTGAATGTGATGATGTACTGATTGTTTCTTTGGCATTTGTTTAATGACAACAAGGTTGGTTGCATGACAAAACAATGAAATTATTTTAAAAAAAAGTAACTTTTTAACTTGGTTGTGCATTAACCGATTTAAAAAGCGCCACTTTTTAAACCGATTTTGCTGCAACCGATTTAAAAAATACACTTTTTAAATCGGTTGTTGCTCTAACCGATTTAAAAAGTGTTTTTTAAATCGGTTCAAATTTCGGTTAAAAATTGTAATACTTTTTATATCAGTTGTATCTAAATCGGTTGTATAACCAATTTAAAAAGTCTCTTTTAACCGATTTAAAAAATGTTTCCTGCAGTAGTGAATCTTTGGATTTGCATCAGTTAATCCTCAAACACATTTTTATACCTACTGGTATAAAAAAAAGTAACGCTTTTAAATAATCACATTATTTAAATTGTGATTTGACTATTTATCATAAATATTAATATTGAGAATATTAAAAAAATATATAAGTATAATTATTTTCTTTATAAAATTATTAAAAAAGATTATAAGTTTCGAGTTCGAGTAATACAACAACAACAACCAAAAATACAAAAGTAATTGTGTCTGACCTCATCAAAGTATGGTGTGACTACTCGTAAATGCATATAAGGAAAAGAGAAACAGTAGGAGGAAAAGTAATGTCTATGGAATTCTTTTACAAACTAGTGCGTTGATCCGTGTAATTACACTTGCGTTGGTATCTACAATTATATTAAAATAGTTATTATAGGGGTGTGCATGATTCATCCTGTTTATTAATTTGGATCAGTTTAAGGTTGACTTTGATGGGTTCAAGTTTTAGAAATTAGACCCGATAAAATTCAAGGATAAATTGGGGTCATTCTAACCAGCCCGGTTTTTATGTTTTTTTAAAAAGTATAAGTTTTTAAATAATTATATATTAATAATAAAAAAATTTGTTTAGTGAGAATATTTTAGATAACATGATATTATATTTATAATGATATTATTTATTTTAAAATATATATTATAAAATATACCTTAATTTCTAAAAAAATAAGACAAGTTCAGTTAGATTCAACATATCATGCCAAAAACCAAAAAAAAAAGTAAAAGTAAACAATTAATAGAAATAACACTATAATGCTCAATCTTCATATTATTTATTAGTTTGGACAAATTGTCTTACATTTGTTATTTTAGCTACATCTAATTTTTCAGCTCGTTTAATTATTATTAACATAGCAAATGTAATGATATTATAATTAATATTTTCAATAACTTTACACAAATATTTTTTAGCTGATATGACAATATTATATTATATGTATGTTTTGTGTTAAAATATATTCACTCTAATTAAATATATAATTGTATGAATTAAAAAATTAGTGTAATATAATGAAATAAAGTTAAATAGACACGAGTGAATGAACCACATAAGTAATATAAATTATATTTAGTTTCTATGTTCATAACATAGTTTGGTTCAGGTATCGAATTTTCCATAGACGAAAGAGGTTGTAAGTTCGATTCTTTTGGAGGCTATTTTGTTTTTTTTTTTTTCTTTGCTTGTAAGAGAATAGTGTAGTGTACAACAACACACGCAGAAAGAAAACACGTGAAAAAAAAGAAAAGAAAAGAAAAGAAAAACAGCGGGCGCGAAAGGGAAAGCGTGTAATGTAATGTATGAGAACCTGTCCTTATTACTTTAATATATAGTAAATAGATATTAAATGTGTGAAAAGTAATCAAACTTCTAAATTTCTTAACCGTGATAGAGGTGATTACAACTACCTTCATGCCTTCTTTTTGGATACTAATTATTTTTTCAAATTTTGAGGCTATGTTTTTCTAAAGAGTCACTTTCACAATTTCGTTTCTGAAAAATAACTAACAAAGAAATAGAAAATGTAAAAATATAACGCTCTATATTACTTTGTATTTTGAAAAGTAATATAAATTGGTGAAGTATAAAATTATTATTGGAATAAAATATATCATTACTTTGGGGAAAATTTTAAAAAAAGAAATTCTTTACTCTTTGGGTAGCAATTCCAATCTTATTATTTTTGTTGGTTTGGCACTAACAGGTACATCTTCTTCAAGCATGAATTAGTGTGTCAATAATGTCTGAAATAAAATCTGAGATCAATAATAGTTTTTGTTCTTATTTTTATGTTACAATGATATTATTTTGTTATAATTTTGTGAAAAATTAATTTTGTATTTGTTAAGACAACTTTATCATCAACCTTTTGTGATAGAGTTTCGAAAAGAACCAAACTTAAAGTATTGCAAAGGAATGCTAATGGATGAGTCATTGATTTTGTTGACAACAATTGTAAGCAAAAGTCACTAATCCGTATAAAATGTGTATTATAATTTGTATTCAGTAATTGATAATCTAAAATTTTAATAAAATGTGATAATTTTTTAAAATTTGTAATCAGTATATGATAATTATAAATTGTATTTAATTAACAGTTATATATTGTAATTAAGAGACTAAATTTGATTTAAATGTCAGTTATTAGAAAAATAATAAATAGTATGTAAATATTATTAAATATAAAAATTAGAAAAGAATAATTTTGTGTGACAAATTAGAAGAAAGAGTAGAGTTTATATTTGCATAATAATACCGTCTAATTGTTTATATATAGTACTGTAAAAAAAATAAGAGAATAATGTATTTAATATATATGGAGTATAAGGTAACTAATTATTTAAATTCGCATTGAATTAGCCGTTATGTGTGCCTTACATTTAAAATATAATAATGACACCAACTATGATTTAAAATTAAAAAAAAATATACTTTAATTTCCAACATATAGTATTAACTTAAGTTTAATTAATAACTAATATTTTAAAATTTTCCAATGTATAGTATTAATCTAGTATGCTATAATTTCAAACGTATAGTATTTCAATTGAAATTCATGTATTAATTTAAAATATAATAAGATTGGATATTATAATCTTTTGAAAATCCACTTACCAATGACATTAATTTACAAGATATACTTCAATTTATGTATTATAAGATAAAATATTTAGGATTTAGTTTAAAATAGAATTTCTCTAGTCTAATTAAAAAATAGATCAGTTAAAACTAAAAACGCAACAAAATCACATAATAAAATAAGAAATAAAATAAAATCTAATAATAATGTACAATTAAAAATAAAAGTTTCTAATGTTTCCAACGATAGAGATGATATATTATTAAATTATATGATTGAAGAATTATTTAAAACTGAAGTATATTAATAGATTACGCATGGTTTTTTAAATTTAGTTATATTCTAAAAGCATAAATTTAAATTGAAAACGTGATTGCACACGTTTTTTTTCTTTCTCCCTCGGATTGACGTCACACACTCACGCTTTTCCCCGTATCCTACACTCACTCAGCACTCTCAAAAAACAAAATATCTCACTGATTCTCACTCCTTACACCCACACAACCTTAGGATTGATACAACACTCACGTAAATGAACCTAACGGCACTGACGTCACAGCGCCTTCACACACTCGTAGGCAGGCTCCCTCGTTGACATATATAAGCCTCACGGTACCTTAATATCACAAACCCTCACATTAATTCTCTCTTCACAAGAAGCACACCCCAAAACAAAGAATCTCACAATCTTCCTCTTCTCTCTCGATAATTAAACGAATCCTACCCTAACCCTTTCTCTGATCACACAACCATGGAGCCACTACACCAAGCCAAGCGAACCAACGTCGCCACGAAGCGACTTCGAACCTGTTTCACCAGTGAATCTCGTCTCCGGCGATGCAGTTGGTGTTTACGTCTTCACTGGGTAACTTAATTTCCCTTTCTATTTTACTTACTTTATTCTTTTTCTTTCTTTTTCTCTTTATTTAATTCTTGTTGGTTATATATAGTTTAATTGGTTTGTATGTTGGGTCTGCATCTTTGTTTGTTTCTTTTCTTTTATTTGGGCTGCTGAATGCTGAACCCGTGTCATCCGGATCTGCACTTTTAATTTGTTTATTTGGTTGGCTACACCTTTTCTCTTCTTTGTTTTGCTGACTATGTATAAGTGTAGTATGACCAAATGTCTGTTTTCTTGGGTTCTAACTCCATAAGGTTTTGGGCTACTGTGCATGCTATTTCCCTTTTTGATTAATGACCTGTGTGGGTATAGGGCCAATTACTGGGATCGTGTTCTAAAAAAGGGAGTCCCTGGAAGTGTGCTTTTTGTCCTTTTTCTTTTCGCACGTCTTTTTCTTTTTACAGAAGCCCACTAACCCATCTTTTCTTTCCGTCGAGTATGATATGAGGCTCGTGCAGAGTTTTCTTCTTTTTCTTTTGGTTTTTTTTCTCCCATTTTTTTTCCTTCTTTATTTTCTTTGTTTTTTTATTATTATTAAATGTTAATCATTAATGACTAATCGTTCAATATATTTGAAATGTGAACTAATGGGCCTAGAAGCGTTAATACTTTGATTGCGAGAAATAAATTAGATAATAAATTGGTATTATCTTTCATTTCTTACATTTAATTTCTTTTGTTGTTGGCACAGGTTCAAATGCTAAATTAATTTCACAAGACCACCATGCAGAACAATAGGCAAGAATATAAGAGAAGAATAAAGATCGGTTCAATTCTTGGACGACTTCTTCCCTATCCAAAAATCACTCAGAGTAATATATACAGGTAAATAATTTATATTCTTTAATTCTTCGCAACATCATTTTTTTATTTTTCACGACATTGCTTTTCTTGCGCGTTCGCATAGTTCATGCTTTCCTAATATACGTCTTGGCTACTTATTTAGGTTGTACCTTAATCAACGTTCAAATTAAAAAAAAAATACTTAAATTGGGGGACCTTTTAAATTTTATGTACCAAAAAATCTTAATAATCTATCAAAATGGCAAAAAAATGAAACTTATACACAATATATTCCAGATAGCCAAGTGAAGCCAACTATCACAGTTAATGTGATCATGTTTGTGAAGCTAGTATATCATCTTTAGTTTGAAACTCTAGTTAATACCACATAGGAGGGCTAATATTGTAACGACCCAACTGTCGCTACTCAACTACATGTACCATCCTCTACCATTTTTATATAACCATAAATGGAAACAAAACATATGCATATATGAAATATAGTCATGCTGAGAGATCTATCAATCTCTCCTATTGCCATACAAGGCTATTTTTTTTTTTACAACTTTCGAAGAATCAAAAGAATGGGAGACAACATCAGGCCATATCAAAAGAATCAAATCTACAAATCCATCAACAGGGAAGAGGGATATAAAACACACTCCCTATAGTTGGTCACATTATACAACCCCATATCAAGAATAAAGCAAGGTATACAACAAAAGAAACAAAGGTGTGACTCCTCACAACCACACTACTCCAGCTTGCCGCTCCACCATCAACTTTGAGAAGCCAAGTCAACTGAAGCGTCACCATATACTCCCACACCAGAGGACGTGATCATCACAGTCACACTAGCACAACAGCAACAAGACATCCAACAACAATGAAACAAGGCAAGGATAAACTTACGAAAACAACAATATATCATATGAATAAGAATTTCATCAACAAATCATAACATTCAATCACAAGCATACAGCACACCATGATATCTCAAGGGTTCTCAACATTCACGCATATGTATACACGATTCATAGGGCAAGGAGTTTTCAATTCAGAACCCCATATCGCAACCTCCACAACTATGTCAATGCATGATGACACAACTCTCGAGAGATTTACAACAATTTGAGCGATCAGTCAGGTCTTATCCCCTACCATGAAGATCTAGCACTCATTCAGGGATTTCCAAAACTCTGATCTACGAACAAGCTTAGTAGTATGTTGGGACTAGTGTATATGGGTGGTGGCTTACTGCAATAAAAGGTTTGCATTACCTTAGCCCCCTACGGGATCGCCCATCCACTCATCCCTATAGGCCCATCTTTAAGACTCCACATCTCACCTAGACACTAGGTTGGAGGCCCGTCTGAGCCCCAGCTTCTGTTAACCATCCAACTTGCGTGCCTGTCCGCACAACAACATGAGGCCCATCACGTAGCCTCAACCAACAACATATGCATGAAATGCATGTATCATAACACCACACCCACTCAACGACAACAAATCAACACACACATATATATGTGTGTGTGTGTGTGTGCGCGCGCGTGCGTGCGTGCGTGTGTGTGTGTGTGTGTGTGTGTGTGTGTGTAACAACACAACGCCACATGAGCCCGACTAGCACCGCACCTAGTCCACAACCACTACCAACACCATGCAGGCCTAATCCAGCCTAAAGCATAGTCAACAGGTAAGGCCCTATCCAAGCAGCCTATACCCTGTGAAAAACCTTACACAACAATTTCATTCACAACTAATGGAGGTCCTATCCAAGCAACCCGCCACTACAGGGCCCTATCCAAGCAGTGCACATCCCATAGGAAAAACCCAAGCAACAATACTTACGACAAGTGGAGGTCCTATCCAAGCAACCTGCCACTCTTTCCACATTCTCAACCTTAGACTCACATTAGGAGTCCTTCTCAACCATGTTTCATACAACTACATTTTTAAAATTTAATCAATTGCAAAGCACTACATTTGCTCAGTGACCCACATGCTCGCTCAGCGAAGACCTTCCTTGCAAAGGACTAACTTCCCCTACGAAGGCTTTTCACTCAGTGACCATGAGTTTCGCTCAACGAATCAGAGGCACTCGCTCAGCGACAACTGGAGTCACTCAACGGGTTCGTTCCAGGGACTTTCCCTAAACCTCCATTGACAATATTTCGTTCAACGAGTCACCTACTCGCTTAGCGAATAGCCATTCCAGAGAACAACCATAATCTACACCCACTCCTCACCCAACGAACATGTCATTCGGCCAGCGAACCTATAACAACAGAGAGCACCACTCTCCAGGGCCCCCAATTAGCTCAGCAAGCTCAGTATTCGCTTAGTGAATTGCTCCCAAGCATTCTGGAATGCCCACATTCGCTCAGCGGATACTCTTCTAGAAAATTTCCAGATTTCCTTAAACACTCGCCCAATGAACTAGATTTCGCTCAACGAATTCCTTTTTCCCTTCAGCCATTACTATGATTCAAGAACACTCGCTTAGTGACGCTATGGGTTGCTCAACGAATCATCAACCCGACAACCTCACTTTAATCTCAAGGGCATTTTCGTTCAACGAGACCCCTAGTCGCTCAGCGACTATCAGACAACAAAACCAGCAACTCTCGTATACTCCAAATCAACCCCACAAGGGTCAAGCAACAACATACAACCTTCCACAACATTATACTTAACAGATCTTACAATCAACACAACAATTTATCAACAAATCATCACAAATTCAGATAAACCCATTTCCAAACAAAATTTCAACAAAGCTCATTTAAATTTCGATTTCAGCACAAACCATGGTCACATTCACACACAACTATGTTCATACAACAACTTTTTCGACAAATGTAAGCTTTCCTTACCTCTTGGAGCTTCCAAATCCAAATTTGGGGAAGAAGGAGAATGTGGAGAAAATGAACTCTTGAGTCAAACCTTTGAGAAATCTACTCTTCTCAACACATAGACAAGGAATTAAGGCTTGAATTCCTTCTACGCTCTTGTTGAGTTTAAGTGAGATTGAGAGAATGAGAGAGTTTGAGAGAGAGTGAAGGAAGAGAAAATGGGGGAGAATGGTTTTAGTGACTTAAAAACCTTCTTTAGCTTCACAAAGGCTTTGGGCCCAATAAAGCCCGTGGTCTGTCTACTCACTTCCCATTACTCACAACTGGTCCAACACTTGCTATTTTTCTTAACAACCCACACAAACATAACCAATACTCTCACTTTGGCTCAAGAACATTTTCCACCAGTTCCTTAAATTCAGACAGGAAATTCCAAAACAACCAACACAAAACAACACCTATACAACAACAACTTATTTATTCGTTTTAATCACCAATATCACGTATTATATTTCCACTTTTTGTTATTAAAGCACTAAGTCAAACATTAAGAAAATACAGCATTACAATCCTCCCCAATAAGAAAATTTTCGTCCCCGAAAATTCTCTTACCTGGGAAAAAATCTGAATATTGTTCCTTCATCTTCTCTTCAAGCTTCCACGTGGATTCTCCAGTCACATCATTCTATACAACTCTAACCAACTGGGTATCCTTGCCTCTAAGCTGCTTCACCGTCATAAGTAGTGTCGCATACGTCAAGTTCTCTCATATCTGTTTAGAATCAGGCTCGATGACATGTGTAGGGTCATAAACATACTTACTCAACTGAGACACATGGAAGACATTATGAATGTTGGACAAGAAAGGTGGTAAAGTTATCTGGTAAGCAACAGGTCCAACTCGACGAAGAATCTGGTAAAGACTGATAAACTTGGGTGTAAGCTTCTTGGATTTGATTGCCCTGCCAACTCCCGTCACAGGCGTGACTCTCAAGAAAACATGATCGCCTTCTTCAAACTCAAGCGGCCTTCTAAACTTATCACTATAAGGCTTCTGACGACTCTAAGCAACTCTCATGTTTTCCTTAATCTTCTTCACTTTCTCGGTTGTCTGTTGTACCAACTCTGGTCCTACAAACATGCTCTCTCCGTCTTGATACCAACACAAAGGTGTCCTACACCTTCTACCATACAATGCTTCAAATGGTGCTATACCAATGCTCACATGAAAACTATTGTTGTACAGTGAATTCCACCAAAGGTAAACTCTCATCCCAACTCCCAAGATGATCCAACACACATGCTCGCAAAACGTCCTCTAAGGATTGGATTGTCTTCTCAGACTGGCCATCTGTCTAGGGATAATAAGCAAAACTAAGCCTCAACTTGGTATGCCTAATGCAAGCTCTGTCAAAACCTCAACATAAACCTCGGATCTTTATTAGAGATAATACTAGAAGGCACTCCGTGCAACCTCACTATCTCTTTGATGTATAACTACGTCAACTTTTCCAAGGAATACTTGATGTTAATAGGCAAGAAGTAAGCATTCTTTGTAAACCTATCAACGATGACCTAAATAGCATCAAAGCCTCTCGCTATTCTGGGTAAGCTCACCACAAAGTCCACGATGATGCTATCCCACATCCACTCAGGTATCTCCATCGTCTGCATCAAACCACCAAGTCTCTGGTGCTCTACCTAGGCCTTCTGACAGGTCAAGCATGCTGCCACATCCTTTTTCATACCGGACCACTAAAACATCTTCTTCAAATCCTGGTATGTCTTGGTAGTACCCGAATGCAAACTCAATTTGCTCTTGTGACCTTCGTCTAGAACAAGCTTATTCAACTCAGGGTCTTACAATATACACACTCTAACCTTGAACCTCAAATTACCGTCTGCACCCAAAATGAACTCTACTACCTTCTCTGTACCCAACAACTCTTTAGTCTTACAAAGACTAGGATCAAGCAACTGTTTCTCTCTGACCATCTCAAGAAAACCACTAGCCACCGTGATCATACCACAACGAATATGATCAGGCGACATCTCCATATACAAGTTTAAGTTTCCAAACTTGTCCTTCACCATTAAGGTTGACATATGCACGGTCTTCCAACTCATAGCATTAGCCACAACATTCACCCTACCAAGATGGTACATCTTTTAGGAACTCCATCCATCGTCTCTGCCTCGTGTTCAGCACCTTTTGATCAAATAGATATTTCAAACTTTTGTGATCACCAAACACGTCAAACCTTGCTCCATACAGGTAATGTCTCCATATCTTCAAAGCAAACAACACAGCAGCCAACTCCAAATCATGGGTAGGATAATTCCTCTAATGATTCTTCAACTGCCTTGATGCATAAGTCACAACCTTCCTATGTTGCATCAATACACACCCCAATCCTTGATGAGAAGCATCACAGTAAACCTCGAAAGGCTCACTAGGATCAAGCAACACTAGGACAGGAGAAGTTGTCAGCCTTTGTTTCAACTCCTGAAAGCTCTCTTCACAAGCTTCGGTCCACGCAAACGGTTGATCCTTACAGGGTAAGTTGGGTCAACAGCGTTACAATCCTTGCAAATCCTTCTATAAACCTCTAGTAATACCCAACCAACCCAACGAAGCTCTTAATCTCGATAGCAGTCTTCAAATGCTCCCATTGCAGCACTGTCTCCACTTTCTCAGGGTCCACTACAATTTCACCAGCTGATATCACATGCCCCAAGAACTTCACCTTATCCAACCAGAACTCACACTTAGACAGCTTGGCATATAGTTGTTTCTCCTTCAAGATTCCTAACATTGTCCTTGAGTGCTCTTCATGCTCTTCACACAAACGGGAATAAACTAGAATGTCATCAATAAACACAATGACAAACTTGTCCAAGAAAGGACGGAAGATCCCGTTCATGTAGTCCATGAATATAGTAGGGGCATTAGTCACTCTGAACGGCATCACCACATACTCATAATGCCCATATCGAGTTCTGAAAGCTGTCTTCGATACGTCTTCGTCCTTTACCCATATCTGTTGATATCCAAATCTCAAGTCTATCTTCTAAAACACAGTTACTCCCCTCAACTGATCCATCAGATCTTCAATCCTTGGCAATGGATACTTGTTCTCGATGGTGATCTTGTTCAACTGCCGATAGTCTACACATAATCTAGAACTACCGTCCTTTTTCTCTACCAACAATATCGGTGCTCCCCAAGGGGAAACACTTGGCCTGATCATCTTCTTCTCCAACAACTCTTCTACTTGTTTCTTCAACTAAGCCAACTCCGCTGGTGTCATTCTATAAGGAGGCATCGACATCAGCCCCGCTTCCGGAACCAAATCTATTGCAAACTCCACTTCCTGCTGTGGAGGTATACCAAGCACTTCCTCAGGGAAAACTCAGGAAACTCTCGAACCACTGACACTAAGTTCAGGGCCAAGCTACTTTTGACTTTCAAGAATGACAAGATCATGTATCCTTGAGCTTCTTCTTGCAAAGAAGTCTGAGCTTGGTTGGCAGAGATAAATCCAGAATCCTCAAAGCTGGGGAAGATCAGGGTCTTTGTAGCACAATCGATCAGGATATGGTTGGAAGATAACCAATCCATTCCTAAGATTACATCCAAGTCTGACAACAGAAGGCAAATCAAATTGACTCTGTAACTGCGCCCATTAACAACAACCGAACAGTTAGCATAAACAACCGAAATCATCACAAGAGTAACGATCAGTGTGGAAACAAGCAAATCAAAAGGCAATGGGCAAATAGGTAGTTTTTACTTTTCCACACACTCAAAGGAAGTGAAAAAATGCGTGGCGCCTGAATCAAACAATACAAATGAGAGATTACCAACTATCTCACACTTGCCCTGTATCAGATCATCAAAATGAGAGGCTTCAGCTCTACTCATAGCAAAAACACGACCAACTGTCGTGGGTCTTGTAACTATGTTGACATTCATGGTAGACTCCGCCTTCACCAAGGCCTTACAATCTCTAGCCATGTGTCCGGGCTGCTGACACTTGTAGCACACATTGCCCTTCAGAGGGCACTGACTGAGGTAGTGTGGTCCACCACACCTGAAGCATCTGACCTCCGACACTTTAGTTTGAGGCGTGACCAGTGAAGAGCTTTAAGAGCCCAAAACTCCAGACTATTGGGGTCTAGAGGACTACTGTTGACCTTATGGTCTGTTGTAAGGCTTCCTCTAATGTCCTGCTCTCTTGGATCTAGACAATCCACTACTTTGAGTCCTCACCACTCAGGTGCCAGATCTAAGCACTCCATTGTCTTGGACGTCTCCACCAAGGTGAAGAACTCTCTGATAGTTATGGGGACTATCATCCTCTTCAACTCATGCCTTAAGCCCTCTTTGAACTTGCGACACCTCCACTCCTCAGTGGTCGCTTGTGAGTAAAACTGAGCTAAGTATTCGAACTTGCCCGCATACTCACTCACCATCATGTTCCCTTGGTATAACCTCAAGAACTCCTTCTCCTTCGCATGCTTTACGCTTGCTGGAAAGTGCTTCTCCAAGAAGTGCTCCCGAAAACTACCTTAGGTGATAGCCTCCCCCTAGGCCTTCAACAGTTGTTGGGCTTCTTGCCACCAAAACTCTACCTCGCCAACCAAATATACGCAACATAGGTGACTTTCCGGTCATTTGGACAAGCCATTGCCCTGAAAATATTCTCTATCTCCCGCATCCACAGATCAACTTCATCCAGATTCGACTTGCCCTTGAACTAGGGAGGGTCACTCTTCCAGAACTCAGCCAACCCTTAGAACTCGAGAGGCATAACTACACGAGCAACTTCAGTAGCGACTCAAGACAACTCCAACTTAGCCATAGCAATCTAATACTGCTAGGCCATGGCAGTCTGTTGCTGCCACAGTATTTTGCTATTTCGCCATAGCAACAACCATCACTTTTATAGCCTTGGTGATTTGGGAGAAGTCAACGAGAGGTGGTGGTGGTGGGCTACATCCCTTCATCAAGATCCTACAAAACTAACCACGGCAACAACAACACCCCAAAAGCCATTCAACATAATCACTTCTCTCATGGAAGGATCCACACCACAGCAACACAACAGAAACAATCAACACATACCATCACATCAGAGACACACAACGAAGCATACCAGACCTATTCCCCATAGGCCAACCAAAAGACACGACCAGCTCTGATACCACAAATGTAATGACCCAACTGTCGCTACTCAACTACATATACCATCCTCTACCATTCTTATATAAGCATAAATGGAAACAAAACATATGTATATGAAATATAGTCATGCTGAGAGATCTATCCATCTCTTCCACTGCCATATAAGGCTTTTTTTTTTTTACAACTTTCAAAGAATCAAAAGAATAAAGGATAACACCAAGCCATATCAAAAGAATTAAATCTACAAATCCATCAACAGGGGAGAGGGATACAAAACACACTCCCTATGATTGGTCATAATATACAACACCATATCAAGAATAAAGTAAGGTATACAACAAAAGAAACAAATGTGTGACTCCTCGCAACCACACCACTCCAGCTCGCCGCTCCACCATTAGCTCTAAGAAGCCGAGTCAATTGAAGCGTCGCCATCTGCTCCCATGCCATAGGACGTGATCATCACAGTCACACCAGCACAACAACGGCAACAAGACATCCAATGATAACGAAACAAGGCAAGGGTAAGCTTACGAAAACAACAATATATCATATGATTAAGAATTTCATCAACAATTCATAACATTTAATCACAAGCATACAGCACACCGTGATATCTCAAGGGTTCTCAATATCCACGCACATGTATATGCGACACACATTTATATGGCAAGGAGTTCTCAATTCAGAACCATGATGACACAACTTTCGAGATATTTACAACAATTTGAGCGATCAGTCAGGTCTTATCCCCTACCATGAAGTGTAATGACCTAACTGTTGCTACTCAACCTCCTACTATCCTCTTCATTCTCATGTACACGTGAGAGAAAACAAAACATGTATATAAATGAAATACAGTCATCTTGAGAGATCTATCCATCTCTCTTATTACCATACATTCATATCTTTATAACTGTCAACAGCAAAAGAACAGGGGAATCACACTGGGCCATATCAAAAGAATTAAATATACAAATCCATCAACAGAGGAAGGGGATACAAAACGCACTCCCTATGGCTAGTCACACTATACAACCCCATCAAAAGAAAGATATGAAATATACAACAGAAGGAACAAAAGCTTGGCTTCGCAAGCCAAACATCTCCAGCTCACAGTTTCATCCTCAGCTCTGAGAAACCGAGTCCACCGAAGCATCGTCATCTACTCCCACGCCATAAGACGTGACCATCACAGTCACACTAGCACAACAATAGCAATAAGACATCCAATAACAACAAAACCAGGCAAGGGTAAGCATACTAAAACAACAGCATAACACATGAATTCTAAAACCATCAACGATTTTCAACATTCATACTCACACACACACACACATAGCATTCATTCATAAGACAAGAGTTCTCAATCCAGACCTCCATATCACAACCAATCCACCACAACTATGTCAATGCATGAGGACACGACTCTCAAAAGACTCACAACTGGCTCAAAACTGTTGTTTCTCTTAACAACCCATGTGAACATAACCAACACTATTACTTTGGCTCAAGAATAACATTTTCCTCAATTCTCTAAATTCAAACAGGAATTCCAAAACAACCGACACAAAACAATAATCAACACCAACTCATTTATTCATTTTAGTCACCAATATCTCATATAATTTCTACTTTTTAATTATTAAAACACCAAATCATACATTAGGAAAACACAGTGTTATAATCCTCCCTAACAAGAAAATTTTTGTCCCCGAAAATCCTCTTCCCTCGGAAAAAAAATCAAATACTGCTCCTTCATCTTCTCTTCAAGCTCACATGTGGATTATCTAGTCACATCATTCCATACTACTCTGACCAACTGGATATCCTTGCCTGTAACTGCTTCACCCTCCGATTTATGATCCTCGCAGGTAATGTCGTATACGTCAAGTTTTCTCGTATCTGTACAGAATCAAGCTCGATGACATTTGTAGGGTCGTAAACATACTTTCTCAACTGGGATACATGGAAGACATATTGGATGTTGGACAAGAAAGGAGGTAAGGATACTTGGTAAGCAACAGGCCGACCCAACGAAGAATCTGGTAAGGACCAATAAACTTAGGAGTAAGCTTCCTGGATTTGATTGCCCTGCCAACTCCCATCACAAGCATGACTCTCAAGGAAACATGATCACCCTTTTCAAACTCAAACGGCCTCCTACGCTTATCAACATAGGACTTCTGATGACTCTGAGCAACTTTCATGTTCTCTTGAATCTTCTTCACTTTCTCTGTTGTTTGTTGTACCAATTATGGCCCCACAAACATGCTTTCTCCATCTTGATACCAACACAAAGGCGTTCTACACCTTTTACCATACAAGGCTTCAATTGGTGCCATGCCAATGCTCGCATGGAAACTGTTGTTGTATGTAAATTCCACCATAGGCAAAATTTCATCCCAACTACCAAGGTGATCCAACACACATGCTCACAAAAGGTCCTCCAAGGACTAAATCATCCTCTCTGATTGACCATCCGTCTAGGGATGATATGCAGAACTGAGCCTCAACTTGGTACCTAACACTTGATGTAAGCTCTGCCAAAACCTCAATGTAAACCTTGGATCCCTATCAAAGATAATACTAAAAGGCACTCCATGCAACCTTACTATCTCTCTGATGTACAACTACGTCAACCTCTCCAAGGAATACTTGATATTAATAGGCAAGAAGTGAGCACACTTTGTTAGCCTATCAATAATGACCCAAATAGCATCAAAGCCTCTTGCCGTTCTAGGAAAACTCACTACAAAGTCCATAATGATGCTATCCCACTTCCACTCAAGTATCTCCATTGTCTACAATAAACCACCGGGTCTCTGGTGCTCTACTTTGGCCTTCTGATAGGTCAAGCATGCTGCCACAAACTCTGCCACATCCTTTCTCATACCAGATCACCAACACATCTTCAGGTCTTGATACATCTTAGTAGTACCCGAATGTAAACTCAACTTGCTCTTGTGACCTTCATCCAAGACAAGCTTCCTCAACTCAGGGTCTTGTGGTATACATACTCAACCTTTGAACCTCAAAATACCATCTACCCCCAAACTAAAATCTGCTGCCTTCTCTATACCCAACGACTCCTTAGTCTTACAAAAACTGGGGTCTAGCTGTTGGAACCAAAGACGTAGAAGCGTCTAAACCCTCAATGTTTTGAAGATAACAAGCTTATTAATGTTCAAGTTTGCGCGTATAGACTAACCCTGTCATAGCTAAGAAGACCGTCCAGAAGACTCGCCAAAAAGGACCGTTCAGTAGACGTGTTAAAGACTAACCCTGTCACAGCTAAGAAGACCGTCCAGAAGACTCGCCAAAAAGGACCGTCCAGTAGACGTGTTAAAAACCGTCCAGAAGACGTGTTAAAGACCGTTCAGAGGACTCGCCAAAGAGGACCGTCCAGTTGAACAAACTGAAAGCGACCATCTGATGAATAAACTCATACAAGCCTCCAAGATCATGTATTCAAACGGCTAAGTTTTTAGTTTGAACGTCAATTTGATTTATGCTAAGTCTTCCTCGAAACTGACATATTACTACTTCTGTGAACTAACGTTCAAATTTGTTTGAAGCATTAAATAGCATCAACATCATTCCAATGCAAAAGCACAGCAAAATAGATAAAGCAAGTCAACTTATCAAGTTGCCAAGACAAATGAAGAATGTTCAGAAGAGCAGACCGCCAGCGCAGTCCTGCATATGCCTTTTTAGTGCAAGTCTAAAAGCTGCCGTGCCTGACCTCTCTAAAAGGATAGTTTGCACGCTTCTCATTACATAACGAAGTCAAAGTCTTCTACAACAGATCTTTTCCCTGAAGACTATATATACATGCACCAACAAAGAAGCAAGACAGGGAAAAAAAAGCAAAGACTATGAAAAAGAAAAGACGTAGAAAAAGAACAAGAACATAAAGACTTTTGTAATACTCTGATAGAAGCATCCAGTGAACGATAGCAAAAATCTTGTAAAGATCTTCAAAGTGATCTTAAGCTTAATCTTTCAAATCCTCACTACGTGAGTTGATTTTTTAAAAAACACTTGTTGTGTTGTGAAAGCCTGGAGAGGCTTAGTGTAAAAGAATACTTGGGTTAAGCAATCTAGGGTGATTGCGTTATAAAGCCTGAAGAGGCCGCAAACAATACTTGTAACCTAAGGTTGGTTAGTGAATACCTTCTGGGTGAAGGGACTGAACGTAACTCAGGTTGAGTGAACCAGTATAAAACTTTCTGTGTTCTCTTCTCTCTATCCCTACGCTTGAAAATGTTTTTCAGATTGATCTACTTGTTTTGAAAAAGTTTTTAAACGCACAATTCAACCCTCCCTTTCTTGTGCGCTTTTTCTCATTTCACTAGCAACTGTTTCTTTTTGACCAACTCCAAGTAAAGAGGTCCAAATTGAGCTTACTCATAAGACAATATGAACTCTTTACTATGGAAGAAAATGAAACTATTAAACTTATGTTTGGTAGACTTCAAACCATAATAAACAACTTGAGGTCCTTAGGCAAAACCTATGATAATTATGATCACATTGACAAAATCTTGAAAAGTTTGCCTAGGCAATGGAGACCGCAAGTTACAGCCTTAAGAGCTTCCAAGGATCTAACAGCACTCTCAATAGAATAGTTACTTGGAACTCTTAAAGTTCACGAACTAGAGCTGAAGCAAGACGAAGGACAGAAGAAGAAGTCCATCGCTCTAAGTGTCCATCTAGAGGATCATTGTCCAAAGCACTAAACGTGGAAGAATCCTCTGAGGAAGAATTTGAGAAGGACGACTTTGATGAGGATGAGATATCCTTCATCTCAAGGAAAATACAGGCTATGTGGAGGAAGAAAGGAGGATCAAGAGCCAAAAACTTCACAAGGAAGTTTAACAAAACTCCAAAAGAAAAAAAGTCCTTCAGTATGTTATGAATGTAAGAAGCCTGGGCATTTCAGAGCTGAATGTCCCAGTCTATAGAAAGACAAAAAGAGGACGTTCTTCAAGAAAAAGGGTCTCATGGCTACCTGGGAAGACATGGACCTATCTTCATCATATGAAGAAGGAGAAGAAGAAGCCAACATGTGTCTCATGGTAGGAACCAACTCTGATAGCTCAAACAATAAGCAAGACAAAGAGGTAAACTTTGACAACTTAATCTCTTTACAAGAAGCCTATAATGACTTGCTTGCTAACTCCTCAACTCTTTCAGTAGGATATAGAGAACTGAAAAAAAAAAATTCAAAAATAACAAAAGAATTCAATTTGCTCAACGAAGAGCATAAAAAGGTTTTGAAAGAAAATAAGGTTTTGAAAACTAAGAATATTTCAGAAGAGACATCTTCTCATGAAGTCTTAGAACTTTAAAAAAAAGTTACTCATCTAAAAGAAAGTTTGTCTAAATTTGTCAGTGAAACTGAAAATCTAGATAAAATCCTATTGTATAGAAGAAGTCCTCATGACAAATTTGGACTTGGTTATGTTAAAGAAGAAAACTACAAACCTGGTAAAAATATAACCTTTTGTAAAATATGTGGAAAGAATGGGTATGAATTAACACAATGTAGATATCGTCCAACAAAGAAGGCGTCCAATGCCTTCAGAACTAACAGAAAAGGACCCAAGTCCATTTGGGTACCTAAGTCTATGATAATACCTGTTACAGATTTGCTTGACAACCGAAAGAAGACCCCAATCATAGTACCTGGATAGTGGTTGTTCACGACACATGACGGGAGAAAGGTGTATGTTCCAAAGCCTGTAACCCAAGAATAGTGGGTGGGTCACCTTTGGAGGAAACCAGAAGGGAAAGATCATAGGTATAGGAACAATCGGTAAGCATTCCTTCCCTTCTATTGAAAATGTTTTATATGTTGAAGGTCTCAGACATAATCTACTAAGCATAAGTCAATTATGTGACAGTGGACACAATGTCTCCTTTGACAAAGACAAATGTACTGTCAAGAATCTAGATGGATCCATATTATTCTCTGCTAAAAGGCAAAGCAATCTTTATAAGATTGATCTAGTTGACTTCACAAATCAAAATGTATCTTGTCTAGTATCCATCAAGGAAAATCAATGGACTTGGCATAAAAAGCTTAGACATGCAAGCTTGAGATTAATCTCAAAGCTAAATAAGCATAACCTCGTAAGAGGACTTCCAAATCTTGCTTACAAGTCTGATGTTCTCTGTGATGCATGTCAAAAAGGGAAACAAGTAAAAAGCTCTTTTGAATCAAAAAATATTGTTTCCATAACTAGACCTCTTAAGCTATTACATATTGACTTGTTTGGTCCAACTAAAACAGCTTCATTAAGCAGAAAACGATATGGACTAGTTGTAATGGACGACTACTCTAGATGGACATGGGTTATGTTCTTAAAACACAAGGATGAGTCTTATAAAATATTTTCTATCTTTTGCAAAAGGATACAAAATGAAAAAGGTGTTTGTATAGCTTCAATTAGAAGTGATCATGGAAGGGAGTTTGAAAACGAAAGTTTTCAAGGGTTTTGTGAGGAGAACGGAATTCACCACAACTTTTCTGTACCACGAACACCACAACAAAATGGTGTGGTAAAGAGAAAGAACAGGTCATTGCAAGAAATGGCTAGAACCATGCTAAATGATAACTCAACTCCTAAGCACTTCTGGGCTGAAGTCGTAAACACTGCATGTTATTTACAAAATAGAATTTATATAAGACCTATTTTGAAAAAGACTCCCTATGAATTGTGGAAAGGACGAAAACCCAACTTATCATATCTTTATCCCTTTGGATGTCAATGTTTCATTTTAAATACTAAGGACAATCTTGGTAAGTTTGATTCGAAGTGTGATGATGGAATACTGTTAGGCTATTCTGAAACATCCAAGGCTTATAGAGTTTACAACTCTAGAACCTTAACAGTTGAAGAAGCCATCCACGTTAAGTTCAATGACAAAAAGCCTAATAATGAAATATCAGAGCTAGACGATTCATTTGCATATATGAAGCTGGACGATGCCAGACCTTCAGCGTCCAAAGATCAAATGGACGATCCAAAAGCAGAAGAAAAAGAACTAACTGGACGCTCTTGGCAAATGAAGACCTATCCTCCGAATAATCAAATTCTTGGAAACGTTCAAGATCATGTTAGGACAAGATCGACCTTCAAGGAGCAAACTCAAACTGCTTTGATTTCTCAACTGGAACCAAAGACAGTGGACAAAGCTCTCCTGGACAATGGTTGGATCAGCGCCATGAAGGACGAACTTAGTCAATTTGAAAAGAATGATGTCTAAATGCTAGTTCATGCACCCAAGGACAAGTCTATCATTGGAACAAAATGGGTATTCCGCAACAAGCTTGATGAAGCTGGCAATGTGGTAAGAAATAAAGCAAGACTTATAGCTCAAGGCTACTCTCAACAAAAAGGTATAGACTTTACCGAAACCTTTGCACCAGTAGCTAGATTAGAAGCCATTCGCATCTTACTTTCATTTGCTACTCATAGTAATATGAAGCTCTATCAAATGGATGTAAAAAGTGCATTCTTAAATGGCATAATAAACGAGGAAGTCTATGTGAAACAACCTCCTGGTTTTGAGTGTGATACTTTTCCCAAACATGTTTTCAAACTTAAAAAGTCTTTGTATGGACTTAAACAAGCCCCAAAAGCTTGGTATGAAAAGCTAAGTTCCTTTCTTTTAGAAAATGGTTTCTCTAGAGGAAAAGTATATACCACTCTCTTTTGCAAAGACGTCAAATCACATTTTATTATTGCACAAATATATGTAGACGACATTATATTTGGTGCTACTAATGACGCTTTATGCAAGGATTTTTCTAAGATTATGACAGCAGAATTCGAGATGAGTATGATGGGAGAACTAAAATTCTTCCTGGGATTGCAAGTAAAGCAGACTGGAAATGGCATATTCATACATCAGACAAAGTATGTCAACGAACTTCTCAAAAAATATAAGATGGATGATGCAAACACCCATGCATCCATCATCAATACTTAGCCTGGACGACACTTCTAAAAAGGTAGACCAATCTACATACTGAGGTATGATTGGATCCCTTTTATATCTCACAGTGTCCAGACCTGACATTATGTTCAGTATATGTCTATGTGCTTGCTTTCAATCTGATCCTAGAGAAACTCATCTAACAACAGTTAAGAGAATCTTTAGATACTTAAAAAGAACCACTAATCTTGGTTTATGCTTTAAGTCAAACAAAGAATACAAGTTAGTTGGTTTTTGTGATGCTGACTATGCGGGAGATTGAGTAGAACGCAAAAGCACCAGCGGAGGATGTCACCTCATTGGTGGGAATCTAGTCTCCTAGACGAGCAAAAGACAAGGGACGATTGCCCTGTCCACAGCAGAAGCAAAGTATGTCTCAGTTGCATCTTGTTGCTCACAACTCTTATGGATCAAGCATCAGTTAGAAGACTACAGTATCTACGAGAGTAACATTCCTATCTTCTGTGATAACACTACTGCTATAAATCTGTCAAAAAATCCTATCTTGCATTCTAGGGCAAAGCACATTGAAATAAAACATCATTTTATAAGAGATTATGTTCAGAAGGGAGTTGTCAATATTCAGTTTATTAACACTGAAAATCAATTGGCAGATATATTTACAAAACCCCTTCCTGAAGATAAACTCATCCATATTCGAGATCTTCTTGGTATGGAATTTATAAGTGAATAGTTTTATTCAACATGTCTTGACCATCCAAGGTCCTGTAGCGTCCAATGTTTTCATAGCGTCCAATACTTCATCGTCCACTTGCATATATTTTCACATTCCATAACTGCTTACATTTGTGTATGCATAAAAATCCTTATCCGTACTTAATCATGTTTTCTCTGAAAATGATTTGAAATAAATGCTTTTTTGGTCTGAGTCACTCATGCGCCGTATAACTAACCTTGAGAAATGTAAGCGCCTGACCCAGCATTTATTACACATCACCTCTCTCTTCAAAAGTGAAAGAACCGCCAAAAGCAAAACTCTTCGGTTTCTTCATATACACTCAAACCTAAACCAAACACTTACCTCTTCTCAAATCCACCTGAACTCCCTCAACTTCTCAAACCCTAACCATCCTTCAAGCTCTCAGATATGGCAACTGAAAAGGCTGGTCCTGCTGCAAAGGTCGTGGCTCGTGTGGAGAGCCTAGACAAGGCTGTTGTTCTCATCGAAAGCCGTTTCGATATCCAAGCTCTCGATGACATAGAGGTGAATGTAAAAGATAATTTGCTCAGATGTGGAATTCTCAACTACTTCCACTTGAATGAGATCATTTACCCAGAACTCATCTGACAGTTCTGGAACTCTGCCGTTTTCTCAAAGACGGACATCACTGGAACTGCTCTGGGAGTTAAGGTCACACTGGACCTAGGCTCTATTGCCCAAGCCATTGGTTGTAAGCGGGCTGGGTTCTACATCAACAACAGCTGGGAAGACAGTTTTGGAGGACATGACACAATTGATGTTGCACTAATAGGTCCCGAAGGACAAAGCTCAGTTGAGTACAGCAAACTGACAAAAGAAGGGAAGATATTCCAGCAGTTTCTGAACAAGGGAATTCTTCACAAGGCTGGATCTAAGGACAACGTTACCTTCCTGCACCGGTTCGCGTTGTTCCACATGATCACTGGTTAACAGTTCAACTTGCTGCACTTCATCCTGAGCAAAATCGTCAGGACCACGAGAGGACACGGAGAGCGCGACCTAATCACTTATGCCGCTCTTCTTAACAGAATCTTCTGGCAACAACAAGTATTTCATGCTTTCTTTGCTCTTTCTCTTGGAGATCAAAACCATATTCGGATTTTGGGTGGTGGCCATAGATTCACGCAACTGCCGTTTGGACGCAACAATGTTGCACAGATAAAGGCTGGGTTCGTACTAAAGCCTTTGGAGACCACGTCCAAATTAATGGACTTCAAAAAAGAAGCAATTGAGAGGGCACCTCTACAAACAATAGCGCCAATCATCCAGCATGTTGCACCGATGGACGACAAGGAACTGTTTGAAAATCCAATTGTTACCAGACCGTCCACCAGAAGAAAGTCATCCAAGGCGCAAGCGACCAGAGCTACAAGGTCCAAAACTCAACGACCTTTAGCTCCACCTACTCCACTTGCAGCTACTCCTATCGCTACCTCTGCTACTTCTCTTGCACCAACTAAAGTCCCTTCTAAGAGATGGTTGATCGTCGCTAATGACGAAGATGATGAGCCAATTAGTAATCTTGTCAAGAAGCAGAAAGCTGCCATGGTTGATCTTCCTGCTCAACCACAACCTCCAGCTCAACCACAACCACAACCATCTACCTCACCCAAATGACCAGTAGACACACTACCAGGGGAAGCATAGTCTAAGAAACATAAGTTTTCCTCTCCTGCTGCTGCTGATGAACCTGTCAATGATTTTATTGAATCTATCCTCATTGAACCATATGAACCTCTTACCCAAACACAAACCAAAACACAAGCCACACCTGAACTAGAAATGTTGTTGCCTGGTGATGAAGGTTATACCTGCACCATCCCTACCCCCAGTATCTCAAAATCTTATCTCTCCGTTAAACCTACTAAATCACTTCCCTCCTCAACCATCATCCCCTTCCCTACCCCTTCCTCAGAAACCTTGGTGCACACCAAACAGAAATGGCCTCTACTTTTTGTTGAAGGCAATTCTCAAAACCTCCTAGACGACAATGCCATCATTCTGCGTTCAGAGCTCCCTGAACCAGACTTCGGTTTTGACTACTCTCCGATCGATATGGAGAAGTACATGGACGACTATGTCCATCAACCATTGGAAGAATATTTGGCACTACCTCCTAGAGCCATTGAACACTTGCCACTCAAGCGGTTTATCAGACAGAGGTATCCTAGAGTTGTACGAGCTTGGCACCTAAATGCTCATCCTCCTGGAGTACTTCAACACAGAGTACCTCCAGTCAAAGACACCGAGAAAGCTCTACAACAGAAATGACCAAAGGACGAGCGGATCATTCATCTACGGCCTATAGATTTGAAGTTTCGGCCTATAGATCCGGAAGAAGATGGATTCTTTCCATCTGCCTTTGAGCATATGTTCTGCAACACTCTCAAAGGTTTAGCGTTCTTGAAGTATCAGTTGTTCATTCCTCCATCCCAACATATCCGACCTTTCAAATCCATCTACATCCAACCAGACCGCGTCTGTCCAAGACTGCCAATCATAGATGAAAACCGCAAGAAGAAGAAAATTTTGACCAAGGCACCATCTTTGCCTTTACTGCCCTGAGCTGCGTTTCAACAACATCCAACCCATTCCCGTGAATGGTTTTTGGCTCAGTGTCTTTATACAAACATGGACGAGATCGATGTTGAACACTTCTGGCATCAACATATGTTCCTATGCGAACAAGAAGTGTCCAGCAATGGCGTTTCAACAGACAACAAGGTCGATATCCCAACTGCAACGAACTGTGAATTCACGCAGCGTCCAGCTCGTGTCTTTCACTTTTCGGACACTTCAGCTGCCTTTGTCCGTCCACCAGATGAGCGTCCACTCCTTGGTACAGAAACTTCTATCCTATACACTTTGATTGCTTCCCTTACTCACATCAACAACTTCCAACCGCCCTACCCTTGGACCCCTCCTCGTCCTTACCAACTTGTTGTGCAAAACCTAAAGTTTCTAGAAGCACCTCCTCCCCCCTCTAAAGTTCTTCCACCTTCTCAACCACCATCACCTACACCTCCACCACCGCTTACTCCTGGCTCCTAAACCTCCGCCAGCCTCCCTATCTCTACTTTCGCCCCTTCATCCATCCCCTCTGTTGACCCCGCCGTTCAACAATATGTTGCCACCCAACTTCAACCTATTTTCACTCTTCTTCACCAAATTCTCCAGAACCAACAAGCCCTCCTCCATCCTTCTCAACCTTCTCCTCCTCCGCCGCCACCACAGTGATTGTGATGACGACTCCCTTTTTCCTATTGTCTTGTTTTTTGCTAATGACAAAGGGGGAGAAAGCATTATGTTTTATGTTTTTGCTTTTGCCTTTGTCGCATTTTTTTGCATATGTTCTTGTCAAATTTATGCTCTGTACAACTAAATAAAATACATAGTTGATCTGTTTTACTTCGAGTATTGCTTTGCTTATATTAAATCCTATATCCGTTATATATAATATGCTTGATACTTGGTATGATAATTGATATGGATTCAAACTGATATCTTGTGTCTCAAGTATACAAAACTTGGAATATCCGACTCAGGGGGAGCATAGTAAATCTTTCGAAAATTGCTTTATGCGCTTCTTTATTTTCTAGCAAAAGCTTAAAAATTAACAAGGTTTGTCATCATCAAAAAGGGGGAGATTGTTGGAACCAAAGACGTAGAAGCGTCTAAACCCTCAATGTTGTGAATATAACAAGCTTATTAATGTTCAACTTTGTGCATATAGACTAACCCTGTCACAGCTAAGAAGACCGTCCAAAAGACTCACCAAAAAGGACTGTCCAGTAGACGTGTTAAAGATCGTCCAGAAGACTTATCAAAGAGGACCGTCCAGTTGAACAAACTGAAGGCGACCGTCTAATGAATAAACTCATACAAGCCTCCAAGATCATATATTCAAATGGCTAAGTTTTTAGTTTGAACGTCAATTTGATTTATGTTAAGTCTTCCTCGAAACTGACATATTACTACTTCTGTGAACTAACGTTCAAATTTGTTTGAAGCATTAAATAGCATCAACATCATTCCAGTGCAAAAGCACAATAGAATAGATAAAACAAGTCAACTTATCAAGTTGCCAAGACAAATGAAGAATGTTCAAAAGAGCATACCGTCAGCGCAGTCCTGCACATTCCTTTTTAGTGTAAGTTTAAAAGTTGTCGTGCCTGACCCCTCTGAAAGGATAGTTTGCATGCTTCTCATTGCATAACGAAGTCAAAGTCTTCTACAACGGATCTTTTCCCTGAAGACTATATATACATGCACCAACGAAGAAGCAAAACAGCGAAAAAAAAAGCAAAGACTGTGAAAAAGAAAAGACGTAGAAAAAGAAGAACATAAAGAATTTTGTAATACTCTGATAGAAGCGTCCAATGGACAATAGCAAAAATCTTGTAAAGATCTTCAAAGTGATCTTGAGCTTAATCTTTCAAATCCTTACTACGTGAGTTGATTTTTTTTAAAACACTTGTTGTGTTAGTGAAAGCCTGGAGAGGCTTAGTGTAAAAGAATACTTGGGTTAAGCAATCTAGGGTGATTGTGTTGTATAGCCTGAAGAGGCCGTGAACAATACTTGTAACCTAAGGTTGGTTAGTGAATACCTTCTGGGTGAAGGGACTAGATGTAGCTCAGGTTGAATGAACCAGTATAAAAATTTATGTGTTCTCTTCTCTCTATCCCTAGGCTTGAAAATATTTTTCAGGCTGATCTACTTGTTTCAAAGATGTTTCAAAGATGTTTTTAAATGCACAATTCAACCCCCCCCCCCTTCTTGTGCGCTTTTTCTTATTTCACTAGCAACTGTTTCTCTTTGACCAACTCCAAGAAACCACTAGTCACCGTGATCATACCACAACGAATATGATCAGATGACATCTCCATAGACAAGTTTAGGTCTTTGAACTTCTGCACAACCTCCTACTCTTTTATCATCAATGCCGACATGTGCACGGTTTTCCAACTCAAAGCATCAGCCACAACATTCGCCTTACCAAGATGGTACATCAATTGAAAATCATAGTGTTTTAGGAATTCTATCCACTATCTCTACCTCATGTTCAGCTTCTTTTAATCAAACAGGTACTTCAAGCTTTTGTGATCACTGAACACATAGAATCTCGCTTCATACAGATAATGTCTCCATATCTTCAATGCAAACACTACAACGGCCAACTCCAAATCATAGGTAGGATAATTCCTCTCATGATTCTTCAACTGCCTCGATGCATAAGTCACAACCTACCTATGTTGCATCAATACACACCTCAATCCTTAACGAGAAGCATCACAGTAAACCTCGAAAAGTTCACTAGCATCAGGCAACACTAAGACTGGCGAGGTTGTCAACCTCTATTTTAAGTCTTGGAAACTCTCTTCACAAGCTTCAGTCTAAGCAAAAAGTTGATCTTTACAGGTGAGTTGGGTCAACGGTGCAACGATCCTTGAAAAACCATCTATGAACCTCCAGTAATACCCAGCCAACCCGACGAAGCTTCTAATCTTGGTAGCCGTCTTCGGACACTCCCATTACAAAATAGTCTCCACTTTCTTAGGGTCCACGACGATTCCACCGACTGATATCACATGCCTCAAGAACTTCACCTCATCCAGCCAAAACCACATTTAGACAGTTTGGCATACAACTGTTTCTCCTTCAAAATACCCAACACTGTCCTCAAGTGTTCTTCATGCTCTTCATAAGAATGAGAATAGATTAGAATGTCATCGATAAACACAATTACAAACTTGTTCAAGAAGGGACGGAATATCCTATTCATGTAGTCCATGAATATAGTAGGGGCATTGGTCACTCCGAACAGCATCACTACATACTCATAATGCCCGTACCGAGTCCAGAAAGTAGTCTTTGGTACGTCTTCGTCCTTTACCTGTATCTGGTGGTATCCAAACCTCAAGTCTATCTTTGAAAACACTTTTGCTCCTCTCAACTGATCCATCAGATCATCAATCCTTGGCAACGGATACTTGTTCTTTATGGTGATCTTGTTCAACTGTCGATAATCTACACACAGCCTTGAACTACCATCCTTCTTCTTCACCAACAACACCGGTGCTCCCCAAGGGGAAACACTAGGTCTGATCATCTTCTTCTCTAATAGCTCTTCTACTTGTTTCTTCAACTCAGCCAACTCCACTGATGCCATTCCATACGAGGCCATCGACACTGGCCTCATTCCCCGGAATCAAGTCTATTGCAAACTTCACTTCCCGTTGCGAAGGTATACTAAGCACCTCCTTAGGGAAAACCTCAGGAAACTCTCGGACCTATAACACTAAGTTTAGGTCCAAGCTATTCTTGATTTCCAGGAATGACAAGATCATGTATCCTTGAGCTCCTTCTTGCAAAGAAGTCTAAGCTTAATTGGTAGTGACAAATCCAAAATCTTCAAAGTTGGGGAAGATCAAGGTCTTTTTGGCACAATCAATCAGGATATGGTTGGAAGATAACCAATCCATCCCTAACACATCCAAATCTGACAATGGAAGGCAAATCAAATTGACTCCGTAACTGCACCCACTAACAACAACCAGGCAATTAGCACAAACAATTGAAGTCGCCACAAGAGTAGCGGTCGGTGTGGAAACAAACAAAATCAAAAGGCAACGGGCAAGTAGACAGTTTCAACTTTTCCACACACTTAAAGGGAAATGAAAGAATGTGTGGCACCTAAATTAAACAATACAGATAAGAGATTACCAGCTATCTCACACTCGCCCTATATCAGATCATCAAAGCAAGAGGCTTTAGCTCTACTCATAGCAAAAACACAACTAGCTACCGTGGGTCTCGTAGCTCTGGTGGCGTTCATGGTAGACTCCACCTTCACCGAAGCTATACAATCTCTAGCCATATGTCTGGGCTGTTGACACTTGTAGCACACATTGCCCTTCAGAAGGAACTAGCTGATGTAATGTGGTCCACTACACCTGAAGCATCTAACATCTGACAATCTAGTCTGAGACGTGACCGATGAATGGCTCTGAGAACCCGAAACTCCAGACTACTGAGGTCTAGAGGGCTGTTGTTGACCTTGCAGTCTGTTGTAAGGCTTCCTCTGATGCCTTCGTCTCCTAGATCCAGATGATCTAATGCTCTAAGTCTTTACCACTCGGGTGCCAGACTCCAACCGCTCCACTATCTGAGACTTCTCCACCAGTGTGGCGAACTCTCTAATAGTCATAGGGACTATCATCCGCTTCAGCTCGTGCCTCAAACCTTCCTCAAACTTACGGCATCTCTATTCTTCTGTGGTCGTCTGTGAGTAAAACTGGGCCAAGTATTCAAATGTGCTCGCATACTCACTCACTCTCATGTTCCCTTGATATAATCTCGGGAACTCTATCTCCTTAGCATATCTAGCGCTTATTGGAAAGTACTTCTCCAGAAAACGCTCCTGAAAACCAACCCAGGTGACAGCCTCACCCCAGGCCTCCATCAACTGTTGGGCTCCCTACCACTAATACTCGGCCTCATCAACCAGTACGTACGTGGCTTAGGTGACTTTTTGGTCATCCGGACAAGCCATCGCTCTGAAGATCTTCTCTATCTCTCACACTCATGAATCAGCCACATCTAGATCTAACTCGCCCCTAAATTGGGAAGGGTCATTCTTCCGAAACTCAGCCAACCCTTGAAACTCGGGAGGCACAGCTACACGAGCTGCGTCAGCAACAGCTCGAGACAACTCCAACTAAGCCATAGTAGCCTCATGCTGCTAGGCCATGGCAGTCTACTACTAGGCCACAGTATTTTGCTATTGGGCCATAGCAACAACCATCGCCTCCATGGCCCTGGTGATCTGGGAGAAGTCAACTGGAGGTGGTGGTGGGTTAGATCCCCTCATCGAGATCCTACAAAACCAACCACAGCAACAACACCTCAAAAGCTATTCAAACATGATCTCTCCTCTCATGGAAAGACCCACACCATAGCAACACAACAAAAACAATCAACATATAACATCACATCAAAGGCACACAACAAAAGCATACCAGACCTACTCCCCATAGGCCAACCAAAAGATACGACCAGCTCTAATACCACAAATGTAACGACCTAACCATCGCTACTCAACCTCTCCTACTATCTTTTTCATTCTCATGTACATGTGAGAGAAAACAAAACATGTATATAAATGAAATATAGTCATCTTGAGATATCTATCCATCTTTCCTACTGCCATACATTCATATCTTTACAACTGTCAACGACAAAAGAACAAAGGAATCACATCAGGCTATATCAAAAGAATCAAATATACAAATCCATCAACAGGGGAGGGGGATACAAAACGCACTCCCTATGGCTGGTCACACTATGCAACCCCATCAAAAGAAAGATACAAAATATACAATAGAAGGAACAAAAGCTTGGCTTCGCAAGCCAAACATCTCCAGCTCGTAGCTTCATCCTTAGCTCTGAGAAGCCGGGTCCACCGAAGTATCACCATCTGCTCCCACACCATAAGACGTGATCATCACAGTCACACCAACACAACAACAGCAACAAGATATCCAATAACAATAAAACCAAGCAAGGGTAAGCTTACTAAAACAACAGCATAACACATGAATTCTAAAACCATCAACGATTTTCAACATTCGTACACAGACACACACACAGATATATATATATATATATATATATATATATATATATATATATATATATATATATATATAGCATTCATTCATAAGACAAGAGTTCTCACTCCAAAGCTCCATATCACAACCAATCTGCCACAACTATGTCAATGTATGAGGACACGACTCTCAAGAGATTCACAACAATTCGAGCGATCAGCCAAGTCTTATCCCCTACGATAAAGATCCAGCACTCATTCAAGGATTGCCAAACTTTGATCTGCGGATAAGCTTAGTGGTGTGTCGGGATAAGTGTATATGGGTGGTGACTCACCGCAACACAAAGCCTGCACCACCTTGGCCCTTTGCAAAATCGCCTATCCACTCATCCCTGAAGGCTCATCTTTACGACCTCACGTTTTATCCAGGCACTAGGGGGAGGCCCATCTGAGCCGCAACTTCTGTCAACCATCCAACTTACATGCCTTTCCACACAACAATAAGAGGCCCATCACACAGCCTCAGCTAACAACATATGCATGAAATGCATGTGTCACAACACTACACCCACTTAACCACAACCAAACAACATATATATACATGTATAGTAACACAACATGACGTGGGCCTAACCAGCACCACACGAGATCCAACAACAACTACCAACACCATGCAGGCCCAATCCAGACTCAAGTATAGCTAACAGGTAAGGCCCTATCCAAACAGCCCATACCTCGTGAGAAAATCTCATACAACAATACCATTCGCAACAATATCATTCACAACCAGTGGAGGTCCTATCCAAGCAACCTGCCACTTTAAGGCCCTTTCCAAGTAGCCCTACGTCCCATGGGTGAAACCCAAGCAACAACACTTATGACAAGTAGAGGTCCTATCCAAGCAACTTGCCACTCTTCCCGCATTCTCAACCTTAGACTCACACTAGGAGTCCCTCTCAACCATGTCTTACACAACTACACTTTCAAAAATTATCCACATCAGAACCATACATTCACTCAGCGACTCATATACTTGCTCAGCGAAGGTCTTCCTTACAGAGGACCAACTTCCCCTATGAAGGATTTTCGCTCAATGACCATGATTTTCGCTCAGTGAATATATTGTCCCAAAGTCTCTTGCTTAGCGACAACTGAGGTTGCTCAATGAATTTGTTCCAGGGACTTTCTCCAAATTTCTATCAACCACATTTCGCTCAGCAGGCCGTCTACTCGCTCAACAAATAGCCACCCCAAAGAACAGCCAGAATCTGCACACACTTTTCGCTCAGCGAACCTATTGTTCACCCAGTGAACTTCTTACAACAAAGAGCATCACTTTCCAGGGCCCCCAATTCACTTAGCGAGCTCAGCATTCGCTCAACGAATTTCCTCCAAGTATTCTAGAATACCCATACTCGCTAAGTGAGTCATGCACTCGCTCAGCAAACTCTCTTTTGGAAAAGTTCCAGATTTCTACGAACGCTCGCTCAACGAACAACATTTCGCTCTGCGACTTCCTCTTACACTACAGCCATTCCTACCACTCAAGAACACTCGTTCAGCGATGCAATGGGTAGCTCGGCGAACCCTCAACCCAGCAATCTCACCTCAACCTCAGGGCCATTCTCACTTAGCGAGGCCCTTAGTCACTCAGTGACTATCAGACAGCAGCAAGAAAACTCTCTTCAAAAAATCCCAAAAATCTAAACTTTCTACTCACTCATACCCCAAATCAATTCCATAGAGGTCGAATGCGACCACATAACAACCTACAACAACGCACTCTACACATTCAACAATCCATACAATGTTTCAATACGAATCAACCACGAAATCAAGGAAACCTATTTTTCAACACAGCCATAAACTCATCCAAATCAGGCGTTGTAACACAAACCACAGCAACATATATACACTACCACGTTCATACAACATATATTTAATGCAAGTAAGCTTCCCTTACCCCTAAGAGTTCCGAATCTGACATTTAGGAGAAAAGGGGTATGTGAGAAAACGAGCTCTTGAGCCAACTCTTTCGAAAATCCGTCCTTCTTAACACAAAAGCACGGGATTAAGGCTTGGAATCTTGCTACACTCTTGGTGGTCTTGAGAGAGATTGGGAGAAAGAGAGAGTTTGAGAGTGTCTTAGGGGAGTTTATCACAAAATGAGAGGAAAGAGGGGTTTTGGGTGGTCTTAAGCCTCCTCGGACCACACAACCACTAAAGCCCATGGTCCGTCTAATCACTCCCCAAGACTCACGACTAGCTCAAAACTCCTGTTTCTCTCAACAACCCATGTGAACATAACCAACACTATCACTTTGGCTCAAGAACAACATTTTCCTCAATTCCCTAAATTCAGACAAGAATTCCAAAACAACAATCAACATCAACTTATTTATTCATTTTAATCACCAATATCTCATATTGATTTCCACTTTTTAATTATTAAAACACTAAATCATACATTAGGAAAAACACGGTGTTACATGAAGATTCAGCACTTAGTTAGGGATTGCCAAAACTTTAATCTACGGACAAATTTAGTGGTGTGTCAGGACAAGTGTATGTGGGTGGTGGCTTACCGTGACACAAGGTTTACATTACCTTGGCTCCCTGCGGAATCGCCCATCCACTCATCACCATAGGCCCATCTTTAAAACCCCTCGTCTCATCCAGACACTAGGTTGGAGGACCGTCTGAGTCGCAGCTCCTGTCAACCATCCAACTTACGTGCCTATCTGCACAACAACATGAAGCCCAACACGTAGCCTCAGCCAACAACATATGCATGAAATGCATATATCACAACACCACACCCACTCAACGACAACAAATCAACATATATATATATATATATATATATATGTGTGTGTGTGTGTGTGTGTGTGTGTGTGTGTGTGTGTGTGTGTGTGTAACAACACAACAACAACGACAAACACCATGTGGGCCTGACCAACACCATACGTGGTCCACAACCACTACCAACACCATGCAATTATGAACTCTGTTTTGCAGTTTTTAACTCATTGTTATTTGTTTCTTTTATGCCTTGTTGAGTTTTTAATGTATGATTGTTATTTACCTTGGAAAAAAAACTGAGTGTGATATGAAATTATGCCAATGTTTCATGATAAAAGTTTATGAAAAGTTGTAAGCATTATATATGACCATGCATCATAATATTTGAGTTATGTGATAAGAAAAGTATGTAGGAATCTGGCTGGTGGAGACCGTGATGGGTTGTTTAACCCTAGCCTTGGGGGTTATCTAGTTGGAAAAACTCCAATGGTCCATGCTGATCCCATGGAGCTGGGGCGTACTAGCAAAACTGGGTAACCCTGACTAGTCACCAGGGGATATTATACTAATTGAGAGTGCGAGAGCCGAAGGCATCGGTACCGATGACGCTTCTTATGGCCGTGCATTTACTCCTAGTCTATTTTTCAACAAGTTTAGGTTGGTACCACATGTGCATGAGTAGAGATTTGGGAACTTAGCATGCATATGCATCTTGCTGTAGTGTGATATGTTGAACCGTGCTACGTTGTAATTGTGTGAAGTCTATGTGACCTTGTTCATAAGCAATTGATGTAATGTGTACACAGCGATTGATGTAATGTGTACACATATGAAAATGTAATTGTGTATTATGATAAAGTGTCAAGATTATGTATATGTGCTCATGTTATGCATGTATGTTATGCTTGTTTGATGAAACAAAATGATGCGTATGTCTAGTTACTAAGCAAAAGATGTGAAATAAATGTATGTTTGTAATTAGAATTGTATTTGCTACCTCAAGGATAAGTGAGAAGGTAGGCCCTAGGATAGTGTTGTGGGGGTTCTAGTTGGATAATAATAGTTGTGAATGAGATAGAGAAAGAGATAATAACAGTGTAATAGAAAGGTATAAGACAAGTAAGAGAGAACAAAATGAGGGTATTAAAGTGAATGTTAAGGGAGTGTCAAAAGTATTTTAGAACATTTATGACCTTAGACTTGACCCTTAGAGAATAACCTTAAATATCAAAAGGAAGAAGAGTAAAATCTAAATATAAGGGTTTAAATACTAGAAAAGGTTTTAGGTAAAAAAGAGTTTTTAGGTTAAGAATGAGATAGTAAGCTTGTATAACAATTGTGAGAATGAGAGAGGAGTTAACAGGAAACATTGACTATTGAAAGGTGTAGACCCAACTACAAGTATGGATAATTATGAGAGACCTAGTGAGGCTAAAGCCATGAGAGATAAGTGATGAAGGTTGTCTGAGTAGAAAAGTCTAACCCAACTGTAGAGTCCTTAGAGCACTCACTGAGACATTATGTCTCACTCCTCTAAGTTTTCCCTTTTTTAGGATACAGGTGAAGACGTGTACAAATGGAGCTTAGAGTCATGTGCAGGAAAACGTAGTCTAGTTTATAGTGTTTTCTTGTATTCCTCTTTCTGTTTTGTATGACACCTTCGAGTGATAGATGAGGTGTATTAGGCATGTATGGTATTTTATAGTATTATTCTTATATGAATATAATTGTATTTATGAGTCGCTTCAACATGTTGTTTCTATGTTTTTAAGTCTTTCTTTTTTGTTCTTAGAAATCTAGGCTTAATTAGGGTAATACCCGTTAGGGTGTTATAGGAGTCCTTCTCAACCATGTTTCAGGCAACTACACTTTCAAAATTTAATCAACTGTAGAGCGCTACATTGCTACATTCGCTCAGCGAAGACCTTCCTTACAAAGGACTAACTTCCCCTATGAAGGCTTTTCGCTGAGCGACCTCGGCGACCACAAGTTTTGCTTAGCAAATCAGAGACACTCGCTCAACGATAATTAGAGTCGCTCAGCGGGTTCGTTCTAAGGACTTTCCCTAAACCTCCATCGACAACATTTCGCTCAACGACCTACTCGCTTAGCAAATAGCCATTCCAAAATACAGCCAAAATCTGCACCCACTCCTCGCTCAGCAAACATGTCATTCGCCCAGTGAACCTATTGCAACAGAGAGCACCACTTTCCAAGGCCCCCAATTCGCTCAACAAGCTCAGTATTCACTCAACGAAATGTTCCCAAGCATTCTGGAATGCCCACACTCGCTCAGTGGATACTCTTCTGGAAAATTTCCAAATTTCCTTGAACACTTGCCCAACGAACTAGATTTCGCTCAAGGAATTCCTCTTACCCTTCAGCTATTACTATGATTCAAGAACACTTGCTTAGAGACGCTATACGTCGCTCAACGAATCATCAACCCAACAGCCTCACTTCAGTCTTAGGGACATTCTCGCTCAGCGAGACCCTTAGTCGCTCAACAACTATCAGACAACAGAACCAGCAACTCTCGTCTAAAAGCCCAAAGATCCAAACTTTTCACTCACCCACACTCCAAATCAACCCCACAAGGGTTGAGCAACAATATACAGCCTTCCACAACATCATACTTAACAGATCTTACAATCAACACAACAATTTATCAACGAATCATCACGAATTCAGAGAAACCCATTTCTAAACAAAATTTCAACGAAGCTCATTTAAATTTTGATTTCAGCATAAACCAAGGTCACATTCACACACAACAAATTTTTCAACAAATGTAAGCTTCCCTTACCTTTGGAGCTTCTGAATCCAAATTTGGTGACAGAGGAGAATGTGGAGAAAACAAACTCTTGAGCCAAACCTTGAAGAAATCCACTCTTCTCAACACACGGACAAGGAATTAAGGTTTGAATTCCCTCTACGCTCTTGGTGAGTTTAAGTGAGATTGAGAGAATGAGAGAGTGTGGGAGAAGAGAAAATGAGGGAGAATGGTTTTAGTGACTTTAAAACCTTCCCTGGCCTCACAAAGGCTTCGAGGCCAATAAAGCCCATAGTCTGTTTACTCACTTCCCACTACTTATAATTGGTCTGGCACTTGCTATTTCTCTCAACAACCCACACAAACATAACCAACACTCTCACTTTGGCTCAAGAACATTTTCTATCAATTCCCTAAATTCAGACAGGATATTCCAAAACAACAGATGCAAAACAACACTCATATAACAGCTTATTTATTCGTTTTAATCACCAATATCACATACTATATTTCCACCTTTTGTTATTTAAGCACTAAATCAAACATTAAGAAAACACTGCGTTACAAATATAATATATAATGATGTGATGTCCCACCTCTTATAGTTCACTTTTTTTTTAACTTTTCAATTTGTTTCTATTTTATTATTTATTATTTTTCATATTTTCTAAAATATGTTATCATATAATATTGTTTTAAACACTTTTTGAATTTTTCTTTTAATTTCTATATTAATCTTATTCCATTATATTTAATGCCTATTTTTTTCACTTGTCTTTTTAAAAAAAATCAAACTGTTTATATTTTAGTACTTTTAGTATTTTTTTCAAAATTATGATATCATATATAATTATTTTATATATATTTCAAAAATTTTAATAATACTATTATTTAATTTTATGTTTCTAATTTTAATTTTATTGTCTTATAATAAGTATCATTTCTTTTCACGTTTTTATTTTTAACCTTTTCAAGTTGTTTGTATTTTATTATTTTTAATATTTTTAAAATATGTTTCATTTAATATTATTTTACACTCTTTTCAAATATTAATTTCAATATTGTTTTATTATATTTAGTATCATTTTCATTCACTAATTTCGTTTAATTTTTTCTATTTATTATTTATTTTGAATATTTTGAAAATTATGATATCATGTAATATTATTTTACATATTTTTCAATAGAAATATAATATTTTTTAATTTGTTCAATATTTTTCAAAATTATGTTATCATGTGATAATATTTTACACATTTCAAAATTTTCTTTCAATTTTTTCAAATTGTTTTATTTTATTATTTAGAATTTTTTTAAAATATGTTATCATTTAATATTATTTTACACCATTTTCAAAATTTTCTTACTCTTTCTATATTTAAGTTTTTTATTATATTTAGTACTTATTTTCTTGACTTGTTTTCTTTTTAAAAAAATCAAACTATTTATATTTTATGATATTTAATATTTTTAAACTTATACTATCGTATAGTAATAATGTACACATTTTTAAAATTTCTTTTATAATATTTTTTTACATTTATACTTTCATTATATTTAGTATGATTTTCATTCAATTGTTATATTTTCAAATTATTTATATTCTCTATTTTTAATATTTTACAAAATTATAATATACTAAAATATTATTTTTCATATTTCTAAATTGCTTTTTATAATATTTTTGTTTACTAACAAATTTTATTTTCAGTATTATTTTATTATATTTAATATCCATTTCAATTACTAATGCCTATTTTTTTTCAATTTTTTGTTTTTATATTTAGTATTTTTCAAAATTATAATATCATTCCACATTATTGTAAATATATTTCAAAATTTTCATAATACTTTTTTATTTTGTCATGTTTTTATTAATTTTGTTATCATTTAAAAATATTTTACACACATTACGTATTTTTCTATCATTTTTTAAATTGTTTTTTCTATTATTTTTAACATTTTTAAAATAAGTTATCATTTAATATTATTTTGTACACTTTTCAAATTTTTCATACACTATCTATTTTAATTTTATTCTATTATGTTTGGTACCAATTTTCTTCACATGTTTTTTTTCAAAAATTTTCAACCTATTTATAAATTTTCTTTATTTAATATTTTAAAAATTATAATATTATATAATAATAACTTACGCATTTTTTTAAAATTTCTTTCATTATATTTTCGTTTACATTTTATTTTTATTATTATTTGATTATATTTAGTATATTTCCATTCACTTTTGTGTCTGATTTTTTAAAACTATTTGTATTTTTTATTTTGAATAAAATTATAATATCATAAAATATTATTTTGGATATTCTACCTATTTGTCATTATTGTTTCATTATATTCAGTATCATTTTTATTCATTAAATTTTTATATTCAATATTTTAAAAATTTTAATATCATATAATATTATGTTAATTTTTTTCAATTGTTTTCATAACATTCTTTTTTACTAACAAAGCTTTATTTTTGCTATTATTTTATTATATTTTGTATCATTTGGATTCACTGATTTTTTCCAATTTTTCAATTTTTTGTTTTTCAATATTTTTCAAAATTATGATATCACATAATATTATTTTACATATTTGCAAAAAAAAAATCATAACATGTTTTACTTTTTCAATATGTTTTAACACTTTGTTATCGCGTAATAATATTTTACACCCATTATAATTTTTTTCTTCAATTTTTTTAGCTTATTTTTAATTCATTTCAATTTTATTTTTTATATTTATAATTTATTTCTTTCACTTTTTTTAAATCTTTTCAAACTGATTATATTTTTTTATCAACAATATTTTTCAATATTATAATTTATTTAAAAAAAGCTTATACACTTTTTTCCTACAATATCTTTGTTTACTATCAATTTTTCATTTTTCTATCATTCTTTTATACTTCATCTTATTTTTATTTATTCATTTTTCCATAATTTTTTAGTAATTTATATTTTATTATTCTAACATCTTTTGAAATGATATTACTATATAACATTATTTTACATTTTTTATTATTTTCACATTATTTTTATGTACTTATTTTTTCTTAACATTTTAAATTGCTTATATTTTATTATTTTATTGTTTTCAAAATTTTCTTTCACAATGATTTTCCTTATAATCATTTTTTTATCTTCAATATTATTTTATTATACTTATTATTTATTTCTTTCACTTTTTTTCAAATTTTTTCGAACTGCTTATATTTTTTGTCTTTAATATTTTTTAAAATTATATTTTTATGTAACAAAAATGGATACACTTTTTGAATTATTTTTTCACAATATTTTTGTTTATTTTGAACTTTTTATTTTTGCTATTATTCTTTTATACTTAATATCATTTTTATTACTTATTTTTTTTCAATGTTTTCAAATTATTTATATGTTATTAATTTTGCTCTTTTTGAAATTATATTATTATATAACATTATTTTTCATTCATTTTTGAAATTTTTTGTATTATTTTTATTTACTTTCAAGTTTTCAAATTATTCTTTTAACTTTATATACTTATATGATCAGTTTTCTTTTTTTTTTTTCTGAACATTTCAAATTATTTATATCTTATAATTTTTATTATTCTTCAAAATTATAATATAACGATGATTTACACATTTTTCAAAAATAAAATTCACACTGATTGTATTTATTTTCAATTTTTTATCACCAATATTATTTTATTATACTTATTAGTTATTTCTTTCATTTATTTTTTTCAAATTTTTTCAAACTGATTATACATTATTACATTCATTATTTTTCAAAATTGTAATTTTATGTAATAAAAATTGTTGTACTGTTTGAATATATTTTTCTTAATATTTTTATTTACTATCAACTTTTTATTGTAGTTATTAATATTTTATACGTAATATTATTTTCTTACTAATTTTTTCTAAACTTTCTTTTTATTTATATTTAATTACCTTCAATATTTTTCAAAATTATATTATTGTACAACATTATTTGACATTCCTTTTGGAATTTTATTTCACAGTACTATATTTTTCTATTATTTTCTTAACTTTTTGATTTGTCTGTATTTTATTATTTTTAATATTTTTTTAAAATTCTAATATCATATAAAATTGATTTTTACAATTTAAATTTTTTCTTCCACAATAATTTTCTTTATTGTTGAATTTTTACTTTCAATATCAATTTATTATATTTATTATTTATTTATTTCACTTTTTTTTTCAAAAAACTTTCAAACTGATTGTATTTCATTATTCAATATTTTTCAAAATTATATTTTTATGTACCAAAAATTAATAAATATTTTTAATATTTTTCACAATATATTTGTTTCCTATCAACTTTATTTTTTCACTTTTGTTTTTTATACTTAATATCATTTTGTTTACTTATTTTTCAAATTGTTCTAATTATTTATTATTCTTATTTTTCATATTTTGAAATTATATTATTATATAACATTTTTTATTTTTTTCACTTTATTTTTAAAGATGTAAACTTTTTATTTTTTAAATTTTATTTAACACCATAAAAAATAAATCATCTTTCTTTGGTTCATCATTTGTGGAAACGTGTATAATGTGGTCTTTATTTTCATAAATGAGGGACCAAATGAAAATATTTGTTTGTGAAGGACAAGAACCATATTCAACACATTTGCATAGATAAGGCACCAAAGAGATGATTTATTTTCTTTAAAGAGAAATAACAATTTGAAAAGTTAAAGGTTAAAAATAAATAAAAATTAGGTGAAAAAATTATATTTTATTATTGAAGATTTTGATTTATTTTTGAAAATTTAATTATCTTTATTTTATTAGTTTTAGTATTTTTATAATTTTAGTACTTTATAACAATTTTGTGCATTGTTTAAAATTTCTTTTCGTAATATTTTTTTATTTGTATTCAATTTTTTATTTTCACGATTATTTAATCATATTTAGAATCATTTTTGTTTACTTATTTTTTTTCTAATTTTCCTAATTATTTATCTTCACTTATTTTTTATATTTTATACAATTATGATATCATATAATATTATTTTATGTATTTTTCAATTTTTTATAACATTTTTATTTACTTTTAATTTTCTCATTTTAGTATCATTTTTTCACTTATTTGTATTTGTAATATTTTGAAGTTGTTTGTATTTTCTTATTTTTTAAAATTGTGTAACTATGTTACAATATTTACACTTTATATTTTACGAAAATTAATATTTAGTTACAACTTTATATCTTTAGTATTATTTTTTGTATTATATTTTATATTCTTCTAACTGATTATATTTTTATATTCTTATTTTTTTAACATTTAAAATTATTTATATTTTATTATTTTAATATTTTCAAAATTATTCTATTTTATATAACATTATTTTGTTAATTTTTTTCACATTATTTTTGTTTACTATTACCTTTTTATTTTTTAAATTGTTCTTATTATTCAACTTTATATACTTATGCTATGATTTTTCTTTTTTTCTTAATTTTTCAAATTGTTCATATTTTATTGTTTTTAATATTTTTCAAAATTAAAATCTTATATAAGAATAATTTGCACATTCTTAAAATTTTTCTTCCCCAATGATTTTGTTTATTGTCACATTTTAAAAATATTTTAATCATTATTTTCAATATTATTTTATTTGACGTATTGTTCATTTTTTTTCTTAATATTTTTCAAACAGATTATATTTTGCTATGTACAATTTTTTTCAAAATTATAATCAATATCAACATTTTATTTCCTCTATAATTCCTTTATACTTAATATTATTTTTATCTACTTTTTTGATTTACATTTCTAATTATTTATATTTCATGATTTGATAAGTTTTTTTTGTTGTATATGATTGATAATGGCTAGGGTGCCAACCTAGTTGGGATTGTAATCATTATTGTGATGTATTTGCGTGTCTTCGCTTTAAAAAAAGGTTTTATTAAGTTTTTTCAAAATTATATTATTATATAACATTTTACATATTTATTTTTTTCCACAATATTTTTATGTATTTTCAGCTTTGTACTTTCCAAATTGTTCTTGTTTCATAACTTTATTTACTTAAATTATTATTTTATTTTATTTTTATAAAATATCATTTAACAATGATTTACACATTTCCCAAAAATTTTATCCACAATATTTTTTATTTTTAATGTTTTGAAATCCTAATATTATTTTGTCATACACATTATTTATTTCTTTAACTTGTTTTTTTTTTCAAATTTTTTCAAATCAATTATCCTTTTTATCTTCAATATTTTTCATAAATATATTTCTATGTAACAAAAATTTATTCACTTTTAGAATAATTTTTCACAATATGCTCGTTAACCACCAACTTTTTATTCACTCTTATTATTATTTTATACTTATGATTATTTTTATTTTTTGATTTTTTGTTATTTTTCTAATTATTTATATTTTATTATAGTCAATATTTTTTGAAATTATATTATTATATAACATTATTTTATATCATTTTTTGAATTTTTGCATTTTTTATTTTACTTTCAACTTTCTAATTTTCAAATTGTTCTTAATTTTGAGCTTCTTTTACTTACACCATCATTTTTTTCACCTAAACATTTCAAGTTTTTTATATCTTATTTTATTCATATTTTTCAAAATTATAATATCATATAAAAATATAATAATAATTTTCAAGATGATTTATTTATTTTTTAGTTTTTTAATATAAATATTATTTTATTTTTCTTATTTTTTTTTGTTACAATTGTTCTTTTCAAACCATTTATTCTTTTTATCTTCAATAATTATTTTTCATAAATATACCTTTATGCAACAAAAATTTGTACAATATTTGAATATTTTCCACTATATTCTTGTTAAACATCAACTTTTTAATTTTCATTATTATTCGTTAATATTTAATATTATTTTTATTTTTTTTTATATTACTTTTTTAATTTTATATTCTATTATAGTCAATATTTTTCAAAATTATGTTATTATATAACATTATTTTACAATCTTTTTTTAATTTTGTAGCATTATTTTATTTACTTTCAACTTTTAGCTTTTCAAAATGTTCTTATTTTTAAACTTTAATTTCTTATACAACCATTTTTTATTTTTTTTTCTTTACAATTCAATTTCTTTAGATGGTAATTTTTTTACTAATTTTAAAAGTATTTATTTTTAAATATTTTATCATAAATTCTATTTTATTATACTTATTATTTATTTCTTTTACTTGTTTTTCCAAACTTTTTAAAATTGGTTTTTCTTTATTTTCTTTAATATTTTTTTAGAAATATACTTTTATGTAACAATATTTTATATAATTTTTGAATATTTTTTTCACAAAATTTTTCCATTTACTGTCAACTTTTTATTTTCGCTAATAATCATTTGTACATGATATTATTTTTATTTACTTATTTTTTCTAAATTCTCTAATTATTTTTATTTAATTATCTACCTTATTTTTCAAAATTATACTATCATATTAGTTGACATTATTTTTTATATTTTTTTCACTTTTTTTATTTACTTTCATTTTTTTCTTTCCTAATTGTTCCTATTATTTTCTTAACTTTTCAAATTGTTTGTATTTTATTAACTTTAATATAGTTTTAAATTAATGTATCATGTAAAATTGTTTTGCATATTTTTTAATTTTTTCTTCCACAATGATTTTTTTGTTATAAAGTTTTTTGTTTTCAATATTAATTTAATATTATATTATTATATTTATTATTTATTTCCTTTTCTTATTTTTAAAAAAAATTCAAAAAATTATATTTCATTACCTTTGATATTTTTCAAAATAATATTTTCATGTAACCATAATTAACTTACTTTTTTGAATTTTTTTAAAAATATTTTTGTTTGCTGTCAACCTTCTTTTCACTATTATTTTCTTATACTTGATATCATTTTATTCCCTTATTTTTTGTAATTTTTTAATTATTTTTATTATTATTTTGTAGTATTTTTTGAATTTTTATTATTATATAACATTATTTTATATTATTTTTAAATTTTTTACATTATCTTTTTTATTTTCTAGTTTTTACTTTTTAAATTATTAGTTCACACCATAAACAATAAATCAGCTTTGGTCTATCATATTTGGAAATGTGTATAATGTGGTCTTTATTTTCATAAACGAGGGACCAAAAGAAAATATTTTTTTGTGAAGGAGAATAACCACATTAAACACATTGCCACATACAAGGGACCAAAGAAAGATTAATTATATTTTATAATGTGAAATAACAATTTTAAAAGTAAATTAAAATGTTCAAAATAAATATAAATTAGTTTAAAAAGTTATATTTTATTGTTTAAGATTTTCAAAGGGAGATGACTTTTTTTTTTCAAAATTTTAATTATTTATATTTTACTAACTTTAGTATTTTTTTAAATCCTACTATCATATAATAATTTTGTACATTGTTTAAAATTTTCTTTCATAATATTTTTATTTGATCATAATATTTTTTCTTTTCACTATTATTTTATTATTTTTTGTAATCTTTGCTTTTATTTTTAATTTTTCAAGTTATTTATGCTTTTTAATGTTCAATATTTTTCAAAATTATGATATCATCTAATATTATTTTATCTATGTTACAATTTTTTTTTTACTTTTTACTTTGTAATTTCATCTTATATATTTTAATTTAAGTATCATTTCTTTCATTAATTTTTGTTTTAAACATTTTCAAGTTTTTGGTATTTTTCTATTTTTTTTAAATTATCATATCATACGGTATTATTTTATATATTTTTAATATTTTCATAATATTGTTATTTAGTTTTCACTTTCTAATTTAATATTTTATAATAAGTATGATTTTCATGCATTTATTTTTATTTATTCTTTTCTAAACATTTTCAATTTGTTTGTATTTTATTATTTTTCAAAGTTATCTTACCACGTTAAAATATTCTATATTTTTCAACTTTTTCTTTTATAATACTCTTTATTTACTTTCAAATTTATATTTTAATTTTAGTTTTTATATTATGTTTTATTTTTCTTCACATGTTTTGTCTCAAATATTTTCAAATAGAATATATTTTACATACGTTTTTTCGAACCTTTTTATTATTTATATTTTATTGTTTTCTTGATTTTTTTAAATTATGATATTATTTCACATTCTTTCTAAAATTTTACATTATTTTTATTTACTTTTTATAATCTAATTATAATTTTTATCCGCAATATTTTTCAAATTTAGTCTTTTATGTAAACAAAATTTATACACATTTTAAATATTTTTATTTATTGTTAACTTTTTATATCCGCTATTATTTTTTATACCTAATATAATTTTTTTTTTACTTATTTTTAATTACTTTTATAACTCTTTATATTTTATTATTTTCAATACTTTTCAAAATTATATTATTATATAAATTTATTTTTGCATTTTCTTTTATTTTTTCACCTTACTTTTATGTACTTTCAACTTTCTACTTATCAAATTGTTCTCATTTTTCAACTTTATTTACTTAAAATATCATTTTTATTATTTTTTTTAACAGTTCAAATTGTATATATCTTATTGTTTTTATATTTTGAAAAATTATAATCTTAGATAACAATGATTTACACATTTTTCAAAATTTTCATGCACTGTATTTTTATATTTTTTTAATATTTTTATCTTCAATATTTTTATTATATTTATTATTTAGTTCTTTCACTTGGTTTTCATCAAATTTTTCAAAATGATTATACTTTTTATCTTCAATATTTTTTAGAATTATACTTTTATGTAAAAGAAATTATACGCTTTTTCAATATTTTTTACATAATATTTTTATTAACCATCAATTTTTTTTTACTATCATTCTTTTATACTTATTTTCATTTTTATTTACTTATTTTTTTAGCATTTATAATATTTTACATTTTATTTTGTTTCTATATTTTTCAAAATTATAATATTATATAGCATTATGTGAATGCTTTTTTAAATTTTTATTCACATTATTTTATTTACTGATAAGTTTCTATTTTTCAAATTGTTAACATTTTTCTCAACTTTTGAAATTTTTTATATTTTATTAATTTTTTCCTTTTCAAGATTATACCATCATATAACAATGATTTACACATTTTTCAAATTATTCTTTGACAAAGATTTTTTTGGTGTCAAATCTTTTTATCTTCAATATTCTTTTTAATACTTATTATTTATTTCTTTCACTTGCCTTTTCTCAAGCTGATTATATTTTTTATCATCAATATTTTTTAACATTATACTTTTATCTAACAACAATTTCTACACCTTCAAAGTAATTTTTGACACAATATTATTGTTAATAATCAACATTTTATTTTCACCATTATTCTTTTAGACTTAATGTCCTTTTTATTCACTTATTTTTTTCAAACTTTCCTAATTATTAATATTTTATTATTTTCCATATTTTTTGAATATATATTATTATATAATATTATTTGATATTATTTTTTATTTATTTTGTCAAATTATTTTATTTACTTTTAGCCTCTTACTTTACAAACTTTTTTTTTTTTTATATACTCATACTAATATTTTTCTTTTTCTCATAACATTTTAAGTTTTTATATATTATTATTTTTAATATTTATCAAAATTATAGTAACAAATAACGATGGTTTACACATTTTTCAACATTTTCTTCAACAGTGATTTTATTTATTTTCTAGTTTTTAATCTTCAATATTATACTATTGGGCACATTATTTATTTTTTCAACTGTTTTCTCAATTTTTTTGAAAGTAATTATACTTTATTATAATCAATATTTTAAACTTTATTTGTTTATAACTTCATTTTTCTTATTTATTATTAAAAATTCACATTGTGGTTATTTTTAAATTTTTTTTGCTTATAATATCAATTTTCTTATTTATTGTTAACTTTTCAAATTATTTAATTTTTTAATTTTTTGACACTTAAAAGATCATATAAAAAGGATTTACACATTTTTCCTAGTTTTCTGTAATAAAAAATTTCGTAGTTCTCCTTTTTTTTTTACTAAGTTTTCAATTTTTTTGTGTTTTTATATTTTTAATATATTTTAAAATCATTACATCATATAAAATGATTTTCCATTTTTTGAAAATTTTCTTCCACTATGATTTTATGTTTTATTAAAACATTAAAACAATCATATAATTAATTTTTTATTTTTAATATTAATTGCTCTTATTATATTTTCTTCACTTATCTTTTAAAATTTATTCAAACTTTGTGTAACTCATTATCTTGAATATTTTTCAAAATTATATTTTTATGTAAGCGAATTTATATGCCTTTTGAATATGTTTTCAAAAATTTTTGAATTGTATCAACTTATTATTTTCACTATTAATATTCATTTTTGAGTTTTCTTAAATTATTATTATTTTTTTACTGGCAACTTGTTACTTTTCAAATTGTTCTTTTTTTTTCGTAACTCTTCAATTTTTTTATTTTTTATTTCCATTATCCTTTAACTTTATAATATTGCATAAATTTGATTTTTTAATTTTTTCACAATTATTTTATTTACTATCAAGTATATTTTATCTTCAATTTTTTTATTAAATATATTTATTATTTCTTTTCCCCGGTTTTTAAAATTTTTTTCAAACTTATTATATTTGATTATTTTCAATATTTTTCAAAAGTATAATTTTGTTTAAAATGAATTTATACACTTTCTATCGCAATATTTTTTCCTTATTATTTATTTTCTTCATATATTTTTTTGAAGTTTTTTCAGACTTTGGATACTCTATTATCTCCAATATTTTTCAAAATTATATATGTATGTAACAAAACTTGTACCCCTTTTGAATTTTTTTTCAAAAAAATTCGTATGCTATCAACTTTTCATTTTTCCTTATAATATTTCTTTTTAAAGTTTTCGTTTTTAATTATTTCTAATATCTTTTAAAATTATTAATTATTTATTTGCCTCAATTTTTCAATTTTTTTCCAAACTTACTATGTTTGATTATTTTGGATATTTTTCAAAAGTATAATTTTGTGTATAATAAATTTATACGCTTTTTGTATATTTCCATCACAATACTATTTTCTTATTATTTCTTCTTTTCACATTTTTTTTAAAGTTTTTTCAAACTTTGATAGTTTATTATCTCCATCATTTTTCAAAACTAATTTTTGTATGTAACAAAATTTATACAACTGTTGAATAATTTTTTTAAAATTTTTCTATGCTATAATCTTTTGGTTTTCCCTGTTGATATTATTTATCAATTTTTTTCAAATTATTTTTTTACCGTCATATTTTTAATCTTCAAATTGTTCTTATTTTTTTCTTAACTTTTCAAATTTTTTGCATTTAATTAGTTTTGACATCTTTTAAAATTATTAATTATTTCTTTTCCTCGGTTTTTAAAATTTTTTCAAACTTATTATATTTGATTATTTTCAATATTTTTCAAAAGTATAATTTTATGTTAAATGAATTTATCCACTTTTTGAATATTTCTATCACAAGATTTTTGTTTACCATCAACTTAGTTTTTTTCTTTTATTTTTCTTCAGCTTTCTCAATTATTTATTATTTGTTATTACCAAGAATTTCCAAAATTACATTACTGTATACCGTTATGTTCCTTTGGTCACTCATTTGTGGAAATGTATCCAATGGAGTTCTTGTCCATCACAAAAAATCAATTTCTTTTGATCCCTCATTTATGAAAATAAAGACCCTATACGACACATTTACGTAAATTATGACTAAGAAAGGGACTTTTTTCATTTACATTCAGCTATTTGCTTTTCAAATTCTTGTTATTTTTAAACTTTATTTGCTTACAATATTATTTTTGTTAATTATTATTAACCTTTCAAAACCTGGTTATTTTTAAACCTTTTTTGCTTATAGTATCAACATTCTTATTTATTGTTAACATTTCAAATTATTTATTTTTTAATTTTTTTAATTTTTTTAATATTAAAATATCATATAAAAAGGATTTACACATTTTTCATAGTTTTCTAAAATAAAGATTTTCGTAATTCTCCTATTTTTTTTAACTAACTTTTCAATTTTTTTGTGTTTTAATATTTTTTTTAAACTCATTACATCATATAAAATGATTTTCCTATTTTTCGAAATTTTCTTCCACTGTGGTTTTATGTTTTATCAAAATTTTCAAACTATCATATTATTAAATTTTTTATTCTAAATATTATTTTATCTTATTATTTATTTTCTTCACTTATCTTTTAAAATTTTCTCAAACTTTGTGTAATTCATTATCTCCAATATTTTTCATAACTATATTTTTATGTAAACAAAATTTATACACCTTTGGAAAAAAATTTCAAAAATTTTTGTATGCTATCAACTTTTCATTTTTACTATTAATATTCTTTTTTGAATTTTTTTAATTATTATTATTTTTTAATTTTAACTTGTTACTTTCCAAATTGTTCTTATTTTGTTTCTTAACTCTTCAAATTTTTTGCATTTAATTATTTCTATCATCCTTTAACATTATAAAATAGTATAAACTTGATATTTTTATTTTTAATTATTTCTTCCACAATTATTTTATTTACTATCAAGTTTTTTATCTTCAGTTTTTTTATTAAAAATATTAATGATTTTTTCCTTGGTATTTTAAATTCTTTTCAAACTATGGTTCAAAACGAATTTATACCCTTTCTGAATATTTCTGTCACAATATTTTTGTCTTATTGTTTATTTTTTTCACATTTTTTTTTTTAAGTTTTTTCAAACTTTGGATACTTTATTATTTTCAATATTTTTCAAAATTATATTTGTATGTAACAAAATTTATACCCCTTTTGAATTTTTTTTCAAAAAATTTTGTATGCTATCAACTTTTCATTTTTCCTTTTAATATTTATTTTTGAATTTTTTTATTTTTTGATTATTTCTAATACCTCTTAAAATTATTAACTATTTATTTGCCTCAATTTTTTATATTTTTTTCAAACTTACTATGTTTGATTATTTTTAATATTTTTCAAAAGTATAATTTTGTGTATAATAAATTTATACACTTTTTGTACATTTCCATCACAATATTTTTTTCTTATTATTTATTCTCTTCACATATTTTTTTAAAGCTTCTTTTGTAACGACCCGCTGTCGCTACAAGACAACACCATTACTCAACAAGATACTTTCGTGATGTAACACTAATAAAGATATCTCAAGCTTATAGGAAATCATAAATCATACCGCCAAGTCATATACACACACATTACTACATGAAACAAAAGGTCAACCACCTCCACTGAAATAAACTGTAATATAATATATGTATAAAATATGAATCCATAAAGCATGTACCAATCACGCAACCAAAACAATACAACTCTGTGGTGGAGGGGATACAAAAACACACTCCCTACGGCTGGTCACACTATACATCATAGAAAAGAAGAAATCCAAAGAGTCAGCCAAAACAAAACCCAAAAGACACTCTGTCCGTCACCTCCTCGACTAAAGCTCCACCATCAACTGTGAGCATCCGAATCTACCAAAGCCTTGCCATCTGCTCCCACACCAAATGACATGATCATCAAAGTCAAACCAACACACAACAAAAACAGAGCAACCACAACAAAACAACGAGGCAAAGGTAACCTTACTAAACAAAATCATACATATATCGAAGAGAATCATCAACAGGCCAATACGGATTTCAAATCACAACATGGATTTCACAACTTCACTGCATATCACACAATGATTTTATCACTACCATATCAATGCATGATAACGCGAATCTCGAAAGATTTTTCACGTTGAGCAATCAGTCAGGTCTCACCCCCTAACATGGCCACTTCTCACCATTTAGGGATTGCCAAACTCTGATCTGCGGACAAGATTAAGTGGTGTGTTGGGATAAGTGTATGTGGGTGGTGGCTCACCGCAACTCAAGGTTTACACTACCTTGGCCCCCTGCGGAATCGCCCATCCACTCATCCCCGAAGACCCATCTTTAAGACCCCACGTCTTATCCAAGCACTAGATTGGAGGCCCGTCTAAGCCGTAGCTCTTGTCAACCTACCAATTTCCACGCTTACTCGCACCACGGCTTGAGGCCCACACAACCTCAGCCGACAACATATGTATAGGATGCATGTATCATAACATAACATCAACTCAACATCAACAAATCAACCTATATATAAGGTAACACACACACCACGTGAGCTACTTAGCACCACTCGTGGTCCATCAATTACTACCAACCCCATACATGCCCAATCCATCTCCGTGCATGGTCAACAGGTAGGGCCCTATCTAAGCAGCCCACCTCGTGAGAAATCTCACACAAGAACGTTATTCACAACAAGTGGAGGTCCTATCCAAACAACCTATCACTCCTCCTACATTTTCAATAGTCTCACATTAGACTCACACTAGAAATCTTTCTCAACTATGATTGATACCATACAACTCTCAAAGGAAACAGTATCAGATTACCTAGCTCAATTAGCAGCCCATATGCTTGCTTAGCGAAAATCGTCCTTACAAAGGGCTTACTCTCTCCCATGAAGGTTCCCGCTCAACGACCATAAGTTTTGCTCAGCAAACATCCTGTCCCCAAAGTCTCTCGCTCAGCAACATCCGGGGTCACTCAGCAAATTCATTCTAGGGACTTCTTCCGGATCTCTACCAATAGCAATTCGCTCAGCCAGTCACCTACTCGTTCAATAACTAGCCACTATAGAAAGTAGCCAAAACCTACACCCAATATTCACTCAGCGAACACATTGCTCGCCCAGCGAACACATTGCTTGCCCAGCGAAACACTTACAACAGAGAGCAACAACTCTTTAGGGTCCCAAATCACTCAGTGAGCCTAGTACTCGCTCAGCGAATCACTTCCAGATATTCTAGAACGCCTATACTCACTCGGCGAACCTTACACTTGCTAGGTTAATGATCTTTTGGAAAATTTCCATATCTTCATGAACACTCACTCAATGAACTAGGTTTCGCTCAGCGAATTCCTCCTGCACTTCAACAAATCCTACAATTCAAGAATACTTGCTCAGCAACACGAAGGGTCACTCAGCGAATTCCAACCCGCAAGCCTCAATCCATTTCTAGGGGCATTCTTGCTCAGTGAAAGCCTTAGTTACTCAGCGACTATCAAATGACAAAACTAGAAACTCTCTTCAAAAAACCCCAAGATCTAAATTTTTTACTCACCTACACCCCAAAACAACCCCACAAGGGTCAAACAACACACACAACAATCCTTAACAGCATGCTCAACAGATTTTACAAACAACACAACGATTTATCATCAAATCATCACAATTCATAGAAACTCATTTCCAAATGGAATTCCAACAAAATCTCGTTTAAATTTTGAATCCAGCATAACCCAAGGTCACATTCACACTCAACAACAACAATACAACAAATATTTAATGAAAGTAAGCTTTCCATACCTCTTGGAGCTTTCGAAATCTAAATTTAGGAAAGAGAGAATGAGAGAGATGTGAACCCTTGAGCCAAATCTTCAGAGAAAGTAATGCTTCTCGCCAAAAGGAATGAAATGGTCCACAATCTAGCCTCTCACTTGGTGGGTTTGAGAGAATTTGAGAAAGAGGTAGAGAGATGAGAGAATGGGAGAATAAGAGAATTAGAGGGGAAAGGGATTTTGGCACCCTTCTTAACTCTCCTGGGCCTCACTAGGGCTTTAGGTCCTCTAAGGCCTATGACTCGTCTAGTCACTCCCCAAAACTCACAATTGGCCCAACTCAACTGTTTTCCCTCAACAACCCAAATAAACACCAACAATACACTCAATTGACTCAAGCACATTTTCTCAAGTTACCTGAATTCAAATTGGAATCTCCAAGATAACAAAACAAAACAACAATCAAACAACAACTTATTTATTCATTTTAATTATTAAGGCCTACCTAATTTTCACTTTTTAGTTATTAAAACACTAAATCATACATTAAAAAAACACGACGTTACATTTTCAAACTTTGATACTTTATTATCTCCAATGTTTTTCAAAACTAATTTTTGTATGTAACAAAATTCATACAACTGTTGAATACTTTTTTTAAAATTTTTATATGCTATAATCTTTTGGTTTTCCCTGTTGATATTTTTTTTCAAATTATTTTTTTTACCGTCAACTTTTTACTCTTCAAATTGTTCTTATTTTGTTCTTAACTTTTAAATTTTTTTGCATTTAATTGTTTCTAATATCTTTTAAAATTACTGATTATTTCCTTTCCTCAGTTTTTAAATTTTTTTCAAACTTATTATATTTGATTATTTTCAATGTTTTTCAAAAGCATAATTTTATGTTAAATGAATTTATCCACTTTTTGAATATTTCTTTCACAATATTTTTGTTTACCATCAACTCTGTGTTTTTTACCTATTGTTTTTTATACTTAATATCATTTTCATTCTTTTATTTTTTTTTTCAGCTTTCTCTATTATTTATTATTTGTTATTACAAAGAATTTTCAAAATTACATTACTATATACCGTTATATTCCTTTGGTTACTCATTTGTGGAAATGTATCCAATGGGGTTCTTGTCCATCACAAAAAATCATTTTCTTTTGGTCCCTCGTTTATGAAAATAAAGACCCTACATGACACATTTACGTAAATTAGGACTAAGAAAGGGACTTTTATTATTTACATTCACCTATTTGCTTTTCAAATTCTTGTTTTTAAACTTTATTTGCTTACAGTATTATTTTTGTTAATTAATGTTAACCTTTCAAATCCTGGTTATTTTTAAAAAAAATTTGCTTGTAGTATCAATATTCTTATTTATTGTTAACTTTTCAAATTATTTAGTTTTTAATTTTTTTTACTATTAAAATATAATATAAAAAGGATTTACACATTTTTCATAGTTTTATGTAATAAAGATTTTTGCAGTTCTCCTATTTTTTTTTACTAACTTTAAAATTTTTGTTTTTTAATATTATTTAAAATCATTACATCGTATAAAATGATTTTCCTATTTTTCAAAATTTTCTTCCACTGTGATTTTGTGTTTTATCAACATTTTCAAACTATCATATTATTTATTTTTTATTTTCAGTATTATTTTATCTTATTATTTATTTTCTTCACTTATCTTTTAAAATTTTCTCGAACTTTGTGTAATTCATTATCTCCAATATTTTTCATAATTATATTGTTATGTAAACAAAATTTATAAACCTTTGGAATCTTTTTAAAAAAAATTTGTATGCTATCAACTTTTCATTTTTACTATTAATATTCTTTTTTCAAAATTTTCTTCCACTGTGATTTTATATTTTATCAAAATTTTCAAACTATCATATTATTTATTTTTTATTTTCAATATTATTTTATCTTATTATTTATTTATTCACTTATCTTTTAAAAATTTCTCAAACTTTGTGTAATTCATTATCTCCAATATTTTTCATAATTATATTGTTATGTAAACAAAATTTATAAACCTTTGGAATCTTTTTTCAAATATTTTTGTATGCTATCAAATTTTCATTTTTACTATTAATATTTTACTTTTTTTTGTCAACTTTTCAAATTATTTATATTTTATTAATATCAATATTTTTCAAATTTACAATATTATATAACAATGATTTATTAAATTCAAAACAAAATAACGAACAGAGAATTCCTTTCTTTAGTGTATAGATTTCTAAACATTCAAACGATCATTTTCTCTACTTTCTTTTCCTACAGAAAAACAGCAAATTTTCAGAACCATCCAACAAGAGCTATACTTAACAGTTTAAACTGACGATTATTTGTGGGATTAGATCATCCACAGGCCAAGCATATGAATAAAAAAAATAGAATATCAGGATGATTTTTGAAAATGACGGCAACAAACTAAATATCCACTTCTACATGTCAAGTTGATCCTTACCATGTGGACTAAAAAGCCCTACTCAAAATCCATCCCAAGAGAGGGACCAAAAAAGGAAGAAAAAAAAAGGTAGCTAACAGCAGAAAAAGAAACAAACTACACAAAATGTGTCTTACAATTAACTTTTACAACTTAACTTAGCACATTTGTAAATAGACAACTTGATCTTTCATGTGCCAATTCACTAGTCTAGGATTGCCAAAAAGAAAAGTTGGTCTGCTTCTGCTAACATCTTTCTACATAGTTCCATCCTGCTGTGTGCCTTAGCTTAGCTAGAGCTGAGAAACAAGAAGCAATAGCATAAATCAGATTTTCCTTTCTTTTGAGGCTTTGCGAGCCAACCATTTGAAGTCAAAATTATCTAAACAGTTATGCTATTTCTACGCCAGAAAGACATAAATCCTACACCTGAAAATTGACAGGACAAGTTTAATATTGGTTAACAATGTAACAACCTATTTTTTTAGCTTAGAAAACAAAAACATTGTTAGTCCCTTAACCAATCAATACACAAGAGGGGGTGAGTAAAATATAAAAGTTTTATAATAAAACCATTCATGTGTCTTCACCAATCCACCAAATTTTCTTGGAATTAAACGAAACATTTTCCTTACTTAAACTTCTATTGAAAACAATTCAAATAAAAAAAAAAAGAAACAGCAATAACAGTTATGAAGTTATCAATACAAAAACTCTATATTGTATCAAGTTTTGAATAATCCCGTTATATTATTTATCATTTTTTTTTCCAAACATTAAGCATTCAACAGTTCAATTTTACTTGACTTTGAAGTCACCGTTTCATTTGATTCGAATGCACCAGAAACCATTTAAGAATCTTGATTTCATATACCTCAAACACCGGCAACTACAAAAACAGTCACTAATATAAATATACAACAAAAATGCACAAGCATAGTTTCCCTTGCGGCAGCAAAAGATTTCAAAAATTAAACATGTATTTATCTCATAATTACATAAATCTACTAAACATATGGCCTTTCGTTTCAATATTACAATTGTTTGACAAAATGCAGTAATAAAACAGGCCTAGAAATTAATAAACTAGAGATCACAAACTTCCTGATGTCATAATTTAATAAACCAACAACACCAAAGCTTAACCACTGATCATGAAAAGTATGAGATAGAGATAAAGAAAGGGACAAAGAAAGATGACGAATTATTTAGTTTACAAGAAAGTAGTTTGGAAAAACGTAGACTAACCTTATACTTAAGTATATTCATTCAGAGGCCTCCTTATCCAAAATTCATCAGACAATTAATTAACAAAAGTAACCCCTGCATTTCCCAGATCCACATAAGCATTTCTTTTTCCTCTGACCTACTTTGAGAGGAAGAACAATCCCATAATCATAAGTTAACTCCATCATAGGAGGGATATGTCTAATTGCATAAAAAGCAATGTGGAGATCTGACTCGTTCTTGTTTTCACGTATGACGGGACGCCATAATACATTTGGAGAGCAGCTGTGATTCATAAACCGAGCAACATTCCCTTCATTTATTGCTGATATATAAAGGGGGGATGGGATTTTTGGAGCTTCAGTATCACCAGGAAAAACTTCCAGTTGCTGATAAATGCGAGTAGAATCAAAAATGTAATCATCTTCATTGTCACCACCAAGCTCCTCTACTCTAGCATTATCTATGACTTCCCCTGCATACTCACATATGAAAGTTCCAGCACGAATAGCATCCCATGCTCTAAGACCCCAACCTTTATTCTTGGTTCTAAAAACCTCCAAACGAAATTTCAAGCCACCTTGGGAAACCCGATTTCGGCAATTAGGAGGACACTGACAAGAAGGACCACACTCATATATCACAGATTTTAGGTCTGCAATTAACGAAGCTGCAGAATATGGTAGATAGCCTCCATTCCTTTGAATGCAAGGACAATTAAAATTGTTAGGTTGACATCCACCAACACAAGAACATCCAGCAGAAGAATCCACGGGAGCAGTTGGCCTCAAATTCTTGAGAGTTGGGATGTAAGTGAAATATGCAGGGCCCTTCTCGTTATCAACATCATTTACGAGACAAACAGGTACATTTTCAGCCCCAGAAGTAAGATCAGGCAATATAACCCCCGCTCTTGAAGCAGATTTCTCAGTCCATTGTTGAATGGATTTCCAAATCATATATGCTTGAGGCTGTCCAGGTAACCTGACTAGTTTATACTTGAATACATTGAAACCAGATTTTGCTTTCTCCACCCAGGAATTTTGAATTTTGTAAAGGCCATCGTAGACGTATACCTTCCCAGTTGGATGTTGTACATCCCTCAAACCCCTAATTACTCTTACTTCATTACCTCTATGCACACTCTTCTCCAACGCAAGATTACCCCTTTCAAGCTTCTGATCACTTGCTCCCTTGTCACGGTTAACCCCACCTTGGCCACTGTAAATCAGCACATCCCCATCCTCCACATTATCTTCATACCCTCCAGATGAGACAATACTTACAGCTAACGGCTCTTCTTCTTGACTGGTTTTGGAACCAATGTAATCAATTCCAGCCATAGAAGGAGCATGTAAACCCACTAAGCACAATTCAAATCTGAAATAGAAAATATCCCCAACCTCAACACCAGGCACAGCTCCAATACGTTTCTTACTGTTGGTCCGAATCCCTTTATTCATCATAAGTGTACCTGCCTTCAAATCAGGCCGTTTTGCTCCAGAGTTAGCTGCCCTTGTTGAATCTTCAATTTGTCCAAGCTTTCTTCGCATCACTTCATATATCATAAGTGTATATGCAACTGAGTCCCTGCTCCCTTCTGGTTGATTCAGTACATCAAAAACCATTGGGTTAAGTGATTTGAGAATATCGGCAGCCACTGCATCCGGATCAACATCAGCAGAACCACCACTCCGCCGTCCCTTTGCCTTCTTCTGCGACTTACGCTTTGACCTCCCAGTCCCAGTTCCATCTTCTACATCAACTTCATCCATCTCAACATTACTGTAGCCATCTTCCTCTGTGACTTGTCCACGACTTCGGGCACTCCTTCGCGACGAGCCCACATCTCCATTTGCAGCCCCAGTTGGTGTCCTAAATGAATTAATTGGAACAGCAGCAGATATTGGAGCTGCAGGCACACGTTGACCGGTCGGGGTTTGCGCATTCTGTTCAGAGAGCCTCTGGGATTCCGGGGAGATAAAGAAAGGATAGAACGGCGCAACCCCAGAAGGGAAAGGACCAGACGGAGAAACACAGACAAAAGGAGCACCACCTTGTGGAGTTGAAGATGAAGCAGGATTAGATGGTGAAGGGAACACAGGAACAAGAGTTCTTAGTGGCTTCACATTTAAAACCCTAGTCTTATCAAAGGATCCGGATGCAGGTGCAGCGTCTTGACCAAAATGGTGTTCCATAGGTACAATTTCTTCTACAAACAACCTTCCCCAAAGTTTAGTATCCAACAATCTCAGTGTACAGGACCAACTAACAATAACCAAAGAGGAGGATATCCACTCTTATGCTCAGAAAAATAAATGAAATGCTAGAAAACATATATTAAGTAAAAAAGATCACACTCCAAGGGATGAAAGATGCAATCTTGAAGTCAACACTGGGAAAAACAACACAGTTCCTGCAACATGCAAGAAAATCTTGAGTCAGAAGCCAGAGAAACGACAAAAAATAAATCTATCCAAATTGTTAAAACAAACAAAGGAAAAAAAAAAATTGGATTATCGAATAGAACCACAAAATTTTCTTACAGCCACCCCCACTCAGATAAAAGTGGTTACAACTGAAAAATAAAAATCTAACACAATAATAAATCTAACGACACACAAAATAAAAAAAAAGCAAAACGACCACCCTGAAGGAACGGAAAGAACCAGAAAATGGTGAGAGAGACATAAAAATGCAAGCTTTATATCCTAATTCAGATCAGATCCTAGGGTTTCAGAAAGGGATAAGAAAATCAAATCCAGAGTGTGGACTCCGAGATTGGCTTACGAAATCGAATCTTTGAGGTACAAAGTGAGAATTGAAGCGAACCTGAAATGGGTTTTGCAGATTAAAGTGAGCTTCAGTCTGAGTCCATGAAACTCCTCCAAACCGAAGCTGCTTCTGTTCTGTTGTATTAGAAAGAGAAAGAGAAAGAGAGAGAGAGAGAGAGTTTCTGTTCTCTGTCTTTATGTTGCTCCAGAAATGATCAGGTGCTAGTGAGCACACGAAGTGGTGCTGTTTCCAGATCACGACGTTGACGTGGCGAAAAGTGATTAGACATTTAAGGAAGTGAATGGTAAAACGTGATTATTATAACGAGGTTCCCAAGGTGGCCCCTTGGGTGAAGCGGAATGGCGAAAAGATTATGGAGAAATGAACGGGTCAGATTTCGACAGCTGAATAAGGAAGCGAAACGGAGTGTGAAAAGGAAAAGTGAGAAAATGACATAATGAAATTAGCACAAAATGAATCTGTTCCATGGATTTATTAAATATTGCATGCTAAAATTGGGTATGTGTAAGTGATGTCTTATGGATGGACCTGGATTCTGTACTGTCAAGATTTACGCCTGTTGTATTGCAGTCATCATCTAATGGTTGTAATTTTTTTTTATATTTTATTAATTTTATAAAGTTGGAAAATAAAATTAAGGATGGAGATTTAGCTTTTCTTCTCTCTCCGACTGCAGGGAATCCATTACCCTTTTCGGTGGGGTATCGTTATATATGGTTCACCCATGAGTCGGTAAAAATATTGTTTATGGGAGGTAAATACGGTACTTAGTTTGTTACAGTGTCTTGTGAAATGTCTAAAATTGCAAAAGGGTTATACGGTATTAATGCTATAGTATTTAAGGAAAGTTTCCAAAATTCTCACGAAATGTGGTTTTTACAATTCAATGATGGTTCTGCAGCTTTGTCGACCTCGGTGATGCGGGAGGCAGCAATGGTGGCTCGTGGTGGTTTTGAGGGGAGGACACAACGAAGGACGATGGTTCGCAGAAATTGGTTTCTATTTTCTATAGTTTTGTAATTGCAAGGGAGATAAAATAGAGCATTGATGATGGTGCAACAGTGGAGTGCCATGGTTGCTACCATGAGTTTAGTTGAATATGGCAGTGGGGTTTCTAGATTAGGGATAAAAATTTGCACTAGGTTTTTTTTTAATTTAATACACAACTGTGTGAGTGGTTTGGGTGACTTTGATTAATGAATTTTGTTTCTAATCATTAAAGTGTTTTATTCATCCATGTAGGATATAAGCTATTGCTATGCATTATTGTATGAGAATAATAAGACAAAATGATAAGATTCTAATCTAACTTTGCGATGGATATTTCTTTGAAAGGAAATGGCTGCCTCAACACAACACTCCCCCTCCTCCTAAACCTCTAGCTAGGGGTGGGAGTTGTGGTCAACTGAAGATCTCATTTTGAGATAAGTTTGTGAGAACTCAGAACCCTTTGACGCAAAGGGCACAGGTGGATCTTATTAGAAAGAACCTTTCAAAATTAAATTGGAAGATAAGGATAAGATGAAGTCAAAAATGTTATATTGACAAGAGCATTTCGCAAAAGTTGTGGTGACCGTGTAATGATGTAGTGATTGTCAAGCTACTAGGGAAGAGAATTGTTTTTTTTTTAACCATGTGAGATCCATTGAAGGCCATTTGGAAACCTACAGGGGGAATAGAAGTAGTAGATATTGATCATCGATTTTTCATGATAAAGTACTATCTGGCAATAGATTGAGAGAAGGCATTTGACAAGGTGCCTTGGATGATTTTTGACTTCTACCTCACATTTAGACCACGGTTGTCGAACTTTATTGCATCTAACATAAAGATTAATAGTACACTACTTTGGATAAGGATTCCCTTTCTAGGCCTCGAGTAGTATGATGAGAGTGTTCTATTAGCACTAGCATATACAGTGGGGAGGCTTGTGAGAATTGATATTACAACAATGGATGCATCAAGAGGCAAGTTTTATAGGGTGTGTGCGGAGACTAACTTAAGCCAACTAATGGTGGGGCGAGTCTAGTTTCGTAATCATTGGTGTAATGTTAAGTATAAGGGCCTACACTTAATATGCAAGTGTTGCGGTCTTTACAAACTTGTTGCTAGAAACTTCCCAAAAAGGAAGAAGGAAAAAGTAGCATAGCCGAAGGCCTCCATTGATGATAGTAAGGGAGCATTGAATATAGGCAGTTGACTAATAGACAATCCTTAATCCTATTTGGGTCAATCACACTAATCATAGGCATAATGACTTGTACAATAACATGCTAATGGTGACAAATGGGAAGAGATCTAGGAAATCCAATCAAAGTACAAAAAAAAAAAAAAAGGGCACAAAAATTGGAGGGAATGAGAAAGGGACCCACAAAATTTTCAGGCTAATGGAAATATGTTTCACGCATTAAATGGCCATGATAGGGGAAATGAATTAGTGGATGATGAGCAATTAAATCACACATTTATTGCGAGTATACGAGCGACCAATTTATATTTGGTAAGAATTAATTGGCAAAGGAAAAACACATTAGAAGTGGTGAAAAATGGTAACCAAAGCAACAAATCCTAACAAGCAACAATTTATTAAGCAAGATGTTCTTCACTCTTTGAGGTCGCATCCAAGGATCATCATGCCTAAGACCTACAAGGGTGACGTGCCTGCAAAAGGCCAAAATAAGGAAATTAAATTGGATGCAAACAAGGGCATGAATAGTTTTTAAAATGATTATGGCAGACTGACAATCATGAATGTTAAAGTCTTGACTTCAAATAGAATGACCCTATTGGCATTAACATTTGCGATAAGGAGGCTTGTGGGAGTTGATATTGCAACAATGGATGCATCAAGAGGCAAGTTTTCCAAAGTGTGTGCAGAGATTGACTTAAGTCAACTAGTGGTGAGGCGAGTCTGGTTCTATAATCATTGATTTAATGTTGAGTATGATGGCCAACACTTAATATGCAAGTGTTGCAGTCTTTACAGACACATTGCTAGAAACTGCCAGGAAAGGAAGGAGAAGCATAATGGGAGGTTGTCATTGATGACAGCAAGGAAGCATTGAATATAGGGAGTTGACCAATAGACAATCCCTAATCCTGTATAGGTCAATCACGCCAATCATGGCCATAACAACTTGTATAATGACTGTAACACCAATGTTTTCCTAATGTGTGATTTAATGAATTAATAATTGAAAGTGGAAATTAAATTTAGATTTTTGTAATTAAAATATAATAAATGAGTTGTGGTTATGTGTTAGTTGTTTTATGTTAAGTTGTCTTGGTAGTTTCAAGTTTTGAATTTTGGGAATTGAGAAAAGGTTGCCTGAGCCAAATATCCCTGTTGGTGATGTCTTAGTTGGTTTGGTAGTTTAGTCGTGATATTGGGCCAGTTTGGGCCTTAGAGAGTAATAGGTGGTTATTAGGCCTTAGTAAGCCCAAGGTCTCTTCAAACCCATAAACGCTCTTTAAGTTGCAAAACACTCCATTTCTCTCGTTTGTTGCAAGACACCCTCTAGGCATTCTCAAAACTCCCTCAATCTATTTTTTCTATCTCCCAAGAAGTAGCACAAGATTTCAAGACAACCTTTCCCTCTCATTCTTCTTGTGAAGCCTTGTGATCACATGTGGGTAAGTTCTCATTTCTCTCTTTTGATTTTTCGTGGAACCCATGTTAAGGTGTGGGAAAGTTATGTTGATTCCGATTTGTTACTAAGCTTTGGTGGGTGTTGTCATTGTAGAAGTTTTCCCCCAAATTTGGCTATAGGATTCTTGTCTTCTCATTCTCTTCTTCACCAAATTCAAATTTCTAGAAATTCCAAGAGGTAAGGGAAGCTTATAGATTGTTGTTTCTGGTTTGATATTTGTAATTGTACTAATTTTTATGCCTTGGATTGGTTAAATTTTGGATTTGTGTTGAATTGTGGTGAAAATTTTGAGGAAAATGGGTTTGGGATGAGATCTTGGTAAAATGGGTTTGGGATGAGATTTTAGTGATTTATTGTTGTGTAATTGGTGAGAAAGGTATTAGAAGTAACTAGGAGTATTTTGATATGCTTGGTGTTGATTGTTGTGTCAAAAATGACCTTGGGTCATCCTCTTGCAAACTGCAGAGTTCGTAGTTGTCGCTGAGTGCTAGTTTCTTGGTGCTGAGTGTGGGATCATAGAAAGTTGTCTAGTAGGTTGGTGCTAAGCAATGTGGCACTGAGCACCACATTTCTGGCACTGAGCGACAGAAGGCCTAATTTTCCTTGTTATAATGGCGCTAAGCATCAATTTTGTGATGCTTAGCGTGGACCCAACTAAGTTGAGTCCAAGGAAAAAGGGTAACATGGTGTTGATTACCGAGGGTTTAACGTTATGTGTGACCCTTTAGAACATTGGGAAAATGTTCTAGCTTCAAAAGAAAGATATACTCATCTTGTATGCTTGATTTTCTGAGGTTATTGTGTTGGTGTATAAATTGATGTGTATGAGCTTTGTTGTTGTTGGTTGATGATGTTATTGCTCTAAAGGATTTGAGAATCTTGATACGCTGTTGAAATGGAAGGTTACTTAGATAAGACCTCTACTTATTGTTGAGAGGATTTGTTAGTGAATTTTTAAAGAGGTATAGGCTGCTCAGGTAAGGCCTGACTTGTTCGCTATGTTAGGTGTTGAATTGAGCCTACATGGGGTTATTGGTGGTTGTTGACCATGTGAGGTGCTAAATTAAGCTCAGATGGTGTTGTTGTTAAACTTTGTTAAATTGTTGTTGTTAAATTTTATTAAATTATTGATGTTGGATTTATGGTGGATGGTGTTGTACATGCATTCATGCATAAGTCCGCAGTGGTGACTGCGTTATGAGTAGGCACGTAAATTCGTTGGTTGATAGGAGCTGAGGCTTAGACAGACCTCCAACCTAGTATCGAAAAGTTCAGTGGGGCTCATTACACCTAGGACCTTGGGAATAAGTAGACGGGCAATTCCATAGGGGGCTAAGGTCGTTGCAAGCCTTGTGTTGTGGTGAGCCACTACCCACATATATCTATCCTGATCAACCACTTGATTCTATCCATAGATCAGAGCTACGGTGTTCCCCAATAGTTGTGGATGGTGCTATGCTAAGGAACATGTCTGTGTTGGTCACTCAAAAAGTTGTAAATCTCTCAAAAGTAATGTCCTCATGCATTGGCATGGTGATTGATGTTTATGTTTTATGATGTGCTCATGCATCATGAAATTGTATGTGGATTCTATGTATGTACGTATTGAAATGAAGGTGTTGATTCCTATAGTAGATGTGTATGTTACCTATTGATGTATGGGTAAGAGACTTTATATTACTTTCTTTTATACTACATGTTATGTTGTTTCAAGCAAGCTTACCCTTGCACTGTTTACACCTGTAGTTCGTGCCTGTGATGATCACGTCGTTGATATGGGAACAAATGGTAAGGCTTATGTTGATCCAGCTGCTCAGAGTTGATGGCGGAGTTGTTGGCTTGGAGACAGTGAGATGTGACGAGTCACATTCTCGCTTTGGATGTTCCTTTTGAATAGATATTTTAGACTTGATGTATAACTTAATCAGCCTTAGGAAGTGTGTTTTGTATCCCCTCTCTGTTACTTATGTATTTTTTTGGTTATAGCATTAACACATATGTTTTATAAATCTTTGGTTTGTATATATATTCCACAGTTGATCTTGGTTGAGACAGATGGTCTCTTATGTATATATACATGTTGATGATGATGTTAGTTGTATGTTAACTAAGGTAGTTTTCTTTTGAGAAAAAAAAAAGAGATGGGAAATATATATATGTATATATATATATATATATATATATATATACATATATATAGTGACAAATATAAAGAATGGTAGCGTTGTCTAGTAGCAATAGTAGGTCGTTACAATGACTGGCTAGCGGTGACAAAAGGGAAAAGATCCAAGAAATCCAATCAACGAAAAAATAGAGCACAAAAGTTGGGGGGAATCAGGGAAATTAAATGGCCATGATAAGAAGAATGAATTAGTGGATAATAAGCAATTAAATCACACATTTATTGTGAGTAGCAAGAACAACCAATTTAAATCTAGTAAGAATTGGCAAAGGAAAAACACATTAGAAGTGGTGAAAAAACGATAACCAATGTAACTAATCCTAATGAGTAGCAATTTGTTAAGCAAGATGTTTTTCCCTTCTTGATTTCACATTCAAGGATCATCATGCTTGGGACCCACAAGGGTGACAAACCTGCAAGAAGCCAAAATAACGAAATTAAATAGGATGCAAAACAAAGGCATGAATAATTTCTAACATGATTATGGCATACTAACAGTCTTGAATGTTAAGTCTTGGCTCCAAATAGAATGACCATATTAGGACTAGCATTTGTGGTGGGGGAGGCTTGTGGGAGCTGATATTACAAAAATGGATGCATTAAGAGGCAAGTTTTCTAGAGTGTGTGCAAAGATTGACTTAAGCCAAGCAGTGGTGGGACGAGTCCAAATTTGTAATCATTGGTTTAATGTTGAGTGTGAAGGCCTACACTTAATATGCAAATGTTGCGGTCTTTACGAATACATAGTCAAAAATAACTCGAAAAGGAAGAAGTAGCATCATCGGAGGCCACTATTGATGACGACAAGAGAGCATTGAATATAGGAGTTGACCAATAGACAATCCCTAATCCTGTGTAGGTCAATCACACCAATCATAGCCATAACAACTTGTACGATGACATGCTAGTGGTGACAAAAGGGAAGAGATCTAGGAAATCCAATCAAAGTAAAAAAAAAAAAAAAAGGCACAAAATTTGGAGGGAATGGAGGAAGTGACCCACAGAATTTTCAGGCTAATGGAAATATGTTTCACACATTAAATGGCCATGATAAAGGAAATGAATTAGTGCATAATAAGCAATTAAATCACACATTTATTGTGAGTAGTACGAGCGACCAATTTATATTTGGTAAGAATTAATTGGCAAAGGAAAAACACATTAGAAGTAGGGAAAAATAGTAATCAATGCAACAAATCCTAACGAGCACAATTTATTAAGCAAGATGTTCTTCACTCTTTGATTTTGCATTCAAGGATCATCACGCCTAGGACCCACAAGGGTGACACACCTGCAAAAAGCCAAAATAACGAAATTAAATTGGATGCAAACAAGGGCACGAATAGTTTTTAATAAGATTATGGCATACTGACAATCATGAAAGGTAAAGTCTTGGCTCAAAATAAAATGACCTTATTGGCATTAGCATCTACGGTAGGGAGGCTTGTGGAATACCTAATCCACCATTCCCTAAAGAGGGAAGGCATTTCGATTTTAGGTCGCCTGGTGTACACATCAGGAATACCCTAACTTAGTTCAATCAGCACGAAAGAAAGACCTAAGCATTGTGCTTTGTTTCCTTCATAATGTTATGAATGAATCCATAACCTTTAACAAGGAGATCTTTGGCAATATTTTTGCCAAAAAGAGGAAGCTAGATGCTTGACTTTGAGGTATTCAAAGGAAGTCAGAGATTGTTGACTCACTCGACCTAATACATCTCTATCAAAACCTTTTATAGGTTTATGAAGACATTATATTTCAAAAGAAGACCTTGTAGTACAAAAAATCCAAAAAAGAGTGGGTGAGCTTGGGAAACAAAAATATGAAGTTCTTCCACGCACAAACATTTGTTAGACACAAACAAAACAAAGTCCATGGGTTATTCCTTCCTTCAAATAAGTGGTGTACTAACCTATAAATCTTGTATGTGGAAGCTATGGAATATTTTAAGAACCTATTCTACACGGCAGAAGGATAAGGAAACCTTCAATACCCCTTTGTGGGCTATTTGATGGAAGAAGGAAAAGTGGCCTTATTACAACTTGTCACTAAAGAAGAAGTGCATCAAGCGTTGACGAGTATGAAGTCTTATAAGGTGCTAGGACCATACAGCTTCCAACCAATTTTCTTCAAAATGTTTTGGATAATGGTAGGTGATGATGTTTGGTATTTGGTTAATGACTCTTTCATCTCTAACTACTTTGATCCACAGGTGGCAGAAACATTTTTGGTGCTGATACCAAAAATAATCGTCCCACAAATTATAAAGAATTCAAACCCATCATCTTGTGCAATGTAATTTGCAAACTCATTTCAAAGGTGTTATTGAAGAGATTGTAATTGCTACTCAATGACTTGATTAGTCCCCTCTATAGTAGCTTTATTTGAGGTAGAGGCACCATAGACAATGTAACTGTGCTATAGGAAATCATCTACTACATGCACAAGTCGAGAAAGACAGGTGACGTTCTCTTCAAACTTGATTTGGAGAAGGCATATGACAGAGTGAATTAGGACTTCATAAAGCAAACTCTAAAAATGGTTGGCTTCCCTAAGGTAATTGTCTCACTCATCATGCATGGCATCTCAACCACTTCTATTTCTTTATTGTGGAATAACAGAAAAGCTTAAAGTTTCTCCTCTAAGTGGGACCTCAGATAAGGATATCCTTTATCCTCTATCTCTTTGTTCTATGCATAGAAAGGTTAAAAGAAATGATTTTTTAGAAGTGGTTGTGAGAAACAAATTTCCTATCCAAGTGACAAAAGGGACTTGTAATCTCCCATCTTTTCTTTGCAAATGATGTCTTGTTGTTTGTCAAATCTAAGCCTTCATAGGCCTAACTTATTACATAAGTCTTACAGGATTTAAGTGCAATCTCTGGATTAAAAATTAGCTTGAATAAATCAAGAGCTTATACCTCCTACGGTGTCCCTTGAAACTGTTAAGACAAAATCCACACTATTACTAGTATGTAATTCACTACAAGGCTAAAGAAATATTTGAGGTTTAAGGTTTTCCATGGTAAACTAACTCAGGTGGATTTTCTTGATATTTTGGATTCTGTTTCCTCTAAGTTGATGGCTTGGAAATGTCGATTGCTAAATAAGTTGGGTAAGCTCACTTTGGCCAATGCGGTACTATTGATCATCCCCACTTATGGCATAAAATTTGTTGGTTCTCGTAGTACGATTGTGAACATCTAAATAGAAGGACTCGCAAGTTTATATGGAAAGGTGCAAGTGAGAGAGGAATGCATATGGTGGGTTGAAAACATATAACCAAAGCTAGGAAGCACGACGGACTGGAATGCAATACCTAGGCATCAAAATGTGGCTCTTTTTGACAAGCTTGGGTGGTAATTGATCCAGGGTAACAAAAAATTATAGGTTTCAATAATCTTTATTAAGTATGCACAAGGGGGAATTTATTTAAAGCGCCACATGTCCCAGGCTTCATAATATGGAATGTTATTATTAAAACCCTCGTTCGACTAGAGGATGGCTTTCATGTGAAGGTAGGTAATGGACAATTCAATTTTTGGTTTGAACCTTGGGCCTCTCATCGCCCCTTATGTGGATTAGTCCCAATAGTTCATATTTTTTATGTGGACCTTATTGTCTCGAACATACGAAGGAAATATGGTTGGCAATTTTAATCTCTTGGCACCTATGTACCTAGGGATATCAATAATTTAATTTCTATAATTACTCCACAATTGGTTAACTATGTACCAAACACATGGACGTGAAAAACATTACATTTTAGGTCAATAATCCACCAAGAATGCATACACATGGCAACTAGACCCATCTTGACTTAATGATAAAACTATGGGTTAAGATGGATTTAGAAATCCCACGTGCCTACAAATATTTAGTTTTTTTGTGGCAAATAGGCCAAAAGTGCTTACCCGCATGTATAGGTGTCAAAGTGAGCTCCGACCCATGAGCCAACCCAACTCACTAGTTAAATGGGTTGAAAAAATATTGGCTCAGTTTTCCATAAGTTGATTTGGCCTAACTCACTTAACTCGCATGTCGAGGTGAGCCAACCCATGTAAGTCGAGCCAACTCGTATTAAACTATTTTTATTTTTTTAAAATTTTAAAATTTTTTTATTTTGGTTTTAAACTCCTTGATATTATTTTTTTCATTTTTTTTTCTTATTCTTTGAATTGTTGTTATGAATTAGTATGTTGTTAGGCTTGTTGTATTTCTGTTTTTTATATTTCTTGTATTTTTTATTTTTTATTTTGGTTTAAATATATTTTTCATCTGTGCAATTTAGTGCTTTTTTATTCTAGTTCTTGCAATTTTTTTTTTGCTTTAGTCCTTAGAAATTCAACTTGTTTGTTTTTGGTCCCTGTCGTCAGTCTCTATTATAAAAAGATTACGTGGCTAACGAAATAATGATGTCATCATGCCACATCTTCACTTGATGACATCATCGTGCCATGTCAACAAGGGTGCCATGTCATCAACAATTTATAGTAACGATAAACAAAAAAAAAAAAATTACAGGCACTAAAACCAAACATGACATATTTGTAAGGATGAAAAAGATATTTAAGCCTTAAATTAAATATTAAAAATAAAATAAAGGCTTAAATATTAAAACATTTTTCCTCTCTATTTTTGCACACTTAATGCTCTGACATACTCAACACCCCTAACCTTTTGTGAATTCCTACCATGAAAAATGATCCATCACCACCGTCGTTGCCGTCACCGCCACTACTACCATTGTCGCTACCACCACCACCACCACTGTTGTCACTGCCATCACCTTCACCACCACTATCATCACCACCGCCACCGCCAACATCACCGCCACTACTACTATTACCACCATCATTATCATTGTCATTACTGCCACCACTATTGTCATCGTTGCTACCATCACCACCACTACCACTTTCACCACCATTGTCATCACCACTACCACTGTCAATACCACTGCCACCATCACCACTAACATTATTGCCACTGCCACTATTGCCACGCTACCACCATTATCACTATCGTTGCTGCCACCACCTTCATGAAAACTATGACATCAAGCTTTTGCATTTCCCACCATAGACTTGACCCATGGTGCCACCCTTAAACGTGCCACATATACCAAAAGTCACTACCCATCAAACTTGGGAAGCAATGAGGAGGACGCAGATGGTATATGACTTGCCGCTTATGTTAGTGTTGATGGAGGAGAAGCAAGCCATGGTAATGGTAGCAAGGAGAAGTTGCTGTCGAATTTCGTTGAGGATTTATTCTTTTTTTTTTTTAATGAAGCTATATGTGGTTGAAGGAAGATGAGAGTGGAATATTTCTTAACCAACAAGTTTGGGAGGAAAGGGTAGAGCTTGGAGGAGGATAGGAGAAGGGGAGAATAAAAAAAGTTTGAAGGCAAAAAAAAATGCAGAGATGGAGAGAGGAGAAAATTAATATTTTAGTCTTTATTTTATTTTAATATTTATTTTAAGACTTAAATATTTTTTCGTCCCTACAAATATGTCAATTTTTTATTTTAGTCCCTACAATTTATTTTTGTTTTATTTCTAGTCCTTGTAAAATATTGATGACATGACACATTTGTTGACGTGCCATGATGACATCATTATGACATTATCATGACGTCATCAAGTGATGACGTGGCATGATGATGTCATCAAGTCCATTAGCCATGTCATCTTTTTGTAAAAGAGATTAATGGCAGTGACCAAAAATGAATGGGTTGAAATTTCTAAGGACTAAAGCCAAAAAAAAAATACAAGGACTAAAAACAAAAAAACACTAAATTGCAGGGACAAAAATTATAATTAAGCCTTTTGTTTTTTAAACATTAGTTGAGTTAGCTCATAAGCTAATCCACTTATCCTACTAACTTGTGGTAGGTTGAGTAAAGTTATGTATTTTTTGGCTCACCAAAAAAGTAAGCTTGGTTAGGTTGACTCATTTTTTGAGCAATCTGTGGTGAGCTAACTCGGGTGAGCCAAGTTGACTCACTTTGACACCTATACCCATATGTGTGGTCCTATATAAGAAAGGCCTCACAATACCTGTGCACTGTCTAGTTTACAATATTGGAGAAGAAACACTGGCACAAGGTGTTGGGTCTGTATACCAACACTTCACCTAACGAGAGCACATCCTAGCGTACATGGCTGTTACATCAAGTGAAGGCATTTGGCAACATTATCCTTATCATGTTGTGTTAATATGATGTTCTAGAAATAAATGAATTTTTCTAAAACACCATTAACACAATACTTTCTAGTACTATCAAAGTGGGTGCATGGATACAGTTTATATCTCACATAGAAATAAGACAAAACCGTTGATCCCATTAAGGCACAGTCCAAAGAAGTTGCGTGGCAGAGACTTTGTGTCAATTATGTTGCACTTAAAGCATATGGTAGTGTAAAGAAAAATCCTAGTCAAGTTGGCTTCAGTGGTTTGTTAAGAGACCATTTGAGGACGTTTTTGAGGGGGTTCTCTAGTAGTGTGGGGATCGTAATTGTTCTCCATGAAGAAATCATGACTTTGTTCTATGGCCTCCAAATATGTTGGAAGGTAGGATATCGTAAAGTAGTTTTGGATCATCCAGCCGAGGATAAGGTCGATCTCTGTAATCGTTCCCCCCTCCTCCCTGCCTTTTTATTTATGGGTCATGACAATTGACCCTTTAGCACCTCAATTAAGAGCGGTCGCCAAACAATCAAGACTTATGTAATCAATCATCCCTTATATAAAATCACCTCACTTAATGGGCCATGGAGATTCTAGAAGCTTCTAACATACCTAACACCCAGTAGGTACAAATGAGGATGCACACCGTAGCTACGCTAGACACCAAAATACATCCAGACATGTCAGGGGGTGGCGCCGAGGCTAGAAAAGGCGCATTGTACCCTAACATGTCAAAAAGACACATTGCACCCTGACAACATTACCATGTAGAGACAAGCGAGCACAGTGTGCATATCGTGACTCGATATGTGACACTTATCTTGGAAGACTGCTAGAGAATATTTTATATAAATAGGGGAAGGGTAACACCTTCAAGCAAGGTTCACATGGATATAAAGCTTGCTGGGGAAACTTAGGAGCTTACCCTCGGCTTTAAGGTTCCTCTAACAGGTCACGTTCTCTAACATGAATAGGTTTGTTATTCAAACTTGAAGAATATGATTCAATTGGTTCGAAGAGACTTATCCATCCATCATCGATATGGGAATGAGATAGCCATAATCAAAAGACTTATGCAACGTAACTAGGAGTGTACTGTAGTCCACACTTTGTGAGAAGGGAATCATTGCACAAATTTTTTGGCCAAGATGGGTTTAAGATCAATAGACAAGTTGGTGATTTTGGATACAACCCCTACGTGCAAGGATTCTTTATTGTTTTCCCTTCTAGCTTTCCTAGTGTCATTTTCCCTTTTTTTTCATGTTTATTTTCTCTTGTAACAAAAAAAAAAGATAAAATGAATAATCATGCTTTTAAGGGATGAATGCAACAGCCAAAGTTAAAAAAACATAACATGCATACAATTTTAAAATGTGTCTAAAAAAAGTAAGCCTAAAAGGAATGTATCTGTAGAGAATGGATGAGGTCTCCCTATGTGTATCAGAGTATGCCTTTGACTTAATTTTATCAACCCAAAAATCAAGTCCAAAAAGAATATGTTAGTTTTGGCAGACAAATATTACTTTCTGGTTAAGCTTGTATATAAGTTTATATGATCAATATTTATATTCAATTTTTTTAAGAGCTTGTATAACAATGTTTGGATTAATAGTATTTTTTTCTGAAAAAAAAAAATAAAGACTAGTTGTAGCTTAAAAGAAATCCTCAAAGCATGATAGAGGATAAAGCATAGTTAATCAATGCCAAGGCAACGCAAGAGGAAGTATATGAAATACACAACCAACCATGTTCCCATCAAATCTTAAAACTACTTTTTCTACTTTCCATATTTTAAATACATATTTGCAACAAAGTCAAGCAAAGTATAGAGTAGGGGAACATAACATGAATAGGTGCTTTAGGTTTCCATAGCCATTGGCTACTTGCTAAACATGAAAAGGTTAACATTGCAAGCAACTTGTGTCTCTGTCCGTTGGGCTTAAGAAACCTTCATTTTAAAAGAAAAGCCTCAAGCATAAAAATGTGGACTGCAACACAATGTGTTGTGTTTCCATGCCATGATCTATGTTGCTTATACCTTCACTATGAAGCTTCTTGTTAAAAACTGACATCGGCCCGTGCAAAAGTTTAATATTCAAAGGGAAATGATCTTACAACATGTGTGATGGCAAGGGAAAACTTGATTTTCCCCTTGTTACATGAAAGTGATGCTGAGACATAATGACAAACAAAGTTATAGTATGTCAAATGCATGTCTTAACATTAAATTCAGAGGTAGAAACATTAAATTTAAATTAATATTTAGAGGGGCCAATAAGTAATTTGCAGCTTTTATTCCTTTTTTTTGTATACAATGGTCGCACTGAGGTTAGAACCTATGACTTCATGCATACTACCCCAATCCCTCACCATTAGACCAACCCTAGTGGGTTTTGTAGTTTTTACTACTATTACAAGTACTTCCAATAAAAATTAATTGATCTCCACCATGTATTATTTTAATATTATATCCAATGATTAAAAATATTGGCCTACTGATGAATCACTTAAATGCTCATCCACATTAAAGTTAGCTCATAAAAAATAAGAATGATAAAAATTTCTATTGAAAAGGTCTTTAGGGATTTTCCTATGAAAACTAGGACATTCTAACAAATTCTTTTATGAAGTGAATCACAAAATTTCTTTTTGGGAAATTTTATTTATTTATTAAGAAATGGAGGTAGTTGGAAAAATCACTGTTCTTATTTTTTGAAGTTATATATTACGTAAGACCACTTCTCTCGTGAACTACCTAAGTATGTGGTTTAGCGTGAACCACTTTTTTTTTTTACCTAGTGTAGTAAGTTTTTTTTGTTTTTAATTTAATTTTACTTATAATCATAAGTATTTTTAAAAAAAATGAAATAACAGTATTGTACTTCTTTAAAAAACAATAATAACCAGAAATCCTCAGATTTTTTTTATGTTTGACTTTTAACAAAACAAGTTTACCATGTTTATATATTTCTCACTATTAATTAATATAATCATAATATCAAAAATCACTTTTTAGTGACTACTAAACAAAGTCGTATATCATCTAGGAGACAAGCACACTACACACTCAACATTCGCAGTACATACACTGCAATATGTAATCCTTTGAATTGATAGAAGAGATAATAAGAAGATTCTCACTTTTTCTCAACACGGAATATGGAAAGAAAAAAAAAAAGGCAACGTGGCTTATAGCTGTTGGATAAAATAATTGAGAAACATACATATTCACAATCTTGGAAATTTTTTCTATTTCTCAGGGTCAACATTTTGGCTCGCCTTGTGACCATTGTTGTGGTTTTCTTGCTTAGGGGAGTCTCGTATTGGAGGTGAAATACAGAGCCACTAGAAAATCCCAAAAGAAATGGTGATTCTCTCATGGTAAAATATAGATCCACCAAAAAATAGAGAGACAAGAAAGTCATTGTGAAAAATGTTAAAGGTTGTGCTGGTAATGTGAGATTCGCACTGTTGAGGATTGTCCAAGTATGTCCTTTTCTGTGATCGCGATTTTGACCATGTGATTGTCGCATGGTGGGATTGTTAAGATTGACAACAACAAAAAACCGTTGCAACGAGACAGTTACTGATGGAATCGTCGACTACATTTTCGATCTCCCGAATGAGTGCCTGCTTTGGTGTTTCAGTTTCTCAATTGTTGCTTGCTCGTTTGCCGGCGGTGGCTACAAATCGAAGGACAGAGCCATTAACAGCTATTTCTAAACGCCCAACCAAATCTCTTTTCGAAAACTTTGTCGCTCTTCTACAACATGATTCTCGAATATGAAATTACTATTCATTAAAGGGGCAACTTTGTAATCTACAAATAAACTCTAAAAAATAAATTCAATAAATAATAACTCTTTCAATAGGTTACAGGTACTAATTTGCACGGTTGATAGTTAGCAAACATTGGACCACTATAAACCACATATATTAGTGGTCCACTATAGTCTGGGTCATTAAGTAAACTTGTAAAATTAGTTAGTTTAAAAATTATTATATAATTAATCAATTAAAAATTATCTTAGATATGACTTTTAAAATAGTTATTGTAAGAGTCAACAATATTAGCACAAATGGTAAATTTTGATTAGATAATAGTATAAAAAAATTTTGCATTGTAAGTGTATTTAAATTAAATTCATAAAATTACTTAATATAAAAATTTATATTATGTACTAGAATTGTCATAGACATTTAATAGCAAGATTAAATATACGTACCTTCATGTAAAGAGAAAATATTATTTTATTGTGAACATGAAACATGAATTTATTTCATTATATAATCAGAAATTTAAAAAGTTGAATAAAAGTCATAACACTTTAAGGCAAGAGCAAGGAGAGTAATAAATAAGGTTGGGATAATATGGGGGGGATTAAATTATTCCAAAAGTAATTTTTGGTAGAGTTATTTTATTCAATAACTCTTTATATATATTAAATTTTAACGATCTAACCGTTAAATTAAAGGATTTTATTGATTAGATCAAGTCTACAAATTTTTATGAAGTTTGAAAACTATTTGATACTTTATTAAATAAATTCAAATTAACATATAATATACTTTTCAAAATTACCTAGCTATAAATGTCTGATTTATCTAAAATTTGGTGTACATGATCATCGACATAATATCAAAATATTCAACAATTGAATCATTGAAATTTAATATATCTCAAAAGTTAGTGATAGGGTTTTTTTTATATAAGAGTGAGAGGAATAAAGCTAAACTATTAGATCTTACCATGAATGGTCAAGATTAAAACACACAAATCATGTGAGATTTTTAAAAAGTCACATGATTTTTTTAACTGGTCACATGACATTAAATCCTGACCATCCATGTATGGTTATATGACCTAGATTTACTCCTCTCACTTTCATATAAAAATGGCCCTCTCACTAGATATGCCTCCATATAGGGAACATATCTAGTGAGAGGGTTTTTTTATATGAGAGTGAGAGGAATAAAGCTGGACCATTAGATCTTACCATGAATGGTCAAGATTAAAACACACAAGTCATGTGAAATTTTTAAAAAGTCACATGACTTTTTGAAGTGGTCATATGACATTAAATCTTGGCCATCCATGTATGGTTATATGACCCAGATTTACTCCTCTCACTCTTATATAAAATTGGCCCTCTCACTAGATATGCCCCCATATAAGGAACATATCTAGTGAGAGGTTTTTTTTATGTGAGAGTAAGAGGAATAAAGCTGGACTATTAGATCTTACCATAAAGGGTCAAGATTAAAATACACAAGTCATGTGAGATTTTTAGAAAGTCACATGACTTTTTTAAATGGTCACACGACATTAAATCTTGACCATCCATGTATGGTTATATAAGTCAGATTTACTCTTCTGACTCTCATATAAAAATGACCCTCTCACTAGATATGCCCCCTATATATATATATATATATATATATATATATATATATATATATATATATATATATAAAACTTGCATTATAGAAAAAATCCTATCTAAATTTATTATTTGCATTTTAATAAAATATAGCTTTTTAATGTGTCTTTTTATTTACAAGTTAATTAATAACATAAAATATTATTTTAATATTAACATTGGTTGTTAAAAAATAATGAAATAAAAAACATTAATTAAAAGTGTTACATTTAATTCAAAAAATAACAGATTTTTCCAATCCTAATAGAGTTTAATGACTATGCGCTGTCAATGTAAAACAAATTTACCATATATGGTAGTTTGTAATTATATGACAGTATAAAACTGTTTTACATTATTAATATATATCCTATTTTCTCATCATATTATATACCAAATTTATAATTATATAATTATATTTATCATATGTATGGGCACACGCTTGCACAGGGGTTTGAGATGATTGGATTCTACAATACTTAAATCTTCTAATTATTTACCTTAACTTTTTGTAGATAATTATCTAAACTCATTCAGACTCATATGATGAATAAAAATCATACTCATTATGAATAATTTTTATGTGTAGCATTAAATGTGTTTAACCCCAACTATTTACAGTTTTAAGTAAGAATTATAACAATTTTAAAAGTTTAAAATTAATTTTAAGAAAGTATTTATAACATTTTTAAATAATTAAAATTTGTAAATTTAAATTTAATTATTTAATTATTTAATTTCAACTATTCTCAATTTCAAAAAAAAACATTTATAACATTTTTTTAAAAGTCTAAAATTTCAAGAAAATGTTTATAGCAATTTTTAAAATTTTAAAATTAATAATTTTGAAATTACTAATTCAACCCTAAATATTCTCAGTTTCAAGAAATCATTTATAATAGAGGAGTGCTAGCAACACACTCTCTAACACACTTCTCCTAACACACACTCTATTATTGGTTGAAATTTCTTGGAAATTACAAAATTATGAGTCATTGAATATGATATGAGACCCACAAATTTTTGTAATTTCTAAGAAATTTCAACCAATAAGAGGGTGTGTTCAAAAAAGCGTGTTAAAGAGTGTGTTGTTAGGATTTTTCTTTATTATATTTTTTAAAGAGGAATATCAATAATCCATCATCTAACACACTAATTTTAATACACACTCTTCTATTGGTTAAAATTTTACTGAATTTTACAAATTAAATAAGGAGTAAAAACCACAAAAATTTTGTGATTTCCAATGAATTTCAATCAATAGTAGAGACTATGTTGGAAAAAGTGTATTAGGTTAGAGAATGTGTTGTTAGTACTCACTCCATCCCATAATAAGTGTCGTCTTAAGCTTTTTTACACATATCAAGAAAAGCAATTAAATAGATGAAAGAGAATAGTAATTTTACGAAATTAACCTTATTATTAATCTTCTTTGCTAAAAATAATGCAACACAACAACAACATTCTGAAAAATATTAGGGGTATAAATGAAAAAAAAAATATTACATTGAAAAACTAAAATGACACTTATTTTTGAATTTATTTTTTCTTCTAACATGACATTTATTATGAGACAAAGGGAATATATATTTCTCCTTTTTGGAAGTTTAAAATTTTATGAAAGCATTAATAACAATTTTTAAATTATTAAAATTATTAAATTTGAAATTATTAATTCAATTCCAACTATGCTTAGTTTCAAAAAAGCATGTATAACATTTTTAAAGGTTCAAAATTTAATGAAAGCATTTATAACAATTTATAAATAATTAAAATTAACAAATTTAAATTTGATTATTTAATCCAAACTATTCTCAGTTTGAAAGCATTTATAACATTTTTTAAAAGTTCAAAATTTTAAAAATCATTTATAATAATTTTAAAATAATTAAAATTAGTGAAATTAAAATTAATAATTTAACTTTCAACTATTTTCCATTTTTTAAAAAGTATTTATAATATTTTTTTAAGGTTTAAAATTTCAAAAAAATATTTATAACAAATTTTTAAATAATTAAAATTATTAAATTTAAATTTAACTATTTAATCCCAACTATTCCTAGTTGTAAGAAAGCATTCGTTAAATAAGAAGTCATACTCACACAAATTTTGCGATTCTCAACAAATTTCAGATAATAGTAGAGACTATTTTAGAAAAAGTGTGTCAGTGTTAGAAAGTGTGTTACTAATATTTCTCTTTTTTCAAAGCCTAAAATCTCAAGAAAGGATTCATAACAATTTTTAAATAATTAAAATTAAAAAATTTGAAATTACTAATTTATCTCCAACTATTCTTAATTTCAAAAAAAAACATTTATAACATTTTTAAAAGTTCAAAATTTAAGGAAAGAATTTATAACATTTTATAAATAATTAAAATTAATAAATTTAAATTTAATTATTTAGTCCCAACTATTCTAAATTTAAAGAAAGTATTTATAACATTTTTTAAAAGTTTAAAGTGTTTATAATAATTGTTAAATAATTAAAATATGTGAAATTGAAATTACAAATTTCACCTTAACTATTTTCAGTTTCAATAAAATATTTATAACATTTTTTTAAATTTTAAAATTTTAAAAAAGCATTTATAACAGTTTTTAAATCATTAAAATTAGTAAATATTAATTTAATTATTTAATTTCTAATATTTCCAATTTTAAGAAAGTATTTATAACATTTTTCAAATGTTTAAAATTTCAAGAAAATATTGATAATAAATTTTAAAAGGTATTGTTAACTAGTGCCCTTATTGAAAGTTTTTATTGAAAGTATTGCATTGGAAAACATGGGAGAGTATACTACTACACTTGCCAATAATTTTTTTAATTTTTGTTTCTTAATAATTGCCCTTAGGGCACTAGTTAGTATTTTCTATTTTTAAATAATTAAAATTAGTAAATTTGAAAATACTAATTTAACCCCAACAATTCCTAGTTTCAAGAAATCATTTATAATAATTTTTAAATAATTAAAATTAATAAAGTTAAAATTACTAATTTAAGCTCAAAATGGGTTGAAAAAATGCCCCTAGGACAAACTCAACTAGTTTACTTTTATATAAAGATAAAGACATATTAGATTAATTTTGTATAAAATATTACAATATTGTATTATTATTATTATTATTAGAATATTATTATTTTGTATATTTATATTATATTATATTATATTATATATATATATATATATATATATGAAAAACTATAAAGTTTATGAATTAATTAAAATATATTATTATAAAATTATAAATATGTCAAATATTAAAAGATTATAAATTAAAAATTTTAAAGTATAAATAATTTATAAATTATAAATTATGATTATAAAATATAATTATAAAAGCAATAAAAAAATTATAAAATACATAATAAAAAATTAATTATATAAAGAATATAATATAAAAAATATCAAATTACAAATTAAGAAAATTATTTAAAATTTAAAATAAAAATAAAGACCTCCCATTTTTCAAAAGGGTGCACATTTAATACAGAAGAGGAAACGTGGAAAAACCTTCCGTTTTCCAAATTTCATTAAATGTAATTTTTTTATTTTTTAAAATAATGTCAATAAAGATTAGCAAAATCCAAAAGGATAAATATAACTCTATTAAATAGGAAAGTTACAAAATCTATCTCTAATTTTGGCAGAAAAAATTCCTAACAACCTTTCTTTTCTATGTATTAAAATTAGAATGCATAACTTACACATTGTTTGGTTATGTGTATTTAGAAAGGAAAGAAATAAGAGACAGGGAAATGGAGAGGATGGATTTATTGTCCATGGTTTGGATGAGTGGAAATTAAGGAGAATGGAAATTAAATTTGTGGGACCAGTTGAAAAAACAATTCTCCTTGATAAGCAATGAAACGGGAGGGAGGAAGTGGTGTCTCAATTTTCTTCTTGGGTTTTAAATATTTAAAAAATTAAATAAATTTTTAACACACACAAAAAAAAAATTAATTTATATTGAGAAAAACTAATATAAATACAAGTTCGTATTTTTTAAGTTAAAATTATTTTTAATTAGTATAAAAAAGATTTTTATAATATTTATTTGTTTCTTTTTACTTTCTTTTTTACTTATTCAAACAAGTTGTCGCAACCGGGGTCACGACTGAATGACAGAAAAGAATTAAAAATCAGAAGAGCCGTCACCAAAGTTTATTAAGGAAAACCTTGGAAAAACCTTTCAAAAGAATGTGATCTATGAAATCAAAAAATGGGTTTGGGAGTTGATTACGTATAGAGAATGTGTTAGCACCCTACGACGTCCGTCATAAAGACGCTTACCCCTAACTAAATGTGCAAAACGGATAGCTTCAACAATATTTATTTTTTCCCTTAAAGAAAAGAAAATATGTTTACAAAATTTATTATTTTTATCAAAAGAATTTTAATTAAAAAGATAATATTTTATTTTTGGAAAGACATTAATTTTTTTTATTTTTGAGATCGACATGAGTGGGACTCTGCTCTTACGTATCCTCAGGTACAATGAGGAATCAGACTTACATAATTCTTTTTGTAGAAAAAACATTTTGTTGCTTGACTTTTTATTTTATTTTATTATTATATTTACTTTATTTTTTAGTATGGTAAAGACTTACTCAATAACCAAATTAGAAGTGCATCTAAAGTGGTTATCAATATACCTTTTAAGATTTCATAATAATCAAATAGGAAGTGCATCCAAAGTGACTATTTAAAATCTTTTTAAAAAGAGAAATTTTAATATTATAAAAAGGATTTAATAATTTCATTTTATATTATTATTATTATTATTATTATTGTAATAAAGGCATATCAATAACCAAATTGAAAGTGCATCCAAAGTGGTTATCCCAATACCCTTTAAGATTTTCATAATAGTCAAATTGGAAATGCATTCAAAGTGACTATTATTAAAACCCTTTGTAAAAATATTTTTATTATTTTACTTAAAAAAACATTATCATTATTATTAAAAAAGGAATGATAATCAAATAAGAAGTGCATCTTAAATGATTATCATTAAAACTTTAATAATGTCCAAATAGGAAGTGCATCCTAAGTGGCTATTATCAAGTTTAATGATTTATTTTTAAGTAGTAAAAGACAAAAAAACAATTTGCGTGCATAATATTTTATTATTTATAATTATATAAAAAAAAACTAATAGCACTATGGTAATTGAAAACGTCTATGTTAATTTTTGTTTCACTTGTTATCATTACTATTACATATAAAAAAAAACTAATAATACTATGATAACATCATCCCTGTTACGAAAAAAAATGCTATTATGCTAAAAAAAAATGCCTATGCTAAACGAAATTTACGTTATACTTATATCAATGAATACGATTCAGCAAGAGGACGACGTAAAGGTTTATCCTAACATTCTCGTATCAACAAAAACCAGTAAGGAAAGAAAAAAAAAAAAAACAAATGGAAAGCTAATGGGCCAAGCCCACTATCCGATGGCAACGATCTGAAAGGGGCTAGACCCTTGTTTAGCATCGTTACTCCCAAGCGTGCGCTGCAACGGGTGAGAGGTGAGGACGAAGACTTCGATTAAAATGAGTGGGAATATGCCGGCGATGTCGGGGGCACAGACAGTCTGTAGCGTGACGTCGGCAAGTCACGTTGGCAGTTTTGAGTCGTGGACCCACGGTGGTGAACGCAGTAGAGGCACGAAGGTTAGCGCAAGTTGTCTGCAGGTCCATGGCTATGCGTCGACGTCACGGCGGATGGTGGAGAAGATGAAGTTGAATCATACTACAACGAAGGAGGTGGCAGCACCATAGTGAGATTTTCGTACGACGACATACCCACCGTGAGAACAGTTTTTTTTTGTTTTGTTATCATTTTGTTATAATTTGTTTGGATTCACTCCTAATCTATGATAAGTGTGTGCGGCAACCTTGAATCTGTGTAGCAATTGAAGTAGTGTGCCGTTCAAAGATCAGAGAGACTTTGACTCAATAAAAACTCTGTTACACTTAAGAGGCCAAAAACACCATCTACATCATAGTAATTAATCCATTATAGATGTTCGAAAAGTAATTGCTAGTCACAAGAACACATATATGATAATTAATCATACATGTCAGATTAGAAAATTAGTTGCAGATATAATGGAGAAAGAGTGAGAAGAACACCTTGGCAGCTTCCAATTTCCGAACAATGATCCTTCTCTGTTTCACAATCGTTCACTCTCTTCCGTCGTTCTCCTTATCTTTTTCTCTCTGTTCTATGATTTTTCGAAAATGAAAGTCCCCCTATCTCTTTTTAACCCTTTCTATATTTATATCTCCCTGAAACGTGCATTGCAAGTATATTTCTTCTTTTGTTTTTAAAACCCAAAAATACAACAATCCCCAGTTCCCCCCTCTTTGTGTTTTCTATATGATAACGGGCCTTGTCTACCCAAAACCAGCACCTAAGTTCATTTTTATTTTTTCAACATAATTCTCTAGAATGGGCTTTTAAGCCCAAAACGAAATTCTCAAAAAAAAGTACTTGTTATTATCACTATTTTATTTTATTATTATATATGTAAAAAAAATATTTTCTACTTCTTTTACCTCCCTTTTTATTTATTATTACTATTTTTATTATAAGCGTAAACGCGTTAATCTACTAAGTAAAACCTGAATTTTTTTTATTATTTTATATTTTTTTAACTACCTTTTCATGTTTCTTTTAATTTTTATTTTTTTACAAAATTAATTGTCCGGATAAAATTGGATATTCACACAAGCAAAGAGAATTTTTCCTATTTCTTTCTTTTTCATTTTTATCCATCCAAACAACACATATTTTTCTCTCCATTTCTCTTTGATTTCTATTCTTTTATTTCTTTCCTTCTAATTATTTTTCTCTCTATTGCACTCTTAATCCAAACAAAGCATTAGAGAGTAAAATCATCACTTTCTCCACTCTCTCAATTAGACATTTCAGTTTTTTATTTTCTCTTTTCGATGTATATTTTGTACACTACTCCCATAATTAGGGGGAAAAAAATCTCTCTCAACCCTCTCAAATTTCTTAATTGTCCATCATCTTTAATCTATTCTCTTTTTTCTGTGTCTCTAAATTAAATTTTAATTTTTTTACAAAAAATTGTCAATAGTTAAAAGTAACACTATATCATAATTTAAATTATTTATTATAAATATAAAATATAATTTATATATTCAAAGATATTTATTTATTATGAATTTTAATTGTAAAATAATTTATTTATTAAAAATATTTATTTTTGTAAATTTTAGTTATATAAAAATAAACATTTGTCTTATATAATAATAGGGAAAAGAGAGATATTTTGTGCCTCTCTATACTTTTTTAAAAAATAAACATAAAATAAAAGAGGGAGAGAGAGAAAGGAGGTTAAATAAAACATGAAGTGAGTAGTTACTCTGTGGTAGTTGCTTGCTAAAAATTAAGAATAAAAATGTTCAACAAAAAGTGTACATCAAAATGGGATATTATCATTATAATAGTTATAGATATTTATTATAAATTTAAAATATAATCTATATATTTCAAGATATTTATTTATTATGAATTTTAATTATAAATTAATTTATTTATTAAAATATTTATTTATTATAAAATTTAATTATATAAAAATAAACATTTATCTTATATAATACTAGAAAAAGAGAAGCACTCCATGTCTCTCTATATTTTTTTTAAAATAAAAATAAAATAAAAGTGGAGAGAGGAAAAGAAAGAAGGTGAAATAAAATATGAAGTGAGCAATTAATTTTGTGATAGTTACTTAAGGGTGAAAATATCCAACAAAAAATATAAAACAAAATAAAATATTCCCATTATAATAGTTATAAATTATAGGTACACACTAAAATATTAATAAATAATCAAAACGAAAATCCTAAATTTTGCCCATCTCTCTCGTGCTTACGATTGTCTTATTTGTAACCAAAGTGGTTGCTTCGGTGGCTATGCACGATGGCTACAAAAGCTTAGGATCCGATGAAGAAGTTAGCTTTTTATTGCCCTATAATTGGCTTGAGTCTTGTAATGTACCATTAATATAAGTCAATATTCACTTGTTGCATTGCATCATACCTTCACTCAGGCTAACGAACATTTGATTTTTTTGGAGTGTCAACGGGTCAGCTTGGGTTAAGTTTTGTTAAACTCATTATTTGAACCAATCAAAATAGTTTGGATTGGGTTAAGTCAGATTTGTGTAATTTTTCTATTAAAACTAAATCAAACCAACTTGGTCAATAATGGGTTGGGTTGGGTTGGGTCTTCGGGTACATAAAATTAAAAATTATTTTAAATTTTCTAAAAATTTGTAATTTTTTCTTACCATTTTAATAAATAATTGTGGAAATAAAATTGAAAAGAAATGTTACTCCATTGAATATAATCACAATAAATATAGTTGTCCATAAATTCGAATAATTGTATATGACTTTTCTTTTCTCTTTCTTTTTTCAAGTTAATTTTTTCTTAGAATATGCATTTTGATAGTTGTTCTTCAATTAGACAAATCAACATCGTATACTTGAATTGTACACTTCGGCTATTTGTTAAAGGATGACTCATTTGAGCAATGTAAAATATAAATTTCATAGTGCTTATAGTTTAAAAAATACTTGGTTGATATCAATATAGCACATAAACAAAGCAAGATATCTAATAAACAAAAAAATACAATAAATAAAATAAGATATCAACTGCTCATATATGTGTGTTCTCATTTTTTTTTTTTTAAGATATTACCTAAGTTTGAGTGAAAATATATATAAATAATAAATTAAAAATTAAAATACCATGTTATTGGGTTGGATTGGGTTTGCAGGTCCAATAAGAAAATTCGTTACCCGACCTAAGCAACAACGAGTTTGATCGGATTGGGTTCTACCGAACAACCCAAAAAACCGAATCGAAGCATTTGTGTTGGGTTAGATTGATTTGTGTTCGCAGGTACCCCTACCTCGTGAACACCCAAACTGATTACCATTGCCAAAGAAAATACTTGTTCATACGTTAGTGTAAGAGAAATGATAATAACACATTTTTTTAATACATTCTTGTGAACATACTTTTTTATTATTGATTGAAATTTATTAAATATTACTTAATTTCGTGGGTCTCGTTTCATATTTAATTAATTTCATTCGTGGTTTTATAATTTTTAATAAATTTCGGTTAATAAAAAAATTTATATTACTAACACTTCTCGTAATCTAAACTCTGAAGCTAAAAAAAAAATTGTAGATGATAAGATACTTCATTGTAGAAAATTCAATAATGTAGGATGTATGTAATGACATACAAAAAAAAAATAAAAAAATCCAATATATGTCATCTCTTCTCTAATGTATAATCCCTAACTCTCTCTTTGTGAATACTACAATTTATCTTCCTTCATTCACTTGTTCATTCTTTTTTCTCTTTTCCATGTTATCAATGAGTAATAATGAAAATGAAAACAATTTAAGATACGATCCATTAAGTAAAATAAAATAACAAAAAGGAAGAACAGGCATGAGCCACAGGTTCCCTTTCCCTCATGTTCGTCTTGTGAGACCATTGGGCTAGTAAAACCGAAATGGGCCTGTAGTTTCGGAGACTTTAACTTGAGTCTAGTTATTAACAGCATGGGCCCTACTATTCCTACCCCCCATCCTTTTTTTTTTTATTATTGTTTCCACCTTTAACTTTTTTAAAAAAAGAATAAATAGACTATTTTGTCCTCCCTTTCTTATTATTCTCTCTCTTCTTCTCACCCCACTCCCTCTTTATTAACAGAAACGCGCTTTCGTTTTGTATCTAGATAAAATCTTGTCCAGTTCGTTGTGTATTTTGATAAGATTTTATTGAGATATACAAGACAAATTTTTATCAAGATATACAATGGAAATACCGTTGTATATTTCAACAAGATTTTGTCGAGATACATAACAAAAACGCATTTCTGTTGTGTATCTGGACAAGAGCTTGTCGAGATACATAACGAAAATGCGATTCCGTTGTGTATCTTGTCAAGATACACAACAAAATCGTGTTTCTGTTGTGTATCTTGAGAAGATCTTGTCCAGATACATAATAAAAATACGTTTCCATCAAGAGGTATTTTTGGGGAAAAAAAAATTAACAAACATAAATTGGGGTAAAAATAGCAAAAATTGGAGTGAAAATAGGAGGACCCTACCAGCATTTCTTTCTTTGCCTTTGGGTTGACTGTGCGTTTTGGGCTCTACTGATTAAACTAATTAGGTCCAGGAGATGATTTTCTATATATATATATTTTTATTTGGGCTCTACTAATTATCTGATCTTTGGATACTACGGTGTTATGGTAGAATCACAAACAAATACCAATATATATATATATATATATATATATATATATATATATAATCATGTAACAAAAATAAATAGATAATAAAACCAAATAAGTAATAAAATAGGACATAAGAAAAAATGAAAAACACCGATCTTTTATTTATTTCTATTGTTTCGAGTTTCGACTTGTGTTTTTTTATCTTTTTCTAATAGTTGAATGCTTTTTAGTAAGCAAATATTATTATTTTTGGGCTAAGTGTATCAAGTTATTTAAATAATGAAGTAAGACATAAACGAAATTAAAATATTTATATGAATTAAATTAAATACTTTCAAACAAAAATCACTTTAATCAAAATCAAATGTTTCCCTAAGAAATTAATCTGACTATAAATCTCTTTCTGAATAATTTCTCTAACTAACAATGAATTGAATATACTAAATGCGTAAATTAAATCAAAATCGATTATCTTACTAGTAGACATAAGTCGGTTGAATAATCTTTATAATCGATATATTTTATTAACTTATTAAAATTAAGTATTTTTAAAAAAATAAGTTATTAACGATAATTATTTTAAATCCACTTCTCATTTGGTTAATATGAGAACCTTGTGTGTATGGGCAATGTCTAAATCATGACAACTTCATAATTTTAACCTTTTTAGATCCACTTTTTATTTAATTATTGTGAAAATATTATGTTATGGAAAACATTTGAAATATCATGACTTGGTAATTTCTAACATTTCCAAATTATAAAAAATAAAAAATATAAGTTGTTAGTGATAATCATTAGGCTTAATTATGTTTTTAGTCCCTCAAATTTTGAAAAATATTGTTTTAGTCTTTTAGAATCACATACATTACCATTTATAGGTCAGATTGAATCACTTGTTCAGCATTAGTTGAGTTCGGTGTGATGTTTTCACTGATAGAAACATTATTAGGTGAGTTTTGTATAATAGATTTACTAACTACATTTGGACAAAAGGACCAAAACAGGAATTTTTAAAATTTAAGAGACTAAAAAGATTAATTTTTAATTTGAGGGACTAAAAAAATACATTTCTCAAATTTGAGAGACTAAAAACATAATTAAGCCTAATCATTTTTTATATATTTTCTGTTTAGTTATTACAAGAACATTATGTTTTATAAAATGTTTGAGACCTGACTATTTGACAATCTCTACCCTTATTAAAACCAAAGAACGATGACTCTCTTTCATATTTTCACAAAAAAGAATTTTAATTAAAATTTATCAACCCACAAATATTTTCTAAAGAATTATATAACTTTTATTTGCTTATTGCACTCGAAGATATAAGCAAGGGATCCTTTGTCGAGTTAAAACACTATTTTCATAAATCTTCTCTTGTTTCAAAAATAAATTTGTTTTAAGTAATAAAGTTTCTAGTATTCAAAAATAATAATAAATAAATAAAATATTCAAAACTTATTTTCTTATTTTTTTAAAAGAGATAATATAAATATTTTAAAATTATCTTAATTTTGTACATTTAATTTGAGATATCTTTTGTGTAATCAACTCTAGAACACAGAATCTGATTTCAAAGATCATTTTCTTTCTAAAGGAGTTTTTTCAATATTTTTCCAAAAATAAACTTTAATAGCTACTTCCTATTTTTTAAAAATAATTTTTCGAGTTTTAGGTTTGCTGTGCTACAGCGAAACCTAGGGGGGAAAAAATAGCGTGTAGCGTGTCCTTTTTTCAATAGTATAAAAATATTCCTTAATTCCCTAGCTCCTCCCCGCTTAATTTAATCATGACGGTTAAACTGAATTAAACTTAACCAGGCCTTTTTATGTCTGTACAAGTTTAATTATGGTTTAAAGAATATACATGAATGGTTGGCTTCAACTCAAACATAAAGGAAAAATTAATTGGGACATTTTATGTCTTTACAAGTTTAATTGTCTTTAGAAAATAATATAAGCAAATTAGATTCACATCCCCTGATGTTTTGTCAGATTTTTTTCAATACCTCTTTTTTTTTTACTCCTATACTAATTCTTCTTAATTATTTGATAAATATTATACTGACATCTCTTATACATTATATCAACCATCCTAAATTGTTTGAAAAATATTACATTGTATAGTTTTATAAGAAAGTTATTGTAAAACGTTAGGAGTTATGTATAATCTCAAAAAAATTTAGAAAGTGTTAATATAATTTACTCAAAGAATATTCACAATTGGCTGAAGGAGATGGATTGAGAAAGAGATGCTTAAGAGGAAAAGATAAAAAAAAAGGTTTTGCTTGGTTTTTTTTATTAATTTATTTTGAAAAGGTTAAATTAATTAGTAGACCCCTGAACTATTGGAAATTTATAATTAAGTCCCTAAACTAAAAAAATTTATAATTGGGTCCTTGATCTTATAAAATTTTTGTATTTACAAAAATTTTACAAGATCAAGGACCCAATTATAAATTTTTTTAATTTAAGGACCTAATTAAAAATTTTCATATAGTCCAGGAACTTACTGATTAATTTAACCTTTTAAAAATTAATATATTTATAATTTAATCTATAATATATCTTTTTATTTATTTCATTAATGGTGTGATATTCATTCATTAATTGTTGATCCACTCTATAATGTGTTGATGCTTCATTCTATTTAATCACAAATAGGAATGCATTCACTCCATAACATTAGAAGACAATTTTGTGGGTTTTATCTCTAGGCTCTGTTTGATTTAAAAAAATTTATTCTCATTTTTAGTTTTTATAAATAATTACAAAATATCACCCTTCGTTTGTTTGTTTGTTTTTATTGCTTTCTATATAAATCCTTAAAAATAGGAAATAAAATAAAAGTAAAGTGACATTTTATAAGTATATATAAAAAATAAAATTAAAAATTAAAGATGACTTCTCAAAGAAAACATGTCCTTATATTTTCATTTCCTATTTTTACTAATTATTATAAAAAAATCACTTTATTTCCTATTGTTAATTATTTATAAAACAGATTGTGAAAATACTAAAATATTATTTTCATCATTTTTTATAAAAATCTTTGAAAATAAAATATAACATAAAAATAAAGTGACATTTTTTAAATTATTGACAAGAATAGAAAATATTTTCACAAACTAAACCAACCTTAATTTCTCATATTTATTTTCTTTGACCATTTTCTTAATATGACTATAATGTAGTGGTCATTTGATTTGAAAAAATATTTTATTTTTTTATTTTTTATTTTCACTTTATTTTCTGTTTTCAAAAGTTTACATAGGAAAAATTGAAAATAAAAAAATAGTAAAAAAAATGTTTTTTTTACTGTTTGATGTCATGTAGTATCAAATATGATGACTTAAACTATCCTATTGGTTATTATTGAAAACATATTCTTAAATCGTCTTTGGTTAAGTAATATTTTTAATATTAACAAGGATAGTAATTGTTGTAAAGTAGGAGAAGGAGCATGTTGTGTTGTGGCAATAGCCACTACTCTAAAAGTAAATTAAGGCAAACTTTCAATGCAACCTAATATCCAATTTATTTATCTTAAATTAACATAGTGGTATGTTTAGACTTGTACACTTAAGGCAGAAGCACATTGGAACTTCATAAATAAATATATGGAGAATTATGATATGAGGAGATAATTTTTTGGTGTTGCATCTTGAAGCTCAAGGTCTTAATCTTTATATAGTGTTTGTAAGCTTGATTTGTTGGTAAACGTTAATAAATACTCGCTTCAGTTTCAAATATAAACCAAAAAAAAGAAGAAACTAATTCATGCTAATTAAGAAAGTTAGTTAATATTATTTAATTTTATTAATTCTATTTAGAAAATAAACTTTTTTTCCTAAATTTTCTTTCATTAGAACTTGATATCAAGAATAAAAAAAGGGTAATTGAAAATAAAATATCAATTAAATGAGTGGTATTTTGGAGATGGTTTTAATTAATAAAATAAGGTGAAATTAGTTAAAATTTATTTATATTTTAGACTAACATACATGAATTTTTTTTCTTATATTTGAGACAAGAGGGAGTAGTCTTTAGTTCTAAAATCAATTATAATAAAATCAAATCAATATAAAGGGAAGACTAATAAATTCATTGGATTATAAATGCAATTATATATAACCTTTAAAATAGCAATAATGACCATAAATGGAACATACTATTAAAAAGAAGAATAAATGATATATGCAAATATTTTGTCTAAAATGAGGAAAGAATGTCATCATCTTCACAATGAAGAATAAAAAAAGGGAGATATAATATTTTTTTTTCAAGAAATAGGAAAAAGATAAGTGGCAATGTCATTATCTCCATAGTAATAATATGTTGAAACTAATATATGAGCAAACTAATGGTTGTCTCACAAGTCATGATACATTTGATGATGTACTGGACTAACTTGCAATAAGAATACTACATGGATCATTACATGAATGTCATAAATTATTCTCATAGTGACAATGGTGCAATGGTCCTTCGACCTAATGTCATTATGGTTCCTAGCATAAGAAGTCGTATGTTTTGATACCATTAAACGTCATGCTTAATTTAGTGACTATGAAGATGGTTATGGGACATGTCACAAATCACGTAGAGAAATGATAAATGGCTGGATGGAATTTGTCTCTTCCATTAACATGACTTGTATATCTCAAGCCTTTGATAAAGTAAGACTATTAAGTGCATGGTCATGCTCAAATAATATTAATATATGATATTGTTTGTTGTAAGTTAGACATCAAGAAATCAAGATTTGAGTATACAAGAATGACACATTTCATGTCCTTTGTTCAATTTAGATATATGTACAAATAAGTTATTAATAATTGAAAAATTAGTTTCTATTAGTGTCTAATTACTTTCCAATTAGAGACTAAAAATCAGTCTCTAATTGCATGTAGATTAGAGACCTAAAAACTTGTTTCTAAAATGATTTATTAGCAACTAAAAAATTGGATTCTAGTTACATTTCAACTAAAGACCAAAAAATCTATTGCTAATTACATTCCAATTAGAGACCATAAAATAGTCTCTAAAATGTATCATTAACAACTGAAAAATCGCTCTTGATTACATTTTAATTTAGAGACTAAAACTCGATTCTAATTACATTTAGGTTAGAGATTGATTTTCAAGTAAAGACTGAGTACTCAGTCTCTAAATATTGAAAAATGGTCTCTAATTACATTCAAAGACAAAAAAAATTCTATTTCTAATTACATTCCAATTAGAGACCATAAAATAGTCTCTAAAATGTATTATTAATGACTAAAAAATAATTCTTTGATTACATTTTAATTAGAGACCAAAACTCGGTTTCTAATTACATTTAATTAGAGGCCAAAATATTAGTTTGTAAATAAATATATAAAAGTAAATTACATTGACATTTCCTAAAGTTTTTTAAGACTACGCATAACTCTCCTGTTTTGTTAACATTTATAAGAACCTCTCTTATAGGGGTATATGGTGAAATGTATTTCAAATAATTAAGGAATGTCAGTGTAATATTTTTCAAACAATTAAAGGAAGTTAGTGTAGAGGTAGAAAAATGAGAGATATTGAGAGAAATTTGATGAAACCACATGTATCAATGCAATTTACTCTATATAAAATTGTTAAAGGTTATTAGAGATTGATATGGAAGCCACCTTTATTCAATCTCTAAATCTGTATCTAAATCAAAGTCTATAAAGATTAAATATTTTTGATCTCTAAATCAGTTTCTAATTAGTGAATTGATTGTAATGATTCTTTGAATTCCTTATTGTTATTCTTTATGTCTTTAAATTTGTCAAATTTTATTTGTAAATTAAAAAAAGAAAATTTTATTCTATCAAAATTATATTTGTAAATAATAAATTTCAATATATATAACATATAATTTTTTTTTTACATAAATAATCCTTTTATGCATTCATACAAATTTACAGGATACACTCTCAGTATTTTGTAAAGATAAACATTCTTTGGCAGTCTTAAATGTTTATAGACATTAGGGGTGCGTTTGATACGCACTAAGGTATAGTACATGAAGATCAGTACAAGACAAATACTTGAGTTACAGAACAACTTTTTATCCTATAAATTATTTGGTGGATAATGGGCAACACAAGCAAAATAGTGTGAGATTTACTACAATACCTTTTTAATATTAATTATCTTAATATGATGACGATGGTGGTGGCTGGAGTGACAATTGTAAGGATGGTGGCGGCGATGACGGCAGTGACAGAGGTAATGATAGTGATGAAGACAGTGGTGGTGGCAACACCGATGACAATGGTGGCAGTAGCGATGGCGACTATGACAGTGATGACAGTGGCGATGGCAACGACGATGGTAGGGTATTTTTGTCTTTTGAGTATTTTGTACTTGAAACAAAAAAATTTCTCTTGGTTTATAGAGTAACAAAATTTTAGACTTTTGTCCAGTCCTGTTCCCCTTATTTTGTGCTATCCTCTGACCATTATTTTAAACAAACACATGACATATGCTTTTGTGTTATCCAGTCCTTGAAATTTAGCAAAACAAACAAACCCTAAAGTACAAAGAAACGAAAAGCAAAACAGATAAAATAATAAATATAATAAGTAATATGATAAGAAATTAAGAAATGCAAATTAGGTATAAAATTAAAAATGTAAAAAAAAATGAAGGATATATTTTTAATAACATAAGATGACGGATGACACAAGTCAAGTGTGGATAAGTACACCAATTGAAATTTGGACGCACTTAGAAGTAATGGTGAAAGGCCACTCCACGCATCTTTTTTTGACATTAGCATTGCATTTTTTTTTATTCTTTATTATCAAATTAACTTCATACAGAGCAATACAGGTATAAAGTCGGACATGAATAAAGTTAACTTAATGATAAAAAAATGTTAATATCATTGTCCTTCTTCCTACGCATGCCTTCATAATTGGAGTATCTATTTGCATAGGCCATAGAGAATCTTGCACATAAAAGTATTGGCGTGGATAAGTTGTTTTATGTTAGCTTGTAAGGGAGAGCCTTGCTTTATTAGCGGAGAAAAGCTTGACGGTTTATTCACGTGCATTCGGAGGAAACAAAAATACCTCTTTATAGATAGACTATCGCCTCAGCATTTTGATACATAAAAAGTAATGGAAATTAATAGAATCTAATTTTGAGCAACACAGCCAAGACCAAGACTTTTTGTATTATATAATAATTATGTTAGTGTTTTATCTAAAGAATTTGAAAATTTTGAGCTAGACCTTTTTTTTTCCTAATATTATATTTGATTACCCATGTACGGATTGTTTAAATTCATATTTTTTATAATGAATATTTTATTTAATAGAAAATATTAAATATTTGAATTAATAATTTTAAGAAACCTTGTAATTAAAATAGTTGAAAGAAAATCTTTGTTTAATACACAAATAAATTAACCCAATCGTAGTTATAATCTAATAGAAGAACTCATATTAAAAGATAATAAATATAACTTAATTTAATTTATCAATAAAATCAACAATCAAATTTCAGGGAAAGACTACAGTGATCATAAAATAGCATATCAAAATTGGACAAATGACTTTCAAAAAATTCTTAAGAATATATAAGATTGTTCTTTTTGACCTAAAATTTTGGGTAAAATTTAGGTACACCAGTTTTTAGTCATCTTAGTTCCTATATTTTAAAAATGACAATTTTTTGATTCTTGTATTTTTAATAATTGGTGAGTTTCATTCCTCTTTATGGAACTTAAGATAGTAAGCTGAGAGATGAAATTTACCAATTATAAGACTAAAATCATAGTTTTTTAAATAGAGAAATTAAAACTAATTTTGACCGAAAATTTAAAGACCTAAAATGCATTTTACTTTAAAATTTTTTAAACATAATTTTTTTAGAATTTTTTTTATTCATGAATGCTACTAATTCACTTTTTTAAAAAAGATATTTTCTTAAAAAAAATTGTTTGAAAAGGTAATAGTTTGTAGCATTCTTTTTAATAAGTTAATATTTAAATAATAACTTATAAACACGTGTTTTCGTTCTTTCTTTGTGCAAACAGTTTTTGTATTATATAGCGTTGCTGAATTAAAAAAAGTGAATTAGTATCATTCATGATGTTTTGCTAATAATAGCATCGCTGATGATATATTCTCTCAAGTGAAAACAAATTTTAACTAACTTGTTAAAAAAAAAAAAAGGAAATAAATCTTTGGCATTTTCTGTAATAATGAACTGATAATATCTAAAACCTAATTAAAAATAACAAATAAAGTGTAACCAAAAAAAAAAAAAAACCAAATAAAGTAACGTACGTCGTAATCGGATAACATGATGAAGCTACCTATAAACGGGAAGGTGGAACTTTTTTTAAAAAAAAGAAAAAAGAAAAAAAATGACATTATAGACAAAAGTTATATTTATAAATTAGTTGTATCATTTTTGTGCTGTATAATAAAATTAAATTAAAAAATTAAAAATATTAAATTATATATTTTGAAATTTAATAAATAAGATATTATTATAAAAATATAATAAAATATAAGATAACAATATATTTGAAATTGACTAGATTTTATCTAAATATGAAACAAATGTTTTTTTTTAATCTTTTTTATGTGTTCAATTATTGGTGACACACACACCCACCCACACACACACACACACACACACACATATATATATGAGATTTGCTAATTTACACACTCTTATTTTTTAGTTGAAGTTCGTTAGCAAGCTACATCGTAGGTGTATTTTAAAATATATTGTAGTTATAGCTTGCTAACGAACTCTAACTAAAAAATAAGTGTGTATACGTTAACAAATCCTACAAGCATTTACTAATGTACACACACTTATTTTTTGGTTAGAATACGTTAGCAAGCTATACCAAGGACTATTTTAAGATACATTATAGTTATAATTTGTTAACGTACTCCAACTAAAAAACAAGTATATGTATGTTAGCAAATATCTGTCTCTCTCTATATGTATAAGTATATGTATGTATGTATGTATATATATATATATATATATAGAAAATTCATTTTCCTTATAATCTCATTTGATTAATTTTTACCATATGACACTCACACGTGACTTTTAATTTAAATAATAAAAGTATAAATTTTATTTTATAATTTATTTGATTTGTTTATAATTTTGAGTAATGTTTCATGAATAATTACTTTTAAATATTGATAGTTAGATAATTCTAGATACTTATGATTGTATAGATTAATTCACTTTTAATATTTACCTCAATTAAATATTTAAAATTTTAAAAAAATATCTCAAAATGTATACTATATTCGAACGTATTATTTTGTGTATATTAATAAAAAAAAATTGACATTCAAAAATTAAATTAAAGAAACACTATTAAAATATTTTTATTATAAATTGTAAAAATAGTGGTAAAACTTATAAATATTGTGTTGTAATATACATACATACATACATACATACATACATATATATATATATATATATATATATATATATATATATTATTTAACAAATATTATGATCTTTTTAAAGCATTCATTACCCAAACATTTACTTTTTTTATTATTTATTCTCAGATTTTTTTTTGAAAAATATTGCTAAAAATATTAAAAAAACTTATATATCTAATTTATATATTCAATGAAAATAAAAAGGAAATATTAATATTTTTACTTAATCAATATATATTTTAATGCAAAGTAAATATTCTATTAAAATTGAATTTTTTTTTTATCATTTAAACACGAATTTACTATTTTATAAATAAATGTAACCATTAATTGTTGAAGTAAAATGTAATCCAAAATAAATTTTAGGAAAATGATTTTCACATTTTTTAAAAATGAATATATATTACAAGAGAGAATAAAAGATAGGTAAAGAAAAAAAAAATATAATAGGTAAAGTGGTGAAAGGAAAAAAAAGAAAAAAATTAAAAATTATTTAAGAAAGAAAAAAATAAATTTAATAAATATTGATTTTAAGAATTTAAAAAACATTAATGATACAATTAAAAATGTAACACCGTATTTTCTTAATGATGATTTAGTGGTTTAATAACTACAAGTGGAAATATAATATGAGATACTGGTGATTAAAACGAGTAAATAAGTTGTTGTATGAGTGTTGCTTTGTGTTGGTTGTTTTAGAATTCCTGTCCAAATTTAGGAAATTAAGGAAAATGTTGTTCTTGAGCCAAAGTGAGTATGTGGTTGGTATTTATATGAGTTGTTGAGGGAAAACAGTTGAGTGGAACTAGTTGTGAGCCTTGGGGAGCGTTTAGATGGATTATGAGCTTTAGTGGGCCCAAGGTTGTTGTGTGGCCCCGGGGAGGTTTAAGATCACCCAAAACCCTTCCTCCCCCTCATTTTTGTGACAAACTCTCCAAAGGCCCTCTCAAACTCTCTCATTCTCCCAATCTTTCTCAAGACCTATTTGGAGTATAGCAAGATTTCAAGCTTTGATTTTCTTCCCTTGTGCTGAGAAGAGTAGATTTCTTGAAGATTTGACTCAAGAGTTCATTTTCTCTCATCTTCCTCTTTCTCCCAAGATTCAGATTCGAAATTTCTAAAGGTAAGGGAAGCTTACTTTGGTTGAGAATTCGTAGTATGATTGTTGTTGTAGGTGGTTGTGGTCTTGGAATATGCTGAAAACGGAATTAAACTGAGTTTTGTTGGATTTTGTTATTGAAATGGGTTTCGTTAGAATTTTAATGATTTGTGTTGAAATGTTGTATGGATTGTTGTATGTGTTTAGTATGTTGTTGTGTGGTTGTATTTGACCTCTGTGGGATCGATTTGAGGCTTGAGTGAGTGCAAAGTTTGGATTTTGGGGTTTTTCGAAAAGAGTTTCTGGTTCTGTTATTTGATAGTTGCTGAGCGACTAAGGGCCTCGTTGAGCGAGAGTGTCCCTGAGACTGAAGTGAGACTGTTGGGTTGAGGATTCGCTGAGCGACCCACCGCGTCACTGAGCGAGTGTTCTTGAGTAGTAAAATTGGTTGTAGTGTAAAGGGGATTCGCTTAGCGAAATGTGGTTCGCTAAGCGAGTGTGGGTATCCAGAATGCCTAGGAGCAATTTGCTGAGCGAATGCTGGGCTTGCTAAGTGAATTGGGAGCCCTAGAAAGTGGTGCTCTCTGTTGTAAGTGAGTCGCTGGGCGAACAACAAGTTTGCTGAGCAAGGAGTAGGTGTTCAGGTTCTGGATGCTCTCTAGAGTGGCTCGTCACTAAGCGAGCAGGTGGTTTGCTAAGCGAAATGTGGTTGATGGGAATTTGGAGAAAGTCCCTGGAACGGATTCGTTGAGCGACTCTAGTTGTTGCTGAGCAAGTGACTTGATTCGCTGAGCGAAACTCATGGTCGCTGAGCAAAAATCCTTCGCAGGGCAAGTTAGTCCTCTGTAAATAAGGTTGGCAAAGTGGGTTCAACCCGCCAGACCCGCCATATTTGGTGGGGTGAGTAAGCCAATAAAACCCGCCAACCCGCCTCAACCTGCCCCGCCCAACCCACCAACCCGGCGGGTTAACCTGCGACCCGCCACTTTTTTTTAAAAAAATTTCTCCTTCCTTAGTTATTGTACCAAAGACATTAATTAAAAAAAGAGAGTAAAAGATGCTCTACACACACTACTCCACATTCGCAATGTTATCCTAAAAAATATAATGACAACAATAACACATGCGTTTGGGGTTAGTTCTACTTGTAATTAAATACAATTCAATGCTATACTAAAAAATATAATCCCTCATACTTTTAAATGAGATGTGTTATTTATTTTCAAGTAAATTATTTTTATAACTTTTGAATAAAATAATAATAAAATTATAAGTCAAACAATCAAAGATTCAAAGTGATATAACGTGTATTAAAATAAAAATTATTTAATCCAATTCAATTAGATTATAACAAAAAAAATTAAATTTAATTGAGTTTTTTTTTATAAAAAAAAAAGTGGGGTGGGTCAACTCACCAACCAACATTTTTCAACCCGCCAACCTATTTTTAGCGGGTCGACCCGCCAACCTGCCTTTTGTACAACCCACTGATCCACTCATTATTCTTTGGCGGGCCAACCCGCCAACCCACTACTAGGTGGAGAGGGTTCAACTTTTCAACCCACTTCTTGCCGGTGGGTCAGCCCACCCTGCCCCGCTTTTGGCGGGTTGATGGCAGGTCGAGGCGGGTTGGCTCGTTTTGCCACTCCTATCTGTAAAGAAAGTCTTCCTTGAGCGAGCATATGGGTCGCTGAGCGAATGCAGTGTTCTGTTGTTGAACAATTTTGAAAGTGTAGTTGTGTAAGACATGAATTAGAAGGACTCCTAGTGTGAGTCTAAGGTTGAGAATGTGGGAGGAGTGATAGGTTGCTTGGATAGGACCTCCACTTGTTGTAAGTGTTGTTGTTTGGGTTTTACCCATTAGATGTGGGTTGCTTGGATAGGGCCCTAGGGTGGCAAGTTGCTTAGATAGGACTTCCACTAGTTGTGAATGAGTTGTGTGTGAGATTTCTCATGTGGTATGGGCTGCTTGGATAGGGTTTTACTTGTTGACTATGCTTGAGGCTGGAATGGACCTGCATGGTGTTGGTAGTGGTTGTGGACCACGTGTGGTGCTGGTCGGGCCCACAGGGTGATGTGTTGCTAATGTTGTGTTGCTACACAAATATATGTTGTTTGTTATGGTTGAGTGGTTGTGGTGTTGTGATACATGCACTTCATGCATATGTTGTTGGCTGAAGCTGTGTGATAGGCCTCATGTTATTGTGTGGGCAGACACATAAGTTGGACGATTTGATAGGAGTTGCGACGTAGACGGGCCTCCAACCTAATGTCTGGATAAGACGTGAGGTCTTAAAGATGGGCCTTTAGGGATGAGAGGATGGGCGATTCCGCAGAGGGCCAAGGCGGTGCAAGCCTCGTGTCGCGGTGAGTCACCACCCACATACACTTATCTGGCCACACCACTAAGCTTATCCGTAGATTAGAGTTTTGGCAATCCTTAAATGGTGTTTGGATAAGCCATGGTAAGGGGTGAGACCTGGCTGATTGTCCAAGGTGTTGTGAAATCTCTCGAAAGTCGTGTTATCATGCATTGACATAGCTGTGGCAAATTGGTTGTGTTTTGGAGTCATGGATTGAGAACCCTTACCATATGAATAAGTGTTATATATATGTATGTATGATTACGAATGTTGCGAATATGTTGATGGTTTTAGAATTCATATGTTTTGTTGTTGTTTTTGTAAGCTTACCCTTGCCTTGTTTTGTTGTTGTTGAATATCTTGTTGCTGTTGTGCTGGTGTGCTTGTGATAATCACGTCTTATGACGTGGGAGCAGATGGTGATGCTTCAGTGGATCCGGCTTCTCAAAGCTGAGGATGGAGTGGCGAGCTGAACATGTGTGGCTTGAGGAATCAAGCATTTGCTTCTTTTGTTGTATATTTAGTTTCATTCTTTTGATGTGGGGTTATATAGTTTGACTAGCCATTAGGAGTGTGTTTTGTATCCCTTTTCCGTCGTTATATGGATGTGTATATTGTTTTGATATGGCATAGTGGCATTCCCCTTTCTTTTAGAGGTTGACAGTTGTACAGTTATGAATGTATGGTAGTAGGAGAGATGGATGGATCTCTATGCTCGTGTATGATTTACATTTATATGTCATGGTTTTATTTACATGATGTGATGATAGGAGTAGGATTAATAGGGTTGTTTAGTAGCAACAGTTGGGTCGTTACAAAAAAAATGTGTCAATTATTACCAAACATCAAAGTCAAAATCTATATGATAATAAGTTAAAATATATAAAACAAAATTGTTGTTTTTAATATATAATATAAAATTTCCATATATAGATATAGATATAAGTAAGACACATTGTACCAAAAAAAAAAGATATAAGTAAGACACGAATTTAGAGTTGATGTATTTATATGTTTTATTTTTTATGAATAGATGTATTTATATGTCATATTTGATAAAAGAAATTTTGATTTAAATTAATAACAATAAATTGAAATAGAATAAAATATGCTGGAATAGAATAGCAATTCTCATTACTCTATTAATTAGTAACTTTTTAAAATGAAATGACTTTTCAAGTTATTCAATCATTTGGTATTTAGAATGGATATATAACATAGTTAAATTTAATTTAAATGACAAAATAGGTTAAGTTTTTCCATGTGAATGTTTGGATTAATATTTTTATTGTTACAAGAAATCACAATTCACAAAGGCCCCAGTTGGATATCTAGCTGTACTATGAAGAAAGGAAAGCTAAAAGTAATAGGAAAGCAACCCAATTTAATTGCATGGCTATAATTTGGTGACCAAAATTCCCGCAGGAAAACTATATATGAATGGTATTCGTATGTACCTCTCAATCGCTGTTCTTCAAACAATTATTTTCAATAGGTTTGAAGCCGCATACTTATTCAAAACCAAGTGGACCCCACAAGTCGAATCAGATTCAATCCAAACTTGGCTATTCCATCATCTCTAGAGTGGGGTTGATTCATCCATAATTATGCTTTAAGAAAACTACTCCAAGTATTGAAATAAAGCCAAAACTCTAGGAGCCTGCAAGAAAGAAGAAAATTTTGTCATTAGAAAGAAGAGTAAATGATTCATTTGTGAAGAGATGGATTAAAATGTTTTTTTTTTTTGAAGGCAAAATGTTCCTTTTTTTTGTGTGTAACAGGTATCAATAATCAGAGACTAAAAACTTTTAAGTCGAAGGGACAATTAAAGTGAATATAATATTTTCCAACAAAACTTTTTCTATGCACACATATGTCGAAGAATTGATTTATAATCAACATATTTAAAGGATTTCGAGCAAAATTAAATATATTCAATAATGTTATGAATAAACTACTCCATAAATTTATCAAATGGGGTTAAATGTAACGATAAAAAACTCGTTTATCAGAAAAAAAACACTAAAGTTTAAATTTGAAAAGGACAATTATTTTATACATCTTTTATAATATATTCAAGGATTTGGAGAATAATTGCCATAAATTTAATAGAAAGGTAGTAATTATCATTTTATTATAAAATAATAGGATTATGCTAAGAAAATAAAATTTAATTTTTATTCAATAAAACATATACATGCACTAATCCTCCCTTGTTAGGAAGAAATAAAAAAAAAATTATTTCATGGAATGAAGTACGAAATAATATTACCGTACTCTTTATTTCTAACAAATAGGAGAAGATAATACTCACTTAATAAAATAAAGTAGGAAATATAATTTTTATTTCACATGCCAAATGTAACTTTAGCGTAATTTTTTATATTTTACTTGTTCAATACATTACGAATTTACGATATTATAAAAAAATGTACTTGTTGAGGTAGTTAATATAAAAAATAATTGATCTAAAAAATAAAAAAAATGATTTTTTTAATAATATAATAACAAGTAATTGAGTGATAAATAATAACGCACTAATTGACAACTAAATTAATTGTTATAATTATAAGAGCAATTATTGTATGAATATGTGCCAGTTAGGTACAATCAATTAAAAATTTAAGATAATATCAAAATAATTTTAACTAAAAATTTACAATTTTGTTTATTTCTTTTATGTATCTTAAAATTTTAATTAATTGTGGCCAGTAAATATTATATTTATGCTAAGACTGCTCCAGTTTTAAATAAAGATGTTACACTTAGCAGGTTGTTTATAAGTGTCAATATCCAATGCCACTCTACACTTGCCACTTGGAGGTAGTTGTGGTAGATCACTCACTTCTAATGTATTAATGTACTAGGATATCATTTGCGTGTCGCGTAATAAAATTAAATTAAATTAACATTGTTATAATTTAAATTATGGCGAGATCGATCGAAGAATAGTGTAACAAGATTGTGCTTTACTATGCACACCAAAAATAAAACAAAATTGTGTTTTACTGTGAAACCTTATATAACAAAAGTGTTTCTCCTATATCAATTTTTTTTTTGGAATTTAATACATATGAATTTTAAATGTAAAAGTTTTTATACTGTCAATTAATTAAAAATTATTTTTAGTATCACTTTTAAGTAATATTATAAAAGTCAATAAATTTATCATATATAAAAATTTATGATTGAATGATAGTATTAAAAAAATTCACACTGTTAGTACATATATTATATATTTAATTTTTTTATAAATTATTAGGTGTATAAATTAATTAAAGAATTGGGAATATATTACTAGCCCATTTAACCGATAATTATATAATCGATAAACATTATAAGATAGTAAGAAGGTTTTAGTGTGCAAATAATAATGCTATTTTTATTAAGACGCGAATCAAATTTTAAAAAATAATTACATAGCAGAAAATTATAACAAAAATGTTTTTTCATAGGTTTTTGTGATGTAATCTCGTAAAAACATGCAAGTCATCGCCAATCGGATATATCATGTATGGACCAAAAAATGAGAGAAAAGCAAATAATTATGCCGCGATATTATGAAGTGTATAAAACATTACTCAAGTAATATCGTTGACAAGCTAAAGTTATATTATAATTTACCATATGCAAACAAGGAATTTATGGGATATGGACAAAGTTGTTAGTTGTTGCAATCGAGTTTGGTCATAGCTGTAAATATACGCTGCGGCTCATCACTGGATGTCTGGATGTGTTTGGAAATTGTTGATTTTGTAAAATTGATTTTAAAGTGAAGTGATTTAATATTTTTATTTTAAAAATAAATTAAAAGTAAAATTAAATATAAAATTTGTTATCAGATGTAAAAGTTATTTAAAATTATTTTAATTCAAAATTAATTTTGAACTCATAATTAATTTCTTAACATAAAATATTTATTTACAATTACGTTAATTGTTATTTTAACATGATTTTACATAATGTTATGTGAATCCAAACATATTAGTGTGTGTTTGGATCTTAGTTCAATCTAATTGAATGTCAATTCATCCTTTCCATTCTTTCTACGTTTGCTGCTTTGAAAAGTGAGAACTTTCATTTGTAAGGTTTTGAATGGGTTTCTAAACACACTCTTAGGAGCTGTTTAATAGAGAAGAAATAAAGGAGAAGAGGAAGAAAGATAGTGAAAGTGAGAAGAAGTTGGTTGTTTAATAAAGTAAAAGTGTGAGAAAATTTTTAAAAAAATTTGTGAGACCCACCTTTAAATATTTTTTCGTTGTTTAGCAAAGAAATGCGTGAAATTTACTATGCAAACCATTCGCACCGGTTGCTCTCTCTTGTTATGTAAATCGATTTACTTGCATGTAAATCGGTTTGCTGTTTTATTTTATATAACAATAATAATATATTATTATTATTATTATTATTAAAATAATAATAAAAAATAACAATAAAATATTAATAATAAAAATGAATAATATTAATAATAATAATGATTAAAATGAAAAATAATTTCAAAACATTATTTTTTTTATTTTTCTACAACTAAATAACCTTAACTTTTATTCTATTTATCTTCTTTTCTTTTCTCTTCTCTTCACTTCACTTCTTTTTCCTTTATTTCGTTTCTTTTTACCAAACACACACTTAGGGAGACAAAATTGATATGTGAACACACTCTTGGAAGTGGGCTCCCTCACTTCTCCTTTATGAATCTCTTCTGAATTTTACATCTCCATTCTAAACGGTAAATGGAAATTTTTTTTCTCAAAGTAAGAGGTATATTTAAAAATTATAAATAAAAAACTTAAAAATTATCTTTCCATAATTTCAAAATTTATTATATATGTATTTTTATTATAATATTCACCATTAACCTTTAACTAACAATTATAAATTATATTTTCATCAAAATAGAAAGGGCCAAATCAATGGTCAAGTTTAAGTGCAAGCTAGGAGTAGGAGGGAGAGTATAGGATAAACTATAATATAGATAAAACAAAATTCATAAAATACAAATGCTGCTATGTAGTTTTTTTTTTTGTTGAAATGTTGCTATGTAGTTACGACACGCCACGCAGCTAAGCTAGCATGTCAAAGGCAGCCGGAAAACACAATGGTGGGTCCCCCGCACCCCACGCAAGAAAATCCTAAACAAATCGATTCACAACTCACAAGTGATTCTGTATTCCACACAGAACACAACATAGTTCCACTTCAAACCGTGGAAGCAAAGGCAAAAAACCACCCAGATATTATTTGCATCCCTTTTGCTTCACTCACACTGATCCAATCCAATCCAATCTTGGTTGGTCTATAAAGAGAAGTCACACACTCGCAGATTCAGACCACCCACACACCTTTTTAACTCCTTATTCCCCACTTTACCCTTCTCAACTCTGCTTCGCCCTTTCTGTTACCGTTAGTTACTCCACCTCAATCAAATCAAACATACCCGTGAGTATTTTTAGCTCTCAAACCTGCGAATCAGAGACCCTTTGTATTATTAATTATATTGCCTTTATTGTTTCTTTTAAACTTGACTGTGTTATGGATGAGAACTGTTTCATATTCTGGGTCTTATTATTATTATTATTTTACATGGCATGCGTGCAGCTACCTGCAATAATTTACTGTTCATTTCTTTGGATGTTTTGGACGTTATCTGAATTCACAGTATGTGTCATAAACCATACTAATAATTGCATTCAAGTGCATTTCAAAACCTTCAATTCGAGCTCAGTGCTTGCTTCCTACTGTAATTTACTAAATTCTCATTTAATTGTTCTGTGTTCTCTCTGATAAATTAATCAAATTCTTTAATAGCTTATCGATTTTGCTTTTTTTTTTTATCAAAGTTGACTTTTATTATTATTTTCTTATCCGCATTTAACTGGGGTTTTAGATAAGTTTTAGCCTTGATATTTATACACCCAAAAGAAAAAGAAGAAGGCGAGAAAATGGTTGTTTTTTTTTTTTGGTCGTATTGTAGGATCAATCCTTTTTTGTCCACCTCTGTTCACATGACATGTTGATTGTTTTGTTTTTAACTTGGGTTTTTTCTTTTTCTCCTATATAATCCTAGTATTCCTGTTAATTTCCATTACCTTGTGTTGTTTCATATTGCAGATAGATTGAATGTTGTGAACAATGGGTTCATCCAAGGCCTCATGCAGTGTTTCTCTGCTCCAATTGTTCATAGCGGTTTGCCTTGTCTTCCAATGCTTTGCTGTTGATGTACATGCTGACCTGAACACAACTCTAATTGTAAATGCTTCTGATGCGTCTGGAAGGCCAATACCAGAGACACTTTTTGGCATATTCTTTGAGGTGAGGATAAACTTTGACTTGCATTTAGCACTCATTGTTATTTATTTGCTCCACTCCCTTTCTAATTTCTTTTTCTTTTGATACCTGGTTATTGTTTCTGGTGTATTATGAGAGTTTTCTTTTAAATGGACTAGGGTAGAACATGTGCTATGCATGGGTTGTAAAAGAGATAAGTATGAGGATAAAATATGAAATGATTTATTTTATCAATATTATGTATGTAATGTATCATCTATTGAATGCAGGATTATGAGTTATTGAATAAACTGCATGGAACTTAGGATTATGGAAATGTACCTTAAATTTTGTATACAATTTGATGATGCCTCACATCTAAATATCAGAAAATGACCAATTTCTTGAATTTCATTTACAGGAGATCAATCATGCTGGAGCTGGGGGATTGTGGGCTGAGCTTGTGAGCAACAGAGGTCATTTTCATATTCTCTAAATTTTTAAATGACAAAACTGGCACTAGAAGGTTTCTACGGGATGTTTCTTTCTTTCTTTTTTTTTTGTTATGTGATTTTTCATGCAACTTACATGTTCAGATGCACAAGCACAGCATTCCTGCAATCTGTTGTACTTGATAGGAAAGTAGAAACATGATAATAACTGAAAAAGAAAATCAAAATAAAAGAGAAGAACATAGAATTCATGAGATAAAAGTGAACAAGTAAAGGCATATCCACCCTTGATTTAAAGTGCATCATGGTTTTCACTGACTAAACGTTAAAAGTGGATGCGCACTTACTTATCAGTTTAGAGGAGCTTTTTCTGAATTGAAGATACACACATGTAAGGGTTTGTGCTTTTTCTTTCCTTAGTTATGGTGTCCATCAGATCATTGATAGCTTTTTCACTGTTATTAAGTAATTTATGGTGTTTTCTTCTCAACAACCTGTGACAATTAAGCGACAATTGTAGCTTCTCTACAATCAACTTTCTATTGAATTCCTTTTTTCCACTTTTTATTTTGGTGCCCTCATGCTTCTTATCTTCCTTAATCTAATGTTTGATGAAAAGGAGAAGCCTGTGGTGTCTTTTTGTCATTTTCTTAAGGAGATTCTGTTTTAGATATGATGAGTGATCCTACATCATCAATGTTTAAATATGAACAAATGGATGGTTTGGTGTTTACCTTGTTCTGTTATAGGTAGGTCACTGTTTTTAAGTATAACTGAAATATTATGAATTCTTGTTTTAGGATTTGAAGCTGGGGGCCCTAACACTCCTTCAAATATTGATCCTTGGTCAATTATTGGAAATGAATCATTTTTAAATGTTGAAACTGATCGTACCTCTTGCTTTGACCGTAATAAGGTTGCACTTCGATTGGAGGTGTTATGTGACAGTGAAGGTGACAACATCTGCCCGGCTGATGGTGTTGGTGTTTATAATCCTGGTTTCTGGGGCATGGTGAGACTAAATGATACCCTTGCATCAAATGGATCATGAATCCTCTATGCATATATTTCCTGAACAAAAAACAAAAGACAAAAAACTGAATAACATAAATTACAGTCTTAAAATCTATGCTGTTATTTAGTTTCAATTGTTTGGTTATAAATTTTGTTAGATCCTTATCTGATTACTTTCATTGACATTTTTTTTTTAATTTTTTCGTGGCTGAGACTGCAAGTAAAATTTACTACTTTGATCTTCTTTCAGAATATTGAGCAAGGGAAGAAATACAAAGTGGTCTTCTATGTTCGTTCAACTGAATCTCTTAATCTAACTGTTTCATTGACTGGAACAAATGGTGTGGGAAACCTGGCTTCATCTGTGATCACGTGAGCTCCAATTTTACGTGCTATAGAACTTTATGTGCAGTAGTTTTAATCCCAGAAATTATCCTTTTCATCTATGAGTAATACTAATAATTGATCTTGCAGGGGTTCTGCACTTGATTATTCAAACTGGACAAAGGTGGAGACTTTATTGGCTGCCAATGCAACGAATCATAACTCAAGACTTCAATTAACCACCACCACCAAAGGTGTTATATGGTTGGACCAAGTGTCTGCTATGCCACTGGACACATATAAGGTTGTGTTACATCCTGAAATCGTTTACCTTTACCAGATGAAATATTTCTTAGACCCTAACAGAGCTGTGTATATGTTAAAGAAATTAATTTATATCCTTTTCTTCACATTTTTGAATAAAAGGATTAACTTTCACATGTGCAACTTGTGGAAATAGTCTCTCCGCACATGGGGTTAAGGTTGCACATATCCAATCCTCCTCATAACTTCATGATGGTGGGAGCCTTGTGAATGGACTTCCTTGTATTGCTTAATTTGAACCTATAACGTTTTATGGTCAATTAGGTTGCTACAGGTGTCAAAACTTGATTTTTATATAGTGCTTTAATTTTATGAAACTATTACTATTCTAATCATTAACATTAATATGTCTTGGTGATAGTAAAACTAACTTTGTTTATTCACAAGTACTTGTGGTGGTAAGGGGAGGGAGGACAAATTAGTTGTTTTCTCGAAAATTGCTTGTTAGGAATCTTGGTTCGTCATCTCTCTAATTATCTTCTCTCTCTTTGTTTTATTTGTTATTTATACATCATCCTTAAATATACCATATATTTCTCTTCATATGTGGCTATGATTGCATGCCCTTTCATATGCATGGTATGAACATTATCAAAATTATATTGGTTTAAAATGATGTTTAGAAAGACTTAAAATCTTATCAGTTTATGTGAATTATTCTTTCCTAATAAAAAGATAGGCATTCTTTAGATATAAAATATTTTATAATGAAAATAGTTAATATTGAATCAGTTCCAATGATGGAGTTATGCTTTAGTTTCCCCACTCTTTCAGTAACATCTTCAACCTTGACTTTATGCAGGGACACGGTTTCCGTAGTGAACTTGTTGAAATGCTGGCAGATTTGAAACCAAAATTTATCAGATTTCCGGGTATGCATAAAGTGGTTCGGATTGATAAATTTCAAACCTAGAATTTGTTATGGTTTAATTATTCATTTGGTCCCTATACTTGCATCATCTTTACCTTTTGGTCCCAATACTTAGAAATTAATCGTTTTAGTCCTTACATATGCACTTTTGATATCATTTTGGTCCTTGTCATCAAGTGTGTCTTAACTACGTGAAGTAAAATCGTCACAAAATAGAAATTGGCGGTGTAAAACTGCCACAAATTTTTTGGCAGTCATAAATCACCACAAATTTATGTGTTTTTTATTCTATGAGACTAATTTGTGGTAGTTTAAAACCGCTAGAAAATTTTTGGCATTTTTACACTGCCATTTTTCATTTTGTAACAGTTTTATTTTACGGAGTTAAGACAAACTTGACAACAGGGACTAAAATGTATCAAAAGTGAATGTGTAAGGACTAAAACGGATAGTTTCTACATATGGGGACCAAAAGGTAAAAATGACGCAAGTATAGGGACCAAATAAGTAATTAAACCATTTGTTTTGACACACACAAACACACACTTCTTATGCGTTGCTTTTGTTCTGTGTTATGTGCTCTAGTCTTGCATCTCCAAAATGTGTATACTTGAATGAGGGTATGCTTAATTGCAAGGGTGGAAAAGAGAAAGGAAAGTGAAAAACAAAATTTGTTTTTTAATTATAATTACTCATAAATACTTGGTAGAGAGTGTACAAAATAAAGAGAAGGTTAATCTATTTTAAACTATTCTACTTTTTTTCCCCTATGTCAAACTATAAAATAATTTGCATCTCAACATCAACTGATTTATTTTGTTTCACTTTCAGTTATATCTAACAAAACCTTAGTGAGCTATTTGAGTACTTATTTATATCTGAACTTAATAAGTTGTTTGGTTTGAGAAAAATGTTTTCTGTTTCATTTTCTATTTTTACTTTTAATTACAAAAATTCCACCTTATTTTTATTTTGTTTTCTGTTTCAAGGATTTGTATAGGAAATAATGAAAACAACTTTTATTGTTTTCACTGTTTTCTATATAAACTTTTGAAAACAGGAAATTAAATAAAAACAAGATGACATTTTTGTAATTAACATAAAGCATTTTCTTTAACCAAATGGCCCCTACATTTTCGTGTTTTCTGTCGTACTTGCTTTTGGTTATGTTCTAGTTGTCACTTTTTAACTTGGCTCCACACCCCAAAATTACTTATGCCTCATGCGATAACTGATAAGCTGTAAGCATATTGTCAGCCTTAGTGGAGATTATAAGGAGCTTTTCTATGCTGTCTGGAATTCTGATTCAGCATATTTCTCATGATTATTTATTTGTTTACAAAGTGTGAAGAATTCAAATTAATGATATCCTAATTATTTGCATTTATTGTGCTGTTTCAAAAGGACTGTCCAAATAACAATCAAAGCTATTGCTTAAATAGGCTTAACTTTTCTCAAGAACTATCTAGTGTGATAAAATATCATATTCTTTTCTTCTGCAAAAGCAAAAATTAAGGGGAAATTTTGTTAGATATCACTAGAAGATAAACATTTCTGAACTGGCAAGCATAAGTGTGAAGTTCCCTGCATTTTATAGAATAAAACTATTAAACCAGGTTCTATGTGAAGCGACAATAGGATAGGATACAGTATATAAAATAATTGTGATGCCAGCGAGGAATTTGAACATCCAATTTGCCATGAAATTTCAGGAATATAAATTTTTATGACATCATGTTCAATATTATGAATGGTATTGAATGGACATTTTAATTGGAATTCTTTACATTTAGACTGCATGGTTTTGATTTTTTGCTTTGTAATGGATTAACTGTGGTTTATGTTTCATTGATTTTGTTTTTAAAGAATGATGTCCTTGTTTTTCTTCTTTTTTTGATTAGGGAGTTGATTGTGCTATAGCTTTTTGAGTCTTGTTTGTTGGGCCAAGATGATTTATGTATTTTTTTACTTTCTTTAGTACCTATTATAGTCTGAGTAAGCATCATTTGACAATCTTGCATTCCAGTTTTACATCTCAACTAACATTTGGGAATGCTATTTTTCATTACATTGCATTAGGTGGTTGTTTTGTCGAAGGAGAATGGTTAAGAAATGCATTTCGATGGAAAGCAACTGTTGGACCATGGGAGGAGAGACCCGGGCACTTTGGTGATGTTTGGATGTACTGGACTGATGATGGACTTGGCTATTTTGAGTTTCTCCAAGTAAGTGCCTCTTTTTATATATTGTAGCTGAGGATTATGTTCATATCTAGTTGAATTACTTTAATTTTGCGTTATGCTACTGAAATGATATATATTATTATATTATTGTTGAGCAGCTATCAGAGGACTTGGGTGCATTACCAATTTGGGTATTTAATAATGGTAATTTATGTTTATCTCTGTTAATTAAGTGCTTGTTTGGAATATAGCCTTTTTAAAGGAAATAATCACTAATTTTTCAAAAGCTCTCTCAAGAAGCTGCCAAAAAATAAGCTATTGTTTCCTCAAATAAGTTAAACCAAACATCCATTAAGTTTCTTACTAACAAGTTGAATTGGCAACGTCTTTCTTTTCTAATTGAATGTTGCATTTTAGGTATCAGCCATAATGATCAAGTTGATACATCCGCCGTCTTACCTTTTGTGCAAGTATGTTGTCACACTTTTTAGCCCTTCCCCTCCCCTCCTCCCCTTATTTATTACTTTTTCCATTTTTGTTAAAAGAAAGTTGACTTAAAAATATAGAAAGATCTTAAAATCTTGATTGTAGGAAGCCCTTGATGGAATTGAGTTTGCAAGAGGTGATCCCACTTCAAAATGGGGTTCCCTTAGAGCTGCTATGGGACACCCTGAGCCATTTGACCTAAGATATGTTGCTGTTGGAAATGAAGATTGTGGAAAAAAGAACTATCGAGGTTTGCATATTTTTCTTATTTATTCTATCATAAGAAAAGTGATATTTTCTTTGTTAACATGCACTAACACTTTATATTATTTATGCCAAGAGGTGCGAAAGCTGTTGTTGAATTTATTATTAATATATGATATGTGCAGATTCTGTATTTTCCCCGCTTCTAATTGAATCAGAGTAATCTGATGCTACTCCTTTTTCTGTTAAATCTTTGATTTCCAGGAAACTACCTGAAATTCTTTAGTGCAATAAGAAGTGCTTATCCAGATATCCAAATTATTTCAAATTGTGATGGTTCTTCTCAACCTTTGGATCATCCAGCTGATATGTATGATTATCATGTAATGTCTTCACGCAATGTCTTTGATTACAAATCCCTTCACGCACACACAGTGACAAAATATTGATCCACTTCTTGTATCTTTTCTTACGCTCTGTTCCTATAATTAGGTTTATACAAATGCAAATGACATGTTTTCTAGAGCTAACACATTTGAACGTACATTGCGAAATGGACCAAAGGTTTTATGATCTCTATCAAACACCTCTCTGTTTTATTAGTTATTGGCATATCCATTTGTACTCAATCTGTTTTGGACACTTTACAGGCTTTTGTAAGTGAGTATGCTGTGACCGGAAAAGATGCTGGGACGGGAAGCCTGTTGGCAGCCCTAGGTGAAGCTGGTTTCCTTATTGGACTGGAAAAGAACAGGTTTACTGGGGCTTCTTATGAAGTTTTCATTAAGTGTTTTATCTAGGGCCAGGCTTGAAAGTTGGCACTTTTGCCCAAACCAAATATGTAAACCATATGGAAGAGATTTTTTATATTATATGGGCAAGTTACCCTTCTAACTGAGCTTTGGGCAAGGCCATAAACAAACCCAAACAGGCTACATATGAGCTTAAGTAAATCAAGTCAGTTGTGAGTGTTGTTAAGCAAGCTTGACTTATCTGTTAAACAAGATTTACTTCAAGTTTTATGGTCACTTTTCTTTCAAATGAATTTGCTGTAGTGCCCTAACTGATGCTTAGTTCATTTCTTTGTGGCAAGCCTTGGTTCAATGGTAAGGCAGCCTTGTGACTTGGAGGTCATGGATTTAAATCCTGGAAACAGTCTTTCTGTTTGTGAGAATAGGGGTGCATACATCTCCCTTTCCTAGACCCCATTGGCTGGGAGTCTCGTGCCCTGGGTGACCCTTTTTTTATTTAATTCATTTCCTTGTGTCTTCAAAGCTTTTGTCTTATACTGTTCCTTCAATCTCTGCCAAAGTACATAAAATTTGTATCATACCCTAAATATAGCATTTAATAGAAAGATGGTCTAAGTGTCCTACGGGCCACAGAGTGTAATGTTGAGAAATTGTTAGGAGTTAGGAAGTTAGCTAGGACAGTTATTGAAGTTTGTTAATCAAAGGGGTTAGTTAGGTAGAGGGGTTTTGTGAGGTAGATAAATAGGAGGATGTAAGGGAAGGGGAATCCAGATTCCAGATTGTATCATTTGTAAATTGAGCTTGTGCACTTTGTGAAAGAGAAATCCTTTGTGAGGGGGAAACCCTTGGAGGAGATCTCTCTCTCTCTCTCTCTCTTATTTCCTGTTTTTTGCATTCAATTCAATAAAATCTTTCTTTTCTTTTCCATTTCTATTCTTGGTTCCTATCAGTATGAAATCTGAGTTTCTGATCTAGTTCACTTAATAGTTAGTACTCACCATTTTCATTTTTTCTTTCTGGTGCAGTGATGTCGTCCAAATGGTCAGCTATGCTCCACTTTTTGTTAATGCCAATGATAGGAGGTAATTTCTTATGATTTTACCAGGAAATTTCTATTATCTATTCTTCTTCTTTGCTTTTTGGTCTAGCCTCATTGTGCATTATGTTCCTTTTTGAGTAGATGTTTTATGAAAAGACTCCACTGGAAAATAGACAAATAATTTGTTGATTTTTCTGAGGAGACATGGTTGTACTTGTGAAAATGAAGACCATAATGGACTACTCCCACCTAGTGTTTTGCAATTTCATTCAGATGATGGGCTTTAGACCCTTTCATCAAGCCAGAAATAAATTGTAGCGTGATTTACTCTCTCTTTGTAAATAGATAACTCTGTTACAGTACCATTTAGCTAAAGGATGGTGAAGAAGATAGTTAAAATTTATTGTTCAGCTAAACAATTGCTTGAAGAACAAAATGTGTCCTTTTTATTCCACACAAATTTATAAACAAATTTAGAAAAAAAAAGTGTCTTCAGAGGATTTCATTACCCTAAATATCCTTAGAAGAAAATGTTTTCAATTCAAATGCTAAGGTGTTTAATAAATTATGTAGAATTGTTCCTTGCTGATGGCCAAACTGAGATTGTGTCCGTTTCTGTCGTTAGGTGGAACCCAGATGCAATTGTGTTCAACTCGTTTCAGCTCTATGGAACTCCTAGCTATTGGGTGCAACTATTTTTCTCTGAGTCAAGTGGAGCAACACTTCTAAGTACATCACTTAAAGTGACGTCCTCAAATTCACTTGTTGCATCAGCAGTTACATTTCAAAATTCCGTAGACAAGAAAAATTACATAAGAATAAAGGTAACAGACAATTTTGCATCAGTTACGCATATTTCTGTACTTTTTCAAAATTGAGAATCGGTTCTATTTCCTTAGTTATAGTTAATGGCATAAAGTTGGATTTACAGAAACATTTTATATTTTAATTTTTTGTATATACTGATCTCACAATTTATTCCATGTTTTCTGGAAGTTGAGATTGCTATGAAATGTCATAGGTTTTAAGAACATCTCAGATATCAAGGCATATGAATAGAAAAACCATTATGCTTTTTTGGTGTCACACTATCACGTATTAAAATTAAGCATAAAAATCTTCATTCAAATTGTATTTCAAACCGAAATTAATATAAAGACTCCAAATTTAAACCTAAAGCTTGAAGTGTCAATATGTAATGGCTTCTCATCACATTTAGCATGAATAAATCGATTTCTTGACACTCATTTTCTTTCCCGTTTTCTTCAAAATTTCTGATGTAAAAAATTTAACTACTTTAATTTGAGTTTTCCTTTAAGTGCTTTCTAGTCTTTAGAAGTGCTGGCTGCTAAAATTGACATGGTATTCGAAACTTATGTTTCACCGTTTTCCATAAAAATGACACGTTGTTTTAGTGATCAGATTCATAAATAGATTTGTTGTGTTGTAAATGCTTTCACTAGCACTATCATCACTCTGAATCAATTGACTGTTGCAGGTCGTGAACTTTGGTACCAACGCTGTGAACCTCATAATCTCACTCGACGGACTGGAACCAAACTCATTGCAGTTGTCTGGTTCAACAAAGACTGTGATTACGTCTGCAAATGTAATGGATGAGAACTCCTTCTCACAGCCGAAGAAGGTACCTCAAGCTTCACTCTTTCCAAGCTTTTCATTTATAATTGAGCTAACTTGTTCACCCCATGTTTTAATATGTGCTTCTGAATAGTGTTCTGTTTATTATGCTAATGTTCTAACTCCTTGGATTAACCATAGTTACAAAGAAACCATTTCACAATTACTTTAAATACCTTTCTCAATACTGTGAAGTAAAGTTTTTCCCTGATGTTTCTATCAATGAAAGTTTTTCATGGGTTCGTCATGTTAAAACATTAGCTTATAAAGATAGAAGATCGTTATGGCTAGTGAGGAACCATGTCATATTAGCTTATGCTTATGTTATTTTTAATATGGATCCAGGTGGTGCCTATCCAGAGTCTACTACAGAATGTTGGGAAGGACATGAATGTCACAGTCCCACCACGTTCATTCACATCATTTGATTTGCTGAAAGAATCCAGTAATCTGAAGATGACAGGGAGCGATTCTTCCACGAGGTCTTCTATCTAACGTATTGAAAAATCAGACCAAATACAGAAAAAATAAAGGGGAAGGAATGGGATATATGCAATAGCTGCAACCAACTAAATAAGTTTGACATCTTAGCTAGTCTACTTTGTCATGTAATTAAACAGTGTTGCGCTGTAAATAATACCATTTATCTGGTTTCATTAATTTGTCAGTAATTTGTCCACCAGACACGAAGACACTGATTTCAAAATTAAGTTAGGCAAAATCACCTTCAATCTATTAGCTAACACCTTTGAAATAATTTTATATATAACCCTACACAGGCTAGTTTGCCTTAATTGAGTCATTTTCAGGATTATTCACTTTCGGCTTAAAACAATGTGGGTATAATTCAGCTCATCTATAATCACCGTCAATCTGTTCATATATCTATTTTATGAAAATCAAGCCTGAATACAATGTTTTAAAACTCGATTGGTTGATCCGACCTGATTAACAGGAACCGGATTTATAGTTGGTCTGGTCAATTTGTTAGATTAGAAATGCATTCAAATTGGTTAAAACTGGTAAACTCAGTTCTTAACTAGTAACTTCAGTCACCTGCGTTAAAAGTATCAAGCAACACAAACTGTCCAAAGCAGCAGCACTGTCCCTAGCTAATCACTCACGTTACTTGCTACTATCTCACCTTGCTGCTACTCAGTATTGTTAAGGAATTTGCATATTTGGTTTTGGCAAAAGTGCAAAATTTCAAGCCTGACCCTGGATAAAATACTTAATGAAAACTTCATAAGAAGTCTCAGTAAACCTGTTCTTTTCCTGTCCAATAAGGAACCCAGCGTCAGCTAGGGCGGCCAAAACGCTTCCTGTCCCAGCATCTTTTCCTGTCACAGCATACTCACTTACAAAAGCCTGTAAGTGTCCAAACAGATTGAGTACAAATGGATATGCCAATAACTAATAGGCTTAATTACTAATTGGGTCTTTTAATTTATTTATTTTATTCAATTGGACCCCTCTATTATTTTTTTCTCAAATCAGGCCTTTAGATCTCATAATGATGTCGTTTTTCATTACGTTTTCTAAACTGTTTAGTATAAAATTGAACGAAAAACGACACTGTTTTAGATGAAAAAGGATAACATTGGAACATTTTTGAAAATTATGGAATCTAATTGAACTCTTTTGAAAATAATACGAGCTGATTGGAGCAAAAAATAATAGAGGGACCTAATTGAATAAAATAAATAAATTAAGGAACCAAATTAGTAATTAAACCTAACTAATAAAACAGAGAGGTGTTTGATAGAGATCATAACACCTTTGGGCCATTTCATGATGTACGATCAAATGTGTTTGCTCTAGAAAACATGTTATTCACATTTATATAAACATAATTATAGAAACAGAGTATAAGAGAAGATAGTCAAGATACTACAAGCGGATCAATATTATGTATATGTGTGTGTGAAGGGATTTGTAATCAAAGACATTGTGTGAAGGCATTACATGATAATCATACATATCAGCTGGATGATCTAAAGGTCGAGAAGAACCATCACAATTTGAAATAATTTGGATATCTGGATAAGCACTTCTTATTGCACTAAAGAATTTCAGGTAGTTTCCTGGCAATCAAAGATTTAACAAAAAAAGGAGTAGCATCAGATTACTCTGATTCAGTTTGAAGGGGGAGAATATGAAATCCAGAACTGTTCATTAGATTCTACACATATCATATATTAAATATTAATAATAAATTCAACAATAGCTTTTGTGCCTCATCTTGGCATAAAGTGTTAGTACATGTAAGGGAAATATCACATTTTCTGAGGATAGAATAAATAAGAAAAATATGCATACCTCGATAGTTCTTTGGTCCACAATCTTCATTCCCAACAGCAACGTATCTTAGGTCAAATGGCTCAGGGTGTCACATAGTAGCTCTAAAGGAACCCCATTTTGATGTGGGATCACCTCTTGCAAACTCAATTCCATCAAGGGCTTCCTACAATCAAGATTTCAAGATCTTTTTATATATTTTTAAGTCAATTTTCTTTTAACAAAAATGGAAAAAGTAATATAAGACGGCGGATGTATCAACTTGATCATTATGGCTGAGACCTAAAATGCAACATTCAATTAGAAAAGCAAGACGTCAATTCACCTTGTTAGTAAGAACCTTAATGGATTTTGGTTTAACATATTTTGAGGAGACAATAGCTTATTTTTTGGCAGCTTCTTGAGAGCTTTTGAAAAATTAGTGATTATTTCCTTTAAAAGGCTATATTCCAAACAAGCGCTTAGTTAACAGAGATAAACATAATTACCATTATTAAATACCCATATTGGTAATGCACCTAAGTCCTCTGCCAGCTGCTCAACAATAATATAATAATATATATCATTTCAGTAGCATAGCACAAAATGAAAGTAATTCAACTAGTATGAACATCATAATCCTCGGCTACAATATATGAAAAGAGGCACTTACTTAGAGAAACTTAAAATAGCCAAGTCCATCATCAGTCCAGTGCATCCAAACATCACCAACGTGCCCAGGTCTCTCCTCCCATGGTCCAACGGTTGCTCGCCATTGAAATGCATTTCTTAACCAGTCTCCTTCAATAAAACAACCACCTAATGCAATGAAATGAAAAGTAGCATTCTTCAGATGTTAGTTGAGTTATGCACAACTGGAATGCGAGATTGTCATTACGATAATATGTACTAACTACGAAAGAAAGTAAAAAATACATATAGATCATCTTGGTCCAACAAGACTCAAAAAGCTATAGCACAATCAACTCCCTTTTAAAAAAAAAAGAAGAAAAACAAGGAAATCATTCTTTAAAAACAAAATCAACGAAACATAAACTACAATTAATCCATTACAAAGAAAAAAATCAAAACCACGCTGTCCAAATGTGAAGAATTGCAATTAAAATGTCCATTCAATTCTTTACCTTTCATAATATTGAACATGATGTTGTCAGCATTTATATTCCCGAAATTCCATGGCAAATTGGATGTTCAAATTCCTCACTGGCATCACAATTATTTTATATACTGTATCCTATCCTATTGTCGCTTCTCATAGAGCCTGGTTTAATTGTTTTATTCAATAAAAGGCTGGGCACTTCACACTTATGCGTGCCAGTTCAGAAAATGTTAATCTTCTAGTGACATCTAACAAAATTCCCTCTTAATTTTTGCTTTTGCAGAAGAAAAGAATATGATATTTTATTATACTAGATAGATCTTGAGATAAATTAAATCTATGTGAGCAATAGCTTTGATTGTTATTTGGACAGTCCTTTTGAAACAGCAGGATAAATGCAAATAGTTAGGATATCATTAATTTGAATTCTTCACACTTTGTTAACAAATAAATAATCATGAGAAATATGCTGAATCAGAATTCCAGACAGCATAGAAAAGCTCCATATAATGTCCGCTAAGACGGACAATATGCTTACAGCTTATCAGTTATCATATGAGGCATAAGTAATTTTGGGGTGTGGAGCCAAGTTAAAAAGTGACAACTAGAGCATAACCAAAAGCAAGTACGACAGAAAACAGGAAAACATGGGGGCCATTTGGTTAAAGAAAATGCTTTATGTTTTTACTTTTAATTACAAAAATGTCATCTTGTTTTTATTTTATTTCCTGTTTTCAAAAGTTTATATAGAAAACAGTGAAAACAATAAAAGTTGTTTTCATTATTTCCTTGAAACAGAAAATAAAATAAAAATAAGGTGGAATTTTTGTAATTAAAAGTAAAAATAGAAAATGAAACATAAAGCATTTTCTCAAGCCAAACAACTTATTAAGTTCTGATATAAATAAGTCCATAATTTCTTGGCTCAAATAACTCACTAAGGATCCGTTTTGGGTGATTTTTAGTTGTGAGTTTCGAAAATTTTAAAACTGCAACTAGTTTTTAGTTTTTAAAAATTAGTTTTAGATTTTTTTCTCAAATTTTTGGTTTCAAAACAAATTCATTTTGAAATTTTTTTTATTTTGTTAAAATTAGTTTAACGGTATGTTTGTGTGGTGGGGGTAAAGGTGACGATAGTGGTGGTAGTGACGATGACAGTGACAGTCTAGCGACGTTGATGGTCGTGATGGTAGTAGTAGCGACGATGAGGATGTTAATGGTGGTGGTGGGAAGAGCCATTGTCAAATGTAGTGATGTGTACTTTTTTAAAAACTAAAAACTAGATTTACAAAACCTTTTTTTTGGTTTTGAAAATAAATGTAAAAGTGTTTTAAAATTGAGTTAAAAACTATTTCAGCTCCATTTTAGCCAAATGCGTTTTGTTTTACAAATTGAATTTGAAAACCAAAAATCAAAAACTCACAACCACTCCAAACGGGTCCTAAGGTTTTGCTAGATATAACTGAAAGTGAAACAAAATGAACCAGTTGATGTTGAGATGCAAATTATTTCAGTTTGACATATGGGGGAAAAAAGGATAATAGTTTAAAATAGATTAACCTTTTCTTCATTTTGTACACTCTCTACCAAGTATTTGTGAGTAATTATAACTAAAAAACAAATTTTGTTTTTCACTTTCCTTTCTCTTTTCCACCCTTTCAATTAAGCACACCCTCATTCAAGTATACACATTTTGGAGATGCAAGACTAGAGCATATAACATAGAACAAAAGCAATGCATAAGAAATGTGTGTGAGTGTGTGTTATAACAAATTCTAGGTTTGAAATTTATCAATCTGAACCACTTTATGCACACCCGGAAATCTGATAAATTTTGGTTTCAAATCTGCCAGCATTTCGACAAGTTCACTACAGAAACCGTGTCCCTGCATAAAGTCAAGGTTGAAGATGTTACTGAAAGGGTAGGGGAACGGAAGCACAACTCCATCATTGGAACTAATTCAATATTAACTGTTTTCATTATAAAATATTTTATTTCTAAAGAATGTCTATCTTTTTATTAGGAAAGAATAATTCACATAAACTGATAAGATTTTTAGTCTTTGTAAACATCATTTTAAACCAATATCATTTTGATAATGTCATACCATGCATATGAAAGGGCATGCAATCATAGCCACATATGAAGAGAAATATAATGTATATTTAAGGATGATGTATAAACAAAAGATAAAATGAAGAGAGAGATGAAGAACCTAGATTCCTATGGAGCACTTTTTGAGAGAACAACTAATTTGCCCTCCCTCTCCTTACCACCACAAGTATTGTGAATAAACAAAGTTAGTTTTGCTATCACCAAGATATATTAATGTTAATGATTAGAAAAGTTATAGTTTCATAAAATTAAGGCACTGTATAAAAATCAAGTTTTGACACCTATAGCTACCTAATTGCCCATAAAACGTTATGGGTTCAAATTAAACAATATAAGGCAGTCCATTTACAAGGCTCCCACCATCTTGAAGTTATGAGGAGGATTGGATATGTGCAACCTCACCCCCATGGGTGGAGAGACTATTTCCAGAAGTTGCACATGTGAAAGTTAATCCTTTTATTCAAACACGTGAACAAAAGGATATAAAATAATTTCTTTAAACATATACCCAGCTCTGTTTGGGTCTAAGCAATACTTCATCTGGTAAAGGTAAACGATTTCAGGATGTAACACAACCTTATATGTGTCCAGTGGCATAGCGGACACTTGGTCCAACCATTGATTTGTTGCCTTGGCAACCAATACAGTCTCCACCTTTGTCCAGTTTGAATAATCAAGTGCAGAACCCCTGCAAAATCAATTATGAGTATTAATCATAGATGAAAAGGATAATTTCTGGGATTAAAACTACTGCACATAAAGTCTCTATAGCATATAAAATTGGAGCTCACGTGATCACAGATGAAGCCAGGTTTCCTACACCATTTGATCCAGTCAATGAAACTGTTAGATTGAGTGATTCAGTTGAACGAACATAGAAGACCACTTTGTATTTCTTCCCTTGCTCGATATTCTTAAAGAAGATCAGAGTAGTAAATATTTTACTCGCGGACTCAGCCATGAAGGAATAAAAAACATGTCAATGAAAGTAATCAGAAAAGGATCTAACAAAATTTATAACCAAACAATTGAAACTAAGTAACAGCGTAGACTTCAAGAATATAATTTGTGTTATTCAGTTTTTTGTCTTTTGTTTTTTGTTCAGGAAATATATGCATATAGGATTTGTGATCCATTTGAAACAAGGGTATCAATTAGTCTCATCATGCCCCAGATGATGTTGTTACCTTCGCTGTCACATAACACCTCCTATCAAAAGTGCAACCTTATTATGGTCAAAGCAAGAGGTACGATCAGTTTCAACATTTATCAATGATTCATTTCCAATAGTTGACAAAGGATCAATATTCGAAGGAGTGTTAGGGCCCCCAGCTTTAAATCCTAAGACATGAATTCGTAATATTTCAGTTATACTTAAAAACAGTGATCTACCTACAACAGAACAAGGTAAACAACAAACCATCCATTTGTTCACATTTGAACATCGATAATGTAGGATCACCCATCATATGTAAAACAGAATCTCCTTAAGAAAATGATAAAAAGACACCAGAGGCTTCTCCTTTTCATCAAACATTAGATTAAGGAAGATAAGAAGCATGAGGGCACCAAAATAAAAAGTGGAAAATAAGGAATTCAATAGAAAGATGATTGTGGAGTGGCTAAAATTGTCACTTAATTGTCACAGGTTGTTGAGAAGAAAACACCATAAATTACTTTGAATAACAGTGAAAAAGCTATCAAGTATCAATGTTCTGATGGACACCATAACTAGGGAAAAAAAAGCATAAACCCTTCCATGTGTGTATCTTCAATTCAGAAAAAATTTCTCTAAACTGAGAAGTAAGGGTGTATCCACTTTTAAAGTTTAGTCGGTGAAATCCATGATGCACTGTAAATCAAGGGTGGATATACCTTTACTTGTTCACTTTTATCTCATGATGTTCTATGTTCTCTTTTATTTTGATTTTCTCTTTCAGTCATTATCATGTGTCTACTTTCCTATCAAGTACAACAGATTGCAGGAATGCTGTGCCATGTGCATCTGAACATGTAAGTCGCATGAAAAATCACATATAAAAAAAAATATCCCGTAGAAACCTTCTAGTGCCTGTTTTGTCATTTAAAAGTTTAGAGAATATGAAAATCAACTCTGTTGCTCTCAAGCTCAGCCCGCAATCCCCCAGCTCCAGCATGATTGATCTCCTGTAGATGAAATTCAAGAAATTGGTCATTTTCTGACAATTGAATGTGAGGCATCATCAAATTGAATACAAAATTAAATGTTCATTTCCATAATCCTAAATTCCATGCAGTTTATTCGATCAGTCATAATCCTGCATTCCAATAGATGATACGTACATAATATTGATACAATCAAATATTTCATAAGTTATCCTCATACTGATCTCTTTTATAACCCATGCATTGCACATGTTCTATCATAGTCCATTAAAAGAAAACTCTCATAATACGCCAGAAACAATAATCAGGAATCAGAAGAAAATGTAATTAAAAAGGGAGTGAAGCAAATAAATAACAATGAAGGCCAGATGCAAGTTTATCCTCACTTCAAAGAATATGTGAAAAAGTGTCTATGGTATTGGCCTTCCAGACGCATTAGAAGCAGTTACAATTAGAGTTGTGCTCAGGTTAGCATGTACTTTATAGCAAAGCATTGGAAGACAAGGCAAACCACTATGAACAATTGGAGCAGAGAAACACTGCGTGAGGCTCTGGATGAACCCATTGTTCACAACATTCAATCTATATGCAGTCTGAAACAACACAAGGTAATGGAAATTAACAGGATACTAGGATTATATAGGAGAAAAAGAAAAAATCAAAGTTAAAAGCAAAACTGATGAAATTGCTACAAATTTCTAGAAGAGTATAGTAGTAATATGTGTATATGAAAAAGTAAAAAATATTCTAGAATACTCTTGTAAAATATTCACAATGTATTTAGAAAAATCTAGAAACTTATAGAAATATAGCTTTAGAAAAAAAGTAGAAAAGTCAAGAGAAAAGTGAAAAAACTCTAGATATTTTTAAAACTATCCTTGCATGCCTATAAATAGGCAATTGTATCATCATTTGTAGTAAGCACTTCCAGATATCAAATAAAGCCTTACTATTATTCACTATCAACTACTATATCATTCAACATGTTTACACATATTTTTCCTCAAACTAACAGTGGTACTAGAGCTACGTTCAATCATCTACTAAGCGTAGGGATATTATCCAACTACTTCCAAAAAATCCTACTATATTCTCTACCAATCCCATAATTTTTTCTTAACCAATGGCCACTACTATTCAACCCTCATCTATTTTTGTCCTTATTTTTACTAAAGAAAATTATAATTTTTGAAGCATTAAAATGAAGACATTTTTTTGCTCCCAAGATTTATGGGATATTATTGAAGATGGATTCACTATTTTTATGGACATTTCTACCTTGACTGTAGCTCAAAAGAAGGAGTTAAAGGAAAACAAGCGAAAAGATTCAAGGGCATTATTTGTTCTACAACAAGCAGTAGTTGACACAATTTTTCCAAGAATAATGGGTGCCACAAGTGCTAAAGAAGCATGGAGTACACTACAAGAGGAGTTTCAAGGAAGTGCTAAGGTACGTGCCGTTAAACTTCAAACTTTAAGATGCGAGTTTAAATTAATAAAAATGAAGGAGTCTGAGACCATAAAAGATTACTATTCTAGGATAAAAGAAATAGTTAGTCAAATGAAAGCATATGGGGAAAATATTCTTGACAAGAGAATTGTTGAAAAAAAATTCTAATTTCTATTCCCCATAAGTATGATGCAATCATGACTACAATTGAGCAAACCAAAGATCTGTCTACCATGTCGGTGACAAAACTAATAGGCTCTCTTGAAGCATATGAGCAAATATTGAGTAGGTAGGCATGATGTAGATTTTGTTCAAAATGCCTTTCAATCAAAGCTAAAATTACAGTCTCAAAATAAAGAATATAGAGGAAAGAAAAAAAGTGGAGAAATTTCTAGAAATAAGGGGAATTCTAGAAGTTTCTTTAAGACCAATCAAGACAAATATCCTCCATGTGGCATATGCAAGAAGACAAGTCACTTGGAGAAAAACTATTGGCATCGTGGAAAGCCATAGTGTCAGTACTGTAAGCAATTTGGACATGTAGAGAAGAACTGCTGCAACAAAAACAAGCATCAAGCAAATTTTGTTGAAGATGATGATAGTGAGCAACATCTTTTCTATGCTACTCGAGATTCCAGTGATGAAACAAATGGAAGCTAGTACTTGGATAGCGGTTGCAGCAATCACATGGCCAAAGATAGGAGCATCTTTAAGGAAATTGATAACTCTATCACAGTAAAAGTTCATTTGGGAAATGACACCATGGTGAAGTCCAAAGGCAAAGGCACTGTCATGGTGGAGACAAAGAAAGGTACTAGACTCATCAAAGATGTCTTACTTGTTTCCAATCTTAGAGAAAATCTCTTGAGCATTGGCCAAATGATGGAGAAAGGCTATGCTCTACACTTTGAAGGAGATACATGCACAATCTATGATAACTATAAAAAAGGCCGAAGATAGCCCAAGTTAAAATGGAAAAAAGAAATAGAAGTTTCCTAATAAGCTTCAATATACTACCAACATTGCCATGACAGTCCAAGTTGATGATTCATGACTATGGCATCGAAGATTTGGCCACTTCAACACCTATGCCTTGAAGTTGTTATACCAAAAGAATATGATGAGAGACTTGCCATGCCTGAAAGAAAACAACGAAGCTTGTGAATGATGTCTTCTCGGAAAGTAACACAGACTACCATTTTCAACTGACAAAGCATGGAAAGCTAAAGACTTGTTGGAGTTGATCAACACTAATATTTGTGGACCAATAAGGACACCGTCACTCAACAATAATAGGTACTTCATCCTCTTCATCGATGACTTTTCTAGAATGACCTGGGCATACTTCATTAAAGAAAAATCAGAAGTCTTTGGAGTATTCAAGAAGTTTAAAGCTCTAGTCGAGAAACAAAGTGGAAAACATATAAAGGTACTTAAAAGTGATTGAGGCAAAGAGTACAATTCACATGAGTTTGATAAGTTTTGTGAAGATGAAGGCATTGAGCGCCAACTTACCATCATAGATTCTCCACAACAAAATGGCATTTCTAAGAGGAAGAACCACACAATCAAGGATATGGCTAGATCAATGCTAAAGGAAAAGGTTTTCCTAACACTTTCTGGGTAGAAGCAGTTTACACAACAGTCTACATACTGAACAGATGTCCGACTAAGACAGTACTAGACAAGACTCCTATTGAAGCATGGAGTGGGGAAAAGCTATCAACTAAACACTTACGAGTATTTGGATCTATTTGCTACATACATGTTCTTGACGAGAAGAGACATAAGCTAGAAGATAAGACTATACGAGGCATCTTCTTGGGATATAGCACACAATCAAAAGGTTATCGAGTCTACAATCTGCAAACAAAGAAGCTCATCATCAGTCGAGATGTGAGGTAGATGAAAATGCTACTTAGAATTAGGAAGAAGAAAAAGGTTGTGAGACGCAACATTCCTGTTTTAGAGCAACAACCTCAAGAAGAAGATGAAGAAGTAGCAGGGGATCCAGGTACACTTCCTCCACCTTCACAGCAACAAGATTCTTCATCAGAGTCTACTCTAAGACGAGTAAGATCTTTGGTGGATATATATGAAACTTGCAACATGGCCATGCTTGAGCCTGAATGCTATGAAGAAGCATCAAAGCAAGAAGCATAAGTCAAGGCAATGGACGAAGAAATTAAAATGATCGAAAAGAATAATACTTGGGATCTTGTAGACTGCCCACATGGAAAAGATATCATTGGAGTAAAATGGGTGTATAAAACAAAGCTCAACTCTGATGGCATCATACAAAAACACAAAGCTAGACTAGTGGCTAAAGGTTACTCATAGCAACCTGGAGTTGACTATAATGAGACATTTCCGCCAATTGCTCGCCTAGATACAATTAGAGCTTTAATAGCTCTTGCAGCACAAAAAAGGTGGAGCATCTACCAATTGGATGTCAAATCTGCCTTTTTAAATAGTGCTTGAAGAAGAGATTTATGTTGAGCAACCACAAGGCTTCATCAACAAAGGTAATGAAGGCAAAGTGCTGAGACTACGAAAAGCTTTATATGGTCTCAAACAAGCTCCCCAAGCATGGTACAACAGAATTGATCAGTACTTCACCGATCAAGGATTTAGAAGGAGCAAGAGTGAGCCAACACTATACGTTAAGACCAAAGGTCAGCATGATACTTTTATCATCTCCCTGTATATAGATGATCTTATTTACACAGGAAACAATATGAAGATGATGAATGACTTCAAAGAAGACATGAGGAAGACATTCGAGATGACCAACCTCGGCTTAATGAATTATCTCCTCGGCATAGAGTTAAGACAACAAAAGGAAGGAATATTTATATCTCAAAAGAAATACACTAAAACGCTATTGAAGAAATTCAAGATGTATGGTTGCAAGTTTGTTACTACTCCACTTGTGACAAATGAAAAGTTGCAAAAAGATGATGGAGCACCAGAAGCAGACGCATCACACTATAGACGTTTGATCAGAAGCCTACTATATCTTATAGCCTTACAACCATATATCACGTGTGCTGTAAGTCTTCTATCAAGATTCATGCAGAAGCCAAGTCAAATTCACTATGGAGTAGCAAAAAGAATTCTAAGATACTTGCAAGGCACGAAGGAGTTTGGTATATGGTACCAAACCATGACCAACTCAAGATTGATTGGCTATACCGACAGTGATTGGGCAGGATTGATAAATGACATGAAGAGTACTTCAAGATATGCCTTTTCACTAGGATCAGGAGTATTCTCTTGGGCATCTAAAAATCCAAGCCACAGTTGCACAATCAACAGCAGAAGCAGAGTACGTGGCAACTGCAGAATCTACAAGTCAAGCTATATGGCTTCGAAGAATACTTGGAGAAATGGGTGAACAACAAAATGGCCCTACCCTAATCTACTGTGACAACAAATCAACTATAGCAATGACGAAGAATCTAGTCCATCATCAAAGAACAAAACACATAGCTATTAAATATCACTTCATCAGAGAAGCAAAGGCAACTAAGCAAATTCAGCATGAGTACTGCAAAACAAAAGGTCAAGTTGTAGACATTTTTACAAAGGCACTATCGAGAGTCAAGTTTGAGCAATTGCGAACTATGCTCGGAGTTTTCGAAATTTGTATCAAGGAGGAGTGATGAAATTGCTACAAATTTTTAGAAGAGTGTAGTAGTAATATATGTATATGAAAAAGTAAAGAATATTTTAGAATACTCTTGTAAAATATTCACAATGTATTTAGAAAAATCTAGAAACTTATAGAAATATAGCTTTAGAAAAAAGTAGAAAAGCTAAGAGAAAAGTGAGAAAACTCTAGAACAATAAAGTCTAGATATTTCTAGAACTATCCTTGCATGCCTATAAATAGACAATTGTATCATCATTTGTAGTAAACACTTCCAGATATCAAATAAAGCTTTACTATCATTCACTATCAACTACTATACCATTCAACACCTTTACACGTATTTCTTCTAAAACTAACGGGCAAAACAATCAACATGTCATGTATATATATATAGGGATGGAAAATGCTCAACAAAGTTGTCTCATCCTATTAACTACTTAAAAGGAAAATGTAAAAGAAAATATTATCTTTATCAATTAATTGGTTTAGAGGAAAAACTTTAATTCATTTGTCTCATGTATAGTAAGTTTGTTGACTTTTACAATAATCCTCCTTATATATTAAAGAGAATAACTATCTTGAACTAAAGTGTTTTACGAGAGCGTTTTTAGCTGTCATTCTTCAATGAGAGCGTTTTTAGGATTTTTTAAACCTCTTATCTCTTTCAATCTATCATTTTCAATATCTTTAGTTCTAAATTGAATTTCAATATTTTTTTTAAAAGAAATTATGAATAATTAAAAATTAACATTGTATATTGTATTACAATAATTATTTATTATAAATTTAAAATATAATCTATATGTTTAAAAATATTTATTTATTACAAATTTTAATCATAACATAATTTATATATTCGAAAGTATTTATTTATTATAAATTTAAGTTATATAAAATAATATTTATTCTGTGCAATTCATAGGTTAAAATACTAGTTACCTTAAAAGTCATACCAACAATGAATTTTAATTGATTGACAGTGTAAAGTTTTTTACATTGATAATGCACAGTCATTAAATTCAAACTTTAAATACTTTCATATTTTCAACTAATATATATCACTTTATAATTATTAATAATGTCATACATGAGCTGCCAGCTGGGACCTTGAAGGATAATTAATTTCAAAACATCTTGTTTTGGAGAGTAAACGAATAATTTCAAAACATAAAAATGGAGAATGAATATAGATTGAATATACTCAATATCTCATGTATTGGGATCGTATTTTAAAATTTAAATATAATATACAAAAAATAAAAATAGAAAAATATTAAAGACAAATAAATGTTTAAAACTATAAAGAAAATATTCATAATTAATTCAAATAGAATTTAGAAAAATATAAATTATAAAAGAAAAGAACTTAAAATTATAGATAATACTAGTGTAGTAATTTGTTCCCTGAATAGGTATGGAGAGTACAATCTATAATTTTTTTATATTAATATACTTTTTTATTGTATTTCTCAGTCATTTTTAAATTTTGGAATAATACATCAATAGGTTCCTAAACTTTTAGAGAATTTTTAATTGGGTTCTCATATTAAAAAATTTTGCAATTGGGTTCTTAATCTTTTAATTTTTTTTAATTGGGTCCCCAGGGTTAACTTCCGTCTGATTGCCATTTGCCCCAAGGACCAAATTAAAAAAAAATCCAAAAGATTAAGGATTCAATTAAAAAAAATAGTACAGGAATCTAATTACAAATTGTGTAAAAGTTTAAGGACCTATTCAATAGTTGAACCTTTAATTTGCTAACATTATGTTAATCTAATAAGGTCTTGGGTTTGAGCTTTGTAGATGAAAAAAGGTGGTTGGGAGAAGATATCCCATTAAAAGTGGTTAGCCAAATTCTTTCGTAGAGATTAGTCATCGACAAAACTAGTAAATGTTTCGCACCTATTTTTAATTCTGCGATTTTAATCTCCCAAATTTTAAAAATCTGCAATTTTGGTCCAATTGTTAAATGTTTATCTATCGACTGTTAATGCCTCAACGTTAACTATGATGTGGCATTAGATTGAATATGTAGTTGATAATATTTAACAGACTAATGTCACGTCATAGTCAATGTTGAGACATTAATAGTCAATAGATAAACATTTAACAGTTGAATTAAAATTGAAGATTTTTAAAATTTGGAGAACTACTATTGCAGAATTAAAAATAGGGGGATCTAAAATTCACGATTTTTAAAAATTGGAAGACTAAAATTGTGGAATTAAAATAGGGATACCAAAATCATCGATTGAGAATTATAGGAGGACCAAAAATGTATTTTAGTCACATAATAATAATGCAATAGCATTTGAATATTGAAAGATGCTCTCTGTCCCTTTCTATAATTTTTCCTTTTTTCTAAAATAAAACAAAGGCAAAATAAAGATAAACAAAATAAAAAAGATTAAACTAATGAATAGGTATCTAAACTTTTAGGTAATTCTTAATTAAGTTCCTATAGTATTTTTTTTAATTGAGTCCTTACTAGAGAGTATTTCGTCCAAGTTAACGGAATATTCACAACAATTTAACGTCAGGAACCCAATAAAAAAAAATATATAAAAGATTAATGACTCAATTACAAATTTTTATAGTATAGGGACCTAATTAAAAATTACTTAAAAGTTTAGGGACCTAATAATGTATTATCCCTTAAATTTTATCCAAGTATATATTAGTAGACATGTATATAAATAATTTTAAAATATATTAATATAGTTATGAATATTGATATATATTCAAATAATTTTATATTCATGTATGTCTTATATCATTTTAATTTGTATAAATGTATATTTTAAAAAAATTATCCTTATAAATATATCTGCATTTATATGTAACTTAAATATATTCATAATTTTAATAAGAAATATTAATAATAAAAAATATTTTAAAATACATTTTATAAATATTAGTTTTTTTCTTTAAAAAATATGTTTCCATCATAAAGGAAAAAATGACTAACATTAATTATAAAGAAAAAGAGATTTGTGGGTATTTGAATTTATTGATTACAATAAAAAAATTAATGATGAATACAAAGAAAAGATAATGCTTATATAATAATATTGTTGATCTTATTTTATTTTGACTAATAATTAAAAGACCAATATATTTTTCTCTTGTGATTTTGAGTTGGTTTAATTCATTTTTAGTTCTACTTTCATGTGATATTTTCAACCTTACCTATAGAAAATAATTAAGTAAAGACCAACATGGTTGAGAGGTTCGAGTGGAACTAGATTTGAATCTTTTAAGCAAGGTCTTAGGTTTGAGCCTTGTGGATAAAAAATACGTGGTTGAGAGAGAAAATCCTACTAAAGGTGGCAAGCCAAGTTCCTCAGCAGAGATTAGTCATCAACAAAGTCAGTATACACACACACACACACACACACACACTTCACACCAATAACCAGGTGACCCTAAAAAAATGAATATGAAAGGATTGTTTTATGCACTGAAACCTGTATGCATTAGATCCATCTTTTAATTTTGAAAAATTATAATTGTTCCACTGAACGTTCACTTGGCAAGTTAACCATTTTTAAGGCACAACTAAACACTATTAGACATTTCAATAACCTCATGATATATTTACCACTTGTGAGGCATATTGGACCATTAGTGTCACAACTACATATTGATAATTGTATACATACATTCATTTACTCTTAATCACTTGTAAAGCAAAGTTAACCATCATTAGATATTTCAATGACCTTATGATACTATTAACTACTTGTGAGACATATTTAACTATTAATGCCGTAAGTACAGATCGATAATTGTATATAATTATATTCATTTACTCTTAACTACTTGTGAAATGAAGTTAACTATATTTGTACATGTGGTTAACTACATGTGACGAATGAACATTGGGTAGAGAATCCTAGTAGTATGTTTATCATTACTCTTTAATTTTTATGTATAAAATCTAGGCCAAATGTCTAATTCCACCTTTCATTTTAAGAAACCCGTCCTTGACATAGTAGTATAATGTTAGTGGGGGATTAAAGTGACATGACATATACTCACAAGAGTAGAGAAATAGTAGACTGAGAATGAAAAAGATTGAACATAAAAGTAACCAAGCAATTACGTTATGTGAGAGAGTGGGGGTGAAAGAAGTGAGGTTGGAGTGGCACCTTAAAATATAGGCATACCGTGTGGTATTGTATAATCAATTGTCAATACCAATATAGGGAATATTTCTAAGAATAGCAACAGATATGAGATAGGTTAATTTTGTATACTAAAGATTATTTTAATTAATTTTAATTTCAACCATTCATTTTTTTCATTGGGGGAGACACCTATAATGTTAAAGGATATGAAGGTTTATTAGGTTTGTCACAGGAGCTCATGTTTCTAGCTTTCTTTCTTATTAGTCACGAGGCAAAGAAAATAAAACAAGAATTGATTGTAGTGCTTAGATTAATTTTCAAATCTACGACTAAAAGGGTAAAACAGACTCCATGGATGAAGGATTTCATGAGCAATGAGACCCATGTGGAGCATGAGAGGTTATTGTCTTTATGGTTGTCAAGGTTTTTTTTTCCCCTTGCTTGATTTCACAAAGCCATTTTGAAAAGTGTTTTCCCTATTGCTATACATCTAGCTAGAGGGACAAAAATTGTTCTTGCATCTACTATTTTAGCAAGTATTTAAAGGGATTTGAGTTTACTAAACAACAAAATAAGAACTACTACAAAAGTTTATTACTTTCTTTTTCTTTGACTACGACTAAACCATTAACTAACAAGGTTTTTACTTCCAAAAGTGGTGGTTCCAAAATAGTGAGTGCAGGCAATGTTCAAGTTGTGGTGGAGGATTTGGGTTGGGTTGGTGGTTCTAGTGGTGGAACCTACAGGATGTGGCGATGGAGATGACAATGGCCTTAAGGATGACAAAAAGGTAAGAAGGCTTGAAGTACAAGATGACGAAGCTCCAAAGGAAAACTAGGGACGTGGGTGGTGGCAACTAGAAAAGATGCCTTGAGGCCTTTGAAAGCAAAAGTGAGTATGACCCTCCACATGCTTTGAAACAATTAATTGATGTTATCATATTTTTGGTGTTTTAGTAGAGAGAAACCTTGTTAGTTTTCTCTCAGCTCATACTTATACTTCCCAAGATCAATAAGCTCTAGAGTGTTTGAATATGAGCTTTTGCTTAATTACAAACCTCCCTAAAAGGAGACTTAAATTGATTAGGAGACTCCACAAAATTAGAGTGTTTGAATATGAATTTTTACTTAATTAGAAACCTATACCTTACCATTTTCCTTTTCCCCCCCATACATATGCCTTGATTAATTAGAAACCTATTGCACTTATACCCCTACTTGTACATAAAATAGTATTTGAATTATCAAAAGAAGACTTTGGTTATTTACTCCAACACTTTCCTCTTCCTAATTGGCATGATTTAAATAATTTTTTATAAAAAAATTTAGAGCAATATTTAAGCAAGAACACAAAATTCCAACAACAATATTTCAATAAGAAGAAATTAGCAATATCAAAATTTCAGCATCAAATCAATATTCAAGTAAGAACAAATTAACAATATCAAAATTCACAAAGCAAGAACATAACATTCTAGCATCAATAAACGGAGCAACCACAAACAACAAGATAGAGCAAATTTCAACCAAGAACACAGAGTATCTTAAACTCATAATAACCTAAATTACAAAAACCAAAAATAATAAAAGAGAACTCAGGAGGCTACCTATTGTGATGGTGACGTGGTGGTGCAGTGATGGAGTGGTTGCACATTGACGACGTAGGGGTGTAGTAGTGGAGGGGTGGCGCAGTGCTGCAACGGTGGTGACACAGTGGTGTGGTAGTGACGTCGCGGTGGTGTAATGGTGATGACGCTGTGGTATGGCGATGGTAATATGCTGTTGTAATAGTGGAATGGTGGTCACGTAGTGGTGCGAATCTATGAGAAAGAGAGAAATTGTTGGTGGCATGGTGGTCTTGTGGTGGGGGTTGTGACGAAGATGTTGATGCTAGTGGCTGGGAAGTGTGTAGGAGGATGAGGAGAAACTAGAGGGGAAGAAAGAAAAACTAGAGAAAGAAGCAAAATGGGATAGAAAGGTTTAGGCACTGAAATGTATTTAGATTTAACATCGGCTAAGCCAACATTAATGAACATTTAGGGAAGCTAAATCAAACGATCAAGTTCATTAATTACCCAATAATGTCGACTAGGCCAACACCAAATACAAATTAGTGTCAACTACAACCAACACTAAATACAAATTAGCGCCAGTTTCAGTTGACACTAAATATTTTTAAAAAATAAAAATAGAATTTGAAATGTTGCCTCTACTCTATGTCGTCTTGACTAGCAGGCGTCGGTGTCGAGGCTGACATCACTAGTTTTGATGTCGAGGTTGACACTACGTTATCAACACTATTTCAAGCTTTTCTTGTAGTGAAAATCGAAGGTGGGGAGTTTTAATTAGGTGGGTTTGACTAAAAGTTTCAATTAAAAAGACTCATTTAATGCATTAGAATGAACTACTCCCTTGTGTTTATCTTCTTCACTACTTTGTTTTTTTCATAACTCATAGCATGCTTATTGTATTTTTGTTACTTTTTTTTTTGTTCTTTTACTAATATTAGAATTGTATAAAAATACTGTCTCTCATAATAACAAGATAAACTCGACAGAGCACACATATAAAGTATGGCATAAAATTTGGCCCAATACCATTATGTACGATAATTTTTATCACAATAATATCCAATCAGAGAGAAGTGAAAAGAATATAAGCAAATAGGATATGCACTAGTAGTGTAAAGTAGTTTTATATTATCATCCAATCACAAACCACCAAACCACCATGTATGGTAAGTTTGCTAATTTCTATAATAACTACCTTAAAAGTCATATCAACAGTAATTTTTTATTGGTTGACATTACTCTTTAACGAGTAATATTTTTCTCATTAAAACTTGTTTATTATAAGAAGAGAGATAGAAAAGGAAGAAAGAATAAAATGAGATAAATAATGTGATAAAGAGAAATATAGCAAAAATTACACAGAAAGGTACTTGTTGGGAATAGCTTTCCTCTTTAATTAGGGCAAACATTAGGGTATATTACATTTCTTGATAACTAGGGACCAGACATTATTCCTAGGTTGTAACTATGTTCTAATCAAATTAACAAATCCAATGATGTCACTGAATAGGGAGAGAGAATCACATTCATGTCCTTGTCATCCTTCTCTAGTGAACTTGTTTGTGGCACCACCTGTATTTAAAATGAAAAGAACATAAAGAATAAATGACATGAGTTAGTTAACATTACATGCTAGGCCAACTGTATATATATATAGCACAAGTACAAATAAACCAAATTGTACCTTCTTCGGCTCTAAGAAGGAATTCTCATCCATTACGTTGGTTGATGTAAGCACTGTGTTTGTAGAACCATATTGTTGCACATTTGAGTTTAACCCATTTATAGAAATGTTAAGGCTCTCAGTGGTTGTTCCAAAGTTTACTACCTGCGGAAATCAATAACTCCTAGTGAATATAGTGCTAGTGAAAAGCACCTACACCAAATAGAAATGCTGATCAAAGATCAAAAATAAACTAGAGCTGATCTACAGTATGCTCGTATTTCTTTCAGTTTCAAGGACGTTTCATATATATAGCAATAGTCAGAATTAGTTGAAATGGACCCATCTTACCTTTATTCTTAGGTAATTTTTCCTATCTGTAGAATTTTGCCAAATAATTGCGGATGCAGTAAGTTTATTAGATGAAGTTGTATTGAGTGTTGAGTCAAGAAATGTTGCTCCACTGGACTCGATAAAAAGTTTCTGCACCCAATAACTAGGAGTTCCATAAACCTGATATGAGCCAAACACAATTGCATCGGGAATCCACCTGGCATGACACATTTACACAACCTCATGTTATATATTGGCGTAATGGAATTTACAACTAACTTAACACAAGAAATCTTCAAAGTGTTTATTCTATGTCACAAGAATATGATAATGGGTAGAAGTTTTCACGGCAAAAGTATAAGAAAATTACGTTCTATCATTTATATTTGAGAAAAGTGGTGCATAACAAACCATCTCGACAACATCACTGCATAAAAATAAAATAAAATTATATGCAATAAATGAAAAACTTTATATGGTTAATGAAAAACAAAATCATAAAACACAAAGTACATTAAAAAAAAACTAGTAAACCTGTTCTTCTCTAGTCCAATAAGAAATGCGGCTTCAGCCACAGCAGCCAAAAGACTTCCATTTGCAGCATCTGCTCCCACCACAGCATATTCACTAACAAAAGCCTGTAGAATCAAATTGAGCATTCATATATCAAATTATGCATAAATCAACAATCGATAAATAATGAATTGAAAGAGTGTTCATTAAAACTAAAAACTAATCAAACCTTTGGACCAGATCGTGATGTGGTGTCGAAGTGAGTAGACATAGAAAACATGTCCTTGGAGTCTGTATAAATCTAATAAAAAAATGAAACATGAAGAAGGATAATAAGTTGACAAATGAAAACAAGACAAAAATAAACACGGTTGCCAAAGTTGAAGCAACAAATGAAAAGTTCAAGAAGTAATATCAGAACGTTTTCGTTACATGAAAATCGAACAAATCAGCTGAATGATTTAGTGGTGTGGTAGAAGCATCACAATTTGAGATAATTTTAATATCTGGGTAGGCAAATCTTATAGCATCATGGAACTTAAGGTAATTTCCTGAAAAGAAACAAAAAGTCAAAAAATGTTAACAATTGAATCAATCAAAATCGATCTTTAGAGTCGTGCAAATATCGAAGGTGTTGAGTCAAATAAAACAAATTTCTAAGCTTAACATATATATGAAGGTTGTACACACATGTGCTCAAAGAATAATAAAAACAATAAAATCGCATACCTTGGTAATTAAAATGACCACAATCTTCATTTCCAACGGCAACATATCTCAAATCAAATGGTCTAGGATGTCCCATTGCAGCTCTAACAGAACCCCACTTTGATGTAGGAGAGCCTCTTGCAAATTCAATGCCATCAAGGGCATCCTTTTAATGCAAAGATTTCAAAATAATAGTAAATATATATGCATATATAATGTCATAAGTACCAAGAAGAAAAGTGTAGGGGAAGAAAGTTATACTTGCACATAAGGTGCTATGGCTGATGTATTAATTTCACCATGATAGCTGATACCTAAATGAGACATTCAATTAATTAGAAAACAAATAGTTGTGGATGTCGAGAACAAATTTCAGCTAAGGTTAGAAGAATATACCAGCGTTAAACACCCATATCGGCAATGTACCAAGGTCCTCTGCTAGCTGTTCAAGAAATATTAAATCATTATTTTTATTCAACTAAGTAGGACAAATCTAATTATAGATGTAGAAGAATACTCACTTGGAGATACTCTAAATAACCAATTCCATCGTCACTCCAATAGTTCCAAATGTCATCAAAGTGCCCAGGTCTCTCTTCCCATGGTCCAATAGTATTTTTCCACTGATATCTATTTTGCAGATAATCACCTTCAACATAAGTACCACCTAACGCAATGGCATTGACAAATAGAGTTAGGCCTTACAGATTTTTTTTCTACATCAAAGTTTTGAAAGAAGAAATATTATTCCATTCTAAGAGTTACTATGGAATTCGACCTTCCTTACACAAGATTAAAAGTGAATCTTCTACTATTGCTACCTTACCACCTAATGTCCCAATTACATGTGAACCGGTGCACAAGTAGTTACATAGAAGAAAAATCCAATTCAATACCTAATGCGAACTGCCAAATAATTAACCATTCATATACCCCAGAAAATGAAAGAATTAATCATTCAGTTACGACAGTTTATTTTTCCTGCCGTGACACGTAGTTTTTTTTAATTACTTATAACTATCTAGAAACTGATTTAATTATATTTACTCAATTAATTTAACTGTTTAGGTAAGAATATATAGCGTGTATAGGTTCCCCCCACCCCTCAACCCAAAAGAAAAAAAAAATGTTCTATAGTAAACCTCACTTTGGAAACATAGAATTTCGACATACCCGGAAATCTGAGAATTTTTGGTTTCAAATCTGCCACCATTTGAAAAAGGTCATTTCGGAAGCCATGGCCCTGTTTCAAGAGAAGAATGAAGTGATGTGAAGGAAAAGAATAAAACAAAATAGAATGCATTGCCAGCAATGGGTCATCGAGGTACCAAGTGTAGTGACTTAATTATTATGATTATTATTAATTATTTTATTGTTGAGTATACAGGGAAATTACTCCTAATAATTAATTTGAGCAATCCCTTCCTTAGGCTTATTTTTAGGATTGAATTATGATTGTAATTTTAATATTTATCCAAATTTTCATCAGGAAATAGCAGCAGTTCTGGTGACTTTTCCCCCCTGAATAATAAGAACTAAAATGATGACATTTTAAATTATTGTAAGACTAAATAAATATTAAGTCTTTAAAAAATTAAACTAATGAAGTTAGTATTTTAATAGAGTTCAGTTACTCTATATCATTATTGATCCAAAAAGAGTTTCGCGAAATTTAATAGCTACATTTGAATTGTTGATTTATAAGGTGTGAATGTTATTCTACTAACCATGTAAGTGTCCAATGGCATAGCTGACACCTGGTCTAACAAGTAACTCCCTTCCGTGGTTGTGGTTATTTGAAGGCTTGAATTGTGATTAGTAGCTTTTGCTTCCAGTATTGTCTCCAACCTGTTCCATCCTCCATCTCCAAAAGCATGCCTGTCAAGAACCATCACAACAAATATTTTTATGGGTTATTAATCGAGTATATATAGGCTGTAGAATCTCTACAATGTCTTCTAAATAAAAAGGAACTTACGTGATATTTGATGCCGCTTTTATAACATCAACACCCGTGAATGAAAGTTGAAAATCAAACTTTCCTTCTGATTTAACATAATAGACCACCTTATACCTCTTCCCTTGCTCAATATTCTGAACATGAAAAAAAAGAAGTTTTAGAATGATAAAAGTTACTTCGTACATTTTTTTTTTGCTGCTAAATTTACTTCATACAATAAAGTAATATTTTTACAATTTCTTATGAAAAATAAAAGCGTGACATTGTGTGTGTGTGTGTGTGAATATCAAGTATATATTAATTTCCTTACCATGCCCCAGTAACCAGGGTTAGAGATACCAACGCCACCAGATGGGCAAGGTTTGTGATCACCACAATGCACCTCCATTTGTAATGCAGCTTTATTACGCTCAAAGCAAGAGCTACGGTTAATTGATACAGAAATGGATGATTCATTTCCAATAATTAACCAAGGAAAAATATTTAAGGTATTGTTTGGGCCTCCAGCTTCAAAGCCTAAAAATAAATTCATAATAACAGAAAATTAAAAAAAAAATATTTCAAAAATATTGAAATCTAACTGAATCTGTGGACTGGAAAGACAAGATGAAGAAAGGTTCAGGGATATGGAAATAATAACCTCTATTGCTAACAAGTTCTGCCCACAGTCCCCCAGCGCCAGCATGATTAATCTCCTGAAAAATAATTTCAATGAAATGGGTGACCTTTTGGAAATTGAAATAAGATTGGTTTATTTTTGTGATGCTTTTTTTCGGTGATAAACGAGATTGGTCTGTTATATTTGCATCCACACACAGTACGGATCGATAAAACATCATTTTTGAGATGCTCATATATAAGATAATAAGACAATAAAATAATAATAAAAAATTATATGGCAATATAATAATTTTTTATTATAGTTAATGGTGAAAATAGGTTAAGTAATCTATCAAATGACCTATGATTTGGTCTAATTTATGTTTATTATTAAATAAATTAAATCAAGATTTTTTTTAAAAATGTATTTAGCTAAAAGAAATTTTCAAACACTAAATTATTTTAAAAAATCTTTAAATTTGATAAACTTGCCTATTTGAGCAAATATATTATTATTGTTTTGTTAAGTATTGAATTTTTATTGTGGAATCTCTTGAAATCATATATTTGTTTATTTGAAAATGAGTATAAATTTAATATGGTTTTAGTCCCTACATTTATCAAAGGGATGCGGTTTTAATTCCTCATCAAGGTCTAAATACACGTGTTGCTGTTAAAATGTAGAAATTAAAAACACATAAAATTTTTGTAGGGACCAAAACCGAATTTCAAGATATTTTGAGAGATCAAAAACATATTTTACCCTTTAAGAATCTATTAACTTATTTAAAGATCTTATTATAAAATAGACATTAAGTAATTTTTCAGTAACTTTAAAAGGGTCATACTAGATCCTTGAGGGGAAACATCATGTTTTATGTTTGGAAAATAGGTTAAACTCGTTTAAAGTACACTATGGAAAAAAAAAATACCACCCATTTTATTAGAAGTTAGCATAACTGACTAATGAGGGGAAACTTTTTTGTGCCAAGGAGAATAACTGGTTCCAGTTTGATTGCTTACCTCAAAGAATACACCAAGAAAAGTGTCAGGAATCAGCCTTGCAGACGCCTTATTAGCAGCATTTACGACTAGAGTTGAGTTCGCGTCAATGCAACAAAATTGAAAAGCAAGAAAATAAATCACGAAAGAATAGAACAAAACACCGAACGAAGCCTTGAAAGAACAAATCGCCATTATTAACAAGATTTAGATGACAAAATCTATGATGATATCCTTGATTAACAGTCACGTATATATATATATATATATATAGGGAAGCAAAATGCCCAACAAATTTGCCTCATCTTATTAACTACTTAAAAGGAAAATGTAAAAGAAAATATTTTTCTTTATCAATTAATTGGTTTAAAGGAAAAAATTTAATTAATTTTTAGAAAAAAGGAAAAACTTTAAATATTTTAATAATGTTATACCCTTTAAAGAAAAATGTTATCTTTCTCAATTAATAATCATCTTAATTGGTTTAAAGGAAAAACTTTAGAAGAAAATGGGCTATGTACTAACAGTATAAAGCTGTATTACATTGTCATCCAATTATAAATCACCATGTATGGTAAGTTTTTTGATTTTTACAATAATTATTTTACTTTAAAAGTCATATCAACAGTAAGTTTGATTAGTTGACAGTGTAAAAATTTATACTAACAATACATGGCCATTAATCTCAAACATTAAATACTTTCATATTTTCAAATAATTATTAACAATGTCATACATAAGCTGTTAGCTGGAACCTTGAAGGATAATTAATTAATTTCAAATCATTTTGTTTTTGGAGAGTGAGTGGATAATTTCAAAACATAAAAATGGAAAATGAAAACAGACTGAATATAACCAACATCTCAGGTACTGGGATAGTATTTTAAAATTTAAATAAAACATAAAAAAATAAAAAAGAGAACAATATTAAAGACAAATAAACGTTTAAAACTATAAAGGGAATATTTATAATTAATTCAAATAGAATTTAGAAAAATATAAATTATAAAAATATAGAACTTAAAATTATAGATAGTACTAGTATAATAAGTCGTTTCCTGTACGCGTGTTGAGAGTACAATCTCTAATTTTTTTTATATTAATATAATTTTTTAATTTATTTCTCAATCCTATTTAAATTTTATATAAGTATATATTAGTAGACATGTATATAAATAGTTTAAAAATATATTAACATTGTTATGAATATTGATATATATTCAAATAATTTTATATTCACATGTCTTATGTCATTTTAATTTATATAAATGTATATTTAAAAAAATATTATCTTTATAAATATATTTTCATTTGTATATAACATAAATATATTCTTAATTTTAATAAGAAATATTAATAATAAAAAATTATAATACATTTTATAATTATTAGTTTTTTCTTCAAAAAATATGTTTCTGTTATAAAGGAAAAATAACCAACATTAATTATAAAAAGAAAAGAGATTAGTGGGTGTTTGAATTTATAGATTACAATGAAAAATTAATGATGAATACCAAAAAAAAAGATAATGCTTATATAATAATTTGGTTGAGCTTATTATATTTTGGCTAATAACAATTAAGAGATGCGTGAATTATTCTCTTGTAATTTTGAGTTGGTTTAACTCATTTCTAGTTTTACTTTCATGCGACGTTTTCAACCTTATGTATAGAACATAATAAGTTTTTTGTTTAAGCATATTACTTAACATGTGACATGTAACACCTTAGGGGACATTATCTTAACTATACCTAGATTGCTAGGACATGGAAACGTTGAATATAAATACATCAAAGATTAAGCAGAATCTAAAACATACGTATGTAAAAATGTATTACAAACTCTTGGCACTTGGTGTCATACATTACATAAAAAAAAAGATACATAAATGTAAACTAAACTCCCATGCATCAGGAGGTACAAAACTACAAGCATCATCTCTACAAGCGACTCCATGCTCCTCCACAATGATGTTCACTTGCTTAACTTGAAAAAGATAATAAAGGAGTGAAACAAAACGTCTCAATGAATGCTACGAGGGTCTAAGGGTAGACAGACTCTTCTATCCATGATCCCTTCCTGAACTCATATGGTTTTACCTTTCATTAAACTCCCAATTCCTTACCTTTTTAGTACTTAACTTCACAAACTCTGCCCAACGTAGGGCTTACTAATCTTTAATGGGCCTAAGATAACACCCTAAGAGGTATTGCCATAACTAAGCCTAGATTTCTAAGAATGAAAAAAACTTTAAAACATAGAAACAATATACGGAAGCTAATCATAAATATAATTGGATTTTATATAAGAATAATACAATAAAATACCATACATGCCTAATACAACTCATCTATCACCCGAAGGTATCGTACAAAATATAAAGAGGAATACAAGGAAATAATGTAAACTAGGATATGTTTTCTTACATATGATTCCAAGCTCCATTTGCACACGTCTCCACCTGTATCTTGAAAAAAAGGAAACTTAAAAAAGTGAGACATAATATCTCAGTGAGTGCTTTATGGACTCTACGACTAGGTTAGACTCTTCTACTTGAAAAACCTTCATCACTTATCTCTTATGGCTTTAGCCTCACTAGGTCTCTCATAATTCTCCACACCTATGGTCAAATCTACACCTTTCAATCGTCAATTCTTCCTGTTAACTCCTCTATCATTATCACAACCATTATATTAGTTTACTATTTCATTTTCAACCTAAGAACTCATCCTTATTACTCATACTTTCTTACCACAACCCTCTCTAGTATTTAAACCCTTCGTGTTTAGATTTTACCCTTCTTTCTTTTGATATTTAAAGTTGTCCTCTAGGGGTCAAGTCCAAGGCTACAGATACTCTAGAATACTCTTGACACTCCCTTAACACTTAACTTAATACTATCAATTTGTTTCCTTTTACTTGTCTCATACCTTTCTATTATGCTGTGTGGGAATTCACCCTTTCTCTATCTCATTCACAACTATCATTATCCAATTAGAACTCTTATTACATTATCATAGGATCTAGCTTCTCACATATCCTTAAGGTAGCAAAGACAATCCTAATTACAAACATAAGTTTATTTCACATCCTTCACCTAGTAACTAGACACAAACCTCATTTTTTAACAAACAGGAATAACACACATGCATAATATGATCACATATCCATAACCTTGACACTTCATCACAAAACACAATTTCATTTTTCACATGTGTACACATTACATCAATCGATCATGAACAAGGTTGTCACATAGACTTCACATAGTTACAATGTAGCACACTTCAACATATCACACTACAACAAGATTCATATGCATGCTATGTTCCTAAATCTCTACTCATGCACATGTAGTACCAACTTAAACTTCTCAAAAAGTGGAGTAGGAGTAAGTGTACGGCTATAAGAAGTTCATCAATACCGATGCCTTCGGCTTTTGCATCCTCAACTAGTATGATATTCCCCGGTGACTAATCAAGGTTACCTAGCTTTGCCAATACGCTACGGCTCCATGGGATCAATATGGGCCATTGGAGTTTCCACACTAGGTATCATCACCCCCAAGGCTCCTCCACTAGCCAAATTCCTACATACTTTCCTTCATCACATAGCTTAATGTTATGATGCATGATTATACAAACAATGCACATGGCTTTACTTAAACATTTCACACTAAGGATCCCACCTCTCATAGGTTGGGTGCCTCTTCACTACGAAATATCCATTACTTTACACATACCATGGCATAGGATCATACATAAGCATATCAAAGCATTTAACATAGGTCCACAAAATACACATTTGCTTAAGACAAGTAAAAATCACAAGAAGTAGATCCAACAAGGCATCCAAGTAACAACAATCATACAGGGAATAAGCATAGAAGGTAGCAACATAAACTTTCAATCCTTTGCTCTTAGCTAGGACATTAGCTTTAGTGTTAGAAGGTCACGCTTAGCGTCACTTCACTTTACTTTCAAACCAATTCTTTGGTAGGTCCACGCTTAGCGCCATGCATATAGGAAATTTACTGTTATACTCATGCTTAGCATAAACTTTCTGGCACTTAATGCCAAACCTCTAGAGGACCAAGGGTTGCTCTCTACCTTCCCCATGTTCAGCGCCTAAATTCAAGTGCTCAACACCAAACCTGTAGGGAACTCTCTATCTTTTTCATGCTCAATGCCAAAATCCTAGCGCTTAGCGCCAACTGTAATTTCTGCAAATCGTGAGGGTTTGCAAATTCTGCATTCCATGGTTTTCCTTAGCTTCCAAACACTCCTAAACAGGTTAATCAATTCCTAATCACTTCTATTACCTTTCTAATTAGTCAATCTATTCTATAAACTCCTTACTCACTCACAAGTCCCTTAAAACTCATCAAATCCTTAACTTAGGCATAAAGAGAAGGAAAAGGTAAACAGATATACAAATCACAACCTAAAGGGTAAGGAAGGACATGGGTGAAAGTACTCACCTTTATGGACACGTAGAGCTGAGTTTTGGGGCTTAGGTCCTCTAGTCTTTATTCTTTCTCTTTCTTTTCCTCTTCTTCTTCCTTTTCTCCTCATTCTTTGTAACTTCTTTCTTCTTTTATTTTCTTATGACTAAACCTAACTCTCTTTCTCCATTCCCTTCTTATAACACATGGGTGAGTATGTGGCTTAATGGGCTTTAGTCCCTTATTGGGCCTTAGATGCTGTTTTGGGTTCTATTATAACATTCCTATTAATTTCTAACACTAGGATCTCAATAACACCAACAACAACAACAATAATAACAACAACAACAAAAACAACAACAACAATAATAGTAGATATAATAATAAATACGTAAATACTATAATAACAATAACTCTGAAGCCATCTTTCATCCAATAATATATTAGAAGGGTCGTAAAGGGCTTCTTTGTGATTTATTTATAGTACGTGAAATTTAGGGTGTTACATTAAGGCCGGATCTTTTAACCCATACTAGTCCCTTATACTGGACAACTGTCTCCCATCACTTGGATGAAAACTTCACCCTCTTTATTACTTTTTTCTTGACTCCTTACTTCTTATGACACTAAGTGAAAACAAGCATTTTCTTATCTTTATCTTTACTTGCCCTTGTGGGAATTATATATGAACTCTCTTTGGGATAATCCCCTTGCATACCCATCGGGTAGAAACTATCATAAACTATGTCTTCATTAAGCATATAGGTTCCCTCAACTCGAGTTAACTTAACTCGTCTATAACTAAGCATACACATCCATGTACACCCAACAAGGCCATCAAACATGACACACATAGGCATTTACACCATCATATACTATTTCTGTTTCTATCTCTATGTTGTTCTTATTATCTTTATTATTAAGATTCACTTGCACACCATTATTTCTCTTGGTTGAGCTTTAGCCATCAAAAGGCATCCCTCTTGCTCAACTTTTTACTATCACTGGTTCAAATGGCTAAACTACTTTTGTTATTGAAGCAGTTCCCTCAACATTCTTGCCTTACTGAAGATTGACTATGTCTTTCCCTTCCTTTTCCGAAGGATGTTGTCCTCTCCTTAGCATTTGAAGGATGACAGTCCCTTCTCTTGACACAAGGGGCCTCCCAGCCTTTTTTTCGTTCATAACTCATCTTAGAGTTGTGTAAAACCTCATCTCTCTTTAGTAATCTTGGAATCCTCACTGTGATTTGCACACCGTAGTATATCGAGCGTGCGACTTAGATATGATTGGTATTAAGGAGGTTCTAACGTTACTAAGGAGGTACTTTTCTTTGAAAGCATAGCTTTCCTTTTAAAACATCTTTCTTTAAAAACATATTCTTTTCTTAAAAACATATCTTTTTTCTCAAAACCTTTCCTTTCATAAAACCTTTCTAAAACTTAGGAAAAACTTCCCATCTCTTACTAAGGAGGCATCTAAAGGTGTCTTGAGTATCTTAAGTGACTTATTATTTAAGGTTTATCATTCATACTAACTATCCCAAGCAGATGCATCAATCACATGAATGCAATCACTACAACTACACAAACATCAATACTAAGCATAGTAGGGTAGCAAGTATAGGCAATCATACAAAGAAAAAAAGCATAGAGTAAACATAAAACAATCTCTTTAGGGTGGTCCACGCTTAGCGTGACTAGGGTCACGCTTAATGCAACTATAGTATGCATTAGACCTCACTTTCTGGAAGTCCTACGCTTAGCTCAAGCATATTTGCGCTTAGCCAAATCCTGGCACTTAGCTCAAGTATAGCAGCGCTTAGCCCTGTTGCACAGAGGTTCAAGATGTGCTCTCTAGAGCTCTCACGCTTAGCCCTATAAAATTGGTGCTTAGCCTGACATTGGCACTTAGCCCTAATTCTTTTGTGCTTAGCCCCATCATGTAAGGGTTCCAAAGGTGCTCTCTAGAGCTCCCATGCTTAGCTCTAACTCCTCCACGCTTACTGAGCACACTAGGCATCAAACTCAGCATCTTCATAAAGTCAAGCATAGTCATGAATTTGCGCGGACTAGGCATCAAGCCTAGGCATCTTCATGAAGCCACACTCAGTGTAACACCTCTATTTTTGCATATCAAATTATTTTCCTAATTATTCTGTATTTATTTTTGGAGAACTAGATGGAAGTCTCGAAAATTTGATTACTACATTTATGTAGTACTTAGTTTAGATTTTTAATAAATTTTTGGGAAAATGAGCTCAAAATGGGTAAAATGACCATTTTGCCCCTAAAAAGTCAGATAACAGAATAAAAAAATTAGTTAATAGTGTTTACAAATTGTTTTTAAGTTATCAATATACTTAAAATAATTAATAATAATTTTAGAAATTTTTCGAGAATTTATTAAGATAATTTTTGTGGAATGACCCAAATATCCCTAATTGACTACAGGAGCAGCCTAGAGACTTTTTTACTTCAAAATATTTTGAAAATTTTACACTAAGTATGTTTCGTTATAAAAAATTTATTTTGAAAGAAAAATAATGAAAAATATAATAATCCTATTTCAAATTTTTTTCAACCATTTTTCTAATATTTGATAATGTAATTCTGAAATATTGGGAAGGAATTTCAAAATTCTAATTTCCATCATTATGCTCAAAATTTCAAGAGCTATTTAATAGTAATTTTTAATAATTTTTCCGAGCCGGAGCCCAGAGAAATTAGAAAATGACGATTTTGTCCCTATTTTTCAACATTAAGGGTTGACATAAGAAAAAGATTCAATTGACATTAAAATGTCAATTTGAGCTTAGAATCATGTCATTTGTCTTAAAATATATTTTTGGATTTTTCTGAGAATTTTCTGAAATTCTTGTGTAAAATGACCAAAATGCCCTTAGGTATCCGATAAGCCAGCCAGTATTGGTTTTACATCCAAAAATTTTGAAAATGGTAATTTCAGTTTTTTTATAGGTGAAATATTTAATTTTATAATTTTCATAAAAATTTTGGTATTTATTGAATTAAAATGGATTTTTTAATGAATTTTCTAGCTTAAAAATACAAAATAAATACATATAATTCGAATTAAATTAATAAAAACTAAAAATTATTATTAGAAATTTATTTTTGATGAAAAATAATGTATTTGTCCATTTTTGCATTAAAATTCATTATTTTGATATTAAAAGCTAATTTTTTAAGTTTAAGCATTTTTATCGATATCGGTTAATTCACTTACAGATAAAATTTACATTGAGGAGCTTGAGGAAAGCTCATATAGCATGTCCCCAAGCCTAGGAGGGGTGATTCACCACCCTAAATGGTGTATGTGTCCCTAAATTAGATTGAAAATAAATAAAAATTAGATTTATGACATAATGCTTACATAATGGCTTATGTAATTTTCTGGACACCTAACCCCTTCTCCTCCTCTATAAATAGCCATGGTTTTGGACCATTTTTTAGCACCTCTCCCTCTCTCAAGCCACCAAATTCTTAGAAAGCTTCTCTCTCTAGAAATTTTTTTTCTTTTACTTTACTTTTATGCTAAAATTTTACTAGTTTTCCAACAACTAGTAAAGTTCTCTTCCTAGGAGCTTTGCATCAACAATTTCATCCTCTTCATCAACCACCTTAGAGGTAATGGGGGGAGTGGGGTTAGTTCTAAATTATTGTCACTTTTCATGTTGGTAGGAAGGGTTTTCCCCTAAACCCGTTTAGGCTTAAGTTTTATTATTATTATTATTATTGTTGTTATATTGTTTAATGTTAAACTTTAATTTTTACTAAGTTGTTACTCTGCCCAAATTTAGATTATTAAATTATAATTGCTAAGTTATTACTCTGCTCAAATTCAAATTATTAAATTATAATTACTAAGTTGTTACGCTGTTCAATTTTAGAAAATTAAAATACACTTACTAAGTTGTTACTTTGCTCAATTTTAGAAAATTAAAATGTACTTGCTAAGCTATCACTCTGCTCAAATTTAGAAAATTAAAATGTATTTATTTAGTTGTTATTCTGCCAAAATTTTAGTAATTAAAATATAATTACTATGTCGTTATTCTGTTTTGATATTGTGCAATTTCTGCAATATAAGATAGAAATGGTGATTGAATTGTTACTCAAATGAATTGAGACTGGAGAAACCTCTATTTGAGAAGTTAGGAAGTGATAAATTAGTGAGTAATGTAAAGCAAGTGACATGCAGTAGCATGACACCCTGTTAGGGAAGCTACGGTTTGGTACACTGTGGGATGAAAGGCAAGCACCCATGGTTAGGTCTAGAGGGTATGGTATCGAGTGGTAAGCATCCTAATAGTCGAGGTAGAGCTCTTGAGCCAGGACAATCACTTAACCAACTTGATAACCTTGACAACTGCTTAGCATCGCCACGATTGGTGAGAGTATATCTCTATAAATGGATATCTTAAATTATTATTTTGTTTCTTAATGATGATGAGGACTGTACCATGTGATGGTGTTGATAGAGGTATATGTACTCCTAGTCACTTCCCAGGTTCTGTTAAGAACTATTACCCACTAATGGAAAGTATGGATCCATATTGAGTTAAGAATTGTATAACATAGAATAAACTTTAGGCTCCTTTTTTTTTCAACTGTGTTTTATTTGTATTGTGTGGTAGAATTCCTACCATACATGTAAAAGTGATATTAGAACAAATCACCTCACTCCATTACTTTTTTCTTTTATGCATGATTGATTGCGGTTAATGAAGACCCGGTTGTTGATGAGGACCTATAGGGCTAATCTGATAGTTTGTTATTTTATGGGATAGGATAGACGGACACTGCTTTAACTAGGATCTTTTTGATATACTGGAAATAAGTAGTAACTATTTTGATGTATATTTTGATCTTCCTGTATTTGATTAATTTTTCTGATTATGAAATCATGATGTAAAGTTTTACGATGAATACATACAACTTTTATTTTTTTTTACTATCATTTTCAAATTATGTTAAATTTACAAATTTTCTAGTATTAAAAGCGGAGAAAATTTTTACTTGCATTATTAAATAAGTAAATAAGTATGGGTTATCTTCAATGTGAATGGGTGTCACACTTAGCCCCATGAATTCGCACTTAGCCCGATGAATCTGCACTTAGCTTGGGAGTGTAACACCCCTACTTTTGCTTATTGAACTATTTTCCTAATTATTCTGTATTTATTTTTGGAGAATCAGATAGGAATATTAAAGATTTGATCCCTACTGTTATGTTCGTATTAGTAAGTAGTACTTAGTTTAGATTTTTAATAATTTTTGGGGAACGAAGCCTGGAAATTGATAAAATAATCGTTTTGTCCCTAAAAAGCTAGATAACAAAATTAATAAACAAAAATAGTATAAAATGTTTAAAAATTATTTTTAAGTCATCAATATACTTAGAATAATTAATAATAATTTTATAATTTTTTTAGAAATTTATTGAGTTAGTTTTGTGAAATGACAAAAATACCCTTAGTTGACAGGAGGAATAAACCAAAGACTTTTTGACCTCAAAATATTTTAAAAAAATTTATACAAAGTTTAATTTAATTATAAAAAATTTATTTTGAAAGAAAAATAGCAAAAAGATGTAACACCATTATTTAAATTTTTAATTATTTTTATAATATTTGATGATTTATTTCTAAAAAATTGGGAAGAAATCTCAAAATTATGCTCCCTACGGTTAAATTCAGAATGTCAAGAGCTATCTAATCGTGATTTTTAATAATATTTTCGAGCTGAAACTCAAAGAAATTAAAAAATAACGATTTTGCCCTTATTTCTCAACATTAAGGGTTGACATAATAAAAAAATTTAATTGACATTAAAATATCAATTTGAGCCTGAAATCATGTCATATATATTAAAATATAATTTTGAAATTTTTTGGAAATTTTTGGAATCTCTGTGTACAATGACCAAAATGCCCTTAGGTGTCTGTTAAGCTTAACTAGTATTGGTTTGACATTTAGAAAGTGTGAAAATGATAATCCTAGTTCATTTATATGTCCATTTTTATATTAAAATTCATAAATTTGATATTAAAGGTCAAATTATTTAAGTTTATTCAATTTTATCGGTATCGATTGATTTAGTTGCTGAGAAAATTAACATAGACAAAGTTGGGACAACTCATGGGGCACATGTCTAGCCTATTCCTAAATGACTCACCATCTATTTTGTATATGTGTCCCTAAAATTAATTAACAAGAAAAATAAAAAGGGAATTATGACATAATTGCTTATATCATCAACTGAACACCTAAGCCCACTTCTTCCTTTATAAATAGCCCTCATTTGGGGTAGATTTTTCACACATCTTCCCTCTCTTAGTTGGTCGAAATATTTAGAGAGCTTCTCGCTTTAGAAAAAAAATTTGTTTACTTTGTTTTTATCCTAAAATTTTACTAGTTTTCATAAACTAATAAAATTTTCTTCTTAGGAGCTTTCCACCAATAATTTTATCATCTTCATCAATCACCTTTGAGGTAATGGGAGAAGTGGGGTTGGTTCTAAATTATAATCCTTTTATATGTTGGTAGGAAAGGTTTTTCCCTAAACCTTTCAATGCTTAAAGTTTAGTATGCTTTATTATATTGTTATAATGTTTGATGCTAAACTTTAATTTTAATTAAATTATTATTATGCTTAAATTTAGATTATTAAATTATAATTGTTAAGTTGTTACTCTACTTAAATCTAGAAAATGAAATTATAATTGCTAAGTTGTTACTCTTCTCAAATTTAGATTATTAAATTATAATTACTAAGTTGTTACTGTGCTAAAATTTAGAAAATTAAATTATAATTGCTAAGTTGTTACTTTGCTCAAATTTAGATTATTAAATTATAATTGTTAAGTTGTTACTTTGCTCAAATCTAGAAAATTAAATTATAATTGCTAAGTTGTTAGTCTGCTCAAATTTAAAAAATTAAAATGTATTTACTAAGTTGTTATTCTGCTAAAATTTTGATTATTAAATTGTCATTTTGCTAAAATTTTGATGATTAAAACATGATTACTAAGTAGTTATGCTGCTAAAATTTTGATGATTACTAATATGTGATTTTTGGATTGTTTAAATTACTATTGTGAAATTTTTACAATATAAGGCAGAAATGTTAATTGTACTGGTGCTCAAATTAAATGAGACCATGAAAACCTTTGTTTAAGAAGTTAGAAATTGATAAGTTAGTGAGTAATGTAAAGCAAGTAACAAGTAGTAGCATGACACCCGGCTAGGGAAGCCATAGTTGGGTACACTGTAGGATGTATACAGGGACTTAAAGGGTCTTGAGGGTGCGGTTTCAAGTAGTGAAGTCTCAACAACCAGGATAACGATCTTGAGCTGGGATCTTTGCAGAGAACAAACTTGATAACCCTAACAACTGTTGGGTCATCACCAGGATTAATGTGAGAGTATACCTTTATTAGACTGTGTTGTCCTAAACTATTATTTTGTTCCTTAATGATGATGAGGACTATACCATATGACATTGTTGAGAGAGTTATATGTACTCCCAATCACTTTCCGATTTTATTGAGAACTATTACTCATTAATGAGAAGCATGGATCCATACAGAGTGAAGGGTAGTCTACTATAACTCAGATAAAACCCTAGGTTCTCTTCTATTGTCAATTGTGTTTTATTTGTATTTTATGGTAGAATTCCTATCACACATGTGAAAGTGATTTTAGAACAAATCACCTCACTTCATTATTTTTCTTCCATGTAAGTTTGATCACAATTATTGAAGATAACGGAAATGCCCAGTGATGCTAAGGACAAGTCAGAGGATACCCTACAGACGAGGATCTGTAAACTTAGTTTATAGTATTTTCTTTTTGTATGAGGGATAGGGTAGATTGACACTGCTCTATATAGGACCTTTTTGATGTATATATTGAGTTAGATAGTATCTATCTTTTTAGTATTTTTTTATCTCTTTGACTTACATGTACTATGAAATCATGATATATACATACATACTTTATCTTCTATCTCTTACTACTATTTCCAAATTTTGTTAAGTTTAGAATTTTTTATTATAAAATTGGAAAAATCTTACATGCATTTTCATCAATTCAAACTTAATAAATAATTAAGTAATTAAATAAGTATGGATTATGTTAAATGTGAATGGGTGTCACAGGGCGCGTAAACAACAACTTGCAAAAACCATAAACTTGCACGTCCAAAGGCCATCCTTGGTCATCAAACATTCCTAAGGGCACCAATTAACTCTAAATTGATTCTATTACATTTCTAACCGATTAATCTACCTAATAAACCCCTCAATCATGCAAATCTCACAAATACATCTCCTACTTAAGGTTCAAAAGGGGGAATAGGAAAATCTTGCAATCAAAGAGGTCGGGAGGACAAGAGGAAAGCACTCACATCTAGGTGTTATCCAAATCTGAACTCTGAGGTCGATTCTCTGGTCTCTAGTATTCTCCTCCTATTCCTCTCCTCTTCCTTTCTCTTTTCATTTCTCCTTCTTTCTCTAGCTCTCTCTTCCCTCTTTTATATAAATCGTGTGTGTGTGTGTGTATGTTAGGCTTGGTGGGCCTCCAGCCTATCATGGGCCTCAAAGTCCCGCTGGGGTCCTTTTATCTCATTCCTACAGATCCTAACATAAGGATAACTATTATTAATACTTATGGGAATTCTTATCCATTAGTTATATTCTTATTTCTATTGTCCCAAAATTGGGGATGTTGCATGACATTCGTAAAAAAATTTCTCGATCCCAAAAGTGAATGTTATTAATCTACTTCAAAAGGAATTTTAAAGACTAAAAATAGTAATTTCAAATTTTGGAGGGATGAAAATCAAAGAAAAATGTTTTATAGGGACTAAAAGCAAAATTTATTCATTTTACATAGACAAAAAATAGTGTTTTCAAATTTTAAGGGATGAAAAACAAAAAGAAAAAAATATATGGACCAAAAGCAAAACTCATTCATTTTTATTTTATACGGATTAAAAACCTATTTAAGCTTTATTTTTTATGTACAATGACGAGAATGAAATTTGAACCTAATATCTCATGCAAACTACCTAAACCTCCACCTTTAAACTGAGCTTAATGGGTTGGTTAGGTTTTTATCTTTTCTATCTTTTGAATGACTATTTCTTACATATTTTTTAATATATTGCTATAATCAATACATGAAGATGAACTGAATCGATTACTTATTATTTCCAATTAACATTGTCTGATTTTTACGTAAAGGTACTTTTTGTATATAATATGGTGGCAACAAAGTTTAAACTTAAGACCTTGGGCAAACTACTCCATCCTTCTGCCACTAGGCCAACCCTTGTGGGTTTAAGGTACTAATCATTATAGTACATTAACGAAGATTAATTAATTTTATTTTTTTCTTTTCTCAATTTCCCTATCTTATGTGGTTATCATTACTCACCCTTATACAATGAATTTGATTCCTTATTCTTAACAATAAGATAATCTTTATACATACTTTCTTTTTCTTTATATGCATCAGAGGTATTTTTTAATCCATAACCAAAAATTAATCTCTTTCAAAACATACAACTTGTTTGGATGTGATAAAATAAAAGAAATCACTACTAGAGAAGGGACATTTAACATCGGTTAAAACGGGTTTCTACATCAGTTATAGGACCAATGTAGATTCCATCATTATAGAATGGGGAAATTTTTTACATTGTACATTGAACCAATGTAAAAAATGATTTTTACATCAGTTATAATTTTAACTGATATAGAAAGTTTAACTTTCTACATTAGTTAAAGTTATGACTGATATAAAAAATGGTAATTTTTTTAAATATTTGGTCTATTTTTACGAATGTCTAACCTATAATTTTACAAACAGGCCATACAAACAAGCAGTTCAATCACCAGATACCATCATTAAATACTAATATATACACTAAAACATATTTATATGCTAAACTACCTTTACTATACCTAAATACACTTCAAACAATGCTAAACTACCCACATAGACTATAAACAATTTAAATATCATTTATTACTAATTTTTCAAGAAGTATGCCCAACTGTCCTGGATATGATCAATATCCTCTTCAGCCAATGATTCCTACTTGATGAATATCTGCAAGTTGAAATAGCATAACATTAGATCATCAACTATAAAAACCATAACTAATCTAACATTAAAAATTATATTAATCTGATGAATCAACAATTCCTGTGGAGACAATGGTGAGCATATGTCTCATCACGTAGTATCCACACTCATAACCCCCCAAGCTATTTATGAGACTACAATTGAATATCAAATTTAACTATAATGACTACTTGTCATAGAAACTATTAAAAATTGTAATTGAATCTTGAGTTGTAAACTACTTACAGGGGGGCAAGTCCAATGAAGCTTTTTCTTTTTTTTACGAGTGCTTACCTACCAATACATTAATTTTGCTCACAACTCTGATTAAAAAAATATGAATGTAAACTATGTTTTAAGATTTAGACTTATAATACAAACCAAAAAGCAAATGTCTTACAAATAAAAGTTTACAATTCTATTAGCTTGTAGATTTCTTTGTTTGGCTTCTTGTGTAACAAACACAATCAAACGACAATATTATCCCTAGGACAAATAATTAGTAGTTGCCAGTGGGACTTGCATTGGGGAATAATTAGCGACAATGCACACATAATTTAAAATTTAAACATAGTTGTAAAGTTGTACTTACTCATGCAAGTAAGGTGCTAGGTAACACCATTTTCTATATTCATGTAGTCATCCCTAAATGTAGGCCTAAGCATATTCTTTCTTATTCCCTGTCCTTTGAATGGAGAGAGGGTCAAGGAATCCAAGCACATATGCATTCCCTTTCGACATACAGTAGTGATGCATATACCTAAAATATTGAAATAATTGTTAATTATAATGGCTTGATACTTAATTAGTGGTTTAAGTATTTTTTTTAGTCCCTCAAATTTGGGATTAGTTTGTTTTGGTCCCTTCCCCCAAATTTAAAATTATTCATTTTAGTCCCCATAATTTGAAAAAAAGCATGTTTTAGTCCTTTTGTCCAAATGTCATTAGTGAATTTGCCACACAAAACTCACCCGCTACTAAATTAGTCACACAAAAATTCACCTATTAGTGTCCTAGTTAGTGAAAATATCACACCAGACTCAATTGATGTTGCACAACTGTCTCAATTTGCCTCTGTCAATGATGCTACAAGTGTTCTTAAAGGACTAAAATAGGCTCTTTTTTTTTTTTTTTCAAATTACAGGGATTAAAAAGATTAATTTTAAATTTGGGAGACAAAAAACAAGCTTACCCCAAATTTGAGGGACTAAAATAATATTTAAGCCCTTAATTAATTAATTGATTTACAAATTAAATGTACTTACATCGACTATAATTGTAGAATTAAGATATTTAGCATCTGATTGCCTCTTATTATTTCTAAAACACCGTTCCAAGTTATATACCATAGGATAATAGTGTGTATGTCGAGGACACTGGCTTCCCATTCCACCTATACAGGCTGCTTATTCTTCATATCCCTAGCCACGTTTAATAAGCGGTCAATCAGATCAGGTACGAGTTCCAATCTTTTTGTTGGAACCAAAGATGTATGAAGCATCCAACCCTAAAATTGTTTTGATGATAACATGTTTTTAATATGGACTATCCACACGTTTTCAAAAGAAATAAGCTTTTGGAAACCATCCAATATGTTTTTAGCAAGCGTCCAACGCGCTAGTTTCAAAAGCCTAAAGACAGTTTTTAAAGCATCTGTTATATGTTTATTGTCTATACCTTTATTCGTGCTAAAATGAAATATTTTTTTAAATTTGACTAAGTTTCGAAATAACCTAAGACGAACATTCCTTTTAGACATATTTGATATTATACTATTCTTTGTTGTCACCGCATATTCGAATTGTTTCTTCTTATCCTTATAAACAGGAATGACATGTTTTCACAAATAGATTATGAGGAGGAATTTCATGCAAAAACAACTTTTAGCCGTTATGCAACAATGTACGATCTGACAACTTTTTCTCTCTCTAATACACTAAAGGACAAAAGTTATCTCCTAAAGAAGGTGTGTACGAGCATACTTTTAGAGCTACACCTCAGCATTGTTTCCCCCTCCTTCTCAAACGGTCATTTTCTAGAAGCCTATATAAAAAGGACCTCTCTAAAGATTTATTCATCGAAAAGTATCGAAGTTGTGTGAGAACTCTGTTGGATGATCTTTAATCTTCATACACTTTGTAACCAAAGTTATTTTCCCTATATTTAACCTTCATATCCTCACCTTACTAGTTGATCTTAAGTGTATACCTTAGATCATTGTTTGATCTGTGTGAGCCTGAAGAGGCTTGTTAAAAAGAATACTTGGTCATGTTAAGTAATCTCAGCAAAGATTACATGGTGCTATAAGCATGAAGAGGCATAAGAATACTTGGTTGCAACCTTGCAAGTTAATGGAATACCTTTTGGATAGAAAGGATAGGACATAGCTCTAAGTTATACAGTAAACCAGTATAAACATCTTTGGTGTTCTTACTTCCTATCCTTTTTCTTTACTTTATCTTCCACGTTGTTTTCCAACTTGCTTTCAAAATATTTTTTCATAACCTATAACTGTGCTTTTGAAAAGTTTTGTGAAAGTTTTCAAAATACACAAGCACACAATTCAATCCCCTTTCTTGTGTGCTACTCTATTTCTTTCACTTTTGGGTGGAACATCTTTCTTTGATCCCTTAATATTCTACAACAACAAAGATAAAGAGATATTAGTAAACATAGCTAGGAACCCAGAGATGCCATCTCCTCCTAACCTTCTATGTGATCTCTATAAGCTCTTGTGTGATGAGCTCCATCTCTTCCTTGGTCATCATTCCTGCGATGGGTCTATGACATGAAAGTGGTCCCTAGTATTGTCAAATGCCCATACCTCGTCCAACTGTACAGACATGACCAAGGTGCTCAGGGTGGCCAATGGCAACAATTAATATATCCTCATGTCCATGGGGAACAAATCATCCCTGCATGCTTTGTTTGACTAGGGAATCCTACAATATATACTTCACAAATGTGTTAAACAATGTGTAAGCTTGTTACAATTACAATTCAAAATTTAGTTACATTCCCCTCAGCAACATAGTGTGTTTCCTTAGATGTATAATTGCTCGATTTTTTTTGTGTGAGCTAGCTTCCATTTTTGATACTTGGAGGAAATGTCTTGGATATGTGGCTAAGAAGTGGAGGGCATTTAAGACAAACCTCACCAGGACTTATATATATGGGAGCAAGAATGGCACATCTTTTTGTGAGAAGTATACAAGTATTGACGAGGAGATGTGGCAGAGGTTTATTAAGAACCGACTGGACCCTGCCTTTCAGGTTAGTTAGGTATATAGTATTTAAGTTGCCATTAACATTTTATTTTATTTTCTTAAAAAATTTAATGGTTTGTTATTTATCACAAGAGAAAAGAAAGAAGGCAAGTGCTTTAGGCAGAGAACACTTGCCCCCACAGATTGTCTTGTGGGGGCTATTAATTGCTTAAGGAAAGGATGATGAAAGATGTAACACGCTAAGTAGTATTACCTTATGCCTGCTTATATTGCTAAAACATGAAGTTTTGAATATAAGAATATCAAAGAAACTACGCGGAAGCTAAACCTTAAACTTTGATTACATAAACATACTTAAAACAACTATTACAAAACTCATGCCATGAAAACCTTACTCAAAAAGAAACATAAACTATAAACTAAATCCCACATATTGGAAGATTCAAACTATAAACTCCTCCTCCAGTAGTGGCTCCAAGCTCTATGCTCCAAGCTACTCCTAAGAGGACTTCACCTATTCAACCTGTAAAAACATGAAACTTAAAAGAATGAAACATAATGTCTCAGTGAGTGCTCTAAGGACTCTAGGCTAACCCTCTATTCTAAAGATCCTTTTCTTACACTCCTATGGTTTTACCTTTTACTAAAACCCTTAATCCCTTACCTCTTTAGTTCTTATTCTCATAAACTATGCTTAACTTAGGGCTTACTAATCTTTAATGGGTCTGAACCCCAAATCTTTTAACACATACTGTTCTTCACACTAGACAACCATCTCCCCATCGCTTTGATGAGAACTTCACACTGTTGTTTCTTTTTCTAGACATTTTACTTCTCGTGACACTAAGTGAGGATTGGCATTTCCTTTCCTTACCTTTATCTTTTCTTGCCCTTTTGGGACTTATACATAAACTTTTTTGGGGGTAAACCCCTCATATACCCATTAGGTAACATCTTTCATAAATTGTGTGTGACAACCTTTACTCCAAAGCTAATTATTAAATTAAAATTACAAAAATATAATATACTTTTCATTTGCAAAATAAAACGGTAATTTAGAATCTTTCCCTTCACACAGTAAAGGACATCACATGCACAACTCACATTTACTAAAACTCAATAAGATACTTTATTGATTAACCAAAAGATAGTAGCCCACAGTTGGCTATACAAGTCTTTGGAAAATAAACCAATTTAAAGAAGTAAAACTATTAACCTAAAGTTCAAAAGCTGACATAATAAATAACAAAGACCCTGATGTCACATTACTATCAGAGCTGACGAAACCCAAAGATGTTATAAAATAAACTACAATAAGGCTAATGCCTTCACTCCAAGACTCCTCCTCAAGGTCCTGTTGGACGTCACTTGTGTATCACAGACATAAACAGAAACACCAGAAAGCAAGGGAGTGAGATACATCTCACATCATGCTCAAAGTATGACAATGGAGACAGGTAGAATTCACAATACATACATAATCAAAATAACATTAATTTGCCAAGATTAAAGACAGACAATATATGTAACGCAATGCCACTTAACTTCTACTTCTTATGCACATGTGGTACCAATCTAAGTTCATCTCGAAAGTAGACTAGGAGTAAGTGCATGGCCATAAAAAGTGTTATCGGTGCCGATGCCTTTAGCTTTCGCACCCTTAACTAGTATAATATTTCTCGGTGACTAGTCAGGGTTACCCAGCTTTGCTAGTACACTCTGGTTCCATGAGATCAGCATGGGCCATTGGAGTTTTCGCACCAGGTAACACCCCCAAGGCTAGGTTTAGATAACCTATCTCGGCCTTCACCAGCCGAATTCTTACATACTTTTTTTCTCCACATAACTCATTGTCATGATGCATAGTCACATACAATGCTTACAGCTTTTCATAGTCTTTTATCATGGAACATTGACACAAGTTCATATCACACTCAGTTTTCTGAAGGTAAATAACAATCACAAGATATAAACTCAACAAGGCATCCAAGCAATGGAAATCATACAACAAATAGACATAGAAGATTATCAAGATCAACTTAGTGTCTTAGTAGATCACACTTAACACCAAGGGGTTGGCTCTTGGTACCATTCATATGGAGAATTCACTGTCACTTTCACGCTCAGCACTAGCTTTCTGGTACTTAGCGTCAAACCTTTGGAGGACCAGGGTTGCTCTTTACCTCTCCCACGCTTAGTGCCAAATCTGGTACTTAGCGCCAACTTTTTAGCACTCAGCGCCACCTTTATGGCACTCAGTGCCAAACCTGCAGAGACTCTCTGTCTTTCTCATGCTTAGTGCCAAAATTCTGGGGTTCAGCGCCAAATCACAATTCTACAGATCGCAAGGGTTTGCAAAACGTGCAACTCACGACTTTTTTTGGCTTTTAAATGCTCCAAAACAAATAATTAAATTCTTAATCACTTATTCTACCTTAATAATTGGTCAATCTAATCTATGAACTCCTCACTCATTCATAATCCCCTCAAAGCCTGTTAAATCTCTAACTTAACCATAAAGGAAAAAGCGAAAGCAATCCATGACAGTCTATAAAAAATTAAACATAATTTTCATAAAGCACATCAATGATTTGGGAAAAATCACATTCCCTTTTGCACACACAATCATAAAATTCACAAACAATTGAGGTTTAGGGCCAACCACTCTACCCACGACCAAAGTCATGCCCATGAGCGAGATAACTCACTCCTCCCTTGCCTTGAAAGAGGCGATCTCCGGCAAGAGGATGTGAACGGTGCAGCAGCATCTTCATATGGTTCCTTACTTTTTGACTGCAATGGCTCTGACGACACAGTATCTCCAAAGAGGCACAAGAGAGAGAATGAGGAAAACGGTTAGGTTTTCAAGCAACCTAAGGGACTCTTAATACTAACTTTTGGCTTATTAAAACTAAGCCCAAGACAAAGGTCTTAATTTTTTTAAAAAAACATTCTAATTATAAAACCCCGTTTTAAAGGCCCAATATCTCTTTTTCCTAAAATACCATTTTATTAAAAACAAGGCAAACAAAATAATGATAATAATACTAATAATAATACATATTAATTAAAAGGAAAACATTAGGGTGTTACACTGTGTCCTCACTAAGCACATAGGTTCCCTAATTTAGACTTAACTAGACTCACCTATAACTAGGCATACACATCATCATATACCTAACTGGGTTATCATACATGCCTCGCATAGGCATTCATATCATACATCTCATAGTTTCATTTCTGGGTGGTTCTGTTTAGCTTTGTTATTATCTTTCCACTAAATTACCGTCGTCATATTAAACTGAGCTCATAGCCGTCAAGAGGTGTCCTTCTTGCCTTCAACCTTTAGTTAAACCATCGGTCCAAGTGGTCGCACCAACTTCCATTATCGAAGGGGTACCCTCAATCCCTTGGCCTAAGGGCATGACCACCTCCTTTTGGCACAAGGGGCCTCCTAGCACTTTACTTTTCCTTCAACCCTTATTGGGTTACTTAAAACCTTTATCATAAAAATTCTCCATACCTTAGTGGTTATAAAGGATCCTCACTGCAGGTGTACACTTATAATAAGCCACCGATGGGGCATTATAGGCTTTATCATGACTGGGGAGGATCTACCCTATAATCACTAATATGGATATCATTTTCTAAAACCTTTTCCTTTCCTTTGAAAACCTCTACTTTTCCTTTAAACTCAGGGAAGATCCCTACTTTTCTTTTAACTTCAAGGAATATCCTTGCCTTTGCTAAGGAGGCATCCTCAAGTATCTTAAGTGTCTTAAATCTTTTCTTACATAAGGTTCATCGTTGTACTCACCCGACATAGCACAACACAATTCACAACCACAAGGATAATACTACAACCATACAAACATTCATACAAGCATAGTAATACATCAAACAATACCAAGCACACAATCAACAATACAAACATAACAAGGTAACAACACAGGCAAACATACAGAGAAACAAGCATAAAAGACAAGGGTGCAATCCTACTCTATCTAGACTCAATTCTAGTTTAGTGAGACCTATTCTTGCTTAGCAAGCCTACATTCTCGCTCAGCAAAAAATCTAATTTTTGCTCAACTAAAAACCTAATTTTCGCTCAGCTGTAATTTGGTTTGCTCAGCTAGAACAACAGTTCTGCAAATAACGATTTTTGCAAAATTTGGTCTACTTAGGGCTATTAATGACCATCTAAGTACTTCCAAGCACCAAAATCAATCTTAAAACACTTCTACTTCATTTCTAACTGATTAATCTACCTAATAAACCCCCCAATCATGCATAATTATCAAAAATCCATAAAAACCCAAACCTAGGGTTTAAAGGGAAAAAGAGGGAAAAAGGATACAATTAACAATCAAAAGGGTAGGGGAGGATAAGGAGGAAGCACTCAGCTTAAGGATGCACGAATATGAGCTCGGGGTGGGATCTTTGGGTCTCTCATTCTCTTCTTTCTTCTCCCATCTTCCTTCTTTCTTCTTTTTCTTCTCTTCCTTTTCTCTTCTCTTTCTTTTCTTTTTTCCTTCTCTCTCTAACTCTCCCTTCCCTTCCTTTCTTAAATCGTGTGTGTGTATGGGGTTTGGTGGGCCTCTAGTCCACCTTGGGCCTTAGAGTCCCTTTTGGGGTCCTATTATCTTATTCCTATAAATCCTAACATAAGGGTAATTATTATTACTATTACCTATGAACAATCTTAACCATAAATATATTCTTATTTCTATTACTTGAAATTGGGGATGTTACAAAGGAGAAATTATGGCAACATCAAGAGGCATCCCAATTTGTTCCATGATACATTACCGCAAAGAGTATGGTATCGTCCTAGTAATAAATATCATTCTCTCTATAGGGACTATGCATTTTGCTTTGTAATTATTGCAATTTAATATAAATTAAACAAAGAGAATTGAATTTGGGAATTTGGGTTTGAGAGCAAAAGAATTAGAAATTCAATTACATAAAAAAATAAAATTGATATTAATTTAATAAAAGAAAACTTCTAGGATCGAGGTTCACCCTGTGACGCTTACTAAATTAATTCCCTTCACCCTGTGCTCCTACTTACTCTTCTTGAAGGTAAATTAACTTAAGGTACCCTCCATCCACTTTCAAGATATAGAGGGGTGTCTAATCAAATTAGCTCCCTACTTTTGTGGTGGTTGTGTTTAATTAGACCCAATGAGCTCTTTGTCAATTCAATTAATCCTCAAAGGTTTCACCTACTTTCGTGGTTTAGACCTAGGTTTTTTCCTTATAGTTCTGGTATTTAAGTTCACCTTTTAGTACTTCCCTAAATCCCTAAGGTTATGTAAAACGTGGCCAATTTGTTTCGTATAAAGAAAATCAATAGAGAAGAAATCAAGATAGAACAAGAATAACACAAGGATAAATGAAATTACTTCATTAAATGTTCATCCTAGAATAAAAATGACTACTCACACATAGCCATAGAAAACAAATAAGAAAGAAAGAAAAGCATTCAAATCGGATGAGAAAGAGAAGAAGATCGTAATCCAAAGCTCTCGCTCTAAGTCATAAAGAACGCAAGGTTCAGACCCCTACTCCTAAGCCTAAGAAGTTTATTTGTCTCATGTTACAAAAAGGTCCAAGCCCAAAGCAAAAAGAAACAAAAAAAAAATAAAATAAAGAAAATCTGTGTCAATAGCGCACCACAGGCGTTAATGTACTATAATGATTAGTACCCTAAACTCACTAGGGTCGACCTAGTGGTGGGGATTGGAGTAGTTTGCCCAAGGTCTTAGGTTCAAACCTTGTTGTCACCATATTATACACAAAAAAGATACCCTCACCTAAAAATCAGATAATGTAAATTGGAAACAATAAGTAATGGATCCAGTTCATCTTCATGTATTGATTATAGCAATATATTAAAAAAATATGTAAGAAATAGTCATTCAAAAGATCAAATGGAGAAAAGATAAAAACCTAACCAATCCATTAAGCTCGGCTTACTTGCGAAGGTTTAGGTAGTTTACATGAGATATTAGGTTCAATTTTTATTGTCGTCATTGTACATAAAAAAATCTTAAATATGTTTTTAATTCATATAAAATGAGTGAGTTTTGATTTGGTCCATGTATTTTTTCTTTTTGTTTCTATCCCCTAAAATTTGAAATCACTATTTTTTGTCTATGTAAAATGAGTGAATTTTGGTTTTAGTCCCTGTAAAACATTCTTTTTTTATTTTCATCCCTCCAAAATTTGAAATCACTATTTTTAGTCTTTAAAACTCATTTTGAAGTAGATTAATAACATTCATTTTTGGGATCTCGCAAAATTTCTAGAGATGTCACATGTTAAGTAAGATGCTTAAACAAATGGCTTTATTATTTTCTATACATAAGGTTGAAAACATCCCATGAAAGTAAAACTAGAAATGAGTTAAACCAACTCAAAATTACAAGAGAATAATTCACGCATCTCTTAATTGTTATTAGCCAAAATAAAATAAGCTCAACAAAATTATTATATAAGCATTATCTTTTTTTTTTGTATTCATCATTAATTTTTTATTGTAATCTATAAATTCAAACACCCACTAATCTCTTTTCTTTTTTATAATTAATGTTGGTTATTTTTCCTTTATAACAGAAACATATGTTTTGAAGAAAAAACTAATAATTATAAAATATATTATAATTCTTTATTATTAATATTTCTTATTAAAATTAAGAATATATTTATGTTATATGCAAATGAAAATATATTTATAAAGATAATATTTTTTAAAATATACATTTATATAAATTAAAATGACATAAGACATGCGAATATAAAATTATTTGAATATATATCAATGTTCATAACAATATTAATATATTTTTAAACTATTTATATACATGTCTACTAATATATACTTATATAAAATTTAAATAGGATTGAGAAATAAATTAAAAAATTATATTAATATAAAAAAATTAGAGATTGTACTCTCAACACCCGTACAGGAAATGACTTATTATACTAGTACTATCTATAATTTTAAGTTCTATTCTTTTATAATTTATATTTTTCTAAATTCTATTTGAATTAATTATCAATATTCCCTTTATATTTTTAAACGTTTATTTGTCTTTAATATTGTTCTCTTTTTTATTTTTTATGTTTTATTTAAATTTTAAAATACTATCCCAGTACTTGAGATGTTGGTTATATTCAGTCTGTTTTCATTTTCCATTTTTATGTTTTGAAATTATCCACTCACTCTCCAAAAACAAAATGATTTGAAATTAATTAATTATCCTTCAAGGTTCCAGCTAACAGCTTATGTATGACATTGTTAATAATTATTTGAAAATATGAAAGTATTTAATGTTTGAGATTAATGGCTATGTATTGTTAGTGTAAATTTTTATACTGTCAACTAATCAAACTTACTGTTGATATGACTTTTAAGATAAAATAATTATTGTAAAAATCAAAAAACTTACCATACATGGTGATTTATGATTAGATGACAATGTAATACAGCTTTATACTGTTAGTACATAGCCCATTTTCTTCTAAATTTTTTCCTTTAAACCAATTAAGATGATTATTAATTGAGAAAGATAACATTTTTCTTTAAAGGATATAACGTTATTAAAATATTTAAAGTTTTTCCTTTTTTCTAAAAATTAATTAAATTTTTTCCTTTAAACCAATTAATTGATAAAGAAAAATATTTTCTTTTACATTTTCCTTTTAAGTAGTTAATAAGATGAGGCAAATTTGTTGGGCATTTTGCTTCCCTATATATATATATATATATACGTGACTGTTAATCAAGGATATCATCATAGATTTTGTCATCTAAATCTTGTTAATAATGGCGATTTGTTCTTTCAAGGCTTCGTTCGGTGTTTTGTTCTATTCTTTCGTGATTTATTTTCTTGCTTTTCAATTTTGTTGCATTGACGCGAACTCAACTCTAGTCGTAAATGCTGCTAATAAGGCGTCTGCAAGGCTGATTCCTGACACTTTTCTTGGTGTATTCTTTGAGGTAAGCAATCAAACTGGAACCAGTTATTCTCCTTGGCACAAAAAAGTTTCCCCTCATTAGTCAGTTATGCTAATTTCTAATAAAATGGGTGGTATTTTTTTTCCATAGTGTACTTTAAACGAGTTTAACCTATTTTCCAAACATAAAACATGATGTTTCCCCTCAAGGATCTAGTATGACCCTTTTAAAGTTACTGAAAAATTACTTAATGTCTATTTTATAATAAGATCTTTAAATAAGTTAATAGATTCTTAAAGGATAAAATATGTTTTTGATCTCTCAAAATATCTTGAAATTCGGTTTTGGTCCCTACAAAAATTTTATGTGTTTTTAATTTCTACATTTTAACAGCAACACGTGTATTTAGACCTTGATGAGGAATTAAAACCGCATCCCTTTGATAAATGTAGGGACTAAAACCATATTAAATTTATACTCATTTTCAAATAAACAAATATATGATTTCAAGAGATTCCACAATAAAAATTCAATACTTAACAAAACAATAATAATATATTTGCTCAAATAGGCAAGTTTATCAAATTTAAAGATTTTTAAAATAATTTAGAGTTTGAAAATTTCTTTTAGCTAAATACATTTTAAAAAAAAATCTTGATTTAATTTATTTAATAATAAACATAAATTAGACCAAATCATAGGTCATTTGATAGATTACTTAACCTATTTTCACCATTAACTATAATAAAAAATTATTATATTGCCATATAATTTTTTATTATTATTTTATTGTCTTATTATCTTATATATGAGCATCTCAAAAATGATGTTTTATCGATCCGTACTGTGTGTGGATGCAAATATAACAGACCAATCTCGTTTATCACCGAAAAAAAGCATCACAAAAAATAAACCAATCTTATTTTAATTTCCGAAAGGTCACCAATTTCATTGAAATTATTTTTCAGGAGATTAATCATGCTGGCGCTGGGGGACTGTGGGCAGAACTTGTTAGCAATAGAGGTTATTATTTCCATATCCCTGAACCTTTCTTCATCTTGTCTTTCCAGTCCACAGATTCAGTTAGATTTCAATATTTTTGAATTTTTTTTTTTTTAATTTTCTGTTATTATGAATTTATTTTTAGGCTTTGAAGCTGGAGGCCCAAACAATACCTTAAATATTTTTCCTTGGTTAATTATTGGAAATGAATCATCCATTTCTGTATCAATTAACCGTAGCTCTTGCTTTGAGCGTAATAAAGCTGCATTACAAATGGAGGTGCATTGTGGTGATCACAAACCTTGCCCATCTGGTGGCGTTGGTATCTCTAACCCTGGTTACTGGGGCATGGTAAGGAAATTAATATATACTTGATATTCACACACACACACACAATGTCACGCTTTTATTTTTCATAAGAAATTGTAAAAATATTACTTTATTGTATGAAGTAAATTTAGCAGCAAAAAAAAAATGTACGAAGTAACTTTTATCATTCTAAAACTTCTTTTTTTCATGTTCAGAATATTGAGCAAGGGAAGAGGTATAAGGTGGTCTATTATGTTAAATCAGAAGGAAAGTTTGATTTTCAACTTTCATTCACGGGTGTTGATGTTATAAAAGCGGCATCAAATATCACGTAAGTTCCTTTTTATTTAGAAGACATTGTAGAGATTCTACAGCCTATATATACTCGATTAATAACCCATAAAAATATTTGTTGTGATGGTTCTTGACAGGCATGCTTTTGGAGATGGAAGATGGAACAGGGTGGAGACAATACTGGAAGCAAAAGCTACTAATCACAATTCAAGCCTTCAAATAACCACAACCACGGAAGGGAGTTACTTGTTAGACCAGGTGTCAGCTATGCCATTGGACACTTACATGGTTAGTAGAATAACATTCACACCTTATAAATCAACAATTCAAATGTAGCTATTAAATTTCGCGAAACTCTTTTGGATCAATAATGATATAGAGTAACTGAACTCTATTAAAATACTAACTTCATTAGTTTAATTTTTTAAAGACTTAATATTTATTTAGTCTTACAATAATTTAAAATGTCATCATTTTAGTTCTTATTATTCAGGGGGGAAAAAGTCACCAGAACTGCTGCTATTTCCTGATGAAAATTTGGATAAATATTAAAATTACAATCATAATTCAATCCTAAAAATAAGCCTAAGGAAGGGATTGCTCAAATTAATTATTAGGAGTAATTTCCCTGTATACTCAACAATAAAATAATTAATAATAATCATAATAATTAAGTCACTACACTTGGTACCTCGATGACCCATTGCTGGCAATGCATTCTATTTTGTTTTATTCTTTTCCTTCACATCACTTCATTCTTCTCTTGAAACAGGGCCATGGCTTCCGAAATGACCTTTTTCAAATGGTGGCAGATTTGAAACCAAAAATTCTCAGATTTCCGGGTACGTCGAAATTCTATGTTTCCAAAGTGAGGTATACTATACAACATTTTCTTTTTTTTGGGTTGAGGGGTGGGGGGAACCTATATAAGCTATATATTCTTACCTAAACAGTTAAATTAATTGAGTAAATATAATTAAATCAGTTTCCAGATAGTTATAAGTAATTAAAAAAAACTACGTGTCACGGCAGGAAAAATAAATTGTCGTAACTGAATGATTAATTCTATCATTTGCTGGGGTATATGAATCGTTAATTATTTGGCAGTTCGCATTAGGTATTGAATTGCATTTTTCTTCTATGTAACTACTTGTGCACCGGTTCACATGTAATTGGGACATTAGGTGGTAAGGTAGCAATAGTAGAAGATTCACTTTTAATCTTGTGTAAGGAAGGTCGAATTCCATAGTAACTCTTAGAATGGAATAATATTTCTTCTTTCAAAACTTTGATGTAGAAAAAAAATCTGTAAGGCCTAACTCTATTTGTCAATGCCATTGCGTTAGGTGGTACTTATGTTGAAGGTGATTATCTGCAAAATAGATATCAGTGGAAAAATACTATTGGACCATGGGAAGAGAGACCTGGGCATTTTGATGATATTTGGAACTATTGGAGTGACGATGGAATTGGTTATTTAGAGTATCTCCAAGTGAGTATTCTTCTACATCTATAATTAGATTTGTCCTACTTAGTTGAATAAAAATAATGATTTAATATTTCTTGAACAGCTAGCAGAGGACCTTGGTACATTGCCGATATGGGTGTTTAACGCTGGTATATTCTTCTTACATTAGCTGAAATTTGTTCTCAAGATCCACAACTATTTGAATTTGTCTTTGTTTTCTAATTAATTGAATGTCTCATTTAGGTATCAGCCATCATGGTGAAATTAATACATCAGCCATAGCACCTTATGTGCAAGTATAACTTTCCTCCCCTACACTTGTCTTCTTGGTACTTATGAAATTATATATACATATATATTTACTATTATTTTGAAATCTTTGCATTAAAAGGATGCCCTTGATGGCATTGAATTTGCAAGAGGCTCTCCTACATCAAAGTGGGGTTCTGTTAGAGCTGCAATGGAACATCCCAAACCATTTGACTTGAGATATGTTGCTGTTGGAAATGAAGATTGTGGTCATTTTAATTACCAAGGTATGCAACTTTATTGTTTTTATTATTCTTTGAGCACATATGTGTGTACAACCTTCATATACATGTTAACCGTAAACACTTGTTTTATTCACGATTGTAAAGATCGATTTTGATTGTTCAATTATTAACATTTTTTGACTTTTTGTTTCTTTCAGGAAATTACCTTAAGTTCCATGATGCTATAAGATTTGCCTACCCAGATATTAAAATTATCTCAAATTGTGATGCTTCTACCACACCATTAAATCATCCAGCTGATTTGTTCGATTTTCATGTAATGAAAACGTTCTGATATTGCTTCTTGAACTTTTCATTTGTTGCTTCAACTTTGGCAAGCGTGTTTATTTTTGTCTTGTTTCATTTGTCAACTTATTATCCTTCTTCATATTTCATTTTTTTATTAGATTTATACACACTCCAAGGACATGTTTTCTATGTCTACTCACTTCGACACCACATCACGATCTGGTCCAAAGGTTTGATTAGTTTTTAGTTTTAATGAACACTCTTTCAATTCATTATTTATCGATTGTTGATTTATGCATAATTTGATATATGAATGCTCAATTTGATTCTACAGGCTTTTGTGAGTGAATATGCTGTGGTGGGAGCAGATGCTGCCAATGGAAGTCTTTTGGCTGCTGTGGCTGAAGCCGCATTTCTTATTGGACTAGAGAAGAACAGGTTTACTAGTTTTTTTTTAATGTACTTTGTGTTTTATGATTTTGTTTTTCTTTAACCATATAAAGTTTTTCATTTATTGCATATAATTTTTTTTTGTTTTGATGCAGTGATGTTGTCGAGATGGTTTGTTATGCACCACTTTTCTCAAATATAAATGACAGAACGTAATTTTCTTATACTTTTGCCGTGAAAACTTCTACCCATTATCATATTCTTGTGACATAGAATAAACACTTTGAAGATTTCTTGTGTTAAGTTAGTTGTAAATTCCATTACGCCAATATATAACATGAGGTTGTGTAAATGTGTCATGCCAGGTGGATTCCCGATGCAATTGTGTTTGACTCATATCAGGTTTATGGAACTCCTAGTTATTGGGTGCAGAAACTTTTTATTGAGTCCAGTGGAGCAACATTTCTTGACTCAACACTCAATAGAACTTCATCTAATAAACTTATTGCATCTGCAATTATTTGGCAAAATTCTACCGATGGGAAAAATTACCTAAGAATAAAGGTAAGATGGGTCCATTTCAACTAAATTGAAATTCTGACTATTGCTATATACAATGTCGTCGAACGTGAAAGAAATACGAGCATATCTGTGGATTAGCCCTAGTTTATTTTTGATCTTTGATCAGCATTTCTATTTGGTGTTATTGATTTCCGCAGGTAGTGAACTTTGGAACAACCACTGAGAGCCTTAACATTTCTATAAATGGGTTAAACTCAAATGTGCAACAATATGGTTCTACAAACACAGTGCTTACATCGACCAACGTAATGGATGAGAATTCCTTCTTAGAGCCGAAGAAGGTACAATTTGGTTTTTTTGTACTTGGGCTATATATATACAGTTGGCCTAGCATGTAATGTTAACTAACTCGTGTCATTTATCATTTATGTTCTTTTCATTTTAAATACAGGTGGTGCCACAAACAAGTTCACTAGTGAAGGCTGACAAGGACATGAATGTGATTCTCTCTCCCTATTCAGTGACATCATTGGATTTGTTAATTTGATTAGAACATATTACGACCTAGGAATATACTGTCCGTTCCCTAGTTATCATGAAGTGTAATATATCCTAATGGTTGCCGTAATTAAAGAGGAAAGCTATTCCCAACAAGTACCTTTCTGTGTAATTTTCGCTATATTTATCTTTATCACATTATTTATCTCATTTTATTCTTTCTTCCTTTTCTATCTCTCTTCTTATAATAAACGTGTTTTAATGAGAAAAGTATTACTTGTTAAAGAGTAATAACTTACTTTTTTTTTTATAATGTTCTTTTCTATTATTTCCTAATATTCTTTGAGTATAATGGCTATACACTATCAGTAAAAAATTTTATACTGTCAACTAATTAAAAATTACCGTTAGTATGATTTTTAAGATAGTTATTGTTGAAGTCAATAGACTTACCATACATAATAGTTTGTGATTAGATGACAGTGTAAAACTATTTTATACTGTCAATGCATATCCTATTTTCTCATATTATTTTCACTTCTCTTTGATTGGATATTATTGTGATAAAAATTATCGTACATATGGTATTGGGCCAAATTTTATGCCATACTTTATATGTGTGCTTTGTTGAGTTTATCTTGTTATTATAAGAGACAGTATTTTTATACAATTCTAATATTAGTAAAAGAACAAAAAAAAGTAACAAAAATACAATAACCATGCTATGAGTTATGAAAAAAACAGAGCAATGAAGAAGCTAAACACAAGGGAGTAGTTCATTCCAATGCATTAAACGAGTCTTTTTAATTGAAACTTTTAGTCAAACCCACCTAATTAAACCTCCCCACCTTTGATTTTCAGTACAAGAAAAGCCTGAAATAGTGTCGATAATGTAGCGTCGACCTTGGCATCAATACTAGTAATGTCAACTCTAACATCGATGCTAGCTAGTAAGGTCAACGTAGAGTAGAGGCAATGTTTCAAATTCCATTTTTATTTTTTTAAATATTAAAATATTTAGTGTTGGTTGAAGCCGACACTTATTTGTATGTAGTGTTGGTCATATCCGACACTAATTTGTATTTAGCGTTGGCCGTAGCTGATGCTAAAAGAGATATTTACCTTAGTGTTGGCCTAGCTGACGCTATTGGGTAATTAATGAATTTGATTGTTTGATTTAGCTTCCCTAAATGTTCATTAATGTCAACTTAATTAGCTGACGCTAAATCTAAATACAATTTAGTGCCTAAACCTTTCTCCCTAATTTTCTTTCTTTCTCTGGTTTTTCTTTCTTCCTCTCTGGTTTCTCCTCCTCCTCCTACATGCTTCCCAGCCACCAACACTGGCATCTCTGTTGCACTCCTAACCACAAGACCACCATGCCATCACTGCATCACCACCATTGATTTCTCTCTCTTTCTCATAGATTCACACCACTGCATCACCACCATTCCACCATTGCAACAACGTGTTGCCATGCATCACCACACCACAGCATCATTACTGTCACACCGTCACAACGTCACTGCCACACAACTGTGCCACCACCCTCGCACCACTGCGCCATCACTCCACTGCCGCATGCCCGCCACCACTCCATTGCCGCATGCCCGCCACCACTCCATTGCCGCATGCCCACATCGTCAATGTGGAACCACTCCATCACTGCACCACCGCGTCACTACCATAGTAGGAAACCCCCTGAGTTCTCTTTTATTGTTTTTGGTTTCTATAATTTAGGTTATTGTGAGTTTGAGGTACTCTATGCTCTTGATTGAATTTTGCTCTATCTTGTTGTTTGTGATTGCTTTGTTTATTGATGCTGGATTGTTACGTTCTTGCTATGTGAATTTTGATATTGCTAATTTGTTTTTACTTGAATATATTTGATGCTAGAATTTTGATATTGCTAATTTGTTCTTGTTTGAATATTGTTGTTGGAATTTTGTGTTCTTGCTTGAATATTGTTTTGATTTTTTAAAAATTTATTTATAGTTTATACCTATAAATAGGCTACTTATTTCTAGAAATAATACAAGGAAACTCCCTATTCTTTGTATTCTCTTATTCTCTCTGTTTTTTGACTTCTCTACTTCTAAAATTGTTACAGTTTCATGTTATTTTCATAATATGTTATCAAAACGATTGTCTTTCCCCTATTGGTTATATTCACTATTGACATTACAGCCAGTAAGAAAAGGCCTTGCAAAGAATTTTATTGGAAAAAGTCATATTTTAGAATTCATATTTAAAGGTAAGCATTTCTATCTAATCATATTCTTCATACTGTGCACTTGTTATATATTGTTGTATTATTTACGTGAACATGAAATTCATTTAAATGTAATGAGTTTTGAAGACTCTATCAAAGAAGGAATTTCTAAGAATAAATTTTTCACCAGAAGTAGAAAAATAATGCAAAAGTGAAAAGAAAAAAAAATCACCAGAAGTTGATTTAAAAATAGTGCAAGAAGAGAAAAGGAAAGAATAATTTTTCTTACCAGAAGTGGGAAAGTAGTGTGAAAAGAAAAAAAGATGAACAAAGTAACAAATATGATGAAAATATATTATGTTTGATCCTTTTCTTGAGCATTGTTAGGAGCACCAAGTGTTTGCTCAATTATTAAATATGATTATTATTATTGTAATATTAGATAATATGTTTATTAATATTGTTTTATTATATTAGATAATAATATGTTATCTTTTTATTTATTTATATTAAATATTGATTTACATTAAAATAAATCGTTTCAAATGATTTGATGCGAATCATGACTTTAACAATAATGCTTGTGAATTCTTCTGTTCTTATTTTTTTTAGACTTAAATATATTTTTGTCCTTTATCTTTTTACTAAAATTTGTTTTGATCCTTTATCTTTCAAAAGATTCAATGTTGTCCTTTCAATAAAAGTGATCGTTTTTGATTTTGGGACACGATTTTGAACCCTTTTTTGATCGATTTAAGACCTGAAACTTGTTCCATTAGATTTACCTATATGAAAACTATGGAATCCAACTAATGTTCGAACCAAAAAGGGTCATAAACATGGTAAAAAATGCGTGAAAAATGAAGCTCACAAGGAACTGAAAAACTGAAAAATCTAATAGCAGATTTTTTTTCAATTACTCATGGGACTTACTTTTCATGCGTTTTTCACCATGTTTGTGCCTTTTTTAGTTTGAACATTAGTTAGCTTCCATAGTTTTCATGTAGGTGAATTTAATAGAACAAGTTTCAGGTCTTAAATCGATCAAAAAATGGTTCAAAATCATGTCCTAAAATAAAAAATGATCACTTTTAACGAAAGGACAACATTGACTTAAATTTGATAGTTAAAGGACCAAAACAAATTTTAGTAAAAAGATAAATGACCAAATGTATATTTAAGCCTTTTTTTTATAATGTTATTGTTTAATGTTATATATATATATATATATATATATATATAATGTTAATATGTCGATTGTTCTTATTTGGTAATTGTGAATTATATTTATATATGTCTTTGACCATTGTTATTTTTGTACGGTAAATATGTGTTTATTAAATGTTTACATTATTATTAATATAATATAAATTTACTCGATAATTAATCTTGATTGTTTAAATATATATATTTATGTTACAATTGCAATATATGTTATAATAGATTACTATTAAATTGTTATAATTAATATTACTCCAGATTTAATTGTTTACGTTATAATGCATATTAATATGTTGATTGATTGATATGTATTCTGTTGATAACTCATTAATATCAATTAAATATTATTTCTTTTAATGTTTATACTAAAATATTATTTTAGTCTATATTTGAACATTATACTTAATAGTAATTAATATAAATATCAATTACAATTTTTATTAATCAATGTTACAATTTCCAGATTAATATTTGTAATGATTTGATATTATGATATGTGAGTGACTAAGTTATACAGATGCATAATCGTGAATACAATTAATTTTAATTCTACAAATATTAAACCATAGTTGTGCATATTTAGTTATACTCTCATAATACTTTACCAATACTCTATAAGTAAGTATGTGATTGTAGTTGACTAAAAAGGAGTTTACAAATATTTTAATCCACATAGTTACAACAAATATACGACCTTCGTTACCGGAAAATTGTGAGATGTTATCACTTGTATTGTTATTAGGAAATTGTTATTCTCCTAAAAATTTGTTATGATTGGATGCATTTATGATTATGAGATTTTAAAATCGTGAATATAGCTATGCAATATTTAGAATCACACCTCAATTGAAATAGTTAAAAAAAAACACTGATATATATATATATATATATATTCTTCACTATTCATACATCTAATGTGCTCCTGCAGTAGCAATATTGAGAAAAATGATTTAAGAAATATTTTGAGTTGATTTCTTAGGTCTATGAGGCTAAATAAAATAATGAGTTTTTGATGAAAAATTATAAGACCCCTTCAACTAACATTGCTCCATTCTCTGAAGTGAATGTAGTAATATATGTATTTTTATAAAATAATTGTTTGACTAATTTATTTTTATTATATAAGTTTTTGTCATCATTGATAAAGTTACAGTTTTTTTTATTAAATATGATTAATACTTATTACGTACGATTTGAATGTTTCAAGTTGATTTACAATTCAATGGCTACTAAATGGTTAATAGTTTCAATTTCAAAATGATTACAATTTAATTAGATTATAATGTTTATAACTGACATTTGATAATAAGGTTATTTTATGCATATAAAAGCTAATGAGATAATATATAAAAATGTATGTGGAAAAAAATTATTTTCTTTTCCTCTTTGTACATGTATATTAGTACAATCATAACACAATGTTGTAAACCAGAAGTTTATGAATCAAAATAAGTTTGTTATTTGGCATGACTGGTTAGGCCATCTTGAGTTTATTATAATACAAAAAATAATTAAAAATTTATGTAGACACCTATTGAAGAGCAAGAAGGTTCTTCAATCAAATAATTTTTTTATGTATTGTTTATTCCCAAAGAAGTTGATAACTTGACCATCACCAACAAACTAGAGAATGAATTTATCACATTTTTAAAATGTATATAGGTGATATTTACGGATCAATACACCCACCATGTGAACCATTTAGATATTTTATGTTTTTAATTGATGCATTAATGAAATGGTTACATGTTTGTTTATTGTCAACTCCCAACCAAATTTTTGGGAGATTGCTTGCTTAATGGTTAATTTATATCTTAGGATTTTAATGAATATTCTATGAAATTAAAATTGAACATTCTGTAGTACATGTTCACATGCAAAATGGATCTGCAAAATCATTTATTAAGCATTTAAAATTGATTGCAAGACCATTACTCAAGAGATCAAAACTTTTAATTTATATTTGGGGACATGTAATCTTACATATTACACTATTAATTTGCATAAAGTCAATATGTTATCACAAGTCTTTCCCTTTGCAATTGATTTTTGGTAAGCAACTAAATATTTCGCATTTAAGATTTTATAGATGTGTTGTATATGTTTCAATTGTTCCACCACAACGCATGAAGATAAGTCCTCAATGAAGGTTGGGAATATTTGTTGGGTATGCTTCTTCATTTATTATAAAATATCTTGAACCATTAATAGGAGATTTATTTACGGGTTGGTTTGTTGATTGTTAGTTTTCCCAACATTAGGGGAGAGAATAAGTAGTTGAAAAAGGATATTCTAACACTACATTTTCTTAACCTGTGATTTAAAAGGTGATTGAAATTAATTACAACACTTTTAATTAAAACACTTTGTATGATTTTATGTGACAATTTTTGTTGAGGTTTTAATTAAACTAGAATTTTAATTGTACACTATCAATGTAAAATTACACCGTGTAAATGAGCAAGCAATCAAAGAATTATCATGAACCAATCATAATATGTCATTAACACATTTTGCTAAATAATTAGCACCTATTTCAAGGTAAATTACTTTTTAATTTATCAATTTTGGTTAAATCTTATCTCCCACTTTTAGTAAATCACTTTAACCAATTCTAGTAACAAATTTTGAAAAGCAAAATAACCAACTTTGGGCATTGCTTACTCGGTCACCCAAATCTCCACTTTAACCAATGCTTAAATCATTTTTCCACCCTTTAATCTACTAGATAACAAAAAGCCTCATTGACCAATGGAACAAGATCTACCTCAACTTGTCTTTAAATACCAATTGTAGGAGAAAGATTAAAATTTTTTACCTTGCTTCAGCTTACCAGAACGTGCAGCCCTTTAGAGCCATTCCCCTCACTTTTTTTTTTTTTTTTAGCTTTCTTCCGCCTTGGTGGCTGGACAACATCCGTGGAGTGTGGGAAGCCATTTCTCCACCATTTAAGCTCATTTTCTTCCTCTTTGAAGCTTCCTCACTTGTCCTAATTGTTGTAAGGGTGCTTATATTTCTTTATTTTCTTCAAATCTCTCATATACTAACATGAAATTTGATGGACTAAGTGATTTTATATGTATGAGCAGCTGTTGTTGGATGAGAAATATTAACTATGGTTGAGATGCTGTTGAGATATTGTTTAGCCTTCACAAAGATATTGTTATCTTGGTTTATTTTCTTGTCTTTGACTATAAAAATGAGATATCTTGGATTGTATTAGCTGCTGTTTGGTATGAGAAACAAGTGATCTTGTTTGATTTTTTTTATTTTTATTTTTTGTGAGAAATGATTATTGAAGTGAATAGAAGTGGGTATGAGTAAATAAATTTATTTAACATGATTTTGAAACCACGTATTATACGAAATCTTTTTTTTACTGGACACTAAGTTTATTATATTCTGTTTTACATGTTAAAATACCTATATGCAAAAGCTTAAGACCCTTAATGTAATTTTTAGAGAAAGACCTCGTGGAGGGATCTTGGCACAATAGCGACTGATTTAAGTTTAAGCATAAGTTTATTGGTAATAAAAAATCCTAATATAATCATCATTATTATAATGCTGTAACTTCACATAATAATTAGGAGTTAAAACTATAATTTTACTAGTGTAGATAATTTCCAAAAGAAGAAGAAGAAATGAATGAAGTGAAGATTTAGATGAAAATGACTTCTTTTGAGATAATGATTTAAATAAATGGATTTGAGGGGTAAAATCTGTAAATTTGTGTCTTTTATAATTAATAATATTATACTCTTAATTAAAATTAGCTGAGAAAATAATTTTAGGCATTTAATTATAATTTTAATAATTTTTGAGAAAAATATACACTTATAACGCTAATTTTATAGGAAAAGTAGAATAAAAAAAAAGGCCTTTCACTTCTATGAAAAAAATTATTTTCTCATTAGGGAATAATCTTTTGATGAATTATAATATTAAATTTCATATTTTTAATATATTAGGAGGTTTTTATGAATTTTCCTCAATTCTAGTAAGTATAACTCCCTAGGTATAAAATGTAAATTGTTTCAAATAAAATCCTTTTTGGTTTTCCTATTATTGAAAATATTAATTATTAAGTTACTAGAAAAGAATTAATAAAACATAAAAGAATGAAAAGCGGATCAGAACTCTAAAGCCCAAGTTCATAAAATTTGAAAACACGTGTTATGAGATTTGATTGTGGAAAATAGGGTGTGCCTCTTGGCCCTATGTTGAGTTGATGTTTTTCGTTGTTGTTGATGATATGTTCATATATGCATGGGTCTTATTTGGACGGTGTGGTGACTAGGCATGTAAGTTAGGAGTTGGTGTATAGCTCTCAACCTAGTGTTAGAAGAAAGAGTGGGGTAGCTGTCGATGGACCTTGAGGATAAGTGGACGGGCGAATCCCACATGAGGTCAAGGTTATTGCGAACCTTGGGCCGTGTTAAGCCACTACCCACATACATCTATCCTGATGAAACCACTACTGACTTTTGCAAGATCAGTTCATGGTCTTCTCCAATAGTTGTGCCTTGAAGGAATCCGTGTGATCCTTGTGGTTCAAGTGCTATGTTAAGGGATGTTTCCATAATGATCACTCGAGTTGTTGAAAAAGTTTCCATGGAGTAGTGTCTACATAAATTGTATGAATTATTTTGTACTATGTTTATATATGTTTATTTAAAAATGTTGTAATCTTTTCTGATATCGGTATTCTTTCCTTCTTGAAAATAATTGTTGTGTTAGTTAGAACTCTGTATTTATATTTATTATAAGCTTATCCTTGCGCTGTTTGCACATGTGGTTTGTGTCTGTGATGATCCTGAATGTTGTGTTCGTGGGAGTAGATGTGCCGAGACAGCCCAGAGCATCAAGACTACCACTGATGATCCAAAACCATGTTCACGTGGGCCCTTATCTTATTGACTTTCATGAGACCACTGTGGGAGATGGTGAAACTTGGAGTATTGACCGCGAGCTTCAAAGTGTCTACTATAGGGGAGAGCTTACGCATTCCTATGCTCCTACGGGGATTGCCGTGTTTTCTGTGACTATGTATACATTGTTAGAGTTTTGGTTACCTATCCAAGAGATGTGGAGGGAGGCTGTTCTTGCTGCCTGACCTTGTATGAGAGCTGAGGAGTATCATCGCTTGTTCCTTTAGGGACTTTGTCCCCATCAAGGAGCTGCTAGAGCTTAGGAGCCACCTACTAATGCTCCACCTACCATTCCTCCTTCTTAGATGTAATGTTTAGTTGTACTACCAGCTTAGGGTATACATGATGTATTCCCCCTCCCTTTTGTGATGTACTTTTTTTTATGGGTACACTGATGTATGTGCATATATACCTTCTTTTGAGACGCCTTGGCGATGATGTTGGTTTGTAAATGCCATAAGGCATAAATATTTACATTTGATACTTTGTGATGTATGCATGGGTCATTTTAGTATGTTGGATGATCGTTTTATGTTTTATACATTGGAGTTTTCGAAAGAAAAGGACATTGTATGTCTCGCAATATATATATATATATATATATATATACATATATATATATACTCTTTTACATAAATAAATTAATTGAGAGTTTTTGTCTAGAATTAAATCTTTCGCATTGCATTAATTGTTAAGTTGACCTTGTAGCGACAACAAGTTGTTACAGGTATTAGTTTGAATGAATTATTATAATCTCGTCTTGATCCTCATACAGAATAAATTTACAAGGTTTAGTCAAAAAAAGTGGCTAAATCTTATGTATCAACTGCTAATGGTCCAAGAAAAATTGATGTCCCTGTTAGACAATTTAATATTGTGAACGAGTCTTAAACATGCCTGAAGTGTGGTAGACCAGTTGGTTCCAAAGATAACAAAAAAAAATAAAAATCCTCAAATAAGAAAAGGAGCTAAAAGGCAAGATGGCTAAATTGAGGATATGGAAACTCCAGAAGATTCCTATGACATAATTAATATTTTAGTTCTAGAAGAACTTAGATACCAGAAATTAGTGAAAATAAAGAGATCTCAAAGTATATCATGAATGGAATACAATGGAACCAAAATAAGTCAACGTTAACAACATATTTGCATATATTGTAGCGCTAAATGTAATAAATGATAATGAGGATTGAGAACCCAAGTTTATTAAGAATTGTAGACAAAGAAATGATTGGCCAAAATAGAAAGACTCAATTGAGGCAGCATAGACCCGCTTGCCAAGCGAAAGGTTTTTGGACTTGTATTTCTTCCTAAAGATGTAAAACTAGTTAAGCTTTTGGACTTGTAGTTTGTACACCTAAAGATGTAAAACTAAATAGGTTTTTGGACTTGTAGTTTATACACCTGAAGATATAAAACTAATTAGATACAAATGAATTTTTATGCAAAAAAATAGAATGAGAATGATGAAATTATGAGATAGAAAACATGACTTGTTGCTCAAAGATTTTTGCAAAGACCTAACATTGATTTTAAAGAGACATATTCACTTGTAGTGGATGTAAATGCTTTTCAATACTTACTTAGTCTGGTTGCACATGAAAGACTCAATTTACACCTGATGGATGTTGTTACATCCTGTTTGTATGTTGTCTTGATAATGACATTTATATAAAATTCCTGAAGGATTTAATTGGCCTAGTAGTGCAAATTCTTGAGAATATTACTTAATGAAAATGAACAAGTCTCTTTATAGACTAAAACAATATGAACGCATGTGGTATAATTATCGTAGTGAGTATTTGATAAAAGAAGGATATAAAAATGATCCCATTTGTTAGTGTATTTTTATGAAAAGATTTAGAAATGAATTTGTCATAATTGGTATTTATGTAGATGACATAAATATTATCAAAACTCCTGAAGAGCTTCCAAAAGCTAGGGAATACTTGAAGAAAAATTTGAGATGAATGACTTAGGAAGGATAAAGTTTTGCCTAGGATTGCAAATTGAATATTTAAAGAGTGGAATTCTTATGTATCAAGAAGCTTATATAGCAAAGGTACTTAAAAGGTTCTATATGGACAAATCACATTTGTTGTGCACTCCAATACTTGTAAGGTCTCTAGATGTAAAAGGAAATCCTTTCAGACCTTGAGAAAATGATAGAGAACTACTTGGTCTTGAAGTACCATATATTAGTGCTATTGAAGCATTAATATATCTTGCTAATTAGACATGACATGATATATTATTTGTCGTCAGTTTACTAGCAAGATATAGTTCTTCACTTACATGAAGACATTAGAATAAAGTCAAGCATGTGCTTCTTAGAGGTTGTTTGTCAAGTACTCGTAACAGTAGATCACAAACAAAATATTTGTTTACATGTGGTGGTACAACAATTTCATGGTGATATGTGAAAACAAACCAAAATAGTCACATCACCTAATCATGCAAGAATTTTAACATTACACAAGGCAAGTTGGCAATGCATTTGGTTGATATCTATGATTCAACAAGTTCATTCATGTGAGAATCTAGCAGATTTCTTTACAAAGTAGGCCAAGAAAAACTTTTGAGCAACTAGTATGGAAGATTGGACTTCGTTGTTTTAAAGATGATTGTCTGCATGAGGGGAGAAATAAATATATTTTGCACTCTTTTCCTTCACCATGATTTTGTCCTATTGGGTTTTCATGGCAAGGTTTTTAATGAGGCAATATATGACAACATATTAAAGAATAACGTATTCTTTTTCCTTCACTAGGTTTTTGTCCCATAGGATTTTTTCTAGTAAGGTTTTAATAAGGCACATTCTTAAATAATGGATATCCAAAGGGGAGCGTTATGAATATTTAATAGATGACTATCCATATTCATTGTATATTATGACTATTTATATTTCGTGTTAATAACATTTTGTAACTGTTCAGTTACAGTTTGTACCTATAAATAGGCTACCAATTTCTAGAAATAATACAAGAAAACTCCCCATTCTCTCCATTGTCTTTATTTTATGACTTCTCTACTTCTAAAATTCTTATAGTTTCATGATATTTTCATAATATTAATATATTTTTAAATTATTTATATACATGTCTACTAATATATACTTATGTAAAATTTAAAAATGATTGAGAAATACATTAAAAAATTATATTAATATAAAAAAAAATTATAGACTGTACTCTCAACACCTATTCAGGGAACGAATTATTACACTAGTAATATTATGTATAGTTTTAAGTTCTTTTCTTTTATAATTTATATTTTTCTAAATTCTATTTAAATTAATTATAAATATTCTCTTTATGGTTTTAAACATTTATTTGTCTTTGATATTTTTCTCTTTTTTATTTTTTCTATATTATATTTAAATTTTAAAATACTATCCCAGTACATGAGATATTGGTTATATTCTGTGTATATTCGTTCTCCATTTTTATGTTTTGAAATTATCTATTTACTCTCCAAAATCAAAATGTTTTTGAAATTAATTATATCCTTCAAGATTCCAGCTGGCAGCTCATGTATGACACTGTTAATAATTATAAAGTGATAAGTGTTATTTGAAAATATGAAAGTACTTAAAATTTGAGTTTAATGACTATGCATTGTCAATGTAAATATTTTTACATTGTCAACCAATTAAAAATCACTGTTGGTACGATTTTTTGGTAATTATTGTAAAAGTTAACAAACTTACCATACATGGTGATTTGTGATTGGATGACAATATAAAATTGTTTTACATTGTCGGTGCATAATCTATTTTCTCTTATAATTTTTCCTTTAAACCAATTAAGATTATTATTAATTGATAAAGATAATATTTTCTTTAAAGTATATGAAGTTTTTAAAATATTTAAAGTTTTTCCTTTTTTCTCAAAATTAATTAAAGTTTTTCCTTTAGACCATTAATTGATAAAGATGATATTTTCTTTTACATTTTCCTTTTAAGTAGTTAATAGGATGATTTGTTGGGCATTTTCCTTCCCTATATATTTACATGACATGTTGATTGTTTTGTTTTTAACTTTGATTTTTTCTTTTTCTCCTATATAATCCTAGTATGCTGTTAATATCTATTACCTTGGGTTGTTTCAGACCGCAGATAGATTGAATGTTGTGAAAAATGGGTTCATCCAGAGCCTCATGCAGTGTTTCTCTGCTCCAATTGTTCATAGTGGTTTGCCTTCTCTTCCAATGCATTGCCTTTAAAGTACATGCTGACCTGAGCACAACTCTACTTGTAAATGCTTCTGACGCGTCTGGAAGGCCAATACCAGAGACACTTTTTGGCATATTCTTTGAAGTGAGGATAAACTAGCATCTAGCCCTTATTGTTATTTATTTGCTTCACTCCCTTTCTAATTACTTTTTCTTCTGATTCCTGATTATTATTTCTGTTGTATTATGAGAGTTTTCTTTTAATGGACTAGGATAGAACATGTGCTATGCATGGGTTATAAAAGAGACCAGTATGAAGATAACAAATGAAATATTTGATTGTATCAATATTATGTATGTAATGTATCACCTATTGGAATGCAGGATTATGACTGATCAAATGAACTGCATAGAATTTAGGATTATGGAAATGTACATTTAATTTTGTATTCAATTTGATGATGCCTCATATTCAATTGTCAGAAAATAACCGATGTCTTGAATTTCATCTACAGGAGATCAATCATGCTGGAGCTGGGGGATTGTGGGCTGAGCTTGTGAGCAACAGAGGTGATTTTCATAGTCTCTAAATTTTTAAATGACAAAACTGGCACTAGAAGGTTTCTACGGCATGTTTTTTTTTTTCTTTCTTTTTTTTTGTTATGTGATTTTTCATGCAACTTACATGTTCAGATGCACAAGCACCGAATTCCTGCAATCTGTTGTACTTGATAGGAAAGTAGAAACATGATAATGACTGAAAAAGAAAATCAAAATAAAAGAGAAGAACATAGAATTCATGAGATAAAAGTGAACAAGTAAAGGTATATCCACCCTTGATTTAAAGTGCATCATGGTTTTCACCTACCAAACTTTAAAAGTGGATACTTCTCAGTTTAGAGGAGCGTTTTCTGAATTGAAGATACACACATGTAAGGGTTTGTGCTTTTTCTTTCCTTAGTGATGGTGTGCATCAGAACAGTGATACTTGATAGCTTTTCACTGTTGTTCAAAGTAATTTATGGTGTTCTCTTCTCAACAACCTGTGACAATTAAGTGACAATTTTAGCCACTCCACAATCATCTTTCTATTGAATTCCTTTTTTTCCGCTTGTTATTTTGGTGCCCTCATGCTTCTTATCTTCCTTAATCTAATGTTTGATGAAAAAGAGAAGCTTGTGGTGTCTTTTTATCATTTTCTTAAGAAGATTCTGTTTTAGATATGATTAGTGATCCTACATTATCAATGTTCAAATGTGAACAAGTGGATGGTTTGTTGTTTACCTTGTTCTGTTATAGGTAGGTCACTGGTTTTAAGTATGACTGAAATATTATGAATTCTTGTTTTAGGATTTGAGGCTGGGGGCCCTAACACTCCTTCGAATATTGATCCTTGGTCAAGTATTGGAAATGAATCATTGATAAATGTTGAAACTGATCGTACCTCTTGCTTTGACCGTAATAAGGTTGCACTTCGATTGGAGGTGTCATGTGAGAGCAAAGGTGACACCATCTGCCCAGCTGATGGTGTTGGTGTTTATAACCCTGGTTTCTGGGGCATGGTGAGACTAATTGATACCCTTGCATCAAATAGATCATAAATCCTTTGTGCATATATTTCCTGAACAGAAAACAAAAGACCAAAAACTGAATAACGTAAATTATAGTCTTAAAGTCTACACTGTTATTTAGTTTCAATTGTTTGGTTATAAATTTTGTTAGATCCTTATCTGATTACTTTCATTGACATTTTTTTTATTCCTTCACGGCTGAGAGTGCAAGTAATATATTTACTACCTTGATCATCTTTCAGAGTATCGAGCAAGGGAAGAAATACAAAGTTGTCTTCTATGTTCGTTCAACTGAATCTCTTAATCTAACAGTTTCATTGACCGGATCAGATGGTGTAGGGAACCTGGCTTCATCTGTGATCACGTGAGCTCCAATTTTATGTGCTATAGAGACTTTATGTGCTGTAGTTTTAATCCCAGAAATTATCCTTTGCATCTATGAGTAATACTAATAATAGATCTTGCAGGGGTTCTGCACTTGATTATTCAAATTGGACAGAGGTGGAGACTTTATTGGTTGCCAAGGCAACGAATCCTAACTCAAGACTTCAATTAACCACCACCACCAAAGGTGTGATATGGTTGGACCAAGTGTCTGCTATGCCACTGGAGACATATAAGGTTGTGTTACATCCTGATATCGTTTACCTTTACCAGATGAAATATTTCTTGGACCCCAGAGCCGTTTATATGTTAAAAGAAATTAATTTATATCCTTTTCTTCACGTTTTTTATTAAAAGGATTAACTTTCACATGTGCAACTTGTGGAAAAAGTCTCTCCACCCATGGGGGTAAGGTTGCACATATCCAATCCTCCTCATAACTTCATGATGGTGGAAGCCTTGTAATTGGACTGCCTTATATTGTTTAATTTGAACCTATAACGTTTTATCGCCAATTAGGTTGCTATAGGTGTCAAAACTTGATTTTTATACAGTGCGTTAATTTTATGAAACTATTACTTTTCTAATCATTAACATTAATATATCTTGGTGATAGTAAAACTTTGTTTATTCACAATACTTGTGGTGATAAGGGAGGGAGGGTAAATTATTTGTTCTCTCAAAAATTGCTTGTTAGGAATTTAGGTTCTTCATCTCTCTTTTTATTTTATCTTTTATTTATACATCATCCTTAAATATACCATATATTTCTCTTCATATGTGGCTATGATTGCATGCCCTTTCATATGCATGCTATGAACATTATCAAAATGATATTGGTTTAAAATGATGTTTACAAAGACTTAAAATCTTATCAGTTTTTGTGTTATTCTTTCCTAATAAAAAGATAGACATTCTTTAGAAATAAAATATTTTATAATGAAAACAGTTAATATTGAATCAGTTCCAATGATGGAGTTATGCTTCAGCTTCCCTACACTTTCAGTAACATCTTCAACCTTGACTTTATGTAGGGACATGGTTTCCGTAGTGAACTTGTGGAAATGCTGGCAGATTTGAAACCAAAATTTATCAGATTTCCGGGTATGCATAAAGTGGTTCAGATTGATAAATTTCAAACCTAGAATTTGTTATAACACACACACAAATGCACATTTCTTATGTGTTGCTTTTGTTCTGTGTTATGTGCTCTAGTCTTGCATCTCCAAAATGTGTACTTGAATGAGGGTGTGCTTAATTGAAAGGGTGGAAAAGAGAAAGGAAAGTGCAAAACAAAATTTGTTTTTTAGTTATAATTACTCACAAATGCTTGGTAGAGAGTGTACAAAATGAAGAGACGGTTAATCTATTTTAAACTATTCTACTTTTTTCCCCCCTATGTTAAACTGTAAAATAATTTGCATCTCAACATCAACTGGTTCATTTTGTTTCACTTTCAGTTAGATCTAGCAAAACCTTAGTGAGTTATTTGAGCCAAGAAATTATGGACTTATTTATATCAGAACTTAATAATTTGTTTGGTTTGAGAAAATGTTTTCTGTTTCATTTTCTATTTTTACTTTTAATTACAAACATTCCACCTTACTTTTATTTTGTTTTCTGTTTCAAGGATTTGTATAGGAAATAATGAAAACAACTTTTATTGTTTTCACTGTTTTCTATATAAACTTTTGAAAACAGGAAATAAAATAAAAACATGATGACATTTTGTAATTAAAAGTGAAAACATGAAGCATTTTCTTTAACCAAATGCCCCCTATGTTTTCCTGTTTTCTGTTGTACTTGCTTTTGGTTATGTTCTAGTTGTCACCTTTTAACTTGGCTCCATACCCCAAAATTACTTATGCCTCATGTGATGAGCTGTAAGCATATTGTCAGTCTTAGTGGAGATTATATGGAGCTTTTCTATGCTGTCTGGAATTCTGATTCAGCATATTTCTCATGATTATTTATTTTTTAACAAAGTGTGAAGAATTCAAATTAATGATATCCTAATTATTTGCATTTATTGTACTGTTTCAAAAGGACTGTCCAAATAACAATCAAAGCTATTGCTCAAATAGACTTAACTTTTCTCAAGAACTATCTAGTATGATAAAATATCATATTCTTTTCTTCTGCAAAAGCAAGAATTAAGGGGAAATTTTGTTAGATGTCACTAGAAGATAAACATTTCTGAACTGGCAAGTATAAGTGTGAAGTTCCCTGCATTTTATAGAATAAAACAATTAAACCAGGCTCTATGAAAAGTGACAATAGGATAGGATACAGTGTATAAAATAACTGTGATGCCAGTGAGGAATTTGAACATCCAATTTGCCATGAAATTTCAGGAATATAAATGTTGACAACATCATGCTCAATATTATGAATGGTAAAGTATTGAATGGACATTTTAATTGCAATTCTTCACATTTGGACTGCATGGTTTTGATTTTTTTCTTTGTAATGGATTAATTGTAGTTTATGTTTCATTGATTTTGTTTTTAAAGAATGATTTCCTTGCTTTTCTTCTTTTCAACTAACATCTGGGAATGCTATTTTGTATTACATTGCTTTAGGTGGTTGTTACGTTGAAGGAGAATGGTTAAGAAATGCATTTCGATGGAAAGCAACCGTTGGACCATGGGAGGGGAGGCCTGGGCACTTTGGTGATGTTTGGATGTACTGGACTGATGATGGACTTGGCTATTTTGAGTTTCTCCAAGTAAGTTCCCCTTTTCATATATTATAGCCGAGGATTATGATGTTCATATCTAGTTGAATTACTTTCATTTTGTGCTATATATGCTACTGAAATGATATATATTATTATATTATTGTTGAGCAGCTAGCAGAGGACTTGGGTGCATTACCAATTTGGGTATTTAATAATGGTAAGTTATGTTTATTTCTGTTAATCAAGAGCTTGTTTGGAATATAGTCTTTTTAAAGGAAATAATCACTAATTTTTCAAAAGCTCTCTCAAGAAGCTGCCAAAAAATAAACTATTGTTTCCTCAAAATAAGTTAAACTAAACATCCATTAAGTTTCTTACTAACAAGGTGAATTGACAACGTCTTTCTTTTCTAATTAAATGTTTCATTTTAGGTGTCAGCCATAATGATCAAGTTGATACATCCGCCATCTTACCTTTTGTGCAAGTATGTTGTCACACTTTTTACCCCTTCCGTTTCCCCCTTTATTTATTACTTTTTCCATTTTTGTTAAAAGAAAGTTGACTTAAAAATATATAGAAAGATCTTGAAATCTTGATTGTAGGAAGCCCTTGATGGAATTGAGTTTGCAAGAGGTGATCCCACTTCAAAATGGGGTTCCCTTAGAGCTGCTATGGGCCACCCAGAGCCATTTGACCTAAGATACGTTGCTGTTGGGAATGAAGATTGTGGAGCAAAGAACTACCGAGGTATGCATATTTTTCTTATTTATTCTATCCTCAGAAAATGTGATATTTTCCTTACATGCACTAACACTTTTGATTATTTATGCCAAGATGAGGCACAAAAGCTATCGTTGAATTTATTATTAATATTTAATATATGATACGTGCAGATTCTAATGAACAGTTCTGGATTTCATATTCCCCTTCTAACTGAATCAGAGTAATCTGATGACACTTCTTTTTCTGTTAAATCTTTGATTTCCAGGAAACTATGTGAAATTCTATAGTGCAATAAGAAATGCTTATCCAGATATCCAAATTATCTCAAATTGTGATGGTTCTTCTCGACCTTTAGATCATCCAGCTGATATGTATGATTATCATGTAATGTCTTCCCACAATGTCTTTGATTACAAATCCCTTCACACACACATACACATAATATTGATCCGCATCTAGTATCTTCTCTTATACTCTTTTTCTATAATTAGGTTTATACAAATGCGAATAACATGTTTTCTAGAGCAAACACATTTGATCGTACATCACGAAATGGTCCAAAGGTTTTACGATATCTATCAAGGTCCTCTCTGTTTTATTAGTTATTGGCATATCCATTTGTACTCAATCTGTTTGGACACTTTACAGGCTTTTGTAAGTGAGTATGCTGTGACTGGAAAAGATGCTGGGACAGGAAGCCTTTTGGCAGCCCTAGCTGAAGCTGGGTTCCTTATTGGACTGGAAAAGAACAGGTTCACTGGGCATTCTTATAAAGTCCTCATTATGTATTTTATCTAGGGCCAGGCTTGAAATTTTGCACTTTTGCCCAAACCAAATATGCAAATCATATGGAAGATATTTTTTAAATTATATGGGCAAGTTACCCTTCTAACTGAGCTTTTGGCAAGGCCATAAACTAGCCCAAACAGGCTACATATGAGCTTAGGAAAATCAAGTCAATTGAGTGTTGCTAAGTAAGCAAGCTTGACTTATCTGTTAAACAAGATTCACTTCAAGTTTTAGGGTCATTTTTCTTTCAATTGAATTTGCTCTAGTGCCCTTACTGATTTGGGCTTAGCACGTAATTTTCATATATATTTAGTTCATTTCCTTGAGGGCGAGCCTTGGTTAAATGATAAGGCAGCCTTGTGACTTGGAGGTCACGGATTTAAATCCTGGAAATAGTCTTTCTGTTTGCGAGAATAGTGATGCATAAATCTACCCTCCCTAGATGTCACTGGATGGGAGTTTCGAGGCCTGGGGGACCCTTCTTTTATTTAATTCATTTCCTTGCGTCTTCAAAGCTTTTATCTTATACTATTCCTTTAATCTCTGCCAATGTACTTAGCATTTGTATCATACCCTAAATATAGCATTTAATAGAAAGACGATCCAAGTGTCCTACAGGCCACAGCATAAAGTTGAGAAATTGTTTGGAGTTAGGTTAGGACAGTTATTGAAGTTTATTACTTGAAGGGATTATTTAGTTAGAGGGGTTTTGTGGGGTAAATAAATAGGAGGATGTAAGGGAAGGGGCATCCAGATTGTATCATTTGTAAATTGAGCTTGTGCACTTTGTGAAGAGAAAAATCTTGGAAGAGAGATCTCTCTCTCTCTTATTTTCTGTTTTTTTGCATTCCATTCAATAAAATCTTTCTTTTCTTTTCCATTTCTATTCTTGATTCCTAGCAGTATGAAATCTGAGTTTCTGATCTAGTTCACTTAATAGTTAATACTCACCATTTTCATTTTTTCTTTCTGGTGCAGTGATGTTGTTCAAATGGTCAGCTATGCTCCACTTTTTGTTAATGCCAATGACAGGAGGTAATTTCTCATGATTTTACCAGGAAATTTCTATTATCTATTCTTCTTCTTTGCTTTTTGGTCTAGCCTTATTGTACACTACATTCTTTTGAGTAGAAGTTTTATGAAAAGACTCCACTAGAAAATAGACAAATAATTTGTTGATTTCTCTCAGGAGACATGGTTGTACTTGTGAAAATGAAGACCATAATGGACTATTCCCACCCAAAGTTTTGCAATTTCATTCAGATGACCAGCTTTAGACCCTTTCATTAAGCCAGAAAAAAATTGTAGCTTGATTTATTCTCTCCTTGTGAATAGATAACTGTGTTACAGTACCTTTTAGCTAAAAAATAGTGAAGAAGATCATTAACATTTAATGTTCAGCTAAACAATTGCTTGAAGAACAAAATGTGACCTTTTTATTCCACACAAATTTATAAACAAATTTAGAAAAAAAAAAAAGTGTCTTTAGAGGATTTTATTACACTAAATATCCTTAGAAGAAAAAGGTTTTCAATTCAAATGCTAAGGTGGTTAATAAATTATGTAGAATTGTTCCTTGCTGATGGCCAAACTAAGAGTGTGTCAATTCTGTTGTTAGTTGGAACCCAGATGCAATTGTATTCAACTCCTTTCAGCTCTATGGAACTCCTAGTTATTGGGTGCAACTATTTTTCTCTGAGTCAAGTGGAGCAACACTTCTAAGTACATCACTTCAAGCAACTTCCTCAAATTCACTTGTTGCATCAGCAATTATATTTCAAAATTCCGTAGATAAGAAAAAATACATACGAATAAAGGTATCAGACAATTTTGTACCAATTACACATATTGCTGTACTTTTTTAAAATTGAGAATTGGTTCTATTTCCTTAGTTACAGTTAATGGCATAAAGTTGGATTTGCAGAAACATTTTATTTTTTAATTTTTGGAATATACTGATCTCACTATTTCCATATTATCTAGAAGTTGATATTGCTATGAAATGTCATAGGTTTTAAGAACATCTCAAAGATCAAGCATACGATAAACCATTATGCTTTTTTGGTGTCACTTAATAAAATTAAGCATAAAAATCTCCATTTGAATTGTATTTCAAACCGAAATTAATATAAAGACTCCAAATTTAAACCTAATGATTGCAGTGTCAATATGTAATAGCTTCCCATTACATTTAGCATGAATAAATCAATTTCTTGACACGCATTTTGTTTCCCTTGTTCTTCAAAATTTCTGATATAAAAAATATGACTATTTTAGTTTGAGTTTTCCTTTAAGTTCCTTCTAGTCTTAGAAGTACTGACTGCTAAAAACGAACTGGTATTTGAAACTTATCTTTTGCCGTTTTCCATAAAAATGACACATTATTTTAGTGAGCAAATTAATAAACAGATTTGTTGTGTTGTAGATGCTTTCACTAGCACTGTTATCACTCCAAATCAATTGACTTTTGCAGGTTGTGAACTTTGGTACCAACGCTGTGAACCTCAAAATCTCTCTCGACGGACTGGAACCAAACTCATTGCAATTGTCTGGGTCAACGAAGACTGTGATTACGTCTGCAAATGTAATGGATGAGAACTCCTTCTCACAGCCGAAGAAGGTACCTCAAGCTTCACTCTTTCCAAGCTTTTCATTTATAATTGAGCTAACTTGTTCGCTCCCATGTTTTAATATGCCCTTCTGAATATTGTTCTGTTTATTATAGTATTATACTAATGTTCTAACTCCTTGCATGAACCATAGTTACAAGGAAACCATTTCAAAAATTACTTAAAATACCTTTCTCAATACTGTGAAGTAAACATTGTCCCTGATTTTCTATCAATAAAAGTTTTTCATGGATTTGTCATGTCAAAACATTAGCTTATAAAGATAGAAAATTGTTATGGCTATTGAGGAACTATGTCAAATTAGCTTATGATTTCGTTGTTTTTAATATGGATCCAGGTGGTGCCAACCCAGAGTCTACTTCAGAATGTTGGGAAGGACATGAATGTCACAGTCCCACCACATTCGTTCACATCATTTGATTTGCTGAAAGAATCCAGTAATCTGAAGATGACAGGGAGTGATTCTTCCACGAGGTCTTCTATCTAACGTATTGAAAAATCAGACCAAAAACAGAAAAAATAAAGGGGAAGGAATGGGATATATGCAATAGCTGCAACTAGCTAAATAAGTTTGACATCTTAGCTAGTCTACTTTGTCATGTAATTAAACAGTGTTGCGCTGTAAATAATACTATTTATCTGGTTTCATTTAATTTGTCAATAATTTGTCCACCTGACACGAAGACACTGATTTCAAAATTAAGTTAGGAAAAATCACTGTCAATCTATTAGCTAACACCTTTGAAATAATTTTATATATAACCCTACACAAGCTAGTTTGCCTAAATTGGGTCATTTTCAGGATTATTCACGTTCGGCTTAAAACAATCTGGGTATAATTCAGCTCATCTATAATCATCTTCAATCTGTTAGCTAACATATATCTATTTTTATGAAAATCAAGGCTGTATACAATGTTTTAAAACTCGATTGGTTGGTCCAGCCGGTTTAACCAGGAACCGGATTTATAGTTGGCCCAGTCAATTTATTAGATCAGAAATGCATTCAAATTGGTTAAAACTGGTAAACTCAGTTCAAAACTACTAAATTCAGCCACCTGGTTTAAAAGTATCAAGCAACACACAAAGTGTTCAAAGCAGCAGCAGATACACTGTCCCAAGCGAATCACTCACATTACTTGCTACTGTCTCACCTTGCTGCTACTCAGTATTGTTAAATAGGCGCTATAGTGCTATTGCATTGTGGAATTCTTCAGATCTGCAATTGTGACTTTGTCTGCTATTGCGGCCATTATGGGTGCCACATGATTGTGGCATGTGTTCTGCATCTTGTTTTATTTTTATTTGCATTCAACTTAATTTTTTATACATATATAATTGATATGTATCATATATTTCTACCGCTATGCAACTTCTGCTATTTGCCCTCCGCTATATGATATAGCAAATTATTGGCTTTCAGCAATATTTTGCGATCTGCAATTGATTCTCTTGAGTGGGAAATTTGATTGATTTAGTGTCACTAAACCAATGATAATTATTTTTTATATATACATGATAAATATATATACTGTCTTTAATATAGAATTTAAAAATGTGATATATATTGGTTCATGCAATTCAGTAAATGATCTACTGGTTTGAACAATAATTTACTAATCCAGTACTATGACTGAGTCTGTGATTGGTCCGAGCTCTATAACATACTGTATGTATCCATTAACTTTTGAAACAAAGAACTTGTTCCACATAGGTAGTGCACATCCGCAGTTGAAAATGTGGCAGCAAAAGTAAGAAGGCAAAGGATGTGACGAAAAGAGAAACCCTATAGTTCGAAGATAAACAATTGAGTTTTTTGATTTCATAAACTCCAAATAATATTATGTTAATGTTTCAAACAATTGAGATTTGTATGAAATGAAGATAAAAAATTTAAAGTGATTGTATGTTTTTTTCTTGAGCAACTAATTAATTCAAACTTCAGATATTGATTGTAATTGGATGTAAAGGAAGTTAATATGGTGTATATAGATTAATTGTGACCAAATTTAAGAAGGCAGGTAAAATCTTATTTGATTTAAATTGGTTGGCATGCACCTAATTGCTTGAGAATTGATTAAAAATTGTAAATGGATTGAATTAGTAGATTGCTGGAATTAATAAGATAATAATAATTTACAATAAAATTAAAAATAAAGGAAAATTTTATTATAGAAGTTTGTTTTAGGAGGAAAATGATGAACATGATGGTGTTGCTTGTCATAGAACGTATTATCAGAAATATTCTTTTGTATAATATTATTATATAACTTGGATTAAAACTGAGATTAGAATTGCTGATATATTAGCACTACTACAAAATTAGGATTTTACAACACGATTTTAGATTAGTTCACCATTATAAACAAAAACACAGTGGCATTTTTGTAAATATGTGGTGGGGTTTTTAGATCAATTATACTATAACTAATGTAAAAAAGTCTTTTTTACATCAGTTATAATTATAACTAATTTAAAAGAGCTTTTACCTAAGTTACATTTGTAATCGATCTAAACTACCTTCCAAAATCAAGCCCTCTAACTCGACGAACTCAAAAAAGCTCATCTTCTTCCATCCACCTCGCATCTTCTTCTTCCCTATCCAAACTGCTATATTGTTGTTGGTCGCTTTGGTGGTGCTCTTCGTTGTTGACACCATTGTTGTTGGTGCATTGCTGCCATTGCAGGTTTGTCTTCCTTATAGCACAGTGTTGCTTGTTGCTGTTTTTGACTACCATTGATATGGTTTTTGTTCTTGTAGTGACTCGTCCTTGTTGCTATTGCTGTTCATCATCCCTGTTGTTATCATTGTTGGCCATCCCATCGCTGCTCATTGTCCCTATTGACTGCCTTTACAGGTTGGTCATTTGTTCGCTTTGATTGGCATTGTTGTTGTGTCTGCCATCCTTGTTGCGATTTTTGAATTTAGAATATTGATAGTAAATTCAGGGGTCTGTTTCATTGTTACTTGTCCTCCCTGTTGTTCATTTTGACCATTGTAACTCTTGGCCTCTTTCAGGATTAATGACTGTCCCCATAAATCAACACAAGACCTTTTAGTGTGCTTTGTCCTTACTCACATGCTTCCTAGGAAACTTCCCAGGAGGTCACTCATCCCAGAATTGCTCCAAGTTAAGCACTCTTAACTGTGGAGTTCTTAAGTAATAGGCTATCGAAAAGTAGATGCATCTTGTTGGTATAGGTAGCACTTATTAATTCCTTTAAGCTATTCTCAACTGTACAGTCCCATACCTACACAACCTTTGGATCCCTCTCATTCTGGTGTGTATTCGATTCATTCATATGTCCCTCCCATCGGAAGCCTGCCAGGAGCCACTTCTTGTCCATGCCTCATCTCTTTTGTACTGGCGATCACTCCCCGCCCTCGTCAGCGCCCATAATGTTACATGCTCACCAGCTTCTACTTGGTTCGTCCTCGAACCACATTGTACTGGGAGAAAGGCCTTGCTTTGATACCACTTTGTAATGCCTGGCCGTTTTTAGGATCGAATACTATCCCCATAAACCAACACAAAACTTTTTAACGTGCTTTGTTCTCACTCATATGCTTCTTAGGAAACTTCCTAGGAGGTCACCTATCCCAAAAATGTTCCAAGTCAAGCACGCTTAACTGTGGAGTTCTTAAGTGATAGGCTACCAAAAAGTAGATGCATCTTGTTTGTATAGGCAGCACTTATTAATTCCTTTAAGCTATCCTCAATTGTACAGTCCCATACCTGCACAATGCCTAGATCCTTCTCATTTCGGAATGTATTTGATTCATTTATGTGCCCCTCTCACTGAAAGCCTGCTAGGAGCCGTTCCTTGTCCGTGCCTCATTCTTTTGCACTGGCGATCACTCCCCGCCCTTGTCAGCGCCTGGGATGTTACAACCATCACTCTTATTGATAATGAATTTAGAATATTGTTGATTATTTCTGTTAATTATGTTGTGCTCTTTGGCAAAGTTGGGGTTTTGATTAATTAATTAGGTTCTATTGTTGTTAATCAATATTTTTTGTGTTTAAATTTGAAGTTGGTTGAATGTTTGGTTATTTGGTTCTATTGTGTGTCATGAAGTTATTTAATATCTATGACTTTGGACATTTTAAATTTGAAATTTGATTGCACTCTACCTAAATGTGTGGTATCAATTTTTGCACTTGGTACCCCGTGACTGTTGGAACCAAAGACGTATGAAGCGTCTGGTTCCTCAAAATTTTGAAGATAACAAACTTATTAAGTTTTAAGTCTCTGTTGTAAAAATGTTTTTACAGCATCCAAAAATCGTGGTGTCCAATTGACTCATTATGACAATTGTCCAGAAGTAAGTCTCTCTCTTAATGGCTAAGTGTTTAAAGTTGAGACTCATATACAAAGTTCGTCCAAGAGTAAGTTTATCTTTAAACAACTAAATATTCAAAGCTTGCTTATGCGTTTCTCACATGTATATCTCGAGACTAATGTTTTATCTATTTTAAGAGATCTAACGTTCAAATGTTTAAGCATTAAATAAAAGACAGATACATTTTAGTGCATAAGTGCAGTGTTACAGAAAAAGAAAAGTCAACTTATCAAGCTGCTAAGCCGAATATAGAATGATCAGAAAAGTAGACCTTCAATGCAGTCCTGCACTTTTCGTTTTAGTGCAAGAACTAAAGTTACTTTTCTGACTCCTCTGAAAGCTTGATACATGCACATATTTCTTGAAGACTAAAGTTGAATCCTCTCAACGGCTTTTTTCTACAAAGATTATATATATCGGCTCAAGAAAGAAGAAAGAAAATGCAACAAGAAAGAGTGTGACATAGAGAACGACTACATTTACTGGACAACCTAGAAACTTTTCTCTATAAAAGCAATTGTAGTGCACGTAAGCTTTCATATACTCACTTTGTGATTAGACCTCTTTTTTAACAACTGTTTATGTTGTGAAAGCCTAGAGAGGCTTAGTGAAAAAGAATACTTGGGTGGTTAAGCAATTTGGGTTGATTGTGTTGTAAAGCTTGAAGAGGCAGTGAAGAATACTTGTTGTATAACCTAAGGTTGGTTAGTGGACACCTTATGGACAAAGGGACTGGACAAAACTCAAGGTTGAGTAAACTAGTATAAAAACTCAGTGTCTTTGTCTTCTCTTATTCTTCTTTCACTGCCTTTCGAACTCGTCTTCAAAAAGGAGTTAAAAAGTTTTTTTTAAAATGCACAATTCAACCCTTCTTGTGTGATTCTTGTCATTTCAATTGTTATTAGAGCTCGGCCACTCAGGGTTGAGCATTTAACAATGTAGTGGTAAAAAGATCCTAAGCATACATGGATAATGAAGGATAAGTTGTAAACAGACCACCGCTCTTCAAAGGTCAAAATTATGACTACTGGAAACAAAGAATGATAGCATTCTTTGATGCATGCCACATCGACATGTGGGATGTGGTGGAAATAGGTGATTATCTACCGTTGGACCAAAACGAAACTGAGTTACCTAGAAGTCAGTGGACAAAAGCACACAAACAAAGGTACATGCTTAATTCTAAAGCTCGAAATGCTATTATGTGTGCCTTGTCTGAATCAAAATATAAAAAAGTGCATAGTTTGAGAAGTGCTAAAAAGATGTGGGATACCCTGGCTCTTGCATATGACGGTACTTCACAAGTAAAAATATCTAAACTAAGCTTGCTTGTTAGACAATATGAACTATTTACTATGGAAGATAATGAAACTATTGAACTTATGTTTGGTAGATTTCAAACTATTATAAATACCTTGAGATCCCTAGGTAAAACTTATGATAACTATGATCATATTGACAAAATTCTAAGAAGTTTGCCTAGATAGTGGAGACCACAGGTTACAGCATTGAGAGCATCCAAGGCCTTAACAGCACTCTCCATGGAAGAGTTACTTGGAACTCTTAAGGTTCACGAGTTGGAGCTGAAGCAAGACAAAGAACAGAGAAGAGGAAAGTCCATTGCCTTAAGCGTCTAGCGTCCAACAAAGGGATCATCGTCCAAAGCCTTAAATGTGGAAGAATCTTCTAAGGAAGTGTCCAAAGAATATGACTCTGAAGAGGACGAGATATCTTTCATATCTAGAAAGATACAAGCCATGTAGAGAAAGAAAGGAGGGTCCAGAGCTAAAAGCTTTTCCAAAAAGTTTAGCAAGGAGCCCAAGGAGAAGAGTCTACTAGTCTCCTTTGAATATAAGAAGCTTGGACACTTTAAAGCTGAATGTCTAAGCCTACAGAAGGAAAAGAAGAAAACCTTCTTCAAGAAGAAAAAGAAAGGACTCATGGAAACTTAGGAAGATATGAACATATCCTCCTCCGAAGAAGAGGGAGATGAAGAAGCAAATCCCTATCTCATAGTTGAGACCAGTTCAAAAAGCTAAGATAATGAGCAAGATGAAGAGATAAATTTTAATAACCTATCTTCTCTTCAAGAAGCATATAATGAATTGCTTTCTAATTCTTCAACTTTCTCAGTAGGATACAAATAATTAAAAAGAAAATTTCAAAAATGTCAAAAGAATTTAATCTACTCAAAGAAAATTATGAAAATGTTTTGAGAGAGAACGAAAAATTGAAAGCAAAGAATGCTCCAAAAGTGATATGGCCTAATGAAGTATCAGAATTTCAAAAGGAAGTAACTCACCTAAAGGAAAGTCTATCCAAGTTTGTCAATGGGACTGAAAATTTAAATAAAATCTTGTTTTATAGAAGAAGTCCACATGACAAATTTGGACTTGGCTTTGTTAAGAAGGAAGCCTCTAGAACAACTAAAAATAATATTTTCTGTAAATTATGTGGAAAGAATAGTCATGAATCATCACAATGTGCTCATTATCCAGTTACAAAGGTGTCCAATGCCTTTAGAACTAACAAGAAAGGACCCAAGTCCATTTGGGTACCTAAGTCCATGATTATTCATGTTGCGGATTTGCTTGACAACAGAAAGGAAACTCCAATCATGGTACCTAGACAGTGGCTGCTCACGACACATAACGAGAGAAAAGTCTATGTTCCAAAGCCTCTAACACAAGAATGGTGGATAGGTCACATTCGAAGGAAATTAGAAAAGAAAGATACAAGGAATAGGTAAGATTGGTAAGCATCCTTTTCCTTTTATTGATAATGTTTTATATGTTGAACGACTCAGACACAATTTGCTAAGCATAAGTCAATTATGTGATAGTGGACATAGTGTCTCCTTTGACAAAGATGAATGTATAGTCAAAAACTTGGATGAATCTATATTATTTTTGGCTAAGAGACAAAGCAATCTATATAAGATTGACTTAAATGATTTTACAAATCAAAATGTGTCATGTCTAGTATCCATCAACGAGAATAAATGGATTTGGCACAAGAAACTTGGACATGCAAGCTTGAGATTAATCTCAAAGCTAAATAAGCATAACCTTGTACGAGGACTTCCAAATTGTGTATACAAATCTAATGTTCTCTATGATGCATGTTAAAAAGGGAAACAAGTGAAAAGATCTTTTGATTCAAAAAATATTGTTTCCACTACTAGACTACTTGAACTTCTACATCTTGATTTGTTTGGACCAACTAGAACAGCCACTCTTAATGAAAAATGATATAGGTTAGCTATAGTGGATAACTATATGAGATGGACATGGGTTATGTTCCTAAAACACAAGGATGAGTTTTACAAAGTCTTTTCTATATTCTGCAAAAGAATTCAAAATGAAAAAGGTGTTTGCATAACCTCAATCAGAAGTGATCATGGAGGAGAGTTCGAAAATGAAAGTTTTCAAGGGTTCTGTGAGGAGAACGAAATTCTCCATAACTTCTCTGTACCACGTACACCTTAACAAAATGGTGTGGTAGAGAGAAAGAATAGGTCATTACAAGAAATGGCTAGAACTGTGCTTAATGATAACTCTACTCCTAAACACTTATGGGCTGAAGCTGTAAACACAACATGCTATTTACAAAACAAAATGTATATTAGACTTATTTTGAAAAAGACTCCCTATGAATTGTGGAAAGGACGAAAACCCAACATATCATATCTCCATCCTTTTGGATGTCAATGTTTCATTCTAAACACTAAGGACAATCTTGGCAAGTTTGATTCTAAGTGTGATGATGGAATATTGTTAGGCTATTTTGAATCGTCCAAGGCATATAGAGTCCATAACTTTAGAACCTTAACAGTTGAAGAAGCCATTTATGTTAAGTTCAATGACAGTAAGCCTGATAAAGAACTATCAGAGCTAGATGAATCTTTTACAGATATGAAGTTGGACGATACCAAGCAACCAGCGTCCAGAACCCAGTTCGACGACCCAAAGGAAGAAGAAAAAGAACCACCTGGACAATAATGGCATATGAAGACATACCATCCAAAAGATCAAATTCTTGGAAGTATACACAATCATATCAGGACAAGATCAACCTTTAAGGAGCAAGCTCAAACTGCATTGATTTCCCAAATGGAACCAAAGACAGTGGATGAAACTTTCTTGGACGAAGGCTGGATCAATGCCATGAAGGAAGAACTAAGCCAATTTGAGAGAAATGACGTCTGGAAGCTAGTTCCTCTACCTAAAGACAAATCTATAATAGGAACAAAATGGGTCTTTCGTAACAAGCTAGACAAGGCAGGTAAAGTGGTAAGAAACAAAGCTAGACTTGTAGCTCAATGGTATACTCAACAAGAAGGTATAGACTTTACTGAAACTTTTGCATCTGTAGCTAGGTTAGAAGCCATTCGCATTTTACTTTCATTTGCTGCTCATAGTAATATGAAGCTTTATCAAATGGATGTAAAGAGTGCATTTCTTAATGGTATAATAAACGAGGAAGTTTATGTGAAGCAACCTCGTGGTTTTGAGTGTGATACTTCTCCTAAACATGTTTCAAACTCAAAAAGGCCTTACATGGACTTAAACAAGCACCTAGAGCTTCGTATGAAAAGTTAAGTTCTTTTCTTTTAGAAAATGGTTTCACAAAAGGAAAGGTAGACATAAATCTGTTTCGCAAAGATGTCCATTCACATTTTATTATTGCACAAATATATGTGGACGATATCATATTTGGTGCTACTAATGACGTTCTATGTAAGGACTTTTCTAAGCTTATGACAATAGAGTTCGAAATGAGCATGATGGGAGAATTGAAATTCTTCCTGGGATTACAAGTAAAATAGACAAACAATGGCATATACATACATTAAACAAGGTATGCAAAAGAGCTACTCAAGAAGTACAAGATGGATGATGCCAAAGAAACAAGTACACTAATGTATCCATCTTCAGTACTTGAACTGGATGACACATCCAAAAAGGTAGATGAAATCACATATAAAGGTATGATTGGATCTTTACTATATCTTATAGCGTCCAGATCTGATATCATGTTTAGTGTATGTATTTGTGCTCATTTTCAATTGAATCCCAAAGAAACTCATCTAATAGCAGTAAAAAGAATACTCAAATACTTGAAAGGAACTACTAATCTTGGTCTATGCTATAAGTTGAATAAAGAGTACAGGTTAGTTGGATTTTGTGATGTTGACTATGCTGGAGATAGAATAGAACAAAAAAATGGAGGATGTCACCTTATTAGTGGAAATCTTATCTCCTGGACGAGCAAAAGATAAGGGACAATTGCCCTATCCACAGCAGAAGCAGATTATATATCAGTAGCGTCCTGTTGTTCACAAATTCTATGGATCAAGCATCAATTAGAAGACTATAGTATTTATGAGAGTAAAATTCCTATCCTATGTGATACTACTGTTGTTATAAACTTGTCCAAGAATCCTATATTGCATTCTAGAGCAAAGCACATTAAAATAAAACATCACTTTATAAGAGATCATGTTCAGAAAAAGGTTATTGATATTCAGTTTATTAACACTGAAAATCAATTAGCAGACATATTTACAAAACCATTTCCTGAAGATAAACTCATTCATATTCGAGATCGTCTTGGTATGGAATTTATAAAGGAATAGATTTATTTCATGAAGCCTTGACTGTCCATTGACAAGTAGTGCCCAATGCCATATAGCGTCCATTATCATAACATCATCTAATATGCATGCGTCCATTAGCATTACGATTCACATTCTGTAACGTTTCACATTTATGTGCATAAATATCTTCATCCGTACATAATCATGTTTTCACTGATAATGATTTGAAATAAATGCTTTATTCTATGTCTAAGTCACTGATGCACCGTAAACCACCATCAAGAAACGTGTGCGCCTGAACCAACATTAAGTGCACACTATTTCTCTTCAAAATTCAAAAATGCCAAAAACCCAAACCCTTTAGTTACTTCCTATACACTCAACATCTCTCAAGAACTTGCTCTCTCTCTCTCTCTCTCAAACTTCCAAAGCTTCCGAACCCTAAACCTCAACTCATCAACAATGGCATTAGAGAACCCAGACTTGCCATGAAGGCAGCTACCCATGCTAAAAGACAGAACAAAGCCATCGTTTTGATAGAAAGCCGCTTCGACATAGAAGCCCTTAATGACATGGAGGTCAAGGTGAAGGATAACTTGATGTGGTGTGGAATCCTCAGTTAGTTTCATCTGAATGAGATCATCTACCCAAAACTCATCCTATGTTTCTAAAAGACCGTAGAGTTCTCTAAAAATAATGTGGTTGGCATCGTTTTGGGTGTGAAGGTCACTCTAGACCTGGGGAGCATCGCTGAAGCTATTGGATGCGAGCGTGCTAGCTTTTGCATCAAAAACGGCTGGGAAGATAGCTTCGACAGACATGAAACTGTGGACGCAGTGTTGATGGGGCTCGAAGCTAAAGGTGCTATTGAATATAACAAGTTGACAAAAGAAGGGAAAGTATACCAGCAATTCCTGAACAAAGGTACACTGTATAAGGCTGGGTCCAAGGATAGTGTAACCTTCCTGCACCGATTCGCTCTGTTCTATATGATAAATGGACAGCAGTTCAACCTCCCTCACCTCATTCTCAGCAACATCTTCAGGACCATGAGAGGTCGAGGAGAGTTCGACCAGATTACTTATGCTGCCCTATTGAATAGGATATTCTAGCTGCAATAGGTATATCAAGAGTTCTTTGCCTTGTCTGGTGGTGAATAAGCAACAATCAGGATGCTGGGTGGTGGCCACAAGTTCACCCAGTTGCCCTTTGACTGAAACAACATTACGCAAATGAAGGTTGGGTTTGTGCTGAAACCTGTGGAGAAGACAGCTAAGACGGTGGATGTCAAGGAAGAACCAGTTGAGGAAGCACCTCAACCTGCTGAACAACAAATCGTTTAACAAGCTGAGCAGTAGGACGAAGAAACCCTATTTGTCCATCCCATTACAACTGCTAGACCGTCCACCAGGACGCAACCATCCAAGGGGAGGTTGTCCAGAGTAACGAGGTCTAAGACATAACAACCTCTGGCTCTGCCTGCTCCTCCTACTGTTGCTCCTCCTCCACCTACTGAACTTCTCTTGCCAAAAGGAGACTCTGACTGCAAGTTGAATCTGATGATGAGGACGGCGAGCCCATCGCAATTCTCTTGAAGAAGTAGAAGACTGCCATTGTTGTAGTTCCACCTTAACCACAAGCTCTACCTGTCTAACCCACTTCTTCTCTCAAACGTCTAGCAGAGTCTTAACCAACAGCAGCAATGACAAAGAAAAGTAAGTTATCTGTTTCTGATGTTGTTGTTATGACTGAACAAGAGTTTGTTTATTTTATCATTGTTGAGCCTAGTGAACAACCAACCGAACCACAAACACAACCACAAACACAAACAGAAGCCCAAACACTAACCACACTTGAACTAGAGATGCTATTGCCTAGTGATGACAGTTACACTTGCACCATTCCTACCCTTGGCCTCACCAAACAATATCTTTCCATTAAACCCCCCAAACAATCCTCTTCAATTCCCTCCATGCATCTGGCTATCTTTTTTGCATCCTTTGGATGTGTGGAAGACTTGGAGAAAACAAAAAAATAATGACCCTTGTTGTTTGTGGAAGGCAACAAGCAAAACATGATGGACGACAACGCAATACTACGTCCAGAGCCTCTTCCAGAACCTGAATACAACTTTGACTACTCGCCCATATCCTTTGAGCGATATATGGAAGATTATGTCCATCAACCATCAGACGCTTACTCAGCTCTGCCTCCAAGATCCATCGAACAATTATCGCTCAAGCAGTTCATCAGAAGGAGGTACCCACGTCTTGTTTGAGCTTGGTGCTTCAATGCACACCCTCATAGAGTACTTCAACACAAAGTACCTCCAGTTGAGGAGATTGAGCAAGCTTTGCAACAAAGGCGCGACCAATAGCTGGAGCAAAGGATTCATATCAGGCCTGCCGATTTGAAGTTTTGGCCTTTAGACCTTGAAGAAGTTGAGTTCTTCCCCTCACCTTTTGACCACGTGTTTTGCAACTTTGTGAAAAGCTTTGCAAATTTGAAGTCACAACTGTTCATCCCCCCTTCTCAACATATCAAACCATCCACCATAGTTCGCATCCAATCGGATTGCGTCTACCCAGAGCTCCCCATCATGGACTTAAATAGTAAGAAAAAGAAGTTGCTGACCAAGCCACCTTCCTTGCCTCTACTGTCCAGAGCTGAGTTTCAACAGCATCTAAGCATTACTCCAGAATGGTACTTGTCTAGGCGTCTCACGCAAGACATGGATGAGGAAGACGTTGAGCGTTTCTAGCTCCAATATATGTTCTCATGCGAGCAAGAAGCGTCCGAAAGTGGTCTCTCTGCGAATGAAAGGGCTGACACTTCAACTTTGAAGACTTGCAAGTACATGCAGCATCTAACTCGTGTCTTTTATTTCTCTAACACATCAACCACCTTCATTCGTTTAGTAGATGAATGCCCCTTCTTTGGATCAAAAACTGCCATTCTTTATGCCATCGTTGACGCCATCATAAGCCCTAAAACCTTCAAACTACCTTACCCTTGGAACACCCCTTGTCCATATCAACTCACCTTTCCAACACTTAATTTTTGGAAGCACCACCACCGCCCTCAGACATCCAACCACCAACTCCACCTCAACCACCCTCCCCAACACCTCCACCACCTTTAACTCTCAGTTCCCAAGCCTCCGCAAACCTTCCTACTACCACTATTGCCCCTTCTAACCGTCCACTCATAGACCCCGCAGTTCAACAATATGTCGCCACCCAACTCTAACCCATCATGACCTTTCTCCAACAAATTCTCCAAAACCAGCCAGAACTACTTCGAACCCCACAACCATCCCCATCTCCACCTCCACCTCCCTCGGCACCCAAGTGACAATGATGTTTTCTTTTTCTTTTTTTGTTTGTTTGTTTTTTGATAATGATAAAAAGGGGAGAAATAAAGTATAAGTTTGCTCTGTTCTTAAGTATTTTTTTTCTGTTGCTCTAATGCCTTCTATTTTGTTGCTTCCAAGTATTTTCTTGCTCTAATGCCTTCTATTTTGTTGCTTCCAAGTATTTTCTTGCTCTAATGCCTTCTGTTACTTGACATTCATGCATATAATTATCTATGTTCTGTCTGTCTGGATGATTATTTGAACTAGTACCTTACATGATTTGAGAATAACTTAATTGGTATATCAGACTCAGGGGGAGCATTATAGTAAGTCTATCGAATCCTGTCTATGCGATGCATTTTTATATTTATATATACTCGCAGAACTTAAAAACTAATAAGGTTTGTCATCATCAAAAAGAGGGAGATTGCTGGAACCAAAGACGTATGAAGCGTCTGGTCCCTCAAAATTTTGAAGAAAACAAACTTATTAAGTTTTAAGTCTCTGTTGTAAAAATGTTTTTACAGCATCCAAAATCGTGGTGTCCAAAATGCCAATTTTAACAAGCGTCCAATTGACTCATTATGACAACCTTCTAGAAGTAAGTCTCTCTCTTAACGGCTAAGTGTTTAAAGCTGGGACTCATATACAAAGTTCGTTCAAGAGTAAGTCTATCTCTAAATGGCTAAATATTTAAAGCTTGCCTATGCGTTTCTCACATGTATATCTCGAGACTAATGCTTTATCTATTTTAAGAGATCTAACGTTCAAATGTCTAAGCATTAAATAAAAGACAGATACATTTTAGTGCATAAACGTAGTGTTGTAGAAGAAGGAAAGTCAACTTATCAAGCTACCAAGCCGAATATAGAATGATTAGAAAAGCAGACCTTCAACGCAGTCCTGCACTTTCCGTTTTAGTGCAAGAACTAAAGTTACTTTTTTGACTCCTCTAAAAGCTCGATACACGTGCATATTTCTTGAAGACTAAAGCTGAATCCTCTTAATGGCTCTTTTCTACGAAGATTATATATACCAGCTCAAGAATGAAGAAAGAAAATGCAACGAGAAAGAGTGTGACATAGAGAACGACTACATTTACTAGACAACCTAGAAACCTTTATCTGTAAAAAGCATTTGTATTGCACGTAAACTTTCATATCCTCACTTTGTGAGTAGACCTCTTTTTAACAACTATTTATGTTGTGAAAGCCTAGAGAGGCTTAGTGAAAAAGAATACTTGGATGGTTAAGCAATCTGGGTTGATTGCGTTGTAAAGCCTGAAGAGGCAGTGGAGAATACTTGTTGTATAATCTAAGGTTGGTTAGTGGACACTTTCTGGACGAAGGGACCAGACATAGCTCAAGGTTGAGTGAACCAGTATAAAAACTTTGTGTCTTTGTCTTCTTTTATCCTTCTTTAACTGCTTTTTGAAATCGTCTTCAAAAAGGGGTTAAAAAGTTTTTTGTAAACGCAGAATTCAACCCCTCTTTCTTGTGCGATTCTTGTCATTTCAATGGCTACCTTGAACTTGGTAACTTATACTTAGTTCTCAAGGTTTCTATGTAATATGTTAATTTGTTCTCTATATCTATTTCTACACTATAGTGAAAAATGTAGGTAATTATACTTTGTTCATATTTAACAAAGTATGTCAGCAATCAATCCTTTTATAGAGTAGCAATGATGAAAAATGCTTTCCACTAGTGATTCATGTTGCACCAGGAATGAATACTTTCTACTATTTAAAATTTAGCTATTGTTTTTTTATTGTAAGAATGAAATTCAGCTTGTTATCAAAATACGTAGTAGCTTGGTATCAAATTCAACTTGCTATCAAAATAAATTAATCTTTATATTTTCGCACAAGTTGAAGTTGTTCATGATAGGTTATCAAATTTTATATTAAAATTTTATCTTTACTAAATAAAAAGGAAATAAATTCTCATAACTTGAATCATTTTGAAGTGTACTTTTCATAGATATTTCTCTTGTAGCCTATTGCTATTGATAATTATTTGAACTTACTGTGTAAATTAAGTTTGTATGATATTTTCTAATGCAACTTCTGTTTGTATCAACATTTATAGGTTCCATATTCTATTTGCATACTTTTGTCTAAAAAGATTGTCTAGTTTTATAATGGTCTTCCCTATTGGTGAGCCTTTGTAACTGAATAGCTGCTACTGGCTAATCTTACTTTTTCTACATTAAAAATCCTTGGAACATGTGCCTCCTAAGGTATGCTTCTCTCTATTCATTTTATCCAGTACTTGGTTTCCATGTTTGGTGGTTGGAATGATCTTGTTTTATTATGCATATATAGATGATGGTTCTGATTGTTTTATTATGTAGTACTTGGTTTGCATGTCTACGGTTTTATATAAAGGTAGACCATTTCAACTATTGAACAAAATAGTCAATGACACTAAATTAATACCTAGTTATGAATGCACATTTTTTAAGCAGAAAAAGACCCAAAGTCAAGAATCAAGTCAAAACCCCACATCGATTTTTTTTTTTTTAAATAACCAAACCTGAAAGTGTTTAAAAGGAATGTAGTTGACAAGGCTACTACATATGATTCTGGGTTTAGGCTCTCCAAGGAATGGAAATGTGTGGCGTTGGAGAAAAGAGGAAGATGGGATCTCGTGTTCCATAGGGAGCAACACATTGCCATCGCCACACCACAGCATCATCATTGCCACACTGCCATGACTTCACTATTACACTACTGTGTTGCCTCCGTAGCACCATTGCACCCCCACTCCACTATCACACCCCCATGTCATAACATGCCACCACTCCATCGCTACACCACCGCATTGCCACCATAGCAGGTAACCCCTTGAGTTCTCATTTACTGTTTTTGATTTCTGTAATTTAGGTTATTGTGAGTTTGAGGTGCTTTGTGTTCTTAGTAGAATTTTGCTCTGTCTTGTTGTTTGTGATTGCTTTGATTATTGATGCTGGAATTCTATGTTCTTACTCTGTTAATTTTGTTTTTGTCAATTTGTTGCTGCTTGAATATCGATTTGATGCTGGAATTTTGTAGTTGCTAATTTGTTCTTGTTTGAATATTGATGTTGGAATTTTGTGTTCTTGCTTGAATATTGCTCTGAATTTTTTTTAAAATTTATTTAAATCGTGCCAATTCGGAAGAGAAAAATGTGGAGTGAATAACCAAAGTCCTCTTTTGATGATTGGGATACTATTTTATGTATGAGTAGGGATACGAGTACAATAGGTTCTAGACAATCAAGGCATATGTATGAAAAAAAAATAAGAAAAAAAATAGAAAGCTATAGGTTTCTAATTAAGAAAAAGCTCATATTCCAACGCTCTAATTTCTTAGAGTCTATTAATCAATTTAAGCCTCCTTTTGGGGAGGTTTCAAATTAAGCAAAAGCTCATATTCAAACACTCTAAAGCTTATTGATCTTGGAAAGCATAAGTGTAAGCTAAGAGAAAACTAGCAAGGTTTCTCTTTACTAAAACTCAAAAATGCTTAAATATATTTTCATCCATACAATTTAGTGCTTTTTTGTTTTTAGTCCTTGCAAAAAAAAAATTTGACTTTAGTCCTACAAATATTAACCCCTTTGTTTTTTATCCGTATTTTCAATCTTCGTTACAAAAAGATGATGTGGTTAACTAACTTGATGATGTCATCGTGTCATGTCATCACCTTGATGATGTCATGATGATGTAATCATGCCCTGTCAGCGAGGATGCCACATCATCAATAATTTACAGGGACTAGAAACAAAACAAAAATAAATTGTAGGGACCAAAAAATATTTAAGCCTTAAAATAAATATTAAATAAAATAAAGGCTTAAATATTAATTATCTACCATTTCCGTCTCTGCTTCCCATTTGCCTTCAAACTTGTTTTCTTCTCCCCCTCTCCTTCTCCAAGCTCCACCCATTCCTTCCAAACTTGTTGGTTAAGAAATACGTACTCCACTTTTTTCTTCCTTCAACGACACATATTCCATTTGAAAAAAGAATAAATCCTCAACGAAATTCCACAGCGACTTCTCCTTGCTGCCACAACCATGGTTTGCTTCTCCTCCACCAATACCAACACAGGCAACGAGTTGTATACCTTCGTCATCATTGCTTCCCAAGTTTGATGGGTAGTGACTTATAGTATTGTTAAGCGGAAGGGCTAGTTCCAAGAAAGAGGTGAATTTGATCAATAAAAATTTTCAAGAACCCCATACTATTTTCAAATTTGTAAAACTTGGTTTTAAAAACTTTATGAATCAAATTGATTTGGTAATATTTGATGAAGTAAGATTGATTTAATTGATTTTAATATATAACCACGAACAAGAATATCATGGTAGTATAATACACATCAAGATTCAATTCAAAAACAGAAAGTATTGAAATGAGATAAAGAAAAGAGTGAACACAAGAATTTTATACTAGTTCAATCACCACCACTATGATCTACATCCAGTTTCTCAATCAACCTGATTAAGATTCCACTATAACAATTGTTTTTACAAACACTCAATCACACGCACACACAATACAAAGAAAAGTACCCAAGTTTCTTGAAACCCACAAGAGCCTTGTCTAATTCTTGTAGAACCCACTACAAGAATTCCTTTGAAAAAACCTTCTCAAAGAAGCGTTCACACAAAAACTACACAAAAAGGAAAGAAATCACCTGTATATGATGCATAAGAAAAAGATTAAGCTCACTAATCAATCCTACATATGATGACTCCAAAACTCTTTGAGAGATCCATGAGAATTCAACCAATTTTGTGAAAAGATCTTCAAAAGATGGTTAGAAAGTGTTTTGGTAGCTCATAGAGCCCTCAAAGAAGTGTAAACTTGAAATAGGAATGAGGAGTCACGTTTTGGAAGGGTTAGAAGTTAGTTATTTATAGTTAAAATCAATTAATTATTATTTATGGATAATTGATTATTTTGTTCTTGGAGACACCTGGGTATGAAATATAAACAAAATAATAGATTATTTGCCTAGATAATCGATTATTTGCGAGCCTCGAATTTTCACCATTCTTCAATAATTGATTATTGATATGTGATAATTGATTCTTTTGATCTTGAGAACTACTAGGTTTTAGTTCAATTAAATTAATAGATTATTGCTTGAGTTAATTGATTATTGGCAAGAGCATGTTTCAGACTTACTTACAATAATCGATTATTCACTAATATTAATCAATTATTTCTGTAAGATCCTATTTTCTACAACAAGAGGCAGAGCATAATAATTGATTATGGCCTCTTGATAATCGATTATTACTACTAGAAAAACTTTTTCTTGAATTTTTAAGTGACTTCTAAAACCCTTACATATTTTCTAAGTTCTTTTTAAGTGATCATGTTTTAGTCTTTTACAAAAATGTGATTTTAACTCATGGATCACTCACTTAACCTTATTATCCTTATATAGGACTTACCAACCCATGAGACACACAAATATACACATCAAGCACACAAAGCTAAGGCAATTACAAGTTGCACTCAAGTGAGGCACATCAAAACATCTGAATCATTTGGCCTACTAAGAGCTCCACATCTTCAAGTTGCCTCAACAGGTATATGTGGCGTGTTTAAGGGCGCAAAAAAATATGCACACGCGGATATCCACGGAAAAAATCCTTCACGGGTAGAAAATGGATAGTTTTAATTGATACCCGTTAATAGTTTAAATGAGTATATTTGCTACCCGTTTATTAACTGGGTAGGCAAGGGTATCATGGTACCCGTGCCCGTAGATACCCGTTACCCGCCATTGTATATTTTCTTAAATATTCTTATATATTAATATAGATAAAATTATAGAAAATTTGTCCTAAATTTTTAAAACGATTGTTCATAATAGGAGAAATCTTATACAATTATATTATGGGAGAAAAAGAACATAAATTTTTGGGCCGTAAACTATTTTTTTTAGAAAGATTGTTAGAATAATTAAAATCTATGGTCAAAGTGATTATTTTAAACAACTTTTTAATTTATATATTTAAAGAGATATTTGCAGCACCTTATGGTTGCCCACAAAACATAAAATAAATTTGTTGATTTTTTGCATTTTTTTAAAAAGTATCCATGGATATTCATAGATACCCACAGATATTAAAAAAGTTCATTGGTATCCTCCTAACGAGTACCCATGTTGATGACAAGGCGGACATGGAGCGAGTTTTTATTTGGCGAGGTGGGTAGCAGATGCCATCCCTAAGCGGTACCATGGGTTAGGTATATGGTAGGAAATGTAGAAGCTTGATGTCATAGCTTTCATGGAGTTGGTGGCTGCGACAACAATGATAGTGGTGTCGTGGCGGCAGTGGCAATGGCAGTGATGGCAACAGTGGAGGTGAAGGTGGTGGTGGCAATGATGACAACAATGGTGGTGGCAGTAGTGATAATAATGGTAGTGGAGACAATGAGAATGGTAGTGGTGGTGATGACAATATTAGTGACAATGGTGACGACGATAGTGGTGATGAAGGCAACGACAACAGCGGTCGTGGTAGCAACGATAGTGGTAAGGGTGGTGGCGACAGTAATAATAATGATGAATCATTTTTCATGGTAAGAATTTACATAAGGTTGAGGGCGCTAAGTTTGTCAAAGTATTAAGTGTGTGAAAACAGAAAGGAAGAATGTTTTAATATTTAAGCATTACTGAACCTTCTGAACCCCTATCCGACCAAACACAAGCCCAAACATAAACCTACACATCTCTTTTGGCTGATTACCCACCTTGGTACAAACCCACCTACACCACCCCTGAACCAGACATGTTGCTATTTGATGACGATGGTTACATATGCATCATTCCCACTTTTGGCCTTACCAAACCATACCTCTCCATTAAGCCTTCCAAGCAGCCTCACTCTTCTCAGCCCAGTATAAATTTGGATGTTTCTTCTGCCTTTGCTGGACGTGCTGAGAATTGGGAGAAAGTTAAGAAGAAGTGGAGCCTTCTTTTGCAAAGGGAAATAAGCAAAACCTGGTGGAAGACAACGCTATTATCTTGTGTCTAGAGCCCCTTGCAGAACTAGTATATGGGTTTGACTACTCACCCATGTGCTCTAAACCATACATGGAAGACTATACCTACCAACCTTCACAAGAATTCTTGGCTCTGCCTCCTAGAACAATTGAAAGCCTATCGTTGAAACGATTCATCAGAAGGAGGTACCCCAAACTTATCAAAGCATGGCCTTTCAATGCACATCCTCCTAGAGTACTTTAGCATCTACTATCTCCAGTTGAGGAGCTTTAGCATGCTTTGCAACAAAGGTAAGATGGGATGCTAGAAAGAATAATCTAGATCAGGTCGGTTGATTTGAAGTTTAGGCCTCTAGATCTTGTTGAAGCTGGCTTCTTTCCAACCCTCTACAAGCAGATGTTCTGTGCCTCTCTCAAGAGCTCTGCTGATTTAAAGTATCAGTTATTCATTCACCCCATGCAGCATATTTCAAAATCATCTGCCCAAGGCTTGCCACCTTGGACATCAACCGAAAGAAGGTGAAGCTATTGACCAAACCTCCCTCTTTGCATTTGCCTTTCAGAGTTTAGCTTCAACAGCACAACAATATCACTTTGGAATGGTACTTGTCCAGAAGGTTGACGCAAGACATGGACGAAGAGAATGCTGAATGCTTTTGGCATTAGCACATAAGTAGTTGCGCCTAGAAAGCGTCTAGCAGTGGACTTTCAGACGATGACAAGGCGAACACTTCAACGTTGCAGAATTATCAGTACACACGGCGTCCAGCTTGTGTCTTTCATTTCTTGGACACCTTACAGCCTTTGTCCGTCTAGTTGACGAGTGTCCACTAATTGGTACTGAGACATCCATCATTTACTCTATCCTTGCCACCATCATAAGCCCCAAATCTTTCAAGCCACTTTACCCGTGGGAATCTGCTTTTCAAAACTACCAACATCTTCATCCACATCAATTTCACCTCCCTAATTTAAAACTTTTGGAAGCCCCACCTCCACCCTCCAAAGTTCAACTACTAACTCCACCTTAACCACCTTCACCAACACCTCCACCTCCTCCAACCCTCGGTTCCCAAGCATCTACAAGCCTTCCTACTGCCCTTCTTGCCCTTCCTACCCTTCCACCTGTTGATCCAGCCGTCCAAACCTATGTCACCACCCAACTTCAACCCATCATGACACTTTTCCAACAAATCCTTCAAAACCAACAAGAAATTCTCTGAACCCTTCACCCATCTCCACCTCCACCTCCGCCTCCCTCGGTGCCAAAGTGACTGTGATGATTTTTTTCTCTCTCTTTGCTTTTTTTAATAATGATGAAAGGGGAAGAAATAAAAGGAAATAAAGTTTGCTTTCTGTTTATTGTTCGCTAAAAGTTTTCATGTAGTCCTTATACTATAGTTTGCTTTTACTGTCTGGTTATGACTCATCACATGACATTCATGCATATACCTGATATATACTTGATATATAATCTATGTTTTGTATGGATGTTAAATTGGTTGATATACTGTATGTTTCAAATGTGTGCAAACTTGTTTGAAATATCAAACTTAGGGGGAGTATAAAAGTTTGTCTATCAAATCTTGTCATATGCTATGTGTTTTTTTTTAATATATATATATATATATATATATGCTCACAAAACTTAAAAACTAATCAGATTTGTCATCATCAAAAAGGGGGAGATTGTTGGAACCAAAGACATATGAAACGTCTAGTCCCTCAAATTTTGAAGATAACGAACTTATTAAGTTTTAAGTCTCTATTTTAAAAAAAGTTCTTTAAAGTGTCCAATGCGTGTTTTACATCAAGGTGTCCAACACGCCAGCTTTAACAAGCGTCCAATAAACTCTTGTGTGATGACCGACCAGGCGTAAGTCTCTTAACGACTAAGTTTTTACAGCTTGTTTGAACTTTGCTTTTTCACATAAAAATCTTAAGAGTAATGCTTTACCTCTTAGAGTGATCTAACGTTCAAATGTCTAAACATTAAATGAAAATTAGATACATGTTAGTGTATAAGTGTAGTGTTGTAGAAAAAAGAAGTCATCCTATCAAGCTGGCAAGACGAATAAAGAATGTTCAGAAAAGCAGCTCCTCAACACAATACTGCACTTCCCAATTTAGTGCTAGAACAAAAGTCACTTTTTTGACTTTGCTGCCAACTCGATACACGTGCACACTTTTCTCTCTTGAAGAATGAAGCTAAGTTTTTAACAACTACTTTCTAAAGACTATATATAACAGCTTAGAAGAGAAGAAAAGAAAAGAACGATTACGAACTTTGCGCTTACTGGACGACCATGAAACATCTTCAAACTCTTTGTAGAAAAACTCTTTTACTACACTTAAACTTTCATATTCTCACATTGTGAGTTGATTTGTTTGGAACAACTGTTTTACATTGTGAAAGCCTGGCAAGGCTTAGTGAAAAAAATACTTGGGTGGTTAAGTAATCTAGGTAGATTACTTTGTAAAGTCTGAAGAGGCAGAGAAAAATACTTGTCTGTAACATAAGATTGGTTAGTTGAACACCTTCAAGATGAAGGGATTGGACGTAGCTCAAGATTGAGTGAACCAGTATAAAATCCTCTACGTGCTTTTCTTCTCTTATCCTTACACTCATCTAATTCATTTGTTTTTGATTTAGTATTTAAATTTTGGTTAATTTTTGTTAAATACACAATACAACCCCCTTCTTATGTATTGCTTGTTCTTTCAGTGATTAGGGACAATAATGGTGGAGGTGGTAAACCGAGGTAGTGGTCGTCAATGGTAGTAGTAATGATAGTTGTAGTAATAATAATAATAATGGTGAAAGTAGGAACAACAAAAATAAGAAGGGTGGCATAATGTGGAAGAGATTACAAATTGTAATTCAAATAATAAAAGTTAGGAGTTGCAAAATGTTAATTTTAATTATATTAAAATTCTGTGGAATTGGACTTTAAAATTGTGATTTCAATTTTTTACGAAATTTCAAATATCGTGATTACAATTTTGAGACCTAATTCCAATTTCAAGATTTAATTCTACACTCCATTATGTGTGTCGAAGAAATACTTAAGGTAAAGTTCACCTTTTTTTCTTGTAATTATATTCTTTCCAAAATATTTTATTATGTGATCAAAATAATAAAATAATTTATTCAATTATAATATATTTAATTATGGTAATTAATCATAATTTGAAACATTATTTTTTGTGTATAATGACAACAATGAGGTTCAAAAATAAGACTTCATGCAAAACATCCAAATTCCCCAGCATTAGGTCAACCTTTGTGGATATGATTTACACATTCTAATAGATAGTATTATTGTATATTCATATTCATATTAATTGCTAACGTTAATATATATTTTGATTCAAATTTATAGTAGATTTAAATTAAGAAATCTTATAAGATTTATTTTGATTTGATAACACAAATATATAGTTGGTAATTTAAATAATATATATATATATATATATATATATATATATATATATATATATATTGTTATTTATTTCACCTTTTTCTTTTTAAAGTAATTGATTGCTAGCATTTTTTTTATTCCTTTTATTTAGTTTTATTGGAGGGATAAATTCAAGAAACACAAATTCATTGATCTTATTATTATTATTATTATTATTTTTGGCTACAAACTACATGTATTTTTATTGGGAGGCAATCTTACTCAAGATAGATAGGACTATTATAGGTGACAAAACTCTTCCTATGAGTATTTAATGTAATTGCATACTCAAGGCTCAAATTTGAGATTAATAATTAAGTTGGAACAACCTTACGCCAGTTGATCCATATGGTCAATAGTTTTTATTCTTTCTTTAAAGTAAGGTTCTATTTTTCAATTCTATTTGAATTTTTTTACACATTTTGTCTAATATTTGGTATTGAAAGTTTGTTTGTTAATATTATCTTACAATTTCTTCACTTTCAATTATTGAAATAACACAAAAGATTTAAAGGGGAGGTTTTAGGAAGATATAAGGAGTTTTACTATATTATTTAAACAAGGATTTGTCTTTCTTTTGGTTTTCTTTTATATTTTTATTTATATATCTTTTTTAATTTACCAAAGGTATTTATTTCTTTGCTTTTCTTCAAACATTTTATCTTTTCATCATTTTTTATTTGATTTGTCTTTTTCTTTTAAGGCAAGCTTATATATCTTTTTATTAATTTTTAATATATTTTTTTCTCTAATATATGGCATTTGAAGTTTATTTGCTAACTTTTTTTTTACCATTTATACATTTTGACGCAATGCAAAAGGCTTTAAAAAGGAATTTAAAAATAGAACAAGAATTATATGAGAAAAGCAACCTTATTCAGTTTTTGGATCCTAAACCAAGCATTGCTATTATATTCACTTATTCTTCTCTACAATAATTTCTTTTTTCTATTATAGATTTAATTGAACTTTTGATTTCTTAAGTAATGCAATTATGCAATTTTGGCCTCTCTATTAGTCTTCTGTTAAACATTTAATAAATTTTGTAGATATAGGACTGGATTTAGCAGCTGACATGTTGCTTAATACATATGATGACGTGACTTAATTACACTTTTGATTCCTCAAGTATCACAATTGTGTGATTTTGGTCCCCCAAAGTTTTAATTTTAATATTATTAGTGTATATTTATTAATTTATTATTAGTAGTATATATTATTAATTTTTTATTATTATATATTTATTAATTTTAATTTTAATATCATTAATATCCAATAAATATAAATATATACTAATTTATATTTATTAATTTTATTTATAAATATTAATTTATTAATATTAATTTTTATATTATTAGTATATATTTATTAATTTATATATATCAATATTAATTTTTTAATATTATTAGTATATATAATATTAATATTGTTCATCTCACTTGATATTTATCAATAACAACCCTTGGAACAAGATTAAAAATAATAGACAACTGAGATTAAAATCCAATTATAAACACCTTTCTTAAGAGACCATCAATGTTGCTGCCAACACATGATGGCAGCGGCGACTGTAATACCCCTATTTTTGTATATTAAATTATTTTGTATGTTTAAAAATTATTTTTAGGTCATCAATGTATTTAGAATAATTAATAATAATTTTAGAAAATTTTCTAGAATTTATTGAGATAATTTTTATAAAATGACAAAATACCCCTAAACAACTGCGAAAACCAATCAAAGAATTTTTGACCTCAAAATATTTTGAAAATTTTATATTAAGTATCTCTCATTATAAAAACTCTATTTTGAAAGAAAAGTAGTGAAAAATATAACAATCCTATTTCAATTCTTTAACTATTTTTTTTTATATTTGACAATGTAATTCTGAAAAATCAGGAAGGAATTTCAAAATTCTGACTCCCACCATTTCGCTTAAAATTTCAAGAGCTATTTAGTCGTAATTTTTAATAATTTTTCCGAGCCAGAGTTTGGAGAAATTAGAAAATGACGATTTTGTCCTTATGTGTCAATATTAAGGACTAAATAAAGAAAAGATTAAATTGACATTAAAATATAAATTTGAGTTTGGAATTATGTCATACATATTAAAATATAATTTTGAGAATCTTCTGGGAATTTTCTCAAATTCCAGTGTAAAACGACCAAAATGCTCTTGGGTGTCTAATAAGTCAGTCAATATTGGTTTGACATTTAACAAGGGTGAAAATGGTAATTTTAGTTTATTTATGGTTAAAATATTTAATTTTGAAATTTATAAAAATTTTGGTATTTATTGAATTAAAATGGATTTTCTATGAATTTTCTAGCTTAAAAATACAAAATAAATACATATAATTTGAAATAAATTAATAAAAATTAAAATTTATTATTAGAAAATTATTTTTGAAGAAAAATAATGTATTTGTCCAGTTTTTCATTAAAATGCATTATTTTGATATTAAAAGCTATTTTTTCAAGTTTAGGCGTTTTTATCGATACCGGTTAATTCACCTATAGATAAAATTTGACACATGGAGGCTTGGGACAGCTGATGGAGCCCATCCCCAACCCTAAAATAGGTGATTCGCCACCTATTTGGGATATGTGTCCCTAAATTGGATTAAAAATAAATAAAAATTAGATTTATGACATAATGCTTACATAATGGATGATGTAAATTTTTGGACACCTAACCCCCCTCCTTCTTCTATAGATAGGCCTTAAGGTTTTTAGATTTTCAGTCATCCTTTCCTCTCTCAAGCTACCAAATTCTTAGAGAGCTTCTCTCTCTAGAAAAATTTTTCTTTTACTTTACTTTTATACTAAAATTTTACTAGTTTTCCAACAACTAGTAAGGTTCTCTTCCTAGGAGCTTTGCATCAACAATTCCATCCTCTTCATCAACCACCTTAGAGGTAATGGGGGGAGTGGGGTTGGTTCTAAATTACTGTCACTTTACATGTTGGTAGGAAGGGTTTTTCCCTAAACCCGTTTAGGCTTAAGTTTTAGTATTGTTATTATTGTTTAATGTTAAGCTTTAATTTTTGCTAAGTTGTTACTTTGCCCAAATTTAGATTATTAAATCATGATTACTAAATTGTTACTCTGCTCAAATTTAAATTATTAAATTATATTTGCTAAACTGTTACTCTGCTCAATTTTTAGAAAACTAAAATGTATTTATTTAGTTATTATTTTGCCCAAATCTTAGTAATTAAATTATAATTACTATGTCGTTATTCTGCTAAAAATTTTATATAATTACTAAATTGTTATTTTGTTAAAATTTTGGTATTGTGTAATTTCTGCAAAATAAGGCAGAAATGTTGATTGTACTGATGCTCAAATTAATTGAGACCAGGGAAGCCTCTGCTTGAAAAGTTAGGAATTGATAGTTTAGTGAGTAATGTAAAGCAAGTGACATGCGATGGAATGGCACTCTGCTAGGAAAGCTATAGTTTGGTACGCTGAGGAATGAATGGCAGATACCCACTTGAGGAGGTCTTGGGGGTAGGTATCGAGTGGTGAAGGTTCCAATGGCCAGGGTAGCGCCCTTGAGCTGGGATACTCGCCTAACCAAGCTTGATAACCCCGACAACTGCTTAGCATTCTAGGATTGGTTTAAGAGTATACATCTATAAATGGATATCTTGACTGTTATTTTCCTTAATAATGATGAGGACTGTACCATGTGATGATATTGATGAGGTTTATGTACTCCTAGTCACTTCCTAGGTTCTATTAAGAACTATTACCCACTAATGGGAAGTATGGATCCATACCTAGTCAAGGGTAGTCGGATACAACTTAGAATGAACCTTAGGATCCCTTGTGTTGTCAGCTGTGTTTTATCTTTGTTTTATGATAAATTTCCTACCGTACATGTAAAAGTGATTTTAGAACAAAACACCTCACTCCATTATTTTCTTTTGTGTATGATTGATCGTGATTATTGAAGATGACATTAACATTTCGTAATGTTGAGTACGAGATAGAGAACATCTAAACGGGGGAGGACCTGAAGACCTATAGTATTTTCTTATTGTATAAGGGATATGGTAGATAAATACTACTCTGTATAGGATCTTTTTTATGTATATATTGGGCTAGGTAGTATATGTCTTTCGATATACTTTTGTTTTCTGATTGTTATGTATTACTCAAACCATGATGTACCGTTTGATATATATACATATATACATAAGCAGTTTTTATCATTTCACTTCTATTTTCGAATTCTGTCAAATTTAGAAATTTTCTATTATAAAAAAAATTACCAACATTTTCATCAACTTAAATTAATAATTAAATTAATATGAATTATATGTAAAATTAAAGGAGTGTTACAGCGACAGTTGTTAAGGTGGTGGTGAAGACATTGGTGGTCTCACAAGAAGTGTTTATAATTGAATTTTATTAATCTTATTGGTATATTATTTTTAATCTTGATCCAAGGGTTGTTAATGTTTGTTCTCATTTCTTACAATAATATATATATATATATATATATAGTAGTGATAGAGCCTTTTTTAAATGAGAGTGAGAGAAATGAATTTTGATTATTAAATTTTGTTATGAATGGTCATTATTAAAACATATAAAATCATGTGAGTTTTTTAAAAAATCATATGACTTTTTAAGTGGCCACATGATACTAAATCTTAACCATATAGATATGGTTATACGGCCTAGAATTAGTCCTCTCACTCTCACATAAAAATGGTCCTCTCACTAGATATGTCCCCACATATATACAAAAAAGTTTTTGTCATGTAACAACACTTTATAGATTATTTTTTGACCAAAATAATTTGTTAATTCATAGAAATGTATAATTTAATTAATGTAAATAATTATAATCATTGTACATAGATATTCAATTTATTAATCATTTTGATGATTCAAGCATTGCCATGACTCCAATCATCCATATCACTATTCATCTAGAACATGTTAATTTATACTCATATATATTTAACCCACCATATAAATATGAGATCAATAAACTCAAATATATTAATTTTAAAAAATAAAGATAGTCAAAGTATATAACGAACTCACATGAAAAGGATGAAACTAAGAAATCGAGAGCCAAAATCATTAGTTGACTTCACTATCACTTTGTCGTCATCATATAGATATTTGTTAAGTGAAAACTCATCTAAGATCAATGCTAGCTAAGGCAACTTAATTTTCTAATGTTGATTCTCAAAGTCCTCTGTCATTATCTTTACAATGCAAATTTTAAGATTTCTCTTCTTTAACTTTGAATTAACATTGAATGGTCAACCAACAATTAAAAATAAAATAAATTCTAACCATAAAAATGGTATTTCCAAGATAGTGGTTAATTGAATTTTATTTGCACATGTGTTTAAAATGTCTTTTTTGAGATACAAGTACCAACACAAATTAATACGTACCAAAGAAATTAACTTTTTTTGTCTAAATTTTTTAATGATGTGTCATTTCATTGTTAGTTGTGCCCAATAATGATACATTGAGTATGTATCTACAAGTTTCTCTTTTCATGTATATGATTAGGAATTTAATCCTAACAAAGATGCTTAAATAAAGGACTTAATAATTTCCTATACATAAGGTTGATAATGTTATGTGAGAGTAGAACTAAAAATGAATTAAACCAATGTGAAATGACAAGAGAAAAATTTATGGGTCTTTTAATTATTAGCCAAAATAAAGTAAGATCACCAATATTATTATATAAGCATTATCTTTTCTTTGTATTCATCATTAATAAATTCAAATACCCATAAATCTCTTTTCTTTTTTTCATAATTAATGTTAGTCATTTTTTCTTTTTGATGGAATTTAAAGGAAAACTAATAATTATAAAATGTATTATAAAATATTTTTATTATTATTTTTTTATTAAAACTATGAATATATTCAAGCTATACATACATACATACATACATACATACATACATATATATATATATATATATATATATATATATATATATATGCAAATATATTTATAAAGATAATATTTTTTAAAATATACATTTATATAAATTAAAATGATATAAGATATACATGAATATAAAATTATTTGAATATATATCAATATTCATAACTTTGTTAATATATTTTTAAACTATTTATATACATGTCTACTAATATATACTTATGTAAAATTTAAAAATGATTGAGAAACACATTAAAAAATTATATTAATATAAAAAAAATTATAGATTACACTCTCAATACTTGGTCAGGGAACGAGTTATTACACTAGTATTATCTACAATTTTAAGTTCTTTTCTTTTATAATTTATACTTTTCTAAATTATATTTGAATTAATTATGAATATTCTCTTTATAGCTTTAAGCATTTATTTCTTTAATATTTTTCTCATTTTATTTTTTTCTATATTTTATTTAAATTTTAAACTACTATCCCAGTACAGGAGATATTGGTTATATTCAGTTTATATTCATTCTCCATTTTTAAGGTTCTAACTGGACTCATGCGTATATGACATTGCTAATAATTATAAAGTGATAAGTATTAGTTGAAAATATGAAAGTAATTGAAGTTTTTCCTTTAATTAGAGGTGTGAATCGTTGATTTGGTCAAAGGATGCTTCCCTTCGCTCTTGGAATTTGGTGAGATGGAAAATTATTATCAAACCTACGAACATGGGAGGACTAGTGGTCAGAGATTCCAGACTAGTTAATATTTCTCTCTTAGGGCAATTGATCTAGCATATCTTGCATTCACCGCAAATTAAAGCCGTGGGTACAAATCTTTCGTCTAAAGTACCTCAATGGTAGTTCAGTTGTTAACACTTCTTGTAGGGTTGGTTCTTCTTATGTTTGGAGAAGTGTCACGAAGGCTGCTAAGGAGCTTCGTTTCGGGTTTGGTCCTCGACTAGGTGCTGGTCAGTCCTCTTTTTGGTATGATGATTGGTTAGGTACAGGAACTTTATGCACTGCAGTTCCTTATGTGCATATTGCGGATTCCTAGCTTACTGTCTCTGATCTATGGCTACGTGCGGAATAGTGTTTTGACAAGCTTCGAACTGTATTACCACCACATGTAATCCTGGATATCTCTCGAGTATATCTCTCGAGTCTGGACCCCTGCCCTCCCTTCAGGTGTTGACTTGATTCCATAACATAGTGTTAGTATTAAAAATAGAGAAAAGGGGTAGTTGAAAAATGACGTGAGTTTTGGTAGAGGTCAGTAAATAGATTTTTGTAAGTGAGATAGTGCAGGCGGTGTGGCACTAACACTTGCCGGAAGATTTGTATTGCCTTTTTATGTCACAAAACATTAACGGCCTGTTTGGTTGGATGAAAAGAAAATATGAAAGAAAAAAAAAGTTTGAAATTTGAATTAAAAAAAATGTAAAAAAAAAGAAAAATTTAAATTTTTATTTTTAAAAATCAATTTTTTCTTCTTTTTTCCTTTTATTTTTTCTTTAACCAAACAAAAAAAATATTTTGTTATTCGTGTTTTTTTTCCTGTCCACCAAACATATCATAAGTCTGCATTGCATATATATATAGGCATCAAATCACCCCCTTTCCTATGTCAGTGATCTATTAAAAATTAATTCTAACATTCTTGAACTTTCTAGCAGTTTAGCTACCTAGAGAAATCACGTTCAGCATACACATGGTTATAGTATTTTCTAGGATATTCTTTTTACAACATTTTACCTTCTAGAAATTTGTAGCAACTTTAACACATAGACTGGGCATCCTTCAGGCTGCTTCTTCGCTGCCTCGGCTTACTGTTGGTTGATGAGATCTGAGTTATCTCCATCCAACCCTAAGATCAAGGTTCCTGAGAAGATTCATTTCTTTCTGTGGCAGGTTGCACAAGGTGCCTTGCCTAAAAACGAGCATTGTCTTCATTGTCATTTAGCTACTTCAGCTGCTTGCTCGCGTTGCTCTTCTACAAATTATGATGTTCTGCATGTCCTTCAGGACTGCCCTCACCCTCGTGAATTGTGGCTGAGGTTGGAGGTCTCGCATAGGATTCTGTTCACTGGAGCGAAAGTTTGTAGCTGGTTACATCATATTCTCTCCTATGATGAGGCTGTTCTAGTTATCTCTCTCTTTTGGTGGGCTTGGAAGTGGAGAAACCAAATTGTTTTCTCCGACAAACGATGGATATAGTTAATTATGCTGTTTGCATGTTCCAACTTTTAGTGGAGGAGTTTCGTTTCTATAGTTGTACCACGGCCCAGGACTCAAGTATAGGTTTTGGCAGGTTGCTCCAAGATTCAGTGGGAAGATGGCTTTTTGGGTTTTCTCGTAGTTGTGGTGCTGGCAATCCTCTCTTTGTGGAGCTTCAGGTTATGGAGGCTGGCCTAGATATCTGCTCGAGGCTCGGCTTCAGGCATGTTATTTGTGAATTCGACTGTGTGGAAGTCGTCGAACTACTCAACAGTTAGGACGAGGATCGTATACATCTGCGTGAACACCGGGATGTGTTATACTGGATCTGTGACTATGTGCAACGTGATTAGCACCTTACTTGTATCTTAATCTCTCGGGAAGCTAACATGATAGCGGACAAGCTTTATAGGTGGTGCTCTACCAATCAGGTGCTTTCACAGGATTGGGAGCAGGCCCCGCCTTTTGTTTTTTATAGTTTGTTTAGTTTTCATTTCTGTTCTTTCGCTTTCCTTACTGTATAAAAAAAAAAACCAATTAAGAAGATTATTAATAGATAAAGATAATATTTTCTTTAAAATATTTAAAGTTTTTAAAATATTTAAAGTTTTTCTTTTTTTTCTCAAAATTAAAGTTTTTCCTTTAAACCAATTAATTGATAAAGATAATATTTTCTTTTACATTTTATACATTTTCCTTTTACGTGGTTAATAGGATGAGCAAATTTATTGGGCATTTTCCTTCCCTAAATATATGTATGATTTGTTAAACAAGCATATCATCATAGATTTTGTCATCTAAATCTTTTTCTTTTTTTTTTGTATATGTGTATAACAAGGGTGCTAGAAGCCTCAACTAAAAACCACAACAAAAGAAAACTACAGAAACATCTACTAACAGCGCTAACTGTATCCAAGCAGGAGGATGATTGAAGACCTCCATGCCTTCATCCCTCTCAAGCCCTCATTTGGCCATAAGGTTCCCCACTTGATTTGCGTCCCGGAAAATATGGTTGCAGCTGACAACCTGATCCTGTGCCGCTAAGCCCACCACAACATTACACAGAGAATAACATGCATGGGTGACTCCTGTCACAACCTTCGATGAGCAGTTGGACCACCAAAGCAGAGTCTAATTCAATGAGGATATTGCCAATAATCCCACTCTCTCGAATGAGCTTGAGATACACTCCCCAGAGCTCAGTGAAAATCACCGAACAGGTACCCAACAGACATAGACACGCTTGGATAAAGCCTCCAAGGTGATCTCTGATCACCCCTCTGCACGCCATCGTGCGCCCCGCATCTTGAATTGAGTCATGATAATTTAGTTGAAACGCACCACTAGGAGGTGGGGTTCAACGAATACTGATGATATAGGCTACCATATTGCTTGGTCTGAAGCCTAGCTTTTGACCCTCAAAAGTCCTAATAATCTTTAATGCTCTAGCTTCAAAGGCAACCTGAGAAGAAGTGGGACGCTAATTATTGAAGATCCAGTTGTTCCTTATCTGCCAAATGTTGTCCACAGCGACAACAAAGACGGCCTCCCAATGGAGCAGGTCTTTAAGAGGGCTCAAAAGATTTCTTTCTAGCCAGTCCGAGCCTCCTAAGCTGAAAAAATTCGCGCTCAATTTTCCTCAAGCTATCTACATCCAGACACCTTTAGCTATATACGGTGCAGTCTCAGAATGCGTGCAACATGCATTCCTCCTCCAACAGGAAAATCCCACATAGTGGATCAATGGCCATATTTATTCTCACATGGTCTACGTTAGTCAGCTTGGGTCACACACCACAACAACAATTTGATTCGCTTTGGCCCACGCCAATGATCTGCCATATTCCCTAAAACAAGCATTTGGCAAGTTGACCTAGGCTAATTGAGGAGAAGGCCGATTTGAGAAAGAAAATACCATCTGAACTCAAACTCCACACCATGACATCATCCTCGGGCTCAAGCGATGGGGGCTTGCCCAAGGTGCATTGAATAATATAGGGAGGTACGTAGGAACCCAGTAAAGAGCTTGGTATCCCAGTGCCATTCTGATCAATATATTCATGAATTCATTTGTTTATCTACGTATTTAGGATCATTCTCAAAGCAACTTCAGTGAGAGAGGGAACTTTGGGGATCCAAGGGTCTAGCCAGAAATGGTTTTTGGTCCATCTCCAACTCTCCAAATCAAGTTGGGCCTCACCTTTTCCCATGCACTACAAACGCCACTCCAAAGGTTCGAGCGCGACCGAGACTTAACAATTCTAAGTATTAGCTCCTCGCCACATTTATATTTAGCTTTGAGGACTTTAACCTACATGTCATTGTGGTGGGAGCAAATGTTCCAGCATGCCTTCATCATGAAGGCCAAATTAATGTCTCGTAAACCAAGCCCTCCCCCTTTTTTGGATTACAAATTGTGGTCCAGGATACCGCATGAACGCTTTCGTGACGCTCATCATCACCCAATAAAAAATCCCGACTCTTCCTATCAATTTCATCACAAAGACCATTGGGGAGGTAGGAAGTCTGCATGACATGGGAGGGGAAGACGCAAGCACAAACTTTATCAAAGTGAGGCATCCCACAATGGATAAATTTCTAGCTTTCCAGCTCTTAATCGTTGATTCATTCTGTCCAAAACTGTTTCAAAAGAATGTCGGTAAATTCTGTCGTGATCCAAAGGGACACCAAGATACTTCCCAAGATTGTTAGTGTGCTAGAAACCACAGGCAGCACTAACTTATTCCTTGACAAACCTGGAGACATTCTTGGAGAAAAATATTTTGGCTTTCTCTTGATTAATTTTCTGCCTTGCGCTTTGACAAAACAGGTCCAAGCAAGTTTGAATAACCTCCACCCGGTCCATAGTAGCCTCAACAAAAAGAATCAAATCATCCTCAAAGGCTAGGTGCGAAATACGAGGACCATCCTTTAAAAGCTTGATAGGACTCCACAACTTGCGCTCCACCGCTAAATTAATCATGTGAACAGTCTTTCTATGCAAAGAATGAATTGATAAGGGGATAAAGGATCCCCTTGGCGAATCCCTCTTGAAAGAGTGAATTCATCCAGTACCTTTGAAACCTTTTCATTCTTCTGATGGCTTTATAGATTTCCTCGCCAGAGTAGGTTGATCAAGGATCTATCACTCTTGTTCATGAATCTCAGGAAAGAAACATGTTAGTCCAAAAGGAGAATAGTTACCAGGGTCATGGAACAGTACCTTGTAATAGTTTGTCAGCATCTCCTCAAGCTCCACCAAAGAGGTCACCCATTGCCCTTCATTGTTCGGAAGCATTTCAATCTTATTCTTTTAATGTCGGATGATAGTCGTACCATGAAAATAGAGAGTGTTCTTGTCACCAAGAAAAAGCCACTTGCATCTAGACTTCTAGAACCACAAAAGCTCTTCCTGAATCAAGATTTGCTCATATTCACTCCATAGCTCAGTTTGCAATTGTTCAAGATAGGGGTTAGGGGCAGTACATAAGGCCTTGACAATCCCATTCAAACGTCAAAGAACCTTCTTCTTGGCAGCCAAAAAATTACCAAAGGTGGTTTTATTCCACTCCTTGAGAACTTTCTGAAGATGACTAATCTGGTGCACCCAATCAAAGTGCACTCTTCATTCATACGTAACCACATCAGGAAAACTGTCATGAGTCATCCAAGCAAACTTGAATAGAAGGGATGGTGCTTCCTATTCAAACTGCGAGAATTAAATAATCTAAGGAGGATTGGACAATAGTCTAACTTCAGGGAGTGGAGATGGTGCAATTTTGCTTTAGGAAACTTTAATCTCTAACAAAAAGACGTCAGCACTTTATCCAATCTCTCCTGTACCCTACCACACTTCCAAGTGAAGGGATAACCCTGGAAGCCTATGCCAAGATGATAAGATTCATGGACATTCTCTAAAAGCATTGTCTCCTCAAAGAGAGGTTATAGGGGAGCCTCCAAACCTATTGTGGTCTTTGAGAATGGCATTAAAGTTGCCTATAATGCTATCCAAGGGAGGATTGCATGGTCTGCAATTCCACTAAGTTTTCTCCAAAGGGATATCCTTTGTTGAGAGTAAGGGTTGGCATAGACCACTGTTAAAAGCCAAGATCGTGCCTTAAAAGAGGCTCGCATGTGCACAAACTGCCAAGAATAAGACAAAACTTCTAGCTTCTATCTAGACAAGTCCTGCAAGCACCATATGCCCCTTGCATGGTCCTCGGCATCAACCACAAAGGAGTTGTCCACGTTAATTCTGCGGATGATTTTCTGAGCCCTATCACCGCTTACATGAGTCTCCAAAAGGCAGAGAATTCCAATATCATATTCCTTGATCATGTCAGTTATCAATCCTATAAAACATCTTCCACCTGCACCCCTGCAATTCCAAGAGAAAATATTCATTAAGACAAGTTTTTATTAAGGGGCAATGACTCCCTTAAAACATCATTCTGATTAACAAAAGTAGGCAAGGATTCCTTCCCATGCTTCTTTAGTTCTGAAACGCCACCTGTGCCAAGAGTCCTAGAGGGAACTTTGGACAAGGAGGCCCCCTACATGAAATGTGCCCTCAAGGCAACCGCGAAGGTCTCCACATTTGGTAGCACTACTTGAGTGCATAAGTGATGGTCCAATTTCACTATGTTCAAAGATTCCATGTGGGCCTATTGAATGGAGCCTATTAGATTTTGAGTAAAATAAACCAGGTCAGCACACAAGAAAGAAGGGTTCAATTGTGTGCTAGTGTCTTCAAACTTTTTCAAAATGAATTTTTGTAAGAACAGATATAAGTTCTAAAAGACGACTTTAAAAAGCAAGTTAGAAAACCGTGTGGATGTTGTGTAAAGAGAAGGGATAGGAAGCAAGAACACAAAAGATTTTTATACTAGTTCACTTTATAATTTAGAGCCATGTCTAGTCCCTTCAATCCTGAAAGTATTCCATTAACTGTTCCAAGTTACACCAAGTATTGTCACTACCTCTTTAGGCTTACAACAATTAATAATCTACACCGAGATTACTTAACACAACCAAGTATTCTTTTTCACAAAGCATTTCCAGGCTCTCACAAATCAAAACTGATCTTAATGTATACACCGAAATCTACTCATAGAGTGAGGATATGAAAGTTAAATACAAGAAAATAACTTTATTACAAAGTGTATTAAAGATCGTGCAATAGAATTTCTTCGTTCTTTCAAACCTCGTATTTTCTCATTGTTGATTTCTTCATAGAGGTCTCCTTTATATTGATTTCAGAAAATGACCGTTTAGGAAGGAAGAGGCAATTATGCTAAGGTGCAGTTCTAAGAGTGTGCTCGTACACACTTTCTTTAGCCAACAAAGTTTGTCCTTTAGTGTACTAGAGAGAGAAAAAATTGTTAGGTCGTACACTACTACATAATGGCTAAAAGATGCTTTTCATTACATGAAATTCCTCTTTGTAATCCTTTTGTGAAAATGTGTCATTCCCGTCTATAAGGATAATAAAAAACAAAATGAATATTCTCTAGTGACAACTAAGAAATATGCTATAAAGGACATGTAATGTACAAGGAATGTTTGTCTTAGGTTATTTCAAAAACTTAGTCAATTTTGAAATATGTTTTTATTTGTACTATGTTCCTTTTTAGTGCAAGCAACGGTGTGGACAATAAGCATATACGAGATGCTTTGAAAAACTGTCCTTTAGACTTTTTTTATAAGAACATGTTGGACGCTTTGACAAAACTTCTTGGACACTTGCCCAAAAACTTAGTTTTATGAAAATATGTTGACTATCCATATCAAAAACAAGTTTATTTTATGAAAACAAGTATTTGTTAAGTATAAAACTTGAATTACATATGGTTATAAAATTTTAATAGTCTTTGTTATCATCAAAACATTTTTAAGGGTTGGACGCTTCACACGTCTTTGGTTTCAACAATTTCCACCTTTTTGAAGATGACAAATATTATTAAAAATTTGCTTTGTTTTGTAAAACATATAAAGAACATGATAAAATATGATGACTCCCCCTAAGTTCATGCCTTATGAACTTAGATAAGCGTAATTACACATCAAGGGTTAGAAGACACTATCACTGATAGGTAAAAGATTATAGCATAAGATAAAACAGATAAACATATCATAAGATCAAAGCATACGTATCAGAGTGTAGGAAAAGAATATGTAAAAGATCATGGCATTAATGTATTAAGAACTGATAGTTTGATCACCACAAAATTTTTCCCGTGTTACTTCCCCTTTTGACATCAATCAAATAGGAAGTAAACATCATCATTGTCAAAAAAGAGGAAAAATTAAAATAAACAGGATTAAAAAGAAAATTTTTAAGGTTGTGGTGGTGGTGGTTGGGGGGCTTGAGGTTGCGAAGAAGCTTGCGATTGAAGTTAAGCATTGTTAAAGGCCTGTAACATAGCTTCCAAGCATGAAAAACTGGCGTCACCATAATCAACAGTAGCATAAGCTGGTGTAGATGAGGTGGTGGAGGATGATGAGGGTGGTTGGTAAATGGCTAGAGGTTATGGTTCATGTATAGGTGTTGATGGAGGGGTAGAAAAGGAGGTTGATGCAGCTTTAGTAACAATTGTGGAAGAGTGAGATTCACTTGGTAGAGGTTAAAGTAGTGCTTCAAGATAGTAAACATTCTCAGGCAGCTTGAATTCCTATGGAAGGGGATCCTTGTAATCTTCATATAGATGTTCCTAGGGGAATGGATAGTCTCGAGAGGTTAGGCCTTCATCAGATGTCAAGAGAATAAGTAAGGTATTGAGTAAGGTAGTTTTTGAACCTTGAACGCTTTCATCTCCAAGATAAGGAACTATGGACGGTGCCAACAGAGGTCATTAAATTGAATAACTCTTAGTGGATGTAGAGATAAGGAGCTTTTATTAGGAATATCGACATTAGCCTTTTTGCATAGGATATTCCACTTGTGGACACTTGGTACTTACATTCCTATAATAATGCTCCTAGAAAACAAGAACAAAGTCTTTATTTGCTATTCCTTAAAGTTGTTCTAAAATCCATGTCAAAGACAGATCTTAATTAGCATAAAATTCAAGCTACAAAGGTTGAGGCATTATGGCATTGTTGACTCTATGCTTAATAGTATTATGCTTGTTCATGTTCATCATATGAAATCTTGGACAAATTCTATCAGGGTAAATAAGCACCTTGGTGGACTCTCCAACCCATTGAGTGGGTGGAATATACCATTAAAACTTCAAGTTTGCATTTCCCTTTACAAAATTCGCCATAAGATGAGCATCCATATCAGGAAAGAATCCTGGTTCAATGGGTTCCAAAGGGCAAAATATGATATTGGCAGGGAAGATGTACATCTTATTTCTACTTTCTCCCATACTTATGGCCTTTTTTTCTACTTCAACGACCAATGTTGATTTCTCCTCATACCTAATGATCTTGTGTTGAAGAATTCCAAGCATGTGAGCATGGAATCTCCAAGCTGGAATGACTTTGTTGGGGTAAACCTTCTTAAGAGGAAAATTTTTCAGTAGTAAAGAAACATAGAGAGGTCCGTGTTCATGTGTATCTCTGAAGGTGGTATAGGTCTGCTTGTAGGAGGATTGTAGGTTTCCAAGTGTGGATTGGTTGGGTATGTAATGGGAAGGTAAGTGTATGAGGGTGGAGGTAGGCCTGGTTTGAGGATAATGGTGGGGATTTATGTTTCAAAAAAAGTATAAGTCATTCACTTGTGATTTTATCAAGATTTTCAGCTTTGTCTTTAAAGGAGGAATTGACATCTAAATTTAGACCAGTTACCTTTTTAAAGACAGATACTGGTATGTTAGAAGGCTAGTTTTTCTCTTCAACAAGTACTTTCTTTTCAGCTTTGGTGAAAGGTCTACTCTAGGATTCATGTAAAACAGACATGACAGAGAATCCTTCCATGCCTGGTAGAAGAGTGTTTGGTTCAAGATTCCCAACTAGTATGGGAACATTCTAGTTAGGTAGGCTAGTCTCTGGGTTAATGGTTTGGGTTTCAAAGTCATGAGTGATTTTGCTCTTCTTAGTTTGGGGTCTTTTCTTTTGTTTTTGGGTTATCTTCTTGGTTGGTTTGGGTTGTTATGTTTTAGGCTGAGGTTAGACAATGGGTTTTGGTTGAGTAAAGGTTTCTATTTGAGATGGTTGAGGGCTAGGGGGTGAATGTATAATGGGGGTAAGGGTTCATCTTGAGGAATGGACGGTGTAGGTGAGTCTATATATAAATCATTGGACACACTCTTAGCCTTGTGTCTATAAAAAATTGTCTTGTACCTTTTTACTAGACATCATAATAGTTGCAAAAGTTGCAATACCCAATTGTGAAGTTTCACTTTTCCTTTTCTTCTAAAGTCTCTCTTAGAGAAGTTCTTCATCTTTTTCCTCATCACTATTAGGCTGCAACATCAGCTTCCTTTTAGTTCTTGTCAAAGGAGTTGTGGATATTGTTCCTTTGGACAATTTAGCGACCTTGGATGTTGCTTTCAGAAAGGGTACTTCTTCCACTAAACCTTTTCCAGGATTTTCAAATTCTGATCCATTTTTCGCCTCAACCTCTTATTCTTCTTCAGTTACTTCTTCTTTTATGTTTTTGGGCTCGATCATGACATACTCCAAATGCTTCTGCTTCTTATTGTTGCACCCAAACTTAGCTTGAGCAAGGGTCTTGCAGTAGGGCAGTCTAAGAGTAGTGTTGACAGCCATATAAGCATCATAGACGCTTTAATCCTAGAAAATCTTGGTGAGGAGCACTGAGTAGGTAATGTGCTTTACGTCTCATTTTCCTCTTATGTTCCTCCTCGTATTTAGGTAAATGAGATGAGGCAAGCTAAACTTTTGTCCTTTTAGCATATAGAACAAGACAAATTGGTGTGCTCCAGATATACTGCTTTTAGAGCCAACTTTATGTAGGATGGACTTATTAATATTTGTTGAAAAATGCATCCTTCCTTGGGCACCTTCATTATCATCACTAGGCTTAAGGTATCATTCCTTATCAAGGCATCATTCACTGTCTCACTCCTACCAAAAGCTTCTTCCCATCCAGTTGCAATCTATGTTCCTTCTCTGATGCACCATGTTGCTTGGGCTATAGAGCCTATATTTACAGACACATCAACACCAAGCATCGTACCAACAATTTTTGTAGTCTCAAACTATGTTGTCTTCTAGAATTCCTAGACCAACTCTAGATGTATATTTTTGGTTTCGTCAAAATATTTCTCAATACCACAATTTTTCAAGTTCACTCTTACATCCACTCCCATGGTTGCCATAGCATCCAAATCAAACTTGTACTCAATGTAGACTATAGCTTTCTCAACGTCCATCAGTCTATCTTTAGTACTGACGGGAGCAAGCTTGTGATTGTGTTTAGGGTTTGCTTGTCTTATGAACACCATCGTTGAGCATTGGTTAGGGTTTCAAAGTAAGATAAGTTTTCTTTTTGAGTTTTGAAAAGAAGGTGAATAGGTTTTCTTTTCTAAGAAGATTTGGTAAAGAGGGAAAGTCAAAATATATATATAAAAAAAAAAACTTTTCAATAACCATACATAAAGTGAAACCACTTTTTGATATTTTGAAAACACAGCCAATAAATGCTTACTGACTCAACATGGGAAAGATAAAACAAATAATAATCATTATGACAATTATTATCTGCGTTGTTATGAAGTGATCAAACACGTGTACATAAGACAAAAAGAATGTAAACAAAATAAGCATAAATAGACCATATGCATTAGATGCTAAAGATTTGGACATTAATGCATTGGGCATTACTTATGTATGTTGGATGCTAACATATATAAATCAAGCAATCAACTCTTTATGAATTATATACCAAGATGATCTCGAATATGAATGAATTTATCTTTAAGAAGGGGTTTTGTAAATATATCAGCAAGTTGATTTCAATGTTAATGAACTGAATATCAATAGTCCTTTTTTGAACATAATCTCTCTAAAATGATGTTTGATTTCTATATGTTTAGATCTATAATGCAAGATAGAATTTTTTCAAAGATTGATTGATTGCAACAGTATTATCACAAAGTATAGGAATTTTACTCTCATAAAGATAATAGTTCTTAAGTTTATGCTTGATCCAAAGCAATTAAGAGAAACAACTTGTTGTTAAAATGTATTTTGTTTCTGTAGTAGATATTGCAATAGTGCTTTGTCTTTTGCTGGTCCATGAAATAAGATTGGCTCCAATGAAGTGATATCCTCCATTGGTGCTTTTTCTTTCAATTTGCTTTTTCTTTCAATTCTATCTCCAACATAATTAGTATCATAGTATCTAACTAATCTGTATTCTTTTGCTTTCTTTAAGCACAAACCTAGATTAGTAGTACCTTTCAAGTATCTAAAAATTCTTTTAACAACAGTAAGATGTGTTTCTCTTGTATAAAATTGAAATCTAGCACACAGACACACACTAAACATAATATTAGGTCTAGACACAGTGAGGTATAGGAAAGATCCAATCATACCTCTATAGACAGTTTGGTCTACCCTATTGTCTGTATCGTCCTATACAAGAACTGAAGTTGGATGCATAAGTGTGTTCATGATTTTAACTTCATCAAGCTTGAATTTCTTTAAAGGTTCCTTAGCATACTTTGTTTGATGTATGTAGATTCCATCTATTATTTGTTTGATTTGAAGTCCCAAGAAGAACTTCAATTTTCTTATCATGCTTATGTCGAATTCTTTCTACATAAGCTAAGAGAATTCCTCATAGAGAGATTAATTAGTAGCTCCAAATATAATATTGCCCACATAAATTTGAATAATAAAGTGAGTTATGCTTTTTGCGAAACAGAATAATGTCTACCTTTCCTTCAATAAAATCATTTTCCATTAAAAATGAGCTAAGTCTTTCATACCAAGCAGGTGGTGCTTGCTTAAGACCATGTAAATTAAGCCTTTTTAAGTTTAAAACGTGTCTTAGAAAGGCATCATTCTCAAAACTAGAAGGTTATTTCACATAAACTTCCTCATTTATTACACCATTCAAAAATACACTTTTTACATCCTTTTTGTATAGTCCCATATCATGTTGAGCTACAAATGAAAGTAAAATATGAATGTTTAAGGGCAAAAGCTTTTGTACAATCTATACCTTCTTGTTGTGAGTAACCTTAAGCTACAAGCCTAGCTTTGTTTCTCAAAACATTACCATTTTCATCAAGCTTATTTCTAAAAACCCATTTGGTTCCAATGATAGATTTTTCTTTAGGTAGAGGTATAAGCTTCCATACATCACCCTTTAAAAATTTTATCTAGCCATCGTCTGGTAAAGCTTCGTCCACTGTCTTTGGGTCCACCTCTGACAGTAATGTTGTACAAGCTTGATCTTTAAAAGCTAATCTTGTTCTGACTTTGTCACAAACATCTCTAATGATTTGGTCTTCAGGATGGTAGGTTTTCATTTGTCAATTTTGTCTAGTTGATTCATTTTACTCAAATATTGACTCATCTTCCATTGGTTGATGATTGGATGCTTCCTTCTTGTTGTTATCATCAAGGTTTAAATCTACAAGGGAATCATCTAGCCCTGATAGATTTTTATCATGCTTAAGGTCATTAAACTTAACGCGGATGGATTCTTCCACTGTTAAGGTTCTAGAGTTGTACACTCTATATGCCTTACATGTTTCAGAATATCCTAACAGTATTCCTTTATCTGATTTTGAATCAAACTTTCCTTGATTATCTTTTGTATTCAAAATGAAACATTGACATCCAAAAGGGTGAAAGTATGATATGTTGGGTTTTCGTCCCTTCCATAATTCGTAGAGTCTTTTTCAAAATAGGTCTAATATATATTTTGTTCTGAATATAACAAGCAGTGTTTACTACTTTTGTCTAGAAGAACTTAGGAGTAGAGTTGTCATTTAACATGGTTCTAGCCATTTCTTGTAATGACCTATTTTTCCTCTCAATAACATCATTTTGTTGAGGTGTTCATGGTGTTGAGAAGTTGTGAAGCATTCTATTTTCTTCATGAAACTTTTGAAACCTTTCATTTTCAAACTCTCCTCCATGGTCACTTTTGATAGAAGTTATGCAAACACCTTTTTCATTTTGAATACATTTAGAGAATATCTTAAAGACTTATCCTTATGGGCTAGGAGCATAACCCATGTCCATCTAGTATAATCATCCACTATGACCAATCTATAACGTTTTCCACTTACTGATGCAATTCTTGTAGGACCAAACAAATCCAAATGTAACAACACAAATGGTCTAGAAGTGAAAATAATATTTTAGAATCAAAATAACTTTTAACTTCTCTCCCTTTCTGATATACTTCTTATAAAGAATCAGATTTATAAACAAGATTTGATAAGCTTCTCACAAGGTAATGCTTGTCCAGCTTTGAGATTAACCTCAATTGCTCACATGACCAAGCTTTTTATGCCAGATCCATTGATCTCTTTCAACAAATACTAAGCATGTTACCTTTTGATTTGATAAATCTCCTAAGTTGATTTTGTAAAGGTTATTTTGTCTTTTAGCAAAAAACAGAATGGATCCATCATGGTTTTTTACCATACATTCTCCTTTGTTAAAGGAGACATTGTATCCACTATCACATAATTAATTATACTAAGCAAATTATGTTTGAGACCTTTAACAAGCAAGCAGTGTTTCAAAACATGTTTCTATAATATATAGTGATGGAACAAACATTTGTAGGTATATAAAATTTATACCTTTAATTATGAATCTATCACTAAATGGTATAGTGATAAAATTTTACATCTATAGGTACATGTAATCTATACCCATGATTTTCGAACCTATCATTAAAACCCATAGTGACAAATAAGAAAATCTATAGGTATATGTCATTTGTACCCATGGTTTCAAATCCATTACTAAAACAAATAGTGATAGAATCAGACATCTATAGCTATATGCTACCTATACCTATGGTTTATCATATGTTTGTAGGTATATGATATTTATACCTACAGTTTTAATTACTGTCCCTAAAAGTGCCCGTAGGTATAGGGCAAAATCCTTGTAATAGGTGTTTATCAATTTTACCTATCACTATTATCTTTCCTTTTTGATTACCTCCAAAGGTAACCCATCTACCAACTTTGGGTTTAAGGCCTTGAAACATAGACTTTTCTCCTGTCATGTGTCATAAGCACCCATTGTCCAGGTACCATGATTGGGGTGTTCTTTCTACTATCAAACATGTCTCATTTTCCTATTCTGATTCTGAAGCAGTATTTGCCATGAGACATATATTTGCCTTTTCTTCATCTTTCTCTTTAGAAGATGACATATCCATGTCTTGCTAAATGACTATAAGACCTTTCTTCTTTTTCTTTACAAAGGGCTTCTTTTTATCCTTTTCTAGGATTGGACACTTTGACTTGAAATGTCCTGGCTTTTTGCATTCATGGCACACCATTGGACTCTTTTCTTTGGGGTCCTTGGACACCTTTTTCTTATAGTTCTTCCATCGAGTTCCTCCTTTCTTTTTCCACATAGAGTGGATCTTTCGAGAAATGAATTAAAGCTCATCTTTGTCAAAACCATCTCCTTCTGACTCATCCATTTCTTCTGATGACTCTTCTACTTTTAGAGCTTTGGACGATGAACCCTCTTTGTACCTTAAGAGTTATAAACTTTCCTTTCTTTTGACTTTCTCCTTCTTTTTCTTTAAGTTCTATCTCATAAACTTTAAGAATCTCAAGAAATTCTCCTAGAGGAAAAATCTTTAAATCTTTGAACATTTTTATGGTTGTAACTTACGATCTCCGTGTCAAGGCAAACTTCAAAGAATTCCAGTTATGTGATCTTGGTTATCATAAGTTTTGCCTAGAGATCTCAGGTTATTTATAATAACTTGTTATCATACAAACATTTGATCAATAGACTCATGTTCAAGCATTTTAAACAATTCATATTGATTCATAAGCATACTGATTTTAGAGTCTTTAACTTGAAATGTACCTTTATGAGCAAGAACTAGAGTATCCTATATTTTTATAGTAGTTTTACAGCTATACACTTTTTCATATTCAGATTTAGTTATAACACACATAAGAAAGTTTTTATCTTTAGCGTTTAGCTTATACCTTTTTTGGTTTTCATCCCATGTTGTTCGAGGCAAATTTGTTCCATTCTTAGCCTTTGGAATGAAGTTGTTATTTTCTACCACATCCCACATATCCATATGACATGCATCAAAGAAAATGACCATTCTTTGCTTCCAGTAGTCATAGTCCTTTCCATTGAAAAGTGGAGGTCTGTTCATAGCATAACCTTTGTTTTCCATTACTTCTGCTAGATCTACTTCTGCATTGTTAAATGCTCAACCACAAGAGGTTAAGCTCTGATACCAACTGAAATAAATCAAGTCAGCACACAAGAAGGAGGGTTCAAGTTTGAATTGTATGCTAGTGTTGTTTAGAAAACTTTTTCAAAAAGAATTTTCATAAGAACATATATAAGTTCTAAAAGATGACTTTAGAAAGAAAGTTAGAAAATTGTATGGATGTTGTGTAAAGAGAAGGGATAGGAAGCAAGAGCACAAGAGATTTTTATATTGGTTCACTCTGTAACTTAGAGCTATGTTCAGTCCTTTCAATCCTGAAGGTATTCCACCAACTGTTCCAAGTTACAACAAGTATTCTCATTGCCTCTTCAGGCTTATAACAATTAGTAATCTACACTAAGATTACTCAACACAACCAAGTATTCTTTTTCACAAAGCCTCTCCAGGCTCTTACAAATCAAAATTGATCTTAAGGTATACACCAAAAGCTACTCACGGAATGAGGATTTAAAACCAAATAAATAACTTTGTTACAAAGTGTATTAAAGATCGTCCAATAGAATTTCTTTGTTCTTGCAATTCTCACTCATTGTTGATTTCTTCATGGAGGTCTCCTTTATATTGACTTCAAAAAATGACCATTTAGGAAGGAGGAGGCAATTATGCTGAGGTATAGCTCGAAGAGTGTGCTCGTACACACATTCTTTAGCCAACAATGTTTGTCCTTTAGTGTACTAAAGAAAGAAAAGTCGTTAGGTCATACACTGCTGCATATTGAGGGATTGAACGCTTCACACGTCTTTAGTTCCAATATTGAGCCTATGCATCGTTTTGGATATTTGAGGGTGTGGAAGCCTTTTGCATAGGGGTGGGCTAGCTGCCTTTTGTAGGCTAACTCCCATGCTTGTACATACCTTCTTTAGCACGTTAGCTGCCTTTTGTGGCCTGATTCCCATGCTCAATTTAATATTTCCCTTAGCTCCCAATTTGTTCTCTTTTTGACACTTCACTTCCTGGTTCTTGCCACTGTAATTATTACGAACTTTATTTTCGAAAATCGAGCTTTTAATGATTGGAATATTCTTCCCCTTGTCACATTGAATATTTTGATCCTCCCCCCAATTTTCATCGATATCATTCAAGCAATCATATCTAGAACCTATTTCTTTGTTACCTGAATTATCTTGGAATTGCGCATTTAAATGTCCTAATCCTTTAGCCTTTGATTTCGTGTCATTTGAAATCTTCCCTAATCTTTTATTTCCTTTCTTAACGAGCATCCAAGGTGTATACAACCCCACAGAATTAGGAATTGATTGACTACTAGAATTAATGTTTTCCTTTTCTGCAATTGGTGTAGGGCTAATGTCAACCCCACTTTTCTTTGTAGGACTGCCAACGGTTACCACGGCTTTCATATCTACTAGAAGCTAGACTTGTCCACTTGCTTAAGCCACCATTGTCGATGTTTTGGAGCATTGATATTGTTTAGGACAAAACTTACATACAGTTCTATAAGTGCTGTTTATGTTGTTCTCCAATCATAATTAGAGCTTCACTTCGGAAATCTGCATAATATTTTAATGCAAACTTTTATTTCACAGATTACCAAAGTGAAACTCCAATTCTGATTAGAGAATAACACAAATAGCACTTATAAAATTGTATGTAAGTTTTGTCCTATTTTTTATGACCATACTCATTGCAATTGAAGCATATGTAGTGGAGCCCCTTACACTCCAACCTTATAACCTACCCCAGAACATTGATTTGAGATACCAGCTTCCTCCTGAGATATATTTTGACGCAAATTCTCTCAAACCTTCCTCATGAGTGGATTGACGTTAACTTGTCAATTTTCAACATTGCTCCAAGCTATGAGCCAACCCTCCATGCAGAAATTTGTCTTTGTACAACTCAATTGGCAATCCTGAGATACAAATCCAAGCAGCAATCTGTTTCACCTCATTTGCAGAAGTGAAAAAATGTCTCCACCTTTGTACTACGATGTAATGATCTACAAGCATCCACAACCCTTCAAACAAAGCATGTCGGTAGTCCTCCTTCGCTGAGAATTACACTAGATAATAATCCTAAGGCATATCAATGATCTGGATGGATCTTGCTTTAGCCTAGTCACGATGGAGCTTGTTTTGATCATCTGATAGCTCACCCTTTTCCCCAGTATACTCACAATCAGTGAGTTTTTCCACAGAGCACACCACTCCTCAATTCTTCTTTGGAAATTGGAATAGTTGGACATGGGTCCAATTCCTCACTAGAGCCTCCCTCACTAGGATCAAGATCCTTGTACTCTTTGTCCTCCGAAACATCTATATCCTTTATAAAGCTTTGGAAGTCATCATTAGTTTCCCTCCATTTCTAAAAGAGACTCCTTACATGTCTTCGGAGAGCCCGCTGCCTATTCCTTTGTGATTTATTTTCTTACTTTTCAACATTGCTGCATTAATGCGAACTCAACACTAGTTGTAAATGCTACTAATCAGGCGTCTGCAAGGCAAATTCCTGACACTTTTCTTGGAGTATTTATTGAGGTAAGCTATCAAACTGCAACCAATTATTCTCCTTGGCACAAATAAGTTTGCCCCTATTAGTCAATTATGCTAACTCCTAATAAATTGAGCGTTTTTTTTATTTTTCATAGTGTACTTTAAACGAGCTTAACCTATTTTCCAAACATAAAACAGGATATTTCCGCTCAAGGATCTACTACGACCCTTTTAAAGTTACTGAAAATTTATTTAATGTCTATTTTATAATAAGATTTAAATAAGTTAATAGATTTTTGAAATTTGGTCTTAGTTCCTATAAAAATTTAATATGTTCTTAATTTTTATATTTTAACAGAAACACATCTTTTAGACCTTGATGAGGGACTAAAACTACATCAATTTTACAAAAAAGTAGGGATTAAAAACAAATTAAATTTTTATCGGGATTAAAATCGAATTTTGAGAGATTTTAAGGGACCAAAAACATATTATACTCATTTTTAAATAAACAAATATATGATTTTAAGGCATTCCACAATAAAAATTCAATACTTAACAAACCAATAATATGTATATTTGCTCAAATAGGTAAGTTTCTCACATTTAAAAGATTTTTTAAATAATTTTGAGTTTGAAATTATCCTTTAGCTAAATGCATTTAAAAAAAATCTTGATTTAATTTATTTAATAAATAAACATAAATTAGACCAAATCATCGGTCTTTCAGAAGATTAATTAAGCTATTTTCACCAACAACTATAATAAAAAATTATTATATTCCCAAAGAATATTTATTGTTATTATTTTATTATCTTATATATGTGCATCTCAAAAAAGATGTTTTTATAGATCCGTACTGTGTGTGGGTGCAATAAACCAATCTCATTTATCACCACAAAAAAAAAAGGATCACAAAAAATAAACCAATCTCATTTCAATTTCCAAAAAGTCACCAATTTCTTTGAATTTATTTTTCAGGCGATTAATCATGCTGGAACTGGGGAACTGTGGGCAGAACTAGTTAGCAATAGAGGTTATTTCCGTATTCCTGAACCTTTCTTCATCATGTCTTTCCAGTCCACAGATTCAATTAGATTTCAATATTTTTGAAGTAATTTTATTTTGTTTTTTTTGAAAGCTGAAGTATTTTGTTTATGTTTCTATTACTATGAATTTAATTTTAGGCTTTGAAGCTGGAGGCCCAAACAACACCTTTTATCCTTGGTCAATTATTGGAAATGAAACATCCATTTCTGTTTCAATTAACCGTAGCTCTGGCTTTGAGCGTAATAAAGCAGCATTACAAATGGAGGTGCATTGTGGTGATCACTTACCTTGCCCATCTGGTGGCGTTGGTATCTCTAACCCTGGTTATTGGGGCATGGTAAGGAAATTAATATATACTTGATATTCACACACACACACAATGTCACGCTTTTATTTTTCATAAGAAATTGTAAAAATATTACTTTATTGTATGAAGTAAATTTAGCAGCAAAAAAAATAAAAATGTACGAAGTAACTTTTATCATTCTAAAACTTCTTTTTTTTCATGTTCAGAATATTGAGCAAGGGAAGAGGTTTAAGGTGGTCTATTATGTTAAATCAGAAGGAAATTTTGATTTTCAACTTTCATTCACGGGTGTTGATGTTATAAAAGCGGCATCAAATATCACGTAAGTTCCTTTTTATTTAGAAGACATTGTAGAGATTCTACAGCCTATATATACTCGATTAATAACCCATAAAAATATTTGTTGTGATGGTTCTTGACAGGCATGCTTTTGGAGATGGAAGATGGAACAGGGTGGAGACAATACTGGAAGCAAAAGCTACTAATCACAATTCAAGCCTTCAAATAACCACAACCACGGAAGGGAGTTACTTGTTAGACCAGGTGTCAGCTATGCCATTGGACACTTACATGGTTAGTAGAATAACATTCACACCTTATAAATCAACAAATGTAGCTATTAAATTTAACGAAACTCTTTGGATCAATAATGATAGAGTAACTGATCTCTATTAAAATACTAACTTCATTAGTTTAATTTTTTAAAGATTTAACATTTATTTAATCTTACAATAATAAAATCATTAATAACAATCATATAATAATTAAGTCACTACACTTGGTACCTCAATGACCCATTGTTGGCAATGCATTCGATTTTGTTTTATTCTTTTCCTTCACATCACTTCATTCTTCTCTTGAAACAGGGCCATGGCTTCCGAAAGGACCTTTTTCAAATGGTGGCAGATTTGAAACCAAAATTTCTCAGATTTCCGGGTATGTCGAAATTCTATATATGCTTCCAAAGTGAGGTTTACCATACAACATTTGTTTTTGGGGGGGGGGGGGAGCCGCCAGGGGGGCGAGAATCTATATACGCTATATATTCTTACCTAAACATGTTAATCAGTAAGGCCTAACTATTTGTCAATGCCATTGCATTAGGTGGTACTTATGTTGAAGGTGACTATCTGCAAAACAGATATCAGTGGAAAGATACTATTGGACCAGGGGAAGAGAGACCTGGGCACTTCGATGATATTTGGAACTATTGGAGTGACGATGGAATTGGTTATTTAGAGTATCTCCAAGTAAGTATTCTTTTACAACTACAATTAGATTTGTCCTACTTAGCTGAATAAATATAATTTAATATTTCTTGAACAGCTAGCAGAGGACCTTGGTACATTGCCGATATGGGTGTTTAATGCTGGTATATTCTTCTTATCTTAGCTGAAATTTGTTCTCAATAACCTCAACTATTTGAATTTGTCTTTGTTTTCTAATTAATTGAATGCCTCATTTAGGCATCAGCGTTCATGATGAAATTAATACATCGGCCATAGCACCTTATGTGCAAGTATAACTTTCTTCCCCTACACTTTTCTTATTGGTATTTATGAAATTATATATATTTACTATTATTCTGAAATCTTTGCATTATAAAGGATGCCATTGATGGCATTGAATTTGCAAGAGGCTCTCCTACATCAAAGTGGGGTTCTGTTAGAACTACAATGGGACATCCTAAACCAATTGGCTTGAGATATGTTGCGGTTGGAAATGAAGATTGTGGTCATGTTAATTATCAAGGTATGCAATTTTATTGTTTTTATTATTCTTTAAGCACATATGTGTGTGCAACGTTCATGTATATGTTAACCTTAAAAACTTCTTTTATATGACTCAACACCCACGATTCTAAAGATCGAAGTTGATTGATTCAATTGTTAACATTTTTTGAGTTTTTGTTTCTTTTCAGGAAATTACCTTAAGTTCCATGATGCTATAAGATTTGCCTACCCAGATATTAAAATTATCTCAAATTGTGATGCTTCTAGCGGACCAATAAATCATCCAGCTGATTTGTTCGATTTTCATGTAATGATAACGTTCTGATATTATTTCTTGAATTTTTCATTTGTTGCTTCAACTTTGACTAGCGTATTTATTTTGTCTTGTTTTCATTTGTCAACTCATATCCTTCTTAATGTTTTATTTTTTATTAGATTTATACAGACTCCAATGACATGTTTTTTAAGTCTACTCAGTTCGACAACACACCACGATCTGGTCCAAAGGTTTGATTAGTTTTGAGTTTTAATGAACACTCTTCCAATTCATTATTTATCGATTGTTGATTTATGCATAATTTGATATATGAATGCTCAATTTGATTCTACAGACTTTTGTTAGTGAATATGCTGTGTGGGGAGAAGATGCTGCAAATGGAAGTCGTTTGGCTGCTGTGGCTGAAGCCGCATTGCTTATTGGACTAGAAAAGAACAGGTTTACTAGGTTTTTTTTTTTTTAATGTACTTTGTGTTTTATGACGTTTTTTTTTTTCCCCTTTAACCATATAAAGTTTTTCATTTATTACATTTTTTTTTCTGATACAGTGATGTTGTCGAGATGATTTGTTATGCACCACTTTTCTCAAATATAAATGACTGGACGTAATTTTCTTATACTTTTGCTGTGAAAATTTCTACCCTTTACCATATTCTTGTGATATAGAATAAACACTTTGAAGATTTATTGTGTTAAGTTATTTGTAAATTCCATTACGCCAATATATAACATGAGGTTGTGTAAACGCGTCATTACAGGTGGATTCCCGATGCAATTGTGTTTGACTCGTATCATGTTTATGGAACACCTAGTTATTGGGTGCAGAAACTTTTCATTGAGTCCAGTGGAGCAACATTTCTTGACTCAACACTCAATACAACTTCATCTAATAAACTTATTGCATCTGCAATTATTTGGCAAAATTCTACAGATAAGAAAAATTACCTAAGAATAAAGGTGACATGGGTCCAGTTCAACTAAATTGAAATTCTGAATATTGCTATATATGCCTGTCCTCGAAAGTGAAAGAAGTACGAGCGTATTGGCTCTAGTTTATCTTTGATCATTGATCAGCATTTCTATTTGGTGTAGATGCTTTTATCTAGCACTATATTCACTAGGAGTTATTGATTTCTGCAGTTAATAAACTTTGGAACAACCACTGAGAACCTTAACATTCTATAAAATGGTTAAACTCAAATGTGCAACAATACGGTTCTACAATGACAGTGCTTACATCAACCAACGTAATGCATGAGAATTCTTCTTAGAGCCGAAGAAGGTACAATTTGGTTTATTTGTATTTGTGCTATATACATTACATACAGTTGGCTTAGCATGTAAACTAACTCATGTCATTTATCATTTATGTTCTTTTCATTTTAAATATAGGTGGTGCCACAAACAAGTTCACTGGTGAAGGTTGACAAGGACATGAATGTGATTCTCTCTCCCTATTCAGTGACATCATTGGATTTGTTAATTTGATTAGAAACGACATAGGAATTATGTCCGTATCTAATTAAAAAAAAAGAATGAAGACAAATATAAAGGAGATTTTGCCCTTTTTTTATATTATCAATACATGTAATATATCCTATTGCTTGCTTTAAATAAAGAGGAACGCTATTCCCATTTAAAACTTTTATAATACATTTTTATGTAATTTTCTCTATATTTTTCTTTATCACATTACTTATCTCATTTTATTCTTTTTCTTCCTTCTCTATCTCTCTTCTTATTATAAAAGTGTTTTAAGAATTTTAAATGAGAAAGTTATTACTCGTTAAAGAGTAATAACTTACTTTTTTTCTAACATTCTTTTCTATTATATCCTAATGTTCTTTTCCCTTCTCTCGGACTGGATATTGTACTGTACACTGTGATAAAAAAAAAAGATTAAATTATTCAGTAGGTCGATCTTTGAATTATTTTAAAAAGTTTAAATGGATTTTTAAATTAATTTTTTTAATTGGATCTTTAAACTAAAAAAAATAAGTCCCTGAAATCAGTTTATAACAACTTAATGCTGTCAAAAAATGATACTTCATTACGGTTTTAAAAATCCTGAGAAATCAATTAAAAAAATTTACATGATCAAGGACCTAATTGAAAAAAATAATTTGAAGACCTATTTAAAAAAATCTCAAATATTTTAGGACTGTTGAATAATTTAACCTAAAATTATCATACATATATAGTGGTATTCGGCCAAATTTTATGCCATACTTAATTTTATACCATACTTTATATGTGTGCTCTGTCGCATTTATATAGTTATTATAAGAGACATTATTTCACTTTTATACTATTCTAGGATTAGTAAAAGAACAAAACAAAAAAGTAACAAAATACAACAAGCATGCTATGAGTTATGAAAAAAACAGAACAATGAAGATAAACACAAGGGAGTAGTTCATTCCAATGCATTAAAAAAATCTGAGTCTTTTTAATTGAAAATTTCAGACAAACCCACCTGATTAAACCTCACCACCTTCGATTTTATAGGTATAAATAGACAATTTAGCATCCTCCACCAACATTATACCACTATGTCAAGGAAGACTCGCTCAAAATGAAAGGTGGAATAATTAGACATTTGGCCTAGATTTTATACATAAAAATTAAAGAGCATTGATAAATGTACTGCTAGAATTTTTCATTGGGGCCGTCACACATAGTTAACCATATATGTGTAAATTTGGTTAATTTTACTTCACAAATAATTAAGAGTAAATGAATGTGATTTTATATATAATTATTGATTTTTACTTATGAAACTACTAGTTAAATGTGTCTCACAAGTAGCCAAGTCAATGGGGCGGAGCGGGAGCAGGTATGACTCTCCTCGTCCCCATCCACGTCCACGCAAAAAGGTGAAGCAGGTTCAATTCGAGTTTAAAAAAGACGGGTTTAAAATTTTAAAATCCAACCTCATTCCCATCGGGTTTTATCAGGTTCTAGGAAACTCGCCACACCTTTTTTTAATTTTAATTTACTTATACGTTTTTTTAATAAATCATATATTAAGTTATTAAGTATATTTTAATTCAAACAATATATAAAAAATTAATAAATAACAAAGAACTTAAAAATAAAAATTTAAGAATTAAATTATATTTTTAGTTAAATGTATAATTTTAAGTTTTTTATTTAATTGTATAAAAAATAAAAGGTTAAATTAATTTGTAGATCCTTATAGTTTTATAGAGTTTTTAATTAAGTCTCTATAATTAAAAATACTTTTAAGAAGTCCTAATAATTTTAAAAGTTTGTAATTAAATCCCTACGTATTGATGTCATTATAACTCCGTTCATTTATATTTGATTTAATTGCACTTTTGGTCTTTTTTCAAAAATGGGAAAGAAATTAATAAACTGTTGAAGATGAGGATTGAACTCCCTACCCTTAAAATCTACTAACAACACTAAAATCACTAAGCTAATAATTTATTATATATAATAAATTATATTATATAATTTAAACAAGAAACTAAAACTGCACACATATTTGATACTACTAAATTAAATAATATTAACATTATATAAACTAATAATATTAAAATTAATATTAATAAATATAAATTAATAGTATATACTAAGGACCAAAGTTACACATATATTTACTATTAGTAAATAAACAATATAATATTATAAAACAAAACAAACAATAACTTATACTTTTTAATACTGAATATCTTAATTATAACTGAATCACTCTATTTTTAATAATTTTCTTTTTATAAAATTGTGTTGTTTTAATTTTTTATTTTTCTTTACATATTTTAGTGATTGAAATAAGATATTATTATCGATGTAATAATTTTTTATATATAATTCATTAAAAAAATTATATATATATCATATATTTCCAATTAACCTTCTTCTGATATATTTATATCATATCTAATATATTTAAAATTTTCTAGAAGTTTATTAATATATATTAATTTTTATATATATTAGTGAACTCTGTGGAGGTTCAAACTCCACTCATGTTGACCAATATATATTATTAATTTATATTTATTAATATTAATTTTAATATTATTAATATCCAATAAATATATGTTAATTTATATTTATTAATTTATATTCATTAATATTAATATTATTAGTTTATATAATATTAATATTATTTAATTTAGTAGTGGTAAATATATGTGTAATTTAGGTCTTCTGTTTAAGTTATATATAATATAATTTTCATTTATATATCAAATAAAGTCATTAACCTTGTGGTTTTAATTAGTATTGTTAGTGAACTTCAAAGATAGAGGTTTGATCCCCACCATCAACACTTTATTAATTTCTTTCTCATTTTTGCATTCCACCTCAATTCTACGACACTCAAACTTGATTGTAAATAAGAAAAAAGTTAGGGAACCAAAATCACACACTTGCAATACCTAAAGGACCAAAAGTATAATTAAGTCAAATATAAATTAACACAGTTAAAGTGTAGGAATTTAATTACAAACTTCTTAAATTATAAGGACTTTTTCAAAGTATTTTTTTAACTATAAGAACTTAATTAAAAATTGGGTTAAATATGTTTTTAGTCCTCCAAAAATTGGCCTGTTTTGGTTTTAGTCGTCAAAAAAAAAATTCTTGAATAAAGTCCCTCAAATATTAAAAGTATCCCTAATTAGATCACTGTACTAAAATTTGTTTAATTTTTCTGTGAAATCATGGTCACATCAGCATCACAGTCACCATTAATTTACTAATGTAGTCGTTCATGTCAACTGTTATGCCCAAGTCAAATTAGTAACATACTTTTGAATAAAACTATTATATGAGTAACCCTAAACTACAAATTTTTTTAATCCTAAAGCAAAAGTAATTACCCTATTTTTTATTAAAAATTATTACTGGGCACTTCAGATGATAAAATACTTTACTTGGAAACTGATATGGCCATCATTTAACAGAAAAGTTTAGCAGAGTTTAGCACAGGGATCTAATTAAGGTATTTTTAATATTTGAGAGACTTTATTCAAGAAAAAAATTTCTAAGGACAAAAACCAAAACAGGTCAATTTTTGGAGAACTAAAAACATATTTAACGTGTAAAAATTCTATAAAACCATAGGGACCTTTAGATTAATTTAACCAAAATAAAATCTTAACACTGTTATGAATATTTAATATGTAGCTGTCCATATTCATTGTAAATTATGACTATTTATATTTTACCTTAATATTATTAAACTATTTATAACCCTTTAGTTACAATTTATACCTATAAATAAGTTATCCCCTTTCTAGTAGAGCTGAGCATATGGGTCAAGGCCCGCAGGCCACCAATTTAGTCTGTGGCCTGTGCAAGCTACAAGCCTAAAATATTTGGCCCATTTAAGAATGCAGGCTTTTTAGCCCGCCCTATTTAGCCCACAGTTTAAATGGATTTTACCTGCAAGCTTGTGGACCGCCCGCGGGTTTTTACTCACTATTTTTTTAAAATAAAATTGAGGAGCTAGCTACATTAAAGATGAAGTCAAACATAGTTATTGAAGATAATTGATAATTATGTATTTTAAATATTTGATAATGTATTTCCTATTTAGTATTATGTGTATATTTGAAATTTGCACTTTAGATATTTAATTTGTAAGACTTTCAATTTCATATTTGGTTGGTGTATTTGGTTAATCAACTAAAAAATGTTTGATACTTAAATGGTTGGATTGATGATCATGTTTGATTTAAATTTTCTGTTATTTATTTCTATTTTTTTCACTTTTTTCACATTTTTTTTTATTTTTAGTTTTTTATTTGCGGGCCGCAGATTGGCTCGTTAGCTCACAGGTTATGCAGTGCGGACGTGGGCCTATAAAACTTGGCCTATTTATGTTGCGGTCCGGACCGGTCCGGACTGTTTAAGTTGTAGGCCTTTGCGGGCCAGGGCTAACCCGTATACCCACCTCTACATTCTAGAAATATCACAAGAAACTCTCTATTCTCTCCACTCTATTGTTCTCTCTATTCTCTATCCCTTTGCTTCTAAATTGTAGAATATAGTTGTATGTAAATTTTCATAACACATTATCAGTACGAATGTCTTTTCTCCATTGATCATATTTATTATTGTTATTACAACCTATAATAAAAAGTCATATCTTCGAATTCATATTTCAAGGTTAGCTTCTCTCACTCTAATCATATTCTTCATACTAAGTGTTTGGTAGAATATTTGTATTATTATTGTATTATTTACTTAAATGTGAAATTCATTTAGATGTAATGAGTCTTGAAGATACTATCAAAGAAATACATTTTAAGAATATTTTTGCAATAGGTCTTAAAGACATTATCAAAGAAGAAAATTTTAAAAATATTTTTTCTCACCAGAAGTGAGAAAATAAAACAAAAAGTGAAAAGAAAAAAAAAATCTCACCAAAAGTTGAAAAATAGTGCAAAAAGTAAAAATGAAAGATTATTTTTTTTTCTCTCACTAGAAGTGAAAAAAAAACAGTGTAGAAAGAAAAAAAGATAGACAAAGTAAAAAACATGATGAAAATATATTATATTTGATCATTCTTTCAATATTGTTAGATAATATGTCTATTAATATTGTTTTATTATATTAGATAATAATATGTTATATTTTTATTTGTTTACGTTAAATATTGATTTATGTTAAAAAAAATTGTTTACTTACAATTAATAATATTAAAATACAATTACAATAGTTTCTTTTATTTTTAATCTAGTTTAATTTCTCTATCTTTGTCATAAGGTATGATATATTATTTACTATATTTTATGTTATGATTAATATGCAATATCAATATCAATTAATTGAAAATTATTAATTGTTCTTGTCTGCAATTAGCTATATTAATTGCTTTATTAATTTATAATTTTCATTTCAATTGAATGATATTGTAACAACAAGTGAAAAATCAAAAGTCTTTACATGAATTTAATGATTATTAAATTATTTAATATTTATGGTTTGTCAAAATATGTTAATTGATTTCTGTATTACTCATATATTATAATATGTCACATTGTAATATTTAAGTGAATATATAAATGATTATTATTATAATAATATATTTGATAACTAATGATACATTATTATATAAAGTCTTATTTAATACGTTATAACTCATTGTTTTTATTGAGAAGGTTTTTACTTTATGCTAATGATTATATAATTAAAAATAAGTTATAATATATTTTTAAATATGATTATTATATAATGTATTGTTTATGGCAATATTTATACGTTGAATGTTTACAATTAATTATATAATAAATGATTATTATAAGTTAAATATTATACATTACTATTTAGGTGTTATATACTATTATTATCATAAAATTGTGATTTTCTTAAAAGTTCAATATGATTGAATGCATTTACCTTTATAGGATTTTAAAACTATAAGTAAGTATAATGTTGTGATATTTAGAATCACTCCTCAATAGAAACTGCATGAAAAAAAAAATACCAATGAGGAAATATTAGAAAAATATTCTCCATTTTTCATGCATCTAATGCGCTCCTACAGCAACAATATCAAGAAAAATGATATAAGAAATATTTTGAGTTAAATTTTTTTTTTGTCTCCTTATGACCAAACAAAATAATAATTTTTTTGATGAAAAATCATAAGACTTATTCAACTGGCACTACTCATTTCTAAAATAACAAGCGCACAAGAAAGGGGGGTTGAATTGTGTGTTTAAAAACTTTTTAACCTTCTTCTTAAAACGAGTTTGACAGATAATTAAAGATGGATGATAGAGGACAAAGACACAGAGTTTTTTACTGATTCACTCAACCTTGAGCTACATCCAATCCCTTCGTCCAAAAGGTGTTCACTAACCAACCTTAGGTTATACAACAAGTATTTTTCACTGCCTCTTCAGGTTTTACAACACAATCAACTCAGATTGCTTAACCGCCCAAGTATTCTTTTTCACTAAGCCTCTCCAGGCCTTCACAACATAAACAGTTGTTATAAAACAAGTTTACTCACGAAGTGAGAATATGAAAGTTTAAATACAGATGAAATTTCTTTACAACAAGATTTTGAAGTCATCCAGTAAACGTAAGAGCTCTATATCGTATTTTCTTTGTGCTATGTTGTGTTTACTTTTCTCGAGCTGGTATATATAGTCCTCGTAGAGAAGAGCCGTTAAGAAGATTCAATTTCAGTCTTCAAGAATAGTGCACGTATATTGAGCTTTCTGAGTAGTCAGAAAAGTAACTTTTGTTCTTACACTAAAATGGAAAGTGCAAGACTACGTTGAAGGTTTGCTTTTTTGATCATTCTTTATTCTGCTTGGCAGCTTGATAAGTTGACTTCTTTTTTTTGAATTAATGTGCTTATGCACTAAAATGTATCTATCTTTTATTTAATGCTTACATATTTGAACGTTACATCTCTTAAAATGGATAAAGCATTAAATATGAACAACACATGTGAAGGACACATAGTCCAGACAGGTTTTAAAAGCTTAGACAATTGAAGACTTACACTTGGACAAGCTTTGTATATAAGTCTCAGCCTTAAACACTTAGCTTGTGAAGAGAGAGACTTATTTCTGGACGGTTGTCATAACGAGTCAATTGGACACTTGTTTAAACTGGCGCGTTGGACGCCACAGCTTTAGACGCTCTAAAAGCATTTTTTACAACAAAAACTTAAATCTTAATAAGTTTCTTATCTTCAAAATTTTGAGGGACTAGACGCTTCATACGTCTTTGGTTCCAACAATTTCCTAAAATGAATGTAGCAACATATGTATTTTTATAAAATAATTGTTTGAATAATTTATTTTTATTATATAAGCATTTATCATTACTGCCAACATTACAATTTTTATTAGATATAATTAACATTTATTACAAATGATTTGAATATTTAAATTCATTTGAAATTACAATTTAATAACTATTAAATGGTAAACGGTTTCAATTTTGAATTGATTACAATTTAATCAGATTTTCTCATATTGATTATTTATACCCCTTGTTTTTATAAAGAATGAATGTTAACATTGAAATTAATAACAAATATATGTGTCTTGCTAATAGTGTAATGAGCTTCTAGATTTACAAAAAAAATATATTTTCTTTATTTAGTAATGCAATAAATCAATGTTAATACTATATTTAATAATACAAAGATAACTAAAGGCTCTAGAAGAGTTAATGTATTCTTTATTTAGAGGAACAAAATTACACATTGATATTGAATTATATTCTTCTAAATCTTATAGAGACTTGTTAAATTTCAAGATATTCATCTAAATTGATATCATATTGAAACATCAAAAGATAAAAATATTAAATATCTTTATATAACGAGACTTAATTTAGATAAAAATGTGTGTTGGAAAAATTGTTTACTTTTCTTCTGGTTTGTACTACACGTATATTAGTAAAATTAAAATATATATTATTGTAAACCAGAAGTCTACAAATCTAAATAAGTTTATTGTTTGTCATGACCGGTTGGGCCATCCCAAGTCTATTATGATGTGAAGAATAATTGAAAATTCAAGTTAATACCCATTGAAGAGCTAGAAGATTCTTCAATCCAATAAAAAAAATTTATGCATTGTTTATTCCTAAGAAGTTGATAACTTGACAATCAACAACAAAATAGAGAAGAAATTTCTCACATTTTTAGAAAGTATACATGATGATATTTATGGACCAATACACCTACCATGTGCACCATTTAAATATTTTATGGTTTTAATTGATGGTGACATGTTTGTTTGTTGTCAACTTGTAACCAAATGTTTATGAGATTGCTTACTTAATGGTGAATTTATATCTCAGAATTTTAATAAATATTGTATGAAATTGATATTGAACATCATGTAGTACATGTTCACATGCAAAATAGACTTGTAAAATCATTTATTAAGCATTTAAAATTGATTACAAGACTATTGTTCAAGAGATCAAAACTTTCAATTTATATTTAGGGACATGTAATCTTACATATTATGATATTAATTCGCATCAAGCCGTCAAGTTATCACTTTCCCTCTGCAATTTCCTTTTAAGAATTTATAGATGTGGGTTATGTGTTCCAGTTGTTTCATCACAACGCACTTAAGATAAGTCCTAAGGAAGTTTGGGAATATTTGTTGAGTATGAATCTCCATCTTATAAAATATCTTAAACCATTAATAGGAGATTTATTTAAGGCTTGTTTGCCGATTGTTAGTTTTCCCAACATTAGGTGAAATTATAAGATATAAAGCACAACTTGTTGCTCAAAGATTTTCTCAAGGACCTAATATTGATTTGAAAGAGACATATTCACATGCAGTGGATGTAAGTATTTTCCAATACTTATTCAGTCCGGTTAAACATGAAGGGCTCAATTTACATCTAATGGATGTTGTTACAACCTATTTGTATGACTCTTAATAATGAGATTTATATGAAACTTCCTGAAGGATTTCATTTGCCTAGCAGTGTAGGTTCTTAAAAAGATTACTTAATCAAAATAAATAAGTCTTTCTATGGATTAAAACAATATGAAGCGTAGTATAATTGTCTTAGTGAGTACTTGATAAAAGAAGCATATAAAAATGGTATCATTTGTCCATGTATTTTCATGAAAAGATCTAGAAATGAATTTGTCATAATTGATATTTATGTAGATGACATAAATATTATCGAAACTCCTGAAGAACTTCCAAAAGTTATAGATTACTTAAAGAAAAAGTTTGAGATTAAAAATCTAGGGAGGACAAAGTTTTGTCTATTGATAATTTATTTTAAAGAAATATCAAAATTCAAGTTAAAAGTAAAGATATTGAAAATAATAGATTGAAAGTTATAAAAGGTTAAGAAAAATTGCTAACAAATGCTCTCGTTGAAAAATGACAACTAAAAACACTTTCGTTCAAGATAATTATTCTAATTTATATATATAAAGAGATATCATATACATGTTAAGAGCGTATTTGAATGTTGAGGATAATATATATATATATATATATATATATATATATATTCAAAATTGATTTATGATATTTAGTTACAGTTTGTTAAACCATTTAGTTGATAGTAGGAGTATATTTGAAATTTGAAGGTAAAATATATATATTTGAAATTGATTTTTGATATTCAGTTACAACTTATTAAAAACATAAGAGGATATACCAGATGCATGTTAGGAGGGTGAAGTTCATTGCTTCGTAGAAAGAATGTATTCAAATGAGAGTGAATGTGAGGGAGAGTAAGGAGAGTGGAAGCTTGAGGAAGTAGATAATTTTACATATTTATATGTAGAGAGGGATATTAATATAAATTATTTTAAAATAATTATAACTAATTAATTAATTCATAATTATGTTTAAGAAATTACTTCACCCATGTCATTGATAGATACATATATACAAGGACCTCCCTTGTCAATTTACAAGTAAATTTTTCATACAATATTTTATTTTATTTTTAAATTAAATTTTATTGTCAAAAATAATTTTCATAATATTATTAAAAATGATATGTATTTTGTATAATATCAAATAATAAATAAAAATTTTATAAATTTATTTTGATCTAACCAATTTTTTATGTTTGATTCTAATTTATTTTATAATTTCAATTGATTTCCTAAAATAGATTATCATCTAATTTTAAATTAACTAAATTTTCCCCCAATTAATTAGTGAGGGAATTGCAAAGGCATGTTCCCCTTGCTAATCCAAAAATCCTATTCCTATTGATTTGCGAAGGATTAGCAAGGGGGATAATTCCTACGCTAATTTGCGACGGATTTGTGAAGGAAAATTCCCTCGCTATCCTAAATTCTAGTTTTTGTATCTATTTTGTGAGGGTTTTGCGAGGGATATTTCCCATGCAATGTAGCGAAGGAATAGCAGCAAAATATTGTCTTCGCTAAAGTAAAAAATTGAATTTATAGCACTTAGCAAGGGATTAGCATACGATTACCTATTCCTTGTAATTGTTACGCTATTTAGCCACGGAATTGCGAGGGAAATTTTCCTTTGCTAGTTTCCCTTGCTAATTCGCAAATTTCTTGTAGTGTTATATAGGAAAAGTGCTTAAAATTTTCTATATGGACAAATCACATCTATTGTGTACTCCAATGATTGTAAGGTCTCTAGATGTAAACAGGGATACTTCCAAACCTTAAGAAAATGATGGAGAACTAATTGGTCTTGAAGTACCATATATTAGTACTAATTGCTAATCATGCGCGATCTTATATGTCATTTGTCATTAATTTATTTCCAAGATATAATTCTTTAATTACCAACACGAAAACATTGGAATAAAGTCAATATATCATTATCTTAGAGGTTATTTGTCAAATCCTCATAATGGTAGTTCACAAACAAAATATTTATTCACATGGGTGATCCAACAATTTCATGGCAATTTGTGAAGAAAACCAAAATAGCCACATCAACTAGTTATGCAAAAATTTTAGTACGAGGCAATTCGAGAATGCTTTTGGTTGAGATCTATGATTCAACAAGTTTGTTAATTCATATGAGAAACTAGCAAATCTTTTTACAAAGTCATTGTCAAATAAAACTTTTGAGCAACTAGTTCATAAGATTAGCTTTCATCATCGTAAAGATGGTTGTCTGCATTTGCACTCTTTTTTCCTTCACCATGGTTTTGTCCCATTGGGTTTTTTTGGCAAGGTTTTTAATGGGGAAGTATATAATGACATATTAAAAAATGATGTATTATTTTTCCTTCACTAGGTTTTTTCCCATAAGGTTTTTCCTAGTAAGGTTTTAACCAAGGCACATTCTCAAATAATGGACATCTAAGGGAAGCGTTATGAATATTTAATATGTGGTTCTCCATATTCATTATAAATTATGAATATTTATATTTTGCCTTAATACTATTAAATTATTTGTTACTATTTAGTTATAATTTATACGTATAAATAGACTATCCTCTTCTAGAAATATTACAAGAAACTCTCCTTTCTCTCCATTCTATTTTTCTCTTTATTCTCTATCTCCTTTGCTTCTAAATTGTAGTATATAGATGTGTGTAGATTTTCATAAGGCTAAGTTGTTAATATAAATGCAAGGTAAAGTTTTTTTTTTCTTCTAAAGTTCCCTTTTTTTTGTTAAATAAGGCAAAGTTTTTTCTTTGTTAATATGAATTTTAATTTCTTTTTAAAACTTCTAGCTAATTGAAAATAATCATAAGATTATGTTAGGTTTAAGTAAATAATTTAATCCACAAATGACAATGATGACAATAATAGCAAAAATGGGGTAAGGAGTTGGTAGAGGTGGTGGTGTTAGTAGTGGAGGTAACCATGGTGGTAATGATGATTGTGGTGAAGAGGTGGTGTGGATGATGGTATAGTGGTGATAACGGTGACAATTGTTGCTACAATAAGGCAAAAGAGAGGATGTGGTGGCGATTGGTGGTGGTGGTGGTAGGAGTAGCAACGGTGAGGTTAAAATTGTGAGAGTGACAATGACAAAGGAGGTGGAGGAGGTGATGACAATTGGTGGTGGCGACGACAACGATGACAAGAGGAGTGGTGAAAATGACAACAATAGCAATTGGTGGTTAAGGACAATAATAGTGGAGGTGATAGAGGTGGTGAGGATGTCAATTGTGGTAGTAATGATAGTTGAAGTAATAATAATAATGGTGATAATAGAAGCAACAAAAATAAGGAGGGCATTACAATATGGAGGAAATTAGGAATTGTAATTCAAATAGTAAAAGTTAGGTAATGAAAAATGTTAGTTTTGGTTTTATTAAAATTCTACGCAATTGGACTTTAAAATTCTGATTCCAATTTTTTAAGAAGTTTCGAATGTCATGATTACAATTGTGAGGCCCAATTCAAATTTCAAGTTTTAATTCTACACTCAATTATGTGTGTCAATGAAATACTTAAGGTAAATTTCACTTTTTTTTTCCCGTAATAAACTAATTATATTCTTTTTTAAATATTTTTCATTTTTTATGTCTTTTAATTTCTTTTACCTTTGTTATAAGATAAGATAAACGCGATAACTTTTTAATTAATGTTAACAATTAATTAACATTTTTAAAATTAATCCCTACAATTTACTTTTTAAAGAGGTTACGTATAAAATGATTAAAATCAAATAGTAACTTAGAGAATAAATTAATAAAGCGTTCAACCACCGGTTTGGATCTTTTCCAACAAGATTGTCTCGAGCCTCTCTCCAGTAATATTGTGTACCAGTAGATGCATCCAGGATTGAGATTAAAACTTAAAAATGACATAGCCAAAATTAATGTTATTATCGGTTGGAAGAATGTGATAAACAGATGAAGATTGAAAAAAAAAAAAAAAGTTTCAAAAAAATCAATTTTAGCGCCACATTCACTGCACGAAGAAAATATCAATCGTGTACTTTTTCTTTCATTTTCACCTTTCTCGTGAATATAAGATATGGGACCCCTTCCCCTGCTTCTCTTAGCTTGAATAATTTTATAGTAAAAGAGTACCGCAAAATTCCAAACACTTTTTGTCCCTTGCAAGCAAATGCTCAAAGGATATTAAAGAGCAGACAATAAGGCATAGGTAAGAGTGCCTTTAGCAACAAACAAGTATATATACTTCCTTTAAATTTGACATTTTGTTTGGTAAATGTCAATTCTCACATACATAAGCCTTTAGCTCAATTGTGCATCGTTATTAATTGATTACTGAAATAATATATGGATAAAAGACTAGCAAATGTAGCCATTCTCTTTCTCCCAAATTGTGCTGCCTACAATGACCAGATCGACCAACCCACATGCATAGAAGAGCTGAACTAGTGAAAGTTATGAGATATTAGACATAAATTATTGTTATTTTCCTCACTGTGTTTACACGGGAGCCTAAACTTGTCCGTCTGTAGAAAATAGAGACAGATGGCGAGTGAAAGTAGAACCTTAGTCTCAATGTCATTGATGCTTAATTGGCAACAATGTAGCATTTATAAGTTTTGTCCCAAGCATGAGTTTAGTCACAAGCATTTATCAAACCTGTGGTACTTTCTCTATAATGGCCATAGCACTTGTCGGTATATGCAACTTTTTATTTTTCTGTATTGATAGGAAAACACTTTGTTCACCATATTTAAACTACGTGACAATCTCAATCATAACTTTTAATCCAACGGTTAACATTCATTTTAGCATGACTTTTTAAGTTTTAATCTCAACTGTTTAGATGCATTTAATGGTCTACAATATTGCTAGACAGAGGCTGAAGACAATCCTACGGGAGAGAATCTAATCCGGTTAAACCACAATAACGTAATGTGTAAAATAAATAATATGTTAATTAACGGAAAAATAAAAATTTTGAACTTAATTCAAGTTAATTGTAAAATATTAAGTGATCAAAAAAAGGAGTTATTTGAAAATAAATGTGAAGATACACGGTATATAAGACTTTACCCTACACGACTTTTTAATTAATTATATAAAAAGGTAACGTGAAACGTGAGACTTGTAGTATTTACTTTATACGATTTTAAAATTATATAAAAAAATAAGTCACCTCAAAGGGTAACGAAAAATGAAAACTTACCTCAAAAAATAAAGAAAAGGACAGAGCTAGAGAGCAGAAAATATGAAAAGGTAACTATAAACTAAATAAAATTTTGTGACTATTTCTTTCTTAGTAGACATAAACTCTAACTATTTAGTGTATGTCTGTTTTGCAGTTAACACCCGTTTCAATGCATATTCACTCTAATTCATGAATCTTCTGTCTTTGAGTCCAATGAACATTTGAGGTTTGTCAATGTTAAAACATACCCTTAATGTTTATTACAAAAGAAATAGCTAGACATACAATTTAAACTTTAAACTTGTAGGATCTATTTTTATTTTTTTTTATCTTTAGAAATTTATTGGTTTTTATTTGAACATCGGAATGATTTACATCAGAGATGAGGAATCGATGCAATTTGGTGAGAAGAGTCCTCAACCCAATACATTTCATCTAATGAAAAAGCTAGTGTTGCTAAGCTATGTGCTGCTGAATTGCAAACTCTGCATGGATTTGAGAGAAAGATGCCATTGTCAGTGACAAATCCTTTGTATCTTTATTAATTTTAAATTTATCCAGTCATATCAAATATGAAGTGGGTAAGTGATGAGTATCAAATGAAGATATAAAATATTCAATATGTGTATTTTGAAATAATTAAGAACATTACGAGGAAGATTTTTTTTAAGGATTTATCAAAACACTATTTATAATTTTAAGTTCTTTATTTCCATAATATATAATTTATATATTCCTAAATTCTATTTGAATTAGTTATGAATATCCTCTTTATAGTTTTAAAACATTTATTTGTCTTTAATATTTTTCTCTTTTTATTTTTTTATATTTTGTTTAAATTTTAAATACTATTGCAGTACATGAGATATTGATTATATTCAGTCTATACTCATTCTCCCTTTTTATGTTTTGAAATTATCCATTCATTCTCCAAAAACAAAATGTTTTCAAATTATCCTTCAAGGTTCGAGCTCATATATATATGACATTATTAATAACTTTATAGTGATAAGAACTAATTGAAAATACAGAAGTATTTAAAGTTTTTTTCTTTAAACTTGTTCAGTACCAGCACAAGGCAAGGAATATTTATGGTAGAATTTGGAATTTTCAATTGTCCTTTGCGAGTCAAGTTTCAGGGTGGTTATATGCAAGGACTCTGTCGCTCAAGTCAGTGTATGTAAGAGATGATAAAGGGTATTTATTTTGAAAAAGTATGTAGCTGAGACTTAATTGTTAGACTTACTTATAAGACTCTTATTGAGGCAACATGGTGTTTCTCACGTGATGATGTATGAGAGGTGTATCTGAGTCGAATCCCTTAATTTGCTATGTTTGTTATTAATAAATTGTAGTCATGATCTAGCACTTCATGTCTATATGAGCTTTAATGCATTGTCAGGAAGATTCTTGAGTCATAAGAAATATTGGATTGTGGTTAGATAATGGATAATTGGATCTAGAAACATTTGGGCTAATATGTCTGCTTTATATACTTGTGTGGGCCGAGATGAACCTAAGAGGGACCCAAAACAAAACCAAATAAGAATATTATTACAAGGATTGATAAAGATAGTATATTCTCACCAAAAAATAAAAAAAGATAGTATTTTCTTTTACATTTTCCTTTAAGTAGTTAGGAGGAGGCACATTTGTTATGAATTTTCCTTCCCTATATATATGATTTGTTAGACGAGGATATCATCATAGATTTTGTCATCTAAATCTTGTTAACAATGGTATTTTGTTCTTTCAAGGCTTCGTTTGGTGTTATGCTCTATTCCCTCGTGATTCATTTTCTTGCGTTTCAATGTTGCTGCGGTGATGCGAACTCAACGCTAGTTGTAAATGCAGCTAATAAGGTGTCTACAAGGCGAATTCCTAACACTTTTCTTGGAGTATTCGTTGAGGTAGGCTTCCTTCCTCTCATTAGCCAATTATGCTTACTCCCAATAAAATGGGTGGTATTTTTTTTCTTCATAGTGTGCTTTAATTAAATGAGCTTAACCTATTTTCCAAACAAACAACATGATATTTCCCCTCCTCCCAAGATCTAGTAATGACCCTTTTAAAGTTTGACTGAAAATTTATTTGAATGCCTTATTTTATAACAAGACCCTTAATGCTAAACAGGTTTTTAAATGATTTAATAAATGTACGATTTCAAGACATTGTGTAATAAAGGTTACTCGCTGAACTTTATTGCAAACATGCATGATCATCTCATATCATAAAAGGCTAACTTTAAAGTTGTCTGTGTTATTAGATCCGTACTGTGTGTGGGTGCAATAGACCAATCTCATTTAAAAAAGTAAAAAAATATCACACGTACACAAAAATAAAAATAATCGCACTTCAGTTTTCAAAAAGCCACCAATTTCTTCGAATTTATTTTTCAGGAGATTAATCACGCTGGCGCTGGGGGACTGTGGGCAGAGCTTGTTAGCAATAGAGGTTATTTCCATACCCCTAAACCTTTCTTCATCTTGTCTTTCCAGTCCACAGATTCAGTTAGGCTTTGAAGCTAGAGATTTTTTTTATTTTTCTATTATTATTAATTTATTTTTAGGCTTAGAAGCTGGAGGCCCAAACAATATCTTAAATATTTATCCTTGGTCAATTATTGGAAATGAATCATCCATTTCGGTATCAATTAGCCGTACCTCTTGCTTTGAGCGTAATAAAGCTGCATTACATATGGAGGTGTATTGTGGTGGTCACAAACCTTGCCCATATGGTGGCGTCGGTATCTCTAACCCTGGTTATTGGGGCATGGTAAGGAAGTTAATATATACTTGACATTCACACACACCCATTATAATTTTTTTCATAATTTTTCTTGTATTTGTATTATGTAAGTTTAAATCTAACTAAAATAAATATGAAAAAAAAAAAAAACTCATATAAACGTCACAGTTTTATCTTTCATAAGAAATTGAAAAATATTATTAGTTAATTGTACGAAGTAACTTTTATCATGTTCAGAATATTGAGCAAGGAAAGAGGTATAAGGTGGTCTATCATGTTAAATCAGAAGGAAAGTTTGATTTTCAACTTTCATTCACGGGTGTTGATGTTATAAAAGTGGCATCAAATATCATGTAAGTTCCTTTTTATTTAGAAGACGTTGTATAGATTCTACTGCCTATACTCAATAACCCATAACTTCAATTGCTGTATTGATTAAAACAACTAATACATGGTTCTTGACAGGCATGTTTTCAGACATAGAAAATGGAACAGAGTGGAGACAATACTGGAAGCAAAAGCTACTAATCATAATGCAAACCTTCAAATAACCACAACCAGGAAAGGGAGTTACTTGTTAGACCAGGTGTCAGCTATGCCATTGGATACTTACATGGTTAGTAGAATAACAACAACACCTTATAAATTAACTTAGGTCGATGTAAATGCTAATAAGGGTTCTCGCCCCTTAAGTAATAGATTGAGTGTTCCACTCCTCTTGTGAATAGAACAAACCTAATTAGGAGGTATCTACTCTTTATCTTCAGTACTTTGGAGCAGATTAGGCCCTATGCTCAGTGAGAAACACTCCTTGCGAAAGCAATTATAAATCAACAAATGTAGCTATTAAATTTAACGAAACTCTTTGGATCAATGATGATAGAGTAACTCTGTTATCATCTCAAAAATAACGACGTTCGTATTTTTGACGAACGAAAATGAGAACTCAATAATAAAATAATTAATAATAATCATAATAAGTCTACACTTGGTACCCCAATGACCCACTGCTGGCAATGCATTCTATTTTGTTATGTTCTTTTCCTTTACATCACTTCATTCTTCTCTTGAAACAGGGCCATGGCTTCCAACAGGACCTTTTTCAAATGGTAGCAGATTTGGAACCAAAATTTCTCAGATTTCCAGGTATGTCAAAATTCTAAGTTTTCAAAGTGAGGTTTCCTATACAACATTGTTTTTACTTTTTTGTTCTTTTTTTTTGGGGGGGGGGGGGGAGTTATATACCCTGCATTCTTACCTATACTGAACAGTTAAGTTAATTGAGTAAATAATTAAATCAGTTTCTAGATAGTTATAAGTAATTAAAAAAAACTATGTACCATCTTGGAAAAAAAAAAAAAACTGTTGTAACTGAATGATTGATTTTTTTATTTTTTTGGTGTATGAATAATTAATTATTTGACAGTACGTATTAGGTATTGAATTGGATTTTTTTATTCTTATTTATAACTAACCTGGTTTTTAGTTGTGCACCGGTTCACGTGTAATTAGGTAGTAAGGTTCTATATATGTAGTAACAGAGGATTCACTTTTAATCTTGTGTGCAAGGGTTAATTTTCTTTGGAAGGTCGAATTCCATCTTAACCCTTAGAATGGAATAATATTTCTTCTTTCTGTACTTTGATGTAAAAAAAAATCCTCTTAGATCTAACTCTATTTATCAAAATCATTGCTTTAGGCGGTAGTTATGTTGAAGGAGATTATCTGAAAAATCAATTTCGATGGAAAGATACTATTGGACCATGGGAGGAGAGACCTGGGCACTATGATGTTTGGAACTATTGGAGTGACGATGGATTTGGTTATTTAGAGTATCTTCAAGTGGGTATCCTTTTACAACTACAATTGGATGTGTCCTAATTAGTTGAAATATAATTATTTGCTTTTTCTTGAGCAGCTAGCAGAGGACCTTGGAGCAATGCCGATATGGGTGTTTAATGCTGGTATATTCTTCATGCCTTAGTTGAAATTTATTCTCAACTGTCACAAGTATTTGAATTTGTCTTTGTTTTCTAATTAATTAAATGTCTCATTTAGGTATCAGTCGTCAAGAAGAAATTAATACATCAGCCATAGCGCCTTATGTGCAAGTACAACTTTCTTCCCTTGCTCTTTTCTTCTCAATATTTATGAATTTATATCTTTATATTTAGTATTATTCTAACATCTCTGCATTAAAAGGACGCCCTCGATGGCATTGAATTTGCAAGAGGCTCTCCTAGATCAAAATGGGGTTCTGTTAGAGCTGCAATGGGACATCCTAAACCATTTGACTTGAGATATGTTGCTGTTGGAAATGAAGATTGTGGGCATTTTAATTATCAAGGTATGCATTTTTATTGTTTTTAATTATTCTTTGAGCACACACATGTAAACCATTAATGAATCTTCATATATATGTCAATCGTAAAAACTTGTTTAATACAACCCAACACCTTTGATATTTGTACGAATCTATAGATTGATGTTATTCAATTATTAACATTTTTTTTTTGTTTCATTTAAGGAAATTACCTTAAGTTCTATGCTGCAATAAGAATTGCCTACCCAGATATTCAAATTATCTCAAATTGTGATGCTTCTAGCACACCATTAAATCATCCTGCTGATTTGTTTGATTTCCATGTAATGATAACGTTCTCACATTGCTTCTTGAACTTTCATTTTGTTGATTTAACTTTAGCAAGTGTGTTTATTTTGTTTTTTTTTTTTTTTAATTTGTCAACATATTATCCTTTTTAATGTTTTATTTTTTTATTAGACTTACACAAACGCCAGTCACATGTTTTCTCTGTCTACTTTGTTCGACCACACATCACGATCTGGTCCAAAGGTTTGATTAATTTTGAGTTTTAATAAACACTCTTCTAATTCATCATTTGTCAATTATTTATTTATGCATAATCTAATATATGAATGCTCAATCTGATTCTACAGGCTTTTGTTAGTGAATATGCTGTGTGGAGCAGAGATGCTGCAAATGGAAGTCTTTTGGCTGCGGTAGCCGAAGCCGCATTTCTTATTGGACTAGAAAAGAACAGGTTTTCTATAGTTTTTTTAATGTACTATGTTTCCGTTTTATGAAGTTTTTTTATCCTAAACCATATAAAGTTTAACATTTATTACATTTTTTTTCTGATGCAGTGATATTGTTCAGATGGTTTCTTATGCACCACTTTTCTCAAATATAAATGACAGGAAGTAATTTTCTTATTCTTTTGCTGTGAAAACTTCTATCCTTTATCATATTCTTGTAACATAGAATAGGCACTTTGAAAATTTATTGTGGTAAATTATTTGTAGATTTCAACATGATGCCCATAATAACATGAGGCTGTGTAAATGTGTTACTACAGTTGGATTCCCGATGCAATTGTGTTCAACTCTTATCAACTTTATGGAACTCCTAGCTATTGGGTGCAGAAACTTTTTATTGAGTCCAGTGGAGCAACATTTATTGACTCAACACTCCTTACAACTTCATCTAATAAACTTATTGCATCTGCAATTATTTGGCAAAATTCTAAAGAGAATAAAAATTACCTAAGAATAAAGGTAAGAGGTGTCCTTTTCAACTAAATTGAAATTCTGACTATTGCTATATGCAATGTCCTAGAACGTGAAAGAAATATGAGCATATATGTAGGTTAGCTTTAGTTTATTATTTTTTCTTTGATCAGCATTTCCATTTGGTGTAGTGCTTTTCACTAGCACTATATTCAGTAGGAGTTATTGATTTCTGCAGGCAGTAAACTTTGGAGCAGCCACTGAGAGCCTTAAAATTTCTATAAATGGCTTAAACTCAAATGTGCAGCAATATGGTTCTACAATGACAGTGCTTACATCAACCAACGTAATGGATGAGAATTCCTTCTTAGAGCCGAAGAAGGTACAATTTGGTTTATTTGTACTTGTGTTATATACATACAGTTGGTTTATTTTGTACTTGTGCTATATACTAACTAATGTCATTTATCATTTATATTCTTTTCATTTTAAATACAGGTGGTGCCACAAACAAGTTCACTAGAGAAGGCTGACAAGGATATGAATGTTATTCTCTCTCCCTATTCAGTGACATCATTGGATTTGTTAATATGATTCTGAATCTAGTTACAGCATAGGAATAATGTCGCTAAATTAAAAATGAAGACAAATATAGAGGAGATTGTGCCTTTTTTTATATATTATCAAGAAATGTAATATATCGTGGGTGGATAAATGACTAGCAAAATGTAGCCCTTCTCTTTCTCCCAAATTGTGCTGCATAAAATTACCAGACCAACCCACCTGCATAGAAGAGCTGAACTTGGGAAAGTTATGTGGGATATTAGGCATAAATTATTGTTATTTTCCTCACTATGGTTCAGACTTGGAAGTCTAAACTTGTGGGTGTGTAAAAACTAGATACAGATAGTGAGCGAGAGTAGAACCTTAGTGTCAATGTCATCGATGCTTAATTGGCAACATGTACCATTTACAAGAATAATAATGAAATCAATGTTATGACATATTTGTTTAGTCACAATAATTTATCAAACCTATGGGTATTGTATATTGGGTAGAGAACTTGTTAGTATCTGCAACTTCTTATTTTTCTGTATTGATAAGGAAACACTTTGTTCACCATATTTAAACTACAGCATAATCCTAATCATAAATAACCCCACGGTGAGACTTTAGTACTGGCTTTTCAGTAGGCGCAGGCCCTAGAATGAAGTGGAAGAAGCACAGGGGAAGAGTGATGCGGTGATGTAAACGTGTGTTGGTGATTTTTATTTTTATTTTTTTTTGTTAATATACTTGTTTACTTAGCTTAAGGAAGAGTTATTTGAAGAAAAAAAAAGTTAATCCTTAAAAAGAATTTAACTCGTGCGATGCATAGGTAAAGAACACTAATAGGTAGTTATTTGAGTAGCAGTACATAGAAGTAAGATTAATGAATATTAGTGATTGGATCTTATTTGAATAATTAAAATTAAAAGATATATATGACTTTTTAAATGATTAGGTAATCATTAATTTTAATCTCCTATATTCTTGTATAATTATAGTATATTATTCTATCATTCTTAAAATAAAAATTATTCTGATTATACACTAGTATAAAAAATTTTAATCTCCTCTATATGAACAAATTGATGAGAAAATCTATATAATATATTTAATTATTGTTTTATTGTGTGTCATGGATATCTGATATGTAGTTTTTGGAGGGGGCGATTGTATTTCTTTTAGGGGTGACGGTTTGGTGTGCACATTGTATCGCTTTCCATCTTTGGTTAGGCACACCTTGTGCTTCTAGCCAAATTATTTAATAAATTTTTTGTTTATCCAAAAAAATGTCATTTAAAATTTGACATAGTTAAAATTAAATTTAGCTAGCACAATAATTAAGAATAAATTTACTTAATTAATATAAAATACTAGGATTGCTAAAGTTCTAATTAAATTAAATTAGGACTCAAACAAAATTGGTACAAGTATATGAAAAGCTAACTAAAAGTTAAAAAACTAACTAAAAGCTAAATAGTTAGTTAATAATTAAAAATTGATAGTTGGTAACTGCAATGTATTAAATTAGCTTATTAAATTGACAAAGTCTAAGGTGAGCCACTAAAGAAAGTAGTCTATGGTGGTCAATAAGTTTTGACCATTAGATATATTATACAATATTTAATGATTGTGATTTTTCATTTGTTACTATGAGACAATTTTTATTTAATATTTTTTTTTAATATTTAATTATCATTTAGACAAATGTCCTTTGTAGGTTTACAGCACTACCTGTTTTTAGTTTAAGTGATCACCCTCTCCTCCTTCCTCCTCTACTCTTTAAGTAGTTCACCCCTGTGCCGTCCCCTCCACCATCTTGTCGCTGTCGAACTTTGACCACACCGCCGTTGTCATCTACTACGACAACTACTGCTCTGTCTGATCCATCCTCCGCAACTTTGTCGTCACCAGCGTAAACGAGCGCTTTCGCAAGGAGCTGCAACAAATTCTTGGCCACCGAAACTTGTCTCTACTGAGTGTCTTCGTTAGCGACGCCAACGACATTAGGAAGCCCTACGACAACGGCGAGTTACAGGAGTTGATTGGACGGTTGCCAAAGTTGTAGCGAAACTTGTGCGAAGGGCTATTGAGAACCAACAAATGAATCGCGATACAAAAATACCACCAACTATGTCACTAACTGTATTGCCCAGATTTGGCAGCCAATGGTAAGACCAAGCAACCACTTCAAGGACTGATCGACATGGCACACCGAATACAAATCGGCCAAACGTAAATAAGGAAACAAGGCCCCTTAGGCACAGTTATGGAAACTAGGGCTGTGATCCTGGCATTTATGACACGTAAATCAGGTAACATGGCAAGAATTATAGGCTCATATATACAATTCAGGTGCACACTTTCTAACCCTGATCTCTTTATCCAAAACCCTGCACCCCTTCACAAGACCTCCAAATCTGACTTGAGCGTCGGAGTGTCTTTGCAGGTACCCCCCATTCTCGACATGCCATTAGGACAAGAAGGCTAAAGAAGGAGGATCCAGGCAAAAAGAAGAAGATGAAGGAGAAGAACCAAATTTTGCAAGAACATTTTGGCGCCCACCGTGGGGTCCGGTAAAACTTTTCCCAGCCACACCAATCAAGAGTCTACATTCTTAAAATCATCCGATCAATTATCGGCTCGCATGCTTTCGCCCATTTGAGGTTCTTTTTATTTAATTCACCTTTACACAATAGATCATGATCGGTACATTTGGTGATTGACATAAGTATGCTTGTTACTTACGAGTTTGATTATTATGCTTTGAAAAAAGATCTTCTTTGCCGTGCTATGTTAATGTACATATGGCCTGCATTCCAATGAATTAATACTAATGCACAACATCAATGTGTATTCTGATTGGCAATATGTCATTTATCTCAAATTATTTCTCATTGTGCTAATGGATGGTATGGTGATGGTATAAAACATGGCGACATGGTGGCGTGGATAAAGAGGGACAATTGACAGGAGACGAGACAATTATTGAAATTATTGTCAAAAATAAATCCTTACTGACATTGTAACTTGCTACTATGACCAACATTGCCATTCTAGTCGGATGGTGCTGGTGCTCGGATTCTTGTTGAAACACAAATCTAGTTTGGTTTCGAAACCAACCTTAACACTCATTTGCAATGTTCTGCACGAACTCTTGCCAAAGTCATAAGCTTGTGAGGGCACTGTAGCTGAAGATTAGAGACAGTGACGACGATGGTTTGCTCCTGTCGCATGCGATGAAGCGAGCCGTGTGGGAAATAGGGAGGTTGATGATGATGGAGCCAAGCTTTTTCAGGTTTGGAGGAAACAACCATAATGTGCCCTACCGGGATGATCTAATCGTTGCCGATATTGTCGCCAACGACGCAATAAAGATCGTGGAAGGAGTAGGAGGAAAATGTTAAAAGGGGTAACATCGGAATGTGAAGTTGGACCTAAGAAAATGGACGATGCATTGTCAGTAGCTCGTGGTAGTTGAGCTCACCCAAGGCACTTTAACCAACATGCGACTTAGCGCTCCTACAATTGTTAAAGGTCTAGATTGGTGAACTAAAACCTTTCCAACATCTGTTTATGGACATGTCGAGATAGATATAATCACCACCCACGTTCAAAGGACGAACTTGCCAACATTGACACCGACCCCAATCGGGGTATGAGAGTAGCATACTCGTCCCATGAGAAAGCCAGCATGATTGTTAACTTCTCAAATCTCATGCTTGACCCGACACGGACGCATAGTGGGTACACGCTCTGCCATCTCGATACCTTTGCACTAAAGTCAACTTTGACACACAAATTTAGGCATATATGAAGGTAACCATTTTACACCCCAATAATTCTTATTATGTAACGTGCTTGCTTGTTTTTGTGTTGGTGCCAGGACACAATCTCCAAACCTGAGCATGTCACAAATAACACATTAAACAATACGTTAGCACATGACACCTTTAGGCCCGAAGAAAACCTTTTTCGGCTTTTTCCAACACCTTCCGACAGTGCGCCCAATAAGATTTGGCTCTCGACCACTTTCTAGGACGAGTTATCATTGAGGTCGGACAACCACCCTCCACTAAGATTGAAACAGCTAAGATATGCTTCCCTTATGAGCATGCCAACAAAGAGGTCAAGACGACATAACCAAGGTAGCAACACCAAACTGGGATTCAACATTTGAAAGTCGGCTTCAAACTCCCTCTAGGTCGGCTGCCATGATTTCAGAGTCGCCGTCATTTCCTTGAGTCAAGATCAAGCGTTCAGTGTTTGGTTCAAGTCAGTTCCTGAGAAAGGATTCTAAACCAACAATGCCAAGCTAATCTCGTCACTAAAGTTGCCGACATCGCCATATTGGCATCTGTCGACCACTTGAGCTCCGCCCTAATAAGGGATCACGCCCAATCCTGAGCAATCACCACAATCCTACATAAAAGCTCTGAACTGTAATGACCACAGTTGTCATGGATGAACAGAACCATTAGACTACATTAGTCTCGCAGTGATACCTCCAAACGAAATAAGAAGAGACTTGGGAGGACACCAAGCACAAATTTGAGTCGAGATTCATCAGCTTTGTTATCTCTAATGGTGAACAACAGCGGGACACACTAGATTGAGACTGATATATACACCCTCGGCATCTCTTGAGAATCATAACCAGAATATTCTCTGATACAATAATAAGAGTCAAGCCTACAAAAGCATGCAAGTGAATGACAATCAAAGAACATCGATTTTTACCCCTCAAATACGAAGCATGGTTAAAGACATCGACTCTTAGATGAAATGATTATTCAACCAAGAATTTTAAACTTGGCGCACTTAATTAACAGGTCTGAGTAACTAATGAGCACGCTAATATCGGCATACATATGGTAGCCTAATACATTCAACCTTGAATAAGGAAACATGACATTATTCCCCCTGTATGCGTTCCTTGTGCACCGCCTTGTGGTAGTAATTGAATATCAAGCTCTTTGAAGAAAACGAGTATCTCAACCATGTGCCTTAAGTACCTTTGAAGGGTTAATACATTGCATCCTACGAGCCAACCCACCGAGCTCGAAGACTAATAGGTTTCGACCTACTGAAACCTTTGCCGAGCCGACCCACCGAGCTCGATGACTTAACAGGTTTCGACCCACTGAAGCCTTTACTGAGCCAACCCATCGAGCTCGATGACTAAACAAGTTTCGATCCACTGAAACCTTTGCCAAGCCGACCCACAGAGCTCAATGACTTAACAGGTTTCGATCCACTGAAACCTTTGCCAAGCCGACCCACAGAGCTCAATGACTTAACAGGTTTCGATCCACTGAAGCCTTTGCCGAGCCGACCCACTGAACTTGATGACTTAACAAGTTTCAACCCACTAAAAACCTTTGCCAAGTCGACCCACCGAGCTCAATGACTTAACAGGTTTCGACCCACTGAAACCTTTGATGAGTCGACCTACTGAACTCAATGACTTAATAGGTTTCGACTCACTGAAACCTTTGTCGAGCCGACCCACCAGGTTTCGACCCATTGAAACCTTTGCTGAGCCAACCCACCGAGCTCGATGACTTAATAAGTTTTGACCCACTAAAACCTAGCTGAGCTGATCCACCAAGCTCATTGAATCTTAATGGTTTCATTACACTGAAACCTTTGCCGAGCTAACCCATTGAGCTCGTTCTGAACTAAATCTGAATGGTTGATACATCGCATCCTACACACCAAGTTTGTGCCAAACTAAAACCAAAGTCCTTTATGGGTCGATACATAGAACCCATACCAAACTAAGATGTCTGAGATTCTTACAAAGACTCTAAATTGATGCATAAAGAGATGCTTACTACTTGAAGGAAGGGAAGGCAAGAGACATAAATGCTATTGACATACTTAGCTAAACGCTGGTAAACGTTGTAATAATGGATGATTAAGAAGCACTAAACAAAATCCTTGCATTACTAGGAACCAACAAGCCTAGCTTAAGCAGGCACTTGAGGACCGAGCCGAGTTGTCCTCAAGGAAGCAATTAAAAATAAACCTCTCCATGTAGATAAAAAAGTGACACACTCAGTCATCCAAAAGGAGGCAACAAGTCTAAACAAACCTTGCACTTTGAATGCCATTAGCTCAGCCTTGTGCCTTGAGCATCATCTGCTCGGCCTTGAGCCTTGAGCATCATTAGCTAGGCCTTGTGCCTTGAGCATCATCTGCTCGGCCTTGAGCCTTAAGCGTCATTAGCTCAACATAAAGCCTTGAGCATCATCTGCTCAGCCTTAAGCCTTGAGCGTTATTAGCTTGGCCTTGCGCCTTAAGCGACCTCGGGCCTTGAGCCTCATTAGCTCGGCCTCGTGCCTTGAGCCTCATCAATCCGACCTCATGGCTTAAGCATCATTAGCACGACCTACGCCTCCCAAAGTATGCTTGATTCGGTCTTGGCCAAAAGTACTTCCACTTCAGCCATAGTTGGATTACTAAATCCAATTTTGAGCTCAGCGCAATGACACCAAGACAGGACCCGAACTTCAAATATATCACTACACGATTAGAGTTTGGCTAAACTAATGATTAAAATGGCACGATGCTGAAGCATAATCAGACTCAACCATATATAAGCTCTTTTGCTTTCCCTAGCTCAGAGCTTGGGGGGCTTGTGTACTACCCAGATTTGGTAGCCAATGGTAAGACTAAGCAACCACTTCAAGGACCGACCGACATAGCACACCGAATACAGATTGGCCTACCGTAAATAAGGAAACAAGGCCCTTTAGGCATAGTTATGGAAACTAAGGCTGTGATCCTGGCATTTATGACACGTAAATTAGGTAACTTGGCAAGAATTATACACCCATATATACGATTCAGGTGCACACTTTCTAACCCTGATCTCTCTATCCAAAACCCTACACCCCTTCACAAAACCTCCATATCTGACTTAAGCGTTGGAGTGTCTTGGCAGGTACCCCCCATTCTTGGCATGCCATTAGGACAAGAAGGCTAAAGAAGGAGGATCCAAGCAGAAAGAAGAAGATGAAGGAGAAGAACCAAATTTTATAAGAACACTAACAAAACCTAAAATTAGACACATATTCATCAAATAAAATCACACAGCTAAAAACTTCAACCCATTACTGTAACATATTTCAAAATTTTCAAACATCAACCTCAAGTTGATTTTCCGACAACTACCACTACAGCATTCGAATAAGGCTTCACAAATTTCTTTTACCCGATAAACACTTGTTGTTACTTTACTATCATTAAGGGTGTAAAAGACATATCAACTAAGGTTAAAAAAGTCATATTAGCCAAGGTAAATATGGAAATGAATATTTAAAAAAAAAAAAAAAAGATTGACAAAAAACCAAAAAAAGGACAAAAACTAGGGAAAATTTCTATACCTGGTCATTCATATTGGACCATGGTGAACCATTTGAATTGGAAGGCCACGCTAGCATTTGTCTATTAAATTACAAATGTTTGGTAAAATTATTTTTAAAAGTAGTTGATAGATGTAATATGACAAAAATAGACATACTTATATGATATTTTTATATAAATTTTAATTTTATTTTATAAATAAAAATATGTTTTGGGGTAGTTATAATTTTAGTTTTTTAATTAATTTTAGACTCTTGTAGTTTTTTATTTATAGATAAATTATTTTAATTACATTTTTTAGTTTCAATTATTATATTTTTGATAATATGCATTCTGCCATTAATCTTATATTATATTTTAAAATATTTTCAACCAGTTTAAAATAAAATAAATTAACATACACTTAAGTATATGTCATACTTTCATTACATATTTTTTTTTAAAAGGCAAAGAAATTATTATTAAACAAAAATAAATCCCCACCTTAGCATAAGAAATGCTAAAGGGATACACAGCCATAGAAGCCATTGTACCCCAAAACTAGCACATGCAAAATCCACCACTAGTAAGTATATATTTAAGTGGGAATGAGGGAATATATATATATATATATATATATATATATATATATATATATATATATATATATATATATATATATATATATATATATATATATATATATATATATATATTGACAAAGAAATTTTTAATTTTATACATTTAAGTGGGTGGATATAATCAAGTATAATAAAAAGTGACTTTGAAAGAAATTTTGGGACAAGTTTCTCAAGTAGCATATGACTTTAATGAGAAGCAATCAGGTGAGGGTATATTGTGTCAAAAATTATTTAAAAAAAAAAAAAGATCATGGGCATTTACCCCCATAGTTAGAAAACTTAGGTCACACTCAAAGAAGAGAAAGACAGAAAGGGAGATCGTTAGAAAAATTCAGGAGACGCCACAGTATTAAGGAGACCACTACTTAGCATTCATTCAAGGTGAGTAGAAGCAACCTCTCTTCTAAACTTCCATGGTATCAATTTTTGGGGTGTGATTTCTTTAGGGGTTCTTAATAAGAAAATTGAGAATTTTTGTATAACCTAATTGTTGTGTTAATTTAATGATTTCTAAGGGATATGATCATAAGAAATTGGGGATTATTTTGGAGTAACCTAAGTGTATTTTTGAAACAATAATTTCTTAGGAATGTGATTGTTGGAAATTCCTTTGACAAGAATTAGAATTTTTAGGGAAACCTAACTACAAGTTGATGAAGGATATCACCATCTGGGATAAGATATCTATTTATTGAACATATCTATATCTAGGATGAGATATAAGAATTTAATTTGATAGTCATAGGGATGACATATTTTTGTTCCAATGAAAGTTAGTCATTACCTTCTAGGAAGGAATGACAATATACATCTTATTTCGAAAATAAGATGAGGGATATCACCATCTGGGGTAGAATATCTATTTATTAAACACATTTACATCTGGGATGAGACATGATATATCTCTATCCGAGATATCCATCCCAAATGGGGAAGGCAACGAGACTCCATTGCTTGGATATGAGTTCATATACATTGGTGAATTTGGAATTCATAATGAGTCTAGGACTCACACTAGTTTTAGGAACCAAAAAGATAAGTGAATTTGGGATTCACACTGGTTCCGAGAACTAAAAAGTCAAGTAGGGTTATTCTAGGAATTATTGAGTAGTGTATAAAGTCAAATACTTGGGATATAAATGTTTAGTTATGAAGATTATTGATTTCTTTTAATTATATGTGTGAACTAAATATCTTATACTTGATTTTAAAAAGTGATTTTTTATAAACTTATTTTGCGGGTACCATAGTTGGTTTTTCTGGTTATCGCACCAATTGAAAACAAACACTATTTACGAACTCCTTTTTGAACTTGTTTCTATTCATTGTGATTTTTTCTCATTAAAGTGTTGCTTTCAAAGAACGAGGATAAAGTTATTGAGATAGAGGAGGCTTAAAGATTTATTATCTCCCTTGTTTAGTATGTATTTAGATTGGTTAGGAATTATTCAAATAAAGGGTCGCTGGTGGCTCAATAAATTGGCTTTTGAAATTCAATCTTTAGTAATATTTAATTCATGACTTATTTATGTAACGAAGGGCGTTACATGTTGCCCATCTTTGAAAACTAAAAGCTAGAAATCCAGCCACCTTTACTACTGCCCGACTCGCTCACAGCTTCCCATCACTAACAAAATTACCAACCAAAAATCTCAGTCGCCGATGCTAGACACTTACCATCAATTATCCCCTCTACCCAATCCTATTAACATATTGCCCCTAAACATACAGAGGGGTTTGATAACTAGTAGGACAATGGATAGGAAAATTCCTTCTTTCTTGCCTTCAACCATGCCCACGAATGAACTTTAGCAACCTCCATTATCTCCTTGCAATTCATTTCTTAGGACTTAAAAATCATATTATTTCAGTTTGTCCACATAGCCCAAATAACCGCAAACCAAATCACCTGTCCTCCATCTGGGCATTTACCTATATATCAAAAAAGCCCATAAAACTACTAGAAGTGTTCGCCACACGTCATTTTTAAGCGTCGATGATAAACCCAACCACCTTAAGAAAGCCACCCATACTTGCAAAAACCACGTGCATTCATAAAATAGATGTACAACTGACTCCTTCAGTCACTTGCATCCTACACATAAACATTCCTCTAAAGATATAATTCCCCTTCGGATCAGATAATCCTTTGTGGGAATCCTATTATCCAATAATCTCCACACAAACATTATTACCTTTATTGGGTACCAATTTATTCCAAACTTCTCTCCAACAAATATCAGTGACCATGTCACTTACTTCCATGAATGTCTTATATGTTGATCAAATGGTAAACACCCCAGTCAGCTCCTTCTTCCATATCCATTTGTCTGTACCCTTTTTTGTGAGCCCTACTTGACTAACCACCCGTTTTAATCTTTCAAGTATTTCCTTCTTCCACTAAAAGAAATCTCTCCTCCAATCCCATGACCACTCCCAACACCTATTCACCCATTTTCCTAATTCCGCCACTATTGCTTCTTTTTTAGAAGCCAAGGAGTAGAGCCTAGGAAATTGTTCACACAAAATACCTCCCTCCACCCACAGATCAATCCAGAAAAATGTATTTTGCCCATTTACCACTCCTTTTTTACTACCTCCTTGAACCACAGCAGTCATACCCCCCTCATTCCCTCATCCAAATCCTATATATCCTTCCACTATATAGATCCCTTATCTTCACCCATCCCTAATTCCCCATTCTTTTCCCCATATAACCCAATGAGCACTTTATACCATAAATTTTCCTTTTCGACCAACATGCGCCACCTCCACTTACCAAGTAATGCCTAGTAAAAGGCCTTAACATCCTTAACCCCTAGCCCCCTACCTCACAATCCTTACACACCCTATCCCATGCCACCCAATGTACTTTCTTGTTTCCTAGCAACCCCTCCCCACAATTTTTTTTAAATAAAGATTCTATGGCAAAGATGATACCTGGTGGAGCCTTGAAGAAAGAAAGGTAGTAGACCAAGATAGCTAACAATACTGATCTCAACAGAATGACATGACCACCAAACGATAAATACTTACGTGTCCAAGATAATAGTCTCCTTCTAATAACTGTCACCACCGACTCCTAAGAGGTGAGCCTCCTCAAATTTGCCCCAATAGGCAACCCAAGATACTTCATTAATAAACAGCCTGCCTTGTAATTTAACTCCTATAACCAACTACCATTTACATTAACCCCCACCAACTAGCTTTTATAAAAATTCACCTTTAACCTTGACACCACTTCAAACATCTGAAATACTACCTTAATCGCCTATATATTAAGCCAACAACCCTCCCTAAAGATTAATATGTCGTCAGCAAACTACAAGTGTGATAATGGTTTGTTCAACCCCTATACCTGTACACCACAAAATAAACTCATATATACCGCCTTATGCATCATAACACTTAGACCTTCTACTGCAATTAAGAATAAAAAAGGGGAAAGAGGATCCTCTTGCCTCAGGCCATGATCCATCCTGAATTCCTTTGTAGGATTGTCATTCACCAATACCTACACTGATGATGTGGATAAGCACTCTCCAATCCACTTTCTCCACTTGTTTGGGAAGCCCATTTTGTCCATCACATGATCAAGACAATCTCATTCCACCGAGTCATATGCTTTTTCAAAATCCACCTTAAACATCACCATTCTTTTCTTGCTTCTTTGTGCTTTAGCGACAATTTCATTTACAATCAAAACCCTGTCCAAGATCTGCCTCCTTAAGATAAAAGCAGATTGAGCCTCGTCTATTAGCAAAGATAGATCATGCCTCGACCTATTGGCAAGAATTTTTGCTAAAATCTTGTACATACATCCTATTAGTGAAATAGGCATATACTCGCTCACTTTTTGTAAGCTATCTTTCTTTGGAACTAAAGTAATAAAAGAACAATTTGCCCCTTTTACCAACTTCCCATTGGAATGGAATTCCTCTAAAAAAACAATGAAATTAGCTTTTATGTTCTCCCAAAATTCCTTAATAAATCCAAAATTAACTTCATTGGGACTAGGACTTTTTTCATTTTCACAATCCCAAACGACTGCTTTGATCTCCTCCTTTATGAATGATGCTATAAGACCTCTGCTATCATGCCAACCTAGTTTCCTAAACTCCATGTTTCTCATGTGTATTTTCCATCTTTGTTTCTTGTCAAAATGGTTTTTGAAATATTCTACCATACCATTCTTCAACTGCTCCATACCCTCCAATCTGACCCTATTCACCTCAAAACTTAATACTTCATTCATTTGTTTCCTCATTTGAATACACCTATGGAAAAATTTTGAGTTCATATCCCCCTCTCTCAACCATGTTTGGCTTGACTTTTGCCTCAAAAAAGAACAACGCATATGTGACAAGCTAATAAATCGTCCTTCACACTCCCTCATAGAATCCCCTTCCTAAGAACTTAAGATGGACTCTTCACTTTTTAGATCCCATCTTAATAGCTCTTCCTTTGCTAGCTTGATTCATTCCTCCAAGTTTCCCATGTGCTTTCTACTCCAATCCTTCAATTTCAACTTAATTAGCTTCAACTTCTCCTTCAGCACAAACCCTCTCCAACCTTGAACTTCCAAAGAGCTCCATTGTTCCTTAACAAACTTCTCGTACCCCTCCACCTCCTTCCAACAGCACAACATTCGAAAAGGTTTCGGGCCCCAATTGATTTCGTTGTCCTTAATCATCACCACACAGTGATCTGATAAGCCTTTTTGTATTCTTCATTATGCACAGTTTGGTCAAGTGTTTAGCTGTTCATCAAACACTAAGAACCTATCCAAAAGACTCATTGCAGACTCGTCCCCTTGGTACCAAGTGTACTTCCTACCTGTTAAAGGCAAATCTACAATTTTTTGCTTTAGTAATAAACTCCTCAAACCCCTCTCATCTCCTCATGTTTATAGTGTGCGGCCACCCCCTTCCTTTGCCCATCCACCTAACTGAATTAAAATCTCTAGCCACACACCATTACTCCCCTCCCTTCTCATGCTTAATATTAGAAGTGGCAAAACGGGCTACCCAGCCCACCGCGGGTCGGCCCAATGCAGGCCACGATGGGCCTGGGCCAAAAAGCCCAGATTTTATTCGGTCTTTTAATTTGATGCCCAAGCCCGATCCTATGTAGATTGCGGGCTTTTCGGGTTGGCCCGCCATTTTTTATTATTTTTCTTTTTTTGTTGAATTTTTTATTCTTCTTCGAAATTCAAAATTGAAATATATTGTGATAATTGTTTTTATTGACATATTTATTTTAGTATAATAAATAAAATATAAATAATTATTTTATTATATTATTAAATTTATAAAAAGATTGAAATGTGATATTATGACAATCACTATAATTGTATTTAGTAAAAAAAATGTTTATATATTATAAGGTAATCTTGTTTATTATTTTATAAAAGCTACAGTAAAAGCAGTTACATATTTAATGGTTTATGTATATGAGTTTGTAAATGTTGCAAAGGACTTATACCATGGTAAATATACGCAACTCAAAAAATAAAAAATGTAATACACGTATTGTAACTCTATACATAGCATCGTAGCCTATGTTAAATAAATTAAGTTTCAAAAGTCTCCTAGCATCTTAAATATATGTAACTCAACAAAATAAAATATAATTTGGAATCTTGTACTATAATTTTATAAGTAGCCTTTGTTAAAATCAAATATCAAAACCTATGTCAAACAAAGGAAAGTTTGAGGCAGTGAATTAGTAACTATTTTTAGTCTCCTATACTTCTCTTAATCCCATTTTTTCTCAATAAAATTTAAAAAGAAGCAGGTAGCCTGAACTTGACCAGGCTAGCCCAACCTAAGCCCGATTATGATGCAGGCTTTATCGAATCGGACTAAAAGGTCTACATTTTATTCAGGTTCAAAATTTAGAGCCCAAGCCCTATATTTTAGTAGGCAGGTTCGGGCTAAGCCGACTAGCCCACCCGTTTTTCCACCTCTACTTAACACCCACTACCTCCCTCCACATTTCTTTCTTCTGACTCAATTCACATGCACCATACACATTCATAATAACCACTGGTGTCTTCTCCTCACCTAATCTCCCGCATACCCCTATCACATACTTCCCCAAAATGACTTCCTTTAGCTGTACTCTCCTTGTCCTCCATATCATAATTAGGCCTCCCTCCCTTCCATTAGATTGCTTAAAATCAAACTAAAAGTCTTATGCATGCCACAAAGACAAACACAAAAGTCGGTCCACCATCTCCAATTTTGACTCTTGTATATAAAGCAAGTCCAGTTTATGTGCAACCACCAAATTCTGCACCTTCCTCTTCTTGAGAACACCTCCTAACTCCCACACATTCTATGAGATTAATTTCATTTTATCTCCCACTTCCCCCCTATATACACCCCTAGTTATTAGATTGCGCCCTAGTCATTCTCTATCTCCCCAACCACTTATCTCCTTATCGCCTCTCTATCTCTGCACACTATCTCTTCCAACTTCTTGACAACCTCCTCGTCCTCCTCACCCTCACAACCAATTCCTATAGCTTTTCCAATCTCCCAAACTCGATAAGCGACCTAGCCTGCATCTTTGTATAGCAACTCCCTCTGCCTTCTTTGGTTATTATCTGCAAAAGAGCTATCTGCCACTCCTATTTCTTGATTCTCGTAACACACACCTTTGACCATAATATCAGACCCAATGGATTTCTTGGGTCTCCCTCTTCGCCCCTTTGTTCCCTTACTCTTTTGTTCTGGTTTCTTATTCTTCGTCTTCGTTTTACTCTTGTTTCTACCTCTACTGCACTTATAAATCTTATGTTGACCAATCGTACCCCCTAAATCAAGAAATATATTATCCTCTATGTCCGCCTCCTCCATTCATACATGCTATCCTCTTCCAACTGTAAATAATTTTGAATTTTCCTATTTCTCCATCGTTGTAATGTCGAACTCACCCTCGGAGACCCAAGCTTAATAACCTTTGCCACATCCTTATTCGAGACTCCCCGTACCTTGACATCATAAAGGCTATTCATATCAAGACAAGGTACCACCTCTAGTTGTGCCTCGATATGAATCTCACCATCCTCCACAATAATTCTCATCATCATAGTATTGTTCTGCTACCTCACATTCTATCCTTAAATTTGACCCCATCCCAAGTTAATTTTTTCCCCGTGTCCCCCTACTGTCCAGCTCCTTAACCATCCTCCCCATGATTCAATTGATTAGGGGCCACGTTCTTAAAGCCCAAATTATTCGTACCATCTCCTATTTGAAGTTGTGTGTGGGCCTCACAACCACCCACCGAAGTCTCATCACGTGCCACCTCCATCTCCACTTATGTATTGTCATTCCTTATTCCACTGAATTGACCTGCCATCACTTGCACTTGACTATTGACGTCTTGGCCCACATCATGATCAATTATCCCATTAGGCCCCCCACCGAACAAACTTGCTTTGTGAAAGCCCCATAAATCTCGATATCCACATATATATTATTATCTTTTCCAAAACTTGCTTCTAGTTCTTCATGTTCAAACTTATAACCGCCCCCGCCCAATCCGCTATTATGATCTCTACAGTCCTCACTCCAATCTGGCACAAAATCCTCTTCCTTTCAATCTTTGTTATTGGCATTCAAATTTTGAAATTCACAAACCTCCATCTTCTCTGAATCATCAAACATTGAAGATGAAACCGATGAACTCTCCGACTCTTTTCACAATTGTGCTCATCCCGTAATTTAACAAAAGGGTTTGCAAATGGCTCCTCTACAATGCAAATAGAGAAAAAAAGTCCATTAATTTTCACTTTAATCAACCTATTAATTACTTCCAGAGAGGAAGTATGAATTAATATCCTCACAACATTAAACCTTTTCTTCATCATTGTCGGTAAGTCTGTTGACAGAAACCAACCCATACTAGACACAATCAATCAAAGAACTGGTCGCACCATGCATGAACAAGAACTCCTTGGCACCTTACCCATGCATATCTCTCCCTTGCAACCTCGTGGGGCATCCGAGCTTCTATTTCACAAAACCACTTTTAGAATAGATCTTCTACCTCTTTTACCAAACCGACAAAGTCCTCACCTTTTACCACTTTGATCAACACTTTATTCCAAACCATAAGAACAACAGTCAACGCCAACAACCCCTCAGCAATAATCTTATCTTGTAGTGTAATCACCTCAATAGAATTATGCACTTGTCCTACGTGACATTCTTTCAACCAGCCCATCTCCTCTTCATTTACATTATATTTCAGCCTCGTCCACTTCTCCTCCTCCCACTTCCCATCTCCCACCTTCATTTTTGGCCTCCATACCTTTTTAACCATGTTGGATACCACATCACTATATTTGGCATGTTCAGTGATGAATTTTGTATGTATTAGTTGTGGCTACCCCCCATCCTGGCCCTTTGGCCACTCAACAGCATTGATTCTCGTTGGGTTGTCAATTTTTCTTCAAAACCTAGAAAGGTTGGCTCTAAGCTTAAACGACCCAAACCAGATATCATTAAGCTTTTCCTCCATCACCACTAGCTCTTGCTGTTAGAACCAAAGACGTAGAAGCGTCTAAACCCTAAAAGTTTTGAAGATAACAGACTTATTAATGTTTAAGTTTCTGCCTAAGGACTAACCTTGTCACAGCAAACAAGCTACTCTTGTGTGGACTGTCCAATAGACGTGCTAAAGAAGACCATCTAAAAGACTCACTAAAAAAGATCGTCCAGTAAACGTGTTAAAAAAAAGATCGTCTAGTAGACATGTTAAAAGAAACCGTCTAGTAGACATACTAAAGAAGACCGTCCCAGTGAACAAACTGAAGATGACTGTCCAGAGCAAAATCTTCTTTCTTTAAACAAGTTCAAAGATCATATGCAAGCTTCCAACGACAAATATTCAACAAATATTCAAACAGCTAAGTTTTAGTTGAACGTCCAATTTACTTATGATAGATTACCTTGAAACTAACATATTACCATCTCTAGTGATCTAACGTTCAAATTGTTTTGAAGCATTAAATGTAATCAGATTCATTCTAGTGCAAAGGCGCAGCAAAACAGATAAAGCAAGTCAACTTATCAAGCTACCATGCCAAATGAAGAATGTTCCAAAAAGCATACCACCAACACAGTCCTACGCCTTCCATTTTAGTGCAAGTCTAAAAGCTGCCACGCCTGATCCTTTTGAAAGCATGTTTTGCACACCTCTCCATGTATAATAAAGTCAAGTCTTCCGCAACAGATCTTTTCCCTGAAGATTATATATATATATATATATATATATATGTACCAAGGAAGAAGAAAAGTAGATACAACTACGATACGTGCTATCTTGTGAAAATCTTAGCGAGCATCAAAAATCTTTTGTACATTTGCTAGAAGCATCCATTGGACAATAGTAAAAAAAAAAGCCTTGTAAAATACTCTGAGTGTTTGAGCTTAATCTTTCAAATCCTCACTACGTGAGTTGAAACCTTTGTGTAAACACTCGTTTGTGTTGTGAAAGCCTGGAGAGGCTTAGTGAAAAAGAATACTTGGGTTAAGCAATCTAGGGTGATTGTCTTGTAAAGCCTGAAGAGGCCGCGAACAATACTTGTAACCTAAGGTTGGTCAGTGGATACCTTTTGGGTGAAAGGACTAGACGTAGCTCAGGTTGAGATGAATCAGTATAAAAATTCTCTATGTTATCTTTCTCTCTATCCCTTAGCTTTAAAATACTTTCAAACTTATTTATACTATTTTAAAAAGGTTTTAAACGCACAATTCAACCCCCCCTTCTTGTGCGCTTTTTCTATTTCAATTGGCATCAGAGCTCGGCCTCTTCGGGTTGAGTATCTAACACTGCAGGGGTAAAATGATCCTGAACACTCATGGAAAACGAGGGACAAGCTGTTAACAGACCGCCTCTCTTTAAAGGTCAGAACTACGATTATTGGAAGCAAAGAATGATAGCATTTTTTTATGCATGTCACACAGACATGTGGGATGTAGTAGAAACTAGCAACTATCTGCCCCTTGACCCAGATGGAATGGAGCTACCGAGAGGTCAATGGATAAAAACTCACAAATAGTGGTATCTTCTAAACTCAAAGGCTAAAAATGCTATGATGTGTGCCTTATCTGAATCTGAATATGAAAAGGTGCATAGTTTAAAAAGTGCTAAAAAAATGTGGGATACTCTCGTGCTTGCCTACGAAGGTACCTCACAAGTAAAGAGATCCAAGTTGAGCTTACTCGTAAGACAATATGAACTCTTTACTATGGAAGAAAATGAAACTATCGAACTTATGTTTGGTATTTCAAATCATAATAAATAACTTGAGATCCTTAGGCAAAAACTATGATAATTATGATCACATTGACAAAATCTTGAGAAGTTTGCCTAGGCAATGGAGACCGCATGTTACAGCTTTAAGAGCATCCAAGGATCTAACAGCACTCTCAATGGAAGAGTTACTTGGAACTCTTAAAGTCCATAAATTGGAGCTAAAGCAAGACGAAGGACAAAAGAAAAGGTCCATCGCACTAAGTGTCCAGCGTCCACCCAGAGGATCATCATCCAAAGCACTAAATGTGGAGGAATCCTCTGAGGAAGAATCCAAAAAAGACGACTCTGATGAGGATGAGATATCCTTCATCTCTAGAAAAATTCAGGCTATATGGAGGAAGAAAGGAGGATCCAGAGCCAAAAACTTCACAAAGAAGTTTAACAAGGCACCAAAAGAAAAAAGCCCTTCAGTTCATTATGAATGTAAAAAGCCTAGAGATTTCAAAGTTGAATGTCCCAGTCTATAGAAGGACAAAAAGAAAACGTTCTTCAAGAAAAAAGGTCTCATGGCTACTTGGGAAGACATGGACCTATCTGCATCAAAGAAGAAGGAGAAGAAGAAGCCAACCTATGTCTCATTGCGGAGACAAGCTCTGATAGCTCAGACAATGAGCAAGACGAAGAGGTAAACCTCAATGACTTCATCTCTCTTCAAGAAGCCTATAATGATTTGCTTGCTAACTCCTCAACTCTCTCAATGGAATATAAAGAACTAAAAAGGAAATTTTCAAAAGTAACAAAAGAATTCAATTTGCTCAAAGAAGAACATAAAGAAGTTTTAAAAGAAAATGAGTTCTTAAAAACAAAGAACATTTCAGAAGAAACATCTTCTCATGAAGCCTTAGAACTTTAAAAAGAAGTTACTCATCTAAAAGAAAGTTTGTCAAATTTTGTCAGCGGAACTGAGAACTTAAATAAAATTCTATTTTATAGAAGAAGTCCTCATGACAAATTTGGACTTGGTTTTGTTAAGGAAGAAAATTACAAACCTAGTAAAAACATAACCTTCTGTAAAATATGTGGAAAGAATGGGCATGAACCAACAAAGTATAGATATCGTCCAATAAAGAAGGCGTCCAATGCCTTCAGAACTAACAGAAAAGGACCCAAGTCTATTTGGGTACCTAAGTCCATGATAATCCCTGTTGCAGATTTGCTTGACAACCGAAAGAAGACCTCAGTCATGGTACCTGGACAATGGTTGCTCATGACACATGACAGGAGAAAGGTGTATGTTCCAAAGCCTACAACCCAAGAATGGTGGATGGGTCACCTTTGGAGAAAATCAGAAGGGAAAGATCACAAGTATAGGAACAATCGGTAAGCACTCCTTCCTTTCCATTGAAAATGTTTTATATGTTGAGGGACTTAGACACAATCTACTGAGCATATGTCAATTATGTGACAATGGACACAATGTCTCCTGTGACAAAGACAAATGTACTATCAGGAATCTAGATGGATCCATATTATTCTCTGTTAAGAGGCAAAGTAATCTTTATAAGATTGATCTAAATGACCTCACAAATCAAAATGTATTGTGTCTAGTATCCATCAAAGAGAATCAATGGACTTGGCATAAGAAGCTTGGACATGCAAGCTTGAGACTAATCTCAAAGCTAAATAAGCATAACCTTGTAAGAGGCCTTCCAAATCTTGCTTACAAGTCTGATATTCTCTATGATGCATGTCAAAAAGGGAAACAAGTAAAAAGCTCTTTTGAATCAAAAAATATTGTTTCCACAACTAGACCTCTTGAGTTACTACATATTGATTTGTTTGGTCCAACTAGAACAGCCTCCCTTAGCAAAAAACGATATAGACTAATAGTAGTGGACGACTACTCTAGATGGACATGGGTTATGTTCTTAAAACACAAGGATGAGTCTTATAAAATCTTTTCAATCTTTTGCCAAAGAATCCAAAATGAAAAAGGTGTTTGTATAGCTTCAATCAGAAGTGATCACGGAAGGGAGTTCGAAAACGAAAATTTTCAAGGGTTGTGTGAGGAGAACGTAATTCTCCACAATTTCTCTGTACCATGAACACCACAACAAAATGGTGTGGTAGAGAGAAAGAACATGTCATTGCAAGAAAGGGCTAGAACCATGCTCAATGATAACTCCACTCCTAAGCACTTCTAGGCTGAAGCCGTAAACACTGCATGTTATTTACAAAATAGAATTTATATAAGACCTATTTTGAAAAAGACTCCTTATGAATTGTGGAAAGGAAGAAAGCCCAACATATCATATCTTCATCCCTTTAGATGTCAATGTTTCATCTTAAACACTAAGGACAATCTTGGAATGTTTGATTCTAAGTGTGATGATGGAATACTGTTAGGCTATTCTGAAACATCTAAGGCCTATAGAGTTTACAACTCTAGAACCTTAACAGTTAAAGAAGCCATCCACATTAAGTTCAATGACAATAAGCCTAATAAAGAAATATCAAAGCTAGACGATTCATTTGCAGATATGAAGCTGGAATATACTAGACCTTCAGCGTCCAAAAGTCAGTTGGACGATCCAAAAGTAGAAGAAAAGGAACCAACTGGACGTTCTTGGCAAATGAAGACATATCATCCAAATAATCAAATTTTGGAAGCATACAAGATCATGTCAGGACAAGATCGACCTTCAAGAAGCAAGCTTAAACTGCTTTGATCTCCTAACTGGAACCAAAGACAGTGGACGAAGCTCTCCTGGACGATGGCTGGATCAGCGCCATGAAGGACGAACTTAATCAATTCAAATGGAATGATGTCTGGATGCTGGTTCCTGCACCCAAGGACAAGTCTATCATTGGAACAAAGTGGGTGCTCCGCAACAAGCTAGACAAAGCTAACAAAGTGGTAAGAAATAAAGCGAGACTTGTAGCTCAAGGCTACTTTCAACAAGAAGGTATAGACTTCACTGAAACCTTTGCACCAATAACTAGATTAGAAACCATTCGCATCTTACTTTCATTTACTGCTTATAGGAATATGAAGCTCTATCAAATGGATGTAAAAAATACATTTTTAAATGGCATAATTAATGAGGTAGTCTATGTGAAACAACCTCCTGGTTTTGAGTGTGATACTTTTCCAAAACATGTTTTCAAACTCAAAAAGGCTTTATATGGTCTCAAACAAGCTCCAAGAGCTTGGTATGAAAAGCTAAGTTCCTTCCTTTTAGAAAATGGTTTTACTAGAGGAAAAGTATACACCATTCTCTTTCGCAAAGACGTCAAATCACATTTTATCATTGCACAAATATATGTAGACGATATTATATTTGGTGCTACTAATGACGCTTTATGCAAGGATTTTTCCAAGATTATGATAGCATAATTTGAGATGAGTATGATGGGAGAACTAAAATTCTTCCTCGAATTGCAAGTAAAGCATACTGCAAATGGCATATTCATACATTAAACAAAGTATGTTAACGAACTTCTCAAGAAGTACAAGATGGACGATGCCAAGGAAATGAGTACACCTATACATCCATCGTTAGTACTTAGCCTGAACGGCACATCTAAAAAGATAGACCAAACTACATACTGAGGTATGATTGGGTCTCTTTTATATCTCACTGCGTCTAAACCCAACATTATGTTCAGTGTATGTTTATGTGTCCGTTTTTAGTTTGATCCTAGAGAAACTCATCTAACAGCAGTAAAAAGAATTTTTAGATACTTAAAAGGAACCACTAACCTTGGTTTGTGTTTTAAGTCAAACAAAGAATACAAGTTAGTTGGATTTTGTGATGCTGATTATGCTGGAGACAAAATCGAACGCAAAAGCACCAATGGAGGATGTCACCTCATTGGTGGAAATCTAGTCTCGTAGATGAGCAAAAGACAAGGGACGATTGCCCTATCTACAGCGAAAGCAGATTATATCTCAGCTGCGTCTTGTTGCTCACAAATTTTATGGATCAAGCATCAGTTAGAAGATTACAGTATCTATGAAAGTAACATTCCTATCCTTTGTGATAATACTGCTGCTATAAATCTGTCTAAAAATCCTATTTTGCATTCTCGGGCAAAGCACATTGAAATAAAATATCATTTCATAAGAGATTATGTTTAGAAGGGAGTTGTTGATATTCAGTTTATTAACACTGAAAATCAATTAGCCGATATATTTACAAAATCCCTCCCTAAAGATAAACTCATCCATATTCAAGATCGTCTTAGTATGGAATTTATAAATGAATAGTTTTATTCAATATGCCTTGACCGTCCATGAACATGAGCGTCCAATGTTTTGTAGTGTCCTATGGTTTCATAGCAGTCAAAATTTTTTTTTATCATACACTTGCATAACTTTTCGCATTCCATAACAACTTACATTTATGTGTGCATAAAAATCTTCATCCATACTTAATTATGTTTTTACTAATAATGATTTGAAATAAATGTTTTATTCTTGTCTAACTCACTCACGCGCTGTATAACCACCCTTAAAAAATGTAAGCGCCTGACCAACATTTATTGCACATCACCTCTCTCTTCGAAATTTAAAGAACCGCCAAAAGCAAAACCCTTTGGTTTCTTCATATACACTCAAACACTTAACCAAACACTTGCCTCCTCTTAATCTATCTAAACTCTCTTTTTCTCCGTCGAAACCTCTCAAACCCTAAAATCCTTCAAGCTCTCAAATATGGCAATCGAAAAGGCTGGTGCTGCTATAAAGGTCGTGGCTCGTGTAGAGAGCCTAGACAAGGCCGTCATCCTTATCGAAAGCCATTTCAATATTCAAGCCCTGGATGACATGGGTGTGAATGTGAAGGACAACTTAATCAGATGTGGAATCTTCAACTACTTCCACATGAACGAGATTATCTACCCAGAGCTCATTAGACAGTTCTAAAACTCTGCTATTTTCTTATAGACAGACAATGTCAGAACAATTCTGGGAGTCAAGGTCACACTAAACCTTGGCACTGTTGCCCAAGCCATTGGCTACGAGCGGGCTGGGTCCTACATCAAGAATGGCTGGGAAGACAATTTTGGAGGACACAACACTGTTGACACTGCACTGATGGGTCCAAAAGGTGAAGGGCCAGTAGAATACAGCAAGCTGATAAAAGAGGGGAAGATATTCCAACAGTTTCTAAACAAGGGAATTCTTCACAAGGATGGATCGAAGGACAGCGTTACCTTCTTGCACAGGTTCGCGCTATTCCACATGATCACAGGCCAACAATTCAACCTGCTACACCTCATCCTGAGCAACATCTTCAGGACCATGAGAAGACACGGAGAGTGCGACTAGATCACCTACGCCGCTCTTCTTAACAGAATTTTTCTGGCAATAATAGGTGTATCGTGCATTCTTTGCCCTATCTCTTGGAGAGTAAAACCAGATTCAAATTCTAGGTGGTGGCCACAGATTCACTCAACTGCCATTCGGACGCAACAATGTTGCATAGATGAAGGCTGGGTTCGTGCTGAAGCCTTTGGAGACTACATCCAAATTAGTGGACGTTAAAAAGGAAGTTGCTGAGAAGGCACCTTCGTAGACACTAGAGTCAATCGTCCAGCATGTTGAGCCGATGGACGACAAGGTACTATTTGTCAATCCTATTGCTGCCAGACCGTCCACCAGAAGGAGGTCGTCTAAGACGCAAGCGACCAGAGTTACAAGGTCCAAGACCTAATGACCTTCAACTTCGCCTGCTCCTCTTACAGCTGCTCTTGTCACTGCCTCTACTCCTCCACTTGCTCTAGCGTTAGTCCCTGCCAAGAGACGTTTGATTGTTGCTTCTAACAACGAAGATGACGAGACCATTGGTGAGCTTGTCAAGAAGTAGAAAGCTACTATAGTTGCTATTCTTGCTCAACCACAACCTCTAGCTCAACCACAACCACAACCATCTATCTCATCCAAACGACCAACAGAAGCACTTCCAAGGGAAGCACAGTCCAAGAAAAGTAAGCTTTCCACTCCTACTACTGATGAACCAACTAGTGACCTTGTTGAATTATTTTTTGAACCAACTAAAACACTTACCTAAACATAACCCGAAACACAAGCCACACCTAAACCAGACATGCTGCTGCCTAGTGATGAAGGTTACATCTGTACCATCCCCACCCCCGGCATCTCTAAGTCACATCTTTCCATCAAACCTCCTAAATCACCTTCCTCCTCAACCATCATTCCCATCCCTACACCCTCCACCCCCTCAGAAACCTTGGCGAAAATACAACAAAAATGGCCCCTACTTTTTGTTGAAGGAAACTCACAAAACCTCATAGACGACAATGCTATTATTTTACGTCCAAAACTTCCTGAGCCAGACTTCGGCTTTGATTACTCCCCAATTGATATGGACAAGTACATGGACGACTATGTCCATCAATCGTTGGAAGCTTATCTAACACTACCTCCTGGAGCTATTGAACATTTGTTGCTCTAACAGTTTATCAGACAGAGGTACCCCAGTATTGCACGAGCTTGGCACCTCAATGCCCATCCTCTTGGAGTACTTCAACACAGAATACCTCCAGTAGAAGACACCGAGCCAGCTCTGCAACAAAGAAAACTAGGGGATGAACGGACCGTTCATCTAAGGCTTGCAGATTTGAAGTTTAGTCCTATAGACCCAAAAGAAGATGGATTCTTTCCATCTGCCTTTAAGCATATGTTTTGCAACACTCTCAAAGGTTCAATGACTTTGAAGTATCAACTTTTCATCCCTCAATCACAACGCATCTGACCTTCCACATCCATCCTCATCCAACCAGATCGAGTCTGCCCAAGGCTGCCAATCATAGATGTCAACCACAAAAAGAAGAAGATTCTGACCAAGGCACCGTTCTTGCCTCTGTCGTCCAGAGCTGAAATTCAACAACATTCAACCCATGCCCTTGAATGGTTCATAGCTCAACGTCTTCATACAGACATATACGAGGACAATGCTAAACGCTTCTGGCATCAACATACGCTCCTATGCAAACAAGAAGCGTCCAGTAGTGGAGTCTCACCAGACGACAAGGTCAACATCCCAACTACAACAAACTGTGAATTCACGCAGCGTCCAACTCGTGTCTTTCAGTTTTCGGACACTTCGACTGCCTTCGTCTATTCACCGAACGAACACCCACTTCATGGTACAAAAACTTCTATTTTGTACACTATGATTGTTCCTCTCACCTACCCTAACAATTTCCAACCACCCTACCCTTGGACCACTCCCCGTCCCTACCAACTTGATATACAAGACTTGAAACTTCTAAAAGCACCTACTCCACCCATTGAAGTTCTTCCACCAACTCCTTCCCAACCACCGTCACCCACACCTCCACCGCCACCTACTCTTGGCTCCCAAGCCTCTGCAAGCCTTCCCATCTCTACTACTGCCCCTTCCCCCTCCCACCTGTTGACCCATCTGTTCAACAAAACATTTCCAACCAGCTTCAACCCATCTTCACTCTTCTTCACCAAATTCTCTAGAACCAACAAGCACTCCTACATCCTTCTCAACCTTCCCCACCTCTTCCTTTGTCGCCGTCACAGTGATAGTGATGACGCCTCCCTTCTCTTTCTGTCTGCTTTTTGCTAATGATAAAAGGGGGAGAATTAAAACATTTTGTTTCTGCTATTTAAAATTTAAACTTTGTATGATCTTCCAGTACAATAAAATACATGCTTTGTTTTGATATATCTCAAGTGTTGCTCTATTTCTGTTTGATCTTATAACCGTTAGATATAATATGTTTTGATTCTTCATATACTCTGATACTTGGTATGGATTTAAAACTAATATATTTTATGTCTTAAAGCATACAAAACTTGGAATATCAGACTCAGGGGGAGCATAGTAAGTCTTTCGAAAATTCTTTTATGCGCTTCTTTATACTCTAGCAAAAACTTAAAAGTTAATGAGGTTTGTCATCATCATAAAGGGGGAGATTGTTGGAACCAAAGACGTAGAAGCATCTAAACCCTCAAAGTTTTGAAGATAACAGACTTATTAATGTTCAAGTTTCTGCCTAAGGACTAACCTTGTCACAGCAAACAAGCTACTCTTGTGTGAACTGTCCAGTAGACGTGCTAAAGAAGACCGTCTAGAAGACTCGCTAAAAAGACCATCCAGTAGACGTACTGAATAAGATCGCCCCAGTGAACAAACTGAAGATGATCGTCCGAAGCAAAATCTTGTCTCTTTAAACAAGTTCAAATATCATATGCAAGCTTCCAACGACAAATATTCAAACGACTAAGTTTTAGTTGAACGTCCAATTTACTTATGATAGTTTACGTTGAAACTAACATATTACCCTCTCTAGTGATCTAACGTTCAAATTGTTTTGAAGCATTAAATGTAATCAGATTCATTCTAGTGCAAAGGCGCAACAAAACAGATAAAGCAAGTCAACTTATCAAGTTGTCATGCTAAATGAAGAATGTTCAGAAAAACAGACCACCAGCACAGTCCTGCGCCTTCCGTTTTAGTGCAAGTCTAAAAGATATCACGCCTGATCCTTCTAAAAGCATGTTTTGCACACCCCTCTGTGTATAATAAAGTCAAGTCTTCCACAACAGATCTTTTCCCTGAAGATTTTATATATATATATATATATATATATGTGTGTGTGTGTGTGTGTGTGTGTGTGTGTGTGTGTGTGTGTGTGTGTGTACCAAGGAAGAAGAAAAGCAGACACAACTGCGATACGTGCTATCTTGTGAAAATCTTAGCGAGCATCAAAAATCTTTTGTATATTTGCTAGAAGCATCCATTGGACAATAGTAAAAAAAAAAAAGCCTTGTAAAATACTCTGAGTGTTTGAGCTTAATCTTTCAAATCCTCACTACATGAGTTGAAACCTTTGTGTAAACACTTGTTTGTGTTGTGAAAGCCTGGAGAGGCTTAGTGAAAAAGAATGTTTGGGTTAAGCAACCTAAGGTGATTGCCTTGTAAAGCCTGAAGAGGCCGCGAACAATACTTGTAACCTAAGGTTGGTTAGTGGATACCTTCTGGGTAAAGGGATTGGATGTAGCTTAGGTTGAGTGAACCAGTATAAAAATTCTCTGTGTTATCTCTCTCTCTATCCCTTAGCTTTAAAACGCTTTCAAACTTATTTATACTGTTTTAAAAAGGTTTTAAATGCACAATTCAACCCCCCTTTCTTGTGCGCTTTTCTATTTCACCTACACCCTCGCAAACCTCACAAAACCAAACTTCCTCCCCTCTTTATTTTTCTTCCTTGGAATATAGATATCCGTTACTCTTCCTTATCTCGAAAGCCTCCGCTCCAACGCATACCAGCCCATCTCCTTTGGAACATTTGTAAATAGTAACTCACAGTATCCGATACTCCACTCCCCCTTCCTCCCCCATAGCTTTCATACCTTCCATGTCTTATGATCGTGTAGTTGTATCCTACATCATCCCTGCCCTTGCCCAGTGCACCAGCTTTCCTCCACTGCAGTCGCACCAGAATCTACCCACCTTCTCTTGCTCTAATCACTTTCATCCCATACTTCCATTATATTGATTAGTGTAATGGTTAAAATATTTTGTAGTATAATGTTAAAAAAATAAAATAAATAATGTAATGGTTAAAATAATCAATGTAGTAAAAAAATCCAAAAAAATAACAACAAAAATAAAATAAAATAAGCATATCTATCATTATCAATATCTTGAAGTATAATGAAAAAATAATAAAATAAATATTTTAAATAATGTAATGATTAAAATAATCAATGTAATATAAAATATTAAAAAATAATAGCAAAAATAAAATAAAATAAACCAATCATCTATTATTATGAATATTTTAAAGTATAATACTAAAATATAAAATAAATATTGTAAACAGTGTAACAGTTTAAATAAAAAGTATAATATAAAAAAGGGTAATAAAAAAATTTAGTAAATACTTTAAGGGTAAAATATAATAAAATGTAAGATGCTAGAAGCTAGAAACTAACATTTTAAAAGTTGCTACTTGAAATAGCACCTTAAAAAATGCTACAAGCTATTAAAAAAAAGCTTATTTATCAAACACTATTAATAAGGTCAAACAAGTTTTTTAGATAGTAAAAATAGCTATAAGCTAGCTAAGATGGCTTACCAAACATACACTTAATATATTTAATTATTGGATTCATGAGAAAATCTATATAATATATTTAATTATTATTCAACTTTTCTAAGGATAAAATATTTATAATTAGAATTTATTTTTATATACTATTAGTGAAAATAGTTTTACACTATCAATACGTCAGGAATCATGTTAGGTATGACTTTTAAGGTAATTATTATAAAAACTAATAAACTTATCATACATAATACTTTGCGAATGGATGTTAGTGTTTTACAGTAATATATCTTATAATTAATCATCATAAGAAAGTTCAGTAACTTTACCATCAATTTGTTCAAGAAATTTTTATTCTCACTTATACCCAAATCTTTGTGTGTGTGCGTGTGTGTGCGTGCATGTGTGTGTGTTGAACAAATATTGACCGTTGATGAAGACGTGAACTTAACAATAGTGGTTGATCAGATTTAATCACATTTAATGGATTAAATTGTATTTACTGAAGAATTAAATTGTTCACATTAATTAATGTTATTTATTATACAATTTTGATAATTAAATATTAATTTTGATATTAAGTAGTAACATTAAATATTATATTACTACTTATGTTCATTTTTTAACTTAATTATTTTAAAATATATTTCACAAACAATAGTAATTTTTTATTGATGATTAAACAATAGTAATTAAAAATAATGATTTTATAAATATGTAATTAAATTTAAAATAATTCATGCTATGTAATTTTAATTAATAATTATATAAGGATATAAATTAATAAATAAATTATGAGGTATATATATCAGTATACTTTATTTTTTTAACTTAGTTATTAAAATATATTTTATGAACAAAAATAATTAAAAGTAATGATTTTATAAATATATAATTAAATTTAAAATGATTATATATCCATGTAAAATAGACCTGAACTAATGTGAGTCATTGATGGATACTTGAATTTTATAATTGTTGTTGATCGGATCTAATCAATTAACTAACCTAATTATATTTAACAAATTTAATTATATAGACAAATACATAGTGGTTGACCTAATCAGATTTAACGAATTTAATTATATTAAATTAGTATTAAATGATATTAAAACAAAGAATGAATCTGTTTTTAAATTTAATACTATTTATGACTATTAATTAAAATTAATATTATATTACTATTTCTAACTTTAATTAGTCATTAGATTGATGAATTGCATTCTCTATATAAGCTCACACAAAATGTTACGAGAGTAAGCATTTTAGTCCCTTTTAGTCTAATTTCATAGTGGTTTTTTATTTCTTTTTTCTATTTCAGTGGTTTACTTATCACTATCTCTTATTTGAGCCCATTATCTCTAATTTAAACCTGACCAGTAAGTATTTTAGTCCCCTTTATTTTGATTTTCATTACTCTCTTTGATATTAACTATATCATAATATTATATTAAGACCTCTAATTTCATAGTTGAAGTTGGAAAAGTAAAAGAAATTTTACATTGGATGATTGCATTTACAAGAAAAGCTCATTTAACCACTTGATTGTTTCTCTTAAAAAAAATTCACTTAATTGATTAATCCTGTTATAAAGTAGGTAATGATTATCATAGACACTTTGCTCTCAAATAAAAACACAAAAAATTATTTTAATTCGTTAAGATTATAAGTGCCACAATATTAATTCTTAATTTACTTATTTTTTATACATTTGTAATACGTAATTAATGTAAAAAGTGAATTATATGTTTAGTTTTGGACAAAATCATTAGTGACTCAAATTGATTCTTGAAAACGTTAATTTTAATGAGTGGAGGAACTAAATTGTTTTGTATTTACAATTTTAATGGATTAAAATTGTCAAATTGAATGGATTTTATTATATTAAATTAGTATTTAATGATATTAAAACAATGAATGAAATTGCTTTTAAATTGAATGCTATTTATAGTTGTCAATTAAAATTAATATTATATTACTATTTCTGACTGTTGGCCACTAAAATTAATAATTTTTCACATTTTCATTCTTAAATTATTTTTTTATATTATTTTATATGTATTTTTCATAAAACACAAAAAATACACGTTAATATAATATCCACAATTACAAAAATGAACATTCAATTTTATATATTTTTTAAGTTTACATTTAATAAAGAATTAAATGGATTACTTAGTGATAATTATTACACAATTTTAATAATTATAAGTTAATAATAATATCATAATAATAATCATGAATAGAGTCATTTCAAATTTATAAGCGTCAATAATATTATAATTTTTTTCTTCTTATAAATTCACACCTTAATAATAATAATAGTAGTAATATATTAAATTGATCAATTAAATAGTACACAATCTTTTTTTATTAATGGGAAATAAAAACCAGAACTAAAAAGTGGGAAAAGAATCAACTATGGTGTACAAACAAGATGCCCAGGGCATCAGCTAACAAGAAAGGATTGAGCCCTTGAAGGCACGAAGGCCCAATAGAGAGAGTCAAATCAGATGAAGAGCCATGCTTGGACAACCAGTCAGCACATTGGTTGTCTTCACGAAGGATATGCTGAAAAGTTAAGTTCCAGTCCTTTGACTTAAACAGCCTGATGCAATCCACGAGAGGAGCATGCAGATGAGTTGAGATAGCTCCTGAAGACACAAGGTTGAGGGCACACTGGGAGTCAGACCCGTAAATGAAGGTTCTGATACCCATGCTCCAAGCTAAGTTCAAGCCGTGATAGATAGCGTGAAGCTCGGCATTGAGACGGGTAGAAAACCACAAGAGCCCGAGAAACCACCTATCCAAAGACCTGCATTGTCTCTAATGATACCACCAAAACCAGACTTCCCAGGAAACCACGAATCCAGTCCGAAGAGGAATTGTATTGCGGCCCCTGGTGGACATCAATGTTGAGCCTATTCCAAATGGTGTGAGATTTGCTACAGTCCTTGAGCAAATGCAAAAGAGATTCCGAATGGGAACCACACCTATGACAACTGCAATTAGTAGAGATGTGACGCTGAAAAAGAAACAAGTTAGTTGGTAAACTATTCAAATTGGCAAGCCAAAGAAAGTGTTTACAGTTTTCGGGAAGGTGAAGTGACCACAACCAGGAGTTATTTCCCGCTCGGGGGAAGAAATTATTCTGTAGTTCAGGACTACCAAGTGTCTATAGTCCCAACCAATGTGTTTATAACACATATTCAACTTTTACAATTCACGAGAAAGAATTAATAACACTTAATTATATATCATATGCAGATTAATAAGAACTATAGTGGTCCAGGACCACCTAATAATTTCTCCGGGGACTAGGGGTGTTTCACGCTCTTTTGAGCCACCAGTAAGCGGATTGGGCAGTGTACAACCCATTAGAAGAAGCGCCCCAAATGATGCTATTGCCGCCATGCTCGCTCAAAAAGACGCCACCAATAAGGTGTTTGATATTTTGGTTAATTGGAGTAGCCAAGTAATTCCACTGCCAAGAGCCATTTACATAAATGTCTTTGAGAGTAAGGTGGGCATCTTGAATATGAACATAATCAATCATTTGACATAACAAGCCCTCTGAACTCCAATGATTATACCAGATTGATAGTTCGCCATCTCCCACCCGAAAGTGAAAGCCTGGTTCAATGATGTTCGAGGCCTTAACAATTGATGCCCAGGTGTAAGAACAACTCGGGTAGCTGTGTTCCTCAAAATAGAGTTCCTCTTCATGTATTTGACAGAGAGAAGCTGAACCCACAACTTGTTACTATCATACAGTAAGGCCCACATATGTTTGCCAAGCATAGACACATTGGCCACTCTAGAAGTGCTCAAGCACAGACCTCCTTTTTTCTTAAGCTGGGTGACCACATCCCAATTTGCCCAATGAGTATGAGATGACCCCCAAATAAAATTCCTGGTACATTTATCTATAGCCTCACAAATCCCTCGAGGCAACCACAAATTCTGCATTGCATACACCGGAATAGTATTGATGACGGATGAGGCTAGAACAACACGACCTGCTCTACCCAAAAGCTTTGCTTTCCAACCTGCTAACCGAGAATTAATGCGTTCCATAATAAAACCAAAATCAAACTTTCTAACCCTCCCTGTGAAAAGAGGAAAACCCAAGTATTTGCCGATGTTCTGGGTGTAAGAGAAACCCGAGATAGTAGTAAATTTATTAGTCTTTGCACGCTAAACATTTTTGGAGGCAATGAATCTAGATTTTTGCAAATTGACTTTCAGACCAGAGGCTTGACAAAAAAAATCCAAGACTTGATTTACTAATCTCACCTGGGACGCCTTGGCTTTCGTAAAGAGGAGACGATCATCAGCAAAAAATACGTGGGACACTAAAGGCCCTCCTCTGGATGATTGCACTGGATGCCACAAATTCTATGCACTTTTTCTTGAATAAGGATGGCAAGTTTCTCCATGCAGAGGACAAATAAATAAGGAGACATTGGGTCCCCTTGTCCAAGGCCCCAATGGGGAGAGAAGGACTCTGACATTTCATTGTTCCACTTCAAGGCAAGAGATATCGATTTGGTACAATTCATAATCAATTTTATGATCGAGGATGGAAACCCAAACTTAAATAAAGTAAATTGTAAAAAAATTCCAATCTACCTTATCGTAAGCCTTTTCAAAATCAATCTTGAAAAGAAGGTGACTGGTTTTACTTTTTTTCTTATGCATGTGGTGAGCAATCAGCAATGAGGGCATTATCACTAATTCCTCTTCCTAGAATGAAGCTTCTCTGGAAGGGCCCAATGAATCAAGGTGGGGGCGAATACGGTGAACTAGGACCTTTGAGATAGCCTTGAACAACACATTACAACGGCTGATAGGTCTGAAATTCTTAAGAGACTAGGGATTATCCACCTTAAGAATGGGAATGATAAGAGTCTCAACAAGGGCGGGGTTGATCTCACCAGTACAAAAGGCTTGGGTTACTAGCTCCTACACATCATGACCAACAATATCCCAAAACGTTTTAAAGAACATAGGGTGGAAACCATCAGGCACGGGGGATTTATAATAATCCATAGAGAAAATAGCCTGCTTAACCTCATCCATTGTCACCGGCTTCAATAGAGAATCATGCAAACATTGGCTAATATTAGGGATGGAGTTAAGAATATGCGCACAGGGATCCACAAGGGTTATTATTTTGGAATAACTCCTTAAAAAAAACCTAAGCTTCTCTTTTCAAAACCTTATCGTCAGAACACCACGTACGATTAATCTTCAAGCTCGAAATTTTACTCCTCCTTCTACGAATAATTGTTTGAGTGTGGAAAAACTTGGTATTTTTATTGCCAAATTTAATCCACTTCTCCCTAGATTTTTGATACCACAACATCTCTTCCTGAGCCATAACAAGATCACACTGCTTCTGGAGGTCTCTTTCAAACAAGGCAAGATTAGAGGAATACTGAGAATTAGCCTCTGATTGACGCTTTCATTGATAAATATTGCCAAGGGTCTCAGTATTAAATTTCAGGGAATCTTCTTAGACCAAACTAAGCTAGTGCAACACGTTTCCCCTGGTCCTCTTCCAAGCATTAGACACTAGATTAGCATATTAAGGGTGGGATAACCAAGCTGCCTGAAAGTGGAACAGCTTGTGCTTTATACTGCGAGCTTTGTAGCAACTTAAGAGAATGGGATTATGATCTGAGTTATGAGGGACCATGAGTTCCGCCAATGCATGGGGAAAAAGAAGTCTCCAGTTCGGATTAGCCAACCATCTATCTAGTTTTTTGTGAATATGCACCCCATTTTGAATATACCTCCTCCAAGTAAAAATGCCTCCTACTATCTTTGTTAGTTTTAGAAAAAATATGTGTAAAAGTGTTGAATGATATAGTAGTTGATAGTGAATGGTAGTAAGGCTTTATTTGATATGTGAAAGTGCTTTGGAAGTGCTTGCAACAAATGATGATACAATTGTCTATTTATAGACATTCAAGAAAGTTCTAGAAATATTTAAATTTTGTTGTTCTAGAGTTTTCTAACTTTTCTCTTAACTTTTCTACTTTTTTCAAAGCTACATTTCTATAAGTTTTTAGATTTTTCTAAATACATTGTGAATATTTACAAGATTATTCTAGAATGTTCTTCACTTTTTCATATACATATATTAGTACTACACTCTTCTAGAAATTTGTATCACCTTTTAACACTCCTCCTTGATGCAAATATCGAAACTCGAAGCATTGTTTGTAGATGCTCAAATCTTACTCTTGGCAATGCCTTCGTAAAAATGTCTGGCAATTTGATTTTCTGTCTTACAGTACTTGAGTTGCATTTGTCTGGTCGTCTATGCTTCTTTGATGATTCTTTATAGCATTTATGCTCAAGCATGGTTGTATTACAAGTTTCATATATATCCACCAAAGATCTTACTCGTCTTGGAGTAGACTCTGGTGAGGAATCTTGCTATTGTAGAGGTGGAGAAGCGTAACTGAATCCCTTACTACTTCTTCAACTTCTTCTTGAGGTTGTTGCTCTTGAGTTGCATTGTCCCACTTTGCTTTTCAACTAAAGCTTTAAACTTCTTAAATATTCCACAGACTTCTAATTTTTCTTTAATAAAGTATACTCAGGTCATTCTAGAAAAGTCATCGATAAAGAGGATGAAGTACCTGTTGTTGTTGAGTGACTGTGTCATCATTGGTCCACAAATGTCAGTGTGAATCAACTCCAACAAGTCTTTGGCTCTCCAAGCTTTATTAGTTGAAAATCGTAGTCTATGTTGCTTTCCAAGAAGACATCCTTCACAAGCTTCGTTATTTTCTTTTAGGCATGACAGGTCCCTCCTCATGTTCTTTTGGTATAACAGCTTTAAGGTGTGGGTGTTGAAGTGGCCAAATCTCCGATGCAATAGCCATGAATCATCAACTTGGAGTTTCATGGCAATGTTAATAGTATATTTTAAACTTATTGGGAAACTTCTATTTCTCTTTTCCATTTTAACTTGGGCTATCTCTTGCCTTTTGTTATAGTTATCATAAATAGTGCATGTATCTCCTTCGAAGTGTAGAACATAGCCTTTCTCCATCATTTGGCCAATGCTCAAGAGATTTTCTCTAAGATTGGGAACAAGTAAGACATCTTTGATGAGTCTCGTACCTTTCTTTGTTTCCACCATGATAGTGCCTTTGCCTTTGGACTCCACCATGGTGTTATTTCCCAATCAAACTTTTACTTTGACAGAGTTATCAATTTCCTTGAAGATGCTCCTATCTTTGGCCATGTGATTGCTACAACCGCTATCAAAGTACCAGCTTCCACTTGTTTCATCACTGGAATCTCGGGTAGCATAGAAAAGATGTTGCTCACTATCATGCTCTTCAACAAAATTTGCTTGATGTTTGTTTTTGTTGAGGTAGTTCTTCTCTACATGTCCAAATTGCTTGCAGTACTGACACTGTGGCTTTCCATGATGCCAACAATCTTTCTCCAAGTGACTTGTCTTATTATAGATGCTACACAAATGATATTTATCTTAATTGGTCTTAGAGAAACTTCTAAAATTTCCTTTATTTCTAAAAATTTCTCCACTATTTTTCTTTCCTCCATATTCTTTATTTTGATATCATAATTTGAGCTTTGATTAAAAGGCATTTTTGACAGAATCTACATCATGCTGACTCAATCTTTGCTCATATACTTCAAGAGAGTCCATTAGTTTTGTCACCGACATGGTAGATAGATCTTTGGTTTGCTCAATCGTAGTCACCATAGCATCATACTTATGGAGAATAGAAATTAGAATTTTCTCAACAATTCTCGTGTCAAGAATATTTTCCCATATGCTCTTATTTGACTAACTATTTCTTTTATCCTAGAATAATAATCTTTTATGGTCTCGGATTCCTTCATTTTTATTAATTCAAACTCACATCTTAGAGTTTGAAGTTTAATGGCACGTACCTTAGCACTTTCTTGAAACTCCTCCTGTAGTGTACTCTATGCTTCTTTAACACTTGTGGCACCCATTATTCTTGGAAAAATTGTGTCAGTTATTGCTTGTTGCAAGATAAATAATGCCCTTGACTCTTTCTGCTTGTTCTTCTTTAACTCCTTCTTCTGAGCTGTAGTCAAAGTAGAAATGTCCGTGGAAGTAATAAATTCATCTTCTATAATATCCCATAGATCTTGAAAGCAGAAAAATGTCTTCATTTTAATACTCCATAAATCATAATTTTCTCCAATAAAAATAGGGACAAGAATAGATGAAGGTTGAATAGTATTGGCCATTGGTTAAGGAAAAATTATGGGATTGGTGGAGAATATAGTAGAATTTTTTTTGGAAGTAATTGGATGATATTTCTACTGCCCAGTAGATGATCGAAAGTAGCTCTGATACCACTGTTAGTTTTAGAAAAAATATATGTAAAGGTGTTGAATAATATAGTAGTTGACAGTGAATGGTAATAAGACTTTATTTGATATGTGGAAGTGCTTTAGAAGTGCTTACAACAAATGATGATACAATTGCCTATTTATAGGCATTTAAGGAAAGTTCTAGAAATATATAGATTTTGTTGTTCTAGAATTTTCTAACTTTTCTACTTTTTTTCAAAGCTAGATTTCTATAAGTTTTTAGATTTTTCTAAATACATTGTGAATATTTTACAAGATTATTCTAGAATGTTCTTTACTTTTTCATATACATATATTAGTACTACACTCTTCTAAAAATTTGTATCACCTTTTAACAATCTCCATATCAAAGAAGTCACACCGATTGAGCGCGTTAGCAAGAAGCAATGCACTGGACATAGAGAAATTTCTTCCCATGACTTTGGAAGGATTTAAAACCTTGTTCAAGTCTCCCAATAACACCAAGGGCCAGCAATGGTAGAACTTAAGCAAGTCAGTTAATCCTAAAACAAAGCCTAATAGCTGAGTTAGGGGAGGCACATATCGTTGAACAGAACTACTTATGGTTTCCATTCTAAAGGAGAACGTAATAGCTTGCGGGGTGCTATCCAGAAGAAAAAAAGTGACATCCAATATCGTAGATAGGATCCAGATACCATTCAAATGCCCCCTTGTTTACTAGACATAGAGGGCGTGGAAGCCCAAAGTGGACCATTTTTTCTAAGTCCGAACAAAAGGAACATGAGTCTCACATAGCATAATCAAAGAAGGAGAGTATCTCCTAATCATATCCTTGATATGCCTCCAAGTGCTAGGATTTGAAGCACCCCTAACATTCCACGAAATCGAGGAAAAGTCATTAAACATTTCCATAGGGAGAATGGAAGGAAAAAAAATGGGCTTACACCAAGCCCTAAGTTAGACCTAAAAGGGCTTTAGGTTCTTGAACGAAAACCGGTTAGGATGTAGGAATGACATCCATAGTTGTTGTTTAAGTGTCCTGGTCATCCTCCATGAGCATAGTGTTCCTATATGACGATAATTGTTGCAAATTGAGAGTTTCCTTGGCTCCCCCACCCAACATCATAAATCGTTGGGGGGTTTGTATTTGTGGTATGGAACGTTGACGCCACTAGACCCTTTTACACAAGTAGGATTTTCCCGCATGTGAAAGGTTGCCTTCGCATTTTTAATGAGCTGAAATGTGGGCAACTCTGGCTCTATATGTGGGCATTTGTTTTTGGGGAAGGTCTTTGGTTTGTAACCGCCAAGAGATGGGTCAACAACAGGGCCCACCAAGTGATTCTATTATTTGGGATGAAAAACAAAGCTAACTTCCATACTGTTGGGAACATTAGAAACCTGCCTTATTTTCCTAATTAAATGATTAGTCCCATCCCACTAAAAATACCTTTTTGTTTTTTCCTACCATCATTCTTTCTATTTTTTCTCTTAACCATCATCCAATCCCCGTGAATGGGGTTAGGGCTGGGCATGGACCCGCAACCCGACCCAAAACCAATTAATCTAAATAAAAAAAAATTGGACGGTTTCAGGTGGGTTTTTGGGTTTTTGCGGGTCACTTTTTCAGTTTTAGATGGATTTGTTAGGGTGGGTTTGATTTAAGATTTATAAACTCATAGGAAATCGACTCGACCGAACACAGCAAATTACATATGCTGAGAGCCCATGTTATAGGCAGCCCAATACGGCCCAATATCAGTAGTCCATTACCAGTTTTGGATCATAAGAATTAAAAATTAAAAAATTAAGAGGTCCCAAAAAATGCACTAGGCCAGATTTAATATGGATTTTGTTATCTTTTAAATTTATAAATAATTAAAATATGGATTTAATATGGATCCATTTGATGTTGAATTTTTTAAAATTTTGTCAAAATTAAAAAAAAATTAAGAAGCCCCAAAAAATGTTCTGGGCCAAATATGAGTCCAAACTGCTTAAACCCATCCGACTCAACCGCGACCCATACAATCCGACACCCGCATGACCCGAAGCATTAATTGGTCGAATATGGGTCTACATTTAAAATGGTCGGTTTGGTTCGGATTGGGTATTTTTTGCCCACATCCGACCAAACCCGACCGAAGCCCAGCCCTAAATGGGGTCTTCAATAGCTGCTACATGATTAATGGGCGGATTTTTAGGATAGGTTTGTCAGTGGGACCCATAAATTAATGCCTAATGAATCTTCCCCTTGTTGTCCTAACCTTGATTCTATTATTGTCGTCTCCTCGTGGCTGACTTCCGGATCAAAAGTTTCCGACAGGACAAGTGGAGGAGCCACCTTATACTCTGATGTGTTGTATTTTGTATTATCATTTACATCTTAATTCATGTAAATTTGCATGTATTTTAGCTTATTAGGAGTAGATTTAGTATTTAATCTCTTAATTTCTTTCATTTAATCACTTAGAATGCTTGAGGTGTGTTTTTGTGTTTGTTTGTGGATTTTACAGAAAGTTTAGCATGAATTGATTTGGTTTTAGATCTTAAACATTTAAACTTGAAGTAATTTGAAGCCAAGGAAGAGCAATGGAAAAATTGTTGAAGGAAAATGAAGAAAATTGTAAATCCCACAACCAGAGAGTGCCACGCCCATGGCGCGCTATTGACGTTAATAATATTTATTTTTCTGTTTCTTTTTAGTTTGAGCTTAAACCTTTTTGTACTTTGGGACTTATATAAACTTCTTAGGCTTGTGTTTTTTACAGCTTAGAGCGAGAGCTAGCGATTTCAATCTTCTTCTCATTCTTTTCCGGTATGAATGCTTTTTTTTCTTTCTCGTTTGTTTTCTATGACTATGTGTGAGTAGTCATCTTTATTCTAGGATTGGGCATAGCCCTATGAATGCTTAATGAATTGATTCCTTTTATCTTTGTGTAATTCTTGTTCTTCTCTTGATTTCTTCTTTATTGATTTTTTTATTGCGAAACAAATTGGTCACGTTTTACATAACCTTAGGGATTTAGGGAAGTACCGAAAGGTGAACTTAAATACTAAAATTATAGGGAAGAAACCTAGGTCTAAACCACAAAAGTAAGTGAAACCTTTGGGGATTAATTGAATTCACCAAGAGCTTATTGGGTCTAATTAAACACAACCACCACGAAAGTAAGGGCTAATTTGATTAGACACCCCTCCGTATCTTGAAAGAGAATGGAGCGTACCTTAGGTTAATTCACCCTCACGAAGAACAAGTAGAAGCACGAGATAAGAGAATTAATTTAGTAAGTGTCACAAGGTGAACCTCGATCCTAGAAGTTTTTTTTACTAAATTATTATCAATCTTATTTTCTTGCTTAATTGAATTCCCAATTCTTGATTCTTTTCTTTTACCCTAAAAACCTAAATTCCCAAATTAAACTCTCTTTGTTAATTTTTATTAAATTGCAATAATTACAAAGCCAAACACACAGTCCCTATGGAGAGAACAATATTTATTACTAGGATAATACCATACACTTGCAATAGCATATCACACTCCTTGTCAAGTGTCCATAGCAATCACACGAAGAGTAGATATGCGCAAGCCTTCATACTCAACCTGGTACTAGTGACCCTATTGCCAAACCCTATCCACGACGAGTTTATTCAAATCTACTTCAACACATACTCTGGCAAATTTACCCCTCCTAACGTCCAGAGTATTGGCATCCATGCGCACTAGTCCCACAGCGTTTGCAAGAGTGAGGAGAATACTTTCATCATAGAACATAAGGTTTAGAGTAGGAAATCTAATCCATACCATGGTTCTATCAATCTTTGCAATTGGTGACACGAATTTCGATGACCATCTTTGGATAATTAGAAAATGGTCAAATAACATCTAGGGCCTTTCCTCCATGACTTTGCTTCTATCCTTCTCCTAGTCAAATTTGACCATGAAGAAGCCATTCCCAATATTCAAATAAGATAATAACGATAATAATAATAATAATAATAATAATAGAGTTTCTTCATAACAGTCAATTAAAAGACATGATGATTTTTAATTCTTATAAATTCAAACCTTAAAGAATAACAAATTGAAATAGCACGTGACGCACAAGAAGGGGGGTTGAATTGTGCGTATAAAAACTTTTTTAATATAAACCAAGTTCGAAAATGTTTTGAGCTAAAGGGTAGAGAAGACAAGCACACAGAGAATTTTATACTTATTCGCTCAACCTTGAGCTACGTCCAGTCCCTTCACCCAGAAGGTATCCAGTAACCAACCTTGGTTACAAGTATTCTTCACGGCCTCTTCAAGATTTACAATGCAATCACCCTAGATTGCTTTACCAACTCAAGTATTCTTTATTCACTAAGCCTCTCCAGGCTTTCACAACAAAATAGTTGTTTACAATCAAATTCAACTCACACAGTGAGGATATAGAAGATTAAGCACAATACAGAAAAGTATCAGAGATTTATAAACTATTGTCCAGTGGATGCTTAAGAAAACAATTAGTGTTTTTATGTTCGTGCTTGATTTTTCGTTGTTCGCTTCCCTTTTTTTTTGCTTCTTCTTCTTTCTCGATATATATAGTCTTCAACATAAAAGAACCATTGAAGAAGTCTTGTCTTTAATTCTTCAAGAAAAGGTGTGCGTATCGAGCTTTCAGTCATATCAGAGAATACTGCTTTTGAACTTGCACTAAAACGAAAAGAGCAGCTCTGTGCGGGAGGTCTACTTTTCTGAACATTCTTCATTTGGTTTGGCAGCTCGAAGAGTTGACTTGCTTTTTCTGTCTTGCTGCGCTTTTGCACTAGAAAGCTTCTGTCTACTATTTAATGCTCAAATTATTTGAATGTTAGATCTTAAAAAGGTAAGGCATTAGTCTCGATATATATAAAAGAAGGACTCAAAGATTGGATGAAAAAGACTTAGCTGTTTAATAGCTTGTGTCTGGACACGTCTAGTGTGGTTGTCTAAGGTTTAAGAACGCTGAGTCCATAAATGAGACTTACACTTGGATGATCATAAATTAGTCCATTGGACGCTCGTATGAGATTGGACGCTGTAAATCTGTTAGTTGGAAAAACAGAGACTTAAACTTTAATAAGTTTGTTATCTTCAAAATTTAAGGGTCTAAACGCTTCAACATCTTTGGTTCCGACATAAATATCCATTACATATTATAAATATAAAACAGTTGTAATCTACTTAGAATTAGAAAAAAAAATAGTAACATATGAAAAATAACATGTAATAATATTAAAATATTATAATACATATAAATAATAATTCTTATAGATAAATAATGCTTATAATAGTTAAATTATTAGATATAATGTTTGAAACATATAATAATCCTTATATATAAATAAATTTAAAAAGTAGCAAGTAATGAAATTAAAATCAAAGAACAAATAATAATAATAATGATGATGATGATGATGATGATGATAATGGCGATGATGATGGAAAAATCTCATTGCACTGATCAGGAGCATTCAATTTATGTTGTGATGAGGGTAACTAACTCAAAACTTTAACAATGTCACATAATTATAATTGATATCTTCAAACTGATTAAAAATATAATTTTAAAATAATTAATAACTATATCTATTTAATAAAAATCGCACTATTTTAACAAAATAAAATTTAATTTTTATAATAAATACATTTAAAATTATTAATTATAAACACATAAAAATCAAGTAAATGTTATCATAATATCCACAATAACAAATATGATCACTCAAAGTTAAATAATCATATATTATATATTCATATTTATTATAGAGATATGATACATATACAACAATTCATATAATAATTTATACAACAACATTTTTGTGTCTATCTCTCTATCATTATGATATGTAATAAATGATGTACAGAAGAGAGATAGACACAAAAAAATATTATTATATAAATTGTTGTATGAATTGTTGTACAAATAACATTTTTCTTTATCATATTTACATTATTAGTTTTGAATTTATACATTTCATATAGGTATTATATCACTATTATTACTTAGAAAAAGAACAAATCATAATGTATATATATGTATATATATGTGTATATATATATATATCAAACAAAATCTGCTCAATTAAAAATATAATTAATCATCTTCCTTAATTTTAATGTAATCATATTTAATATAATACTAAATATTTTTAAAATTATACTTTTATTTATGTACATATATTTTAAAAAAATATTAAATACAAATATAAAATATATATAGTTAAAACAAACCCATGCACGGGGTTTAAAATCTAGTTAACATTTAAAAGAATCTCCTATGTTCGAAAAATTATTTTATTCTCTTTTATTAAACGTAATAAATTTTTGTGTCACTTTCTTAAAAATGTTAAAACAATTATTTTGCTAAATCCCACTTAAATGATAAATAAATTAGAATAATTGAAAACATTTAATAAAATATATTATATGTTTCAATATCCTTATAATACTTATTGTCAAAATTCTTATTATTATTGGGAGATTATTAATGAGTATTCTTAAAATATTGTTTAGAGAAAAAATAAAAAAATGTTAAGTAGAAATATTTATTATATTAAAAAGAAAAATAAGTCAATATTTTTAATGATTAAAAATATTTAATAAGATGTTTTAATTAATTTCTTAAATTATTTAAGGTCAGACCAAAAAAAATAAGTTGTACGAAAATTGATAGACTACTAATAAAGTAATAAAAATGCTAATAATACATTCTCTTATTCTTTTTAGTACATTCTTTTAAATATCAAATAATATTTTGGGTTCCACTTCATATTTAATAAATATCACTCGTGATTTTGAGGTTTCTAATAGAGACAAAACTTAAGTGCAGTTCTTTAAGTATCTTTAGTGTTGTTCTCTAATTAAAATTAGAGTTTTACCTTGGTAATTTATATTGATCTTTTGATACATACAGATTACCAAGGTAAAACTTTAATTCTGATTGAAAAACAACACTAAAAACAGTTAAGAAACTACAACTAAGTTTTCTCCTTCTAATAAACTATAATCAATAATAAAGAGTATATTAGAAAGAATGTTCTAAAAGAGTGTGTTACTAACACTTTTCTTCTTAAATTCACAAGACCCAATGTCCAAAGAGCAAAACTACATCCAGAAGAAGGACATGTAAAAAAAAAAAAAAATGCAAAACGTTAAACCAGTGACGCGATAACTGGTGTGACAGACAGTGCGAAATGTGGTTACTTGGTTTGTATTTGAAACTGCTTATTGGATAAAAAAAAATGGACTCCATATTTAAATAAAACTCAAAAAATGGATTTGGACATGAAAACCAATCAATTACAACGGATTCAAAGTAGTTTGGACTGATGTAGTTATGGAATGGTTTCAGTTAATTGGATTTTTTGAACAGGTTTACCTACGGTGAGGCTTTACTGGCTTTTCAGTTGGCGTAGTGATACAAACGTGTGTTGGTGATTATTTTTTTTTGGTCAATATACTTGTTCACCAAAACTACTTAGCTTGAGGAAAAGTAATTTGAACAAAAAGAAAAACTAATCCTTAAAAAACTTTAAGTCGTGTGATGCATAGGTAAAGAGCACTAATTATATACGTAGGGAGTTATTTGAGTGACAATACATAGTGGAAATAAGAATAATGAATATTAGTCATCGGATCTTATTTGAATAATTAAAATTAAAAGATATATAAATATATTTGACTTTCTTAAATGATTAGGTAATCACTAATTTTTAATCTCCATTGTTCGTGTATAATTGTAATATATATATATATTATTCCATCATTCTTAAATAAAAAATATTTTGATTATACACTAGTATAAAAAAAAATTAATCTCCTCTATGAACAAATTGATGCCACCAAGATTCGTCACTACTAAGAAAAAAATACACACTAGTATAAAGCCCAATGTTTGAGTCAAAGTGCATAAAACAATCCGTAGAAGTAAACATCTTCCGCAACTTGAGCTACGATAACTCGGTCTCAATCAAATATTCTTGAGATTCGGATCTCAGTGTATTGACCAGAGTTATCTGTTGGGAATGTTCAATTTGTCTAATAAATACAAGCCAAAAAGAAATAAATCAAGACAATAGAAGTGTTGTATCACAACGTGTGAAAAAAAAGGAAGCAATGATTTTTTTAAACTTTTGTTACAGTTTTCTTCGGCTCTACCTCGTTATAGTGGCTTGTCTTGCTTTTCAAGGTTGTAGTTATGCTAACCAGACTTCAACTCTGGTTGTAGATGCTTCTAATTCATCTGGAAGGCCAATTCCTGATACTCTTTTTGGAATATTTTTTGAGGTGGGAAAGGATTATGGTGCTAGCTAGGAATTACATAACATCTTTAAAAATTAAATATAATAAAACTATTAATATCACAAACTTAAGGGTTATTGAAAATTGTAAAATATTGAGTTTCCTTTGACAATGAATGGGTATATTGAACTAGATATCTTTTTTTATTGAAATGTTTCAAAAGTGATCAAAATTTTTAAACTTCTTTTGCAGGAGATCAATCATGCCGGTGCTGGTGGATTGTGGGCAGAGCTTGTGAACAACAGAGGTGATTATTTTCCATATTCTCCAAAAATTCTTTTATATGATTTCTCTAAAACTTTTAAATGATAAAACATGCAATCAAAAATATTTGTCTAACACAATTCTTCTGAACTTCTGTAATAGTCTTATACGACATTTCAATATTCTTCTACATCACCAAAACATGTAACACTTAACTAGATACCTCTTTTGAACCTCTGCTAGGGTCTAAAAGAGAAACCACAAAATTACTACTACACATTCTACTTCGTATAGGAGATAATATTTAGGTACAACAGTATTTTCATTACATTGCTGTGGTGATAGAATGTATTCCATTCATATATTAATTTGTGATTCAGGTTTTGAAGCTGGGGGCACACGAGTACCATCAAATATTGAACCTTGGACTATAGTTGGACAAGAATCAGCCATTTTAATACAAACTGAACTTAGTTCTTGCTTTGAACGCAACAAGGTTGCATTAAAAATGGATGTGCTGTGTGACAATTGCCCTTCTGATGGTGTTGGTGTCTCGAACCCGGGTTTTTGGGGCATGGTGAGAATAATAAATAATATATCTCATATGAACTAGTTTTTATGTTCTTTCCCTTTTTATATGATGGTTATTGAAAATTAACTCTATGTGCATTTGTTTCCAAGAAACGAACATTTTTTTATGAAGTTAATTATTCTTTATTGCCAGAATTGAAAACGACTTGCATCTTTTAACCATGAAATCTTGTTTCAGAATATTGTGCAAGGGAAGAAATACAAAGTTATCTTTTTTGTTAGATCAAAAAGACCACTAGATATGACAGTATCATTCAGAAAAACTGAAGATGGAGGGATATTGGCTTCTAGTAATATCAAGTGAGCACTTTGTTTCAACATTCTAGAGAGATTCTATGCTCAAAGGCATATAAAAGTATCTTCTATAAATGAGCATTATATTAATATATTGATCTTGCAGAGCTTCTACATCAGAAGTTTCAAACTGGAAAAGGATGGAGACTACATTGGAAGCTGATGCATCAAGTTTCAATTCAAGTTTGTATTTAACAACAACCAAAAGAGGGGTGATATGGCTGGACCAAGTGTCTGCTATGCCTGTGGACACATTTAAGGTCTGTTCCTTCATGGCTTTATTGTCACAAGATGAAATTTCTCTAGCCACTCTCTTAAGTTCTTTGACTTGAATGTCAAACTCTCATTGTTGGCAATACTCAATTTTATTGTCTTTATTTATTTATTTTTTATTAGTAAATCTTCAAGCTTGTCTTGGCACAGGGACATGGTTTCCGAAGTGATTTGGTTAACATGCTATTACAATTGAAACCAGCCTTTTTCAGATTTCCAGGTATGGATAAACTGAAGTAAAGGAAGAGATTTCATGTCAGAAATGTATTAACTATCTTTCTGGAAAAGCATAGATACTTAGAATTTTGTTTGTCAAATTTATGTGAAAATGAACTGGCACTATTTTTGAACTGTTGAAAAATTTATAGGGTAGATTCCATTTTGGATGTAGCATTAATTGTTCTATCTTTTTATAAGTAAGGATTCTCAAAGATATCATATCATTTTGTTTCATATGATTTATCTCATTTCCAATTTCCTCCTCTAATTTTGTCTGTAAGTCAAGCCATCAAACATTCAAATAACTTCCAAATTTAATGTAATTTTTTTTCTTGCAATAGGTGGCTGTTTTATTGAAGGACAAACATTAAGAAATGCATTTCGATGGAAAGATAGTGTTGGACCCTGGGAACAGAGACCTGGGCACTTTGGTGATGTTTGGAGTTATTGGACAGATGATGGATTTGGTTATTTTGAGGGTCTTCAAGTAAGTCCATTTATTTGGTTACAGTGATAATAAACACATTTTGTTTTTGAGTGTGATACACATACAACAATTTATAAACTATTACATTTTGTATCTATCTCTCTCTTTCATTATGAGATGTAATAAATGATATGCAAGAGAGAGATAGATACACAAAAGTGTTGTTGTACAAACTAATGCATGAGTTGTTGTACAAATAAGTCATTTTTCTCTTTGTTTTTATTATGAGATGTAATAACATTTCTCTTTGTTTTTATTATGAAATTCAATCATGATAAGCCATTTTTCTTGTGTAGCTAGCAGAGGACATTGGTGCAAGGCCAGTGTGGGTATTTAACAACGGTATTTTCACATTTATTTCTATATGCTATCTTTGATTTTTGGTACGGTGTAAGTACCATTGCTGAATGTGTCCTTTTATGTGTGTTTAATTCAATAATACAGGCATTAGCCATACTGATGAAATTGATACAAGCGTCATCACACCTTTTGTGCAAGTATATTTTCTTATTCTTGTTTCTTTCCTATGCCATAGTTTCTTATTCTTGTTGCTTTTCCCTTTCAGAAACAATGGAATAAAATATTTTCATCACAATGTCATGTTAGTTTACCTTAATTGTAGGAAGCCCTTGATGGTATTGAGTTTGCAAGAGGTGCAGCTACTTCAAAATGGGGTTCCCTTAGAGCATCTATGGGCCACCCACAGCCTTTTAACCTAAAATATGTTGCTATTGGAAATGAAGATTGCGGGAAGAAAAACTACCGAGGCATGCTCTCTCTTTCTCTCTTAATTTTTTGTTTATTTGTCATTTTTTAAGTATTTACAATGTGTGACTTTTAGTTGCATGTTAATGATCCTTTATTAGTTTATTCTCCTCCTTATTTATTTATTTTGTCAACATTTTCATGACTGAAAAGTAAATGTTAAAGTGTTTGTCTAATCTTTTTTTAAAAACATTTAGGAAACTACCTAGCTTTCTACAAGGCAATACGACATGCTTATCCGGATATTCAAATTATTTCAAATTGTGATGCTTCTGCCAAACCGTTAGATCACCCAGCCGATATCTATGATTATCATGTAATATCCTATATCTCTTACAATTGAATTCAATTCGTTAATTCATAGTTTCATTTACTTTGAAAAATAATGCGTATATTTTGGTTTTCGTTTTTATCCTTTCTCATAATTTAATATTTTTTTTCCAGACTTATCCTAATGAAGCTCGAAATATGTTTAATAACTCTCATGTGTTTGATAAGAGTCCACGAAATGGTCCAAAGGTTTTATAACTCTCGCTTAATTCTCTTCTAACATAGTGTTTGTTTATATTATGCATGCATTTGATACTTGAATTATTGCCTTGAGTGATTTGAATACCATACAGGCTTTTGTGAGTGAGTATGCTCTAATTGGAGACAAACAAGCAAAGCCTGGAACCCTTTTAGGAGCCATCTCCGAAGCTGGATTCCTTATTGGATTAGAAAGAAACAGGTTAATTGCAGCTTAATTCATACTAATCGATACCCTTGTAAGATACTGTTGTTGCTCTAGTGTTTGAAAATGAATCATTAACAATTGAGGAAATTTTTGGTCAAACTCAGATGAAGGATGTGCTTAAATAATATTATAAATAATTTAGAAATTTAAACTATATGTATAAAAAAAATAAGATATCTAAATCACTTCTTTTAATGAAGCTCATGCTTGTTGCACAAGGAATAACATAAAAAACTGTTTGGTTTAGAGGAGAGAAAGGGAAGAAATTTTGATTAGACATCATATTTGATTAAGAAGAGAGGGGAGAGATTTTAATAGAGGAAATGAGAGGTAATTCTTTTCTTGCTTGGTTTATAAAGGGAGAGGGGGGAAATTTTAAAAATTTATTTATTTTTGTATCTTTATAATTTTTAATTTCAAAACATAAATAGAAATATTTTAGTCATTGTACTTAAAATGTTTTAAATTTTCTCCCCCTTCCTCCAAATCCCCTATTGGAGGAGAGTAAAAATTGGATGACAAAGAATTATGTTCTCCTTCATTTTCCTTCCCTCTCTTCCTAAAAATTAAACCAAACAATAAAAGTTGATAAAAATTTCCCCCTCCCCTCCATTTTCTCCTTACCAAAGACTATGTAAATGAGAATCAATTACTTTTTTTCTTGCAATAATAATCATACTAGTTTTGTGCTCACCATTCCCATTTTCCATTTTTGATGCAGTGATCATGTGATAATGGCTAGTTATGCGCCACTTTTTGTAAATGCAAATGACAGGAAGTATGTCCTTATACCAAAATTTTTGCATCATCCTCTTTTCCCATAAATCTATACAATAAGTGCCATGCTCTTTTCTAAAGTTATTAAAAATAATATTATGAAGCTGGCAAGTACTCAAATGTTACATTTATAAAATGATTTCCAATTCAAATGCCAAGATAAGAGGATCTATAAATTAAGTAAAACAATTGCTGCATGACGGCCACATTGAGATGTATCATTTTTTTTATTATAGGTGGAGCCCAGATGCAATTGTTTTTAATTCCTATCAGACTTATGGAACTCCTAGCTATTGGGTGCAATTTTTGTTTAGAGAGTCAAAAGGAGCAACATTTCTCAAATCACAACTTCAAACACCTGACCCTAATTCAGTTGCTGCATCTGCAATTTTTTGGCAAAATCCCCAAGATAAAAAAACTTACGTAAAAATAAAGGTAATACATACTCTTTGATTTTGTTATTTATTTGTTTTCTTACGCGTGCACAAATTATAAGTACAAGATACCCATCTAGGGTTGGTTGCGATGGAAATAGCAGACTACAAACTTTATTTGCTATGTCAAGGTGTTGGAGAATATATAAGTCTCACATTAAACAAAATAGAGAAAACTAAAGTGTACATAATTTGGGAGTGTTGATTTTATTAAATCTAGAGTTTTGGGACATGTTACCTCTCAAACTTAAACACTAATTGGTTAAACCACACACTTTTATTGGAGCTCACACCCCACAATTCAATATCATATTAAAGCCTCATGGCCTATGGCCTAATCCAACTAAAAACATATAAGGAAAAAAAATGAACCTTTGAAACTCAAAAAAATCAAGCCCAAGCAAACAAAAAAAAAGAATAACTGACTTGTAGCCTCTAAGATAACTTGAGAACAAGCCCAACATGAATAATAAGCCCAAACAATAAAAAAACACAACTACAACTAAATAATGACTTGAGGCTAAGATGGTATCATGTTATGCAAGTCACAATGGGCCAACAAACCAACCAACCAAATTAGACTTGAGGGAGAGTGTTGGAGAGTATATAACTCCCACAATGGGCAAAATAAAGAAAAATAAAATGTATATTAGTTAGGAGTGCTTGAGTCTATTAAGTCTAAACTTTTTGGACATGACATCCTTTCAAACTTAAACACTGACTAGTCCAACCACACTCTTCTATTGGGTCCACACTCCACAATTCAATATGGTATTAGAGCTCAATGGCCTAATAGCCTACTGATCCAACTACAAGAAGAAAAAAAGAAAAAAAAAAGAATTGGACCTTTGAAACTCAAAAACACAAGTCCAGACAAATAAAAAAAATAAGATGACCTAAGACTAAGATGGTATATGCAAGTCACAATTGGGCAAACAAATAGACCAACTTAGTTGGACTCAAGGGGAAGTGTTGGAGAATTATAAGTTTCACATTGGACAAAATATAGATAAAACTGAAGTGTATATAAATTAAGAATGCTTGAGTCAAGTCTAGACTTTTTGGACATGACACCTCTCAAACTTAAACACTAACAAGCTCAACCACACTCAACTATTGAATTCCCACTCCACAATTCAATACACCGGTTAAAATGTTAGAATAGTTACTTAATCACCACTCCTTATTTGTGAGCTAGTCTTACAGCTATGATTATAAAAATTACCAATCATAGATAAAAAAAAAAAAAATTCAGCGCCAAATTATTATACATTCCTACATTTTGGTCTTAATAAATTTCTTATTTGTTAATTGTTACAATTGCTTTTACTAGAAATATCATCACCTTAATGCAATTGACTTGACTAGGTTGCTAACCTGGGGAACAACCAAGTAAAATTCAAGATTTCTCTTAACGGATTTGAGAGCTCAAATCTAACTAAAGCAACAAAGATAGTTCTCACATCTGCAAATGCATTAGATGAGAATAGTTTCGCAAACCCAAAAAAGGTTTGTGTAACTTTTTTGGTTTCTCTTTCTTTTATTATAAAGATTACCATATATAATTAGGCTAGTATGCAAATCTAATATCTAGTTATTTTATGTTTGTTTTGTACACAGGTAGTACCAAAGCGAAGTCCACTTCAGAGTCATGGCAACGAGATATATGACATACTTCCTCCAGTTTCACTGACAGTATTTGATTTATTAAAAAATCAATGATTAGAAGACCATAAAAAATGAGGGATGACGCAACTATAGATCTTAATTTTAGTGTACACATCCAATTATAGCATGCTCTTAAGCGACATCATTGCTAAACGTTTGCAAGGGTGATATATGTCAATTTGAGAATTTTTATAGGGGTGGCCATTTTTGTACCCTTAGGCCCAATACGTGATTTTTTTTATTTTTAATAATGTAGATCTCGGTATCAGTTTAAATAACTTATTTTATGTTGAATTATAATCAAAACATTAGTGAGAATTTAAAAAATCTAAAAACTAGCCAAAACCAAAACACGCACTTATGCGCTTATGTCACCTTTGATATACGGAATTGTGAATTCACAAAATAAAAATAGAAAGAAATAAGCTAAAATAAGAAAGAATAAAACTTAGATGTAATTTTTAAAGTATTTTTTGTATTGTTTTCTAATTAGAATTTAAGTTTTACCTTGGTAATCAGTGTAATAAAGGTTTGTGTTCTAGATAGGTAGTATGTCTAGATGATCCTATCCGGGATCCGACTAAGATGTGACAACCATTGTTCGAAGAGATATTAACTTTGTCACCGTTGCATCGGAGAGTTATCAATTCGATCACTACGTTGAACTACTAACTATCGAACCAACCTGTAAATAAGCACTCAACCTCTTACTGTGACTAACTCGATCGACCATTAAAGACTCACTCCCTGAAATCACTCAACCACCTCTTACAAAGGCATGGACCTTGTTTATGGAACACACCCATCATATGTAACCCACAGTTTCTACTACTACTCTGACAGGACACAACGAAATGACATCATTGAACCACCAAATATGCCACCTATACACTCCTATAAATACCACCACCATCACCTTTATTAGGTATGTTTCATTCATACAAACTAACAATTACTCACTAAACACTAACTTGGACATTTAAGTCCCTGCAAGTACACTCCCCAACGCTTGGCAACATCCTTGACACAATTAGATCATCCATTTCACCCTTAAGGCAAACTATAGCAACTAGCGCTAAACTTTTAAGTTGTTTCTCGTTATACTCTCACTAGTTGACATGGAGTACACAAAGAAAAATAAAAAGCACGCAACAAAAAACGTGTATCATTCCTCAAAAGACAAGCCTAACTAAATACCCATCAACCTCAAAACTCTATAAAAGAACTTGAAACCAATGAAGAGAGTCAAAAAATTATTATAAAAGAAGTTTCCTAAAGCTCACACCCCCACAACAACCATGAGATAGCAACCCCCCCCCCCCCAATAAAGTAAAGACACCACCTCATGTAATCTACCTAAAAGACCATGACCAACACCTGAGATTGATATGAGATCAGCAAGACCTCCTCAAACAACATAATGAAAGGTTAAGAAACCTAGAAGCTGAGTGCTAGAAGTAAACAGCTTGTCACTCTCATACATAGACCAACCATCAACATGACTCAACTCATAACTCGATGAAATCTTCCCATAACCACTTAAAACCTTCACGGACTCACTAGACCCATTTTACCACCTACCATGAATACAAAGGAAAAACTTCAAAGAAAACCCCTTAAGCATCAAACAAAGTCCTTTCTCAACACTTTGATTCGGACAAGGAAGGCATTCTAAATTACAACCTCCCACCCTCCTAATTCCCCAAAAGTTGGAAATACTTCCTACGTTAGAGTAGTATGACAATACAAAGGACTTGTACAAGCACATGGATGCATATCAATCTATCCTAAGTCACAAAGGAGCTAATGGACTTATACTATGTCGAGCTTTCCTTTTAACACTTAAAAAGTCATTTTGGGATGGTTTCAAGCATTACCTTGTAGTTGATTAATGCATGGAGCATTTTGCGCACAAATTTTTACTTGAATTCATAGTTAGTCGAGCTTAGCCAAAGACAAAGGCCAATCTAATGCAGATAAAGAAAAATAAAAACAAGTGTCTTTGCCACTACATCAATAGGTTCATCACTAAAGCCAAGCAAGTTCAAGGCTTACTCCCTGAGTAGAGTTGCCCTTTTTTAAGGATGACTCCTCTTGAGTACTCGTTTTTATACTGCCTTATCCAAAAAGAAAGCCCAAACAATAAAGGAATTGATGGACAGGTCACATAGATGCATATTGGAAGATGAATTGAAGGTAGCATAGATAAAATGAAGAAAATATTCCCAACCTAAGTCTAATGCAGCTTGTGTAAAAAAAGGGATGAACACAGACCCTCACTACTTCACCATCAAGAGTTCTATCAAAAGTCATGAACACAGAGTTTCAAGAGGAGGGAATCAAGAAGCCCAAACCTATCAAACCACAACCAAATATCGACCACACACAATTTTATCATTTTCACAAATTCCCCGGGTACAAAATGGATAAGTGTTTCTAGTTGAGAGACGTCATTGAATATCTCATTCAAACTGGGAAGCTCTCTTAGTACGAACAAGATGTTTCCTTCAAAGATCATGGGCACTAAGGAACTTGGTCTTCTTGTCAACACAAATCACAGAGCAAAAGTCCAGTCAATGACAAACAATAAGGATGACGAAGCCCATCACTAGCTTGGCATGGAAATTGGGACAAAAAATCGAATCACCCCAATTAAAGCTCGTTTAAAACCCACTATTTTATTTAAAATTAAAAACTCCCTCCACAAGGAGAAAGAAACATGGCATATGTAATCATCGGAGAAGGATTTTCAAAGAATGTTAAGAAAAAAAGTTGAGAAAAGTATTATTGATAACCAAAAAGAGTCACTAGATCAGTAAGCCACATGTTTCTCAATCACCTATTACTTTTTTGGATGATGATTTTTTATGTCTGCCCAATCATAATGATTCGTTGATAATTACTGCCTTGATGGCAAATTTTAAAGTACTTTAAACCATGGTAGATATGGGAAGCTCCACATATGTGATGTCCTAAGACTTATTCCACAGACTCCAGATTCCCTACAAAGGCTTGACTACACGCAATAGAGATCTCATCATATTCATCAGCGATCGAATCCAACTAGAAAGGCATATGAAACTATTCGTAACTTAGGGAATGCCCACTTTGTCGAACAGTGAAGATGCAATTTTTGGCAGCTAACTACCTAACTGCATACAACACAATCATAGGCAAGTTAACTCTTAGCACTCTAGGAATCATATATGACACCATATAATACTAAAGTTCGTATCATAGCACCGCCTTTGAGAGTCAACATCTCGGTGGCTCACACTCTACGGCACTTTCACTCGGTGACACTTCATTCAACTTTCTCATTGGTCAGAACCCTCCAATGGTCAGAACGCTCCATAGGTAGCCCTTTTCGAGACACCAACAACTAGCTCTGATACCACTTTGTAACGCTTAGCCACTTTTAGGATCAACAATTATCCCTACAAACCAACACAAGACTTTTCAGCATGCTTTGTCCTCACTCATACACTTCCTAAGAAACTTCCCAAGAGGTCACACATCCCGTAATTGCTCCAAGTCAAGCACACTTAACTATGGAGTTCTTAAGTGATAAGCTACCAAAAAATAGATGTATCTTATTGGTATAGATAACACTTATTAATTCCTTTAAGCTATCTTCAACTATTCTATACCTACATAGCCTCTGGATCCCTCTCATTCCAGTGTGTATTCGATTCATTTATGTGTCCCTCCCACTAGAAGCCTACCAGGAGCCGCTCCTTGTCCATGCCTCATCTTTTTGCTCCGACAATCACTCCCCGCCCTCGTCAATCCTGGATGTTATATACCCACTAGCTTTCGCTTGGTTCGTCCTCAAACCATACCGTACTAAGAGAGAGGCCTTGCTTTGATACCACTTTCTGACACCACATAATACCAAAGTTCATATTATAGCACCGCCCTTAAGAGTTGACACCTATCCTAGAATTGTTCCAAGTCAAGCATGCTTAACTATAAAGTTCTTAAGTTATAGGTTACCGAAAAGTAGACGTATCTTGTCAATATAGATAGAAATTATTAATCCCTTTAAGCTTTCCTTAATTGTACAGTCCCATACTTGCACAACCTCTTGATCCCTCTCATTCTGGTGTGTATTCGATTCATTCATGTGTCCCTCCTACTAGACACCTGCTAAGAGCCGTTCCTCGTCCGTACCTTATCTCTTTTACACCGACAATCACTTTCTGCCCTCATCAGTGTACAGGATGTTATATGCCTGCTAGCTTTCGCTTGGTTTGTCCTAGAACCACACTGTATTAAGAGAGAGGCCTTACTCTGATACCATTTTGTGACACCACATAATACCAAAGTTCGTATTATAGCACCACCCTTGAGAGTCAACATCTCGGCGGCTCATACTCTACAACACTTCACTCAGTGACAATTCACTCAACTTCCTCATTGGTCAAAAACCTCCATCGGTCAAAACCCTCTGTAGATAGCCCTTTTTCGAGACACTAACAACCAACTTTGATACCACTTTATAATGTTTGGCCACTTTTAGGATCAACGACTGTTCCCACAAACCAACACAAGACTTTTCAGCGTGCTTTGTCCTCACTCAAATGCTTCTTAGGAAACTTCCTAAGAAGTCACTCATTCCAGAATTGCTCCAAGTCAAGCACGCTTAACAATGAAGTTCTTAAGTGATAGGCTACTGAAAAGTAGATGCATCTTGTTAGTATAGGTAACACTTATTAATTCTTTAAGCTATCCTCAACTAGAGGTGTTTGCAGATTGGATTGGTTAGTTTTGAAGAGAAAAACCTATCTGATCCAATCACTTCGGTTTTGTTAATTCATCATCCAATCAGGTTTGGTTTAAAATTTAAATTCAATCCGATCCGATCAAATTTGAAATGGTTTGGATTGAATCGATTTTTGGTTTTAATTGTACTATTATTTTTTAAAAAAAAGTATTAACTAAATAATATGATATATATAAATATATTAAAAAATAATTTAAAATATCAAATATTTCATTAAAATGTCATTATATAACTAATACTAGTATAACTCTTCAAATATATATTATTAAAAATAAATTTACACAACTTAATGATTATGTTTATGTATCTTTACTTAAATAGTTACTAAACAACTATCTTTAAATAAATATATTTTTATAAACAAGTATAATTTGTGATAATTTTACAAATATATAAGAAATAAAAACATAAACATGAGTGATATTAGAAAATTACAAGTGAAAATATATATGCATGTATAAGTTCAGTTTGAATTGGATTGGATTGGTTTTCAAAATCAAATAAGAAATTCGATCCAATCCAATAAAAATTTTTGGTTTTTTCAATTTTCAATTTTTTGATTTTTGGTTTATTCAGTTTTCAGTTTTTTGGACCAAGTTTTTTCGATTTTCATTAGATTGGATTGGTTTATGAACACCCCTATCCTCAAATGTACAGTCTCATACCTGCACAACCTCTAGATCCTTCTCATTCTAGTACATATTCGATTCATTTATGTATCTCTCCATTAGAAGCCTGCTATAAGTTGCTCCTTGTTTGTGCCTCATCTCTTTTGCAACAACAATCACTCCCCGCCCTCGCTAGTGCCCCAGGATGTTACATCGTACCCTCCACACTCCATCTGGTCATGAAGTTTTACACAAAGGATGAAAGGACAGTCACTATCCGAGGAGATCAGATGATGGTAAAAGGTTACTATTAACTTAAGGTTGATCATCCCACCATTAGCAACACACCCATATTTAAAAATCATATAGCATCCCAATCTAAAATCCTTTTGGCTAATTTGAATATGAGGGATAAGAAAATTGTACAAAGGCCACAACCTAAGGGAGATTTTGCCTTGATATAAATCGAAAAAGATCCTCTGAAGACAATCAAGGTAGGGGTAGACCTATCCTTGGAAGTGAAGGAACAACACTTACCCAATTTTTGAACTAAAAAATTGATATTTTTGCATGGACAGCAATAGACATGTAGGGTCTAGACCCATAATTATAATAATTAGGAAAATTAAATGTAAGAAAAGATTACAATAAATTTGAAAATAATTAAGATTAATAGTAAAGAAAATTATTTTGATTAATATAATCAAGATAACTATTACAAACTAACTTTACACCAATAATTGATTCCATGCTAATATAGCCATTCTCCCTATTCTAAAATCAATTCATCTTTTATTCTACAAACCAATAAAGCTAATGTGGGCAAAATTGAGGATAATCACTAATAGGAGTGTTCGTGGATCAGTTTGAATCAGTTTTGAGCTAAAAAGTCATCCAATTCAAAACTTAAAACATTATGCAGTTAGGTTCGTTTTGGATTGTTCTTTAAAAAAATTTGATTTGATCCAATCTGAAAAATGTAGTTTTGGATTGGATCGAATGATTCAATTTTTAAGAATGATATGAAATAGAAAAGGGCACAAGAAGGGAAGGGGTTGAATTGTGCGTTTAAAACTTTTTCGAAACAAGTAAGTAAGTATGAAAAACATTTTCAAGCTTAGGGATAAAGAGAAGGATAACACAGAAAGTTTTTATACTAATTCACTCAACCTGAGCTACGTCCAGTCCCTTCACTCAGAAGGTGTTTACTAACCAACCTTAGGTTACAAGTATTGTTCGCGGCCTCTTCAGGCTTTACACAGTAATCACCCTAGATTGCTTAACCCAAGTATTCTTTTTCACTAAGTCCTCTCCAGGCTTTCACAACACAGACAAGTATTTTGTAAGGATATCAACTCACATAGTGAGGATTTGAAAGATAAAGCTCAAAACACTCTGAAAATCTTTACAAGATTTTTGCTATCGTCCAGTGGACGCTTTTATCAAATGTTCAGAAGTTTTTTTTTGTTCACTAAGAATTGTTACACCAGGCACTTATATGTATTATGTTCTTCCTTGGTGCATATATATGTTCTTCAGGGAAAAGATCTGTTGTAGAAGACTTTGACTTCATTATACAATAAGAGACGTGTAAACTTTGTTTTCAGAAAGATTAGGGTGGCAGCTTTTAGACTTGCACTAAAGAGGAAAGCGCAGGACTGTGCTGGCGATCTGCTTTTCTGAACAATCTTTATTCAGCATGAAGCTTGATAAATTGACTTGCTTTATCTGTTTTGCTATGCCTTTGCACTAGAAAGAATCTAATTACAATTAATGCTTCAAACAATTTGAATGTTAGATCACAAGATTGGTACTGTGTTAGTTTCGAGGAAAACTATCATAAGTAAATTGGACGGTCCAATAAAACTTAGCCGTTTGAATATTGTCATTGGAAGCTTGCATCAGATTTTTGAATATGTTCTTTGGATGGTTATCTTAAGTAGTTCACTAGACGATCCTTTTATAGCGAGTCTTCTGGACGGTCTTTTTTAACACGTCTACTGAATAGTCTTCTTTGACACGTCTACTAGACAATCTATAAAGAGAAGCTTGTTTGCTATGACAAGGTTAGTCCTTTGGTAGAAACTTGAACATTTATAAGTTTGTTATCCTCAAAACTTTGAGGGTATAGACGCTTCTACGTCTTTGGTTCCAACAATCTCCCCCTTTTTAATGATGACAAACCTTATTAATTTTTAAGTTTTTGCTAGAATATAAAAGGACGCATAAAGGAGTTTTCGAAAGACTTACTATGCTCCCCCTGAGTCTAATATTCCAAGTTTTATATTCTTTAAGACACAAGATATATTAGTTTAAATCCATATCGAATAACGTTCAAAGTATCAAGCATATTATATCTAATAGTTATAGGATTTAATATAGGCAGAGTAACACTTGAAGTATATCAGATCAACTATGTATTTTATTAAGCTGTGCAGAGCATAAACGAGAAATAACAAAGTAGAAAAAGAGAAAAAAAAAAACAACTAAGGCAAAAACAAAAAACAAAATGCTCTCTCCTCCTTTTGTCATAAGCAAAAAGCAGACAAAAAGAAAAGGGAAGCGTCATCACTGTCATTGTGGCGGTGCGGAAGAGGAGGTGGGGAAGGTTGAGAAGGATGTACAAAGGCTTGTTGGTTTTGAAGAATTTGGTGAAGAAGGGTGAAGATGGGTGGCAACGTATTATTGAACAGCAGGGTCAATAGAGGGAATGGGGAAAGGGGCAGAGGAAGAGATAGGTAGGCTTGCGAAGGCTTGGGAGCTAGGAGTAGGCAGGTGGTAGGGGTGTAGGTGACAATGGTTGGGAAGGAGTGGGTGGAAGAGTTTCAAAGAGGGGAGGAGGTGCTTCCAAAAATTTTAAGTTTTGTATTGCGAGTTGGTAAGGACGAGGAGTGGACCAAGGGTACGGCGATTCGAAGTTATTGGGGTGAGTGAGAGCAGCAATCATGATGTACAGAATAGAAGTTTCTGTACCAAGGAGTGGATGTGCGTTTGGTGGACGGACAAAGGCAGCTAAAGTGTCCGAAAAGTGAAAGACACGAGCTGGACACTGTGTGAATTCACAGTGCGGTGCAGTTGGGATAACGGCCTTGTCGTCTGCTGAAACGCCACTACTGGATGCTTCTTGTTCGCATATGGATATATGTTGGTGCCAAAAACATTCAGCATCAGCCTCGTCCAAGTTTGTATGAAGATGCTGAGCTAGGATCCATTCACGGGAATGGGTTGGATATTGTTGAAATTCAGCTCGGGACGGTAAAGGTAAGGATGGTACCTTGGTTAGAATTTTCTTCTTTTTGCAGTTGTCATCGATGACTAGCAGTCTTGGGCAGACGCGATCTGGTTGGATGCAGATTGATGTGGAAGGTCAGATGTGTTGGGATGGGGGAATGAAAAGTTGATACTTTAAAGTTGCGAAACCTTTGAGAATGTTGTAGAACATATGCTTAAAGGCAGATGGAAAGAATCCATCTTCTTCCGGATCTATAGACCTAAACTTCAAATCAGCAGGCCTTAGATGGACGATCCGCTCGTCCCCTGGTCGTCTTGCTTGTAGAGCTTGCTCGGTGTCACCCATTGGAGGTACTCTATGTTGAAGTACTCCAGGAGGATAAGTATTGAGGCGCCAAGCTTGTACAATTCTAGGATACCTCCGTCTGATAAACTGCTTGAGCGGCAAGAGTTTGATAGCTCCAGGAGGCAGTGCCAAATAATCTTCCGACAGTTGATGAACATAGTCGTCCATGTATTTGTCCACATTAATCGGAGAGTAATCAAAACCGAATTCAAGTTCAGGGAGCTCTGGATGCAAAATGATAGCATTGTCGTCCAGGAGGTTTTGAGTGTTGCCTTCAACAAAAAGTAGAGGTCATTTCTATTTGGTTCTAGCCAAAGTTTCTAAGGAGGTGGAAGAATGTAGGTATGGATATGATGGTTGAGGAGGAAGGTGATTTAGTAGGCTTGATGGAGAGATGTGTCTTAGATATGCCGGGGGTAGGGATGGTGCAAGTATAACCTTCATCACCAGGCAGCAACATGTCTGGTTCAGGTGTGGCTTGTGTGTCAGCTTGTGTTTGGGTAAAAGGTTCAGAAGGTTCAATAATGATTAATTCAACAAAGTCACTGACAGGTTCATCAACAACAGAAGAGGAAAGCTTACTTCTCTTAGACTGTGCTTCCCCTAGTGGTGTTTTTGCTGGTCGTTTGGATGGGACGGAAGTGGTTGATTGTTGGACAGGTGGAGGATGTGGTTCAGCAGGAACGACAACCATAGCAGCTTTCTGCTTCTTGATAAGCTCACCAATGGGCTTATCATCTTCGTCATCAGAAGCAACAATCAAGCATCCTTTAGCAGGGACTATTGTTGGAGCAAGAGAAAGAGCAGAGGCAGCGATAGGAGCAGCTGCAAGAGGAGCAGACGGAGCTGAAGGTCGTTGGGTCTTGGACCTTGTAACTCTGGTTGCTTGCGTCTTGGATGATCTCCTCCTAGTGGACGTTCTGGTAGTAGTAGGATTCACAAATAGTGCCTTGTCGTTCATCAGTTCAGCATGCTGGACGCTTGGCTCTATTGTCTTTAGAGGTGCCATCTTAACAACTTTTTCTTTAACATCCACTAATTTGGACGTAGTCATCAACGGCTTCAACAAGAACCCAGCCTTCATCTATGCAACATTGTTGCGTCCAAACGACAATTGAGTGAATCTATGGCCACCACCTAGAATCTGACTCTGGTTTTGCTCTCCAAGAGATAGCGCAAAGAAAGCATGAAATACTTGCTGTTGTCAGAAGATTCTGTTAAGGAGAGCGGCGTAGGTGATCTGGTTGCGCGCTCCGCGTCTTCTCATGGTCCTGAAGATGTTGCTCAAGATGAGGTGTGGCAGGTTGAACTATTGGCCTGTGATCATGTGGAACAGCGCGAACCTATGCAGGAAGGTAACGCTATCCTTCGATCCAGCCTTGTGAAGAATTCCCTTGTTCAGAAACTGTTGAAATATCTTCCCCTCTTTTGTCAACTTGTTGTATTCTACTAGCCCTTCGCCTTCTAGACCCATCAATGCAGCGTCTACCATGTCATGTCCTCCAAAATTGCTTTCCCAGCCATTCTTGATGCAAGACCCAGCCCGTTCACAGCCAATGGCTTAGACAACAGAGACGAGGTCCAGTGTGACCTTAACTCCCAAAGCAGTTCCAGTGATGTTCGTATTTAAGAAAACAACAGAGTTCCAAAACTGTCAGATGAGTTCTGGGTATATGATCTCGTTCAAGTGGTAGTTGAGAATTCCACATCTGAGAAAGTTATCCTTTACATTCACACCCATGTCTTCTAGAGCTTGGATATCGAAACAGCTTTCGATAAGAACAACAACCTTGTCTAGGCTTTCCACACGAGCCACGTCCTTTACAGCAAGACCAACCTTTTCAATTGCCATATCTGAGAGCTTGAAAGATTGTTAGGGTTTGAGAGGTTTCGAGAGATTGAGAGAGTTTAGGTGGATTTGAGAATAGGTGAGTGTTTGGTTTAAGTTTGAGTGTATATGAAGAAACCGAAGAGTTTTGCTTTTGGCGGTTCTTTCAATTTCAAAGAGAGAGGTGATGTGTAATAAATGTTGGGTCAAGCGCTTACATTTCTCGAGGTTGGTTATATGGCGCATGAGTGACTCAGACCGGAATAAGGCATTTATTTCAAATCATTTTCAAAGAAATCATAATTAAGTACAGATAAGGATTTTTATGCACACATAAATGTAAGTTGTTATGGAATGCGAAAAGCTATGCAAGTGGACAATGAAATATTGGATGCTACAACACATTGGACGCTCACATCTTTGGACGATCAAGGCATGTTGAATAGACTATTCATTTATAAATTTCATACCAAGAAGATCTCGAATATGGATGAGTTTATCTTCAGGAATGGGTTTTGTAAATATGTCTGCCAATTGATTTTCAATGTTAATAAACTGAATATTGACAACTCCCTTCTGAACATAATCTCTTATAAAATGATGTTTTATTTCAATGTGCTTTGCTCAAGAATGCAAAATAGGATTTTTAGTCAGATTTATAGCAGCAGTATTATCACAAAAGACAAGGATATTACTCTCGTAGATACTGTAGTCTTCTAATTGATGCTTGATCCATAAAATTTGTGAGCAACAAGACGCGGCTGAGATATATTCTGCTTCCGCTGTAGATAGGGCAATCGTCCCTTGTCTTTTGCTCATCCAGGAGACTAAATTCCCACCAATGAGGTGACATCCTCTATTGGTGCTTTTGCGTTCTATTCTGTCTCCAGCATAGTCAGCATCACAGAATCCAACTAACCTGTAATCTTTGTTTGGCTTAAAACATAAACCAAGATTAGTGGTTCTTAGCATCTAAACATGCTTTTTATTGTTGTTAGATAAGTTTCTCTAGGGTCAGACTGAAAACGGGCACATAAGCATACACTGAACATAATGTCAGGTCTGGACGCTGTGAGATATAAGAGAGACTCAATCATACCTCGGTATGTAGTTTAGTCTACCTTTTTAGACGCGTTGTCCAGGCTGAGTACTGACGATGGATGCATAGGTGTACTCATTTCCTTGGCATCGTCCATCTTGTACGTCTTGAGAAGTTCGTTAACATATTTTGTTTGATGTATGAATATGCCATTTGCAGTCTGCTTTACTTGCAATCCTAAGAAGAATTTTAGTTCTCTCATCATACTCATCTCGAATTTTGCTGTCATAATCTTAGGAAAATCCTTGCATAAAGCGTCATTAGTAGCACCAAATATAATATCATCTACGTATATTTGTACAATAATAAAGTGTGATTTAACGTCTTTGTGAAAAAGAGTGTGTCTACTTTTCCTCTAGTAAAACCAATTTCTAAAAAAAAAGAACTTAGCTTTTCATACCAAGCTCTTGGAGCTTGTTTAAGTCCATACAAAGCCTTTTTGAGTTTGAAAACATGCTTTGAAAAAGTATCACACTCAAAGCCAGGAGGTTGTTTCACATAGACTTCCTCGTTTATTATGCCATTTAAGAATGCACTTTTTACGCCTATTTGATAGAGCTTCATATTACTATAAGCAGCAAATGAAAGTAATATGCGAATGGCTTCTAATTTAGCTACTGGTGCAAAGGTTTCGGTAAAGTCTATACCTTCTTGTTGAGAATAGCCTTAAGCTACAAGTCTAGCTTTATTTCTTACCACTTTGCCAGCTTCATCTAGCTTGTTGCGGAACACCCATTTTGTTCCAATGATAGACTTGTCCTTAGGTGCAGGAACCAACATCCAGACATCATTCCGTTCGAATTGACTAAGTTCGTCCTTCATAGCGTTGATCCAGCCATCGTCCAAGAGAGCTTCGTCCACTATTTTTAGTTCTAGTTGAGAAATCAAAGTAGTTTGAGCTTGCTCCTTGAAGGTGGATCTCGTCTTGACATGATCTTAAACGTTTCCAAGAATTTGATTGTCTGGATGATATGTCCTCATATTCCAAGAACGTCCAGTTAGTTCCTTTTCTTCTATTTTTGGATCGTCCATCTAATCTCTAGACACTAAAGGTCTAGCATCTTTTAGCTTCATATCTACAAATGAACTGTCTAACTCTAATATTTCTTTATCAGGTTTATTGTCATTGAAATTAACATGGATGGTTTCTTCAACTGTTAAGGTTCTAGAGTTGTAAACTCTATAGGCCTTGGATGTTTCGGAATAGCCTAACAGTATTCCATCATCACACTTAGAATCAAACTTTCCAAGATTGTCCTTAGTGTTTAAGATGAAACATTGACATCCAAACGGATGAAGATATGATATGTTGGGCATTCGACCTTTCCACAATTCATAAAGAGTCTTTTTCAAAATAGGTCTTATATAAATTCTATTTTGTAAATAACATGCAGTGTTTACTGCTTCAACCCAGAAGTGCTTAGGAGTGGAGTTATCATTTAGCATGGTTCTAGCCATTTCTTACAATGACCTATTCTTTCTCTCTACCACACCATTTTGTTGTGGTGTTCCTGGTACAGAGAAGTTGTGGAGAATTCCATTCTTTTCACAAAACCCTTGAAAACTTTCGTTTTCAAACTCCCCTCCGTGATCACTTCTAATTGAAGCTATGCAAACACCTTTTTCATTTGAATTCTTTTGCAAAAGATTGAAAAGATCTTATAAGACTCATCCTTGTGTTTTAAGAACATAACCCAAGTCCATCTAGAGTAGTCGTCCACTACGACTAGTCCATATCGTTTTCTGCTAAGGGAGGCTGTTCTAGTTGGACCAAACAAGTCAATATGTAGTAGCTCAAGAGGTCTAGTTGTGGAAACAATATTTTTTTATTCAAAAGAGCTTTTTACTTGTTTCCTTTTTGACATGCATCATAGAGAACATTAGACTTGTAAGTAAGATTTGGAAGTCCTCTTACGAGGTTATGCTCACTTAACTTTAAGATTAGTCTCAAGCTTGCATGTCCAAGCTTTTGTGCCAAGTCCATTGATTCTCTTTGATGGATACTAGAAACATTACATTTTGATTTGTGAGATCATTAAGATCAATCTTATAAAGATTGCTTTGCCTATTGGCAGAGAATAATATGGATCCATCTAGATTCCTAACAATACATTTTTCTTTGTCAAAGGAGACATTGTGTCCACTATCACATAATTGACTTATGCTTAGTAGATTGTGTCTGAGTCCTTCAACATATAAAACATTTTCAATGGAGGGGAAAGAATGCTTACCGGTTGTTCTTATTCCTGTGATCTTTCCCTTCTGGTTTCCTCCAAAGGTGTCCCATCCACCATTCTTGGGTTGTAGGCTTTGGAACATACACCTTTCTCCCGTCATGTATCGTGAGCAACCACTGTCCAGGTACCATAACTAGGGTTTGAAATAGAAAAGGCGCACAAGAAGAGGGGTTGAATTATGCGTTTAAAAACTTTTTCGAAGCAAGTTGATCAGTATGGAAACGTTTTCAAGCGTAGGGATAGAGAGGAGAAGAACATAGAAAGTTTTATACTAGTTCACTCAACCTAAGCTACGTCCAATCCCTTCACCTAGAAGGTATTCACTAACCAACCTTAGGTTACAAATATTGTTTGTGGCCTCTTTAGGCTTTACAACGCAATCAACCTAGATTGCTTAACCTAAGTATTCTTTCACACTAAGCCTCTCTAGGCTTTCACAACACAACAAGTATTTATACAAACGATATCGACTCACGTAATGAGGATTTGAAAGATAAAGCTCAAGCACACTCTGAAAATCTTTACAAGATTTTTGCTATCGTCCACTGGACGCTTCTATCAATTGTTCAGAAGTAATTTGTTAACTAGGAATTTTTTACACTAGGCACGTATGTATGTCTTCTTTTATGACGTTCTTCCTTGATACATATATAGTCTTCAGAGAAAAGATCCATTGTGAAGACTTGACTTCGTTATGCAAAGAAGGGCGTGCAAACTATCCTTTTAGAGTGATCAAGCACAGCAGCTTTTAGACTTGCACTAAAACGGAAGATGCAGGACTATGTACTGGACGTTTGTTTTTCTGAACATTCTTCATTTGTCTCAGCAACTTGATAAGTTGACTTGCTTTATCTTGATTTTACTGCTCTCTTGCACTAGAATGATTCTGATGTTATTTAATGCTTCAAACAATTTGAACGTTAGATCATAGAAGTAGTAATATGTTAGTTTCAAGAAAAACTAGCATAAATAAATTGGACGTTCAAAATAGAACTTAGCCGTTTGAATATTTGTCGTTGGAAGCTTGCATCAAATATTTGAATATGTTCTTCAGACGATCATCTTCATTGGACGATGTTCTTTAAGTACATCTACTGGACGGTCTTCTTTAACACGTCTACTAGACGATCTTCTTTGACACGTCTAATGGACGGTCTTCAAAGAGAAGTTTGAATGCTGTAAAGAATTTAGTTCTTTGGCAAAAACTTAAACATTAATAAGTTTGTTATCTTCAAAACTTTGAGGGACTTAGACGCTTCTACGTCTTTGGTTCTAAAAGGGTTTTCTTTCGATTGTCAAGCAAATCTGCAACAGAGATTATCATAGACTTAGGTACCCAAATGGACTTAGGTCCTTTTCTGTTAGTTCTGAAGGCATTGGACGCCTTCTTCGTTAGACGATATCTACATTTTGTTGATTCATGTCCATTCTTTCCACATATTTTTTAGAAGGTTATGTTTTTACTAGGTTTGTAGTTTTCTTTAACAAAACCAAGTCCAGATTTCTCATGAGGACTTCTTTTATAAGATAGAATCTTATTTAGATTCTCTGTTCCGCTAACAAATTTAGACAAACTTTCTTTTAGATGAATAACTTCTTTTGAAGTTCTAAGACTTCATGAGAAGGTGTCTCTTCTGAAATGTTCTTTGTTTTTAACAGCTCATTTTCTTTTAAAACTTCTTTATGCTCTTCTTTGAGCAAATTGAATTCCTTTGTTATTTTAGTAAATTTTCTTTTTAGTTCTTTATACCCCATTGAGAGAGTTGAGAATTAGCAAGCAAATCATTATAGGCTTCTTGTAAAAGATTAAGTCATTGAAGTTTACCTCTTCGTCTTGCTCATTGTCTGAGCTATCAGAACTGGTCTCTGCCATGAGACATAGGTTGGCTTCTTCTTCTTTGTCTTTTGATGAAGATAGGTCCATGTCTTCCCAAGTAGCCATAAGACCCTTTTTTCTTGAAGAACGTCTTCTTTTTGTCCTTCTGTAGACTGGGACATTCAGCCCTGAAATGTCCAGGCTTCTTGCATTCATAACATACTGAAGGACTTTTTTCTTTTGGTTCCTTGTTAAACTTCTTTGTGAAGTTTTTGGCTCTAAATCCTCCTTTCTTCCTCCACATAGCCTGTATTTTTCTAGAGATGAAGGATGTCTCATCTTTATCAGAGTCGTCCTTTTCGGACTCTTCCTTAGAGGATTCTTCCACATTTAGAGCTTTGGACGATAATCCTCTAAATGATGCCTGGACGCTTAGAGCGATGGACTTTTTCTTTTGTCCTTTGTCTTGCTTTAGCTCCAGTTCATGGACTTTAAGAGTTCTAAGTAACTCTTTCATTGAGAGTGTTTTTAGATCCTTAGAAGCTCTTAAAGCTATAACCTTCGGTCTCCATTGCCTAGGCAAACTTCTCAAGATTTTGTCAATGTGATCATAATTGTCATAAGTTTTGCCTAAGGATCTCAGGTTATTTATTATGGTCTGAAATCTACCAAACATGAGTTCAATTGTTTCATTTTCTTCCATAGTAAAGAGTTCATATTGTCTTACTAGTAAGCTCAACTTGGACCTCTTTACTTGTGAAGTTCCCTCGTAGGCAAGAGCGAGGGTGTCCTACATTTTCTTAGCACTTTTTAAACTGTGCACCTTTTCATATTCAGATTTAGATAAGGCTTACATCATAGAATTTCTAGCTTTTGAGTTTAGAAGATATCTCTTGCTTGTGAGTTTCTGTCCATTGACTTCTTGGTAGCTCCATTCCATCTTGGTCAAGGGGCAAATAATCGCCAATTTCTACTACATCCCACATGTCTATGTGACATGCATCAAAGAATGCTATCATTCTTTGCTTCCAATAATCGTAGTTTTGACCTTTAAAGAGAGGTGGTCTGTTAGCGGCTTGTCCCTCGTTTTCATGAGTGATCAAGATCGTTTTATCCCTGCAGTGTTAGATGCTCAACCCCAAAAGGCCGAGCTCTGATACCAATTGAAATAGAAAAAACGCACAAGAAGAGGGGTTGAATTGTGCATTTAAAACTTTTTCGAAAAAAGGAAGTAAGTATGAAAAACATTTTCAAGCTTAGTTATAGAGAAAAGGATAACACAGAAAGTTTTTATACTAGTTCACCTAACCTAAGCTACGTCTAGTCCCTTCACCCAGAAGGTGTTTACTAACCAACCTTAGGTTACAAGTATTGTTCGCGGCCTCTTCAAGCTTTACACAGCAATCACCCTAGATTGCTCAACCCAAGTATTCTTTTTCACTAAGCCTCTCCAGGCTTTCATAACACAGACAAGTATTTTTACAAGGATATCAACTCACGTAGTGAGAATTTGAAAGATAAAGCTCAAAACACTCTAAATATCTTTACAAGATTTTTGCTATCGTCCAGTAGACACTTTTATCAAATGTTCAACAGTTTTTTTTTGTTCACTAAGAATTGTTACACCAGGCACTTATATGTATTATGTTCTTCCTTGGTGCATATATATATTCTTTAGGGAAAAGATCCTTATAGAAGACTTTGACTTCATTATGCAATAAAAGACGTGTAAACTGTGCTTTCAAAAATATCAGGGTGGCAGCTTTTAGACTTACACTAAAGAGGAAAGCGCAGGACTGTGCTGGCGATCTGCTTTCTGAACAATCTTTATTCGGCATAGCAGCTTGATAAATTGACTTGCTTTGTCTGTTTTGCTGCGCCTTTGCATTAGAAAGAATCTGATTACAATTAATACTTCAAACAATTTGAATGTTAGATCACAAGAGTGGTAATGTGTTAGTTTCGAGGAAAACTATCATAAGTAAATTGGACGTTCTAATAAAACTTAGCCGTTTGAATATTGTCGTTGGAAGCTTGCATCATATTTTTGAATATGTTCTTTGGACGGTTATCGTAAGTAGTTCACTAGGCGATCCTTTTATAGCGAGTCTTCTGGACGGTCTTCTTGACACGTCTACTGGACAATCTTCTTTGACACGTCTACTGGACAATCTTCTTTGACACGTCTACTGGACGGTCTATAAAGAGAAGCTTGTTTGCTGTGACAAGGTTAGTCCTTTGGTAGAAACTTGAACATTTATAAGTTTGTTATCTTCAAAACTTTGAGGGTATAGATGCTTCTACGTCTTTGGTTCCAACATGATAAACATATTCTAGTTCAATTTACATGTTTAATGATTAATAACTACAACATAAGGTCAATTTTATTTAGGATTGAAATGCAAATCCAAGAGCGTGCAAACATTCAGGTGGTTAAGAAAATAGAGGAACAAACATATGGTTATTTAAAGATTTAGAGGCACTGTAAATTTACCTACTTTGTGAAGATTATTGTCAATACAAATGCTAGTGTAATAACACAATGTCAATCAATGTAACATCTACAATAGAAAAAAAAAAAAAGTGGTCACTAAATGCATCAAATCCCATAGATAGGTAGGATGTTTTTATATGCTTATAAAAAAATAAATTTACAAAATATAAAATGCAACACATAAATAAAATGCTTAAAATGGTTGTCTACTTATATTAAATCATATATATATTTGTACATGTATTATTGGTTCAGTTTGGATTGATTTTATCAACACTAACGAAAAACTGAACTAAACCAACCGGTTAGACAAAAAAAAAGGTCTAAGAAAATACAAAAAAAGAATAGTTTACATTGATTTTCAATTTGTTAGATCAGTTTGGATTTGATTCCCGTATTCTATAAGATGTGGGAGCATTGATGGAGATCCAATGGAAATTTTAGCGTTCATTTGGTAGCCACGAATTAGCTGAGAAGAGAAGAGATTTGTAGCGAAGTTACTGTTTTTTATTCGTTTGTTAGTGAAGAAAGGCGACAAAATATTTGAAAAACACGTAGGACCCACCATTAAAAAATTCTTCGCACAATAGCGAAGCATTGTTCGAAAATGTCACTCAAGTGTAACAAAATCGATTTGTTACCTGTTATTTGCAAAGAAGAAAATCGATTTTGCAATATGGTAAACCGATTTTTCCCTTCCCTCCCCCCTTTCTTACTACGCCACCCTCCCCCGGCCCCCCCCCCCCCCCCGGTTTTATATAATAATAATAATAAAATAATAAATAAATAAAAATAATATTAATAATAAAAATGAATAACAATAATAAGAGTAATAGTTAAAATAAAAATAATATCAAAAAATTAACTTTCCTTTCATTTCTCTTATATTTCTCTTCAACTAAACAACTTTAACTTCACTATATTTTTTATTTATTTATCTTTTCTTCTCTTTCTTTCCGTCCTTTTTCTTTATTCTTTTCCTCTTTACTAAACACACCTTTAATGTCAATTAGAAAGTAACTTGACAAGAGTTGTGACCTCGAGAATAGGAAATTTTTGTTAAAAAAAAAAGCGGTACAATGGATCTGAATGCTTATTGCCCCTATTGTAATTTGAATTCAATAAATGTTATCTCCAAAATTATAATTATTAATTTCAAAACTCGTAAGTGTTAATATTTTTTAGAGAATATATGTATTTTTTACAAGAAACAATTATGCTCAAATTGAGTGTGGATATTATAGGTAGCAAAACTCTCATTAAGTATTTAATACAATTGTATATCTAGAACTTGAACTCAAAATTATTAATTAAATTGAAATAATCTCATACAAATTGATTCACATGTTAAATGGTGTCGGCCTTAATAATTTTTTAACTTAAATGTAACAATATTTAAATTTAAATTTAAATAATAAATTAAACTGTTCACAAAAAAGTTTATGTTGGACCTTAAAGTTTATGTTGACCGTTCACGATTATTATTATTATGTTAAATAATATTAAACTTTATATCGTTTCGAAAAATCAATTTATGACAACATATGTTGAACTCCTTCTAGAATATTATACTTAATAATAATAACACTTGGATCCTCTGCAGCAACCATGCTGCATGATCTGAACCATTGATTAATTAGAGAAAATGTAATCAACGGTTGAGATTTTTACTGTAGAGAAATCCCTGCTGCAGAGGCAGTAGAGGATCTGAGTTCTAATAATAAGAGTAAATTATCCCAACGTCTCCTGAGTTTTTTTAGATTGTACATAATTTTTTTAAATGTTTATAACAACTTTTTTTTATAGAAATACATAATGTAATATTTTTTAAATAATTAAAAAAATAAGTATAATATTTTTCAAACAACTAAAAGAATTAGTGTAAAAAAATAAAAAAAAAGTATCATATATAATTTTTAAAAAATCTGAGAGTGTTAATGTAATTTGTTCTAATAATAAAAAACAATTTATCTTAATTAAAAGTAAAAAGAAAAACGGAAAAGCATTTGTTAAAATTGAATGAAGATGATAGAAAGGACTGAGTACTGTGAACAGAGGAGTTGCTAAAGCAAAAGTCAACAAGAGTGGCTAGCAGTTGTAGCTAATGCACCTGCACTTTCCCTTGCACTCTGATTGGGTTTGATTCGATTCATCTAAGCCAATGATTACCATTAACTAGCCACGCTCCAACTAAACAAAACAAAATCTCGATGTGACGTCGTTTCACTCCCCAACGCACCTTCCCCAGAATTACCACCACCATCCCCACTTACACCTCCCATTCTATTCAATTCAAACTCCTTTTTAATACAAACCCCCACACTCTCTCTCTCTATCTACTTTTTCTCTCTCTAACATGGAACAGCAGCAACAACAGCAACAACAGCGCCACGTCAGCAGTGGCGGAACTAGCAATCCCGTGCTGCGGTGCCCCACGGTGCGCGCGCTCCCCTTCGCCCGCCTCATCGCCGCGGACCGCCACCGCCTCTTACTCTCCGACTGCGCGGACCGCCGATCGGACGACGACGGCGACGGCGACGGCGGCGAGTGCGAGTACTCGAGGGCGGTGCTGGTGCTGGACATGGTGTGGAACCTGGCCTTCGTGGTGGTGGCCGCCGGCGTGCTCCTCTCGACGCTCCGCGAGCGGCCGTCCACGCCGCTGAGGCTCTGGCTCTGCGGCTACGCCGTCGAGTGCGCCCTTCACATGGCCTTCGTCTACTTCGAGTTTCGAACCGCAATTCGCGATTCCGCGTCTCTCACTACCTATACGTAACTAACTCTACTTCACTACCAGTGCTTTTTTCAATTCCTGCGTCAACAATTGATTATTTTAATTTTTATTTTTTAATTTTAGCTATATTATTTTTGTTTTCTTTTGTGTTCAATTTTAGTTTATTTTTTTTAATTAACATTGTGTGTGTGTGTGTGTGTGTGTGAACTATGATGAGGAGCTCTGTGATATTGTTAGCAATTAGACATGTGATGTTGTTGAATTGGTGGTGCGATGATGATTTGTTGCTAGTAATGAGTGAAATTGAAATTAGGGAGAGTATGCCGAATTGTGTGCCTAAGGTCTAGGATATAATTACTGTTATAAATTATAATTGCAATAGTTACTGCTTTTTGAAATTGCTCATGGATTATTATTGTGTGTTGGGACGAGCTGACTGTACATAAAGCTTACTTGCTTTTCAATTATCGTTGCGAAATTTTGGTGAATGGGTGAAAAGGAAGGTGTTTGTTTTATTTGAGGCTGCGTTTGATCACCTCATAGTGATGAATTAGATGTGTTGTAAATGGGAAAGGGTGGATAGCTCTTGCAGATTATCTGTTCCTCAGAAGATTCTTATTCTTTACCTCCTTCACACTGTCTTTAGAGCAATGTGGTCTTCTGTTGTCATGTGTTTTCCTTTCTGTTCCTTTACGTTGGAAGGTATTGAACTCTCATATCACTCTATTCTTTTGTGTTTTTAGCATTGTGAAGAAGTTAGAGCCTGTGAACACTCTGGCATCATCTGTTTGGTGGGTGTTTGGATTTTATTGGATTGTTGTGGGTGGCCAAGCACTTTTGGAAGATTCTCCGCGTCTCTACTGGTGAGTAGAGCAAAAGTTATTATGTATGCCATGAAAGCATAATAAAAGTGGTCAAGATTTGTGCAGCTGGGTAACCTTTTGAAAAAAAAAAAAACAAGAATTTTATTTCTCAAAAGTTCCTCCTACCTGAGTCCTGAGCAGAATTGGATAGAGTCAAAGATTATACTTAAACATTTTGAAAAAGGGATTATTTTAGATTGTTCAGCCTTCAATTGGATGTCATATAATTATTTAAATGAGGGGAATGAAATGAAGAGAAAATTTAATTGTTATGTGTCTGCCCACAATAATTGTCTTGCTGTGTTATTTCAATTAGGATAAATTTGTAATTTAGTGTATGATTGGCCTATGACTCACATCTATAGGAGAAGGAAAGGGAGGGACTGAAGAAGAGAGGGCCTAACAATGATAATGCCCTGCATGTGTATGAGAGGATGAAAAGGATTGTACCAGGGGCAATGGAGGTAGAAATGTGATCAGTGAAAGGAGCAAGGGAGTGGAGGAATCAATAGGAGAGAGGGAAGAATATAATAGCATCGACTGGTGTCATATGGTAAATGGGGTAGTGGATTTGGCAATCATGGGGGAAAGGATAGCAAATTCTCTATATGGGTGGTGCAGAGAAGAGGGGGAAAGTCATAAAATTTTGCATAGGTTGTGGGAGCCTGGGTGGCCTTTGAAGGACTGCTCACTGCAGCTTCTAAGTGCTCTGTTCTTTTCTATCTTTCTTGTTCGTTGCTTCTAACCTATACTCTATAGAGGATTCTCTTTTGTTATAAGGATTTGAGCTCCCTTTGATAGGTAAATAGTACACTGTGAATTTCAGTTTCTATTAGTATAATATAAGCTTTTGTTCTAAATTTCTTCTTAATTTGTTTCAAATTTTGGGAGAATTGAGATGAAGTTTAGCAAGGTCCTTCTTTTCTTCTTTTGGAAAATTATTTCTCAATTCTCTCAAGATAGCTAGATAATTTACATTTGTCTTGCTTTTCCAACCTTGAAACTAGTTGATGAAATACAATATCCCTATTAGGTTTAACTAAATAACTGTTAAATGATTTGACCCATAATTAGGACTAACAAGCTTCATTATGTTGAAATTTTATATATAATTCTTACACTGGAAAGTTGGAGTTACCTTTTCCATGACATGGTGCATATAGAAGTCTTTCTGGAAAAGGCTCCCAATTTCTTGTCTGAGATAAATTTTGAACAAAAAGTAGGCTCTTGTGGGGTTGTAGTTACTATGACTATTTCAAACTAGACCTGTACCTGTCCAACCTGTATGCTTGGCTCTGTTTTATTGGGATTTGGCATCTCAGTTAGCCTGTTGCTTCAGACTTTGTCAAAAATTCTCAGCCCCTGCCAGAATAAGTAATATAGTTTACTAGTATATAACTAATTCGCTACCTGTTTACTTCATCTTCTAATATAGTTCTTTAGTGTTATGTTTTCCAAGAATGTGTTGGGTGTATGGGATGTTCAATAATGTATTTATCACATTTGTGCAGGTTAACAGTGGTCTTTCTAGCCTTTGACGTATTTTTTATTATCTTTTGCATTGGGATGGCCTGTATAGTTTTCCTTGCTCTCTTCTGCATCATCCCAATAATAGCACTAGCTTATGCTATGAGAATCAGAGAAGGCGCATCAGAAGAAGATATCAGGTCACTTCCTAAGTATAGGTTTAGTCAGTCAAATTCATTGGTGATGGTTGATGACAACAAGAAGCAACTTGTTAAAGCAAGAGTAGATTCATGCAATGGAAGCCATATGAGTGAACTTTCTCTCCATCCAGATGATTCTGTGAGTGCTGTGACTGTGTTCTCATATCTCCCATTCAGTAATTATTTGATGCTAATATCATTTTATTGTTTGTACCTTGTAACTGATGTCTTTCCATGTCAAATTATATTCCCTTTAACTGCCTTGTTATTTTTATGTTATTCTGATATTTGGTCTGATCTATCCTTTAGTTACTCATTTGCGTTGCATATTTTTCTTTGTCCGGTGCATCTAATGTATTCATGCATAAGTTTTTGAATGGAAACTGGAATTTTGTTTGAAGTTTCTGAGTTTCATCATCTCTCACAGGGATTCTTTTTAAATATCAATATGCATTCTCTAGTATTGATCTAAGTGTTTAAGGTTTTAAGCCATTGAATAATTAAATTTGATGGTTCTTTTACAAATTATCTCAGCTGCCTATTTTATTCCCCCCAGCTAACATGATATTTTTGTCTGGGGATTGTCATCTTTGTTTTACACTGGTACAAACTTTATTCTAGTCATAGGCTAATAGTACTGGATCTATAACCCATAATGCTAGTCATGGGGCTGTTAAATCTCATATCTGTACATTATATTTATAAATCAATAGCAAATACAGATTTTTCAAATTATGAGACATTCCTACCCCTTTTCCCTGCTGTCGGATTTGGAGCCATTCAATTAGCAATCACAACATTCTTCCGGTGAGAGAGAAGGCATTAGGGGTGTAACTGATATCTGACCCCTCTAAAGCACCCAACTTGTAAACAAAGGCTCTGAATCGTGTAACTGATGTTCAAGGATTCTTGGTAATGGGTTCTTTTCAAATGGGTTTTCTTGAGGATTTTATACCATTTGAGGTAATTTTGATCTGTGAGTTGTGCCAATGTAGAAAAAGGCTTGATAAGGCAGCAGTCGCCGTTTAAGGTCCTTGAGAGAATGTCTCGAATCTCTCTTTAGACAGTGGTGGCAAGGTGTAGAGTTTCATGGAGGCAAGTGGTTGTTGAGTGGGTGGAGGGATCTTAGTGGATATGTCTTATGTTGGGGCATCCATTAAAAATCCAAATGAAGTGGCTTTTAAATCCAGCTCATTGAAACCAATACACAAACGAGTGGCTTGGCTTGGATTTATATATGGTTGGACTAGATGGATAATGGGTTGAAAAATCGTTTTGCCACCCCAGAATGCATCCATTGTCACAACCCTTGGTTTTATCCTTGATTCATTCCTAAATATGTTTGTGTTTATTTAGTATTCATCTTCAGAAAGTATTATCCTCGTTCATCTAGGTTTATTTTAAGCTACCTTTTTTTTTTTGGGGAGGGAGTGGGGGTGTTGAAAATCGAAGTAAACTTGGTTACAACTTACAACCTGAAATACATCATGAAATTTGAAGTGAAAATTTAAGCTTATTTTTGGGGGGATGAAAATTGAAGTAAATACAATATGAAAATTGCTTAGCAGTGATTCTTTGTTGCTTTGCATACAGTTGAAATACATCGGGAAACTACTGAAAGATAATTGAACTGCTTCTGATTATGTTGTAGGAATGCTGTATCTGCCTATGTCCATATGTTGATGGAGCAGAACTGCATCGCCTTCCCTGTACCCACCATTTTCATTGTGGATGCATCAGCCGTTGGCTTCGGACAAAAGCAACCTGCCCGCTCTGCAAATTTAATATCCTTAGAGGTGATACATTGGTTTGACCTTTCTTTGAGGTAAAGACTGGATAACGGTGAGGTGCATTATCGCTCGAAATGAACATGACCCTGGAGAACCAAAACATTTGCTACTCTGCTGACTAGTGTTGGTAAATAATAAGTAGAAAAGAAAAGGAAATGCTCCAGCCCTTCAGCTTTTACTGGGTTCTAGTCTTCGGATTTCAGTTTCCATAAAGCTCTTACATCCTGGTGCAAAATGTTCTTAATTTTATGATGGGGTGTGTGTATATTGTCTGATCGTGGACAGGGTCTCCCCATAATTTGTACTTACAAGGGGCTTTATAAAAACAATTCTTCTGTACAGAAATCCTTTGTTTGAGTACTAACTTATTTTTGCGTTTGGTCTTTAAAGTGCCATTAATGTTGTATACTTGCACTCGGCCATTTGATTGTGTTCTAAGTTAACGAACGCTACCGTTTGTATTTGTTTTGGAATGCGTTGCCCTGCCAACTGGCAAGTGCCTAATTTTGATTCCAAAACAATCTTTCAGAATTGCTCCGTGATCAAGTATTATGTGCCAACATAAAGATGACAAAATGGCAAGAGACAAACGTGAAACATGAACGCTTCTACTAGTAGCTCCCAAAATTTTGAAAATAATGAACTCAATATTCGGTTTTCCTTAGATTCACTTAAAAATTTTGATAACCAGAAGATGGATGTTGCATTTGAGAAAAAAAAAAAAAAAGGGGGGTTAATTATTCATATAAATCATACTAGCATCGGCAGACAGAATTCGTTGTATTCCTCGACTTTCTTCTGAATGAGACGACGGATTTCATCCTTACTTCACTGATTTTTTTTATTATTTAACATGCTCATAACTTGAGAACATATTACCAAGTAATATAAAACAATGGAAAATGGAATCATTTAAGAAATAGAAATACATCAACCATTTAATCAATAAAAATTATGGTGCCGCAGATTCCAAACCAAACTCCTATTTCAATATTAGAACCAAGTGGGAATGGCTAGACAAGCTAACGTTCTGTACAGCAATGCTTTTCCGGTGAGTTCATTTCCCCGCCTTCATCCACAAATAAAATCAAGTTGAGACTAGATGCCAGAAAATAGTGGTATGGCAATGAGAAAAGGGAGGCTAGGAACCGATGAAAACTTTGGCCTTAAGTTGATATTTGGAATTCCATCAGATCAACTGTTGTACCCAGACACATTTGACAGTGAGACGGCCAAGAATTTTAGGATTAATGAAAGCAATCCCATGTTCTTTGTTTTGCGATGCTATGCCACATAATTCTTCTGTCTACCGACCGGCAACTGCATAACTTGGAATCTAAAACATGAATTGCTTACATACAAATCTGCCAGGCACGAAGAGGACAAATGGTACATTTGAAACAACTTATTTACCGCTTATTCAGACTGCCATAAACATTTGTGTAAATGTTTGAAAAAAAAATTGTAAGATTAGTTTATACGTCCATAAGTTCTTTTTAGCTTATTTTAATAAGTTCTTCATAATAATCCATAAAAATAATTTTATCCTATTTTCTTTTTGATTATAAAAACAACTTATAAATAAGTACTTATATGACAAACATTTATCCTTAATTAAGTTATTTATTCAAACGGACCCAGAATGCCAAGAGCATCATTTCACAGTAGACTCGTCTATCGGCCCAAATGAAAATGAGTTAACCAGAATTCGGTTCTACTTAGATCCGCTTGAGAAATTATGATAAAGAAAAGATGGAAATTACATTTGGGAAAGACAAGACCATGACTAAGGCTGTGTTTGAATTTCCGTTTACTCACGTTAAATGCCAATGACCTGTGAGAGTGGGATTGTGCCTTGGAAAGTGGAATTGACATGAACACACTTTAAGGGTGTATTTGAATTACCTATTTCAAACACTCTAACATCGAATGCCAAACGTCCGTTTGCACTTTCTAAGACACCAAACGGAGAAGCAACAACATTGTTGGATTGAAAATATTGCGGGTTTTGTTCAGTTGAACTGTTTCCCAAACACACTCTAAATCGTCCACATTGGCATCAGAATTCTTTCCATTCCTCAACTTCCTTCTCAACTAAATGACAGAATTTGCTCTTTACTGACTTGTTTTTTTTTTTTAATTACTTAAACCCGCAAACAAGGTTGACAACAAGTCCCCAAGCCATCTAAACACTACAAAATAAGATTAATTAACAAAGGTCTCATTTTATCAACCATATTGTGTTCATGCTCCGTTCAAAATACGCCAAATATCACAACAGAGCAGAACTCGTAATTTAAGCTTCATCCATTCTGGTGAAACGAAACAAAATTCCCAAATCAAAACCCTAATTCACCAAATCGGGGACAGCTACACAAACCAAGAATCCTTGATTGGAAGTTAACAAAAATTGTCAAAGTACACAAGAATACACATTGATTGGAAAATAAACAAATAACAAGGTTAATAAAATATTAAACGTGCAAAAGGCACATTGAGATATTCATGATCATACATTCTTCAACTTCTTCATCTTAGAAGGTGGCCATCGACCCTTCTTCCTCAACCTGCGTTTCCGAAGAAGCCTTTTCCTTCTCAGCCTTATCTTCTTCGCCAGCTTCATCCTCAGCCTCTGCTCCTCTCTCTCCTTCAGCTTCGACTCCAGCGGAAGCTTCTCCACACTGACGCCGCTCTCTTTCTCGCTCTCCGGCGGAGGAAGCGGCGGCGGCGACCCACCCTCCTCCGGCGAACTCGAATCGGCGGCGGCGGAGACAATCACCGCGTCGTTCTTCCTTTTGGGAGCGGAGATTCGAACTCCGTTCGAGGGCTTCGGGGACGGTCCCACGTGTACTCTTGAAGCTGTCACAGTTCGAGAAAATTAAGAGAGAAAAACAAAGAAACAAAAGTATGTCGGAGTAAAAAAAAAAAAAGAGGATGTTGAGAGTGAAGGGTACTTACGAGTGGTGATGGGAAGTGCGAAAAGGGAGGGGAATGGTGAATGGAGAGGGGTGAGTGTGAGGGAATTGAAGGAGAGAAGTGCCATTTTTGTGTTTTGGAAATGAAGAAGAGGATTATTAGAGTTGGGTTTTGGATAGATAAGCTACCGCATGTCATGGGTGTGTCCTCTCCACCCACACCACTCTCTATCAGCAAATACCATAAGCTGATGAACTCCTTGTTTTATGAGGACGGTTAAATGTTAGGGTTTTTTTTTTTTTGTAATCATGTTATTGATGTGAAATATTTACTGATTTTATCGATAATCAATTTTTGTTAAAAAATCTGACTGACTACCTTTAGTAAGGTTTTCTCTCTCAACCACGTTTTTTTCATGTATAATAGTCAAACAAAAATTTTACTTAAAAGATTTGAGTCTAATGTTACTCGAACTAATGACATGTTAGTAAAGGTTAGGGATTATAACATAGAGACTAATTAAATTATTTTTTTATTTTATTTTATTTTTAAGCTAAAAATTTAATTTCTATGCACTTTCAATATATTAACTAATAAAAATCATGTTAGTGTGATTTTTAAAATAGTTATTGTAAAAATTAATAAATTTATTATATATGGACAATTGTAAAACTTTTATACTGTTACATCTAAATTTATACTGTTATATATGGATAAATTTATTATATATTGATACATCTAAACACATACATCACTAGCAATTTCTTTCAGGCCAATATTTTAATGCACACAACAACGGCATTTTCACATAACAATTGCATGAACAAGGTTTAAATAAGAAACTATGATATGATAGAGCATTTTAAAACGTTGGGGTCTAGGATGAAGTACCAAAATAAATGGTACACGGATGAAATCGTATCAGTGTTAGATATATTTATTAAATATTCAATGATTGAGATTAAAGAAGGCTAACTTGATTAACCGGTAAACTTTTAATACATTTGAAATTTTTTTAATAAAAGAATTCTCTCTCTCTTTTTTTTTTTTTTTTTTAAATTTCGTCAACTCATCCTCCCACCGCCACACTCTTCTGCTACTGATTTCATTCCTATGAAACACATCTCGTCTTAAGCAACTGGATCCAAACACTTTTTCTTCTCTCTCTCAATGATGGAAATTAGAGTATGTTCAAGCACCGATTACATAGCCCTTGGCTTCCACTTGCTGTGGTATTTAGAGAGATATTAAACCGATTGAAAGTAAAAACGCAAGCTTTGACCGATTCAACACCCCCAGTTGAAAGTAATCACAGAAGCCCCACTTCGCATTATCGTAGCAAGATGGTTTTAGAATTCTATTCATTATTTTAAATATTTTTATTAAAAAATATTTTTAGCATTTTTTAATTATTTTTTCATCTGGTTAAAAACATGCGTGCTCAGGTGATTTTAATGGCACACGAATGAGGCACTTACTAAAGTACTTCACTGTAGAAGCCACCATTTGGATCCATACATGCATGAGTAACAAATTTTAATATTCTTTTATTAGTTAGGTACCTTTATACTCATCCAAACTCATTGCACATATTTTAATTTTAATTACCACATTTTAATTAACATGTAAATGGTATCTCTTATGGGATTTTTGACCAATTAATGAAACACGGATGTTATAATAATAATATTATGAAAAACCAATAAAAAAATTGCTTAAGAGTAAAATATATAACTTAATCTAAGAAAATATCTAAAGATAACCCAATTCTTAATTATATAGCATTACAAATAAAGTTCTTTAATTAGTTTAAAAAATTAATTTATATACGCTGTCATGAACTTTTATTGGAAGCTCTATGTAAAAATATTTCATACTAACAATGTATAAAAATTAAATTCTTCGAAAATTATTAAAGACATTTAAATTTAATTATAAAATATAATAAATATATTATGCGAATATAGAGAGTTGGATGGTATAATACTCATCTATAAAATTTTGTGGGTAAATTACATATACCCAAAGCCATATGATGAATAAATACCCCATCTATTATGGATAATTTTTATGCATACCCGTTGAGTCAGAATGCAATTACCATCCCTATTTTCACGGTAAAAAAAAAACCATAAAAGTAATCCAAAAAATTGAATAAATGACATTATCATCAAAGTCAGCTTGCTCCAAATCGTATACAACCAACAAAATTTCACAGAAATCCTCGTTATGGAAGCATATGAGAGCGAAATAAGAGGGGGTAAGTGCAACAAAACCCACTGCTCCAGCACTGCAGAAAAAAGAATACAAAACTTCAAATGTGTGCAGTAAACTAATACCAAAATAGAACATCTAAGACGTGTCCGGTCGAAACCCAAAATTATCTACGAAGACTAATACTTCAATCAGATGTTCTTTTTTTCGATTTTAGTTTTACGGGCAGAGGAAAAATGTCATGGAACATCTACGATAATTAATTATGATATCACAGGCATATGTCTATTATAGATAACTGATTTGATAAAAAAAATAATAGAAATAAAGAAGGGAGGGAAACTCAACGTAGACTCACCACAGAAAGCAATGGTCCCTGCTTAAACTTCCCGTGAAATGAAAATGAGATTGGCTTTGGATTGTCTCCAGGCCCTCTTATAAATCCACTAAAACATAATTGGAAAATCATTTCAAATGATTAATATCTTCAAAAATAGTTGGCAACGCATAGAATGTTTAATACAAAAAATTTCAACATTAAAATAAAATAAAATAACTGGACATAAAATAACAGGCACCAGTAATTGGACCATTTTCAACCATGAACTCACATTAATGACGTAGATATAAGAGGAGTCCTTCTTGTATCATATATGGCGATCAGACCCCTGTACATATCATCTCCATCTTTAAAAGACACGGCCAATCGCTCCCCTGAATTATCCCATGTTATCTTTTCAATTCCCTGACTGAATGAAATAATATAAGGTAACCAATAACCATAGTTTCTAACAGAAGCAAACATGATAACCATATCATGCAGATCCAAAGACTTGAATTCATTATTTGAAAAGATAACACCGATGTCTGATGAGTTTTTTCCTGCAAAAATTACGTTGCATTTAAGACATTACATAATTCCCATACTCATTCCTCTCCATAACATAATTCCCATATTCAAAGACAAGAAAGGAAGATGAATAACCTAGTAAAAAAAACCAACACAAAAGATACATTAGAAGTGTATTTGTTAAGATTGAGTGGGAAAATGAAAGTGAGAAAAAAAAAAAAGAGAGAGAGAGAGAGAGAAGTTAAAAGAAATAAATTCCTTAAGCCAATTTAATTTGTAGTGTAGGGTGGCCCTGTGCATGAGGCTCCTATCAAGTAGGGTTTTGGGGAGGGTAGATGTAAGCCACCTTGCTTGTGTAAGCAAAGAGGCTGTTTCTAGGATTTGAGTCCATGTCCTCCAGATCACAAGGCAACAACCTTACCACTGGGCCAACACTTGCCCTCATGCCAATTTAATTTGTGGAAGCAAAAAATTTTTCAGCCAATCACATTCTAGAGCTACAGAGCATGTGTAAATTATGGTCCATCACAGAAGAAAATTCATGAATTCCTCTGTCGGATCAAGGGCACAATGTCAGAGGCCTTCAAGTTCAACCACAACATTCCATAATTGAAATCATACTTTGCTGGAGCAATACTTGCCGGTGTTTTCTTCCCTCAAAACAAAGCTTAACACAAGGTCAATCGATATAGATAAGAAATCTAGAAGTCACTCTAAATAGTAAATAATTAAAACCAAGCCAAACATGTCACCTTTTTTTATTTTCAATATAAATGAAAATGGCCAAACACCAACCAAGCACCATTAACTTAAATTTGCCCCCGAAATCAAAGAAAGAGTTGAAATACACACACATACATATAGTACAAAATCAAAAACCTAGATCAGCAACCCCACTTTAATTCAAACATACAAATCAGAATTACATTATGATAGACTAGGAGGAGAAAAGACTCAAACAGCTGATGATGAAAAATGCATGTTACTACAGTCTTTCATTCCAGTCCTAAGAAGTGGCTCAGAAGGAATTTAAAATATTGATAAGACTTTAGGATCACAAACATTCCAAGAATTATTGAACATAAAAACATAAATTCATCTCTACCTGCCTGTCAATGATAATATTTCTGGCAAATCAACAGGTAACAAATGTGCATCTGGACAGTCAACAATGAGTAATCATCAATATATCACATTTCAGGAAAAAAAAATCCAAAATAATTTGAAAAATTGCAAACCATGAATGCTACAACCACATATATCTATATTAAAAATGAATTGAACAGAGAAGTATGAATTGAGGTTAAAACTAGACCAGCTCAAAATTTCATTACATGTTTCTATTCAGTTAGCAGAAGAAAATTATGTGCAAACTCCCAAATATCCTTGCAAATGAGTTTCTGCAACTTCCTTACTGATCACTTTTCAGTGATAGACCCATAGTAGTTAATTGCGAATAGCGGCGCGTAGCGGCCACTGCCGAAAACGCTATAGCGGGATAGCGGATAGTGGGATGACTGTTATTTTAATCCCTAAATAGATTTATATTACACAATATATATGCTGAAAAATAAAGAAAAAACACCAAATATAAAACATAATCTGATTAATACTTATAAGTTGCATAAGCAAAACAGCAACCAACATGTCATATTGTCAATTACATTAAAGGAAACCATCAAATCAAATCAAAAAGTTTAAGCCTCTAAGGCTTAAAAGCTAAGAACAAGTGAACAACTACTAAACATTAAAATTATTCAAATATCATCATCATCCTCAGCTGCAATGTTTGACATGACATCCTCAATCTCATCTTCATCACTTTCATCACTCTTGTAGATTTGTTCCTCCTCTTCACTTTCACTACTAGCTTCCTCTTCTTCCTCTTCCTCCTCTTCTTCTTGCACTTGTGCTTCCTTTCTTCCCAAAGGCCTAGAACTAGAAGCTGCAGCTGCAGCTGCTGCTGCTGCTGCCTTCTTAGCTCTTGCATGCTGCCTAGTGTAGGTAATAGGCTCCCCAGCCCCAGTTGCAGCTGCCACAGCTCCCCAAGTTAGATCATCAAACACCAACTCATCTTCTTGGACAGCCTCTTCATCTACATTGGCCATTTCTCCTAATATCCATTCATTACCTTCATCAACCTCATTCAACACAATCGGATCCATCACATCATGATAATCAAAACGCTCCTTAAGTGATTGGTTATATTTTATATAAACCAAATCCTGCAACCTTTGATGCTCAAGCCTACTTCTCTTTTTAGAATGAACCTATTTTATATATAAAAAAAAAAAATTAGTTTCACATTCTTACATGAAACTCTTTAACATGAAAGTAATTTTTAAAATTACTTACATGCTCAAAGATGCTCCAGTTCCTCTCACATCCCGAAGAACTACAGGTCAAGCTCAACACTTTTATGGCAACCTTCTGTAAATATGGAGTATGTGATCCATAATTTTTCCACCATTCAGCTGCAATGCACAACTTATTAGCAGCTGCCAGCATTTACAAAATTTTATAATGATCATTTAAAATTATAAAATAATCTTTTACTTACCAGGAGCTAAGGAAGATCTTTGTCTTATGGCCACCTTCAAACCAAAGAGGCCTCCAGCTCTTCTATAAATGGGCAGCTCATTGTTTGCCTTATCTTCATCCTCCTCATTTGTAGATAGCCTTTCAATGCACTTATACAGCCCCTCCATCACTTCTGGATCATTTTCAAGTGTTGGATTGCCATAAAAATATTGAGGATTGAGATAATGACCAGCTGCATGCAATGGGTGATGGAGTTGGCACTCCCATCTTTTATCAATTATATCAAACACCTCCTTGTACTTCTCTGATGCATTGGATATTACTTGTACAACAGGTCCCATTGCCTTGAGAGTGTAAATTACATCAGCCCAAAAAGTAGGCATGAGCACTATGTTAGTTGCTCTTTTTCCTTTGCTTTCCTTGGAATGCATTTTGGATAGCTTCTTTCGCCCTATCCATAGCCTCATATATATAACCCATTGCAGGCTTTTTCTCATTGTCAACTAGCCTGAGAACTTGTACAACAGGTCCCATTGCCTTGAGAGTGTAAATTACATCAGCCCAAAAAGTAGGCATGAGCACTATGTTAGTTGCTCTTTTTCCTTTGCTTTCCTTGGAATGCATTTTGGATAGCTTCTTTCGCCCTATCCATAGCCTCATATATATAACCCATTGCAGGCTTTTTCTCATTGTCAACTAGCCTGAGAACTTGTACAACAGGTCCCATTGCCTTGAGAGTGTAAATTACATCAGCCCAAAAAGTAGGCATGAGCACTATGTTAGTTGCTCTTTTTCCTTTGCTTTCCTTGGCTGCTTTTGACTTTAACCATTCATCAGAAGTGAACATCCTTCTAAGGTTGTTTTTTTGATTATGCAACCTTTGCAACGTGAGGAAGGTTGTGGCAAATCTCGTCACCCCATATCTAACCAATTCAGTTTTGTTAGTGAATCTTCTCATGGTATTCAATGCCAAAGAGTGGTTATAAATGAAGCCCACAAGACTAATCCGCCTTTGTATAGTCTTCTTGATTCTTGCTATTTTTCCAATGTCTTCTAGCATTAAGTCAGTACAATGGGCAGCACAAGGGGTCCAAAATAAATGTGGTCTCTTGGCTTGTAACAATTTACCTAAAACCAAATTTCACAAACTAAAGTGAGTAAAAAAAATTAACAAGTGAGAATCACAATCATCTAGTAATCTTACCGGCCAAAACATAGTTGCTTCCATTGTCGGTGACCACTTGCACAACTTTGCTCTCTCCAACCTCTTCAACAAATTTATCCAACAACTCAAACAATTTTTCTCCAGTCTTCATATAAGAGGATGCATCAACACTCTTGACAAACATAGAACCGGTTGGACAGTTTACAAGGAAGTTGATCAAGATTCTATTCTTCTTATCGGTCCATGCATCTGACATAATTGTGCAACCAAAATTTTCTCTTTCAACCTCATGATTTTTCATCAAATCTTTTGTGTAGTCCAACTCTTTCTTTAGAAGAGGAACTCTACACTCTTGGTAGGATGGCACCTTTAAATGTTGGCCATAATTTCCAACTACTTCAATCATTAGCTTGAAGCTTTTAGACCGCACAACATTAAAAGGAATGCTGTTTCTAATAAGAAAACACTCTATATATTGTACGATCCTTGCCCTTGCCTCCTTTTTACAAACATCGTTGATGCTTGTTTGCCTCTTGTTCTTGCCTAATTTAATAGTGTCCTCTGGATTTCTGAACAGCAGCAAATCAATGGGACCTTTTACATTTTTCCCTTTCTTGGCAGTGGAAGCAAGGTCAGATGAAGCAGCACTTGATGTTGTTGCTGCACTTGCAGGCCTTTTTCCAGTTTAAATGGTATGGATTTCTTCTACCTCTTCCTCCTCCTCATCTTTCTCTTGAATCTCAGTCAAATATGCATCCTTCTCAGTTTTCTTCTTCACATATGCTTCCATCAGCAATGCTCTAACATTAGATGGAGTCTTGGTACAGCTGTTAACATCTCCCCTCAATCTCATTTGGTGTCTTTTTGCTCGGGTAATACCACCAATGGTGGTTTTCAAACAAAAATCACAAGTTACCGCCTTCTTGTTATTGATATCTCGAAGGCTATTCCACTGCCAAGCCATGTCAAGGTTATTTCCAGTAGGCTTCACCAATGCACAGGAAGAGGCTGATGGTGGCTGAATAGGTTCAGAGGCTGGCTGAACAGGTTGAGATGAAGCCATTATGGCTGAATAGAGAATGAAGAAGAGAGAAATATGCAGATTTCAACACGCCGGAAGCGTCGCCGGCAGTTGCAGAGGTTGTCGGAAGCTACAACTCTGCCACCAGAGAGCTCGTCGGCAATAACAGGCCTCGCCGGAAGTAGCACTTGTCGCCGGAATGACCTCGCCGGAAGTTGCAGAGCCGTCGGAAAAAGGAGCTGGTAGGGAAGCTCGAAATCGATGCAGTGGGAAAGAGAAACACGTGTGCCTTGGAGTGAAAATGAAGTGTGAAAGGTGAAAAAAAAATGGGTCTGAACTGAAGGTTAAAGTGAAAACAAAAAATTTACTCATTTACCCTTAAAAAACGACCCCAAAACGACGCCATTTCACTTAGGGTTTTTTGGCACCCTTTCTCAAAAATAAAAGCGCCGATTTTAGGCACCTCTTTTTCGCAGGTTGTCGGGGAGGCACAAAGCGGCAATTCCACGCCGTTTTGGCCGCGATTTCGCGCGGTTCTGGCTGCTTTTCGCGGCGCAACGACCGCGACAGCGAGGTGCGACACGACGCACTCTGCAAAAGTGGGGGCGGTCCGCGACGCCGCAATAGCGGCTCGAACGCGCGCGATTAACTACTATGGATAGACCATGAACCAATTAAAACTTTCCCTCTTTGATAAAGGATAATACTTGACACAATTTTTAGAGTGTTTCACTCCACTAATACATGTACGCCAAAAGTTACACATTCTAATAAGTCCACATCTCAAATATCAACAATCCACTAATCCAAATAAACTTTCTTAATACTTTCTGTTGATAAATATAATGTGTTCTGCAAAGTTTTCTAGTTGAGTATGTACTACTTGTATGCAGTACACCCAAAGTAGAGGGCATGTGTTTTTTCATGGTCATAGTTTTTAGCGTGGAGGTTTTGGGTTACAATCATAAAGTGCATTTGGGAAATATATTTTACGTTGTTCCATCTCAATCACTCTTTTCCCTTTTCCATCCAACTCACAAGAATTTTATTATGGTAAAAGAGCAGTACTATTTGTCATGGTCTTTGCTGTCAGCCTTTTTATGGTCAGTGTTCACTATGAATAGACTTGCTAGGTCAAAGATTTTGTGTCACATTTATCCCAGACTTTAATAAATATATTCTATATCCCTCTATCTCTCTTTTCCTTTTTTTGATTTAGTTCCTAAATTTCAATGCCACATTTCCATTTTTCCAGTATTAATATAGCATGATAAAAAAACAACGAACAAATTAACATAAGATCTTTGAATGAAAAGCTCAGATACCTAATGAGGGAGGCTTTGATGCAAAGTGAACAGATCCCAAAGTTGACGATTCAGAAAATGCAAGAAGTATCATACGCCCATCTGGATCCCATGCTGCACCCTGATCACACATCATTGAAAGTAGAAACAGATAAATACTAGCATTATCTGACAGCTATCAGACAAGAAAAATTATAATATTTTCCCAATCACTTCAGATTTTACCAAAATGATAAGCTCCTCTATCATTGAATCTTTTTTTTCATAGAATCTTTATCATTGTACCTTATTGCACTCAAGATATATGTACACTAATTAACTCCCAGTTTCATCTTGAGTAAGTTTTTTTTTTTTTTAATGTTTCTCCTTTAAAATTAAATCCTATTTCCTAAACATTTCCCACTGAAATTTCTGACAATTTTTTCCCATCTTCCTCTTGTTTGGAATTCTGACAGACTGACACTAACAGAGAATTATACCTCCTATTTTTCCATGAACAATTCATAGAGAACTATAAATTTTGGTGAAGTCAAAACAGGAAGATCATCACCTAATGATGACTTCTGAAGAAAAAGTTTCTTCCCATTTCATTCCAATCAATGAACATTTGGGCTCTTTTAAGATTCCACATCGACTATAGATATGACCAAGTAGAGCTTATAAAAGTTTGAGCAATCAACCTCCTGGAAGGAAATGGATTATTTGTTATAAAAAATCTTAGGTTATAAACCTAGAAGGTTAAGGAAATAATTAATAAGATGAAAAGAGACATGTGAAAATCAATTCCGTTGATAAATTTTTTTGACATGTTTGTCTTAATTTCTTAAAGAGGGTGATGGTTCTAGCATCATGCTCTAGAATGTTCTCTCTGGGTAGGTAACTTCCAGTTCTGAGATTTCTCACCTCTCTTTTGCAGCATCACAATAACAAGGCAAAGTTTGTGGAAATAAATTTCTTACTATGTTATTGAATATAGTCATATGCTTGACTTTTCTTCTTTTGGGGGGGAGGGGGGAAAGGGTGGTAAGATAAGACATGCTTGTTTTTAAAAAATAAGTTTTTAATTGACATGCTATAAAATATGATTTTTACTTGGTTTCTATGTTGTTTGGCATGAGTTTATTTAAGGAATTCCTATGCTAGATATGTGGGGGAATTGATGGGCTTTATGTTAGGTCTCCTATTAAACCAGTATATACAAGTACAAATAGAAACAGAACTGGGTACAATTTAAGTGGACCAGAAACTAAAAAAACGTTAGGAGGAAGTTAGGTAGTTAGAGCTGTTACAGCTATACAGTTACTGTAAATAGGAGTTTTAGGGGGGGGGAGTTTTGTTCTATAATTCTTTTCATCATCTTTAGGAACCCACTGTTCCAAAGAAGGAACAGATTGCAATAAAAGATTCTTTTTTTTCTTCTCTGTAAATTCAGCTCCTAACACTTTACTAATCCATGATATGTGTTTCTTCTAAGGAGGATATCCCATCCTCCCACCACGGACTTTCTTTCTTGGTAATTTTCATCCTTTTATTACAAAAACAACATTTCCATCGCTCTGAATAAAAAGAGTATATTATTGGATAGCTCTTATATTTTAAGCACCGAGTGAAGAATTTTTGCACTGCATACTATTGAAGATAATTCTTTTTACAGAATCAACATATTGTCAAACATATCAACACACAGGTGAAGGTTAAGGACTAAATGTCATCTGACTATAAATAGGTCATCATTGAGCATCAAAACATGAATGTAAACCTCATATACCTTGACAAAACCACTAGTTGATGACCACTGTTCTGATGTCCATGTGTTTGTCTCCCAAAGATAAAATGTTCCATCACTGTACGAGAACATAAAAATGAGGTTGTGAATCATAACCTTTACATGTTCAACAAATAATTCATATTTAGCATTGTGCATTACAATTTTGAAGCAAAGAAGTAATCTCCAGTAGGTGACCACTTCAGCATTGATATGCCTCCTAATCCACGTCGAATGGGTGTCCCCTCACCTATAGATAATATGCAAAATAACCAGAAATTCAGAAAGCAGAGACAAACTTTTGTGCTCAAGATTTTGTTATCAAAATGACAAGCTAAATTGTTGTGGTCTCATAGCTGGTCCCAAGCCCAAGTAAAGGACCTCAACATCCAACGTAAAAACTTGTTGAAATCCTAGACATGAATCACTCATGACAGATTGGAAAATGTTAAAAGAGATCTGATGGTAACTAATATATCTGAGAATTTGGTTTTTAACCGAGCCTCATTACATCGTGTGATCTATGTAACCAACTTCACCTAGTGTGATAAGGTGGTCGTTCAACAACAACAACAATGACAATCTAAATATAGACAGAGTCCTCACCCTCCATGCTTTAAACTATCAATGCTAACAATTCAGAAACAACATATTTATCAACCTAGCATAACTAGTGAAACAGAACATTGATCAATTCTTCTTTTGTACAAAAAAGTTGCGGGAAGGGAGGTTGCCTCCTTCCAGGGTCAGCCAAGCCACAAGCCTCAATAAGGGCTTACATTGGTACTTAAAGTTACATATGGCCCATGAACAAATGACCAGTGATCACTAGTAAGAATCGGACCAAAGACCTTTTGAGTCGACGTAATTTAATCTTATCAATTGAGCCAATTTTCATTGGCAACTTTGATCAATTTAAAAAAATATATTACATTAAAGTTCAAATCTTTAATTTTGCATAACATATCAAAATAATATAATCCAACTCAGTTGTGAACTTTTCAAAAGCATGCTGTGGTATATGTAAAGACAAAAGACTAGCAGTTTAGCTCTTATAATTAACAAATCACAATAAGTTTGAATGAACATAGTTCATCACTTTTTCTTGAGAGAGTGAATTCATCCATCATATGACTCCATTATGATGAAGCATCTATGAGTCATTTAAACTAACTTTTTGCCTTGTTGGAATCCCAAACCCATGTCAAATAAGTCCTTTGGGCTTTGGTCCAAAAGACAGTGGCTCTGGTAGATGTCAGGTCACAAGTCACACAAGTAAATTAAATTTAAGTGTTAAAAGGGTGTATTTCTCCATATTGATTTGCTGAAACAAACATAGTTTATGGTCCACCAGATCCTATCTTCAGTACAGTAATGTGGTATTTAGTTCATTTGTCTAGGTTGTAAACATATGCAGTTTAGGGTATGTTTGATATCCCCTCAGAATTGAGGGAGAACAATTCAGGCAGAAAAAGATAAAAAGAAAATTCCAGAATGAGTTTTAAGCGTATCCAGCATATTAATAACATCATCAAACAGAAAGATTGTTCCAAAGTAAAGTGAAAACAACTTAAAAGAGGCAAAGATCTTCATCGTACCTTGAGCAAAATCCCAGACAGTGAATGAGGAGCTCTCATATGAAGCAGATGCTAAGTATGTGAAAATAGGTTAAGAAAAGTACGGTTGAGTACAAGCAATATTCATATCTGGGAAACATGTAGCAAAACCCAAAAATAAGAAGCACTTTTAGACATTAATGAGGATATCTTCCATCTGGACTCCAAGTGAGAGCACTAACATGCTCATCATATGAACTATGAAGAAAATCGACCAGGATATACCGACTCCCTGAGCTTCTAGATAAACTTCCTAAAAAGGGAGCAGTGCCAGATCTAACAGATGCAGCATTTCCAGGATAAGAAGCAGCCCATATGCAAATTCCACCCCTGCAACAGTAAACCCAATTCCAGTAAACAAGAAAGCATATTCTCAACCAACTGACATTGCATTCACCATAACAACCACGCACAAAGACAAAACCTCACTTGCAACCAACAGCAAGCATTTTCCCGCCATTGGGCCTCCACTCCAGCACTCTAACATCTCTCTGTGACTCATTTGTCAAAATACTCGGATCCTTCCCCTCTATTCACAATGTCAAAGTATCAGCATTTACTAAACACAAACCTCCATCATAACATAACAACAAAAACAAAAACAAAAACTAAGGCCTTGTTTGAATAAACCTTTCAATAAACACTTAATAGAAGAAGAAAGCAAGATGGTACAATGAAATAAGCACTTCCCACAAGTTAAAATTAACTTATGCTTAAACTAATTTATAAAAGTTCTCTCATTTAGCCTCTCCAAAAGCTAATTTAACTTACGGGAGAAGCTTACTTTATTTTAATTTCTTATTTGCTTCTCCTATAAGTATTTATTCAGAAATTTATTCAAACAGAGCCTAAAACAAGTTGCTAATAACATGTCTCACGATCATAACAAGTACAGTACCAGAGTCTTGGTAATCACGAACTAAAACTTGTGTTGGGGCAGAGACAAAAGCAATTATATGCTTATTAGGGTGCCAGCTTACTCCTTGGAGATCAACCTCCGGCAACAAATGCACCTACACATATCACAAAAATTAGCATTTAAATAACAACACGCTATAAAATCACGTTAAAGTACACTGTAATGCAAGCGGCGACATGAATTAGGCATAGCATACATCGTTAGGGTAAAAGAGGCGCCCAAGACAGGTTTTTGCAAGCCCTTGCAAGAGTGCCACCGGACTTTTCCTCTGAACGCTTTCTCCGGCGGCCGTCGCCGTCGTCGTTGCTCCTTCCTGATCGGAAGCGTCGTTCTCCAGTGGGTGAAACGGGACGGGACTGAACACCAATCCCTAATATCAATAAATTAATAAATAGATAATATTAATGAATAAAATGAGGAAGCGACATCGGGAAGTAGAGAATCGGGGGAATTGGGAAACGTCTAATGATGCGATTAGTTACGAGAATTTTTCCATAGGTTTGGTTGGCTCGATCGTCGGAGAGAGCGTCGACGGTGACTGCAGATTTGGATAGAGAAATTCAGAGTTAGTAATTTTTACTTAGGTAGAAAGAGAGAGAGATGTTTAGAGTTACTTACTTAGGTCACGATTGACTTCGCAGAGAGTGAGTGAACCAGGAGGAGGAAAGGAAGCCATGTTTTGTTCCTATTGAGACAGAGAGAGTAGGGTTTTAGCTTTGGATTCAGCTTAAAATTCTGATTTTTTTTTTCCCGCTTTTTCTTCTTCGCTTTTTTTTTTTTTAATATTAATTCTTCTTCGCTTTTATTTCTCACTCCTCCTCACTCGCCCTAAACCTTCGTGTGAGAAATATGCTTGGCAAATGATACATCAGTCCTCCCTAATCTGATACTTGTTTGAGTGAGTGTAAATAAAAAATATGAAATGACAAAGAATACCTCTCTCTTTCTTACTTAATATAAAAATTTATATCATTTATTTACTTTTATTCCGTTTATTGTTTTTTAATTTTTAATTTTTTTCTTTATTTCATTTCTAATTCAAGAATTATAAATTGAGAAAAGAATAAATTACACTCCAGATCAAACAGTATGTAGTATATCCAGCAATTTACTAGGACAAGTATTATTCGCAAATTGCTATGCCTAGAAATTAAACTTTTGTTTAAATTGTAAATTTTTCAAAACCGACATAAAAAATCGTTGCCTTTGTACAGGGACAAACTCCTGAGTCCACCCCCGAGCACGGATTGCGCGGATTTATTCGATCGAGTCCTGAATAGGATGATTGAACTATTTGGGTCTTTCTATAAATATTTTATCAAAATAAGGTGTTTTTATAAATAACTAGCGAGAACACTATATATCAGTTTTTTTTAATTATGATTTTTAAAAGTTTTATGTGGCATATCACGTTAAATTCACTAGTCAGATAGTAACATACTAAACCCATTGATAAAACTAGCGAGTTTAAGTAGAATCTGACGTGGCAACTAAAAAAGGTACTTGCAGTAACAAATTTATGTATGTGTGACACGTGACAAATTCCAATTAATCTAACTAGTAAAAGTAGCTAATTTATTTGGGTGTAACAAGTGGTAGATTCTGGTTAATCTAATTAGTAAGAATAGCTAATTTATGTGGGTGTGACAATGTGGCAAATTCCAATTAATCTAGCTAGTAGGAATAGTTAATTTGTATGGGTATGACACATGGGGTTAATCTAGCTAGTAGGAATAGTTAATTTAAGTTTCAAAAAAAAATATTTTAACCGGAGACTTAAAATTGTATATTAAACTCCTAAGCAACTTGCTCATCATGAAAACAAATGATATCAGGTGCTGAGCCCCTACTCCATCTACTTCAACATATATTTTTATTATTAACATTTCATCTTGTTGCTGAAATGCATTAATCATACATTGTATGTGTTTTGTTTTTTTTGTCTATTTTTGAAGTTCATACATTGTCTATTTTTATGGCATTAATCATGTATGAGGAGTTTAATTAGCTATTTTCATTAGCTAGATTAACTGGAAATTGTCACATGTCACACCTACATAAATTAGTTATTCCTACTAGTTAGATTAATCAGAATTTGTCACATGTCACACTCATATAAATTAACTACCCCTACTAGTTAGATTAATCAAAATCTGTCACGTGTCACATCCACATAAATTCCCTATTCCTACTAGCTAGATTAATCGAAATCTGTCACATGTCACACCTTCATAAATTCGTTACTGCGAGTACTATTTTCAATTGTCACATTAGATTTTACTTAAACTCGCTAGTTTGACTAACGGATTTAGTATGTTGTTACTCTGACTAACAAATTTAGCGTGACATGCCATGTAAAAATTTAAATAAAAATAATTAAAAAACTGACGTGTATTGTTTATTCATTAGTTAGACTAGCGAGTTTAATTTATTTTAAAAGACCCATTTTAATAAAATGTTTGTAAAAGAATTCCAAATATTTCAATCAGCCGTCCCGAATATAGAACTGGGTTATAATTGAAAAAGAACCTTGTCATATGTAGTACTTTTATCCGGCTTGTGGGCGATGCCCGTGCTATAGGGGAAAAAAAAAACAAAAAAACTCCTGAGTCCGTTTTTCTCTCTTCGTATTTTGGCTGCCTAAACCCTTCGCTTCGTTCCACGCACTCCTTTTCACTTCTCTCAGCGTCTTCTGTTGCGACACAGCATCAGCAATGCGGCAATAACCGTGAATTTGCGTTTCAACACTGCATAAGCACAATTCGATGAGCCTCTTGTGTATCCCTGGACGCAGGATCTTCCCACCGACGCCCTCACCCTTCGCCCTCTTCATCCAGCGGCGATGGAAGAAACCCACCGTTTCCGCCCAAACCCGTTTGGAGGACAGGGTGAGAGACCCCCACCTCGACAACCTCATGACCCACCTCAAAAAACTCTACCTTGTCCTCAAAATCCACCGCCTCATGTCCACCCGCAAGCGCGGTCCCTTCGCGTCCCTCAACCTCACGTCCCGCTGGAGAAACATCCTCGGACTCAACGTCCCCGTCGCCTCCTTCCTCCGCAAGCACCCGCACGTTTTCCACGTGTTCGTGCACCCTTTGAGGAGGAACACGTGTTGCAGGACCACAAAAAAGATGAAGGAGTTGATCTCGCTTGAAGGGGTTGTGGCGAAGCAGCAGGAGGTGGAGGCTGTGAAGAGGGTGAAGAAGCTGTTGATGATGTCCGTGAACGGCACTCTTCGTTTGCATGCTTTGAGGTTGATCAGAAGAGAACTGGGTCTCCCCGAGGATTTCAGAGACTCCATTCTTGGGAAGTACAGCGGGGAATTCAGATTGGTTGATTTGGAGGTTGTGGCGTTGGTTGATCGGGATGCTGAATTGGGAGTGGCTCAGGTTGAGAAATGGAGGGAGAGAGAGTACACGGAGAAGTGGTTGAGTGAGTTTGAGACGAGGTTTGCATTTCCCGTCAGTTTCCCAACTGGGTTCAAGATTGAGAGAGGGTTTAGAGAGAGGTTGAAGAATTGGCAAAGGCTTCCTTACACTAAGCCTTACGAGAGGAAGGAGGTCGTTCGGGTGAAGACGTGTGGAGGGATCGAGCGATATGAGAAGAGGGCTGTGGCTGTTCTTCACGAGCTGTTGAGCTTGACTGTGGAGAAAATGGTTGAGGTTGATCAACTGGCTCATTTTCGGAGGGACTTTGGTATTGAAGTTAATGTGCGCGAGTTACTGCTAAGGCACCCCGGTATATTTTACATATCTACTAAAGGGAAGACTCTAACTGTTTTTCTTAGGGAGGCATACAGCAAAGGGGGTTTGATTGAGCCGAATCCCGTGTATGAGGCTCGTAGGAATATGTTGGATCTTGTGTTGTTGGGGTGTAGGAAAACCAGACAATTGTTAGCTTGTGATGTGTCTGAGGAAGAGAGTAATACTGTAGTCTGTGAAGTGGATGAGGAAGGTGAAAGACAAGGGGATTGGGTGATTCCTTTCTTGGAGAATTGTGAGGAGAATAGATCCCCTTGATGCTGTGAAGGTAGCAGAGGCAGCATACTTGAAGAAATTATGAACATGGTTTTGGGCTATTTGAGTTCATTGCCTTCTACTTTTATTCTCATGTGCAATGTTTAGATTTTGCATTCTATTGATCTTGATACATCACTTGCCATGTGGTGGCCAGATGAAACACACTTCAGCGTCCAGTTGGTTCTCTCTCACGGGAGCCTGGCTCCTATACTCTCTCTACTCTATGTGCATCCACTTTTTCTTTTTACCTTTCTCTGATTCAAATTTCAAATTGTGAATCATCCCATGCAAGAGCTCTAGAGCCTTTATATTCACGGAGGTTCTTGCACAGAGGCTTAGAACATCTGAAGAACAAGTGTGATGAAAATCTGCTCAAAAAGAAAGGGAGGGACTTCAGACTTTTTTTACCAGTTCACTGCAGAACAGGTTATGCACTACGCACCCCTACAGCAATATCTTCACCCAATGTTTTGTCTTTGGTTGCTATTTCTACTAACTCGTTGAACCAAATGATATAATGATGTTCAGTTTTGTCTTTCCTGTTCTATTAATAGGTGAATTACTTAATATTTAGGGCTTATGTAGCCTTATGCTTCCCTTTGCATTCTTTGAACATTTTATTATCCTCATGGTTAGAGTTTGTTTGAGTCACCTCAGATATTGTTATCATTTAGTCATTCTCCTCATTTGCTCATCAAATTTGTTCCATTTGTGTTCATTATTTTCTGCTAATCATAATTAATCCATTATTTTTAAAGTCAAATGATCACGTGAAAGTGGACACCAGGTTGGCTGAAAAACCTAAATTTAGTTCTGATTTAGGCCCTTTGGCCAAAGGACTAATTCATTCTAAAGCTGATCAATAATAAAGTACTTTAACAGTGTACACACTAAGAGCTGATAAATGTTGAAAGACTTTAGCAATTAGCATTATAGGTACCAATATTTGACTGTTCTCAGTCATTCTTAAGTGACTTCATTGCTTCAATACATGAGTGAAATCACTTGTGACACACTATAGTACTTATGATTTTAAATTCTTTCAACAATAATGTTGATGTCACATAGGATAATATTTAATTCTTGATTCAGTTTCAGATGACAATATTTGAACTTTGAAAGTCTTTGTTTCCTCAGATATTGAACTTGTCTTCTAATATTACGCAGATGAAAAATTAAGGACAACTCTTAACATGTTGAATGTGTGGAATATCAGAAATTTCATGGTGTCATCTGCCAGTTGGTTGCTTTAGTGCTCTAAGTCTTCATTTTGTTGTGAGGTATTTTGAACTCAGGTTTATTGTTAAATTGTCTTATGATTATCATGTTAACATATCAAATTCTTGGGGCATTAGCTTTAGTACCTTTGCCTAAGGTTTGGTTGGGAGCAAAATTTCTTGTGTGCGGAATTTCTCTTTTGGACTAGTACCTAAATTTTGTTTATCCAATAGTGTGCTACTAACTCTAGGTAACATATTATATTTCGTCAACATTATTTTTAAAGCTATTTGGGCATCAAAGACTTATTTAAATTGTATAATGGTGGGAGGAACTTGGAAGCATTCATTAATTATTAGAATTCATGGTTTAGTGCTAAGAGAGAAGAGAGAATTGGGGAAATTCTAATAAGTAGAAAATAAAAATGTATTGATAATGAAAAGGGGTGAATACAAAGTGACCACTCTAGCCTTTATATAGGCTCCAACTAACTATACCTCTAATAGCCCCCACAAGCTGGAAGGTGTTCACAACACTTCCAGCTTGAAATGAACAATACAAGTATCAAATAAAAGTGAAATACAATGAAACATGCTTGAAATACATCAGCTAAAAAGTCATGAACAAAACTTAACCACCATACAAGGTAGAAGTTGAAATCATCAAAGCCATAAGGCAAAAGCTTAACCATCAAGCAGAAACTATAACTCAAAGTTTAACCACTTGGCAAGCACAAATCAACGAGAATGCTTAACCACCATAAGGCAAAAGCAAAACAAGGTTTTAATGCTTAACTATCAAGAGTAGAAGCCAAAACATAATGCTTAACCACTCAAGACAGAAGCAAAACAAGGTTTTAATGCTTAACCACCATGGACAAAAGCTGACATCAAGCCAAATAAGGCTAAACAACAATGAAATCATCAAAGAAGCAAATCATTGAACAATTGGTGTGCATGAGAAACAACAACCAAGCAGAGAATTGCCAAGAAAATCCGACCAAATTTTCTTCACATGCGAATCTTTTTAGCAACCAAGCAAACAACTAATCGAAAGTAAAGCCACAAGTCGATGAATCCACTGCATACATCTCAACATTCAGTGCAAACCAGAATGTAAATGAGGCACCAAGTCGATGAACAAGTGAAAGCAAAATCACAATCGAATTGATGAATCCATTACATTCATCTCAACATCTGCAACAAGTGTTCTTGAAGGGAAGACAACATGCAGCAACCATTGTGGACCGAATCAAAAACCAATTCCAAATCAAAAAGGAGAACCATGCTAGAACCACCGTCATCATTGCAATCTCCGACAGCAGACCGCACCCATCCTTGTTGGAATCCTAAATTCGCCGGTGACACGAAATTGATGATTCAGTCGCAGATCTAACGAAATCGCACTTGGGAAGGAGACGCAAAATCAAGAATGAAGTTCAACGATGTAGGTTCCGAGGGCGACAGCGACAAGTGCCTAATGAGGATGGAATGAAGCAGCATGAGGTTGCAGAGGCCTAGACATGGCGCAAATCCAGGTGCTTGCAGCGTTGTCCACTCCATGATGAATCACGTCCTCAACCTACAACTTCACCGCATTCAGATCTTGTTTGCACTTTACCAAAACTCGAAAGTGCGCCATCTACTGCTGCTTTTATCGATCTGCAATGGACTAAGTGGAATCCACAATTTGTTTTTAAGGAGTTCAGTTTTATAGTTTGTTTTTATGGTGAATTATTAAGTGCTATGCCTTAGCCAGATTGTTTTACTGTAAATTTTTTAAAACATTTTGTTATGTATTAAAAATTATTTTTGGTTTATATATAAAAGAATGTTGAAATCAGTGAGTTGTTAATATCTGAATTCTAAATATGTTGACTAACCATCAAGTGAAAGTGATAGTAAGTGTAGGGTACATAACTAAAATTGCTCGGTAATGGGTGTCAATGTCCAAAAAGCATAGGTTTATTCACTTATCTTTGAGCATTTACGGGAGCAAAGACAGTCAAAAAGGGGTAAATTCGATATTTTTAAACAGTTACTTGCTGTTGTATATGAATTTACTTTGGAAAAGAGAAACTGTTTTCCCGCAGGATTCAAGGGGTGGCAAGTGTAGCAATGGAGTTAAGATGACCGAGGAAACGACATTAACGGAGCAGTGAAGCATTCATTTATCTTTGCTCCCAAAGCAGCCTGATGCTGACCCAAATTTTTAGATAGCTCACTTCAGAACTTTTTTCTTTTTGGTGAACCCAGAATAGGCAAGCATCTCTGAATGCTGTCTGTCCTTCTTGTTAGCTTGATTGTGCACAATAATAATGTGATTCCATTTTATCATGCTGGGAGCTATGTTTCATTATGTATGATAATGAATATGGTAGCAATACTAACAAATGATGGGGCCATGTATGGGCTATTGACTAGCAAATAATATCTGAAAAAGCCTATGATAGTTATGAAGGCTTCTTCTCTTTCTCTCTTTATATTTTGAAAGTGATATGTCTAGGAGTCTAGATATTCATGTAATTAGATTAGGTAACCCGACTGGTTTGCAGTTTCATCCGTTCAAGTTACATTCTTATTGTGGATAATGATGTTCTTGGGTATGTACGAGGGTTTAGTTTTAGAAGGGAAAGAAGGAGAGGGCAAATTATTCATTTCTAATAAATATTTTTAATTTGACATTTTTTTAAAATAAAAATAAAATAATGTGTTAATCTTTTATTTTTTTATAAATATCATATAGTTGTCTCTTAATTTTAAAATACTCTTCATCTCCTTTCTTTCTTTTTTAAATATCAACATCCAAACATGTCCGATTGGATCATAGTGTATGTCTTGGTTGTTTTCCCTATAATTATGTCTTTGCTACTATCCGTAAACCAAATACAATTAAAAATAAGAGAAAATAGGTTATGAATTAACAGTGTAAAGTAATTTTACACTATTATCTAATCACACATCACCATATATGATATGTTTGTTGATTTTTATAATAATTATCTTAAAAGTAATATCAATGGTAATTTCTGATTGGTTGATAATATAAAACTTTTTATACTAATAGTGCATAGTCATTAAACTCTAAAAATAATAGTGAAAATGTATATAAAAATATTATTCAAGTATACTTATTAACAGATTATCAAATGTGTATAAAAACACGAAGTAGTCATTGCTATGGGATTTTATGTGAGCTATGGAAGTGAAAATTTGCATGTCAAGAAACAGTGAGAAAATGGAGAAATCGGCTGCTGACTGATGAGTCTGGACTGGTTTTCAAAACAAACAGGTATTATTATTATTGTAGTTATTTTTCAAAGAAAAAAATTATTCTTATTGACGTTGCAGTTTTTTGAATGAAAAATTATTTTTATTGTTGTTTTCCATTTGAAAGAATTCAACAAGGGAAAAAAAATATAAAGATTTAATTGTACCTTTATGGGTGATTTTTATTTCTCATAACTTTTCAATTGTTAAAAGAGACCATCTTTTCAATTTTGTCTAATACGTTGCAAGAATGTAAGGTAGCTTTGATGTAACATTAATTTGTATACATTGACAAAGAAAAATATATAAAATATTTAAATAAAAGTAAAAAACAAAAAAACAATGTTCACAATCTTTTTTTCTTTTGAGGAGAATGTTCACAATATCAGTACTTCTAAGATTGTATATTTATTTCATTGTAAATGTATACAAAAATCAATATTTCGTTACATTTTTATTATATTTCTAGCAATTGATGGAAGAAATTTTGAATAAGAGATTTAATTTTAGTAATTAAGAAATTATGAGAATTAAATATGAGTAATTAAAATAATGAATTTTCATTATATATATGTTAACATTATATCAAAGTAATATAAATTATATACAGCAAAGTAATTTATTTTAAGCTAAACTTATATTCTATATTAAATATGAATAAAGAATGAATCATAATTATACATAAAATAAAATATTTAAACCCGATTTTGATCTCAAAAAATTGATAAAAGAAATATATAAAAGTAATTATAAATGAATTTTATATTTAATATTATTTAATATAATTATTAATTTAAAATTTAGGGTATAAGAGTGACAATAGGCTACAAATATAATATATTTTTTTAATTAAAGATAATTCAAAAAGAAAAGGATAAAAATAATTATTAAAAATGAGAAAAAATAATGAGTGACAAATAAACACACAAAATTATTTTTTTGGTTGAGTTTGCATTTTGTTTTTAAGTATAAACACTCATAATTTACTCTCATATTATAAAATCAAATAAACAACCTAGAAGACGATACATGATACCCAACTTAGTATAACAATATATGATTCAACAACAATGTAGAAAAATCCACGGCAAAAGTAGTGAAGAATTTGAATAGTTTGTTCAAAATCTTAGATTTAAACTTTGTTGTCGCATTGTATAAAAAAAGATTAAATTAATTAGTAGGTTTTTGAATTATTTGAAAATTTTTAATTAGGCCTTCAAACTAAAAAATTTATAATTGAATCATAAATCTTATAAATTTTTTTGTAATTGAAGTCTTTAAGATTTTTAAAACGCTACAAATTGTTATTTTTTGACAATTTCAAACCACCATAAGCTAACTTTAAAAACTTAATTATAAAATTTTTATAATATTAAAGACTCAATTACAATTTTTTTTAATTTAAGGGGCTAATTAATTTTTTTAAAATAATTTAGAGACATAAGTTAATTTAAAAAAAAAAACAGTACAGAAAACTTTTACATCATCAGACATCAACCAACTATTAGAATTAAATTCATTTACTTTTTAATAATGGTTTTTTTTTTGTCCTTATAGTTACACAAACTTTGCCTTTTAGTTTTTATAGTTAAAAATAATCTCTTTCAATCCTTATACATGAACTTTCGATATTGCTTTGGTTCATGCTATTTTAAATAGCCACAAATTGAATAAAAAAATGCTAAAAAATGTCAATTTGTGGTAGTTTTACACTATCAATTTATATTTTGTGACTGTTTTACTTCACAGAATTAAAACACAATTGATGACAGGGACCAAACCTATATCGAAAATGCATGTATAAGAACTAAAATAGATTATTTTTAACTATAAGAACCAAAAAGGTAATTAAACCTTTAATAATTAAATAGTTTAAGGAATAAACTAATATTTTATTATTAATCGTATGAAGCATTGCTTTTCTAGTTTGGCGTGAAACAGCGGGCTTTGTTTTTCTACTTCTACGGGCTGGAAGGGGCACCGAAGTGCTTGAGTGAGTGTAGCGTTTGGTTCACAATTACGTATCATCCATCGACTCAGAGCTGAAAACCCCTTTGAATTGAAAATGGCGTGTGGAGCGTTGTGCGCTCACGCGCACAAATTCCTATTCTCAACCCGTGCCCTCAACCTCTGGCGTCAACAACCCACTCGCCTTCAACAATTTCAAACTCGCTCTTCGCTCCACTCTCACTCTTCCAACTTCAATAACTCCGCCACCCCCTTCAAACCCACCATCCTCCGCTTCCGTAATCTCCGCCTCTCCAACGATGCTTCCGGCGGAAACGGCGCACGCGGCGGCGGACGGCGGCTCGGACGGCTGGAGTTCCGGCGGCGGCGATGGAGGAGAAAAGTGGTCCTTCTTGTCATGGTAAACAAAATTCGTATATCTCAATATATACCCTATGTTATCGATATTATCATGCATCCTTCATTAGTGTATGTGTGTGTGTGTGTGTGTGTGTGTGTGAAACACTTGGCTTTAAATCTGAATTTAGCTTTCTTTTGAAAATCTAACATGGTTTTACTACAGGTACTTGGCTCTTCTTGGAAAATACCCTGTTCCGGTGAAAGCTCTAACATCTGCAATTTTGACACTAATTGGAGATTTGATTTGCCAGGTGTTACACTCATTATGACCTACTTTATGTCTATGTCTTATGCATCTTCTGTTATTTTTGCAATTTATTAGCAGGAAATTGATTCTTTCATTTTTATTTTTTTTATTTCTGAATTTTATCTCTTGGCTCACATGACTATTTGGTCTATCCTCTTTGCTTATGGTATCAAGCTTGACGTGACATTACATTTGAATTTGATTCTAAATGGATCATTTTTTAAGCCTATACTTAATTTGCTTTTCAAAGCATTGTATGTCTTTCCATTCATTTATATATATTCATTTTTTTTATAAATTTAATATTGTTTTCCGCAGCTTGTGATAGACCAAGTGCAGTCGCTGGACTTCAAGAGGACATTCATCTTTACTTTTCTCGGTTTTGCTTTAGTGGGTCCAACATTGCATTTCTGGTAATGCCCTAGAATCTATGTTGGTATGCCTGAAAGTTGACTCTTTGTTTATAGTCTATTAATGATGAATTTGTGATAATATTTTAAATAATATAAAGAAATCAGAAATCACAACGGTGATAATAATAAGTGCAATATGTTGTTAGGTCCTGGGTGTAGTTTTTTTATTTTTTAATAATATAACAAATATTTATTCATTCTGCTAATGAATATTATTATAAGAATTCAATAAAGATTGATTTATGAGATTTGTGATCTCCAAGTTTAGGAGATTTTCCGCATATATTAGCATGGTCACTAGAGTTTGGATAAGAGACATTGTATTTCATGGCATACGCTTTGAATCTCTAGGTATTTGTATCTGAGTAAATTGGTTACACTTCCTGGAGCATCAGGTGCACTTTTGCGGCTTGTACTTGATCAGGTGGGATATTTCCATTGGTCCCCCAATCCACTGTCTATTGCCACTTTGTATCAATTATCAATTAATTTGTGCTTAAATGTAATTTAATTTTGAATGCTATGAAATATTTTCACAGTTCTTATTTTCTCCCATATTCATCGGAGTTTTCTTAAGTACATTGGTGACACTGGAGGGAAGACCATCACAAGCTGTACCCAAGCTTAAACAGGTGGGTGTTAACAGCATTATTTAACTTGTACGTTATTGTAAATATGTGTGTTCAAAGAGTGGTATTTTGTTGTTGTCAAGTTTAATATTAGTGTATACTCATCCAGAAATTTCATTTTGTAGGAGTGGTTTTCTGCAGTTCTAGCAAACTGGCAGCTGTGGATACCTTTTCAATTTCTCAACTTTAGATTTGTTCCTCAGCAATTTCAGGTTAGACTGGCAGACTAGACTTATGCAAATTGGGAATTTGACTTGACCATTTGCTTAATCTGTTTATCACTCATAAACCTGTTGGCTTTTTGATCTTGAAGATCAATGCTTAGTTTTCTTTCTTCAAATTCATTTGATTGAACCAGGTTTTTATTTTTAGTCAATTGCTTGTAATGGAATTTCATAATTCTTGGGAATTTAACTTGACCATAGGCTTAATCTGTTCATCACTCTTAAACGTGTTGGTGTTTTGATATTGAAGGTCAATGCTTAGTTTTCTTTCTTCAAATTCATTTGAACAAACCATGTTTTTATTTTTAGTCAATTGCTTATAATGGAATTTCATAATACTTGGAAGAAGATTTTTCTAGATACTCTCTCTCTCTCTCTCATACTATCCTTGTTACCCCTTTTTTAGCTGAACAGCAGCAGAGAATTGTATATAAGAAAGGAACTTTTTGTTAACATGCCTTTCTTTATCATGCAACATGTTTGGATCTTTGGGATGCATCTTGTTGGCCCTTTGTTTTCAAGTATTATCACATGAAAATGAGATGCCATTTTTCCTTTCCAAGTGGGTTGATGAGGCATCACAAGGGTTCTCAGTTCATTGTTTTATTTCTTTCTTCTTTTATTCAAACCAAACATTCACGTGCACATGCATATACTTTGTGTACTCAAAATTATTCTTGACCTTGAATTAATTTCATTAACAAGTTCTCAAATGCCTGAAATGGAAGCATCTATGTTATCCTTGCTGACCCTTACAGAAGGATATTTTTCAATTTACCCCAGCATGTTTTCTTTGTTGACAGTGTGCACTGACCATAGCATCTACAGTTTTCTTCGATGTTCCTAGATTTGCTTCTCCATTTTCTTAATGTTATTGTTGAGTTAAAAATATATGGACATAATTTCAGGTCCTTGCTGCTAATGTTGTTGCTTTGGTGTGGAATGTTATTCTCTCATTTAAGGCACACAAAGAAATTCTTCCAAAATAGGTAAGCTTTATGTTCCTTGAATGCTGAAGACCTAAGTTTAAGTAACTAGCTCTTTTACCTTAGGAATTCAAGTATACATGAGCATATGAGGCAAGAAGAAAAAGGATTTCCTTCTGTTACTAGTGAATAGGCACTGCCATGTTCTCTCTTCCAATTTTTTCTTAGGTGCAATAAAGTACTCAATCTGTACACAAAAACATCCATTATCTTGTACCAAGGGGTAAAACTGTCATTGTTGGACAAGGATTCCCGAACATGAAATCTCTTAAATAAAACTGCAATCAAATTTACTACCTAAACAATTGTTGGAAATTCAAAGGAACTTTCTAATGAATAACTGCTTTATTAAATAGCTGCGAGGCGAGAGAATATTAGGAAATTATAAAGTTACACATTGCTAAAATATATAAGAATTCCATCACCTTACAGGCTTACAGCAAAGAAATAATTAGGAACCTTGCCTCTGGGGGACTCAATTTGTAATGCCAAACAAGAACCTTCCTTTAATCTGATTCTAACAGATGTACTTTTTTATTAAGAAATCCTAGAGTTACAGATATACAATGCTGTCTTTGTATTTTCAATCTTTTTATTTTATAGCTTTGCTGAGCATGCACAGTGCTGCAGTAATTTCCATAATCCTTGACAATATTAATCAGTTTTATGTCCGTTGATCATTCTTCAGAGAAAGAACTTGTAAGGAGGCTGCAGGTGCTGTGTTCAAGTCTTTTAAATGTTTTGGTAATTTACATAAACATGAAGACTAACAGTTGGATAAACTCGCATGTGGAAATTTTTTTAATGCACTTTCATCAATGCAAGCTTCCTCCATGCGCTTCCTAAGATTCTACATCATTGATACCATATAAGTTTTTTTTTTTTTTTTTTTGCCTCATTGTACTTTTGGTCCATATAGTTTGGTTTGTGTAATTTTGGTCCCTTAAGTTTTTTTTAAACTAATTAAGTCCCTCTATTTTTAAAATTAAATAAATTTGGTCTCCGATGATTTTCTTCTACCTAAAACTCATTCTCATTTTCTATCCAAATACCTGTAGGGTTTATGATGAATTTGGGATATGAAATAAATATAAAAGTATAGAACTCGAGAGATTTAGTAGTAATTTGAATAAAATGAAGGATTTTATAGGATGTGAAATTAAGGTTTAAAAAGGGGGGAGGGGGGTAGATTATTTTTATTTTTTTTGGGGTAAAAGTTGATGTGCTGATTGGTGAAGTTTGAGTAAAAAAGGGTTTAAAATGATTTAATCGTCTCATTTTATGAAGATTTTGAGTGGAAAATGAAAATTTGATGATTTTAGATAAATCAATGAAAGGATCGACTTTACTTTTAAAAATTGAGACTTAATTGTTTCCAAAAAAAACTAGAGACTAAGAGTGTGTTTGGTTTGCAATTGGTGCACTTTTTAAAGCACCCAAACGTAAAAGGAAGAAATTCATGAATTGTCGTTCAACGTGAAAATTAACGTGAAAACAAACACAATAAAATTGCATATAAATCAAATTATAAGAATAAAAAATGTAATTAAGCTTAATAATATTTAAACCAAATTAAAAAAGAAAATAGTTTATGAACATAAAGTGTAGATCTAGTTATTTTGTAATATAAACTCGAGGCAAATTCATTTCATCATTTTGGGGTCTTACTTTAACAATAGTCCTCCTATTCCTGTATATATGGAAGGGTCATGCCAAATTAGTTACGACTGGCACTGGCATATTTATTATTTACACCAGTATTATTGCATAACTGACTACACAGCGCAGCAATTACAGCTTCATAATAGCATTGTCACAGCGTAATCATAGTCTTTTTCAACTTTATAGTCTCGTCAGCCCTTTGGGTTTGAACCTGTTGCATTTGGACCTTCTTTGTGCTATTGGGCTCATAATAGGTTTAGCCTACTCTTCAACACTTAAGCCCGTATCATTTTAACTAGGTGAAATTAAATGGTTTGAAACACACTCTTAACAACCTCCAAATGTGGAAACCACGTTTAATTTGTATAAAGGTAAAGCATGGGGTAAGCAAACCAAGGGAAGGTGTTTTTATTTTGCTTGGACGTTTCACCAATAGAAAAGAGGGATTAGCGTACGGCCGAATGTTGATAAAGACTACATGGGAACAGCTATCAAAGAGGATATAAAATTAATTGCACGATTTTTAAAGAGTTAGCCTATTCTTTCCTTAGCTTTTCCTCAAACACGTCCGTTGTTACCATTAATTATTTTTAGGAAAATACTAACCAGTATTCTCATGACACTGATTAAGAAATTAAAAGTAAAATTTTTTTTATTAAAAAGTGTATTAGTGCACCCTACTTTGATTTCAATGTAATCTTAACTTAAAAACTTTTCATTTGTTAATTTCTTAAGCAGCGTCCTTAGGATAATAGTTAGCAAGACACTTATTTTTATTAGCCTAATCTTAATTGCATGTTTAAAGGTTTTATTTTTATTCTAAAATTATGATGTTTTACAAATTTTAAGTTTCATTAATTTTTTATTTTTTTTTATGTATACTCCTATTTAAAATAAGTAGATTTGATCTTTACAAGAAATACTACACTTACAACTTATTTAAAAAGCACTTTAACAAACAACAAACTACACTTATACCTTAGGACACTAGTTAAGGAATCAAAAATGAAAAGTTTTTTTTATTGAAAAGTGTAACAGTGAATTTCAATGTGATTTTCAATGTAATCTCAACTTAAAAACTTTTTACTTATTGATTCCTTAACTAGTGTCCTTAAATTAACCCCTCATCCCATTTTTTTTTTTTTGACTTTTTTTGATCCATTTTGATTATCATTTTACTTTTTTTTGGTGGGCATTATCATTTTACAATATCAATGAAACATTAAATATTTTTTCTCATTATATTCTTAACTATTTATTGTGAAGTGGAAAATAAAAAAGAAGTATATATGAGAAAGAATCTAATTTCAATATGAAAGATAAGGGATATATTAGGAAAATATTTAATAATTTTATTGAAATCTAAAATATTAATTGTGTTTCTTAATTTCTATGCCAAAACCTTAAAGGTCGAAAAAATGGGATAAAGAAAATAAATACATTAATATTTTATACTTATTAAATACTCCTCCGGACTCAAATATAAGCAAAATTAACTAATGTTTACGCTAATTAAGAAAGTTAGTTAATATCATTTAAGTTTACTAATCACATTTAAAAAATAAACTTTTTTCCTAAAGTGCCCTTCATTGGAACTTGATATGAAGAATAAAAAAGAGTCATTGAAAGTAGAATCTCAATTAATTGAAAGGTATTTTTGAGATGGTATCATTAAATAGGGTGAAAACAATTAAATTTGCTTATATTTGAGTCCATTAAACCTTTATTTTTTTTGTTGCTTATAGTTGAGTCCGGAAGGAGTATTTCTTAATCTCTGTGCATTAACCATAAACATCAATAGTGTTAGAATGAAAGGAGTAAAATATTTTTTTTTATTAAAAAGTATTCTAGTCATATATTGATAATATTAAATGTTATATTTTTATAATTTTTTATATTTTTTAATTATTATCTCTAAGACATTGGTTAGTATATGAATATATTATGTATTAAAATGTGATTGCCATAATCATTTTGATATGCATCTAGGGAAAATGTATTGACTTTTGCCCTCAAAATTTTTCCAATACTTGTTTTCTGAATTTTCTTTGCTCGACAGATGCAGGAAAAAAAAATAGCATAATTATACAGGAGTTTCAGATTATTTATATTAATAATAATTGTAAAAGTATTTTTTTTGTGTGCAATTATGGCACTAAAGTTAGAACCTATGATCTCATACAAATTATTCCAAACCCCCACGACTAAGCCGACCCTAGTAGATTAATAACGGTGGTAAAAGTTAATGTTACTGTTCTGAATTTTTTATCGTTGAAATTTATCGTAAAATAAAATAAAATGTTCAGTAAGTGGAATAGTTATTTATTTTTATATTATAAATTAACCTGAAAAATCAACAATCACATAGTTATACAAATATTTAAGCAGTTTTTTAAATATTTAAACAAAATAAAATTAAAAAAAAAATAGTACACGTTAGCCGTTTTACTGTTTGATTAACCACAGCAGATAACACACGATGTGCTGGTGTTCTAAATCATAAGCTGTTTGAAACAGTGAGATCATGAATTTGTTATGTCTAATTCAAATATTATTTAGTTCAAAGACGATTTAAATGTACTTTAATTATGACTTTAACTCAGTAAACTAATTGAATCAAGACGTAGGAAGTTTTCGTAATCCAATATTCATTTTGATTCTTAAAACTTTCTTTTTTTTTTTATTATTTTTCGGTACATAAACTATTGTTATCCACCTGAACTGTGGGACAATGCAAAACAATGAATGCGAAAATGTATTGTCAAATTTGAAGTTGTTACTTGTTAGGCAACTTATGTCGGAAGACATAGAACAATATACTATATAATGTCTCGAACGAAGCAACCGTACGTCTCCTCAAAATAATTCCTTGTCACTGTTGCAGTTGAAGGTGGTTTGAATAATTTTTTTGCTTGTTTCTTTCTTAGGTATTCCACAATTTGAAGTTATTTCTCGAGTGCATGGAGTGAGACGATTGCCTTGTTACTCTCAGTACCTCACATATGTTCAAAAAAAGGAGAGCTATGAGATAATACAAGTAACTACTGAAAAGGAAAGACTAATGTTTCTTCACCTTATAAGTAAAAGAGAAAATTAAATATTCTAACAATGTTTTTATTTTAATTTACCTTCAAGTATTATTTTTTTCAATTATTTAAATAAGTGTTAATTATCTTAATAGTTTTGCTATAATTCGGTACTACAATTCTCGCACAAGCTTTTACCAATTGAATACTAATCAATTGTGATGGTTTTGTGAATTTAGTTTACAAGGGGATATTATCCCATCATCGATACATTTATAATAAGAAAAGATTTCGGTGTACCTTAAAAAATTTCTCCGGGACACAACCTTAGACTAATCCTTTTCAAAGTAAATACATGTAAAGATTTTCATCAAAGAGTTTTCGTAATATTAATCATTTTCCTTATTCTAATGGATACTTTTAAATGTATAATAGATTTAAATGTGTTGATCAAAATCTACATCGTTAATAATAAAAATTTTATTTATTATGTAGGAATAAAGTAAAGATATATATTTTTAAAAATTAGGAATATTATGAAAATAATTTGTAAGAAATGTTATCTCTATTTTTATTAATTTTGATTATATTTATTAATCGTGTGTCAGCATTTAAAATTTAAAAATTAAACTTAAATTGAGATTTATTACAATTCTAATAATATTAAAATCTAATTTTTCATAAAAAAAATATCTTCAATTTGGTTAGGTACATCTAGATTCAAAACTCAAAACTTAAATTTAAATTAATTAAATTTGAACAATCATATTTGAAAAAGATTAAAATATATATATAAATAAAAATAATAAAATAAGTGATGCAAACAAAAACTACATGACTTAAGGTGAAAGAAAATAACTATTAAAGTTTTCCTCATTTGAGATACAATATTTAAATTTATAATGTTTTTTTAGTTATAACTTAAATTTATAATACAAGTTTGAAATATTAGAACAAACCCTTATTTTGTTCTTTAAAATTGTGGAATTTTGTCATAATAGTTCGTAAAATTAGAAAAAAAATATAGTAAATAAGTCTTCGAAATTAAATTATGTCAATGAAGTTCGTCTTTGGTGTTAACAATCAACTAACTTTATTAGTAAACATGTATGGCACGTTATTTGCCACTTTGGCAATCACATGTGCGGCCACATGGTTGCCCAGTTATGAACACATCAGTAAAGACCAAAATGAAGATTTCAGGGAACAAAATGACTAATTTCGAGACTAAAAATGACATTTAAATTGTCTAGTATGGTAACTTTGTCCATTTCTTCCTGTTGTTGCCTTTCTCTTTCTCTTTCTCTCTCCTTCTCTTTTTCTTTCTCTTTCTCTCTCTTTCTCCCATAGAAACCCTCACATAGACATCGTTGTGTAGAATAGAAAGAAATCTTCCTAGGCTCACCACCATTTTATTTTCCTTTGATGTGTAATATTTCTAATTGTTTTGCTCCATTATTTGAACAAACCAAACCATCAATGTTTTTGATAATAAGGTTCTCTTGAGCATTGCTTTTTGGCAATCACAAGAAGATTGATCTTATGGAACTAAGTGAACGATGCCCATTTCACAACTGTTTATGTCTTTGGCTAGCCCCAAAAGATATCATTATCCACTGCAAAGGTGTACTGGCAACCAACGCACCCACATAATCCGAAGCACATATTCTCTCATTGTTTATAGGTGTAATTTGTAAAAAGATAACTCATAGTTGTATCCATAGAAATCCACTTCATTTAAGGGTATGAAGTGATATTCTGTCTTGTTGTCATACGAACACTTCTACCACTTGTTGGTTGATTGCTACATATACTATTGTGTCCACAAATCCTATGAATGAAACAAGGTTGTGAGTGAAATTGCACTGATATTAACAATTTCTCTTGTTCGTCTTTTTGGCTATGGACATAAACATTGCAATGGAGGTTGGTAAATGAATAGGCTTTGAGGGTGTGTGATGGTGTCTTCGATCTTGGGCAAAGCTACATTGAATGGAGATTTGTGTTCTTTAATGATGGTGTGTGATAAAGGTGCTGGCCAAGAAGTTCCTATTGATACAAAAAAAAAAGGCAAAATTGGAAGCTTGGAGAAGGTTAAGTGAACTACTTACCTATAGGCAACACATGCAAATTAATCACAACATGACAAGATGTGGTGGAAGTGTTGGTGTAAAGGTGGGGGGGCTTCTAGGTTCATTGGATACAATGATGTGCTTAATGGAGTCGTACCTTCTGTGACAGATTGCATATGAGGACTATTGAGATGGTGTGCATGGTTCCAACAAGCAAATTAACTTCACATTAGGTGTACGTTGAGCTATTAATGTTCATCAAGCTTTTATATAGCTACATATGCAGTTCAGCCTATAGATGTGGAGGAAGGGAGTGTAGTGACGTCAATTGGTTTGATCTTAATTGTGAGGGCATTAGTTCATTAACGTTTGTCAGCATAGTGTTGACAAGGACGTGAGCAAGGCCTTTGACTAATACACTAGGTCCGTTTTCAGTGATTAGGCATCATTTTAGCTTGAGCTCTTGTACCCCAACACGAACCTTGGGACTAACATGCACCAATGCATAGCTCACATGGAACACACATTAGGCCACTACTAGCTAATGCCATTTAACTTTGACAATCGTTTTGTGTACTTAGTGTAACCAACAATCCTAGCACTAAAAGTGTAACCAGGGGCAACGAAGTTGACATTGTACTTGGTAGGGGTATGGCGACAATGATAATGACCATGTACTTGGCGAAGGCATCACAAGTGAAGGCAGTGGGTGAGGAAGGGGTGTTTTGGTTGCTAAAGCAAAATAACTAAAAAGATCATACATTAAAGGCAAAGAAAATGATGGTAAGCCTAGAAGGATTTCTTGGTCTTCTACACAATGGTGTGCATGTGAGGGTTTCCATAGGTGTGAGAGAAAGATATAGAGAGAGAAGAACTCAAAGAAAGTGAGAAAGGAGAAAAAAAAAGGAGGAACAGAGAAAGAGCAAAAAAGAGACAAATGGAGCAACGACAACAAGAAGGCAAGGCCAAAGTTACTATCACCAAATAATTTAATGTCATTTTAGTCCCCAAATTAGTCATTGAATTAGTCACTTTGGTCACTAAAAATGAAGTGCTACAATTACAAGAAATCATTGTAAATAACATCATTAAAATCCTCATTTTGGTCTTTATTGATGTGTCTGAGACTGTTATCGTGACAGATAATGTGTCACATCACACATTTACTAATGGAGTTAGTGGATGAATAATAACAGAGACAAACTTGATTAACGAAATTCAATTTCAAAGACTTATTTATCATTTTTCTAATTTGAGAGACTATTATGACAACAACCTATAATTAATTTGTCTTAAATATTAAATTCAAAAATAAGTTAACTTTTACCTTTTTTTAAAATTGGATAAAAAATCATAAAAATATTATTTTAAAACATCATTTGAACAAATTCATAAAATTTTGGAAAGTTTTAAATATACTGATTAACAATTCTTTTCATCCAATAATTTAAATCAACAAAATAATGTGTCATTTCTATTATAAGATTAAAACTGCAATGCAAAAGTTTATTGTTTTATAAATGTGTATTCGAAGTAATTATTTTATATTAAAAATAATCATCATAATTTTTTTTTTTGAAGAAATAATATTCTTAAAAAATTAATCAAAATCAAACGTACATAAATAGTAATGTTGAACTGCATTTGTAAAAAAAAATGATAAATGATAATAGATGAATTTTTAAAAATGTTGTAACGAAATTTAACAATATAATATCAATTTCTTGTGATTAATATATTTTAATTGTGGAAAGCAAACTTATACACGAACATCTTTTTATCTAAGAAATTGTGATTTGGATTTTCTTTTAAAGTATTCATTAAGTTATACATGTAAATGCTCACACAATCTTAAGGGCAACAACAGTGATTCAGTAAAACCCTTCCTTAAAGCAGTGAGTTTAAAATTTGGACCACTCTCGTTACATGTAAAATTTACTTAAAGTTATATGCCATATTTACTGCAATTAATTATTATTAATCTTTTTATAAGACACTCAATCTCAAAGTATCAATCATTTTAAAGAATTTTTTTATTTCATATGTTTCTTTAGGAAACTTAAAAATAATTGAATTTTTTTTTTTACTTTGTTCTTAGTATATTAAATAAGTAGAATGAGAGAGGAAACAATGAAATAATAAAATTTTAAATAACTCAAGAGGAGATAATTTAATTAAAGGAAATTTTATTACTTTTTTAAAACATAGAAAAAAATATATTTTTTATTTAATAATTAGAAGAATCATATTTTTTATACATTAACAAAATCATATAATAATTGATTATGAGATGCGAAATAATTTAGGAAAAGTAAATACATTAATTAAAAAGTGATATGGTTATATATCAAACAATCCAAAAGTATTTAATGTAGCTTTTAAGCGATTAACCCTTCTTTATTTCTCATTAAATATTCCTAAAACATTAATTAACATGATTTTCAAAACAGTCAATAAGAATTTATTTTTAACCGATAGGTATCAATAAACAATTATTACCGGCTTACCGCATGCCAAAGTTTATTTTAAATTTGTGTTGCATATTTGCGTTATTACGCAATGATGAAGCAAGCATGAGGTGAGAGAGAGAGACAAGAGCACGAGGGCACACCTGTCAAACACCATTTATGAAGAGACAAAAGAGGTATTCAAGTAACCCAGACAGACACATTTGACAATGACCTTTAAAAGTCACAGGACACGTCGACCATTGCCACCTTACAAAGCTACAACTACTTTGGTCAACAAGTAACACCCTCTTTCACTCTTTCCTATGCTCTCATTCTCTCTCTAATATCATCACCAATGAAATTATTGATTGCCCGTGATGATTTTTTGTTCTTTCTTTGTGCTGACCATTTTTCTTTTGCAAGTGTGCTAACGGATTGCTTATTAATTCATCCAAATTTCTACTTTATAAAACATATTTTTTGTCATTAAGTATAGTTTTTATTTTAATCTAATTAGCTTTTAATTTAATTTATTAACCAGTCCTTTAGATATTTATTACCCAATTCATTTTTTTTCATTTTCTTATTTACAATAAGTTTACTTGATTCTTTTAGAGGTATATTTATAATGGATTTGTTGATCATTGTCTTAAGGATGATATTTAAGAAATTAATTAATAAAAAAATTATTAAAAATTATGGTAGAATGTATTGATAATATTTAAATATTACACATTTTAACAAAATATTTTGGGTTAATTATGTTTTTGGTCCCTCATTTTTTGTCGATTTTCGTTTTTAGTCTCTCAAAAATATTTTGACTAGTCATAGTCCCTCATAAATTTTTCGTCTGTGTTTTTAGTCCCTGCCGTTAACTTGAACTGTTAAGTGATGACGTGGCTCCACATGGGCTGCCACGTGGCTTGCTACGTGGACTACTAGGCTGACGTGACAGTCACGTGGCAATTTTTTTTTTAAAAAAATGATAAAAAATGTAAATTATGAAAATGGTCTCTCATTTTACACGATTTACGTTTTTAGTCCCCCAAAAAATAGTTTGACCGGTTTTAGTCTCTCAAAATTTTGTCATTCATGTTTTTAGTCCCTCCCGTTAACTTATACAGTTAAACTTTAATAATTAATCAATTAATTATTATTTACACTAATACAAGTTTTTTCCTCAAAATTTATTTTAACCAATAATTTATTAATTAATTATAGCTCAAAAGCTTATCACAACACTTCTCTTACATCTTCATCACTAAGCTTCGATAATTCAAGGCATTCGTAATCTCTTATAAAAGACTAGCAATCTAACCTCTTTGATTGTCCTTTACAAGTAATCTTTTTTTTTCTTTTTTTGCATTTTTGTTGTGAAATAATGTGTAAAATAATATGTGAAAATAATAATTGATTAATTATTAAAGTTTAACTGTGTAAGTTAACAAGGGGGACTAAAAACATGAATGACAAAATTTTGAGGGACTAAAACCAGTCAAACTATTTTTTGGGGGACTAAAAACGTAAATCGTGTAAAATGAGGGACCATTTTCATAATTAACATTTTTTATCAATTTTTTTTTAAATTGCCACGTTAGCCTAGTAGTTCACGTGGCAAGCCACGTGACAACTCATGTGGAGCCACGTCATTAGTTAACGGTTCAAGTTAACGGTAGGGACTAAAAACATAGACGGAAAATTTATGAGAGACTATAACCGGTCAAAATATTTTTGAGGGACTAAAAACGAAAATCGACAAAAAATGAGGGACCAAAAACATAATTAACTCATTTTTAATTCTTTAATTATTATTTTTATCCTAATGATAATGGTTGGAAAAATCATATTTATAATTTAACATTAATAAATATTTTGAATTTTAAAACAGTTTTATTAATCATTATGTTAATGATGTTAATTAATTAAATACATTTTACTAAATGCTTTTAATTATTGAAAAATGTGTGTTTTTTTTAATATTCTTGATATAATAAATATTTTTCTAATATAATTTTTTTATTTTTGTATATTTAATCTGTGTTATTGAGACAATGGTTATCAAAACCATTTATAATTATGTTATGATCATAATGTGTTAACATCAATTATAATGTTCTAAAAACTGAACTATAGATTGAAGTGGTAAATTTTTCAATAAATAATTCGATTGATATAACTGATTAAATTTGTGATTGAATTATAATTAAACCAAATAATATTTAAATAAAAGTTTACGAATTAATCTGTCTGATAACCGGTTAGTTCAGTTCAATTTTTAAAATATTGATATTATATATTTGAGTTATCAATAAAATAAAAATTAAAGTATTTATAGACGTTGAAATGAATAATTCAAATAGTTCTCTCTCTCTCTCTCTCTTATATTATTTTTTTTGAAATTAACACATTCAACTCTAAAGAATCTAGAAGTTCAATAAAATAAAATAAAAAAGATAAAAGATCTAGAAGCATGTCATGCGAAAGGTGATTTGAATTCGTAGCCTTTTTAACCAAAATTTAAAATATGTACAAAATCCTTTCATTACTAAAACACTTTACTCGTAAGTCTTATCTTATCTTATATATAAACAATTTTCTTGTTTTAATTATTTTCATCGATATGAACTTAAATTAAACGAGTTGTTCTAACTGAGACATGAAAATACAAAAAACATCATAAAAACTATGTTTTAATAATTGAACCGCGATAAGCAAAACGGGAATTAATATAAATATTCCACTTTTCAAAAGAGAATAAAAAAAGAAGCGAAAACGGTAAGGCTGTGTTTGATTAATCCGTGGGCTGTTTTGTGTGGCCCCGTGTGTACACGTTAGCGACCAAACAGTGTCACTATTATTAATGAATGAAGCAACACCGTCCATTGACCCAATTGATTAATATGAACGAATGTGGACGGTGTCAGATGCATCATGCATGGCAGCTCAGTGAAAGATCCACGTTGAGTTTCTGTGGGCGTGTCACCGTGTGAATGGTGATGGGTGACTCACCGTGGCGGGAGTCAAGCACAAAAGACAACAACACTGTACCATCAAGTACTGCCCACCATCTCTGACTTTCAACAACGAATATTACTTTGATGATCAATTGTTAATTTCTAATGTTTGGAAAATCTTGATCGGTCTTTCAACAATGTGTTTGATTCACTGTTTAATAATTTTGCTAAAAAAATATTTAAATATGTTGATAAAAACCACATAATAATATGCAAGATATACTTAAATTAAGTAATATTATAATAATAAATTAGCTTAAATACATTTCAACCTCTTATAATATATTTATTTTATCGTTTTGATTCATATTAATTTTTCTGTTTTTTAGATTTCTATAATTTTTTTTATTTGTTTTGACTCATGTTGGGCTGTCCTTGTTACGTGTTGAGATAATTGACCAAAGGTTATTTCAGTACATTATGTGGTGATTATTATGGGATAGGTCAACTTGATATGTAATTAATTTTTCCATCTCAGCAAAATATGTGACTCTCACATGTTTATTGAGTGATTTTTGTATGTAATTTCTTAAATTATATATTAGTGATTTTTGTATACATTAGATTATTGGGTGCACCTTATCGTAGTTTAAGACTAAACTGCAAGATTCTTTTTCTTATCACTTGTCTGTGTACAAGGAAAACTTAAGATTGAACAAGGAAGTTGAAGAAAAACAAAAGAAAGCATTAGGAATAAATTAGGATAGTCATCAATCCAAGATCAAGCTTGAAAACGGTTAGGTTTGGATTTTCAATTTAATCCAAATCAATTATCCTAATCCAAATCATAAATTTTCTTCCATGTCATGTTCATGTGATCCTACTTACATCCTTAATATTATTGTGTTTTATACAAGAAAAAGTTATATCTTTTTTTCTTTTAAAAAATCATCATGAAAGTCATAATAAAGGTAAGCTGAGTTAGATAAATTGGAATTAGGCAATTTATAGCATGATATTCTTTGTAATTTTATAAATTGAATAGTTGTATATTAATTAAGTACAAATTGCAACAAAAAAAAGTTGTGAAGTCTACTAAGGAATGAGATTTTGTAAATTGCAAAATAAAATACAAAACAAGACATTTGTACCATTTCTTTACACCAAACATAACATAAAATGAACCAAAACAAAGTTTTAATAACTCAAACTCAAATTAAGGCTGAATAACATGTAATTGTAACTTACTAATTTGAATCTAAAAATTATTGGGCTTTAGAATCAACAAATGAATATGATATAAGTGTCCATAGATCTTTCAAATAAGAGTTCGGAAATTTTTAGGTTGCATGGAATTAAAATCAAACCTCGAAATTTGAATTACAGAATCATCAAAATTGGAATCACAATTAGAAGATCCAATCTTTTTTCAATTCCTAACCCCTACCATTTGAATTAAAATTTATAACCTCACCTTCACACTATGTTGCCATTGTCACCTTTGTTATTATTGTCATTGTTACTATTGCCATTATCACTATCATTGACTATGTCACTATTATTGTTTTTGTCATTGCTATCACTATCATTCCCTCCATTAGCACTACCATTACCATTGATCATCATTGTCGTAATTACTACCACCTTTTACCCTCCCCTTCCCCCCTAACCATCCATGTTATCATTAACACCATTAGTTATCACAACTATTATCACCTCATCATATTATTGTTATCACCATATGTAAAACATAAGAAGGGTGTTGAATTGTGTTTTCAAACTTTTTACAAATCTTTTCACAAAGCACGAATTCGTCTGTTCTTAAGACGATATATAAACCTTGTTTAAAACAAACTTAGAGAGAAACCTTTTACCAAAGCGTTTAATTGAGATATTCAAAAATTTTTCAAACACAAATACAATTATGTAAACAAGATAGAAAGGAGAGAGATAAAAACACAAACGTTTTTATAATGGTTTGTCTCAACCTTGAGACTATGTCTAATTCTTGGTATACCACCAAGTTCCACTATAACTTATACAAAGTTACAAGTATTCTTTAACTCAAGCCTCTTTAGGTTCAACTCAAGTAGTCTTTTCTTGCTTCTCCAAGCAATTAACCCAAGTATTATTTGAATCAAAGCCTCTTTAAGCTTCAATCAATTTCATTTAGAAAACGGTAAGGATAAATATACAAGGTGAGGTTCTAGCCTAGATTCGTAGTGACATTAACACTTTTGTACAAGAATATTCAACAAGTATAAGAACAAGAAAGCTTAGAAAAACTAAGAGAGCGTTCAAAAGCTTCAACAATTTAGTTCTCTCTCTTGTACAAATTTTCATAGCTATTTATAGAGCTCTCCAAAAGTATTCGTTGAGAGATCTTTGAGAGCTTTGTTCGTCTATTATGTCTTTGTGAAAAAAGTGTTCGTTGAGGCATTAAAGGCCTTTTACCAACTAGTCACTTTGATATGATAAAACTGTCTACTTATCTTTCTTTTCTCGTATCATATCTTGTTGCAGTGAGCATGTTTTCTTTTTTATTCAGAGAAGGACACTGCTGTGCTTCTTTTTGGTAAGTATCTCATCTTTTTAGCATAATCGGTACATTGACATGCTTTAGTTCATTTTTCGATAAAGTTGGCAAGTAAACTCTTGTAAATAAGTTATACTAGCATATACAATATTCAAATATGATATATAAAGGCACATAGAGGTTCATCTGATCATAAAACAGAAAGTTTATCGTCTGATTTATCACTAAAGCATACTTTTTGTTTTCTTTTAAAATGTGAATATGATTTATTTATGAATTTGTTTGGCATAATCAAAACAAATTAAGAGCTATTATTCTTTCTTTGTCTTAACATGATCATCATTGCCACCATCACCCATGGATCAATTTTTTAACTTAAATCTAACACAACCCACTACTGCTCCTAATTAGAAATGTTAAAATAGAATTCAAATTTAACTTAAAATTATAATTCTTAACTTCAATTTTTTACACAACTTAAATATAAGAATTAAAATTTTAAACCAATTATTATAGAATTGGAAATATAATTCTAATTTCATACAATAAATGGATCTTTAATGTTTTCTATTTCAAATTCAAAATTTAGCCTAAAATTATTGGCCTAAGTCAAAAAAGGCTATTTATAATTAACATAGAGCCTTAAAATAATTAAAGTGACTTATATTAAAAATCAAGGTTCTTTTTAAAAAATAACAACATATAATGTGAAAAATAACATAAAAGGTCTATAACTAAATATTACCTCTGTCTTTTATATAAGCAACAAATTAATATGAGGTATTTTTTTGTCCTAATTATGAGAAACATAAGATGTATTAATTACTATCTTTTTTTTATACTCTTAATTTATTGTAAAGTCTCTTAATGAGATACTTACTTATTCTCTATGCAAGTAGATGCATTCATTGGCATATTAATAACATAAATTACACTCATCGGTGGAGAAAATTATTTCTTGAATTATGAGTAGTATCATTAAATATAACCACCACTTAAACTATTTAATTTTATGGCTATTTTTAGAATAAAATTTAATTTATGACATTATTAATTAAAATTACCTAACTTAACTATTTATATTGGTTTTGATGAATTAATTATTTGTTACTTATATTAAGGACTGAAGGTACTATTTCTAAATGGTTCAATTCTAATTATTCTCTATTGTGCATGTCAAATCTAAAACATATATTACATTATAAAGTTTGTCATCTTTCTTTATTGTCCCTATACTAAGTTTTTGGTTGTTGAATCTTTTAAGCCTCTTGCACATATACTTCTTCGATTTTCTTAATTTATATGACCTAATCACTAATGTTAAAGAATCCTTTATAAGTACTTCAACTACTGGTATTTAATTACTAGTAAAGTATAAATATAATAGCATTTACTACATAAATACATGCTTGTTTTCAAAATATAGGCATCAGATTATCCAGTTTGATATTATAATTTTTTTTAATTGGCTTAACTTTTTTTATATATTTTACATGAAAGCCTTCAAATAACACAAAGAAAATTAGTTTTTTAAATTTTAATAAGTATCACCTTAAATAAAAATTTGTATTTTATACAAAAATAAATATATTATATTGGCATATAAACTAATATATTATATAATATTATATATTTTTAAAGAGAAACCCAAGGTTTCAAAATTTGTTCCAATATGCAAATATTAGTTGCAACAAAACAATTTCGATGGGCAACGATACCAAAACAAGAGATATGTTGGAGTGAAGAGAAATTGCATGTTTTGATCATGATGGAATGGCGTTGTAGCTACAACAGAGTTCAAAAAATGTCGTTTTGTCTAGAATGAAAATTTCTTTCACCTTAAAAATATGTCTCATTGTCTACTCAACCCCTCAAATAACTCATAACTTGTTTGTAGCTCTAACTAACCAATTCCTCTAACTTCTAACCTTGTGGCCATTGGCAAAAAGACATGGTGGTGGCTATAGGATAGTGGCCATTTACAATAGGAAAGGCATGAGACTTGAGAGATGAAAGGAGACATGAAAGAAGGAGTTACTAAAGAAAGAAGATTTTATTAATTAGGGGGGGTATCAAAGGGTGATTGTGGGTGTGTACATGAGTTATGTGTGGTCATGTGGGGGTAAGGGACTGTGTGGGTGCAAATTTGTGAATTAGGGTTTTGTATTGTGTTTGTGCATGTAAGTTGGGTGTGGCCTTTTGGGGGTAAGGTGCGAATATGGGAATTTGAAAGGTGTGAGTTTTGTGTCCATAGGTCAAATGTGTAGCTAAAAATTTAGGTGGGAATGAGGGAGTGAAATGGATAATTTAGTGAAAAAATGAAATGTGAGTCGGAAAAATCAATTAAGTGGGTGGGAATTTTATTTTTTAGTAGGGGAGAATTAATGCTTTTTTTTGGTTTATTTTTTTACTTTAATATATTTATAGTCATTATTGAATACTTATTCCAAGGTGGTGAGTAGTAAAAATCAAGTAATATTAAAATAATTAATTAACTATTAACTTTAAATTAGTATAAATGAATTTTTTGGTGTATAATGATAGTAACAAGATTAGAACCTAAGACCTTGTATAAACTACTCAAACCCCTTTACTAGGCTGACCCTAATGGGTTAATTAGTATAAATATAATTGTAAGAGTAGAAATATAATTGAATTATAGTATAAATACAACCAATATCTATGTTCAAGTGTAATTATGTGTTCCTAAGAATTAATTTATAATATCAACTCATTTAATTAAGTTTCAATCTAATTTAATCTAAATATAATAGGCAATGCAAAGTTGTTCAACTAATATCTAGGTTATTATGCATTATATAATAATATAGAAAATTTTAATATAATTTTGTGTAAAGTTGAGCGCAATTCATGCCTCAATGACTGCAATCTGCATTGTAGGATCCACAATATCTGTAATAGTGAAATCCTTAATGCGATTACAACTGTGGTCACGATTGCAATTTAAAACCATGCAAAAACCTAATTTACCCTATCTAATTTAGGGACATATTCATTCTATTATTTTAACTTTCTAAATGAATGTGATGACTAAACTTTATACAGTATGCATTTTAATTTTTTCCATCTAGAATTAATAGAAATTATCACATATTTTAAAGTTTTAATATCAAAGTATATTTTATCCTATGTTAAAAGGGATAAATTGACCATTTTCCTTCAACAACTTTGTACAAAAAATGAGCATGTAAAAAACTAAAAGGTACACTTTAAAAAGTTTAAATATTATTTTGTATCACTAGTACAAAAAAGACTTTTACAATCATTTGTTTTCGACATTTTAGATCAATTCCACTTATAGATTTTAAATCAACCATTATGGAAAGTTGATATTTTCTATATTGATTCTGAAATGAAGACTTTCTACATTGGTTGTTCATACAATCAATCAAAAAGTGGACATTTCATATGAATTATAATTACAGTCAATGTAGAAAGTTGACTCTCTAGATTGGTTTTTGTAACAATTAATGTAAAAAGTCTGTTTTTAAAACAATAGCATTGCAACTATAATTTCTACCTTATATATAAATATAAATAACGATACAAACTCAAATACTAAACTAGCACAAAACTACAATTCATTAATATATATATATATATATATATATATATATATACTACATCTTGCATGTCAAGATACATTGGAAGGAGGACTTTGTATTCTATTTATTTATTTTTTGTGTATAATGATCACACTGAAGTTAGAACCTATGACCTTATGCATATTGCCCCAACCCCCCTCACTAGGTTGATCCTAGTGTGTTCCTTTGTATTCTATTATTGAATCAAATAAAAATAAACAGGGTGAAAATACATGATTAGTTGGGAGACAGTATGTATAAGAATACCAATAATAATAGATGTTCATGATGAGGTTTATAATTAAGTGAGAATTCTCTATGTGCTTATTAAAACAATAAAGCAAAACAAGATAAGCAAATAAGATAAATAAACATAATTAAAATATAAAATACAAAATAGTTAAGAAAATAAATTTACTTCTATTCAAATTTCATGTGGAGATATTTTCCCATGTCCCTTTGTGACGATAATATCTTATTGCATATACATTGTCTTCTTCATCTTCTTCATGTAATTTAGCTAGCCTTGATGAGAAAGAAATAGTCTCATAAATATCAATGCTCAATTCATCAATCTCATCATTAGCATTTATCCTTCTTCTTTGAAATACCACAAATCACCTTTTATTAGATGGATTAGTGACATAAAGCACTTGTTTTGCTTGAACTACCATGAAAAAGAACTTCTTACTATAATTTGCTTTATTAAGATCCACCAATGTAAATTCCAACTCATTTATTTACATATCATTATTACTATAAACTCATTTACATTTTAAAATAGGTAATCTAAATTTAGTATTGTCAATCCCCCTAATCTATTCATTAACTCCAAAGTAAGATATTGATTCTAATACTAAATTTTTATCTTTTTGCATTAGCAAAATGCATGAATTCAATTATTATCATAACCCAATTGTGTTGCACAGTGCTTTTCTCATCTTGGTCCTTTATATAGAAAGGATACTTATTGATATCATATATAGTCCAATTGATGATGTCAAAATTAGGTCCCTGTGCTAGTCATTTTTATTTTATGAAACGCATTATCAGCCTGCATAACTTGGTATTTAATCTAAGATAAGAAAGTTCTATTATGCTCAATCAACAACCTTTGATCATTTAATCCAAGGTATTTTTTCTCTTCACATGCCTTTATGAGCTGATAAGTAAGGTTAAACATCATCATTGTTATTTAATATGTATAGATGTATTTGAAGAACTTCATAATGACATATGAACTTAACTGTTACACTACATGTACCTTTCCCTATAGCTCTTCCCACATGAGGAGAATTTAGAAGCCCAATAACTTTTACTTATGGCAAGTAGTCAATACAAAATTCAACAACTTCTTTGAAAGTATATCTGTCAATAATAGATGTTTTAGGCTAGTGTAGATTCTTCATGTATCTTTTTTAAGATTTTCATGTTTCGCTCATAACCTAATTTTTGTTTCTAGATGAAAAATGAAATGAACCATAATGTAAAAGAGAGAGAGAGAGAGAGAGAGAGAGAGAGAGAAGGACGAAAATACACCTTCAATTGACATAAGATAATTACAACATCATTTTCCAAATAATTCAATTTATAGGATCAATAACTTTGCTACATAGGGCATGAAGAAAAAGCATACTTTAATCATATTGTGTCTTACTTTTTAAGCAATATGTCACGAATAGCCATTAAGAGTAGTTATTGTATTAAGACGTGACAATCATGAGACTTTAAGTCGATTAATTTCAAATCTTCCATCGACACAACTTCCTAACATTTGAAGAATACTTTTGTGGCACTTTTATGCCACAAAAACACATAAAAGTTTATTTTTTTCTTAAACAATGTACGACAAGTTGGGGACAAATAATTTCTCTCACATTCCTATTGCAACCAAGTATAGTCTAGCATTTACATCATACTTGGTCTTACATTCTATGTTAAGAAATGTTTTAATCACACTATCACATGCATTTTTTTCTATATGCATCTCATCAATATTATGTATCATATTAAGACATCGCCGATATGAAAGACCAAAGAAGTTAAACTTCTTTTTCCATGCTTTTTTTTTCCAAATGTATGCTTTTAAGTTTATCAACTACAACATTAATGTCTTTTACCCATTAATAATTTTTTTCCAATTAATGCCTTTGAAGTATTTTTCATTCTCTTGAAAGTCATTGAAAGTTTTTTAATCTACAATAGGGGTGATTTTGATTGAGAAATCTATTATAGTCAAGGTAGGCTATCTTCCTCCCATGTTGAAGTTGATGATAGTTGGTTTCGTTCCCACATGTAGGACATGTATTATTTCCCTTAACATTGTACTCGAAAAAGTTTCCATATGTCAAAAAGTAATTTATAGTACAAAAAATCATGACATATCTCAAATGACTCCCTACTATACATGCCCAAGACATTGACACCATTTTTTCACAACATTTTTTAATCTTCGATCAATGGTTTTAAGTAAATATTTATGATGTTTCTCAATTGTTTTATGGTATGAAATCATTATAGACAACATCATGTACTGACATTTCATACACAACCAAGGAGATAGGTTGTAAGTCACCAATAAAATAGACCATGAACTATAAATACTACTAAAATTACCATAAAGATTCATTTCATCTATACAAAGTGCGAGGCAAAGGTTTATTAGCTCATTATCGAACTAAGAAAACAATTAATCAATTTTTCCATTAAGAATTAGCTAAATGATGAAGTCTTTCATCACATATTCTCTCATACTTAGGCCATCTCAAAATCTTTGCATCATTTTCATTAGCAAACAAATGTTTTAACCTTGATATTATCAAAAGGTACCACATCACCTTCGTGAGAGGCCTTAGTCTTCACATTAATAACACCCTTATCCTTCATTCTGTATCATGACGTCTTGCTTTTTTATCACTCTTGCGACTCTCCAAACTCTTTTATGTATAATATGCAGGCATTAAGGCAATCATGCATCTTTTTATATCCTATACCTATTGGACACAAGACTTTCTTCATCTCATAGACATGATTTGGTAATGAATTCTCTTAAGGAAGTATATTTTTCAATAATTCAATCAATTATGTAAAACTCTTATTACTCCACCTATTTTTTGTTTTCAAATTGAACAATTTCAACACTATTGACAGCTTTGAGAATTTATTGCAACTCAGGTATAAGAGCATCACTCCATCATCACACAAGGTGTTATACACATTTGTTCACTCAAGGGTCTCGAGACCAATATTACGAATCATCCATATCCACGTCAACTTTGACACTTTAGGACTTAAACTCAATAGGTTGCATTTGTAATAATTCACCATTTCATGTCCATTGTGTATAACTCTTGCAAACCCATCACAGAGTACATGCTTTATTATTTCTGCAACACTTAGTCCCATTTTATTCAAACATTTATACAATGATAGTAAAACCTCCCATAACTATAATGAACATTTCTTTGAGCAAATTCCAAAAATAACTATTCTACTCCACTTTTATATTCATGCACTTATGTATCTAGCATTTTTCCAACTACAATCCATAACTACATAAAAAAATTACAAGATAACATTCATGCTCGGTTTTTAGTTTACTACATGCTTAACACACATTTATTTTATCCTACACAAGGTATAGGTCCCATGCTCTCCAAAATTGTTGGCTTTTATTCTTATCTAAGAAAATTTAGGCAACATTTTGCTATGGTTCTTTAAGCACACAACCTAATTAAGGTGATATTATCACCCTAATTAGGTATGTATCCCGAGAACAATGAGAAATACAATTCTAGTATTTTTATAAGAAAAATAGAGACACATAATAATATATTTTAAACTGAATTTAACAATCTCAAACTGTCCACATTTTTTGACAATTCAAAAACTACTTATATACTATGCAAAACATAATGTATAAGTCCTTTTTAATGGGAAACTAAAGTCTCAATGGGAAACTAAGGTAATGCATGAGACTAACTTAACCAAAAAAAGAATAGTAATTAAATAGAATAATAGTTTGCATTATATGTATGAGTAGAACATTTCAATAGAACATAACTAAGCCAATATTAATTTCAATAAAATATAATTCAAATAATACTAAAAAATTCTAAACCTAGATATAATTTCTAACACATTGCATTTAGGCATTGTACATGTATATGCCTAATACAAATAAGAACATACCTTTATCAAAGCACAAGCAAGAAAAACAACACAAATGTAATGGAGAAGGAAAGAGTGGATGTCGCAGAGCAACGAACACACTAAGAACAAAAGAGAAAAAAAAATGTTAGGAAGATGAACAGAGAGACAAAGACAGAGAGAAATGACATTTACATAGGATATGAAAATAAGGGTTTCGATGTTGATAGAACCTTCAAAATAAACATAATTGACGTTGACAGAGGGAGGAACAAGGGTTTCAATGTCAAGATAGATAATAAATTTTCATAATTAGAGCGAGAACGAAAATATGAGCACAAAACTAAAGGTGGTAATTTTGTACTAGACTTTCTAGATAAGTTGTATATAGGACTAGTGTAGAAAAGGCTTTATAGATCAATTCTTAGAACAACCGATATAGAAAGTATGAACTTTCTAGACCAGTTATACTTAGAACTGATTTAGAAAGCATTTTCTACATCAATTATAATGCAACCAATATACAATGTCTTGTCAAGAGTCTCAAAAGTTGCAAAAGAGTGTCAATGTTGTATATTGGTTGCTTAATGACTGATCTAAAAAATATTTTTTAGATCAGTTGCTTTGGTAACCGATCTAGAAAGTGTTTTTTAAATTGGTTGTTTAACAACTAATTTAGAATGTTTGTCTTAATATTACAAAATTATCATTATCTCACATAACACATTAAATTTCTCATGACCGATAAATTGTTAATATTAAAAGCCTTTTTTATACTAACATATGTTTTAAGGAAATGTTTAATTTAGTGTTTTAAGTTTTCTTTTCTTTAAAAGTAGAACTCCTTTAATTTTGAACTTTTGATAATTAAAAAGTTACTTTAATTTTTAAGTTTTTTTTTAAACTATATTTAATCTGTCTTATTTTTTAGAGAAGAATAAAAGCTTAAACAAAGTCCAAAACACCATTTAAAATATAAGGACCAAAATTAATTTTTTCTTATTTTGAATTGTATATTTAATTAATAAACAAATCATGCCAAATAAACTTAATCTTCTAATTACGAAATTATGAGCCAAAATTTTCATCTTAATTAAATTCAGTTCGTCAGTTCATGAATATAAATTTATTATGCTGTTAATGGACCGGGATATAAATAGCGTTATGAATAATGTCGTGTGTATGAGGCTTAATTGGGTCACCACAAACTTGCTTTAGTCTAGAACTTCTTGTTTCCATTATTCTTTTGATGGTAAAGTTTCATGATGTTATCTGTTATCAATCATACAACATAAATATCACTAATATTGCAAATAGGACCCATTGTCATGCTATATAACCACAAAGTAGCTTAGGCCAAATCATTGTGATATTACATAGGAGTAGAATTTTCCCTTATCTTATCTACCCTAACCCTATACTTATGAGCTCTAATCTTCAATTGAAATCGAACTCAAAAATTGGCATAATTAGTGCAAAGAATTTGGGAGAAGATCGAAAAGAAAGGAATAGCGTATGAGTGGGTGTATCCTACCTCTACACAACTTACTTCTTTCCTTTTCTAATCTTCTCTTCTCCCGCATTGGACGAAAAACAGTTTTTTGTGATAAAGTAGGCAAGCTGTGGGGCACAAAGGCATCTGCATCTCCTTTTCACCCAAGCGTAGCTTTCAAATACTTGCGTTATTGCGTTCGTCATCTCTTTTGCTTTCATTGGTCGTTGTTTCCTCACTCCTTCGCAATTATTATTCGCCTTCGAAGGGTTTGAAAATTGAAATTTTTAGTAATGCAGTACCTCGCCCAAAATGTTATATGTTTATGTGGAGGCATGCCTTTTTGGCTTTAACTCATCAAAATTAATTGCTTACTTGGAATTTTAATCAACAGGATAATTGGCTTATTTGCTTCATTCCTAGTGGTTTAACATCAAAATGACGTTTTCATAAATATATAAAATCGTAATTTTATTTACTGATCAATAGAGGAGTCATTGAAGAGAATTTAGGTAATTTGGATATATTTTAAATTCAAACCTTGTCATTATTAATGGAATTATTATCGGAATGAACTTTCTTAAAGTTTAATACATAACTAGATCTCTAAATTTTTTGAAAATTTTTAATTAAATTTCTAAACTAAAAATTTGTAATTGAGTCTTTAATCTTCAACAATTTTTATAATTAGGTTTTTGGAGTTAGTTTATGCCGACTTGAAACTAAAAAAAAACAACAATTTGTGACAATTTTGTTAACTTTAGAGACTCAATTACAAAAATTGTAAAAGATCAAGAATTCAATTATAATTTTTTTAGTTTAAAGACCTAATTAAAAATTTCTAAATAATTCAGAAATCTACTGGTGTATTAAACCTTTTCGTAACGAATAATAACAAGTCGTGGCTGAGTGAATTGGGACCTTAAATAAACTTTATACTTGTTATGTTACAGGTTGAATTTTAGACTTATTATTTTGAAAAGGATTTTATTTAGTCAATACTTTTGATTTAAAGATTATAGTCTCACAGTTATACACGTAAGAAAGTGGACTGAAGACCAAAAAAAATCTTAAAGATAAAAAAAAATTGTTTTTTAACATAATAAATGAAATGACCTTTGGAAAAGGACAAGATTACTAAAAAACATATTTAATAAAGGTTATTTTTTAGCAAAAATATCTGATAAGTTAGCTGACACACGAAAAATATTTGTTAGTTAAAAGTTATTAACTTATTAAATTACAATTGTTTAGTAAAATTACTCGTTGAACTAATATGATAAATATAAAATAAGGTAAATAGACATATTATATGATTATTTACATAATTTTATTTTTTTATAAAAAATATATATTTTTAGGTGATTATGCTTTTTTGGTTTTTAGTTAATTTGGACTCTTATTACTTTTGTTTTAAGATTAAATATTTTATTACACACACATATAACTCTAGTTGATCTTAGATTTTTTTACCATCCTAATTAAGATTTTTGGCTCATTGGTAGGACCTAAAATATTTCCACAAGCTTCAGTATTTTGAGTCGGTTATGGACTAATTCTCAGTTTGGGGCTTCAACACACTTGAAGCTCATTATCCCTTCTCAAGGATATGTTTTGTAAGAATCAAATCCAAGTCCTCCTCCCCAAGTTCAATGGGTGTTGCCAACTAAGTCATACCCACTGGATAAGTTAATGTGTTTGCTTATGAAATTTTTTTTTATTTAACTTTTCAGAAAAATAATATTGCTCTAGAAATGTGATACACGTACAACAATTTATATAATATCATTTTTTTTGTGTCTATCTCTCTTCATTACATCATTTATTACATTTCAAGCTTTTCTTGCTTTTCTCTCTTTTTCTTTTTTGATTGTATAATTTGTTGTACAAGTATAATTTTTCATTATTCTATGCGAAATTTCAGATGTAAGTGTTCAGAAAATCTAAATATTCATTCTAAATTTTAGGCTTGACCAAAATATTACTATAAGCATATTTGAGTTCAAACAAAAAAAAACTTAAAATCAGTTGAATTTGGGTGCAATCATACCAATATTTTTAAAAAGAAAAATCGAACTTTATACCGTTACGTAAAAAAATAATATTATTCTATGCGGAAAACGTCATGGAAAGTATATTATTACATTTAAAAAATGTTAAATATATCATTCATGTCATTTTATACTCCCATAAATTTCAGATTTTTTTTCTCGATTTAGAAGGAATTTCAGTTGCTAAGGTAGGACCGTGATTGTAGCTTGCGGAGCAAACTTCACGTTCTGTACAAATATTAGGCGATGGCACTATGAGAGAAACCACGTTCTGAGTTGAACGCTGTGCTTCAAAAAGTGCTTACACTAAAAAGCTATTTCTAATTAAGTGAGTAGGTCGGGGGAAAGTGGAGAAAGATGTCATCCAATGACTGAAATGCAGAAAAAAAAAATCTTTTAGACAGCGGGAGAGGACCTGGTTTGCATTGATTCAATAATTTAAGAGACACAATAAAAAAATGAATGTATTAATGACCAAATTTAATACAATAATTGTTTTTTCCGTCATTAACATGGGTGACAAAAATTTTAGCGATGAGTTTTTAAAAATTATTTATAAGGTTAAACTAATAATTTAGTTCCTATACGTGTCACGAATTCTTAATTTAGTTCTTATACATAAAAACTTATTAAATTGGTCTTTATACGTGTAGTGCATTCTTAATTTAGTCCTTGCCATTTTGACAGCGTTTATGGATTCTTAATTTGGTTCCTATAAATGTGGGACATTCTTAATTTGGTCTTTATACATTAAGAATGCGCTACATGTATAAGGACCAAATTAAGAATACACTACATCTATAAGAATCAAATTAAGAATCCGTAAATGGCGTCATAATAGCAGGGACCAAATCGGTAACGTTTGCAAGTATAGGATTGATTTAATAAGTTTTTATATATAAGGACCAAATTAATAATTTGTGACATGTATGTGAACTAAATTATATGTTTAACCTATTTATAATTTGTTTCATTGATAATTTTAATTTTTCTTGCAATAAAAAAATATGGCATGCACTTATGATGTAAAGAGTTTTTACATTGACAGATATAACAAGTTTTTACAATAATAGTATAAATAGTTCTTACACTATAGTATAAATAGTTTTTACACTATTATTTAATCACAAGTGGATAAGTATAATAAGTTTGTTGACTTTTACACTAACTTAAACGTCATGTCTACCATGATCTAATTTATTGATATTGTAATTTTTTTAAAATAATATATATGTTAAATTCATAATTTAATGATTTGATTTTTTGGGTGTACAATGATGACAAGATTAGAACATAAGACTTTATGCATACTACCTAACTCCTACTACTAGGCCGATCCTAGTGTGTTATTTAATGATCTGATTTGAGGATGTGTTTGTTAAAAAAATCTGGCCTACCTTTTCTTTACCCCTTTTAAACAACCTTAGTTAATCAAGCTTTCAAGTTTCATCTAGATATCCTGTGAGTGAATTATATATTTTTTGCATATTTATATCCATAGTGGATTGACACTTGACATTCTTGAGAAAATAAATTATCTAAGTTCTCCGCAATGTATCACTATAAAATAGTTTTAGAGACACCTCAAGACCCCAAGTCAGACTATTCTCCTACCTAACAGATGTTTGATTCTTATATTAATCCCCTTGACTCGAGTAAACCTTACTGTTTTCGATTAAGTTAATATCAAGTAGTTCATTAGATAATTATTATTTTTCTATATCACATTAAATTAAATATAAAGCGCTCACGTATCCTCAGACTCGGTCGTTCTAGATTTCTATGCAGAATATTATAAAATATCAACACGTTACCAGGTAAATGTTTTAGAACCGAATAATAAGCTTAAGTGTTAATGTAGTGATCACATGGTCACATGGATATGTTCGCTGAAGCGAGTCGAACTAGTCAGACACAGTACAGTAGAGAATTTCATGTTAAAACTTCTAATGTAACTAGGTGCCCAAGCTGCTTCCCTTCATATTTTTTTTCCCTCCATTTCTTGCAAAGTATGAGAAAAGAAACATGTCAAAACCGAAACGAAATGGACAAAATTTATCGATTTAAATTAGTGGGACTCGGCAAGGACACTCAAAAGTGGTAACACATGTAAATTTGGTTTATAGTACAGATTTATTTTGATTCATAAGCTTTGGTTGTTGGAATTTTATATTTCAATTATTAATATGGGCTAATATTATAAGATAATTATATTAACTATTTATAATTAGTGGGCTTTATTTTATATGGTTAAATTAAGTGAACCCATTAAACTTCTAAATAAGATGATATAGGCTTAAATAAATAGATGTCAATGTTAGTCCATTAAGGAATAATGAGAAGCCCTATTAGGTTAATACATTATAAAAAGGCTTATAATCTCCAATATTTCAAATCACTAAAAACTCATACTTTTTTTTTCCCAAGCTAAAGAGAGACTAAGGTCCTATCAAGAAACTAAAGAGATTCAGTTAAGGAAGAATCATAAAGCCACCGGCTCTCTTTGTTTGTGTTTGTGATTAATTGCCTCAAAGATTTCGTGAGGAATGCTTAGATCAGAAACCGACTATGGATCCAAGTATTTATTTTATTCTTAGTAATGCAACATGATATAGATCCTGTATGAATAAAAACGAGTTGTTATTGATATATGCATGCTTTTGTGATTATATCACTTCTACCTAAAAATTTCTTAAATTAATGATTGAATGCATGTCCTTAGGGAATTAAAATTATATCCTACATTGGTTTTTTAAATTGATTTTGACTAAAGGATTCGGTGACATGAAAGCAACGGAAATGATTAAGCAGAAATGGACATGGTTGTCAAAAATGCGAGTGAAAATAAACAGCCAAAAACCCTAAAATTAACAAAAAGGAATCTTGCCCTACAGTGGCTTGGGCACTCTTTCAATGAAAGTGAAATATATGCGTACATTATCTAAACTCACACCATAAAACCGCGCCCGGTGCTTTTTACCTGGACCACCCTGTCACATAACACAGATTTTAACTTTGCATCATGTAGACACTCTTTAATGCAGCTGAAAACAGAAATTACAAGAAAATCACTCCACCACTCAAACCGAGCCAAACCCCCCATAGACTCAAAAGAAATAAAGTTGCGTTCAAACTTCGCACATGAAAGCCCCCCACCCATACCATAAGTTTCCAAGACCAAGTCAGAGTTCTCAGACCAAACGACTAATACTTGGACAAGCAGCATAACAAAGTTGACACGCTGCACATGGTCTCACATATCCATCCACAATTCCGCAAATCTATCTTCTTTCAAGGTTCAAATTAATTAAAAAAAAAAAAACAGCAATTTCCGACATAGTAGTTATGGTGGTTTCGGTTCGGATTTCGGAACACAAACCAAATCAGAGAAACAGCAAGTACCATATAAGATATATACCAACCACATAATGTGGTCCAGGTCCACATTGCTCATACATAAACTCGGAATCGCATTAATTAGGTTAATTAAACTAAACAAAAACTACCATATCTCCAATACACCCCGTCATAATTATAATAATAAACGAACTATGTAAAAGAAATTACAGAGATATTAAAAAAAAAAAAAAAAAAAAGATACTACATCATATCCACTCCCATCCGAAATTTACATAAGATCATCCTAGCTAGCTACCCGCCCGATGTCAAGTTCCACCGTGGGCCCGGCCCGGCCCGAACCCTTAACCAGCGAGAGGGGTAAAAAGGTAAAAAGAAAAATTGAGGAGAATCTCTATCTCCGCGCAATTCTCACATGACTTTCCACGACTCCAGAGTGGGGAAGCTGGAGAAAATGTCAAAATCCGCAACAGCGAAGGAGGCAGCGGCGTGAGCGTCGAGGGGTGGGGGGAAGGGGAGTGGGCCCGGCCCAGAGAGCCCGTTGGCAGCAGGCCCAGCAGCCGCCGCGTTAGGCCCCACCACGACCTGCTGCTGGTGATGGTGATGGTGATGGTCCAGCAGCAGCGCCGACGTGTCCAGCGTCGGCAGACACCCCGCGCCGGCGGGGAACCTCCCTCCGGCGAGCCCCGCCGGCCGCTGCGGCTCCGGCTTCACCACCGCCGGCGCAATTGGCACCCCCGCGCCGCCGAACCTGACTCCGGTCACCTGCTGCACCATCTGGCGGAAGTTCGCCGGGTCCGCCGTGATGTAGGTCGTCTGCGACCGCTTCGAGGCCCGCGACTTCCGCTTGGAGATCTTCCCCGACGGCGCCACCGCGCGCCGCTTGGGAGCCGACTCCTGGTCGGAGCCGGAGAGGCTCGACACGGTGGGGGTCGCGGCGGCGTCGGGCTTCACCGCAAACTGAGAACCGCCGTTGTTGTTGTTGTTGTCCTCCGGCAAGACCGCGCCGGAGAGAGACTTCTGAAGAGCCTTGGTTAGCGCATCGGCGTCGCGAGTGAAGAACTCGGCGAGCCAGGAATCGGTCACAGCCGGGCGCAGCATCCACGGCTCAATGCTCGCTACGTTCTCCGATGATGCCATAACGAAAAGAAAGAGCGCTTGAATTTGAGATACACAGACAGAGAGTGAGAGAGAGTGTTTGGGTGGATATATATATATATATATAGATATATGTCAGAGTAAAGAGGTTGTTGCGATGGTCATAACATAGTATTAAATGTTAAAAGAGTGTATGAGGAGTGAGTGAAGGGTGTGTTTGGGAGACGGAGGAAGAGAGGAAGGGAAATGAGGGAAGAAAAAGGAAGGGGAGAGAGGGTGATAAATAGGGTGGTGGAGGGTATTTTGGAGAGAGGAGAGAAACCGCGTTGTTCGGGGGATGAGAAGACACGCGTCAGATTTTCCGTACAGTGGTGAGCTAAGCTGATGCTGATGCTAAGCTTCGCGGACTCTACCTCCAATTTAACCCAACCATGGTTTACTCAATCCACTTAACGCCCTTCTTTCCTTCACTTCCTTTATTACTAGTTTACTACTTCCCGCTTTCAGTTTGACGTTTTTTGTAACACTCACTATTAATCACCCTTGTTAAATAATGAACATAAAAAAACAGTTAAATTAATCAGTAGGTCTTTAAACTATTCAATTTTTTTTATTAGAACTATAATCTAAAAAAATTATAATTAAGTCTTTAATTTTGTAAAATTTTTGTAATTGAGTCTTTAATGTAGGTTTATAGTAGCTTGAAATATCCAAAAAAATAACAATTTATGACGATTTTAAAGACCTTAAGAATTCAATTACAAAAATTTTACAAGATCAAAGATTAAATTACAATTTTTTTAGTTTAGAAACTTAATTAAAAATTTTCATATAGTTTAGAGACCTATTGATTAATTTAACCTAAAAAAAACATATTAAATATACATAGAATTTTAAATAATAATTTTTAATTGATAATTTTAAAAGATTAGTTAGAATTTATCATTTTATTGTATAATTAATAATTAATTGAAGAAATAAAATAAATAAAAATGCATGTTCGTCAGAAGTAGCCCACTTTCAATATGTTCGGAGGAGCAGCATTAGTGAAGTAAAGGCGATTATTTTTTCACATTATAAATAAAACAATTTAATGTTGTTTATCATTTTTTACGTTTTTTACATGGTTTGTAGTTGTCTACAACGCAACCAAACATGCATTTTATGGACTTTTTAATTATATTCGTTAGAGGTAACCCACTTTCAGCATCTTCGGAGCGTGGCACAGTGAAATAAAGGCGATTAATTTTTTCACATTAAAAATAAAACAATTAAATGTTGATCATGATTTTTTACGTGATTTTTAGTTGTCTACGGCGCAACCAAACATGCGTTCTATGAACCTTTCAATTATGATATAACTGTTCCTCAGAGGAAAAATCATGATTTAATTGTATGTTTCTATTGTTTTTTCAATCATGATATGACTGTTCCTAAAAGAAAATAATGATTATAACTGTATTTTTTTATTTTTTTTCGGCGCTCTTAATTGAATATTACTATTAATATGGACTATTTTTTTATGTCAACATTATCAAAGTAAATACAGATTCCCTGAATAATTTTTTTGTATGTGCAATTACGAATCAAATCTAGATTAATACGTTTAAAAGCCGTAACTGTTTATCTAGTGTATCCATCCTTGTTGATATATAACAGTAAGATTTAATTTCAATCAGGACATGCATGGTTTAGTTAATTTGCTTTATGGTAAAAAGATACTGTTTGATTTTTTTTTTTTAAATTAAAAATAACTAGTTTACTAATAAAAATCAATCATATATATATATATATATATATATATATATATATATATATATTATTTATTTGTGTTTCATTAACGTTATAAAATGAGTTTAATGGTTATGCACTGTCAGTACAAAAAGTTTTACACTGTCAATCAATCACAAATCACCAGTTGTTATGAGTTTTTTAAGATAATTATTGTAAAAGTCAACAAACTTACTATACATAGTGATTTATGATTAGATGATAATGTAAAATAGCTTTACGCTGTCAGTGCATATCCTTTTTTCTCATAAAATATAGGGAACTCCTCTTTATACTAAAACATTTTAACATAAACAAAATCTATTAATGCGCTTATTAAGACGTATATTTGATGGGGGATTAAAATATTGTTTATGTTTTATATTAAAAAATCTCATGATTTTAAAAAAATATTAGCGTTCTACATTTATAATATTAAATGTTTTATTTTTAACTTTTAATATATCTAACTATTAATTAAACTTATTTTTAATGTTTATATTTCTAAATTTATAGTATTAAATACTTTCAAGATTGTACATTAACTAAATTTAGCTGTTTTTTAGAGTTTAATTCCTTTAAATTAAGTGACCCGCTTTACTCACTTAAGAGGAAATAAAATAAAATCTTGATCATTAATGAAAAATATTAACAGTTAACTTTTTTTCATAGAATAAATAAATAAATTAAGTCTCAGAGGCTCATTAGAATTAGAACATAACTCACCATATAAAAAATGCTTATAATGATTCTTAAGATTCTTACAAATTATTTAGTAACAAAATTCTCACATCAACCATGAAATTCAATCTCGCATTTTCAGTTCCAATTATTACCGACTAGATCATTCTTTGTTGAGAAAATATTAATAGTTTCATATTACACTAGTATTTTAGCTTATGCATTACACAGAATAAATGTTTATTTATATAATTAAAATTTATAATAAATAAATACTTTAAATATATAAATTATATTATAATTAAAATTTATAATAAATAAACATTTTAAAACATATAAATTATATTTTAGATTTATGATAGATATTTTATATTGTGGTACAATATTATTTTTTATTATTGATAATTTATTTTAAACAATATTGAAATTCAAGTTAAAACTAAAGATGTTGAAAATAATAGATTGAAAGATATAAGAGGTTAAGAAAAATTCCTAAAAAATGCTCTCATTAAAAAATGACAACTAAAAACGTTTTTGTTCAAGATAATTATTCTAATATATATATATATATATATATATATATATATATATATATATAAGGGATATCATATGCATATTAAGAGTGTATTTGAATTTTGAAAATAATATATATATATATGGAACAGGATCCGTTGACACTAGGTGTAAGAGTTAATCAAATTACACCTTTAATAACTTTTTGTATAATACAAATTTAACCAATCCAACCGTTGCATTTGATGATATTATCTTTATGATTAGGTATATCAAATTTCACATTATTTGGACTTTTCTAAATATGTTATCTAATATTGAATATTTACATATATTTTAATATCATATTATACGTTAAAATAAAGTGATTTAATAAACTATTAAATAATTTTAGAATTGCATGAAATTTTGTATACTTAATCTAATTAATAAGAACACCAAATTCAACGGTTAGATTGGTTAAATTTACATTATACAAAAAGTTATTAAAGGTGTAATTTGACTAACTCTTACACCTGGTGTCAACGGATCCTGCTCCTCTATATATATATATATATATATATATATTGAAAATTGATTTTTGATATTTAGTTACAGCTTGTTAAACTATGTAGTTGATATTAGATGTGTATTTGAAATTTGAAGATAAAATATATATTTGAAATTGGTTTTTGATATTCAGTTACAACTTACTAAAAACATAAGAGAATATGCTAGATGCATGTTAGGAGAGTGAAACTCACCTCTTCATAAAAAGAGAATATTCAAATGAGAGTGAATGTAAGGAAGAGTGAGGAGAGTGGAGGCATGAGGAAGTAAATAATTTTACACGTTTATATATTGAGAGGGATTATTACACATGCATAAAAAATTGTTTTTTAAATATTGTTCAATACTACTCTTTAAGAAGATTGAAATAAAATATTATACAAGAAATAAAACATTAAATATTGAACATTTAAAGATCATTTACTATTTTATCTTTTAAAAAATTAAAAGTATTTAATAAACTATTAAATACTTTAGCTTTTACTTTTATTGCATTCATTAGAAAGATCCAAATAAATTTAATGTACAATTTATTTATTATTATTTTGTATCAACAATGTTGACGTGCTTTTGTATGTGGTGATATTATGTAATAATATTTTTGCATTTTACCTATTCAAATCACATTATTTTTTTAAATGCTAAATTACATTTTAATAACTTTAAAATAATTAATATAATGACATTTTATTCTTCATTTTTTTAATACTTTTTTTATGTAGTATTATTTTCAAAAGGGCCAAAAGTATGAATTCTTGTTTTTTAAAAATTTATTGTAAATGAAGAATAAAAAAATTAGGTGGCATATTTCTCTCTGCAAGGTATTATTTTAAAATAACAAGTAATTCTCAGTACAATGGAATATGGATAACGGATACTGTTAGTGAAGGAAAAACTAAAAACGGTGTGAGAGGTTGCTGTGCAAGTGCTGCTTGGACATGTAAGCAGATCAGAGTGTTGAAGTTGTTGACGGTCAAGCCGCGTTCCTTTACGCGTAAACTCGCTTCCCAATCCCTGTTTATATATGTAGAAGTCATTTTATCATTTAATTTTTTTAACAGCTCATGTAATCCATTATTTTTATTTTTAAAAATTTGTAAATAGTCAATAATTAGAAATATTCGCGGATAAAATTAGATCTGTTTTGATGGAAGAAATTATCGGATGCAATTATTTCAATTTATTCTTTGATTATATAATTGATTTGATTTTAAGATCAGTTTTAATTTGATGCAATACAATTTTTTTTTATTTGAATTGAATTGAATTTTGATTTTTAAAAAAGAGTTTATAACTATTAAAATGAATGATGAAATATACAAATTAATCTAACATCAAACATCACATCTTATATAAAATTCATAATATAGTTTAAAATATACATTCAAATTGTTAGTTATAAATAATTTTTAAATCACTAAATACACAACAAAGTTTGGTTCAGTTTGAATTGAATCAATTGTCATTATAGGATCCAAAATCCTCTCCAATCTAATAACAAAAATCAATTTTGAGTTTTTGATATTTTTAGTCTTTGATTTATTTAATTATTTTTCATTTTGGTTATTGTAATTTGAATTGGACTTTTTTTTTAATTAATTGGGAATGGAAAAGAGACAAGATTAGCTAAAGTTATCTCTTAACAAAAGGGTCTGTACAAAAACAAGGGGTTCCTACCACAGTCTAAATTCATGGTGACGCGCACCATGTTTGGCCAAAAAGTGGGCGATAGAGTTGGCTTCCTTGTCCATGTGGTTGATTGAGATAGACCAACTTCTTCTGAAGTAAATAAGAATAGATTCCAACAAAGAAGCATAAAGATGATGGGGGCATAAGTCACTGTTTAGGATGTCCACTATGTGGGAATTATCCATCTCACAACAAACATTCTTCCATCATCTTTCTCATAGGACGTGTTGTATGTAGTACATATTTCAAAAGGCTGATGTCCCACATTGCCTAGTTTGGATTTCCTTCTAGTGTTTATATATCAAAATGTGATAATGGATTTCAAAGTGGCTAGCAAAGTGTAGGAGGTTCGCGTGCATGAGATTGGGCCTTGTGGGCTTGTTGCAACGCAAATTTGTCGATTCCCTCCCCCCCCCCCCCCCCACTCAAGCGCTATTGTGCAACCTCTTTTTTCTGCCGTCTTTATTGCCTATGCGAAGTCGCTTCCCAACGTCTCAAAGATCGAGGTGTTTGCTGGCCAAAACTTTTGCCGATGGCAGGAGCGTGTCTACACTATGCTGGACATGCACAGAGTCGCTTTTGCACTCACGACCCCAAAGCCTGACTCCGGTGCAACTGATAAGCAAATAGAAGACTGAGCCCATGCAAATAAGGTATGTCGCCACACCTTAATTAGTGCGTTGTCTAACGAGTTGTTTGATGTGTATTGTTCCTACAAGCAAGTAAAGGAGATATGGGACTCTATGATACTGAAGTATACTACCGAGGACATGGTCAGACAAAGGTTTATTGTTGGAAATTACTATCGCTAGGAGATGGTTAAAGGAAAAGACGTTGAAATTCAGACAAATGAGTACCACAAGCTGCTTGAAGACCTAAAGGCAGAAAACATAAAACTTCCTGATGAGTTCGTGTCGGAAGTGTTGATCGAGAAGCTGCCTGAGTCATGGATTGACTACAAGCAACAGCTGAAGCACAAGCACAAACAGATGTCCCTATCAGACCTTATTACCCACATAATCATTGAAGACACCAACAGAAAGGAGTGTGTTGCCGCAAGGGCCAAAGCCTTGGCTGCAAAGGCAAATATGGTACAAGACAAACAAAACCCAAAAAGGTATGATCAAAAGCCTGATCACAATAAGAAAAACAAATTTAAAAATAAATTCCATTTCCTTCGTGTTACTAACCCTTCCTTCAAGAAAAAGGGGAATTGTTATGTTTATGGAAATCTAGGTCATCATACACCTCAATGCAAGCATCAGTTGAAGAAAAATGACAATCCTCTTAAAGCTAAGGCCAACTTGGCTGAAGGAGATGATGTGATTGCTACAGTCGTTTCTCAAGTTAATATGATGACCAATGTGAGCAAATGGGTGATAGACTCTGGGGCTACCCAACATATATGTGTAAGCAGAAATGCTTTTACCTCCTACACTACTGTAGGGGATGGAGAAAAACAAGTGTATCTGGGTGATTCTAGGACTACTCCAGTTCTAGGAAAGGGGAAAGTTCTTCTAAAGCTCACATCTGGAAAAACACTAGCTTTAAGTGACGTGCTACATGTGCCCTCTATTAGAGTTAATTTAATTTCTGTAGCACTGTTGGGAAAGGTTGGGGTTAAAGTGTCATTTGAGTCTGACAAGATTGTAATGACAAAAGATAATGTGTTTGTGGGAAAGGGATATTGTGATCAAGGACTCTTTGTCCTTAACATTTTCGAAACTATGAATGAATCTGGATCGTCTTCTGCTTATATAGTTGATTCATATGATATGTGGCATGCTAGATTAGGACATACAAATTCCTCTTATGTTATTAAATTGCAACAGCTTGGCATGATTAATTTGCATGATAAAAAAATTAAAAAATGCGAAATATGTGTTGAATCGAAATTAACTAAAACACCCTATCCCTCCGTGCAACATGTAACTAAACCTCTTAGTTTAATTCATTCCAATCTTATAGATTTAAAACAAATTGTGTCTAGAGGTGGTAAAAGTTATTTTGTAACTTTTATAGATGATTTTTCTAGATATACTAAAGTTTATCTAATCAGACATAAGGATGAAGCTTTTGACATGTTTTTATCATATAAAGCTGAAGTAGAAAATCAATTAAATAGAAAGATTAAAAGAATAAGATCAGATAGGGGCGGTGAGTACACTTTGTTTAATGACTTTTGCGAAAAGGAAGGTATTATATATGAGGTAACCCCACCTTATTCACCGGAATCCAATGGAGTAGCTGAGAGGAAAAATAGAACTCTTAAGGAAATGATGAATGCTTTGTTAATTAATTCTTCTGATGCAAATATGTGGGAAGAAGCTATTAAGATTGAAATTAATTCTATTAATAAAAATAATACTTGGACACTAGTGGACCTACCTAAAGGAGCAAAACCAATTGGATGTAAGTGGATCTTTAAAAAAAGTACAACCCTGATGGATCCATAGAGAAGTATAAGGCAAGGTTAGTAGCTAAAGGTTTTACACAAAAACAAGATGTAGACTACTTTGATACCTTTGCTCCTGTGACTAGGATTTCGTCTGTTCGAGTTTTGATAGCTTTAGCTTCTATCCATAAGCTTGTGATTCACCAGATGGACGTAAAAACTGCTTTCTTGAATGGTGATCTAGAGGAAGAAATTTACATGACTCAACCTGAAAGGTGTGTGGTTCCTGGTCAAGAGAACAAAGTGTGCAAACTTTTAAAGCCCCTATATGGTCTAAAACAAGCACCAAAACAATGGCATGAGAAATTTGATCACATTTTACTTGGTGATGGTTTTTCTTCTAGTAATGCTAATAAATGTGTGTACACCAAAGTTGTGAATGGTGATTGTGTGATTATATGCTTATATGTGGATGACATGTTAATTTTTGGTACATGCAATGATATAGTTTTTAAAACTAAATCTTTCCTTGCATCTAAATTTGATATGAAAGACATGGGTGAAGTAAGTGTAATTTTGGGAGTTAGAGTCATAAGGAAGGGTGATAGTATATTACTATCCCAAGGACATTATGTTGAGAAACTTCTTAGGAAGTTTGGTTATTATGACTCTAAGTCAATGAGTACCCTTTACGATGCTAACTCTCAACTAAAGAAAAATAGAAGAGATTCTATTGCTCAATCTCAATATGCCCAAATTATTGGGAGCTTACTACATTTAATGAATTTTTCTAGACCTGATATTGCTTATGCAGTAAACAGACTGAGTAAATACACTTAAAGTCCTAATCAAGACCATTGGGATGCACTTGTAAGACTCATGAGATACTTGAGAGGTACCATGGATTATGGTATTGAATATAGTGGATTTCCCGTTGTATTAGAAGGGTATAGTGATGCTAACTGGATCTCTGATTAAGATGAGACAAAATCCATTAGTGGGTATGTGTTTACACTTGGTGGTGGTGCGGTTTCATGGAGATCAACCAGGCAACCGATTATTGCTAGATCAACAATGGAGTCAGAGTTTATAGCTCTGGAGATGGCTGGCAGTGAAGCTGAGTGGTTGAGAAACTTCTTAGCAAACATTCCTTTGGGAATGAAACCAACACCATCAGTGTCAATGTATTGTGATTGCCAATCAGCAATAGCTATAGCTAAGAACAAAACTTACAATGGGAAAAATAGACATATACAATTAAGACAAAATGTGGTAAAGCAGTTGCAAATGGATGGAATAATTTTCGTTGATTATGTGAAGTCAGAAGGAAACTTAGCAGATCCTCTAACAAAACCCCTAGGGAGGAAAATGATATTTGAAACATCGAGGGGAATGGGACTTAAGCCACTTGAAAACAAACAAGCAATGGTAACCTAACCTTTGTGATTGGAGATCCCATGAAGAAGATTCAATGGGAAGAACAAGTCACTTGTTAGTTCTGCTAGCACTAAAATCAATTTTAGTTTATTTTTGTCCCTTCCTATGATGTGAGAAAGTGCTAGACACTACATTAATGAGAGGTTAAGCCTTACAGTAAAGCTTTGTGTGTTTGAGAAAGCCTTACAATTTATGAAGCTTTTAAATTATTTTCATATCCCTTATGGGTGGTGTATGATTTGCAGCATGCACTTGATAAAATCACCTATATAAGTGTTAAGTGGGGTCACTTGTATAGGATCTTGGCGAGATCTCTAAAGCACTCATGAATACTAGACGTACGCATGGCCTAGTAGCGCAAAACAACAATAACGGCAAGGATTGTGGGGGTATAATGTGATTGATAAATCGCTAACACATGTTAAGTGTTTTGGTTCAATAGCCTGCTACACCAACTACACTGTGTTAAATCTTATCAATCTGGGTCTAGTTTAATAGCTTGTTACACCAGGTCTGACGCATTACATCCTATTAGAGAACCCAGTTATTTTTTTTCTTTTTCTTTTCTTTCCCTTCTGTTTTAAAAATGTTTTAGCCTTTTGAAATATGTGGGGGATTGTTGTATGTAGTAGATATTTCAAAAGGCTCATGTCCCACATTGCCTAGTTTGGATTTCCTTCTAGCGTTTATATATCAAAATGTGATAATGGATTTCAAAGTGGCTAGCAAAGTATAGAAGGCTTGCATGCATGAGATTGGGCCTCGTGGGCCTGTTGCAGTGCAAATCTGTCGATTCCCCCCCCTCTGCGCGTGCGATCATGGGCCTTAGAATATTTTTAGCTTCGAATTTGTTAGATTTTATTTTCAGAAATTAACTTTAAATTTCAAATAACCTTATCGAAAAAACCCTTTTTTTTAACCGTTTTTTAATTGAGTCAATATCCGTTTTCCTGGATACTTTCTGAAAAATATGGACACCATTAATGTTGTGGATGGTTTTTCACTTAACGTTATTGTTAACGTTATGATTTATTATTATTATGTTAACGTTTTCTTAATGGCATGGTGAATGGTTTTATATATATGCTTTTCCCATTTTTTAAAAACACAGAAAACTCTTCTTCTTTTTTGACAAAGTATCAGCTCTTGTATCTGAGTTCTAAATCTTTATTTCACTTGCCAGTTCTGTTCCTCAGATCCGTTCCGAGAGGTTCCTGTTGTATTCTGGGGGGCTTACGCGAACCACGCGGATAAGTCCTTTAGGGCAGTGCTGTCATATGCCTCAAGAATTTTTGTTCTCATACCGTCGTCGCCGACTACAGGACGTGCACGCCATGTTGGATTGCCATTAACTTAGCCTTTAAAGGGTCACCTACACCATTAAAGGATGAGAAGCCAAGGATCCAATTACTAGAGTGATCCTTAATTACATCGCCAAATCCTATTCTTTTAGTCTCAAGTATGAAGCTCCCATCAACATTAGGCTTGCAAAAGTCTGTGGAGGTGGAGACCAATGAGGAATAATTAGAGGAACATTAGCCACCTTGCTCGTATCCTTTAGAGAAAGAAGAGTATCATCATGTAAGAGGTGAATATGTTTGATAACATGGCAAATCTCCCTTTGCTCTTTATTGAAGATTAGGTTGTTGCACCATCTCCTAATCCACAAGATGGAGGCGGTGAAAAAAAATCCATTAGGAAGCCAATATAGTTACATTAAATAAATTGGGAGAGAGGAGAGAACAAATTTAATTAAACAAAGCTGACCAACTCCGTTATGTAACTTTCCCTTCTAATTGGAGAGCCTCTTGTAAATCCTCTCTCTCACCAAGTTGAAGGAATTTTTGGTCACATGGCCTCATATTAGAGGAAAGCCAAGGTAAGTGACCAGATCCTTGAATTCCTAATAAAGCAAATTGAGGAAAACTTCTAAATGGTAGATTTACTAACACCAAATGAACTCATAAACCTGGATTTCTGCAAATTCACCTTTAAGCCGAATTCTATACAAAAAGTGTCTAGCATGGAAGAAAGCATATGGACTTGAGAATCATTGGATTTACAAAAAAATATAATGTCATTAGTAAAGAAGAATGAGATATACCAAGCCCTCTCTTTAAGATAGAAATTGGTTTCCAAACACCATCATCCACTAACTGTTGAATATGAATAGATAACCTCTCCATGCACATAACAAAAAGATACAGAATAAAGGATCCTCTTAATGAGGCTCATGGGTAGGAAAGAAACAATCAGATTTTGAGCCATTCCAAATGAGGGATAGAATGTTGATTTAATTGACCACATAATGAGAGACATACTTATATGGGGAAAACCAAAATCAACAAAGATACTTTGAAGGAAGTCCTAACTAACTCTATCACAGGTTTTCTCCAAATCAATCTTGAAAGAAACGTACTGATTTTAAGATTTAGATTAGTGCATAAAATTAATAACCTCTTAGGCAAGAATCGTATTGTTAATAGTTCTTCTTCCAAGGACAAAGCTACTTTGAAGTGGACTAATGATCTCATCCAAATAAGGATGAAGTCTATTGACTAGGACTTTAGAGATGATTTTGTAGATGACATTGCATAGGCTTAAAGGTCTAAAGTCCTTGAATTGCTTAGGGTGGTCCACCTTTGGGAAGATAACAATGAGATTTTTATTAATTTTTCATCAAAGTACCCAGTGAGAAAAATGTCCCGAACAAGGTGCCATACATCATCTTGAACAATATCCCAATATTTTTTGAAAAAATAAGGTTGGAACCTAGTTAAGGCCTAGGGCCTTGTAGGATCTCATCCCCAACAAAGCTGACTTAACCTCTTCCTTATTCACGAGGCTAGTTGGAGTTGAAATTGTTGCATCGCTCAAAATCAAAAGGACACTGGAAGTATGAGTGTCAAGAAAGTAAAAAAAGATTTTGAAAGTACTTCAAGGATTTTCTTTTGAGGATGTTAGGGTCAGCACACTAGCTATCATCTTCTAACCTGAGAGAATGGATAGTATTCCACCTCTTTCTAATAATAGTCTAGGTGTGAAAAAATTTTATGTTTTGGTCTCCATGTTAGACCCAATTCTTCCTAGATTTTTTGGAGCCACATGAGCTCTTTTTGCTTCAAGACCTCCCTGAACTTCACTTGAAGATCAACTTGTAAATGCACAATATCTAAGGTGGGACTAAAGTCCATCCCTAACTAGATACCCCTAAGCTTGGCCTCCACTCTACACTTCTTGCGAAAAATGTTACCAAAAATAGTTTTAATGAAAGTTTGAGATTCATTCCTCACCTCAATCAATTTATGGCTAATTGATTGGGCATTTTTGACTTAGGCCTCCTAAACCACATATTGATAATTCGGGTGTCTAGTCCAAGCCGTAATAAATCTCTAAGGGCGTTCAAATTTGTGTAAATCTCAATCTTTGAGAGAGAGAGGGATGGGGCAATGATCTGAATAAACTCTACAAAGGTTTTAGGTGTGAGTTATGAAGGTGTTATGCCAATAAAACCCAACTACTAACTCTATCCAGGTGCTTCATAATGCTAGGACCATCATTCTCCTTGTGAAACTAGGTTAAATTGCTCCCTTCAGCCTCAATCTCAATCATGTTACAAAAATCGAGGACGTCAAGGAACTTAAAAGCATGGGAGGGGTAGAACTTGTCGCCTCTGACCTTAGAAGGAAGAATAATCTCATTGAAACCAGGTCAAATTGCTCGCTTCATCCTCAATCTCAATCATGTCACAAAAATTGAGGACGTCAAGGAACTTAAAAGCATGGGAGGGGTAGAACTTGTCGCCTCTGACCTTAGAAGGAAGAATAATCTCATTGAAACCAGGTCAAATTGCTTGCTTCATCCTCAATCTCAATCATGTCACGGAACTAGAGGATGTCAAGGAACTTATAAGCACAAGAGGCATAGAACTTGTTGCCTCTAACCTCAGAAGGAAAAGTAATCCCATTAAAATTGCTGTCATAATCCAGGGATAGTCTATAGTACTCCTAAGGTGCTTCAAATGACTCCACAACTAGTCTTGAAGAATAGGGATAGGATGACTATAAACAAAAGAATAAACCCAATTAGAGTTAGCTTTATATATATAGAAAGTAATTACCCAGTTGTGGGAATCAACCAACGAGATTTAGAAGTATCTGTCAAGAGTTCCAAGGATCTAGATACTCCCTATATGACCATCAACTTCCCGAATAAAACAAAGTGTCATAACCTAGCTTGTACCAAAAGAGACTAGCATTACTAAATTGGGCAATGCGTTTCGAGGCAAAAGATGTTAGGCCTATGACTTTTGACAAGGATGAAAGTGTATTTATGGCCATAAGCATTAAAAGCTCCATGCATATTCTAGGTAATAACATTGAAATTTAGAAAATCCATAACAACCAAGAAGAAAGGTAGGTCAACACAAGATCTAAATGGATCCTGGGTCAAAACTTAGGGAGGAGTCCGTCATTTAAACATTTGTATCCTTTGAGTAGGACATTAACAAAGAGGCCTTGTCTTTATCCATCTTTACAATTGCCGATTTGGAGGGAAGATCTTTTTTTGGAACTATAAGAATGTTGCTACCCTGATGCAAAATCTCAACGTGGATAAGATGTACAAGAGCTTCTGTGTGGGTGAACCATGGCATTATGTCACGAATAACAAGATTCCCTAGAGCTTTGGTAATATGCAAAGATACATACGGGCCATGCTTACCAAAATTGGCTACGTGAGAATCTTTGGGTTGCCTATAGTCACATGGCTTGCTCCCATTATCCTTATGTGGCCTTTTCCACTCAGGGTCATGAGAATTTCTTGCAAGATTTCTTCCCTCATCATTAATTAAGGGTACGACATTAAAAGATGTTAGGCCTATGACTTTTGACAAGGATGATAGTGTATTTACAGCCATGAGCATTAAAAGCTCCATGCATATTTTAGGTAATAACATTGAAATTTGGAAAATCCAAAACAACCAAGAAGAAGGGTGGGTCAAAGCAAGATCTAAATGGCTCCTAGGCCAAAACTTGGGGAGGAGTGCATCCTCTAAACATTTGTATCCTTCTAGTGGGATATTGATGAATAGGCTCTGTCTTTATCCATCTTTAAAATTGTAGATTTGGAGGAAACATCCTTTTGTGGAACTATAAGAGTGTTGTTGGCTTGATGTAGATTGTCCATATGGATAAGATGTGCAAGAGCTTTTGCGTGGGTGACCTACAGCATTGCGTCACGAATAACAAGATTCCCTGGAGCTTTAGTAATATGCAAAGGTACGCACGGGCCATACTTACCAAAATTGACCACGTAAGAATCTTTGGGTTGCCTAGAGTCACACGGCTTACTCCCATTATCCTTGTGTGGCCTTTTCCACTCAGGGTTATGAGAATTTCTTGTAGGATTCCTTCCTTCATCATTAAATTAGGGGTACGACATTAAAAGATGTTAGGCCTATGACTTTTGACAACGATGATAATGTATTTATGACCATGAGCATTAAAAGCTCTATGCATATTCTAGGGAATAACATTGAAATTCAGAAAATCCATAACAACCAAGAAGAAAGGTGGGTCAACGCAAGATCTAAATGGGTCCTGGTTTAAAACTTAGGGAGGAGTCCATCATCTAAACATTTGTATCCTTCGAGTAGGTCTTTGACGAAGAGGCCTTGTCTTTATCCATCCTTACAATTGTTGATTTGGAGGGAACATCCTCTTTTGGAAATATAAAATTGTTGCTGGCCTGATGCAAATTGTCCATATGGATAAGATGGACAAGAGCTTTTACGTGGATGACCTATGCCATTACGTCACGAATAACAAAGGTAGGTACAAGCCATGCTTACCAAAATTAGCCATGTGAGAATCTTTGGGTTGCCTAGAGTAACACAACTTGCTCCCATCATCCTTATGTGGCCTTTTCCACTTAAGGTTATGAGAATTTCTTGCAAGATTTCTTCCCTCATCATTAATTGGGGATACGACATTATTAGTGGTAACTGTAGGTGATGATTTCCCCGAATCCTTAATTAGGATATGGATTGAATCTCAAGCCAAGACATTAAGCGAATGAAAACACCTTTTAATATCTCCTAAATTTGTGGAATGTTTATTCCATTTTCTTTTTTTGAACTACTAGCCAATCCCTATGGAGCTCTATATCTACTAAATTTTCATTATTACCTACGCCATTTATATTAGTATCTCTTGTGATAATTGTTTTCAAATTACCCTCTGTAATTCCAATTTAAATTTCAATTGGTGGGGCCACCATAAATGTTGGTGGCTTAGTCAAGGCGTCTCTTGGGGAATTAATGGGCCAATCCCTTGTCTAATGTTCATAATGATTGCATTTACCACAAGGCAAGTGTAAGCCTTCATATTTAACATGGTACGAATGACCTTTGATGTTGACTCGCCCTACTACGAGCTTATGAAAATTAGTCAAAAGTGTGTAATGTTTTTTATATGATTTTTTTTCTACTTTTAACTCTTTAATTAACATTATAAGGACATACGTTAGTATTATTCAAAATTTAAATAAAAAAGAAAGACATGCAACATGTACATAACTCATCATATTGAGAGGATTCTTTTAGGACATTAAATAAGTAGAGTCATATATAATTTAAAAGTGAGAGTGAGAGAGAGAGAGAGAGATAAATAAATGAAAAATTTATACTTGACCTATTTTTCAATGAAAATATTCTCTCTCTTATTAAATGATGTGAAACACACATTATTATCTAATAACTTTCATTACTTTATCATTTTTTTTGTGAAACCAGGATAACCCCCAGCCAAAAGCTAAGGATTACTCTGTCGAGGTACTGAGATCCATTTAAGGGATTGACCTCTTCCAACAAATGTTTTTCCATACACACGGACCTGGGAATCGAACCCTTAACCACAAGCTTAAAGGACAAAGTTATTTGCCAACCATGTCACACCATGTTGGTTCATTAATTTATCATTTAGAATCATATATATAAATTTACATAATAATAAAAAATATTATAAAATATGTTACAAATATTTTTCTAATGAAGAATAATAATAAGTTATTTAGTAAACCTAGCATCATATTTTATTTTTTGTACTACATCGCAATTATTTTTTGTTGGAAGGTAATCCTATGCGAAGCAAGTGGATCCACTATAGGCTACAAAGTTCTTCTTCTGAGTATTTAATGCAACTACATACTTAGGGTTTAAACTTGAGATCATTGATTAAATTGAAACAAAACTTGTGTTAAAGTTTATTTACATATTCAATGGTGTATTTAACAATAACACATAGAGTATTAAAAAAATGTCAAAAATGAATTTTTATTTTTCATTTTGGTTTTTTTATTTATATTTCTTTGTTTAATGGGTGATTTATAAAAAGAAAAGAATAATGATAAATAATAAGTATTTATAAAAAATGAAAATATTCAATAAAAATTAAAATATAAAAAATTATTTAATATGAATTTTTAATTTATTAAGAATATTTATATATGATATATTAATTAAATGTGCTTTGAGATCTATACTTTTAAAATACTTGTTAATAGAATCCAAAATTAATGTAACATTGCATGTTTCTTATACTTGTGTTTTTTGTTTATTTTATTTTGTCAATATATAACAAATAATCCAAAAAAGAAAAACACATTATAGAACTTAGCAAAGGAGGGCTACAACTAAAACATCATCAGCCCTATGGTCAAGAAGGGGGGGAGGGAAGGGAGAACGACATCAAAAGTTACAAGTTTTATACAAAAATATTTTATATATTGTTTTGGTTATAGGAAACCCCCATAAAACGGCCTAAAGATAGTCTATGACTAAAGCATTCAATAGTAAATTCCTCTTGCTTTTCAAATCTAACGTTATGTTTGGATGAAGAATTTTAAAAGGGTAATTTATTTTTTAGGGGATTTAAAATGCTTTGTGGTGAAATATATTGTTTGGATAGGGAATTTAGTAAGAAATTGAAATTCTAGTAATTTGTGAAGGAATTTTGAATACCTAAAATTGTAAAATTTCAAATTCTTCTTAAAAAGTAAGAATTGGAAATTTTTCATGCTCATTTTCTCTCTCTCTTCTCTCTCTTTTCTCACATGTATGTCTATTTTTTCTTTCCTCTCTCTTCTTTTTCTCTATCTCTCCACTCTCTTTCCTCTCTCCTCTTTGCCATCTCTTTCTTCTCTCTCTTTTTTCTCCTCTTTCTCTTTTCTCTATCAATATTGACGTATTTGTATTTTTGAATTATTAAATATTATCTAATATTAAAAATATTTTTGAATTATTAAATGAGTTTAATAGCTATACATTGTCAATATAAAAAGTTTTACACTGTCAACTAATGAGAAATTATAGTTGGTATGACTTTTAAGATAGTTATTGCAAAAGTCAACAAACTTATCATACATGATGGTTTGTGATTGGATAACAGTGTAAAATTACTTTACACTGTCAGTGCATAACTTATTTTCTTGTATTAAATATTTAAAAATTAGCAAATGTTTATTTTCAGTAAAGTATAATATTAAAATTTCAAATTCTAAATATATATTTAAAAAATAAAATTTTGCATATAGTGGAAATTTTAAAATTCTTCATCCAAACACAACATAGGGGAAATTTAAACTTGAGCTAGTTGGCGGTTATTCAAATTTTAGGTGATCTCTTGTTGTCATCGATCTTATCTTATTAACCGTCAAATCTTTAAATAACAATTAGCATACTTGCTCATGGGTTGAGGTCCCAAAAGACATTAGAAAATGGGCCTAATATCTAGTGATAAGTCAGTTTAGGACCAAGGATTTAAGACCTAGATAGCTTAGTCTAAAACCTAGGGGTGAGTACAGGTTGGGTTAGTTTAGGTTTAAGGGATATTTAGATCCAAATGATCAATTTTAATTAGTTTTAGGTTGGATTAAATTTTTCAAAAAAAAAAAATCGAACCAACCCGATCAATTTTAATTAGAAGTAAAATATGTACAAAAAAGTAGAAGATACCTTAAGGAATCATGCAGATACTCATACAAGCTTTTAAATGATCAAGACCATGCAATAGTAAACACTGCAAATAAAGAGAAATTGGAAAAAGAACTATAATGTTTCAAAAGCAGAAAATTTGAATAAACAAAATTTAAGTATGATAAAGTACATCAAAGACTTCGACATGGAATAGTATTGATGCAAATGAGGTAGGGACAAAGGAAAAAAATTGTTTTGAATACATCTCGAGTCATTAAAAGCATAATCTTAAGTTTTTGCATAAAGAACAATACCTCCAAGAGAATAATAATTGATTGATCATGTTGTTTAAAATTAATTTAGAAGAAGAAAATCCCTAAAGTCCTTAAGATAACATCCTTAAACACTGTTCAAGAGAAAAGAGTTTTAAGAAGAAAGCTAAATAATACATTAGAAAGAGCTTTCTAGAAGCAAAAATGATCAAACCATTTTTCACACAAGTTAGAGAGGTTGCCATAATGAATGGGACAACTCAAACATAGATCAAACCTTTTTTACCAAGATCCAAACAACTAGTTTGAAAGAAGATGCATTATAGATACACCATTTGTTGTAGGATTTCAACAAGGGAGACAATGAACAACATGAAAAAAATTATTTTGCAGAACCAATGCTTTTGAAGTCATTCTCTTATTTTGAAAATAATCTCTTGCTATAAAATCACTCTTGAATCAATTTCATCTTGTTCATAGTCCTTAGGAGTGAGTTGTGAGCTTGGTATTGTAAAGGAAATCCACTCTATAAGTTATGTAAGAGCCCTTGTACCTTTACCCATCTTTGTTCTTAAGAAAGGTGTAATCTCCAAAGCTGATTAGTGAGAATTAATGTTAGTTGATAATCTCCCAAGCTAACTAGTGTGCGTTTGTGTTGGTTGAGAAACAAAAAGTTGTTGTTGAGCCTACAATGGCTAAGAGAAAGAATACTGGTATTGATGATATGCCCGTGGAGGCTATGGGAAAAGAACACCTTGTAATCAAGCTTGATTGTTAATGAAAAATACTGCTAAGGTAGGGATTGGACATAGCTCAAGAGATTTATGAGTGAACTAGTATAAAACTCTTTGTACAGTACCTCTTATCCCTTATCTCTTACATTTCTACACCTATATTGATTATTTTATTCGTGCTTGACTAAAACTTGCTTATAGGCATAAATTAATTCTTTTTGTATATTGTTTATTTGAGTTGCATACTCTTTATATCAGTTAGGAAGAAAATTTGAAAAGTTTTATTGAGAACTAAATTTTGTTGATTGTCCATAAGCATTTTTGAAATTTCTATTAATACTATTATACTTTTAATAACCTTTAAAAGCATAGTTTGTTATCCTACTATTTGAATCCTGCTTCTGATAACAATCTAGAAATATAACCTTTGATTTAATCATCCTAGGTGATTGATTGGTGTGTTCTAATTAATTTTTCTAATTGAATACTATTGTGCTTAATTAATAGTGCGCTTCTAAATAACCTTTTCATAGCCAAGTTTAAACATAAGTAATAAACTTGTTAGGTTATCAATTTATACAAGTTGGACAAAATGTTTGTAAAGGTCACAATTCAACCCTCCTACTTGTGACTCTTTGAACTACTTTGCAATTTTCTTTAAATAAAAATCCACACCAATAAAGACAAACCTAATGACTATTTTTTTTTCATTTGTATGTGTAATATTTTTTTATTTAAGTATATTGTCTTTGGTGGCCAAGGTTCGCTAAAAGATCTACACACTTGTTAGTTTCCCCAAAAGACATGATCTATAACAACTACCCTACTAAGCCAAATATAAGACTTATTTTCTGTAACTAGGTTATAATAGTGATGGGTAAGCAGCAAAGTTCTTTAAACCAAGTATAATGCAATTTGTTAGTCCAACTCCACCACATGGTTGAAAATATTCAAAAATCTATTTATTTTGAGACCCAAGTTTAATCCTCCATAATTTGGCTTTGATTTATGAGCAAGTATTAAGGTTGTAAAAGAATCCACAAATGAAACTGCTAGCTTTATTACAAAAGATTGTTATGAAATCCTTTACTTTAAATAATGTTCATTTTGGTCCAGGCTTTTCTTCTTTCTTTTCTTGAATAGTCATTTTTTGAAATCACTTTATTTTCATTTTTAGATCTAAATAAAGTTTGGTACAAGAGGAGTTACTACTAGAGAAACCCCCCTTTTTAGTTGCTTGAACATGTCTTTAACATATAAGAATATGATCTCATCCTTTTAGATGCCTAATAAACAATAGCTAACCACTTAAGTGCAAATTAGAATGAAGTGAATGTGCTCTCATCTTTCGAGGGCACTTTTGGATGCTTTAGCACAATGCAAATTTTAAGTTCTAGAAAGTACTTATACATATATTAATTCGTCACTTGAGCATTATTTTAGAATATTTCTTTTCTTAATTTCATGGGTCTTTCCTTTTCTCCAAACTTCATCAATTGTCTTAAGATCAACAATTAACTTACATTAATACAAAATTGAACTTAATTAAGATGTCTTGAATTCATAAAATACACTCGAAAGACTTAAAATATAAAAGAAAATATTAATTAAGTGTACCTAAATAAAATACACTAAGAAAATTCAATATGAAGTTAATCTATAGTTTGAATGGGAAATGCTTACAATAGACTCTCTAACACACTATTTATTGTTGGCTGAAATTTGTTACAAATCACAAAATTATGTTAGTCTTACTCCTTATTTAATAAACATTACTCATGATTTTATAATTTTTAATAAACTTTAAGGATGATTCTATGATGAAGTACCTAAATAGGTACCTCACCCTTGAATCACTAAAATCCATCATAGGATATAATAATAGAATAATTAACAATCAAGATCTTTAATTGGCAACTTATTCAACATTAAGATTTTAAAATTACAAATTAGTCCCTCCTATTTTTTCAATTTGAGTCAAATAACCCTCTTCAACACCATCGAACACCACCATGACCAACAAGCTCCACCGCAAGAACCAAATCATAATAGCAGGCTAAGCTATGTAGAACCCAAACCATCAGGGGTTGGACCCATCAATACACAGGACCTCCACTGTGCCTCACCACACACAAAATCATCCATACCCAAACAACCAATAAAGAAAGAAAAGATAAAGAACAAGAGAAGTAAATGTTCATCATTGCAATCTCATAACCAAGCACACCAAGGGTTCATAAGAACAAAATAGAACAAAAAATAAATAAGAGGATGGAATAGCAGCTCTGGTGCCATAGTTTTCTCTGTCATTTTGGTACCCTGGAAGCCATTATAGCAACATTCCTCAATGAAAACCTAAAGCCAACAAACCCACAATCCAAAAAAAAACAAAGAAATGATGAGCAAACAAAAAAAACAATAAGGAAAAAATGACTTAAAAAAAAAAGATTTAACTTCATTGTACGCTGCTGCATTCAGCTACTAGAGGCGATTTCTGATGGTGGAGCCCTCCACTGCTCATTTTCCTTTCTTTTTTTTTCTTCCTTTCTCCTATTTTTTTCTCTTTCCATCTCTCCACTGTGCGTTGTCGTCACCCCCTATCTTCTCTTTTTCTTATTTTTCTCCCTTTCTTTTCTCTTTTCCCTTTCTTACATGTCCTTCTTCCTCTTAGTCTCAATCTTACGTGGCCAAGGCTAGCCGCCGTGGTGGTGACACCACTGTTCCTTCCTCAAGGATGTGTTAGACCTTAGGGGTGTTCAAAAAAACTAAACTGAACTGAATTGGTTGAGAACTAAATCAAACTAACCTATAAAAACTAAAATGTTTTTATAAAAAATTGAACTAAACTGTTTGTATAAAAACTTGAACCGAACTATTTGAGAACTGAATTGTTTAGGAACCAAACTGAACTGTAAAAATTGAACCATTTTTATAAATGGGTAAAAATTCTCAGTGCAAAAAAATAGTTCAATTCAATTCAACACAGTTCAGTTCAGTTCAAAGCACAGTTCAGTTCAAATTTGAGAAGATAATTCGCCAAACAGTTCAGTTTGGCTTGCCTGAACTATTTTTCAGTTTAGTTCGGTTTGATGAATTGTTTTTTCAGTTCAGTTCAGTTTTCACGTAATTCAGTTTAGTTCACCTATTTTGAACACCCCTATCAGACCTACTGTCTGCTACCGCACCTAGCTTCGCAACTTCGATCACCTCCTCTCTTTGTACCGCTCCAAGCCTGTGTTCGTCTGCCATCACCATGCTTTATGGCAACAAGCAATGCAAGCTTGCACTGCACAACCTCGAAGAACTAAGAAGTGAGGAGGGTTTAGAGTCTTTAGACCCACCACTACAAAATGAAAAAATTAGCTTCTGGTTAGAAACTTATTATAATAGGTAATTTTAGTGGTACACGGATGAGGCATCTACTTAACTTCACTGTAGACATGCACAAATTTTAACCAATAAAAATATATGTTAAAATGTGTGTTAAAGAGTACGTTGCTAACATTCCTTTAATTTGAATTCCAAAATCCAAAATGATGTGATAAAGTTCAAGAATATAAATAGGTTAGTAGTAAGAGTATTCAAATCTAATCTACATTTTATATCAAGTTGATTTATCCTATTCAACTCGGTTAACATGTTAAATAGATTACTAACCTAGCTAGTGAAATAAAAAACATAAAAGCACATGCTTATTTTTAAACACCCCTTACAAAATGAAAAAAAATTGGAATATATTAAAATACACTAAAGTACAATACATTTTTATCTCTTAGGAGTTAGAATATAATTTTTCAAAAAAAAAAGTTCTAATTAACATAAAAGCACATGCTTATTTTTGAACACCCCCTTACAAAATGAAAAAAATATTGGAATATATTAAACTATACTAAAGTATAAGTATCCATCAAAATAAAAGGGATATAATTTACCCTAAACATCTTAAACTTAAGTTCGTAGTTTGAACTTTGAAGCATATTTTAGGGCAGTCGTTTGCTTAATTGCTTTCTTACAAGCATTTGACGAGGAAAAACAATTAATTCTTTTAGTGAGAGTGCAAAATAACGAGTAATGGTATTTATTTAACCTTATGCTTTGTTGGTTTAAAGAAAGTTAAAAAGAGCAGTACTCAATGTATTTTTGTGTTTTATTATTGAAAAAAATATCTAAAATGATGTAAGTTATTTTTCTGTGAAGATGTATAATATCAGTAAGCGGAATTATTTCATTATCACACAAAATTAAATAAAAAACTTGGTTTTTCTTTCATTCGTTTTTGGGTGCAGAGGAAGTATGGAACTTAGTCAAGCCTTTCCAATTCTCTCTAGCCATTTCCCATTTCCGCGTTATCATTGCAAGTGATTATTATAAGCCATTGATTAAAGAAAAAAAAATGTAGAATGCCTCCCTTTATAGACATTTGAGGTAAAGGGCATATTGGAGCCACGTGCGGTGCCGTTAGTGTTGTCAAGCCACGTTGAAAACTAGAGGAGTTGTGTGGGCTCTGCACAAAGCCACAAATCACAACTTATCCTTAAAAAGCAACAGTGAAAATTGAGCCAATTGTGAATTAGATGAATATTTTATTTATGCTCAATGACCCATGTAAACAGTGATTAAATATGTCATGCTTGTGATTAATCAATAATTATTTTTTAATTGAATAATTATGACACTTGAATTTTAAGATATATAATTATATATAAAAGAGGATTGAAAGAGATTTTTCATTTTATAACAAACTTTTCATTTCTATTGTTATAACAGATTATGATAAATAAGTTTTATATTTAACCACAAAAAAAGAGTTTTATATTTAAATATGTTAAATGAAAAATGATTTTAATATAATTTATTTCATTTGAATTATTTAAAATAATCAATTTTTATATTAAAATTATAAAAATAATATAAAATTATTTATAATAGTTGGTTTTATGATTAAATTAATTAATTCTTGAGGATAATATAAGAAAACAAAAATTAGTTAAAAAATGATTTATTAACTTTTAATCATAATTTTCAAAATGTTGTTTTTTAAGAAACACTTTTTTCCTTTATAATAAAAATAATTTAAAATTATATTATAATTTTCATCAATATTATCAAACAAAAGAGAATAAAATTATAACAAATTATAATTTTTAAAACTAATTCAATCTAAACATACACTTAAGCAACTTAATTATTTAACAATTATGCGAGCTTTCTCGGTATCGATAATTCAATTTTCATTTTGAATCATTTAACTACAATAAGAAAAGAATACAAGCTAATTCTTCAACTTCAACTAATCATTGATGGGTCTCTAAACCGTTACCATATCATGCTTGCGTAGTCCCTCTTGTAAAATAGCATACTTTTTAAATTTTTTTATTATTAGGTAAAATGTGTGTAAAATTTATTATATAAGGAGTAAAATATATTAAATAGAAATTAATAGTCACATTATCTAATAAAATTTAAAAGACTTTATTTAATAATAAAGATATATTAAAAAAATATATCAAAGAGTATAATATTAATTTTCCTCTTTACTTCAATGATGATGAATCTCTTAACTGCCGTAATTTTTTTTTTTCTTGTTCGTTCTTTTAGTACTTTTAAAAGTTTAAAATAAAACCGATTAGTCACCCAAAATAAATAAAACCGATTGAAACAAAAATAGTACAGGGATATTTTATACTAAAGAACACGTAGTGGTCTAAATTATTTATAAGATTATCATTATTATTACAAAATTTTCTTATAAATTTGATTTTTCCATATACTTGGAAAAATGATATTATCTGATGTATGCCAATTGGATAAAGCTAATTCACACGAATCTTAGGACAAAAAGCAATTTACCCGTTGCCTCCTATAAATCCGGCTGTCATACATCTACTCTAATCAGGGTAGCCTATACGCTATAACAGTTAGAAGCAATTTCTTTAGGTTACACTTGGAGCAACTTTAATGGTACGAATTTAAGAAATTCACTTTAGGTTTTTTTAAGTATAATTTAGTAGGTTTTATTGCATTACATCATTTTAAAGTAATTCTTAAGCAATTTATACATTTTTTTGCTCCAATGTATACAATTTTAAGTAACTCTTAAGCAACTCACATTTTTATATGTTTTTTTATTTGCACTTCATTTTGTGTCAAATTAAAATATTAATTTAATTATTTTAATTAATATGCATTATTAAAATTTAAATAAAAAAAATTAAAATTTTTTTTTTTACCATAATAAATAAAAAATGATGACGGTTTCATAAAATTCTATAATTAAAAATGACAAGAAATGAATTGCATTATATTAAACAAATGAGAAATGTATAACATTAGATAAAAATTAATTTTCATTATTTTCATGTTCAAAATGTTTTCATATATGCTCCACCAAGTTTGCTTTAAGTTGGCAGTAGATTTGTTTATTACGAAGATGTGCTCTCTTTTATAGGTATGTTACAACAAAATTGGGATGAGGACCATTAGATACTTTAACTATTAAGATGTCATTATCTACATGATCATATTCAAAATTACAACTGTATGTGTGTCGTTCGCCTTCAACAATCATGTTATGTAAGATGTTGCAGGCATATATTATATTCTTCATTGTATTCACATGCCAAGCATGTGCCGGACCAGATATACTTGCGAATCGAGATTGGAGCACTCCAAACGCTTGTTCTATACCTTTTCTTGCTGCTTCTTGTCACTGTGCAAATAATTTTCTCTTTTCCCCTTGTATCATTGGGATGGTTTCCACAAATGTAGCCGACTCAAGATAAATACCATCTACTAGATAGTATCCCATGTTATATGGAGTTTTATTCACCGTGTATTACACCACAGGAGCTTGTCCCGACAAAATGTCATTAAACACATTAGATGCGTTTAACACATTAATGTCATTATTTGAACCCACAGTGCCAAAAAATGCATGTCAAATCCATAAGTCTTGTGATGCAACTGCTTCAAGTATGATCGTTGGTTTGCCATGATTACCTCAAGAAAATTGACCTTCCCACGCGACTGGACAATTTTTCCATTCTCAATGCATACAATCAATGTAACTTAACATACCTATAAAGCCATGTGCCTCTCCCATTTGTAGTAGTTGTTCAAGGTCTTCGTTGTTAGGTCTCCTTAGGTACTCATCCCCAAATATCATGCAGACACCCAATACAAATCTCTTTAAACACTCTAGTGTAGTGCTTTGACCAATTTGAACATAGTCATCCATACTATCAGCAAGTAATTCATCTGCCAATATACAAATAGCGACAATGCACTTCTGTAATGGTGAAAGGCCCATTCTACCGATTACATTAACCCTCATCTGGAAGTATTCATCATGATTGCAAGGGCTTCTACAACTTGAAGGAACACATGCCTTTTGCATCAAAACCATTGTCAGAATTGAGCCTCTGTGTATACAGGATTTTCAGAGAAGTAGTCATTGAACACTCATTGATGTCTTTCTTCACGACTCCAATCTATCACCATTCTTATTCGTCTGCACATAGTGGTGTTGTCAGCTTGTCGTTGGCTCTCGAGTATTAACCTCATGACTTCTTCTTCTATGTTGTCCTTAAGTTGTTCATCTACGATTTGGTTCCAAAATGTATCAAAGTCTATGTTTGGATCCTTCTATGGATGATTCAAGTGTAAGAGAATGGGAGAAGAAGATTGCAGAATTTGATGAGAGGATGAGAGTGACCCGCTTTCTTCTCTTGAGACTACCTACGGTAGTTGTTATAATTGTTGCTAATTCTCAACCAAAAATCAATTCTTGTTTGGTCAACTCCCATAATTGCATCATTTGAAATGTTCAGCCATGATTGAATAAGAAGTGTGTCTTCTTCCACTAAGAACCTAGCATAACTTTTTCTAAGTACCATGTCCTCTTTCTTCATTGAGCGTGATATTTTCCAAACCAACTAGAGACTCAAACATCAACCAAAATGGTGATTCAAGTTCATTGTTAAGAGACTCCACACTGCCGCTGGTACCCAATGGAAGTCCATACCACATGGTGGGGTTGGTTAGGTGGTGGTGGATACATAAAATATTGAGGAATTTGAGAATTGTCACTAATAGGGGGTGGTGGATATATAAAATATAAGGATTTTGAGAATTGTCACTAGTAAGGAGTGTTTGGTTTTGCACAAAATTTATGTAACATTGATAACTAAACTGATTGGGATCCATTTGACAAAAAATAAAAAATATTGGGACTTGATAGCAACAAAATAATAGACTGATTCTGGAGAAATTGTGTGCAAAATGGTGTGAATTGAACCATTATTTATAGTTGAATGCCTATCAACGGTAATAAGATGTCACTAATATTTTAAACAATAAAATTTCAATTCATAACATATCATGTACAGAGCAATCCAACAGTAATAAATTTTCCAATTTTAATGTCCAACAGTAAAAAATTTTGATCAAATTCAGAACAAGCCAATGTCAAGACCCTTTACTTTAAAAAATATAATAATTTTTACTTTTTTTTTAACCTTCGTGGAGAAGGTTCTCAAACTCTCCCAAAATTTTTGATTATTCTCTCAAACTCTCCTTCTCCTCTCAAACTTTTTATTTTTCATAACCTCCTCTCACATTCTCCTCAAACTTTCCCTTTCAACCACACCCCACCATGCATCCACCACCTTCGTCGAGCCCCCATCGCCGCAACTCAACCGGCGCACCTTCAACCACGCTGCTCATCCACCACTTCCGTTAAGCCCCTACTGTCGCATCTCAACCACCGCGCCACCAAACACGGCGCCTTCAAATTGCTACGCCTCCACAACGTCACGCTTCCACACTATCATGCTGCCACACCATTGCACCATCGTGCCTCACCATCGCACCTCGACTTTGATTTATCACCACTACACCATATCTACTCATGGTGTGCATTTTCACAAAGCTTCTCTAGGTTCTTTCTCTCTCGCATGGTGCCCCAAATCTAGAATTTGGAATGGCGATTTGCCAATAGCACAAAGGGATGAAAGCAGATTTGGAAGAGATTTTTGGTTTTGAAGTATTATTATTTTTTTGTGAATAGGTAATTTTTTTTAGTTTTGGAATTTGTCTGGTGTTGGAATGTTTTTGGTTCTGCAATTTGTTTGTTCTTCCTCATCCATTGCCATTTGTTTCCCTTTCTTTTTTTGTTGGTTGGTTGATGCAACAAAATAATTTTTTTAATCTTAAGATATAGTTGCTTGTATAAGGAATAGTGCTTAAGTTTAAGGAACTCTCCTTGCCAGCTAGACCTCCTCAAATGGGAGGAAAAAATAAGGAATGGTTGCTTATGTTTAAGCAATCCGAAAACAACTAACGATAAAGCTGCTATTAGAAGCAAAATTTCCCACACTTATAATATTTTTTTATAGTTAAATTTTTTTAAAAAAATTCTTATTTATTTAAAAAAAATTAAAAAAGAAAAATAATTATACAAAATATCATATCATTATTATAGTAAATATATATTATAAAAGGATTGAAAAAAATTTCACACTCCAATATAGGGGTGGGAGTCAGTTGGTTTTGGCCTAAAAAATATAGAACCAGAACAAATCAAACAGCTACAAATCTCCACCGATTTCGACTGTTTGGATTGTCGGTTAAGTTAGATGGCAGTTTAGAAAGTCTAATGGTGGTTGGCGATGGTGCAAAGCACCTTGCTAGAATTTCTTGTGACAAAGAGTCGAGGAAGAGCTTCTAGGTATGTGCACATAGCAGTGGACTTGGTACGCTAACTGCTCCTCCCAGTGCACATAACAACAGGCTTCCAGTTTGATGGTGAAGAAGCCATCGATGGAGAGCTTCTGACCTTCCACATGGAGTTGTAGGGAAGGCATTTGCATCAGTGGAGTTGGTGCTTTCAGCTTTCATAAATCCTAATTGCCAAATTACTATAATAAAAATAAAGAAAGAAAGGGTGAGGCGTAGGTGACGTGATTAGATGCAATTTAAAAATAAATTACTTTGATCATTTTACATGAGCTATTAGTTTTAGAAAAATATGTCTGAAAGGTGCTAAGTGATATAAAAGTAGTCGATAGTGAGGCGCAGGCTAGGGTGGGAGACTTTCTCATGTCTCCCACCGTGGGAAAGAGTTTTTAGACCACTAGATCTCTTATATTTTGAATTGATGGCTCATAATTTTTCTCTATTTTCTTTTTTTTCCCCTTTTTTCCCTCTCTTTCCCAAGTTACCCCCCTTTTTTTCTTTCCTCTTCTTTCTCGTCTTCTTCTTTCCTCGCAGCTGCTCCAAATCAAGCAGAACGCGTCGGCAGTGGAAATAAAGTTGGTATATCGGAACTTTGCAATCTCGTCTCCTTCGCTTTCACTGCAACCAAACAACATTGTAACCACTCATTTGATCTTAGATAACTCGATGCTAAAAAAATAGAAACAAACTAAACAATTCGGTTTCTCTATAATTCACATAATGGATCTGATGCCATAATCACCACCAGAGTTGTGAAACAACAATGCATAAGAACAGGACCCACATCAGTTTTTGTTCTTCATCGGAACTCTAGGTCTCTCTGATTTTTGTCGCTAGATGTAGATGTGTAGCTTTTTTGTGTATAATCCTTGTTTTTGTGTTGTGGGTTTTGATTGGTTTCATAGGTTTGGTTGTGTAAGTGAGGATTCAACTTGGACAAGCTTAGTGTTCCAGATTGATTCATGGTTTTGTTCTAGAAGTCGTGCTCCTAACAGCGATGGAGGAGTGAAGATGTGCAGCGAAGAACAAGTGGAATGCTACTCGAATGAGGGGGAACACCACCGTAGGTGGTGGAGTGCCGTCGCAGGTGGCAGCAACAACGAAGAAGAAGGGGGAAAAAAGGAGGGGTAAGGGTAGGGGTAAATGGAGAAAGAGAAATAAAAAAGAAAAAAAAAAAGAAATAATCTCAACCATCTAATTTAAAACTAATATATCTAAAGGACCATAATACTTTTCCACGATGGGAGACATGAGAAGGTCCCCCACCCTAGCCTGTGCCTGATAGTGAATGATAGTAAGACTTTATTTGATATGTGAAAGTGTTTTGGAAGTGCTTGGAAATGTTTACAACAATTGATAATACAATTGCCTATTTATAGGCATGCAAGGAAAATTCTAGAAATATCTAGATTTTATTGTTCTAGAGTTTTTTTTACTTTTCTCTTAGTTTTTCTAGTTTTTTCTAAAGCTATATTTCTATAAGTTTCTATATTTTTCTAAATACATTAAGAATATTTTACAAGAGTATTTTAGAATGTTTTTTACTTTTTCATATACATATATTAATACTACACTTTTTAAAAAATGTGTTTCACCTTTTAACAGTTGGCAGAAAGCCATAAAATGACGTGAAAGCGCATAACTTCATATTTTTAGTTTTTCAATATTATTCTTTCAGTCGATTCGATTATCAATGGGTAAAAAATTTTAGAACTGTACCCGCTCACATAAACCCATTGTAAGCTATTTTCACACCCGCTCAACCTATCCAACTGCCCGAACCCACCCAAAAATCTTTTTATTTTTGGGTGTCGGTTCCTTACTCACCCCTACTCCAATACCTAATCATTGATAAACTTCTTCATTACGTTAAAATATATATTTCTAGTTGGTAATCATAAATTAATTCATTTTTAAGATCATAGGAGTAAGATTATAAAAGTGGATATCTCAATACAAGTATACAACCTTCTCTATACAGTATATACATTATCATAAATCGAATCTTAATCAGTATATTTATGAATTCTTAACTATCTCCGTGCTTTATTTTTTACAATATCACATTATAGAAAAATAATTTTAAAAATTGTGATTAAGACTTAATAGAATGCATTATGAGCAACGCTTAAAAAAGATTAAAAATTATACAAATGATAATTTATTTGTATATTTACTTAAATTTATTATGCATTATATATTTAAAAATAATTTTGAAAACATAAATGTACGTAAGTTTCTAAAGTGATATTTCGCATAACATTACTTCTTTTACTTTAGTTTTAAACTATAACAAGCAAACCAAGCCACATTGATAAGCTATGAGCCTGTGACCAAATATTTTCCGTTCCTAATATTGTAAATTTACCCCTTATTTATTTATTTATTTATTTTATTGGTGTTTACTAATATTTACATAGAAAATGTATTAAATTAATTTCTAAAATTATAAATATTAGTTAATTTGGTCTCTAAAATTATTAAACATCATTTTATTCTTTAAAAATATTAAATGTCAATAATTTTAAATTAAAATGATCATCCTTGGTAATTTTATATATTAAAATATTTTAATAATTTTGACAATGATTGATACTCATCATATGGGAGAATAATTTAACATATTATTCAAAATTCACGTATAGAAATGCTATACAGCTATAATTAATTTTTAATTTTCAGATTCCAAACAAAAAGCAAGTGTACCTAGCTTCTCCGTGTATTGGTATGATGATCTACTCATTACGTCTTTTTATAGCTAAAATCAGATTCAAATAATCGCTGGCCAGTGGCCACTGCCACGTGAAAAGAATAGTACCAATTAAAACATGTATCCATAATTCCATAAAATATCTTGACCTATTACGGGGTCGTACTTGAGAAGAAGACACCAAATCCGTGTTAAAAATATGCCTAATGACTTAATAGTGTGGGGCGAATCTGTTGAAGTTGCTCCTTCGAATATCTTATAAGTCCCCTGACACAGTATTTTGAAACTTGGACTCCACTCACTGCTTGCGTAACTAGGAAGTAGGATATTCTTTAATGTAAGCAAAATATAAAATATAAAAATATTTAAGAAAATATTATGTAATTAATAAATATTACTTTATTAAAATTAAATAAATTAATCCTAGTATTAAAAAATTTTAGTTTTAAGGTTATGAAAATTAATCTAATTAAAAAATTGTTTTACAAATATTTTGTCATGTCTAATGTTAATTGAATAAAATTGGGCATTAAATAAATAAATTTAAAAATTAAAAATATGTTTATTTTGGGAAATAAATTAGAAATGTAATTTGAATAAATAATTAATTAAAGAGAGAAAATTAATTTAATTTTTTATTAATGTTAAAAAGACTTGTTCAGCTAAATAAAAATGGAACATGACTGCATAAAAATGTGATTGTATAAAAAAATTATTTTATTTTTAAAAATAAAAAAAAATATTATACAAAAATAAATTGAATTATGAATCAACTAGGTCTATGATTCAATAATCTTTTATTACGTTGTCTAGTTTAATTTAGGTTTTTATTATTATTAATTTTACTAGTCAAATCAATTTAATCAAATTATAAAACATTTGGGTTTTTTTATCAATATACAAAAAGTACTTCTAATTTAATTTCTGATTTAGTTTATAAAATGAATTTAATTAAAACACATTCAGTATATATTTATTTTACATTCATCCAATTTTAGATTGTGATATAATTCAAATAAAAATTTATTAAAAATTATGAAATTGTGAGTTACACTCGTTAAATAGGAAGTGAAACTCACAAAATTTTGTGATTTCCTATAAAATTTAACCAATAATAAAGAGTGTGTTGCTAACATTTCTTTTTAGAATATTTTTTTTGTGTACAATAGTCGCACTGAGGTTGGAACCTATAACATTATGCATACTATCCCAACCTCTCACCACTAGGCCAACCCTAATGGGTTGGAATTATTTTTTTATTAGTCACATAACTTTTCTTGTATTAACTATCTTATTTTATTTTTTATATTTTTATTTTACACAAATATTATTACTTCAATTTAATTAATTCAAATTAAGATTTGAAAAAAATAATAATTTAAATCTTGAAACATGATATCAAATTAAAGAAATTTAATTTTTGAAGATAAATTCGACTTTAAAATTATCATCCCCTGACGACTCTTAAATGGAGGGGACCTTCTACTCTCTTTCTGAATAAATCACAAGGCTTTTCTCAGGTAAATTAAGTATCTCACAACTTATTTTCTTATTTCTCTACTTAAATTCATTAATCCCAATTTAAACTTAAATTTTAAATTTTGACACACTTTATTAAATTAATAGGCATAGAATTTGTGTCTTGATTTAAATAATTTATTCCTACATTTTTCTTTCAATTTTAAAAATCTCATCTCTTTAATTTATTTATATATTATACATATAATTTCCATTATTAATAATGAAAACATCTCCTATTTTACTCACTTCTTTTTTAAAATACGTGATTTGTCTATTGTTCAAAAAGTATACTTTTTTTAGTCGTTCATATATAATTATTTTTAAAATATATGAGTACAATAAATTGCTAATTGATTATAAAATTAGAGTTTGTTCGCTTGTGTTTAAAAAATGTCATTATGTGAAATAACTTTTTTAGGTTTCTTTTCAAAATTTAATATTTTTTAATTTTTTAGCAAATTATTAAAATACTATTTTTTAGAGTTTTTTAAACTTACATATTTATTATAAAATGTTAAGCATATGTTTTAGTTTAAAAACAATTCGTTAAAAAAAGACTCAAAAAAATGGGATCATAATTTTGAGAGACAATTTTATTTTTAAATAAATGTGAAACCCAAAAATTCTGCCCAATAATAAACATAAAAGCATAAAAAGTGATATCGGGGTAGTTGAACCCCAAAGGTGAACATTATTAAGGAGCAAGGGGATTCCCTCCTCGAAGCAGACACTAGCACCGTACGAAAAAGGTTGAGGGGTCCACACGCACAATGCTTCGTTAAATGGTAGCAAACGGGATTGTGTCGCTTTGATGCCCCTAGGCCCTGTGACCCTACTCTTGTTCACATTTCTCTTAACAAAAAAAAAATCATCCAGAAATTATTTTCGATACTTTGATGCCCTATAATGCTTTGGCATCTCAACGCCATTAAAGTTTATAAATTTGATTTTCCTTAAGTCAGCATATAATAATATGAGTCCAATCCTCTAAAGTAAAATGATACAGTATTTTGTAAAGTAATCAAGTTATTAGTCACTATAACACTTAAATCATACACCTGACCACACCAGATTCATTTTTTACATACTTATATTTACCCAATTTAATTTACTTTATTATTTTTTTCTCTTTTCCTATTCCTTTTAGCGTCTTTTCATATAACTAGATTAATTTTTTTAATAAATCACTTGTTATTATTGAATATGAAAATTACAGTATTACACTCGAACATACTTATTCGTCCCTGCAGTCCGGTTATAAAATATTCATTTGCTATTTTTATTTTTTTTATGGTAAAATTAGCTAAAAAAAAAAACAAGAAGAGGAAATAATAGATACATCACGGTCAATAACAGATACATCAAATAGCAAATATTCATTTGCTATTGTTAAATATGAAAAGACGCTGAAAGGAATAGGAAAAGAGAAAAAATAATAAAGTAAATTAAATGGGAAGTAAATATGGATATATAAAAAAATGAATTTGGTATGGTCAGGTGTATGATTTAAGTGTTATAGTGACCAATAACTTGATTACTTTACTAAATACTGCATCATTTTACTTTAGAAGATCTGCACTCATAATAATATACTCCCTCCCCCTCCTTGTCCCTTTTTTTATAAAAAAAATTGTTTTTATTTATCTATCATTTTCAAAGTTTAAAATAACATTAATTACTTCTTTATCAATTATATCATTACTTCTCACCTAATTTTTAATTAATTTACATATTTACAACTAGTATGTATTTATTATAGAGTAGAAATGAGAAAGGGTATAATAAGAAACTTTAAAAATATTTTATGGAAAACAAAAAAAATTATTGCATTTCTTGATTTGTGTATAAAAACCTTAAACAATACTTAAAAGGGAATGGGGTAGTATAATTTATGAGTTAATGCTTTCACTTTTTTAGAGTGGAGTTAATGTCCAGCAAAATGCATTAAGGAGAGTAGTTACTCACTTTTAAGCAATGTTTCTTGTTTAGACTGTATACAAACTCTAATGTATATAGATGTACTCTACTTGTCAATATATTTTAATAAGGTTTAAATATATTTTTAGTCTTTGTAAAATGAATGAGTTTTGATTTTAATCTTTATAAAAAATTTGAAATCACTATTTTTGGTCCTTGTGAAACGAATGAATTTTGGTCTTGTTTCCTATAAAACATTTCTCTTTAATTTTCATCCCTCTGGAATCTAAAATCACTATTTTAAGTCCCTAACATTCATTTTAAGATAGATAAATAACAATCATTTTAGGAATTAGAAAAAAAATTTAGAGGCGTCACATAGTAACATGGTATCACAAACACTAATGGGTGCCACTTGGGATAGTCACTTAGACCTTCTGTTAAACACAGTAATAACTAATAAGTATCACATGAGAGTAGGATAAAAAATAATGATTTTAGATTTTTGAGGAATAAAAACCAAAGAAAAATTTTATAAGGACCAAAATCAAACATCGCTCATTTTATGGGGACTAAAAACATATTTAAACATTTTAACAACAACAACAATAACAATAATAATAATAATGTAATTTTAATGTTTAGATACTTAAGACATGTTAGTAATATATTTTTAATATGCTTTTTAAAATATGTTCTTCATTGTTAGATAAAATATACGTGAATTTCAATAAATAACATAAGTCTCACTCTTTTAATTCAAAAAAAAAAAAAAACATAAGTCTCACTCTTTAATTAAGGTGTTTTACTCTCAATAAGATTTACACGTATTTTAGTAAATAATAAATAGTTATTGTTATGTTATAGATTTCACATTGTAGTAATTGTGACCCGAAATAAGATGGAGAGTTGATGTCGTTACTTTATCAAGGTTGTGTATGGAAGCAAACTAGTAAAGTAACAACTAATTATGAAGTTAAAAACTTACCTGGAACGAAAGAGCAATGATGTATATATAAGAGTCTAAGAGATAGCATATGAGGTGGACAATAAGCATCAACAGTACGCCTATCGTCAAAGAGGTTGTATTGTAGGGGAGAGGTTACGTTATGTTAAGTGTTTTCCACATGCAAGACTTATGCCTGTTGTCAAAGACGCTTTAGTGGTTCGAGGTTGGGCACAAGGCCAATAATTGATAGGTTTCATAATCCAGGGAGTAATGAATGTAACACTTGTATTTTTTCTAATAATTAACTTGATTGACCTTATTTATAAGTGAAAACAATATTTGAAATATAAAATCTAATTGATTAGAATTTCTTATAAATTTTTGTGTGTTTTAGCTACTAATTCAATTGAAACTTAGATGACGTTGTAAAATAGATAGTAAAAGTTCCTACAGATTTCTATGACTAGGCAATAAATATTTTATGCAAAATTAATATGAATAGTCATCATTAATCACATTATTATCTATGAAATTTTGGATTAATTCTGACATTCTAGATTAAAATATTATTATGCTTGTTTTCAAATATGTGCTTTCCAAGGAGTAATTCTGGAGTAGAGATACACCCATAATTACCCACTATATATGGTAATTACCATTTTAACATTCCTATGTCTCAGCAGTTTAACTAAACCATTAGGCATATTAAGCTTCATTACTTAAAATTTTACACCAAAATGGCTAAACCAAAGCCTTACAACCTTGGTCAATCTCTTTTCCTTGACTCCAATTTAGTCAAAATTTGAATCATCTTTGCCATGAGGTATAGCCAAGTAGCTAAGGGCATGGGGCAACAAGGATTTTATTTGCCTCAAAGCTTGGTTAATTGTATTTGAGTTTCATTTAAGACTTAAAACCCTAAATTCCTATAAACCTAGTTCCTTTTCACATATCAAACACATTCTCTCTTCAACTCATTCTACTCTCTTTTCTCTCAAGTGGCTCAACCACCTTCTAGCCAAGGAAGAATCATTTTGCTTCTTAGATCTTGCTTTTGATCTTCATCAAGTCATGGCCTTCCATCCTCCATCATTAGTCTACTTCAAGCTTTGATTTCTCTCCATATACTATAAGCTATGTGTGTTTTCTTCTCCTTTTCCTATTTGGTTGGGCTGTACAAAATTTTTCCTACAGTGTTCTCCATCTCATTTTTCTCTTCTTCTCCTTTCTATGGTCTCAAAATACTAGCCTTGTTGGTGGTTGGAAACTAGAAACACCATTCTTAAAGAAAACTTGTCAAAGGACTCAATAAGCTAACTATGGTAAGGGAAGCTTTAAAAACACAAGTCTTGGAGATTTGTGGTTTGTTTTATTTTGTATATTGGCTGAAAAATATGTTAGTGAACTCTTCTTGAAGAGTTTTGTCTCTTAAAGTATTGATTTTGGTGAAAATAAACTTCTTGAACCATAAAGTGATGATTTTGAATATTTTGCCCTATTTATTTGCACAAAGATTTGCCACTAATTATTGGTGTTCTTGGCTGGATGTTCATGATTATATGATGCTATTTGATGAATATAGGATTTGGTTATGTTGTTAGGTGATTTGGATACAAAAGCTTCTACCTTTGACCTTTCCATAAACTTTAAAAAACAAAAATAAAATATTGGACCTAAGACCCTAATTTCGAGCCTCTAGATAGAAAACATGAAGAAGATAAAATGATGTATTTAAATTTTAAAAATGGACATTAAACCCTAAACAAACTTCTAATGATATTTAGATAAGTTTTTGTTAAGAAAACTTAATAAAAATAATAATTTTGAAGAGGGCAATGGATAAAATAAAATTTTCACACCTAATACAATGTGATTAAAAGTTATTAATTATAAATTAGTAAGCTTAGGAAAAATATTGGATTAAAAATGAGCCAATTTATACTAGTTTTGGGACTTAAAATAAATATTTGGTTAACTAGGGGCAAAACTATAATTTCTCCAAAATTAAATTAAAATAATTAATTTTAGTTGTAGTGAATTTAATTAGGTCATATTTGAAGAGAAAAACCTTTTTGGAATTAAAATAAGTTAATTATAAGTATTTTAGTCAATATATAACACTTAGGGGCAAAATAGTTATTTTAGACTTAAAAACCTTAGAAAATTCATAAACTGACATATTTTGGAACTTAAAATGTATTTTAGAATTTTTATAAGAGAATCCAATCAAAATACCTTATAAATATCTCGAAATTAATTTTTGAAGTTAAGAAAAATGATATTGAAAAATAAGCTATTTTAATCATTTTAAAATTTTTAAATAGATCATTTTGGACTTATTCAAGAAAATATACTTTATAATATTAATTGCTTAATTATAATTAAAATATTTTCAAATGAAATCTTGATCAAAATTGTCAAAAAAATTTATAGTATGCATACTATGCGTGAACATAAATTGAATCGTATAATGTAAATTAAAACTTAAACCAGTAAAATTGATCTTGAAGCAGTAAAAACTAGTGGTTCACCATATTGAACCGGTTATACAAAGCTTTCCTGTTAAATTCATTATTTGTCCTTTTTATAACAAGAGTGACTTACTTACACTCAATAAACTACTTGATGTAGGCTTTAGTTCCACTCTATGGCCGCATGTCGCCACAACCTTGCAACACTTTGTTGGTGTTAATCATGATCATGATCTATAAGATGCACATGCTTTTGGTAATCAACTATGTGCTTATTTTTAATTTTGTTGAACTAATCTATTTAAGCTTAGTGCTTTACAAATTCAAAGGAGGGTATCTTCGCGTGCTAATGATCATCATGCATGTTTGGAGTAATGTGTATCAAAGGAAATACTGTTATGGATTGGATCATAAGATTTCTCTTATATCATTGGATGATGCTCCAAGATAAACTAGAAAATGTTGTGTGGACATGGGCAATGTATGATATGCAGACCGATACATCTACAAAACGGTATATTACATTTTAAAAATCTATTTATTATGAATATGACGGGGTGTTATTAATAAAATGTTACACTTTTCATAAATTGGATCATCAGAATTAAAACATCTCACCCAATTTCAAGTAGCTAGGAGCATCTCATCCATTTTCAAGCATTACGTGGCAAATATTCCTACAAGGCTAAAGACATTTATTACTAGTGTATTGCTTTCTATTTCCATTTGTTTTAAGTTATTTAGAAATTTATAAGAGAGAAATTTTTGTTGATTTGAGTGAGACTTTTGAGAATGAGAAGAAAAAGAGATGTTAAAGTCATATAGTGTTTTGGTACAACATTGTTAAAGACATATTAAAATTTTAAAAATATTATTTAATTATTACTAATTCAACCACAACTGAATTATTGAACCTTTAACCAATATCCTTACTAAATCAATGATCAGTTTAGTTTTCAAAATATTAATTGCTTTAAACTATTCATTCATTTTTTTCATATAAAAATATGTGTCTATTCTTTTTTTATTTACTTTTCACTTTTATAATTATAATATATTTTAAATAAAATAAAACATTTTTAAGGACTCAAATTTCACATTTTTAATTGAAATTATTTTTAAGAGATAATCACTTAAGTTTTGAAAATGCTTTTTAAAAATTAATAAAATTAAATAATTACTTCCTCTATCTCATTTTATTTATCATTTAAGGTGATGCAAACATTATAAAAAAATAATTTTACCAAATTCCATGGTAAGAAAATCTTATTTGACTAAAATACATTTATTTCATAGATGATTAACTATACTATAAGTAATTAATACTTTCTTGATATTCTAAAATGATAAATAATTTGAGACAAAAAATATTAAAAAATAACAAATAAAACGAAACAATGAGAGTAGTTTTTAGAAAATAAATTAAAACGCATTTATAGAATTGCTACAAATCCAAATATTCAATTGCAAAGCTCAACTTCCAAAAAAGATACTTGATTGTACATTTGTTTACCACATGAAATGAAATTTACATATTTTTAATGCATTAAACCTCTTTTCATACCCAATTTTCCCAAAATAGAAAAAATGGGCTTCCCACAAATTCTATTACAAACAAAAACACAAACAGACTCTATATAAAATAGGTTATATATATATATGGTGTGACAACAAAGTAACAACACAAGAAATACCAACTATAGAATCATTATATTTTGTGGCATTATCATATGGTGATGCCAATTAAAAGTAGAGTTGGGCAAAGGCCTGAGATCTTACCCACACCCAAACTATTCAAATGGATAAAAAGGTTGTTAGGCGGGTGATTTTTCAAGTTACATAAGTGTGAGAATTGATCTATAAGAGATTATCATAGGTCAACTTGATTAGGGAATATATATTTTTTGTTGAAAATTAAACCTGACCGAACTATTGTAAAGGCATAAGATTGAGCCCAAAAGCCAACAATTTAAAGCTTTGGATGCATTGATGTACCTACCCCTACCTTCACTTAAAACATAATAACATACACATTCTTTCTCCCTAACTTGTAACCCTAGTTGTGCACTATTCTCAAACACACCTTTCACTTTCATTTCTTTCTCCCAAATTCTCCATAACTAATAACTCCATCTCTTAATCCCGTCTCTTTCACAAACATAACATGTTAATGTTTTATTTAGATTTAATTAGCTGGTGACATCAATAGTTTGTGATATATCCATAAGTTATTATCAATTTGTTTTAATAAACTTTCCAAGATAACTTATGAGCACAATTTATTAGTGTGTTTGAATTGGCAATAGAAAATCATAGTGAAATCAACACAAAAGCAACTATTTGTTGCCTTAGAAAATCATGGTGAGTGCAACTCACCATGTTACCAAACATGTACGATAACTTATAAAAGAACAACTTAACCCTATATATTCCTCTTTAATTATAGAAACAGTTTATATATTAACACTTACAAATAAAAATTATTTAATAAGTGCTTAATTAAGTTGTTTGCCTTACACACTCTAAAAATCTTTCTTTTATCTATATCAAAAAACTTAGTAAAATAAATTTAAAATAGTTTATAGAAATTATAAGCTATTTTCATACATTCAAATAATTAACTGCCATATAAACTCTTTCAAAAGTCCCTTAAAATGTAACATAACTAACCTTTTTTCTTTTTCTTCATCTTGTTCGTAACTATTCGTTTCTAAATTTTAGATTGAGGCTGATGTTTAGGTAAAAATCGTCCCTTTTTTCTTAATTAAGTTTAATTTTCCCTTAAATATGATTTTTCACTTAATTATAATGTTACTGTAGGACAAATAGTTTTAAAGTAAGTCAAGTGCCACTTTTTCCTAACTTCTCATTTAGCATGACAGAGAGGGTTTTGTATTTAGAGGAATTTTTCTAACTTGTTTTTTAGTTGGAATAAGTTAACAAGCTACATTATTGGTGGTTAACATAATCCAACTAAAAAACAAGTTGGTATACGTTAGCAAACCCTATAAGTATTTGCTAATGTACACCCACTTGTTTTTTAATTGGCGTATGTTAGCAAATTGCACTATTAGTGTATTTTAAGATAATCTCTAGTTATAACTTGAAATTAAGTAGGTGTACTTTAGCAAATAACGGTGAAATTAGAAAATAACGATAATGAACGTACATAATTTACATGGGTTATATAGTGTTGTTATACATCCGTGATGAAGAATTAGACTCGTGATGAAGAATTACTAGTGTTGTCCCATTCCCAAGTGGAAGCACTATTGAAGCAATGTAAGTAAATATCTCTTATATTCTTAAGTAATCAATATTCAAAGCAATAACTTACAATTTGTCCAGTATTAAAATACTAGAAAGTTTATCAACAGCCAATATATATACAAAATCCAAATATTGCTAGCCAGCTGGGGTGGGCATATATATGACGTTTCTTTTCTATGTAATTTAAAGCAATCGTATATATTTTATGATAGAAAGAATCCAATGTTTGACTCAACTAAATATCGTATTTTCCATTGTTTAATAATCTGATTGACCAAAATTTTTATAAAAGTATTTTTTTTATTTTTCAAAATATAATTTCTGATGATGGCAACTGGGAACCAACAAATTATCAAACAAGCTTTACAAAATTAAACCCGGTATAAATCATAAGATTTCTGTGGGTCACGCATTGACTTAATCCCAACCAGAGAACAAAACAAAGAAAGAAGCCGAAACAAACACGGCATTAAAATATTACAATTTTGCGAAGCACTTATAGGAAACCTAGCCTGATGACTCCCCCATGTGGCCATGTCCCACCTCTCTCTTTTGGAGCCACGTCTGAGATCTATATATCTTACTCTCTGTTTCGACGTTACCAACCATGTCAACTTCATTAAGTCGTGACAGAGATAGAAATGGATGTGTTTCGCGTCCTCCATATATCATCAATTAATTCATTCTAGCTAGCTGTTTTGACATGCTTGGCTTGACCTGTAGATACATGTCTTATTCTTAGCACAAATTGGAGAAGGTTAATTAATTGATTTCGCATTTGGATTTGGAAATATGCAACTGGACAAGAGAGGGGTTGGTTAATTTCTTAATTGGGTTGAATCAATAATACTATCCAATAATTTTGCTTAACCACGCATCCGTATGTTTGATTGATTGAAACAAAATATCCACCTGGATTTGTGGTTAGCTAACATTATCAGGTTCGGTTGATTCAGAAGGGTGAAAGTTGAATTGAAATCTTAATTTCTAATAATAATATAGATCAAAAGTAACTTAAAGAATGAATGATCGAGTGCCGTACGTTTTACTTTCAATTCCTTGGTGTAGAGTTTTGGTCATAGAAAGATTTACCACGTGTTTATTACATGCATTTATATACATCAATTTTGTTTTATTGTTTTGTTGGTTATAAAAGAAATATAAAGACTTGAAATTGAACATCAAATGCTTCTCACAAGAATTAAAGCGCTATTAAAAGTATATAATCTTTGGCTACATGTACATAAACTTAGGCATAAGGATCTTATATTAATTAAACATATATTAGATTCCGTCAAAGTAACTCATTTTTTCTATGATAATAATAAAACAAGCAATCGAACTTTTTTTTTTTTTTTAATCTTGGCATTATGTAAGCAAATTGCTTATCAAGAACCTCATTCTTATTTGTTTACTTTGAAATTAAAAACTTTTTTTTTTTTCAATTAGATGCCTTTTGTGGTGTTCATCCAGTAGTCTTCTGCAGAAACTATGGTTCAAACAAAATCTTCAGCGTACGGCCAACTGAATGTGGACAAAGATTGAGTAAATACTTATTTTAAATCACCAAAATATATGAAGACAAAAAAAAAAAAAACTAGCCAAATATATATAACATTAAATTAGTTATTCAAAGTTTTTAAATATTATTTTAGACTTTATAATATACAATAATTATCAGTTTAAAGATTAAATGATGTTTTAAAGAACATTAAATTAATAATTAAATTCATGTTTGTTTTAAATATTAAATTAATTACCAAACATGGAAAGGACCAATTTAGTGTCATGTATATCTTTAAATAATTAATTTAAACATTCTCTCGAAAATTTACTTCTATGAAAGAAAATGCTTTTTCCATATTTAATTTCTCTTTCACTGTATTTGTAGGATTGGTTTATGAGAGTGTCACCGTGGATTAAATAGAAACTTCTCGATGTCAAACACTATAAAGAGAGTCAAAGGCATCCCTGCATAACGCCTTGACAATGACACAGCTCTCAATGACGCAGAAGCTCCCCTGACAATAATTGTTTTCTGTATGAGATAGGTACCCACCAAAGAACTTATCTCTTTCTCTTTTGTATTAGTTAATTTCGTCATTGGGTCCAATAAAAAAAACAAAAAAGGCTAATTTCTTGATTGGCTTGATAGAAACCAAGTTTTGGGCCACAACTGGGTATACTTTAGTTTCATTCATTTGGATCCTTCTGAATGGATATGTACCCTACCTGGTCCAACTTCAGCCACCCAGATTTGATAGACGAATCTATTCAAAATTATGGTATATCACAAATTCAGAAACGGGTATAATATAAGAATAGACCAATTTTTCTAATACTCCTCTTTTGTGTGGTGTCTGTGGTTGGTTCGGGTGAAGAAAGGAAAAAGAAGAAAGAAGAAGAGCCAAAAAAAAAACAGTGAAAAGATGAAAGGACACACGTTATTAGAAAGAAAAGCTTTCCATTTTGTTTTTTAAATAAAAGCCAACTGGGTGAAGATAAAAAGGATGATGTGAGTGATGTCATGTGGTATGCGTTCGAGCGAAGGAAGGAATATGTAAATACAAAGCACAAAAAGCAAAACAAAATGAGAGCCAGTATCTTTCATCCTCAAAATCTGGTTTCTTTTCCATCAAGATAATTTTTGAAATGGAATCTTCTTGTCCCCACTTTTTGGGCACAGAATTGGGTAAATTAAACAGGAACAGGATAAGATAGGTTTTCACCTTTTCGGAACAAAATTAGCTAGACAAGTTAAAATATAGCATAAGTGAACAAAAGTGTAGTTATTTGAAAGATAATTTGATGTAGAATATATTTTAAGGAACTAGTTTGTAAGATTATGCCATAAAAGTTGTGAAACGAAGGCGCAAGTTTTAATCTTATAGTTTGACAGACACGTAAAAAGAAACACGTGATTAGAGAGGGGGGAGGGTTACCATAGGAAGTGAGTTAGGTTTGTTTTAAACCCCAAAAAAAAATAAAATGGTACTGGGTAGAGCTAAGTTACATTTTCAACCCAAATCTGCACAACTTGATCATGATTGAATTTGGTTATTATGGTGACTTTATTAATTTTTTTTCATTGGACAACTTTACCAAACTGATATTGTTATATATTAAGAATTTTACAAATAACCAAAAAATACTGTTTTGTATTAAAATATTTTAAAATAAAAATAATTAAGTTATTAAGTTAATAAAAAATAAAATTTCGTACCTAATTTAATTTAGGTTAAGTTAAACAAAAAATTTAACCCGACTATTCATCCAAATCCCATTTGATTGGTGAATCTAGATCATATTAATTGGGCCATCACGTCAAATCAAGCTTATAATCACCCTACCATTTAAAATTAACAAAGAAAATGTTTCACTCTATTTTAATTTCTTTTTAATTGTGTTTTCTAATTATTCTTGTTTAATCCCAAAAGTAATTTACAAATCACTTCTAGATATTTAATTTTAGAATTCAAAAATTTAATTTTGAAAAAGTCTTTAATACATTTCAAAATACTACCGAGTGCATGAATTAACTAGCGCGGGATTATTCTAGCTTAACTAGTAGTATCAAGTTCAAGTCTTAAATATATTTGCATTAAATATTTGGAGGGAGAGCTTTGACGCTCACAGTGGTTCTATCCAATTCAAGCATGATTGCTTCCTATAAAAGATACCTATGATTTATAAAAAAAAAAAAAATACACTCTAAAATTAAAATTTGAGAAGAATGTTTAAATTTTTTAAAAAAAACTTTGATTCTAAAATGTATTAAATTTTCTTTTAGAAATTTAATTCGAGTTTCAGCATTAAATTTCTAAAAGAGTATTTAATACATACTTATCTCATTAGACGGGGATTTTGAAATAACAGTTATACAAATAAAAGGGTAGTGCCAAAGGCCCAAAAGCAAACTATCCATCCATAATGGTCAAAAGGGCATATTTCAAAGTAAAGAAAAAATGATAAAAATAAACAGCAGCAACAACAACATATGATTGCGAGAACGTACCAATCAGCCACTTCTTGGGAGGAGACTCAGGATATCGAGAAAAAAAAAATAGTAGACTTGTGAAGAGGAAACGTATTGAAGGCAATGTTTAAGACTAAAATGGTTAAAATGGAGAGACAACAACACAATTTTTTCATGCAATTCTCTAAGCATTGCAGAATTGCTGGTTTGGGCCGAGTGGACCTTCTGCCTGAATTTTTTGGGTTTGCCCCTTTGTTCTTCTCGGCTGACAATAAAAAATACACCACTTCTTAGTTCTTAGGCAGATAAATAACTCCAAGTCTTCTTTTTTTTTTTGGTCTTATTTTGGAGATAATGGTTGTGTTTGGCTATGTTTTAATTTATTGTTTTAAAAACAGTACTTAAAAATAATACAGCTGCACCCCTAGGGGAGGACTTACCCTCCATGAGAGGGGTTTTCTACCTTCATAAGAGAACTCTTTCTCCCCTCCCCAAACTCTAGGTGGGTTTTTACCTCTCTATAATGAAAGATTCTTCTCCCTTCCATCTTCTTTTTTATTCCTTACCATCACCTCCTCTCCTCCTCCTTCGGCCACCACCTCTATCCCCACCTACCTCTCTTCCTTTTTTACCCACTATTTACACCTTCTCTTTTCTAACTATTTAGTTTTTGTGTATACTTATGTTGTCAATATCTTTGTCTCTATTTACACCTCTTCTTTTCTAACTATTTAGTTTCTATGTATGCCTATGTTGTCAATATCTTTGTCTCTATCCTTTTACATCACATTTCTCCCTTCAAATATGCATACCATATTCTATGTGTTAAGTGTTGTTGGGCATTTCAATAAATGGTCTATTAACAAAAAAAAATTACAGAACAAAAATCTACAAACATGTGTTTGGATAATTTATTCTCAAAAGGAAATTTAAAATTAAAAAGAAAAATTCTATAAAATATTCTGAAAATGCCAAAAAATAATAATTTTACAGAACAAAAATCTACAAAGATGTGTTCGGATAATTTATTCTCAAAATGAAATTTAAAATTAAAAAAAACTATAAAATATTCTGAAAATGTCGTTTAGAATTAAAAAACGTTTGGCAATTTTTATAAAAAAATATTCTATAATTGTATATAATAATCTTAAATACTCGAATCCAATTCCATTGTCATAATATAAAAAACAAATGAATTTGTAATGAATTATTACATCCTAGCTCATGATTATTTCTACTATAAGTCTTTATCACAATTCTTCCTCACGATATATTCAGAAAGTTATCGTCATTTTCAGTTTCTATATTCTTTTGTAGTCACAAGAGGGGCACGACAGAAGTACTTGCTAGTTGTTACCACTTACCAGCATGAATGTCGTTCAAATATTTAGCCCATGAGGTACCAGATTATTTTTTTAATTAATTTTTTTATCCTTCTGGTAAACTTTAAGGTGAAACATTATAATAAGAAATCAAAGATTATCACTTACTGGGTACTGATTATTCACATTCTAATAAATATGTAGTTCTCAGTTTTAACCATACTTGACACTTCCTCCATTACTAATAGAATAAATTACACTGCCACTCTTAAGGTTTCGTCAAATTTTGTTTAATATCATTTCTTTTTTAACTCCTACACTAGCTCTCTTAATTGTTCGATAAACATTATACTGATATCTCTTATACGTTACATTAACCTTCCTTAATTGTTTTAAAAATATTACACCGTGTACCTTTATAAGAAAAGTTATTATAAACTTAAAAAAAACAGCAGATTATATGCAATCTCCAAATATCTCAAAAGAATGTTAATATAATTTACTCTGACAAAATATTTCAAATACTCATGAATCGACATAGGCCCATAACAAAAAGATTTATCCCTATTGTCGGATTTTCATTGCAAATGCAATCACCTAAAGCCTCTCCGGTCAAGCCTTCTCACTATCTTTAGACAAAGTAAAACATTTCTCTATAAAGGGCACTTAAAATTTTCTAGAGCCTTCACATAAGAGTCATAATCATTTCTTAAGTGGATGTATGAGAAAGTACTCCAGTGGCAGCAGTGCTTCGATGAAAATTAGAACCACAAGGCATCTATTATGAAAATAAATACATAGGGATAATGCAATACACACTTTGCAAATGAAAAGACAAAATTATCAAAAATAAATATTGCACAAAATATATGCATTCGATTCTGTAATTTAAGCAGAAAAGATTCGTATCAATTAAAAAGAAATGGAAAGCATTTTTTCTATGATGTTCTTGCCAGAGTGCAAACACAGTCAGTTTCTTTAGCAATTTCTTCAATAGCATGTCACAAAAGAAACATTAACTAAGGATTAATTACAAAAACAACGCTGTAGCAGACCCGAAGCTCACTAGTCATATCACCCTCGACTACAGTAACCATACCAGTAGTATATTACTGATCGTAATCACTCGTTGCAAGTTTCATGTGAGGAACTGCTAGTGTAGAAGATAAACATTAAGTATCAATTTTATTTTTTGCTTTGTTTAAATTACATACATTACTTTCAGATTTCAAGTCATAATAACAGCTACCAGTTATCACTTATCATGATATGAACAAGATGTGGCAGGTTTTGTCATCAAAGTCTTTAGATTGTCTTTAAATAACAGTAAGACAAATGCGTGTAACCACATATATCTCACTCAAGATTGTACTGGTTGTATCTATATTAGATAATTGCTAATTATGACTGTCATTCTTGGCATTGAACATGCATTTGTCGCGAATGAGTCTACAGTCTTTTCCTTCCACGCGGACAATTACACAGATAATTGACAAACCAGTATTTCAAATTCAAGAAGAATAAAAATTTCGATCAACAGAGATAAATAGCTACACGTTCCAAATTCAACCAAACCAGACCATCAATTAGTTAGCTCCATAATGGCAGCAACAATGTCGCCACCGGCTGCCTTGAGAGCTTTAACAGCTTTAGGTCTTGACACACCAGCTTGAGTGATAACCAACTCTATGTCCTTGGGATCTACACCAGTCTCATCCACTTCCTCATCATCTTGAGCAATAGCAGAGGATTCAGGCTTCAATCCCACATTGCTCAAATTAGGAGCCTTGAATTGCTCCGCTGCCTGAGTTTGTAGCTGTGAGCTCAAATCTTCAATCTTAGCTTCCCCAAATATAATGTACGTATCAGAAGTTGGGCTCTTGAAAACGTCTGGTTTTGAGATAACAAACAGTATCTAACCAAACAAAAGTCCAAAATTTCAATTTTGACCAAAACAAAATAGATCTGACAAATGGAAAAGAGCAGTGAAAAGTAAAAAAGATGTGTCAAATGCTAACATTCTTGCTCTTCTTGACTGTCACTCGACTGACACCTGTGACAGGTTTCATTCCAAGTTTAAGCATTGCCTTGCGACTCTTCTTTTCACTTCTGGTCTGCTTGGACCTACCAGATGCATCACCTTCTAGTCCTGCAACAGAACACAAATTCCTTTGAGATTGTGAATTGGATCTGTCCTTGTAGCTTCAGTTCATGTAAAAAGAAAATAGCAATATTAACTTAGACAAAACATAGGCTCATCATGACTCCATGCATTTTCATTTTTATTCTGATACCAGATTAAACAGGCCTACAAATTTCCACCCAACCTATTTGTGACATTGGCATGATTTATTAAAACTCTCAACTCAGGTCTAATACAGAACAATCCTGGAAAGCACAGGCATGGAATGGGACACATGATACAACACGAAGACACAGATACAACAAAATTTTAAAATGTAAGACACAATGAGACTATAGTACAATGTATAAATTAACATAAAAATGATAAAATACAAAACTTAAATCAAATGAAAGAATCAATGTTTTAAAAATGAGCACGAGTCATTGTAGACATAATAAAATGCTACAATTTATCTAATTGTTGTGATATAAGTTCAAAATTCGTGATACACCTTATATGTATCGGTATATAAGTTTAAAAAATAAAAGTAAAAAAATTGGTAAAAATGCATTGAAGTGCCCGAATATTCAATTTGCATCATTAAATCATGTGAAAGATCACACTAATACTGGTGGACAGGTGGAGATTTCTGAATCTAAACAAACGAAGGTATAACTTATTATAGCCTATATAGGAAGCAAAAAAAATTAAATTCTTGATAATGACAGTTTTAATCAAAAACAATATTTAACAAGTATGCAAACCATGATGATTAACACCTTGTAAGCCAAGGCTCCAAATAAAAGAAAATGAAATTGACACATTGAAAAAAATTTGCAAGAGCTCATTTTTTAATTTAAAATACAATAGGTCCTTTGTAAGTCAAGACAAGACAAATTAATCTTATTGACCATGTACATTCTTCTCACTTACAATATAATTCCAACCAAATTATCGGAGGATTGCAACTAAACCTTTGCCAAATGCAAGAATGAAAGTGAGCAAGTCATGAACACTCTTCAGGTAATCTCATTTACCAACTTACCTTCGGCATGGTCATCATCGTCGTCGTCATCATCATCATCCTCTTCCTCATCGTCATCATCCTCAACTACAGGCTCATCATGCTACAAAATAGATTATTCAAAAGTTCAAAATACTAGAAAACAGAGCAAATGATACGCCATTAGATACGGAGTAAAAAAGGTTCTTTGGCAACTACATTTTAACTACTCCGTAGCAATATGAGAAATATTTAACTGTTAGAATCGATTAAGGTTATGAAGAAAAATAAAAATAATATTCAGAGACACAGCTTCCAGTTCTTAGTTTTAACTGTTCTTCTAGGACACTGGTTATGTGTTCGTTCTTCTCTAAAGGCCTAGTTTTTGTCATACGTTTGATTTAAAAATTAAACTTTTTTTTTTTTCATATAAATTGCTGGAACATTTGAATCCCGGGGAAACCTTTTCAATTGATTGAACTGAAAAAGTTCAGCCCTGAACCAATTGAAAACCTAGTAATTTCCACTCTCTTCCGCATCTCAAGTCACTGATCGAATCTCTAACGAACAAACACAGAAGGCAAACTGCATACAAAGCTATCTAAAACCTCAATGTTCTCGAATCAAACGCAAAATGCAAACCCTTAACAGTAACCCACTACTAGTAGTCCTTTACGGTCCACAAGTCACAAAACCCTAAAACAGTTAATTGATTGAAAACATTGCACATAACCAAACTCAATTGGACTACTTTCGAATCCAATTCAAAATTAAACTAAAAACGAAAAAAAAAAATAAAGAGCTTAAGATGGGGATTACATGGATCTTTTGTTGTTCGAGGTGTGCCGCGAGAAGCTCCTCTTGGGTCTGAGCAGTCATAGCGATTTTACTGTTACAATATGGATTCTGCAGCAGTGGATCCTACCAACACAAACAATAACCTAAAACCCTCATACTCAGAATTTATATGCCGTAGTTCGGTTTGACCCGATTAAAACCCGTTGCTTCTGTTTCCTTTCTTACCATAAAGTCACATAAAATGGAGAGTTCATATAATTAAAACAATTAATCTTTTGAGGTAAGTTTTATAAATTTAATTTATATGCACTTAGGTGTAATTGTGTAAAACTCTTTTACACATGTTTTTGTAGAAAATTATTTTATAACTACATTATCTAATTTATTGAATCACTAGGATCAGCCTACTGGTAAGAAATTAAAGTAGTTTGTATGAGAATTTAGATTCTATCCTCATTGTTGCCATGTACCAAAAAAAAAAATCTAATTTATTAATATAATATGACAATAGAGTGAAATTCTATTCAATACTTAGTTTGGGCTAAACAATTATAAATAAGGAAATTTGAAAGAAAGAAATGACCTTTTAGTGGAAGTTATAGAAGAAAAAGTGCTCTCATCAATATCTCTCTCTAATTTCTTTGTTTTATTATTTATTAGCATGAGTTTCTAAACCTTTAGGGCTAGATTGGGATGATTTTCAATTTGACTATGATATAATCATCTTCTTTTCATTAATTTCATATTTTGTTCATGTGTTTTGAGTCTTTAAGTTTGTCCTTAACACTTTTCGTGATTGGTTTTAATTAGAATAATTATTTGCTTGAATTGTAATTGAAATATTGAAATTTTTGGTTTGATTTGACTTATAGGCCATGTATTATTTACTATTAGGAATAAGAATTGCAATGTATGAATTTGTGTGAACTATCACACTTAATGTTTATTCTAAGTTAGGATCACTTAAAGATTTAGGGTTCATAATTAAGGATAAAAGGATTTTCTACCACCAATTGGGAATAATCTAAATTTAGTGAGTTTATATATCAATTGCATGAATAGAATGAGATTAATAATTGAATAAGATTGCATTAGAGGATAATTGAAATGACTCCAATCCTACCCACTTCATATCTATTGATTTTCTCCACCTAGTGATACAGACCCTGCCAAGAACTAACAAGATCCTCACCAAATTGGTCTTCTTAAATCAATCTCTATCAGAGTTGTATGAAATGCAAGGCACCACAACTATTATCTAACTTCTTTAACGTCATGAAAATCCGTTAAGTTCAAGAAACATGTAAAGGATAAAGAGAATTTAATTCTCATATTCTTATAACAAATTGATTTGTCCATTCATGAAAATTTTAATTTAATTATAATACACAGAAATTCTAGTCTCACTGGCCCAAAGAATTTCTAGGAACCAAATATCAACAATTTATGTAAATTAAATTTGAAATAATCTTAATGATTATCAGCTAAAAGGAAAGAATTCTTAAATCTTGAGCCTGAGGTAATCCTAATTATTATCACATAAAGGGGGGGGGGGGGGGGGAGATTTTTGCTACCCCTATAAAATCAATGCCCCATATCAAGAATAAAATGAAGATAAATGCTAAATAGTATGAAACAAATTCTACAAAACATTTTGGCATGATTTTTGTCAAACCTTTCTTTTATATATATATATATATATATATATATATAGGGTGGGGATCAAGTTACGCCAAGAGTAACTCTTGGTAGAGTTACACCACTCAATAACTTTTAATATGTATTAAATTTTAATGATCCAACCGTTGAATTAAAAGATTATATGTCAATGATCATGTATACCAAATTTTAGGTAAATCGAACATTTGTAGCTAGTTAATCTTATTATCAACATTTACTTATAATTTAGAAAAGTATATTATGCGTTAATTTGAATCTATTTAACGAAATATCAAATAGTTTTCAAATTGTATAAAAATTTGTAGATTTGATCTACTCAATATAATCTTTTAATTCAACGGTTGGATCATTGAAATTTAATACATATCAAGAATTATTAACTAGAGTAACTCTACCAAGAATTACTCTTGGAGTAACTTGATCTCCACCCATATATATATATATTCTTTAATTTATTATTTAACCAATTATATGTAGCCACGTTTTCTTTGTATCCAATCCGTGCAGCAATGTTTTGTACCATTTAGCAATCCTCTAAAAAGAAAGTTTCCAAAATAGTTTAAAATCTTGCAATTATTCTAAAATGAAAGAAAACAATAAAATAAATAGAAACCAAGCAAGTAAAACAAATAATTGATTCTTAACTCCAATAAAATATGAAAAGTAACAAAAAAATTAAGCAGCTTTGATATTTCAACAAATTCAAACTTAATAGATACCTAATTTCCTTAATGGACTGCCATGTTATTTGAGTCCAAATTGCTTGAATCGGCTCAATAAGTGCTTCCTAGTACTTCTTGGAACAAATCCTTGTGATAGAACTAACAAGAATTTAAATAGGATCTATATATGCCTCTTTCAATGTTCTTATGCAATCCATTCTCTCATCATTTAGATTTTACATTGCATTATGTTTGATTGTTTGCATAATGAGCCTTTTACCTAGAAATTAATTGTTATTGTTTGAATTCTCATTTATTTTATGTTCAAATAGCAATTAAATTACATCAATCAATACTTTATATTAATCTTCATGGAAATGATACTTTACTTTTTATTTTACTATTTGTACGATCAATACATTTGTCATGGCCATTATCAACTTTGCTCACAAAAAGAATGGAAATAAGAATCAAATCAAATAAAAAACTTCTTTACACACTAATGATGCACTGCCAAAAAATTAAGAAAAACAAGTACTTTTAAAAGTTATATTGATAATACATCTTGAAGTTTTTTTTTTTTTTTGGACAAATATAATATAGGGTAAAACACTATTTTGGTCCTTGAAAGTGCATCTCACTGTCAATTGAGTCTTTGAAAGAAGAAAAATTCAAAATAAGTCCTTGAAAGTGTAAAACGCTTCTCATGTTAGTCTGGTTGTTACTTTATCTCTGTTAAATGTAATGTGCAAGCATATGTGGCAAGTAATGTGTGGTTCACTGTGCCAGGTGGGAATACACGTGATCTACACGTGGTGGACTAAAGTGACATTTTTTTTTTACTCTTTTACTAAGCCCTATCACTCTCAAACTTTATAAACCCCTCCCTCTTTGTCTTATCCGCTCCCCTTTTCTTTCCTTGTTGGATTCATTTGTTTCCCACGAAGAGAGACGAGCGAAGGAGAAGACACGACAGGACCGTCTTCTCCATAACCAAGTTGATGAAAGAGTGATCAATGGCAATAAAAGGAAGACATAACGACATCAGGGGTGCTGTGATGGCAAGTACGACGTTTACAGTATTCATAGTTGTTTTTGGTTTTGAAATCTTTGAAACCAATGGCACTTTGTTTTGATTGTTCATGTGTGATATGGTGACCGAAGTTACTATTTTTGTTTTTGTTTATTGTTCATGGTGTTCATAATTGATTTTTGTTTTTAAAAGTTTGTGAAATAGGTCAATTTTTTTTACCGTTGTTGTGTGATATGGCGATTGGAGTTACTTCATTTTAGTTGTTGTATATTGTTTATGGTGGTGGTGGTTGAAATGTACTATTTTTTCATTTATGGTTTGCCTTCATTTGACAGTTCATGTTTTTTGTTTGTATTTTCTTTTTTTCGAGGTTGATTGTTGATTTATGTTTTGAAATATTTGAAAAAATGGTTGCTTTGTTAATGTAACTTGCAAGATACTATACTTGATTAACCTTGTTCTACACCATAAGGGCAAGTTTGTTCAAAATGAGAGAGGATTGTTGGAGTATGTGGCTAGAGAAATATGTGTGTGGGAAGATATGCACATAGATTATATGAATCTGCTTGTTGTTCATGACTTGTGCAAAGCTTGTGGTGGTTATCAAAGGTTTGAGTGGGTTTACTACTTGGTGCTAGAAAGGGGATTGTACCGTGGCTTGTTTCCGTTGGAAAAAGACACTGACATACTGGATATGTGCATCATAGCCCGTGCTTATCCAAAAAAGATGTACAATTTACTTTGAACATGAAATGGATGCTGACCCTGAAATTCTGCATTATGCTGCTCAATGTGTGGGTGAATGTAAGGGGGTGAATACACAGGATGAAGAAGTTGTTCATGAGGATTTGGAATGTGGTGTTGAGGGAGTCATTACAGAGTAGGTTCAAAATGTGAATGAAGAAGAAATCAATGATGATGTTAGGATCAATACAGATGAATAAAAAATGCGGTTGAAGAGGAAGCAAATGAGGTTGATGTGGGTATGAATACAGAGCAAGAGAAAAATGTGGATGTAAAAGAAGCAAATAGTGATATTAGGGTCAGTATAGAACAAGATAAAAATGATATATAGGGTCAAAGTGGTGATAGACAGGTGGAGGAAGATGGGAATAAACAGAATTTGGGTAGTGATGATAGGGTGCATACACATGTTTATGAAAATATAAATGAAGAACACATATGTGATGGTGACACAATCAATATTGATGAAGTGGAAAATGTGGATGAAGGAAATGTGGGTGTTAATGAAAGGGTGGATACATGTGTTCAAGAAAATGTTAATGTCAATGTACGTGAAGACTATACAAGCTTTGCAGAGTATAATGTGCATGATGAGCAATATTATGATAAATCTAGTGATGATTCTAATAGTGGGGATGACAGTATATATGAACTAGCAAGGGGTGATGATTTTGATTTAAGTGATAGCAATTTCGAAGAGTTAAAGTTTCTAAATAATATTGACAATGAAGGTGAAAATAGTCAACACGTGGTTTATCCCCAACTCACTAGTGTTGGATAGTTTGGTTGTGTGCATCTAGAGATAGGAATGGAGTTTCCTAATTTGAAGACTTTTAGGAATGTTGTTAAGGATTATACTATATACAATGGAAGACAAATTAAGTGGTTGAAGAATGATAATATTAAGGCTAGGGCAAGATGCAAGGAGAAAAAGTGTCTATGGGAGTAATACTGTTCATGGAGTAAAGTAAATAGAAGTTTTCAAATTAAAACCTTTGTTGAAGAACGTGGTTGTGGTAGGAGCTTCAAGAATAGTCAAGCATCAAGGAAATGGGTGGCTTCGAAATTGGCAATGAAGATGAAGATGCACCTTACTCTAACTTATATAAAGGCTTTTTTAATACTTGAATTCTGACTTTAGTGTTCATATAGATGACTCTAAGATTTTTCAAGCTATGAAAGAAGTAAGAGCAATGGTAAAGGGTAACAATGGTAAAGGGTAACATATGCTTGCATTTGGGATTATTCACATGAGTTGATACAAAGCAACCTTGGGTCAACAATGAAGATTGATTATACTCCAATGCCTCAATCTAAACCACAGGTTCGTAGGTTCTATGTTTGTCTTAATGCTTGTAAGAAAGGCTTCAAAGCTAGTTATCAACCATTTATAGGTTTTAATGGTGGTTTTTTGAAGGGATATTATGGTGGACAACTTTTGTCTGTTGTTGCCCAAGATGCCAACAATGGGATTTTTGTCATTGCTTATGCAATTGTTGATGTTGAAGACAAAGAAAACTGGAAGTGGTTTTTGATCTTACTCCACGAAGATTTGGGAGATTATCAACAACATGGCTGGAACTTCATCCTAGACATGCAAAAGGTACTTGTGTACTTCTTTCTGCCATACATGCTATGTTGTACTTATTTGATTTTAAGTTATGAAAATCAAAGACCAAATTGACTTCAAGTTGTAACTTATAGGGACTAAATTGACAACAACTTATAACATTTAGGGACTAAATTAACATAATGATTTTTTTTTTTCAAGGTCTTCTACTAACCATGCAGGAAGTTATGCCTAGTGTTAAACACAAATACTATGCCATGCACTTATGGAGGAACTTTACCAAACAATGGAAGGATAAAGAGTTGAAGGCTAGTGTGTAGCAATGTGCTAGATCAACAATTGTTGCTGAGTTTAAGCTAAATATGGAAGCAATTAAGAGGAATAATGAGAAGGCTTGGGCTTAACTTACAAAGTGGCCTATATAAGCATGGACTAAAGCACATGTTAGGACAAAGGACAAATTTATAACCCTCAAATATTTTGATAATAACAAACAATTAATATACATGTTTTTACGCAATCGCCTGGTCATCCGTAACAGGTTTATAAGCAACCATATGATATCTTTAAAAATATATATATATCATCTTTATCCTTTGATTAAATTCGTAACAGATCTTACAAGACGATGACAACGTTCTAAAATGATCTGCACATCATTTGGACCATAAACTATCTCGAAACTTATAAAGCCTATATACCTACTCTTGAGGAAAGTCAGCGAAAAAGGAGGAATATGTGTGCAAATATCAAAACGAGGAAAGTAGACATGACAACTGCTACAAGATTGAGTACAAGAATAGAAAAGATAAGCAGATTGTTTTATCTTATCATATGACAAGTTGGTGAAAGGTATTAAATGCTGCATTAAATGCTCCAACGACTCTCTTCATCAGACAAAGGTCGTCTTCTACAAAACACTCAACGGATACTTTTGGAGAAGCCTATAAATAGAAGAAAAAACCTCTTTCAAATCGTTGTTGTTGTCATAGTGGCTACTGTTTCTGAAAAATCATAACATATTTAAAGAAAAGAAAAAGCTCTTGTATACTCTAATCATGAAATTCGTTTTTGTACTTCATTGTATATTCGTTTGTTAAGATGTTAAACCCAGTGAGGTAACTCACACGTAAACCTTTTTCTTAACCACATTGGTGGAAGCCTAAAGAGGCTTTGATTCAAAGAATACTTGGATTTTTGCTTGGAGAGGCAAGTGAAAGACTACTTGGGTTAAGCCTGAAGAGGCTTGTGGAAAGAATATCTGTAACTTGAAAAAGTTAGTGGAACTTGGTTGTTGCCAAGAACTAGACGTAGTCTCTGGGATGAGATGAACCAATATAAATTTTGTGCAATTTCCAATGTGTCTTTAAGCTTTCGTCTGTCCTATAAAATGTTTTTGAAAATCTCTCTGATCATATCTTTCAAACGATACATCATTAACGAAGGTTTTGCGAAAAATTTACTATAACATAATTCAACCCCCCCCCCCCTTCTTGTGTTATCTTTGTGCTTTACAATTGCACATTTTAGTGAGCACCTAAAGGTAGACAACATTACCAATAACAATTGTGAAACATTTAATACAAAAATACTAAGTATAGGGGCAAGCCAATTTTGAGTTTAGTTGAGGAAATTAGGTGCTACATAATGAGGAGGATGAGTACATGTAAGCTGAAATTGGTAAAGAGAGTAGGACCCTTAACTCCTATGCAACAATCAAGATTGGAGAAAGAAAAGGTTGAAAGCAATAAATGGACAGCATTTTGGTGTGGCGATGGGTTTGGTAATAGGTTTAAAGTTCATAATTGGCAGGCTAAGGTAGATGTCAATCTGAGTACACAAACATGCACATGCAGGATGTGGCAATTGATAAGTAGTGATGTATTTAATGGTTTGATGTATGTCCATTGTTGCTTTCATGTATGTATAATTTTACTATCATAATACATTTCAATTTTTGTTGTAGGTATACCATGTAAGCATGCAATTGCTTACAAAAATCAAAAACCAGAAGACTATTGTCACGGTTGGCTTACTATGGGATCATACCTTACAACTTACAAGTACATTATATAGCCTACACAAGGCCAAAAATATTAGAAAACGATTGATTATGAGAAGCCAACCCCACCATAGTTAAAGAAGAGACCTGGAAGACCAAAAAAAGCTAGAAGAAATGACACAAATGAGGGTGAAGTTAGCAACAACAGACTTAAGAGATCATATATTACCATTACTTGTCAAAGGTGTGGTCATAAGGGTCACAACAGTAAAGGTTGTTCCAATGAAGGTGTATCACCTAAACCAAAGAAGTGGAAGCCAAAAAAAGCTACTCCAAATGGCACACCTACAAGTGTTAATGCAACAAAAACCCTATCAAATAACAAACAAGTTCCAGTAATTGTCAAACAAATGCACTTGTTTTTTTTTATTTATATCTTGTTTAATCACTGAGTATGAAGCACTGATTTGTAGGAGGAGATTCAATGCTCTCAATCTATGCCACCATGTGAGGTAGCTCCATCAATGCCATTGGTGGCAACATCTATTCAAACTCCAATAAGTAATTAAAACTTCTAACTTTGAATTTACTATCACAGTTTGCAAGTGCATATGTTTAATGTATTGGAACATCATATGTAGGTGACAACTAAGTATTTACCTGTTCATGCACCTATCTTTAGGCCACCACCTGTAAGAACCATGATAAGGCCTGTAACAATTGTGATAGCACAACCTACAGGAGCCATGACACAGACTTTGCATCTTCCACTTATTTCGATGTATAGAGTCCCTTTCCTAGCTGCACCATGTCCAAGAATGAGTCAACCTTGTTTCATGAGTTTCATACCTACGCTAGGGATGCCTTGCCTAAGGCTATCAAATGGGTCGACCCGTGCGAAATAAACAGGGTCGGGCCATGGGTAGGCCACCAGGCCGATTTAGCCTCTTTTTTTATTGATTAATTTTATTTTTCTATTGTATTTATTATTTTTCGTCAAAAATTATTTCAAATATTTAAAATTAAATTGTTTCTTTTATATTACCAAGTAATTATCACCTAACCATAAAGATAGAAGCAAAAGACTAAAAATAAAGCATTGACCACATTTCTTTCATCGATAAATTGGGACAGTTTGTTTTAGATTAAAAAAAATCGAAAAAATATTTTAAGAAATTAGAAATCTTTTAAAATTACAAAAAAAAAATACAATTATTTATTTGTAATAACTTAATTCAAACACGCATTTAATTATACATTTAACATCTTAATGTTGAAAATGTTATATGTAAGGCACAAGCTAAACATAAAAAAGGGGGTTGAATTGTGTTAAGGCCAATTTTCACAATCCTTTGAACCTTTTTCAAAGAAGCTTAATAAATTAAACTGGATTAGAAAGATTTTCAAAACATTTTAAAGAAGGCAGACGAAAGAAGAAAGAACAAATAAAAGGGCACACAGATTTTATACTGGTTCATCTCACTCTAGAGACTACGTCCAGTTTTTGGCAACAACCAAGTTCCACTAACTTTACACGTTACAAGTATTCTTTCCACAAGCCTCTTCAGGCTCAAACCCAAGTAGTCTTTCACTTGCCTCTCCAAGCAAATACTCAAGTATTCTTTGAAACAAAGCCTCTTCAAGCTTCAATCAATCTCGTAAAGAAAGAGATTTGTGTGAGTTTACCTCACTTAGTTTAACATCTTATCAGACGAATAAACAATGAAGTTCAACTATAGATATTCAAAACTGTTTTTGCAAAGGCTTTTTGTTTTATCAAAGCAATTATGAGTATTTTGATTCAACAGCAAATATATCAACAACACTTGTAAATTTTTGAACAACAGCTTGAAAGAGGTCTCTTCTTCTATTTATAGGCTTCTCCAAAAGTATCCGTTGAGTATTTTCTAGGAGACAGCCTTCGTCTGATGAAGAGAGTTGTTGGAGCATTAATTATTGCATTTAATGCTTTTTTACCAACTTGTCATATGATAGATAAAGTAGTCTGCTTATCTTTTCTATTCTTGCACTCAATCTTTTAGCAGTTGTCATGTCCGCTTTCCCGTTCTGTCAATCGTACACATATTCCTTCTTTTTCGCCAACTTTCCTCGAGAGTAGGTATATAGGCTTTATACATATTGAGGTAGCTTTGCACTCTGATTGATATACGGATCTTTTTAGAGCATAGACATCGTCTGTAAGCTTTGTTAGTTAAATAGTTTATACATATAAAGATAAGTCAACATTCAACTTTAAAAGCATTGTTAGACGATATACTGCAAACTAGAGATCAGACGATAATGTAAGCATGAGATTAGAGGATAAAGTGAATTCACACACTTTTAACTATTTGTTATTATCAAAATATTTACGGGCTACAAATTTGTCCTTTATTTTAACATTGTATTACATACTTTTGGTGAGAACAAACTTTCTAGGAACAAAAACAAATAGAAACTTAAAAAAAAATAGTGGAACGAATACTACTACAAACTTAATCTGATAAAAAAAATGGCATTTATAAATGCTTCTCTCTTTGTCGAAGATAGCACATGGGTTTGCCAGCATATGCACCTCTCTATGTTAGGTATCAAGTAGCCTAGTTAGTAGTCTAGTAGCTCAATCCAAACTAGTGTGTACACACACCACTTGCAATAGAAAGTTTTAAGTTAACAAATAAAATAAATAAATAAGTTGGAAGATACAGGTAACGAGCCAACCCAACTTGGACCTGACGGGCCAAATGGGTCGGGCCAAATTGCCTCGATTCCTTTTGGGCCAGCATTTTTTGAGCCCAGTCTAGCTCGTTTTATGGGCTAATCGGAGCCAACCCATTTTGCCGGCTCTAGCATTGCCCTAAGCATAGGAAATGAACAATGTTGTGACTCTCTTTTTTGTTGGACACTTCCATGTGAATGTGACTTAATGTTGGACAGTTTCATGTAATTTTATTGGGGAAATTCTACGGTGACAGTGAACTTCTACAAATAAAGGTTGGAAGTAGTAGGGATTTTTTGGTTAATGTTATTGTCACTTTAGAAATTTTTTACTTAGGCCATAACCCACTGTAATCAGTTTGTTGTGGTGTTTTCTTTTGAAGTGAAAAAGGCTAAAAAATGTCAGTTATGACAATGTGTGATGTGTTGCTCTATTTGGTAAAACTACTTGAATTTGGGTTGCTATCAGAATTGGTGTGTTTCTTGCTGTGAAATGTGTGATATGTTGCTATTGGATGTTGCTTTCACTTATGTGTTATCACTTCATGTCAAATGTGTATTATTTTTTAAAAACATTAAAATAGAATTCGATCTATATTGTTTTATAGGAAATGTTATGCTTACAAATATGCAAAATTGGTTAGCACTTTTTCATGATTTGCTTTATATGTTTTTGACCTTAAAAATGAATTTGGTCAACAACTTTATACAAAATGCTATCACATATAGATAATTGGTAAATTTAATTTCAAAACTCGTAAATTAAATTGCCATCATCAAAATAAACTAGATTTTGTCCAATTAAAAAGGATTCCATTACTATATAATGATCAAGCCATTACATCAACTAACACAAAAAAAGCATACCATCCACCCCTTACTTGTTCAAAGTACCAACCCACAAGATCACATAAAACAATAACATACAAAACAAACCAAACACACTATATATACTTCAACATCCTTATTTCAATCCTGAGTACATCAATCTTCAAAGCCATGTCCGCCTTTCAGTTTTCTTCAATTGCCAAATGCTCATTCCCACTCTTATCTTCCTCTCCAACCTCAACCCATTAGAAATAGTCATAGTTACCACCATCTTGTAAGTGGATATTTGTTAAGCAATGCAAAATCAAAACCACTGACGGAGAAGCAAAAACAGAAGGTAGAGGAAAATTGCACCTACCCTTGGCAACAACCATGTATAGAATAACCTTCCTAGGTTTTTCTTGGTTTTTCAAGTTTAAATCACAGTCTTAGTCCCATAGTAGCAATATGGAACACTATATACCTACAGCATCCCCATTCTTAAACCCTAGACGTTGCAAAATGACAATCACCATGACTATTGCCTTCATCATTAACAAAGGTTTTCCTTCTATCGCTTCCTTCACCATTCTTCTTTCCACCACCCATCTTCGTTTAAAAGCAAGAGTGCAGCACAAAGTAATGATACTTGCTACAATGGAGGAATACAACTTATAGAAGAAGAAAAAAGTTACCGCTGGCGCTAACGTTCAACGCAATTATCAGTATTTTAAAAAAAATTGTTAGTTTAGTCCTTCTGACTGGGCATTAACGTGTCATGCCACATGTAGGACAAAAGTGTCCACATACACATTTAACGTACCACGTAAGCATGCATGTTAAGTTTAACGGATCTCAGTTAACAGATGGACTAATGTAAGAAATGTTTTACACTTTCAAGGACTTATTTTGAATTTTGCTACTTTCAGGGACTCAATTGACAACGAGATGCACTTTTGAGGACCAATTTGGGGTTTTACCCTATAATATATCTTGAAGTTAAGTATACAAATTGTGGATTTATGCTTTTAAGCCATGTAAGTTATGTTGGACACTAACACTAATGTCAAACTCAATGAACGCTTCAAGAAGAAACGGTTAAAAATAAAATAAAATTGATGGACTTGATAGATTTTCCTATGTTGCTAGTTTCCTTGCTTCTTAGATGGTAAGTCAATGGAACTAGAAACCATAATGTATATGTAATTGGATCTTCTTAAATTTGGATAACCTCATAGTGTGTTTGGATACACGGTGATAAAATCACGTAAAAAACATGAAAATCTTGAAGTAGCAATGAATTGCTTTGCTTTCAACGAGAAAAATTAACCGATTCAGGTTCACCTTCCCACTACTCCAAACACGCACTAAATGGCAAGGTGGTGATAATTAATGGCTACAGTAACAAACAATGCATGTATGTAAAAATGCTTCATTCTGATTCAGAAAATTATTCTGGCGAGATTGGAATTGATCTAGGATTTTCCAACTGGCTCATAGTTATGGTTCCACAAAAGAATGTTAATTAATAGGATTTGATTCAGGTTTGCTACATTTTTACTGCTATTTTGTGTCTTCACCCCACTTTCTTCTATTTATTGGCGATGCAAAAGAGGGGACTGCACTAAAGAGTTACAAATTAATGATAAACTCAGCAATACATGCCTCACAAATAAGAATTGATAATTTTCTTTTTGCATATATCAAAGGTATCTCTAAGACACAGAAACTTCTAAAGTTGATTTTGCCTCTCTCAATAAATATTTTACATACACAGTAAAAAATTGAAGCTCGGTCGATATGCTTAAGGAATCCAAGTATCTATTGATGTCGAACTTTGTTAGTAAGAATTGATAATTTATATTCGTAACTAATAAATACACAAATTCATTCATACAATAGCCATCACCCCTATGTATTTGTTGTCAAAATATTAGTTGTATCCTATATCAATTATTCCATTAATCCTATTTCAATGTCTTGACTATATCCATTAAAGATTACAAGGAGCCGAAAAGGGGCCTTGCCATTATTCTTTTGAGGTTATAAAGGGAGCAACAAGTGGTAGAAATGCTCATTGGCATTATATATAGTTGCGGGAGGCCAGTTAGACTATCAAGGAGGGATATGGTTTGTCACAATGAAGAATTTGTTCAGGAACTTAATGATATGGTGCACATTAACTAGTTAAGACTGTATAGAATGGACATCGATGAAGAACACAATTGAGTGTCTGTATTCATGAAAGCTTTCCCAGCCTTTATGAAGCATCAAATGATAGATAGAGAATATAACCATAAATTCACACATGATCAGATTCATTTCTTGAGATGGGTCCGGGGCTTGCTCCATTAATTGTGTCAATTTGCAGCTGCCAAATTCCATTCACTGTCTAGTATGCAAAACTTATTTGAACTGCATTAGGAAGCAAGACAAATAAAATAACATATAATCAACTAATCAAAGACAAGTACTTACAACACACTCTCTAATACACTCTCTTTTATTGATTAAAATTTATTAAAAAATACAAAAGCATAAAGAGGACTCATAGATATACAGAATAGTAATTTTCTAATAAATTTTGTTAGAGAGCATTTTACGTACTAGCATTTCTCTACATATATCTCATTCAAGATTGCATTTGGTTGGTAAAGCATAACACCTCTTTGCTGCCAGGAATGGTGTACCACCTCAAAGGATTAAACGTGTGTTTGATTTTGCAGTGGCCAGAGAAAAATCGCTTAAAAAACATGAAAAGATGACCGTATGAAGAAGTTACTTCAACATCAAAGGGAAAAATTGGCCATGTTGAGTTCAACATACCACAGTACCAAACACACGCTAAGAAGTAACCAAAGCTCTAATAGTGGAAGTAGAAGTAGAAGCAATTATAGTCGGAGTGCCAAGTAGAACCTACTTTCTTCATCTAATTCTAGTAGTAATGAAGCAGATAGAAGAAGTAGCTTACCAACGTCAATTATCTCCAACAATAGCTATCGCATAGGGTATTCTAAGTGACTCTTAACTAATTATAGTGAACATTTTTTCATATTTATTTTTTGACTTCCTCACTTGTTGAAATTATTCCCTAACTGATGCAACTGATGCTGACTACTAAATAACATGTCACAAGTCAAAGATGTGAGGAAAACTAGCTTTACGATGGCTAGAACACATCACCTATTATAACTATACGAAAGTTTAGTCCTATAGAGGACATGTGTATGGTTGAAGAAATTTTTTTCGCTAAAAAACACAACACTTTTCACTTTTTGGGTTATAATTTTTTTTTAATTTGGTTCTTTTTGTGAAAAGCTTCTCTTCCACACTAAACTCTTTTCGTTTAAAAAAATACAATCAAAAAAAATCAATTTGTTTTTTTCTATGTAAACGTATGGTGTCTCCTAGAGAACTTCTCTTCACTTCTTCTTGAACATTAAGATGGCTTCTCTTCACCTATCATGTCCTTTTCTCTATTTGATTTTCTGGCTTTGTTATCTCTTCCTTCTTCTCAGTGGGTTATTTATTTTCTTCTTCTCATTTTTTGTTGGTTCTTTTTTGGTTTAGGGTTTCTTTTTAGTTTCATCGTCTTCGTTGAGTTTAGCACACCTAGGTTTTTTTCTTTGCTAAGGTATTATCCTTTGCTCTTTGTATTTTGTGAGAACCATTGTTTAATCTTTGCTCTTGTTCATGAGGGTAAGTAGGAGAAAGTAAAAGAATATGACTATTTATCTTAATCCAGCTTTTCAAGTAGTTTTTTTAATACTTCCCTAGCCCTACTGAAAAACATGACTCGTCGTTAGAATTTTCCAACTTTTAGTAAATAGTGATTAAGTAGTGATTTTTTGTAATTAAATAGGGAGAGATTTAGAGAAGAGGAAAAATGCAACTAGAGTGGATGATACAATATCCTCTAAAGTAGATTTAGAAAAAGAAAAAAAAAAAAAAGACTGCATATGCAAAAGGCATGAGAACTAAAGAGATTTAGAGAAGAGGAATAGTGATTTTTCCCCCCTAAATATTTTGATTTAGGTGATAATTACAAAATAATCAATTTTTCTATAAAAGGAACTAATACTGATTTTTTCCGCTAAAACATTTTATGTTTACATATTTAGAAAAAAAATGTAAAGATTTATAATTTTAAATGTAAATCAAAATTAACATTTTTTATCTAATATTTACATTTGATATTTACATTTTTTTTTTATCTAAATAGTTCCTTTTATCTAATAATTTTTACATATGTATTTTAAAGTTTAGTCTTTTGTATATGTAATTTTTTTTTTTTTTCTAAATCTGCTTTAGAGGATGTCGTATCATCCACCCTAACATATTCAAACGTCAATGAACATGTGTAACTTTATTTAACACAACATATGCTATTCAAATATCATTTAACACCATTGTAATAGATTAATGTTTTGTCCATCTTTCAAGTGATTTTGATACCACATTGTTTTTTCTATTTGTATCAGTTCTGTCAACCAAAGTTAATGATCAGATTCAGCTTTATGGTGCTGTAACACATCTTGATCATTTCTGTTTGAAGGTAACAAAAAACTCATGATGCACTTTTCTAATTAATAGAAAAGTCATTATGCATGGATTGGAGAACTATATAATTTGTTGTTTCCTACATAAAACTATTAACCAGAGCCAAAACAACAATTACGCAAATGAATGAGAAGGTAGATAAATACCTTTTAGGATCAAATTTGAGGTTTTCAAATTCACTTTATTTTAATGCTCCTTTTGTTTATTTATGTCTTAAAACATGGAGGTTTTTTATTAGAGAATAAATGCATATTCTCGAGTTTTGTTGTCTTCCTATGGCTAGCATTTAGATAATTGGCACCAAAGCAAGGAGAGAGTGGGTGAAAAAATAATGACAACTGTATTTTTCTGTTCAAAGTATGATAAGCTAACACATTTTCTTTTTTTCCTTTTTATATTATTTAGCACTTGGAAGGTGCAAGCTTGATGGTGTGCCGACAATGAAACATTTGGGAAGTTGGGACATGATTATAGAATGTCAATACTAGACGAATGAACATGGGGAGTTGAAAGTTATCTTGTGTTCATGAGTAATTAATAGTGCTGCAATGGTTGTGAAATGGTTGCTTTGGTCATGAATTTTCTTTTGCCTGCAGAGCAAATGACTCTTGAGCAATTCTAAGGATTGGACTATTTCTTTGTGAGTATTGTAGGTTTTTACATCCATAAATATATTTTTGAGCTTATAAAAAAAATACTTGTCATCAATCATTAGACAATGTAATTGCTATCAATAATTTTATTAGAACAACCAACCTTTGTTCTCATTGCAGCAGAAGCAGTGTCATTGGTAGCATGCGGAGAAACCATTGCAACCCGCGCGGGTATCCGACTAGTTTGGAATAAACCCAGACCTTTTTTGTTCTTGTAAATAATTCATCCATCCTGGCCAAAGGATTAAAATTCTTGTTTGGTGTGTCAATCTTAATTTACCACATCCTTAAGTTGACTAAGCGAGGTACATTGTCTGAACTACAAGTTCGGTGGCCACGTCATGAAAACAGGCTACCTTTAACCATTTCTTGCGCCTGCTTATGGTGTGAAGGAACACCTCTCACACTTGTTTATAAGCCATACACTGAAGTACCATAAGCTTACACTTTACTAACCAATATGGATACTAGATAATTGCTAATTATGACTGTCATTCTTGACATTAAACATACAATTGTAGAGAATGAGTCTATAGTCTTTTCCTTCTATGCGAACAATTACACAAAGAAAATAGAATAAAGCCAAGGTAAATACTCGCAAACCACTTTTCAACAAACCAAAGGAGAGCAAAAATTTCGACTAACAAAGAAAAATAGCTCGACCTTGCAAATTCTAAAATTCTCCCAAATGTGGCCATCAATTAGTTAGCTCCATAATGGCAGCAACAATGTCGCCATTGGCAGCTTTGAGAGCCTTAACAGCTCTTGATCTTACCACACCAGCTTGAGTCATCACCAACTCTATATCCTTGGGATCTACATCAGTCTCGTCCACTTCCTCATCATCTTGAGCAATAGCAGAGGATTCAGGCTTCACTCCCACATTGCTCAAATTTGGAGCCTTGAATTGCTCTGCTGCCTGAGTTTGTAGCTGTGAGCTCAAGTCTTCAATCTTAGCTTCCCCGAATATAATGTATGTGTCAGAAGTTGGGCTCTTGAAAACATCTGGTTTTGAGATAACAAACAGGATCTAACCAAACAAAAGTCCAAAATTTCAATTTTGACCAAAACAAAATAGATCTGACAAATGGAAAAGAGCAGTGAAAAGTAAAAAAGATGTGTCAAATGCTAACATTCTTGCTCTTCTTGACTGTCACTCGACTGACACCTGTGACAGGTTTCATTCCAAGTTTAAGCATTGCCTTGCGACTCTTCTTTTCACTTCTGGTCTGCTTGGACCTACCAGATGCATCACCTTCTTGACCTGCAATAGAATACAAATTGCTCTGAGAATGTGAATTGTATCCAGCATAGCTTCAATTCATGTAAAAATAAATAAATGAAGTGCAGTATCAACTCAGTTGTACAGAACAGATGTGCATCACAATCTATGTGCTTTTTCAATTTTATTCTAACACAAACACAGACTAAACTGGCCTGTGAATTTCACCTGACCTATTTACAACACCAGCATTATTTATTAAAATACTCAACTTATTATAGGTAAAAAAATTCAAACTCCTGACATTAAATTTTTAATCAAAAATTGTTAAACAAGGCCCCAGATAAAAGAAAATAAAATTGAAAAATATTGACCAAAATTTTCAAGAGCCAATTTCTTTATTTAAAAAAAAAAAATTGATCACGTCTGGGAAAAAAAAAGAAGCCAAATTAACCTTATTGACCATGTACATTCTATGTACTGTATACTAATTCCAACCAAAACTATTGGAGGAATGCTACTAAACATTTGCCAAATGAAAGAATGAAAGTGGGTATGTCATCTGCACCACTCCAGTTAATCTTATTTGCCAACTTACCTTCAGCATTGTCATCATCCTCATCTTCATCATCGTCTTCCTCATCATCATCATCATCCTCAACTACAGGCTCATCATCCTACAAAAGATATTATTCAAAAGTTCAGAATATTAGAAAACAAAGCAACTAGTAGGACATTAAACATGTGGAGTACAAAAAGTTCTTCTGTGGCTACATCTTAACTAATACTTAGTAATCATTAGAAAATACATAGTTGTAACAATCAATCATCTGAAGTTTAATTTTCAAATCAAAACCAAGTGCCCATCCATTTCAACAGGTTGAGCTGTTCTCCTATCTTTGATTTGAAAACCATACACTTGTTTTTCACACAAATTGCTGCAGAAACCTTTCAACTAATTGCATAGAAAATGTTCAACCTTAAACCAATTGAACCTTAAGATTTCCACTCTCTCCCAAATCTCAACTTTTGTAACACTACTCGAAACTCTAATGAAGAATCCAGAATCGGTCACTGAATTCGAAAACAAACACAGGACCCAAACTGCTTAGAAATTACAAAGTCATCTAAAACCTCAATTTTCTCATATCAGACACAAACCCTTAACAGTAACACAGTCCTTTAGATCCCAACAGCAAGGGAAAAAAAATAAAAAAATAAAAACTCAAAACATTGCACACAATCAAACACAACCAAATGATTTTTAAACTCAATTCTAAACCACTTTAAAATTAAATTTAAAGAGGAAAAAAGAAAGAGGAGAGATCAAAGATGTGGATTATTACATGGATCTTTTGCTGTTCGAGGTGCGCCGCAAGAAGCTCCTCTTGGGTCTCAGCAGTCATAGCGATTTTTCGGTGTTTTGCTCTGCTGTCACAGATGGATGGTTTCTGTTCTTAACACGACCAGCGACCTAAAACCCTAGAACTATGTTTTATAGTTCTAACTTGGTTCGACCCAAATAAAACCCGTTGTTTCCGGTCCCCCAGTCCGTTTGTTTCGGTGCGGTTCGTACGGAAGCAAGACTCACATTTCTTATCACACGCCACGTCAGATAAAAAGCCTTGCTCAGATAGGCGTCATTCCCAGTTATTACGCGTAGATAAATTATAAATTAATTTATAATAATCTAGAGTTTATATACGGTGCTCTACCAGCCCACCTTATAAAGGGAAGACCGGTGGTCTTTAAACTTGACCATTAGATGGTCCAGATTTAATAGAAAAGTGATAAATCTACGGCCTGTTTGGTTGTTCGGTTATTGCTTTTAAAAATAATTCTTAATTTTCTAAAATTAAAAAATTCGCTTGATTGGCCAGCTTTATAAAAATTATTTTCTATTTTTAATTTTTAAAACTAAAAAGTGAAATAGTTTCCATTGATTTTATATTTTTCATTTTTCTTTTGAAAATAAATAAAAAATTTAGCATGTAGTTAGAAATTTAATCCTCATATCCATGTATATGAAATATATATATATATATATATATATATATAGTAAAAGAGATTAGCCTCTTAAATAAATTTATGTACCTTGAAAAATTAGTCCTTAACTTGTGACTAGGGGATATCCTGGTTCATTTAAAGATAAAAACACAAAGAAGATATTATTTTTATTATTGACATTATTGTAATATATGATCAATATTATTAGGATTATGGTATAACATATGCAAAAGAGATCTCTAAGAGAGGACTACCATGAAATGAAGCACGCATAAAAGAGAAGCATTACCCATTGACATTTGACACCCTTTATCTAAAGTTCTTTTATCTTCATTTATTCTCTTTATTCTTCTTTTCTCTTTATTGCAAACTCTCTCTATCTTCTATTTCAATTTTGTTTGAGGTACCCTAAAAAAAATAGTTGTTGACATTTTTTCATAAATATACTACTTCTGTTGTTGAGGACTTGCTTCTTGAGGAAGAAAGTGGGCCGCTTTTTGTCAGGAATGTAAAAATGGGTCAAATTAACCCAATCCAACCAACCCACCCTCAACCCATAAAAAAATGGGTCAACCCACCCTCAACCTGTAAAAAAAATGGGTTGGATTGGGTTAAACCTGTTTTGAGATTGGATTGAATTGGATTGGCCCACTAAAATTTTAAAAGAAAATTAAAAAAAAGGTACAGAAAAATAGATGACTTATAAATTGACCCACCAAATAAATAAAATAAATAAATAAAAATAATTTAAATGTAATGTCACAATTACAATTATATTTTGTTACTAAATTGTCTTAGTATAAATGCTCTTCAAAAACTATCATCATGAGTTAAATAAATGTAAAGTAACAAAATAACATGAAAACAATATTCAACCAAACAATTGATCAAAACATTAAAAAAAAAACCAAACCAACGAGTCACACCAACCTATCCCATGATCTGTTGGATTGGTGAGTTATGGTTGTAGGATTGAATCACACAACCCAATCCACTTTGACGGGTTAAATGGACTGACCTGCCAAGTTCAAACTATTTTAATATCCCTGCTTTTTGTTGTAAGAAGTCAGCCTCTCAAAACAAATTATACCCTCATTTGATTTGTTTTGATTCAATTTTGCAATCTTGGACCTAAGAGGTGTTTTCTCTTTTCATTAAGTTTTTGAGATTTTCTAATTTGAGAAGTTTAAATGTCCAATGAAGAAGGGAGATTTCAAAGCACAAAGCTGGCTCCTTTGTTTTGAAGGCCAGTCTGACTACTAGTATGTTGATTTACAGCGACTCTTGTATCTTAACGTTCAAGCTGGTTTGTTATGCCACCTTGGTGGTAGGGATTGGGTTGCAACTGCGTGTTTGTGGTAAAGCATTGATCAACATTTAATTGGAAATTGAGATAAGGTATGTTTCGTACAAATAGAAACGAGAATTTTCTAAGAGGATTTGTTAAAGTAGTGACCGACAATGGAGCTATTTTGCTTGTTCATGTTATTTTTCAGTCCCATGTTTAGATTCTATTTGACTAGTGTCTGTTGCTGCTTAACTAATATCTCAGATGGTTCTGTTTTTGTTAGCTGCTTGTTTTCTTTTTCAGAGTCATCAATGCTAAGTCATTCCTCCTTCAGAGTCAGTAATAATAATTAAGGATAACCACATGGCAAGGGCATAAATTTAGCTCGGAATCCTGTACGAATACTCACTTAGAAGCAGATGATAGTAACATTGAGGACCGAAGAAAATCTTTTCGTTTTCATTTGACCATTGTCAAATTCATTTATAATGCAGACTCCACTTCAATATTTGGTATTCCAATATAAGAGAAGCAAGCACACCATTCTCAACGCGTACTGCATCCTCTATAACTTTATTTGTTCGTTCGTCTGGTGCATGGAATGTTTTCTCTAACTCGGCGAACAATGTGCTCAAGTTTCAGGAATGGTGTTTCACCCCTGAAATCCAAAGCACTAATTTCTCCGGGTGTCCCAGCTGATGTAGTTATGAACAAATGCGGTGCTTTACACATGACAAATCCCAACCACCCACACACGCAGGGATCCAAGTTCAAGGAAACAATCAGAATTTCATTACATTGAAAAAAGAAACTACCCAAATATCATCATTCATTCATTTCAGTGGGGAAGAAAAAGAGGATTACATAATGACTTCAGGATCAGCCTACAGCCTGCGGGTAAAGCTAAACTAAGTTCTCCAAGATGAGTTCACCAACCGCCAGAATTTCCAGACCCCCATCCGTTATCAGCTGCTTTCTTGGAGCCAGTTCCCCAGCCAGAGCTTCCACCATGTTCACCATCACTTGGACCAGCACCACCACTCCCTTGTCCCCAGCCGCCATTGTCACTGTTATTAGCTCCACCTCCTCCCCAACCACTGCCTCCACCACTTCCACCCCAACCACCAGGAAAAGCTTCCCTTCCAGGAGAATTTTGAACCTTGGCCCCCGGGAAATTGCTTAAACCATCATCCGCATCCTTTGTATTAGAACCCCATCTGCCCCCATTACCAGAGTCCTGCCTTTCATTATTGGAGTTGTGTCTATTGTTATAAGAACCTCGACCACGTCCTCGTCCACCACCATATGGACGAGGCACTCCACTAGGATGTTCGTCCCTATTCCCATTGTTTCTGTATTCACCCCGTCCTGTAGAACAAAAGAAATCCAGACATAAATTTTTAATAAAAAGGAATTGACAGATCTTACTGGAAAAATGACGGGTAAAAATGAAAACTAGTTGGATGACATGTGAAACAGAGACAAGGGGAACAGGAAACTAATCAACATTTTAACAGTAGAAGACTTATGATCACTACAGATACATGAGCATGGAAATGTGCATACTTCATAAGCAGCAAGTAGCTACCAGATGATATCCAAGGAAAAATAATTAAACTAAATTCATTTAACCCAACAAAAATGAAAGAGCATACAGATTAGATAACCAGACATAAATAATTAATTAGTTCAACACCCAACTAGTTCCAAGAATACATGAAAACTTGTAAAACTATAGCTGAATTCAAAATTAAATCAATATACCTGTTCTGGAACCAGGAGTAGATGATCGATCCCTATCATAAGAGTGACTTCTCCAGCCACCCTCATTGTTTGAACCACTCCATCCACTACCCACAGATGCCCCTGATGAGCCACCAGCTGCAGGGCTCCGCATTGGTACCATAGCGGCAACAGATCTAATGGAGGGGGCCGAATCATGCTGGGGATCATCAATATGCCTCTGAAAATATGCCACAAGCCGATCAATGTCCTCAAACATCTTTTTCCTGAACCTGAATCCTTTTGGGTAAAGCCCAATGTACTCATGGTGTGGATTTGTACTTCTTATATATGTTAATATAAATGTGCCAGGATGTTCGTGGGAGATGCCAAAACTATAGACTATGCGCATAGGATACTCGGCTTTCTCCATCCTCAAAAGTTCATCAACTTCTGCTTTTGTACCCTTTCGGAATTTACGGTAGTTTAACATTGCCTTTAAGTGAGTCACCAAGGGATCAACATAACGGTCCATAACCTAAGCAACAATCAGTGGGTAAAAGTAAGTCATATAGTCAGTCACAAGCAAAGCATCCAGAAAATCAGGGGCGACTTACCTCATCTAAGTCCTCAAAAGTGTCCTCTCCAATTTTTAGTGTCTTCCCAATTCGGAGTAAGCTTGTAATGTCCTTGTGTTCCTTCCCACCTTCAACTATATCCTTATGGGCATATACTCCATCACTAATTTTAAGAGTTAAAGTAAGATATGAAGGTCCTCGTGAACTAGGACGGATAATACTTTCTCCAGGATCTTTGTCAGACAAGAACTGCATAAGGATAGAGGCAAAGCTAAGCTAGCACCATATTAGTCACTAAATCTTTGCTAAAGGAAAAATCTAATTAATCTTTTTTTCTTTTAATGACTACCTGCTCAGAAGATGGTGTTTTATAGAATAAATCCTACCAAATTCCAAGTTTGTCACACCGAGAACCCACACAAATTTTAAGAACTAGAACTCCAATTGATTTATTTGAATCTATGAACTCTAAGCACCAAAATTCATTATTTCAGTGAATATCACAGGCTTATTCTTCAAAACAAGAAGCAGCCAATGAGCAATAGAATAAAATTAGGAAATATTACTATGAAGTCAATCAAGGAAGATATCCAGTTTATATATATTGCATCTGGGTATAGAATGCCAAAGGTCCTGGGTAGCATCTGTATGCATCTACCTCAATTACATAAATCAGTCAGCAGCAATCACATCCAAACCAATTTTACCAGTACATACAACCAACACCAACTCAACCAATTGAAGTCTAGGAGTCGATCATTAAAAGATAATTTTTTGGTCACCAAGGATTGAGTTCTAACTTCCAACTTCAAAGATGTGTTGAGACGTGCATACACAGAGAACTAAGACAATTTCACAACTTTCGAAAATCTTATGATTCTAATAAAAGGTCAATAAAATACAAAATTTAACATAAAAACACTCGGAACAAACCTCCATTGCTTCATCTGCAGTTATGTTCTGAAAGCGTGGATGAACAATCATCCTTGGCTTGAAATGCTTCTTGGCAAGCTCCTTTTCTTTCCGAGCTTTGTCTTGATCGCTCTGAAAACAGCTCCGGTCCTCATGATAATAGGGGTCAATGTCACGGTTATTCTGTAACCGATTACTTCTCATTTCACTATCCTTACAAAAAAGGAAGACTTGATACCTATTCTTTTGGATCGACTTGATTTTACAAGTGAGCATGTCGCCTTCATGTAACCTATCAGATAATTCAATTATATCTCTCCAGTCATCTGTATAGTCTTCTTTCATGAGGATTCCAGTCATTCCAGATTCAAGCCCACATATTGCTTTCTGGGCTTGCACTCTGCGAACTGTGACTTGGACGATTTTACCTTCAGCAAGTGTCTCTTCAGTCTCACCTGAAATCATATAGAATTCCTCATCCTGACTTGGTTCTTCATATTGCTTACGCCAATCCTGAAAACCTTGAATCAATTCTCTTTTTATGTCATAGAAAGTTTGTATTTTGTTCTGACGTTTTTTCTGAGAAGCATATTCCTCAACATCAAGGTTCTTCAAATAACTAGGTCGGTCTCTGACGTGCTCTATGGCCATCTCCAGTGCATCATCATCATCATTTGCATCACCAGTGCCATCTTCTTCATACACATCTTTGGCCAACTCTTGTGCAAGAATATAAGATTCAGGATGAATTCTTGTATCATCAAGCAAATCAATAAATTGGCTGCTGCTAGCAGCCAACCCACTTCGCCGGACACGCAAGAAACCAACCGCATTGACAAACACCTTTTTACCAAGTTTATGTTCTGTCAGAAAGTCCTTCCGAGTAAAAATTGCACCAGCTCTTACAAGGGATCTCTGTAAGGATGCAGCCTTCCGTGGACCTAACCCAGAAATAAATTGTAATGGAGCAAATAACCACTCGTGACTTATTGCTAAATTAATGTCTATGCCAACCTGATTGGTCACATCTACCATAACCTGCTCAACCATTGCAAATTTATCATCTGGGTTGAGAAAACTCTCCAAAGGGCTCAGTTTCCATGACAAGATTTCCTTTCTAGGTCCACATAATGTTGCAACCATAGCCAATGGGTTCTGGAGATAACGCCCAAGAGCAACAGCCCGTCTCACTATACCTATTAAAGTAAGAAAAATAGAATCTTATACCTATCAATGCAAGAAAAATAGGATGAATTTTGGGATTCCTTAAAGAGAGGGAGAGCATCAAACAATCAACAATATTTACCTTGCTGTGAAGGAAGTTGTTCAGAAGAAATTCGAGAATTTTCATAAAGACGGGAAAGAGATTCATCTCCATAGACAATGCTGAGCCCATCCATTTCGTGCCCAACATCTCTAGGATTTTCCTCCACCATCTTAAAAATGACCTGATAAAAGTAGGGCAAATCACAGATAAGACTCACCATATGACAACAACAAAAGCCTTTTCCCACTAGGTGGGTAAGAATACATGAATCAAACAACTTATAATACCCATCATATGCAAATAAATTAGAACAATATGAACTAATGACACCATTTCTCAGGCAGTTTATTTCAGCTTAATTGTAACTATCATACATCATCAACTTACCCAGTAGGAGGCAAAGTTTGACCAATTTCACTGATCAATGGTTTTATAGTTAACTCTTACTAACCCAAAAGTTCATTCCACAAGGCAGAAGTTTCATATGGTCAGTATGATGCTGAGGTTATTCAAACAGTGTATTTGGGAAAATATGGGTACATTAAAAACAATTGAAACTACTAAGTGCATATTTGGTACAAGGGAACAGAATGGGAATTAAAATAGAAATAAGAATGAGAATTGATCGTTCCCATTTCCATGTATGGTTAGGTGATTGGAATTAAATGAGAATAAGAATTCCTACAATTGCAGGGATAAGTATTACATCACAAAAGTGATGAATCCTCCAATCCATTTCACCAACATAACAGGCATAGACATAGAAACCAAGATGCAAACCTCATATATATCTTCCTTCAAACGGGTGCAAGACAAGTTAACTGCTCCTAAAACAACAACATGTGGTTGGTGATCTGTCATAAACTTCAACACACGTTCCTGGTCATTCTTCTTCCGTTGTTGGTCATTAACATTCTGTGACCTAAAAGTAAGGGACCCAGTGTAAAGCAAATCTAGCACTTCTCCTGATGAATCTAACATGACAAAAGTTGTTTGTGGCTTTCCAGGGCCCCAACAGCAGGCCATAACCCTAGGAGCAGCCTCATCATCTGAGCCAAGATCATTTTCCTTCTGTTGATAAGGACCCACAGAAACCTTATTCCACAGCGCCTTCCCGTACTCCATAAGTAACCAATTCTTTGCTTTACTTGCCAAGACACCTCTTGCCTCTTTTTCCATTGATGGTAAAAGGAATCGAAAAATGGCATCATGCAGTATCAACTTCCTCTGTTCATTCCACAGTTGAGCAGATCTGCTAACACTGTCACTAATATAATACTCATTGAATTGGTCTATTAACTTATTAAGATACTCCTCAGGCAGCTTAATAGTAACTTGAATGAGTTTCTCCTCTTCTGCCTTCTGTACAAGGAGCCATTGCACATCTTCAAACTTAGACAAAGGCTTCTCCCGCAGCCACTTCACCCCAGCAAACTGATGGAAAGAATCTATTGTTGTATTTCCGTCAGCAGTAGGACATGTTGACACCACTGCATGGTCAAGAAAGTGGCTACGAACATGTTTCCTAATACTAGGCTCACAACTTATCTCAACAGCTGCCTGGAACAAAATAACCAACAGGATCAAACAATGGCTGCCTTATAATGATTATGAACAAAGTTACAGATACATACCATGTGCCTGGCACATTTAAGTACTTCTTCAGGGGTATCATACATAGCACATGTAAAGTTAGAAGCCATCTCTTCTGGTGTTTCCTTTGGATCTTCCAACTCTTGCTACAGGGCATGGAAAACAAAACCTTTTAGTATAGGGTCAAAACAAACAGCACTTCCAAATCTAAGCATACTTACCAGCTTAACTACAGATAGACATAATCCAAGTTGCTCAGGACTACACCCGAACCTGCTTGCAACCTCCCATAGACCTGCCTTACTGAAGGTGCTATACATTGACTTCCTTTTTGGCCTCTTGTATTGTCCTTCATCAACACCAGCTTCGCCTGGTGGGAAATGCAAGTTGAACTTGGAGTCAACATCATCAACCTCCCTCTCAGATTCTGCTTCCTTCAACGATCTCATAACTGATTCAAACAATTGACGATTCAAGTTTAGTCTTGTTTCATCATACACGCGGCGGGACTCTTCTTCAAACCGTTTACTATAGTATGACTGGAGGGCACTCTTCCGCTTCTGAAGAAGCAACCACTTCTTGTCCAAGTCCTGAAGAGCCCAAAGTACCTAAACAATGCACAATGAATCCATTAGCAGAATTTTAACTACATTATCAATAATAACAATTACCAAAATCAATGTTCACAGACCTTGTGCCATTTCAGAGTAGGTGTTTTGTCATTCTTATCCCAATTCTCATCCCCAGCTTCAGGTTGCTCTAGGTCTTTTAATAGGCTTAAGCACTCCTCCTTCCGATACATAGCAAGAAAAGGAATCTAGAAGACAAAAATTTCCACATTAGGAAAATGAAGATAAAACTAACAATAGATGCAAAAACTCATGGATCAAATCATACTGACATCTAATTTTTGCACATGATGCAGTTCCAAAAATCTGATAATATCATCCTTGTCGATCGGTAGGTCGTCCTTTTCATTATTTTGGGAGTTTGAGACCTTCTTGGAAATCCAAGGGACTGCTCCATTTACAAGCTGATTAACTATCCATAGACTCTCTTCATCTATACTACTTCCATCCAACGGAGGAGCACCAGTACTCTCCTCTGATATCTACAAAAAAAAAAAAAATAGAAACAGTTCATCATAATGAAAGCACTTCAATAATCAGGAAATTTTGATCTATGTCCACAGAGATCTCAGAAGACCTGCATTCTCTCAGGAATATCAAGCTCCCTAATCCGGTCATCCTTCTCTGTCATATATTTCTCAGAAAGAACACTAGGCTCAAATTCATCTTCAAGTCTACTCTCTCTGAATTCACTCATTTCTAGATTTTTCTGGCGATTCAGAATCAATTCATCTGGATCACCAAATAATTCTTGAGCTTCCTGTAGAGCTGAGGAAGAGACTCCTGGAGCCTGCCTAGTTTTCTTTTTCTTCAGCTTCCTCTGCCTATATAGAATTGCAGTAACAGATCCTTAGATCAAATAATTGATTCTTAATAATAAAAAATACATCTAAAATACCTCATAGGAGCTCCATTCTCATCAACTTCTTCTTCGTCCACAATGAAGTCAGCCATTTCATCATCTTCTCCAATGTCAGCATCCTCTTCTTCTCCTTGCTCCTCCTCTTCAGCAATGTCTTCAAGTGGAGCTCCTGTAATTCGTGGACAGCATAGTAAGCATGTGCTTGGTTATTGGTGCATGTATGAGCATAAATTACTTGTGGCACATAATGGCATTCTACACGAGATGGTTAGAATTCACTATGCTGACTAAAATGCCAAAAACCTACATTGACAACCCAGAACACATCAGGACAGAAATACTTCTCATATCTTTTACATAGAATGTACTCTTTTGTCCTCATTAACATCTAAGGAAAATTTCAAAATAACTTCAATACTATTTTGGTGATTTCACTTTCAAAAAATCATTTTACACTATTCGAAGTAAAGTCTTTCATACAAAATTGTTCTTCAGTGAACATCTTCAAGCTCAGAATACCTTTATCATAAGTGATATATCTATAATGCATTCAGTGTGAAACGTAATTTTCCAACAACTATCAAGTACTTTCAATGAAAAACCAAAAATATAAGCAACCACAATTAGAGCATACCTTCATCATCACCAAATAAACTGCGTTTAAGCTTCTCCTCAGCTGTTCGCCCAACTTTACCACTTCCAACAAACTCCTCCTCATCAGATAGCCCAGAGGGCTCCTCCTCAGTATCCCTCCGGCCTTTTTTCAGTCGCTTGAACTTTTTGCTCTCCTTATGAATTATAAAAAAGTATTGTCAATAAAATTTGTATATAACACATAGTATTTATCCACTAAAAGCCAATATTAATCAATAAATTGAAATACATATACAAAAATTTCAAAACCTTCCGACGATGAATATTGATATTATTGTCCTCCAGCAACTCATAATCATCTTCATCAAGGACATACTCCTCCCTAAAATAGTGAGATTAATTTGTCAAATATTTAGAATGAAATACAAATATTAACATCATTGATGTTTAAAATTTTAAACAAGAACAGACAAAAGCGCACAATCAACTTTTTTTCAATCCTATGTCTATCTCCCTCCAAAGGGACACAGAGAAAGAACCGAGGGGTAGCAGGGAAAAACAAAAGGGACAGAAACCAGCCCATGTGCATTGTTGAACTTCTAAAAAATGGAAGACAAATTTATGTCACTATGCCATTCAAAAAACACGTAAATGGTTTTGTAAAAGGAAAACCTATCAGCTACTTGATGCAAGAGTGATTATCAAATACACATATACACACATACAAATGTATCAAAATTAATGAAAATATTTATATATTATCAAACATTCTACTTTCTTCTCCAAACATATAAGTTCATCAACTTCACCAACAAGCAGGGTAATAAGGGATAAAAACTGACTTTTTCTTCCTCTTTTTCTTCTTTTGTCGCTCCTCATCACTTTCTGCTCTCTCTTCATCCTGCTCCTCTTCGTCCTCAATGTCATCCACTATAAATCCATCATTTTCATATTCATCCTGCCCTTCTGAAGTGAGGAGGGAAACAAAAAGAGTATCAGCAACAATAAGATGGCATCAGATAAAGCCCATGAAGGGATAATCCTATGCACATTATTAGCTCCAGAAAATAGGACCCCATCTGAAAGATCACATTCATACAACAAGCAAAAACAAAATGAAAAACATCAAAAACAAAAAAAGAATAAAATGCTAAACTCTCAACTGACAATCACATTACATCGCCAAAAGGACTAAACAGTAAAATGCTAAAGCCATTTGAACAAACAAGCAAACAAAACTCTAAAAAAACATCATTCTCTCTAAATGGGAACCATCAAACAGCAGCCAGAAGACTGTCTGCCTCAGCTCATAGAAACATTGTCCCCCGCCAAGACACTACTTTGATATTTGAAGAATGTGAAGGAATCCCATATGTAGATGCTATTACATCTTACACAACAGGAATAGAAGATGAAGATTTATAATGAAAAAAAAGCTAACAAAATTCACCAAACAGATTTTTGCGCATGCACAGTATATGTACATCTCACGTTTCATGTTCAACCCAGACGACAAATCTCATCCTAAGAAAAATCCAATATAGGCATACCCATGTTTATTTGTTTGGTTTCTCTAATGAAAAAACCATCAAGGTTGCAACTTTGTTGCTTTCGTTTCCAAACTCACATTGTCAACCTACAAAGAAAGCCTTTCTGCATTTGCCACAGGCAATAGCTCTCACCCCCATCAAACACAGCGCAACAAAAGCAAACCCTAATTTCAAGGTCGAAACCCTAGTGTTCTACGAAACCCAACAACGCCTCCACCAGTGAAGAAATTTGCATATAAATAAAAAACTGAAAAAAAAAAATAAAACAAAAAATAACATTCAAACAGCGCATAGTTCAGAACTTTCGACCCAATCAAAGTCCATACCCTCTTCTTCTTCCTCGTCTTCGTTGTCCACTTCGCGACCCTCTTCCAATTCGTCCCCGTCAACGGGTTCCCTCTCTTCCTCGTCGAGTTCAACGTCGTCTGCCCGCATTGAAGAACCAAAGGAACCGAAAATGTGAGAAACTTCGAAGGGAAAAAGAAAAATGCAAAGAGGAATTAGGGAGTTTCTAGGGTTCACCTTCTTCGTCAGAGATTACGCCTTTGGCCATGGCTGAAGACCGAGACACGAGCTACGAAACGCAACGAGTTAACAAAAACGACGGAGAATGCGAAATGGAACGCAGCTGCTGTAGAATGCGAATCAGAAGAAGCGAAAGGAAAGAGTTGTGTTTATAAGTGAAGAATGAACGAGGAGGAGGGTGCTGTGTATTTATACGTGTATATGATATATTGCGGGTGTGTTTATTTTACTTGTTAAAAATTTTATTTTTGGGTAATATTTTCATGTTTATTATAAAGCTATGAAAAAGTTATTTTAATGGAAAAATAATCATATTTAACTCATTTATAACTTCTAATTGTACTTATTTTGTATTTTAATTATTTTTTTATTTTCGCACAAGTATTTTTCGTCAAAAGTAATTCTATGCGGGGCACTATCGAATACTACATAAGTAGGTATCTCTTTTAGCAAGGATTCGAACATTAGTTCATCAAATTGTGAATGACTAACCTCTTTTACTAAATCCAACTTCTGTTATTTTTGTTTTAATTTTTTAAAATTTTAAAAATACTCTTAAAAATATTAAAATATAATTTTTAAATTTACTCACGAATAATATCCTGATTATGTTATTCTTGAAAATATTATTCCTAAAAATATAACATTATGCTTGAAACAAACACCACTTATATTATTATACTAGTATCTTAACTTGTACATTACACATAATAAATATTTATTTTATATAACTTAAATTTATAATAAATAAATATTTTTGAACATATAGATTATATTTTAAATTTATAATAAACCATTATTGTAATAAAATATTAATTTTTAATTATTGATAATTTCTTTTAAAAAAATATTAAAATTTAATTTCAAACTAAACGTATTGAAAACGATAAATTGAAAGAGATAAGACGTTAAAAATTCCTAAAAATACTCTCATTGAAGAATGATAGCTAAAAACGGTATCGTTGAAGAATAGCAGCTAAAAACGCTTTTGTTTAATATAGTTGTTCTCATTTAATATATAAGGTGATTTATCATATGCGTGTTTGTATCAGTGTTTTTGATTTATGTTATTCTTTTAAAAACAAGGAAATGATGCAAAAGTTAGTTTAAGTTGTTTTTACTAACAATGATTGGATTATCAAACACACCCTATATTTAGAGGAGGTCCAAAAATAATCATTATATGTTGAAATTTATATTTTGTAATTGCTTATTACCACCAACTTCAAAATTTAAAATATATATTGTGTCTATAAATATAACTTAAGGTGTGTTTGATAGAAAAGAAAGAAATAGATAAGAGAAAGGTAAAAAATAAAGTAAAAGCTAAGGTTGTTTGGTTGAAGAAAAATAGAGTACAAGTTAACTTTTTGAAATTATTATTATTATTATTATTATTTATTTTTATTATTAGTATTATTTTTATTATTATTAAAATTAATAATAATAATAATAATATATCATGAACGGCCCCCTACCAAACCGATTTAATTAAACAAGTTAATCAATTATATAGGGGATGGGTGTTATAACGTGCAACATAATTGATTTAGTGAAACAAACTAAATCAATTATGTTACATATCATGAGTGATTTTCACATATTTCTTCGTTTATTTGCACGGAAGTTTTTGTCTATAGGTCCTACCTACTTTTTTAAACATTTCTTTACATTTCTACTCTACCAAATAACCAACATTCTTCCACTTTTACTCTCTTCCTTCCTCTCCCCCTCTATTTTTAGACTACCAAACGAAGCCTTAATTATTCTAAGATTACATATGTACTTTAAATTTTAGTCTTCATTTTTTTATAAATAAGTTTCTATTTTTTTTAAATAATTTTCAATTTTTTTTATATTAGTGAAAACTAAATAGAATACTAAAAGTAGAAATGAGTTAAACTAAGTGAAAATTAACTTCGACAAACAAATCAATAAGTTAAATGTTTGTGTGGAATAGTTAATTATTCATTTTTTTAAGTTTTCTTCAACAGTTAAAAACAATAAATAATTATTGCTTTAAAAGAAATTAAACCAAGCATATAGTAAAATTTGGAAATCAAATTATTAACTCATGAACCTAATTTATTGAACAATTAACCATTGAGTTAGTGGTAATTTGAAAACTAACTCAACTTTTTACATCTTTTAAAATTCTTGAAGTTAATTACATATTTTTCAAAAAAAATCTTAACAATTGAAAAATAATTATTTTTTCAAAATAAATTAAGTTAAACTTGCACTTGCTTTCAAGCTTTTGACCTTGAGGAGTAGTACCAAACTCAAGTCATTAAGTTCTCTTACATAACATTTTTGTAATGAAAAACTAAAAAAGCATTTTTAAGAAAATAATATTAGAATCAAAATTTCAATAAGTAAAAATTATAAGAACAAATACATTAGTGACACAAACAAAAATCCAAACCCACTAGGGTTGGTCTAGTGGGGGTGAGATAGTATTTATAAGGTTATAAGTTCTAACCTCAATACAACCATTGTACACAAAAAATAAAAAAATAAAAATCCAACAAGTAAAAACTTTCAAATGTTTAGAAGTTACTATTAGTTTATTATTAAAAGAGGTACTTATATTTCAAACGGAATAAAAAGATGGGTTTAAAACTTCAAATACAAGATTGATCCATATGATTTGTACATTTATTGGAATATGATTGTACTTATTTCAAGCATAATTTGCATAAATCTCTCAAAAAATTAAATAGTATAAAAACAATTAATTATGTTAAATGAATCAAACTTTTTATTTAAGTTAAAATCAAGTTAGACACCTCACCTTTTTCAAAGACTCCTTCATTTAACTTTTCTACAAACACGTATGAAGTTACAAGGACTTTTTTATAAGTTCAAAATCAAATAATTATCTCAATTAAAAATTTCTTCTAAGTTAGAAGTTATCCCAATTTGAACCTTAGTCTTAATAATTTCTTTTAGAAAGAGTTTCTCTGTAACATCCCTAATTTTGGGAGTTAAAAATAAGATTGTAGAAAGAACCCTTTTATAAACCCACCTTTATATTAATTACTTAAGGATGCTTTAGGAAATATTATTTAAGGTTTGTCCCAACCTTAGAAATAAATAGAAATGAGATAATAAGGCCCAAATAGGATTCAAGAACAAAGGAAGGGACTGAGCTCCCTACACCCCCCCCCCCCCACCCCAAAATTTATACAGGAGAGGGAAGGGAGAGAAAGAAAAAGGAAGGAAGAACAAGAGAAAGAAAGGATAAAAGGAAGAAGTGGAGGAGGAATAGCTAGAGAACCCTAACCCCTAGAGCTCGTTTCCACGTGTCCCTCTAAGGTGAGTGTTTTTCCCTTATCTTTCCTCACCCCTTGATCATTGTTCTTTCCTTTCCCTTTCTCTTTTATTTTTGTTTTATTGTTCATAAATAATGGTCATGAGAGAAATCTTAATATTGTGATTATTTGAAGAGTTTGTAGAGTAGATATGTAGTTTAGAAATGTAATAAAACTATTTTGGAACACATTAAGGTGTCTTAGAGTGGATGGAGGCCATGGGTGAGCCCCTTAGGTTGCAAATTGTGGTCTCATGATTTGCTGTTCAACAATCAGCAATATGCCCCATGATGCAGCACAAAGCGCAGGCTAATCCTGGGGAAATGTTTGATGATCCGCATTAAGCAACATGCATGGGTGCAAAGCATGAGCCTTTTGAAGTTTAGAAAAAGTGCACCCCTAAACATGACACTAAATGTGACGACATGTACACTAAGTGTAAAAACCCTATGATCTCATGTTTGATATTTGTGTCTCGTGCTAAGTAAAGGCTTGTGCTTGACATTCTATCCAATGGCGCTAAGCATGGCCTAGTTGTGCTAAGCGTAGGACCTCTAGAGAATAAGGTCTGATGCAAGGTATAGTGACACTAAGTAGAGCCTAACTCATACTAAGCATGAAACCATCCAAAGAGCTAAGTATTAGACATTTGGTAGTGGCACTAAGCACAACCAATTCACGCTTAGCGTGGGCCTTCCAGAAAAGGAACCTAAAGTTACAAGGCGCTAAGTGCAACCTTCTAAAACAACATGTTGATGTTCTAGCTTCAAGAATGAGACATGTGTATGTGTTATTATTGCTTCTTACATTTTCTTGCATATTTGTTAGTACTTGACGTTATGTTGTGTTTGTAGATAAAGGTAGGTATATCTTTGTTTGATTGTGGTTGTTGTATGTGTTGGTGGTTGAAAATAATAAACCCCACGTAATAAAATGAACTAAGACATTTAAGACTTAAAGAGGATGCCTCCTTAGCAAAATAGAGATCAAAGTCCCCAGTGTTTTCAAAGAAAGAATATGTTTTTGAAAGATGTTTCCTCCCTTAGTATTTTGCTTAGTATTACAGGGCAAAACCTCCCTAGTCCTTATTGTGGGAATGCCTAAAGTGTGCATCCATGGCTGAATGTGGTGTGCACCTCACTGAGAAGATCCTCAACAATTGCTTAGGTGAGATGGGTTTTTGAACTAGTTTACAAAAAGTTAAAAAAAAATAATAATAAAGAAAGGCTAGGAGGCCTCCAATATTAAGGGAAGGGGACCGTCACCTTCAGACCAAAGGAGAGGTAAACATTTTTGGGTAAGGGAAGGATGTAGTAAAGGTAATCCCTTTGATAACAAAAGGTGATAAAACGCTCTTCGACAATGGGAGGGCATAGTTATGGCATGAAAAAAGGGATGTTTCTTGAACAATCTAGAGCTCAATTGACCATAGAACAGTGAGCAAGTGGAAGATAAATAACAAAGCTAACCAAAACCAAACAAAAAACAAAACTAAACCATGATATGATTGATGTTGACTGTTCATGTTATGAATGTTTGTTTTCCCATGTGGGTAGAAAATAAAATGTATGCCTTGTCACTAGGTGAGGAATGTATACAATACACATGCATTAAGTGAGAATGTATGTTTTATGAATAAGGAATGTTTAAACTACCTTAAGGATATGCGAGGAAATTACACCCCCCAAAAAAGGTGTATATAAGCCCTAGATGGGCAAGTAAAGAGGAATAGTACGTTCTCACTCAAGGTACTAAGAGAGTATGAAACAAGTAATATGAATATAATAGTGTACAATAAAGAAAAGTTGAGGATTAAGGTCTAGGAATCCTACGACCTTAGTGGTCTTAGAATTAACCATAATGGTCAATTCTAAGTACCAAAATAAAGAAAGAGAAAGTTCAAGTAAGTTGCATGAGGAGTTGAGAAGGAGACATATAATAATAGTAGTAACAATAGGTTAGTATAATAGTTGTGAGAGTAAGTATTTAAAGAAATAGAGAACCTAGGAGTTCCATTAGTGTGGATCTTACTGTAGGCCTAAGGTTCATTAGAGGTTAAGTGCGAAGTGAAACCCTGAAGGTATGAAAAAGGTAGCTATAATAGGAAAGTCACACCTGTCCGTAGAGTCCCTAGAACACTTACTAAGACTTTGTTTCATTATTTTAAGTTTAATGTTTTTAGGATAAACAAGAGAGGATGCTTGCTAATGGAACTTGGAGCCGTAAGCGAGAATATGTAATTTAGGTTTATGTACCTTTCTTTTTAAAGTTTGTACAACACATTAAGTGCCAAGTGTTTTGTAAGAGATATGTTTAGAATTTTCAATTTTATCATATGTTAGGATATTTTTTTGTGTTTAAGTGTAGTTTCCATTAGAAGATCTCTGGTTTGTTTGTGTTTTAACTTTCTATATTTCTATAAATCTAAATGTAGCTAATACCCCTAGGGTGTTACAAAAATAATGTGTTAAAGACTATCTTATTAGCATTTTTCTTTCTATCATTAGTGAAAACTAAAAGAAAAGCACTTAGGATGAAAGTGAAAAAATATATAAAGTAGAAAAAATTAGTATTTTCAGCATTTTAAAGGCTTGATTTTGATGTTGTCCTTTAACCTTATTTTATACACTCTAGTCCTTTTTTATTTATTTAATTTTTCATATTTTCCCTCTTTGTTCTATCTAGACGTGTCAAAGTGAGTCAATCTAGTTTACTCGGGTTAGCTCACCGTAAGTTGTATTTAAAAACGAGTCAACCTAATTCAACTCCCTTTTTTGTGAGCCAAAAAATAGCCAACCTAACTCGACCCATTACCAGTTCAAGGCTTAGCTCACTAAATTTTTTTAAAAAAAATTGTAAGGAAATCAAACAATAGAAAAAATAAATTAATACTACAACGTTATAAGGTCATTTACTACATCATAATTTTTTTAAAATACTATTAGTATATTTTGTTGAAGTTTTTAGCTATGACAAGATTTGTATAACATTGTATATTAATTTTGTATTAATAGGTTAAGTTAAAAATCAAAATTGTGTAATTTTCTAAAAGAGATAGTGAAAAAGAGAGAGAGAGAGAGAAAGAGAAAGTTAACCTTTTGTATATATTAAGAGTGTCTCTAGTCAATGTCTAGAGATTAATCTTTTTTAAAATATATAAACCACCATAGTAGGTTTCATCTTTCCTAGTAATTTTTTTATATAATGATTAGGAGTTAAACATTAATTAACATACTTAAAAAACTTAACTATCGACCAAGTGATAACTATATCAAACTTTATTTGTTAACCAAAAGTATTAATAATTAGCATAAGTGGAGATGACCCCTAAATGAACCTAGGATTTGGTGAAATCCTTCAAGCATGACTTGTATTTTCATGATAACAAATCCTTAATATTCTTAAAAAAAAAAAATACAAGTATTATGAACTCATTATATTGTCAACGAGTTTCAATTTAAGTGCTTTTTTACAATTCAAATGATTGAAGTCTAGATGTTTGAGTTACAAAAGATCTTCTTAAATAATTGTTTAGAAGAAATCGAAAATATGAACTTATAAGTATTAAGAAGAAGCTACTAAATTCTCAAAAAAGATTCATATAAGACTATATTACTACAAGAAAAATGACATATACCTACAGACACTTTTACCTATAAACATGAGTTACTATAGGTAAAACTAATACTTTTAACTACAAATTCTTGGTGTAGGTAAAAACCTTGTATATTTTGGTTGATGTGAAAAACTCAAGAAGACTTCTACCTATAGATACTTGGTGGTAGGTAAAATTCCAAAAGACTTCTACCTATAGGTATTTGGTATAGGTAAAACATTTGTAATATTTAAAAGACTTCTACCTCCATAGCTTAGTGTTGGTAAAATCCTAAAAGATCTGTACCTGTACCTACTTGGTGTAAGGTAAAGTTCCAAAAAACTTCTATGTACACATATTTAGTGTAGGCAAATCTTTTATAATATTCTAAATTTATTGAGACGTAATTTATTATGTGGAACTTGAATTTACCTAAACAAAGCCTATTTAAAATTAAACTTGTTCAAATTAAACATCCTAAATCTAATTCAATAACATAATCTAAATATAATAAAAAAATATACTTAATATTTAGAAACCAAAAAAAATAAATTTGGACCCAAATATTTTGAGCACTAGGCAATAAAAAAAGTTGTCACTTACCAAACAACCCATAATTTACTTTTTCACTTTTACCCAACATATAACAATAGCACTTTTTTCACGCAGCATATATACTCTTGAAAACCCCCTTCTTTGATTACAAATTTGCTCTATAACCTAATCTCAAAAATTAGTTTTCCATATTCCATTACAATTTGCTTTTCGATTTGATTTGTTTGAGTGAATCCTTGAGTACAGGCTTGTATTATTTTGCTCTTCCTTTTCAATTTTATAAAATATTGAAATGATTTTTGAATCTATGTTTCTTGTTGATTTGAATCTTTATTTTTATGGTACTAGCTAGATAATTTGATCATTCTTTTTTCCAATTTTCTAGAATATTACAATGATTTGATTTGATTCAATAATGCTTGCTCCTGTGCCTCCATATCCGAAGTTTGAGGAAAGCTCAGTTAGTTTAGGGAAAGCACAATGACAAAAATCACATTGAGTATTTTAGTTAGCTTTGTTAGTGTTGGTTAAACAGATTTAAAGATGGAAAGCATTTTTATATTTCTTTTCACCTAAGTATTTCATTTTTTGGTTTGGTAAAAAGCTAGCATTTACAAATATTAGAATGAGCGTGAATATGGAGCGTATTTGATATATACTATAAAGTTTGAAATGTCTTATTAAAATTTATATGTTTGACATAGATGTATACAATTCTATTTTTTATGTTGTCACAATTGAAATGTTTCTTAATTTGTTTACTTTTATTTTTAACAATATATTAATATTATATGTTATGTATAATTACGAAATATAATAAATTAAAATGTATAGATTGAAGGATAAAGTATTTTAATTTTAATATAGAAGTTTAAAATTAAAATATAACAAATTATAATTTTCTTTGAACTATAATTTATATTTGACAATTATGAATAACAAGATTAGTTTAATTAATATTTAACTAACATGTACCCTTCGTGTTGTGGTGGTTGGGCTTCATTGGAGCTTTGTGATTGGAAATGTATAATATATTATATATTATATTATTACTTAATTTTAGATGTATCTTTGCTAGTTGTTGAGAAATAAGTCTAATGTTTTATGTTGCCTTAATTAATTCCCATAATGTAAAGCCAGTGAGGTAATGACATTGTTGTGATTTCCTTTTATCCATTAACAAGAAATTTGTACACAATGATAATTAGTGAGTGAGTTAGATGATCAGTCCAATACGTAGCACGACTCCTAATTTTGCCTAAACATTTTTGTTTTTTCAAAGATAACACACTCTAATTGAAAGATAGCGTGTGTGTGTGTGTATACAAACACACAAAATGAGAAAAAATAAAATAAAAAAGTTTGAAATTATTAATTGTTTTATTTGAGAATAGGTAAAATTTTCAAAAATGTTATATAAATGTTTTAAATTTGGTATATTTGTTTATATTATTTGTTGACATAATAGGCTATGACACTATAGTGGGTGTGTGACGCCATTTATCACATTGCTTATCCTTACTATTATTCTCTTTATTTATTATATTTAGTAATTGTTTTGTGAGTTTTTTTCCTTTTATATAAAATATTATTAAATAAAATAAGACTCAATTGAGAAATATAATCGTCCATATAGGAACACAAACGAGTGGTAGATATATTATATACCATGTTCAAGGTCAATAGAAAATGTGTAATAGAGTTATATACACAACCTGTAGTAAATCAATGTATCACCAAATAAGGACTAGTTGACTGACTACATGTACATAAACAATATATTTAATATCTAGTCCTTCATATGATACAACAAAATAGAAGAACTTAGACTCAAAGTAGTCAGTCTATGATTTAAGTCTTATAACACCCCATTCCCTAATTATTAAGGTCTTAAAAGTGTCCTCAAAAGGATCTCCCTTGTTGTATTGAAGCGAAAGCCTCAATTGTGCTAGGAACCCTACCATCTGAGCTAGTTGTACTCCAATGATCCATAAAACATACACACAAGAAAAAGAAGAAAAGGATAAGACAATCTATTTTTTAACATGAAGTGTCACAAATGTAATTTAAGATTTCAAATAGACAGATTGATCATTTTTATTGATCATCTGATATAGGATGCAATGGGTTTCTTATGGTTCAATCTAAGTTTAATAGACTTATGCATATGATGGCCTTTTTCTTAATACACTTTATCAAGATTCACATTTTATTTTTAGGGAGATAGCTGGGAGTATATATTCCTTCACATAGTGTTTTTTCATGTATATGAGTCTTACGCAACTTCGACTACTTGAAATAATACTTTCTACCAACTCTAGTGATGCCTCAGTAATTATCGAGGTTATCGAGTCAGATAATGTGAGTCTCCTAGCTCAGGGTTGCAAGGCCCAACTATTAGGATTTCACAACTTAAATTCATTTAACCCCCAAGACTTGGCAAGAGTCCTTACCTCTATCCCTCAGGTACCATAGTGCCATCTTCCCTTTTCTTTCCTTTTTGTATACTTATGCAAATGATGCATGACTTTAGTCTAATGCATGACACTTAGCTTAAGGTCTCAATTCTCTCCAAAAAATTTGACAGAGTTTCCTCTATTTTTTGATACTTTCCACTCATACATTTTTCGTAAGTTTGGAAACAAACAACAATTATCTACCTTGTAATCCACCATATCATAATGCAATCATTGAAATTATCCATAATATCACACAATCAAATTTTCTCCTTATTAAGGCTCTTTGGCCGAATCATGGAGGTAAATGTTCCCCCTCATCACTTTCAATTTACATTGCTACCATTGTGATAACATCAATATCAATTCATCATTTAAAACATATTTAAAGACTATAAAAAGTAGCAGGACAACAACCATATTGTTCTATTATTGTGCATGAGCTATAAGATTCTAAACTAAGGAATTTATGCACAAAAACATCCCATACCACTTATATATTCATATGGAAACATAAGGAGATTAAATCAACATAAAATCTTCATTTAAGTGGTAGGACAACTACCACATTTTTCTGCTAAGGTCCTATAAAATCATGAGTTTTAAGACTCTAAATTAACAGAATTATGCATCAAAATACTTCATATCATTTATATATTCATAAGGCAACATAAGGAAGACTAATTCATCACAAAACCCACAATTTAAATCATGCTTAAAGGTTGAAAAATGTTGCAGGGTAGTAGTTGCATTTTCCTATAGTAACCCATATAAATTATGCCCAAAAGGTTTCAAACCAAGGGATTTTAGCGTAGAGATACCACATGTTATTTATATAATCCTATGGTAACTTAAAAGAGTGTAAATCATCATCAAAGCATTATTTAAAACTTGGTTTTTAGTTGAAATAAGCAGCAAAACAACAGTTGTAATTTTGTGCAATAAAATAGAAGAATTTTTTGCTAAATCAGGCGTTATACGTCTCCTTTGGTCATCCAACTCATAGGAATTTAGAGTGATAAACACATCATGAAGCACATCAAAATATGGTTTGAAGTGTCAAATACTATGCAAGATAGCAACTGTATATATTACAGTAGAATCGTGTAAACCATTTCCAAAATGAAATATTTTTGCTTTAAATCATTGAATACACATTTAAAAACCATAGGACAACATTTGTAGATCAATATCAATTCACAAAATCATTTTAAACAAGATTTACAGCCATAAAAAGTACAAAACAATTTTTAACCTTTGATAACAGTAGTATAATGTAGATTCATAGACAAGATATTGTCTATAAAAATTAAAGTCATACCAAGCTCTTATAAACACACATAACCGTGAGCTGTTAAGGGCAAACTAATACAGATTTTTAATTTTTCTACAGTAGTACATTAGTAGGTTATATATAATCATGGTTATAAAAATTTAAAACTAGTCCAAGTTCTTGTAGCTCAATCTAGTTATGACCTTTTTAGGGCTAAAACAATGTAGACCTTGCATTTTTTTTCACAGCAATAGTATACATATATTGTAAGTATAATCATGATTGCTAAAGAATTAAATCAAAGCAATTTAAGGCCAATAAAACTACAAATCACAAGGACCAAAACAAGACAGATTGGTAATATTTTTCACAGCATCCTTACAACACAATTTCAAGACTTAGGTCCAATCTTTTACAGTCAAAATCCAAGAAAACAACAAAGGATAAATCTGTAATTTTTTCATAGTGTGCATACAACACATTTCAAGGCATGTAAACCAATAAAATTGTGAATCACAATAGCTAAAAATAGGACAAATTTATAATACTCTTCACAACATTCATACAACACAGTTCTAAGGCACAAATTCAATCTTTTACCGACAAAGATTCAAGAAAATAGAATCAAGTTCCCCCTTTTTTTTAGCCATTAAACACAAAGAAACACCACCAAGGAAAGACTCAAACTTTTACCATTCAAATGCATTATTCAGTAGCTACATTACAAATTTGTGTAAGTTCACACCATGCATGTACAATCAAAATAATATAATATCTTAAATTTCATATTTATACAAGTGATATAACAACAAAAACATGTCATTATAAGTAAAGAGGGTTAGGGGATTTCCCTCTACCTTTAAATCCCAATTTGTGACAAGATTTAAATTGAAACTCCCTTTTACCTCTCAACTTGGGCAAACAGAAAAAGGGAAAAAGTGAGTGTTTATGCTTTGTTTTCTTGCCTCCTCCCAGTCTTCTAGTACCAAGAATAGAAATTGCTCCCAAGAGCTTGTGGACTGAAGTGATCTAAAGAAAGGATTAGAGAAAAGAGAGTCGTTTTGTTTGTGGGTTTTCTACATCATGAAAGAGAAGAAAGAAAGCATGGAAGTGAAGTGTGATTTTAAATTTTAACATATGCAATTTGTTTGTGGCCTAAGAGATTTTTTTTTGTTTTAAATCAAATTTATTTTAATTCAAAATTGTAATAATTATCTATAACTAACCGGTTATTATCTATAACTAATGGGGAGGAAACTGAATACTATTTTCATCTAGTTACATTTCAACGTGAATATGTAGGATAGAGAAAAATAAAATAAAATCATGTTTTAATTATAGATAAATTAGTTACCTTTAAATTTTAAATGATATTCTCAAAGTACTCAAAAAAATATATGGACCAAAAAATTTACAGTAAAATGTACCCAAAAAAAGTACTCAAAAAATAATTTTCTTCTTTTGTTCTCTTTTATACTCACTAGAGTAGTGCTTATTATTTCCTTGTAATTTTCAAAATTCATTTATGTTATTATTTGTGCCTTGAAAGTTACTTATAAACACTTAAATAAATATTTTAAAGAACCCTAGAAATTCTCCAAAACTTCTCAAAATTACAAAATTATATTCTAAACATAGTTACATGCTTAAAATATACTTTTATTGTTATTTGAATTATTTATATATTATTTCTTAATTTTATCTCTCTAATTTAATTTATTGATTATACTTATTTTTAATTTTTTATTGTAAAAATCACAATTATTTTCATTTTTATGTTTTCTTTTTACTATCATTCTAAGTCTAAAAGGTGTGTGTGTATATATATAGATAGATAGAAAGAGAGAGAAAGATAGACAAATACAAATAAATTATTTTATTTTATTTTGTTTTATTTTTACTCTTCAGTTTTGAGTAACAACAACTAATTAATATTTTATGTTTTCGAATTTACTTCGTAATTTGTAAAAAATACAAGTCTAGACACCGTTTGAAATTCTGCTTTAAGTCAAGTCTATCAAAATTTGCAAATTAATATCTACATTTTCATCATAAAAAAATATCAAACAATAATAATAGATGAATGATAATATGCATGTATAAAATAGAGGGTGTTTCAGGGTGTCTGGTGGAGCTTGAAGGTGAACAACTTTCTTGTTAGCATCTTTTTTAAAGATTAATCTTTATTGCAGCTTGACCACCAAGTTCTTTCTTTTATTTTATCCTATTATTGTTTATTATCTTTGTTAAGACAAAAGACAAATTTATAACTCTCAAATATTTTGATAATAACAAACAGTTAATATATATATGTTTTTACGTAATCGTCTGACCATTCGTTTGCAAGCAATCGTCTGATGTTTTTAAATGAATATCGTCTTTATCTTTTGATTAGATAAATTTTGTAACTAACAAATTTTTCAGACGATGACAACGTTCTAAAATGATCTGCATATCAATCAAAGCGTAAGCTACCTTGAAACGCATTAAGCCTACATACCTACTCTCAAAGAGAGTCAGTTCTTTTAAGCGAAAAAGAAGGAATGCGTGTGCGGATGTCAAAACGGGAAAGCAAACATGACAACTGTTACAAGATTGAGTACAAGAATAAAAAAGATAAGCAGACGGCTTTATCTTATCATTTGACAAGTTGGTGAAAGGCATAAATGCTGCATTAAATGCTCCAATGACTCTCTTCATCAGACGAAGGCCGTCTCCTGCAAAGCACTCAACGGATACTCTTGGAAAAGCCTATAAATAGAAGAAGAGACATTTTTCGTGTAGTTGTTGTTTGCTGAAAAATCATAACATCTTTTAGAAATGAAAAAGGTCTTCTCTTGTATACCTTGATTGTAAAAATCTTTTTGTGGATTTACTTGTATATTCGTCTGATAAGACGTTAAATCGAGTGAGGTAACTCACAAGTAAACCTTTTTCAAAGAAATTGGTGGAAGCCTGAAGAGGCTTTGATTTAAAGAATACTTGGGTTATTGTTTGGAGAGGCAAGTAAAAGACTACTTGGGTTAAGCCTGAAGAGGCTTGTGGAAAGAATACTTGTAACTTGAAAAAGTTAGTGGAACTTGGTTGTTGTCAAGAGCTGGACGTAGTCTCTGGGGTGAGACAAACTAGTATAAATCTTGTGTGCATTCCAGCTTGTCATTCAGCTTTCATCTGCTTTATAAAACATTTTTGAAAAACTCTTTGATTATATATTTTAGACGATACGTCTTTAACAAAGGTTTTGCAAAAATTTGCTATAACACAATTTAATCCCTTCTTGTGTTATCTTTGTGTTTTACAACCTTGTTAAAAATTAGAGTAATATTATATTTGGTAAAATTAGTAGCCTATTAATCATCATTCTATTTTATTGTATCAAATGGATAAGAGTTGGATATATAACAACTCTCTAAATAAAGAGAAGTACATTAGAGGGGCTCTAAAATTTCTTGATTTTGCATTTGCAAATTTATCCAAGGATGGAAAAATTTTATGCCCTTATACCAAATGTGTCAATTGCAAGTGATGATCTCCGATGGATGTTTATGAACACATCATCAATAATGGATTTCTAAAAGGACATGTTACTTGGATCTTTCATGGTGAACAAGTTGACTTTTCTAATTCTCTAAGTACATCTCAATTAGAATGAAAGTTTGATCGTGATATGGATACATTTATTCATAATGCATTTGCTACACATGCAATTAATGAGAATGATTATATAAATATAAATATAGAGGATGTAAAAAGTTCACAAAATTATCATTCATCGTACATTTGCATCACTTAAAGTGTTTCAACGGGTGAATTGACAAAGTTTTTAATGTTGTTAGAGTTGTTGAGTAATGCATTACCAGAAGAAAATACTTTGCCTAAATTGTTTTACGATACAAAAAAGATTGTTTGAAGATTAGGTTTATCATATGAAAAAAAATCATATTTGTCTCAACAATTGTGTATTGTTCAGGAAGGATTTGGTTGATAATGAAATTTGCCCCAAATGTACTTTCTCGAGATGGAAACATAACTTTGATGATGGTGAAGGTAGAAAAAAAGTACATGCAAAAATTCTTTATTGATTTCTCTTATACCTAGACTTTAAAGCCTTTTTTTTTTTATCATCAAAGACAGCTTCTTTTATGACATGGCATGAGAATGGTCGAACTAAAGATGGACTTATGAGACATCCAATTGATTCTTTTGCTTGGAAGGATTTTGATCGTCAATATCTTGATTTTTCTCGTGATCCTTGTAATGTTTAATTAGGTTTGGCTTCTAGTGGCTTTAATCCTTTTAAAACTATGACAATTGCTTAGAGCACTTGGTCTGTTATCTTGATTCTATATAATCTTCTTCCATGGATGTGTATAAAGCAACCTAATTTTGTACTTTCATTACTTATTCCTAGTCCAGAAGGTCTAGGTAATAAACTTGATGTTTATATGTAAAGTTGGCAAAATGGACCGTGCTCAATGAACCGGCCCGAATAGCCCGTAAAAAAGGCTAGACTTAAAAAAAGGTAGCCTAAAATAGATCGAGCCTTTTTTGGCTCAACCCATTTAACCTCGGCGGCCAAGTGTGCTCAAATTAGGCTGGCCTCGATGGTTTTCAAACTGGCTCAATTAATAAATAGTAAATTAGGAATCAACAAAACATCAAACTTGAAAAGTGAAAGTGTGCAAAGCGTAATCCCTATTTCATAAACATAAACCTATAACTCTTTCAACTCTCAGTCTCTCACTCGTGTGACGGCGACGCTACCTATAGCCCATGCGATGCTACATTACTCGTCGCTCCTCCTTGGTTTGCCCTTGTTTGTTGTGCTTGTGCTCATTGTGTTGGACGCTCATGCTCTGCTAGTGCTCACCCTCAATAATTGTGCTACTAGTGCTCGGTTCTCTTCCCTGTGCACTCCTCAATTGGTTGTCCATTCGTCCCTGGCCTTGCGCAACTGCATTCAACGTTCTTAAGGTAATGTCATCTTCCTCTATAATACCTGACTTGTGTTATGTCCAGTATGTCATTTGTGCTTACCAAAGTGAAACTAGTAATTGTGTGACTGTTGTCAGCAAACATAATAGGCAGTGACCTTGTTGCATATCTGTGCCTAGCAAATGCAACCATATATCCACTAGTTTTGCCCTTATAAACTCACAAAATGAATAGAGAATTAACAACCATAATTTAATGATTTCAATTAGGAGTTATCTGATTGAGTCAAGTGGAAATCAAGTTGTTAGATTATACCACATTCCCTCTATAATGTATTAATTTTAAAGCATATTGAATTCATTATATTATTTTTTTTAGATTTAGAACTTTTTAATTTTTTTATTCATTTTTAATTCAAGCTAATTTGGCCTCGATGACTTGAAAACCCGACATAAGACTGGGACTGGGCCAAAAAAAAGTAGCCCGTAAGGAATATAAACTAGCCCTATTCGGCCCAATGTCATTCTTTTGCCCAACGAGTCGAGTTGAGTTGCCCATTTCTTAACTCTATTTATATGCAACCTTTTGTGAAAGAATTATGAAAAATTGGGGTAAAAACTTTTGATATATGCAAAAAAGAGTCATTTCAAATGCATGCCACAATCATGTGGACTATTATTGATTTTCCTACATATGCAAATTTGTCTGGTTGGAGTACTAAAGGTCAATATGTTTGTCCATGTTGTGGTTTTGAAATGGCCTCTAAGTGATTGCGTTATCGTAGAAAATTTCGTTATATGTGTCATCATCATTGGTTAGAGTTTAACTATAAGTGGAGATACAATAAAGGAAATTTTGATGGAACCCAAGAGTTTAGAGCTCTACCTGATCTACCTAATGGAACTTTTGTTTTGAGACAAGTGGAAGATCATGGAATTGGGAGTTGGTCACCATGGAAAAAGAACAGTATTTTGTTCATATTGCCTTATTGGTAATATAATGTTCTTCATCATAATCTTGATGTGATGCACATTGAAAAAATGTGTTTGTGATAACATTGTTAGAACATTCTTGTAATTAGAAGGAAAATCAAAGAATAATGATAAGGTACATTATGACCTTATAGACATGAACATAAGAAGTCAGCTACATCCAAAGATGCATCCAAGTAAAGGTAAAAAATATTTGCCTAAAGTTTGTTACCAAATGACTTCAAAGGAGAAAAAAAACATTTTGGAAATAATAATAATAATAATACACAAGCTAATTTGGGAATGAGAAACATTTGAATGGTAATGAGTAGAAAACGCAAGTAAAAGATTTTTTTTATTATTATATGGCTTTTACCTATAGTTGAAAACTGTAGGTACAAGTTAATGACTTTTATCTACAGTTAGAGGTCATAAATATAAGTTAATGACTTTTACCTACGCACATTGCAAATTATAGGTACCATTTATAGTGACATTCAAATGTAAATTGTACATTAAAATACATTTGTAAGTAAAATTTATAGTGATAAGCTATTAACTTTCACTGTATGACCCCTCAAAGTTGACGACCAAGTTGTCCTTAGGTCAAAATCCATTATACATTTACCTACAGTTTTTTGACTTTTAGTGACATTTTTTGTTCATAAATATGGGTCATTTTCCTTGGCTGGTATGATCACACCTGTCAAATCTTGTGCAATCAATGATCATATACCTTCGTATAAACGTAAATATTGACTCGGGAAGAGCCACGGGCCCACAATAAATCAACGAAAACCAACCCTTGCACATAAAGAAAATATGATATATTAAAAACTATTTATGAAAAAACAAGTATATACACATGTCCAAGTTGTTTGTAGGTCAAAGTCCGCTATATATTAACCTTTTTTTTATTATTTTTAGTGATAGTTTTTGTCTGAAAGTATAAGTCATTTTCCTTGAAGTTTCTCACCAACCCTTGCACACAAAGAAAATATGATATATTTAAAATCATTTATGAAAAAGCAAGTATCTACATGTCCTAGTATTGCATTGAGAAGAACCTTGAAAAAACACAATACAAGGGCATTTTTTTTTGCCCATTTATGCTTCATAAAGAAGGAACTTGAAGACTCAGTATTTAAACTTCTTCACACACACACACACACACACACACACACATATATATATATATATATATTCCTCCTTTGGTGAATTTCAAAGATAATCATGAAGATCAACTTTTAACTAGACAAAATTATAGTGTTATCATCCAAAATATGTCCACATGAACCTTACAAAAAAGAAGCTTGAACAATTTCAAGATTTTGATAAATTTAAAATTCAAAATGATTCATTTCAAAATACTATAAAAAATAACTCAAAAAAAAAGAAGGAAAAAATGATAGCAAACTATTTTATTACAATTGAAAAAAGCTATCCTTTGTCCAACAAAATTTTCAATGATTAAATTTATGTTTTTAGGTTAGAATTTGATGAAGATGTTTTGAAAGAACATATATAGGTTGAGAATCAAATCTACAAATAAAGAAACCAAGAAACTAATATTGTTGAAAGTATTACTAAGTTACTTTATCATTTTGTCTTCATCCTAATGAAGTTATATCCCAATTTTTAAGCTGTTACACACTTTTTTAAAATTCATTTGGGGTTATTTAAGTTATTACCTTGTTATTTATATACTCTTGGAGTGTTTTAGCAAGCCTTAAACATTATTTTATACACAAAAAAGTATTAATGTTTGTGAGGAAGATATAAAACCAAAATATGTTTAAAAAATAATAATATTTGTATGAGCATACAAACGCTATGTGGAAAACTATATTAAAAATTGAGCTTAAAAAGGATTTAGAAACAAGATTTGTAATTTTTGAAGTTAGTGAAAGAAAATTCACTTTTGTGGATATAGATGAAACATGAAGACAGTTTAGGTAAAGGTGGACAAATCATTTGTGTAATTCTCTTATTTTCTTTATACTTACAACTATCAAAATATTTTAATCTTTAAAAACAAAATAATTTTACATTTGAAACAGCCTTGAGAGTATTACTTAAAGTTTTGACTTATAATATGCATACAAATCTTATAAAACTAATTATATCATTTGTTAAGATTTTGGGTTTTATAAACATTTCAAAATATTTTCATTATTAGAGAGCTAACCTCAGAGAATTAACTCTTGAGTTTTGCTATTTCATAGTTGAGAACCTTTTTTGGGTTTCAAGTTATATTCTTCTGGTAAGTTGACTACTTATGTGGCAAGTTGACTATTGATTGCCACGTCAGCGGTCAACTAAGAGAGGTGGCAAAATGCGCAAAATTTTGAGAGTTGGATGACAAAATTTGCAACTAAAATAATTGGGTGACAAAATGTGAGAAATTTTGAAAGTTGGGTGACAAAATTTGCAAAATCATGAAAGATGAGTGGCAAAATGTGTAATTAAGCCTAAATATAAGTTACTACAATTATGTGTAACTTTGAATTTTGAGTATATGAATATCACTTAATTACCTTGGTCCCCACAAAATAATTGGTAGCTCACTCTACATATAACATGCCATTTTCATATATTTCATGAATAATTTATCATGTACATATTCTATAATGCAAGAAAATAAATCATAAAGTATACTCCATGTAATTGCTTTAAACAACCAATATTGAGTCTAACAACATAAATATCATTAAAACTGAACAAATTTTTACCTTTCTAATTGAAGGTGAACTCATCCCACTTATTAAAGTTTTAAGATAATATATGTGATACCCTAAGGGGTATTACCGTAACTAAGCCTAGATTTCTAAGAACAAAAAAAAAAAACTTAAAAACATAGAAACAACATGCAAAAGTTACTCATAAATATAATTGGATTTTATATAAGAATAATACAATAAAATACCATACATCCTAATACAACTCATCTATCACTCGAAGGTGTCGTACAAAATATAATGATGAATACAAGGAACAAAAGTAAACTAGGCTACGTCTTCTTGTACATGACTCCAAGCTCCATTTGCACACGTCTTCACCTATATCCTGAAAAAGGAAAAACTTAAAGGAGTGAGACATAATGTCTTAGTGAGTGTTCTAAGAACTCTACGATTAGGTTAGATTCTTCTACTCAGATAACCTTCATTACTTATCTCTCATGGCTTTAGCCTTACTAAGTCTTTCATAATTCTCTATACCTATGATCAGGTCTACACCTTTCAATTGTCAATATTTCCTGTTAACTCTTGTCTCATTCTCACAACTGTTATATTAGTTTACTATCTCATTCTGAACCTAAGAATTTGTCTTCATTACTTATGCTTTCTTACCCAAAACCCTATCTAGTATTTAAATCCTTTATATTTAGGTTGTACTCTTCTTCCTTTTGATATTTAAAGTTGTCCTCTAGGGGTCAAGTCTAAGGCTACAGATATTCTAAAATACTCTTGACACTCCCTTAACACTTACCTTAATACTCTCAATTTGTTTCCTCTTACTTGTCTCATACTTTTCTGTTATGCAATGTAGGAATTCACCATTTCTCTATCTCATTCACAACTATTTTATCCAACTAGAACTCTTATAACACTATCATTGGGTCTAGCCTCTCACATATACTTAAGGTAGTAAAGATAATCCTAATTACAAACATACGTTTATTTCACATCCTTCGCCTAGTAACTAAACATACACCTCTTTCTGTTTAATCAAACAAGAATAACACACATGCATAATATGATCACATATTCATAACCTTGACACTTCATCACAAGACACAATTAAATTTTCACATGTATACACATTACATCAATCGCTCATGAACAAGGTCACAGAAACTTTACATAGTTACAACATAGTACACTTTAACATATCACGTTGCAACAGGATGCATATACATGCTATGTTCTTAAATCTCTACTTATGCACATGTGGTACCAATTTAAATTTGTCGAAAAATAGACTAAAAGTAAGTGCACGACCATAAGAAGCGTCATCGGTATCGATGCCTTCAACTTTCACACTCTCAACTAATATGATATCCCTGGTGACTAGTCAGGATTACCCAGTTTTGCCAGTACACTTCGGCTCCATGAGATCAACATGGGCCATTGGAGTTTCCCAACCGGATATCACCCCCAAGGCTAGGGTAAGACAACTCATTATAGCCTCCACTAGCCAAATTCTTGCATACTTTCCTTCATCACATAGCTCAAATGTTATGATGCATGATTACATAAACAATACACATGGCTTTACTTAAACATTTCACACTAAGGATCCCACCTCTCATAGGCTAGGTTCCTCCTCGCTACGAAATATCCGTTATTATACACATACCATGGCATGGGATCATACATAAGCATATCGGAGTATTTAACACAAGTTCACAACATATGCATTTTCTTAAGGCAGGTAAAAACCACAAGAAGTAGATCCAACAAGGCATCCAAGTAACAATAATCATACAATGAATAGAGATAGAAAGTCAATAATACTAACTTTAGTGTCTCAGTGGATCATGCTTAGCGCCATTCATATAGAGAATTCACTGTCATATTCACACTCAGTGCCAAACCTCCAAAGGACTAGAGGGTTGCTCCCTGCCTCCCCCACGCTCAGCGCCAACCCTCCAAAGAACTCTTTGGCTCTCTCATGCTTAGTGCCAAAATTCTAGTGCTCGGCTTCAACTACAATTTCTACAGATTTGCGACGGTTCACAGAATGCGCGACCTACGACTTTTCTTGGCTTCCAAACATTCATAATATATTAATTAGTTTCTAATTTCTTTTATTACCTTTCTTATTGGTCTATCATATAAACTCCTCACTCACTCACAATCCCCTCAAAAACCATTAAATTCTTAACTTAGGCACAAAAAGGGGGAAAAGGTAAACATATAGCAAATAACGACCTAAAGAGTAAGGAAGGACACAGGAGAAAGCACTCACTTTTAGGGACATGCAAAGTTGAGTTCTGGGGCTTGGATTCTCCGATCTCTATTCCTTCTCTTTCTCTTTTTTTTTTCTCTCCTCATTCTCTCTAACTTCTTTCTTCTATTTTGTGACGGCTAAACCTAACTCTATTTTTCTATTCCTAGCTTATAACATGTAGGTGAGTATATGGCTTAGTGGGTTTAGTCCCTTATTGGGCCTTGTATGCTCTTTTGGGTTCTATTATAACATTCCTAATAATTTCTAACACTAAGATATCAATAACAATAACAATAATAATAACAACAACAACAATAATAATAACAATAAATATAATAACAACAACATATCACATAAGTAGTAGTAGTAGTAATAATAATAATAATAATAATAACAACAACAACAACAATAATAAATATAATAATAACAATAATAGCAACAACAATAATAATAAGAGATATAATAATAATATAATAATAATAATAACAATAACTCTTAAGGTGTCTTTTATCTAATATCACATGGGAAGGGTCCTAATAAGAGCTATCTCATGGTTTATTTATAGTGTCTGAAATTTAGAGTGTTATAATATACTATTATAGTATTGCATTGGCTTTATAAGAGTAAGGTTAGATTTAAGAGAAAACAGGCTATGTATTGATAGTGTAAAGTAGTTTTATATTGTTATCCAATCACAAACTACCATTTATTATAAGTTTGTTGACTTTTATAAGAAATGCTTTAAAAATCATATTAACGGTTATTTCTGATTGGTTGACAGTGTAAAACTTTTTACACTGATAGCGTATGACCATTAAACTCTAGATTTAATCACTTAGTATGACATCAATTCATACTCCTTCAACTACTCTAAGTTGATTTCTTTCCAATAATCTTTTTGAAGATTGATATATAAAATTACTTAACATATCATGTTGTTAGAAAATATAATTTAAGACCAACAAGAAGTGAACACACCTTAAATTTTGGGTAGCTAAGTCCTAAAACTTTCATCTTAAGTCTAATCTTTGAGTTTTTTTTTTATATATATATAGAGAAAGATTTTTCATAAATACTCTAAAATGAGAGAGAAGTCAATACCTACACTTGAAATTTGAAGAAAATATGAGTTTTGGTTTGAAAAAAGGCAAGACCTTTTTCAAAACTTATATATGTTTAACTTGATCTCTAATTCGTTATTTAATTTTATTTTCTTTTACTATTTTTTTCATGAATTTCTCATCCCTTCTTATTTTCTTTCTTCTTTTTTGTAAAAATGAGTCCTAAATCTCTTATTTCTATATTTTTGTAGTAGCTCATCAATAGGATGATTTTAACTATTGACCAGTCTTTTAGAAAGCTATTAATTAATTATCACTATAACCTTAATCAATTAGACTTATACACCCAAATCTGAAAAATGCTTGTTAAATATATCTAAATAAAGTTTCAACTCTAATGGTTTAAAAGCTTTTAGAAGTCATTTAATTAATGCTTGAGTTTGATTAATCATCCATATCAATAAACTCAACTTCTATATTTTTTCATAATCCAATTGAATAACATCTTTCAATGGACTTTTGAACTTCAAAATTCCTCATTCTAAAGGTTACAAATCCTAAAATATCCTCAACACTTGTATTTCAAGAATTTAAACCATGTCATAGGATTTCAAAATCTCACACTTCGTCTTTACTCTGTTAAAGTCCATTTTTTTTAGACATTCATTAAACTTGTCTCTAAAAATAATATTTTTTTCTTAAAAAGACTTCATTCTCGAATTATAGACAACTATACCAAGGTTAGGAAGTCACTTTAAGAGATGAATTGTGAATGTTCTAATTTTGTTAATTCTTTTAACTTTTGTTCACAATTTCTTTTTCAAAATATTGTTTGATAAATAACATATTCTCAAATTAAATAATCATATTGAATATTTTTAATATTAACTAATTTTTTGTTGAAAATGTATGGCATTAAATATATTTTTGTTCACTCTAAAATAAACAATTTTAGTTTTGATCATTGTAATTTTTTTTCCACCATCCAAAATCTAAAATCAATACATCATATAACATCAGTTAATTGCTTATGTGTGTAACAAAACGTCACATAACCATTTCAAGTGACACTCAATAACGCGTATGTGGTGCCATGTAATTTGTGATATTTTATTGAACCCTAAAATAAATATTATTTATGTATCCAAAAATGAATAATACAAATTAAAAATAATATTTTTAAATTTACAAGGATGGAATCCAAATAATTTTTTTTACAAGGGCCACAAAACTTAAATTACTCATTTTACAAAGAGTAAAAATAGTAATTTTAAATTTTAGAAGATAAAAACAAAAAAAAAGTTTAAGAGACCAAAAATAAAAGTTACTCATTTTACATGACTAAAATATATTTAACCAAAAATATATTATTAAATTAAAAAAATTACGCACATTCAATTTGAGAATTTAATAACAATAATATAAAGCATTTAATTTAACTTCTGCTTTCAAAACATCATACACAAAATTTTAAAAAATAAAAATCCTTATCTCTTTTCACGAGCAAAGTATGAGAGAGAAGAAAACGTGGTGCATATTAACTTGGAAGGGTCAAACCTTACCTCACCGCTCCCACAAATGCTTTCTTCCTTATCACACCTCACACACTCTTTCTCCGTCCGATAGTGCGACCTCAGTGCGCAATTTTCAATAAAAAATAAACGCATTTTCTTTTCCTCTTCGCTTCCACTTCAAAATTTCAAAAAAGTAAAAAAAAAAGAAAGAAAAAGACCATCTCTCTCCTATAGAGAAAATGACACTAGCTGTCGAGTTTGCTGCACAAGTTACTTCACTAATCACTATCCCTTCTTCCACTCCCACCCTCCACCCTCAAACCCTAAAACACTGCTAATCCTCGCAACCCCACCCACCCTCTTGAGAAAAGATCCCATTTTCGTGCTCCGTTTGAAATGGGTGCGTGCAATGGGAATGGGCCGTGACCCTCTTCTTCTTCTTCTTCCACAATGGGAAAGGCCGAAGAAGAACAGCAACCTCTGCCTCGGTCCGAGGATCCGCCGCGGAATGCGGAGAGGGAGTGTCGGTGCCGGTGTTCTCGGATTCGGAAACTCGTCGGCGTCAGATGCGCCCTCGTGCTGGTCCTGTCGGTCGCGGTGTTCCTCTCCGCGGCGTTTTGGTTGCCCCCTTTTCTTCGCCTCGCGGATCGGGGGAATCTGCATGGAGGTTCCAGATTCAAAGGTGGGCTTTTCTGGGTGGCGGCATTGTTTCTTGGCGTTAGATCTGTTTCTGTTTTTGGCTTCGGAGGAAACGGGGTTTTGGTTTTTCCCGATTTGGGGAGAAATGTGGGCGAAATGAATTTAATTTTGAGTGTTGGTTTAGATTTTATTACCGACCGCGTGGAGCAACCAACATGGGGTTGTTCTAGGTTAACTAGTAGTCTCGAGTTCAAGGAAAGCTTTGTCGACCATAATGGTCTTATCAGAGTCTAGTAGGATTGCCTTATATGGAAGATATTTGTAATCTTGTAAAAATAAATAAATTAATTTGAGGTTTATAATGGATGATTAATGAAGGGGCCTCCGTAGGAAATAAATTGGCTTCTTTAGTTAGTTATTTAATTTAATTGGGGGTGTTTAATGGGTCATTTCGTTTCTTAATTACGGCGGTTTTGTTAATTGGCCAATGGAAGGGGTTTGTATATTGTGGGAAAGAGAGCTTGTGTGTCGGATCGTGTTTTCTTCGTTTGGGAAATTACTTTAATTATGGCTATTTTAAGTAAGGTTTGAGGGTTTTTTGAGCTTGTAAAATTGCGTTTTTGGAAATGGTTTTGGCACTAGGCTTTATTTATTAATTAATTAATTTATTTACTTTATATGCTTTATTTACAGTGTTTATTCACAAACTGGGGAGTCAAACTTAGGGATATGCATTTTTATACTTTTGAGATGTTTATAAACGAGTTATGGTTGTAAATATATGCATATAGAAATAGAAACAGGTTCTTTATCTCGATGATGACTATGAATTAAACAATTTTGCTGTTCTAAGACGGAAAGCTTATGATGACTTCTGATGTCAGTTGGATGACTTGGCCTATCCAAGGATTAGGCTTTATCTAGCAAATTGGATTGGAGATTGTATGCTTTGTTGTGCTTGAGCTGAGAATATGACAATGAACTTTATTTGATAGTTTTTTTTTTCCCTTAGAAGTTCTGTTTGTAATCTTGAAAGGTGAAGCTTTTGCTTGATTTGGGAAATTTAATTACAAAGGCCATAGTATTACCATGGCACTGTGACACCATATCCCAGCCACTAAATGTATTTCAAAATTCTACCTCGTTATATAGTCATTGTGCTGAACACATTTTTCACCAAGAGAGATTAAAAATGTTCAATTGCCGCAGAGATTTTCTTACTAATGGAGGATAGAATGAATAGGCTATAACATATAAGTGATTACTTGAAGAATAAGAAGGGCTTGAGGGGGGAAATGAAGCAGCAATGAATGGAGTAACGCTGGGGCTTTTGGAAATTGGGATAGCTGTGATTCAAAATATATTTCCTTAATAATAATCACTTTGTATTTTACCTCTGCATAAGATGATTCTTCAAATCTCATTGTTCAATTTCTCTTCCTTCCTCTTGCAAAAATTATATTCAGCATCTTCACACATATTGTCTGCACCAGTTTAACATGCTCTATGGAATTTTTCTCATGTTTACATGCATCTATATGTATCATTTTATGGATAAATTTTCAGCCATTACTGAAGTCACTCTTTTAATGAGATAAGCACAATTTATAAACTCTATTTGCTTAATGATATTGTTTACTTTTGCAGGTCATGATATTGTTGCAAGCTTTATCGTTAATAAATCTGTCTCTGTGCTAGAAGATAACAAATTTCAGCTCGCGAATGAAATTTTAGATGAGATAGATGCTCCCTCTAGCAAAGTACCTCTCTCTTAATAGTTCCTTTCCATACCCTTTATTAATATTTGCATACTAATATCTTTCTCTTTTTTTGTTAAAAAAATCCAGGTAGCCATCTTGTCTCTTGATCCCTTACCTGGGCCAAACAAGACAAGAGTGATTTTTGCAGTTGATCCTGATGATAAATACACAGAAATGTCTTCAGCTGTCATCAGTTTGATAAGAGCATCATTTACATCCCTGGTTATACACCAATCAATTCTCCAGCTTACTTCTTCATCCTTGTTTGGAGATCCCTACTTCTTTGAAGTGCTGAAATTTAAGGGAGGAATTACTATAATTCCGCAACAGAATGCATTTCCTCTGCAGAAAGGGCAAGCAGAATTCAGCTTTAAGTTGAATTTCCCCATTTATCAAATACAATCAAATTTTAATGAGCTTACTAGTCAGCTAAAGTCTGGATTATATCTGACATCCTTCGAGGTTTGTCTATTCTTTTATTTTATATTTTTACTGTTTACGGCTATCATTTTGTATACCTTCCTTTTGAGGTCAACTTTTTTGTAAGGGTTTCGTTGTATGAATTGTGTTTCATGTGAGTCATGTTTGGCATTGGACTAAGCAAGAAAGAACATTACAGATTGAAAGAATAAGCAAGCTTGTTTGTTAGTGTGGTAGTGGGAATAGTGTCTTTATTGGTGTCACAGAAAACTGTCCTAAATGGGGGAATCCCTACATGATATACAGTTTATTATCCTCAGTACTTCTAGAAGATTCCTGAATGATGAAATACTAGTAATAGGATGTGCCATGCTGATTTTTATTGGGTTTCTTTGCAGAACTTGTATATCAACTTGTCGAATTCTGAAGGTTCAACAGTAGATGCCCCTACTGTTGTTCAGTCATCTGTTCTACTTGCAGTTGGGATTACTCCATCTAAAGAGAGGCTAAAGCAACTGGCACAAACCATCATGGGACCTCATAATCTAGGCTTGAATAACACTCAATTTGGTAGGGTTAAGCAGGTCCGACTTTCATCCATCTTGCAACATTCCCTTCATGGCAATGATGGTAGTGGCTCTGCATGGTCACCTTCTCCTGCTCCTCTGCCACATCCTCCACAGCACCACCACCACCATCAACACCGGCATCATCATCATCACCATGATGCCCATCTAACTCCTGCAACTTCTCCTGTACCCATGTCTATACATGTACCTGCACCAACACCAACACCAACACCAACACCAACACCTACACATACATCTACACCTACACCTACACCTACACCTAGGGAGGGTGTGACTCCACCCAAGGTTGGTTCTCCTGCTGCTGCAAAAAGTGCGCCTGCACCAGGGAAGATATCTCAATCTCAGCCTCCTAATTGTCCATTTGGTTATAGAAAAAGGTCTACCCATAATTCTGGAAAGCATGCTCATCCTCCAACACCTGCAGTTGCCCCTATTATTAATCCACATTATCCTGTTCCTGTCGCATCGCCAAAACCACAGGCTGAACCCCCAGTACATGTCTCTCATTCAGTACCAACTTTGAGTCCTATACCAAATGTAGCTTTTGCTCATGCTGAGCCCCCTCCTAAGAATGAACCAGCTGCAAAACATTCTCAAACCCATTTTCATGGGCCACCATTATCTTCATGTAAGTATTCTTAATAATGTGGCAATAGTTATATGGTTTAAAGATTATAATAGTTTTCTAATTTGTTCCGTGTTTGAGCACATCTCTCTTGATTGCTTGAACCTTTGGAACTTGAGTTTCACATTTCAGTTTGGTCATACATATGTGCAACTCTTTGTTGGATATTTCTGTTATCCAAATTCTGCAAGGATTCGCATCTAATTCTAGGTTAACCAGCAAGCAGTATAACTGTTTAATTCTTAGTGCTGCTGGTAATTCATCATAGGCTAAAATAGAGTTTTGGCCCCTCATTTGAATTTTTTTGTTTTAGTTTAGTCTCCTAAATTTAAAAAGTTTCACATATGTCCCTTAAAGTGTCTTTGTTAGACCAAAATAGTCTTTTTGTTAGTTTTTTGTATTAACGGTGTTAATTTTGACTGACGTGACATTTCTCATTGATTGTCATGTGTCATTAGGTTGACCAAGTTAATACAAAAAACTAACGGAAGGACCAACTTAGTTTAAAAGAGACATTTTAAGATACCAAAATGAAACTTTTTAAACTTATGGGACCAAACTAAAACCAAAAATTCAGATGAGGGACCAAAATTCTATTTTGACCTTCATCATCATAGATGGCTATCATGAAATATTATTTTTTGTATGCTGATATTCCTTTTTTGCAGCTTCTGCAGGTTGTCTTAGAACTGTTAAATGGGCATCTTTAATGCTTACAGTACTTGTGTTATGTGTATATCATAGTACTGGAATTGTATCTCTCGGCCAGACAAACTAGTGTACTACAAACGTGAGCTACGCAAAAGGCGAGCTGCACATCCATCTGAGTGGATATAAGCTGTCATCATGCGTGTAAATAGTTGATTAAAAAGATCCAGACGGTGTATGTGTTTTCAGGTCAAAGTCCACAAGTGGCAGGCCTTGATCGCACGCATTACCGCTCTTTTGTGATGTAAGATGGAAAAAAAAAATGAAAGAAAAAAAGAAGAAGAAAGTAACAATTTTCTTTTTGTTTCTCACCATCCCTTGCAATAAAATCATTCTGTATTGTGCTTCTCTAAGCCAGCTAAAGGTTATGTTGGCCGAAAATGTTCACCCCATGATGGCAATGTAACACGGTTTTGTTGTTAAGATTCTCCCCTTCCCATCTCATTCTCTCTCTGCACGAGCTAAAAAGCTTAGTGTTCTCACTACAACATATCTGAATGGCGGTGGCAGACTCACCAGTATTAAATGTGAAAAACAAGAATTGGGATGCATGTGTTTTCAGTTATAGGTTTGTCACCTTGTTTTTTGGGTTGGGGGGGGTGTTTGGAAGTTTATGAACCTACATACTGTACCGGTAGCTACCATTTTGCATATGATGCCTTTAATAAGTTGCACATGATTCTTGTTCATAAAGAAAAAAGAAAGAATACAATATTTCATTGTGCTTACGGTTGCAAAGATAAGACACCAAGGCAAAATATCCCATCATGTGAGTTGCCTTTGACTTATTGGGACAGATGAATGAAGTCGACTTTTCAAAACATAACGGTGGTGATGTCCACTTGTACGAAATTATGGATTATTATGGATAATTGAACTGCATTCTAGAAGTTGAAGGTGTCGAGTACACCATCTTGTTTGTCTAGATATTTCGAATTTTTAAATATTAGCTAATGTCTGATAAGCAAGTGTGTGGAATATTAATCGTCCAAAATTTATCGTCCCAAGCATTATTGATTTGTATATTAATTAGTCAAAGGCCTTATCAATTTTTACAAATAAGAATTTGGCTCTAATAATAGTTGAGATAAAATATGTATAAGTTGTAAAGGTTTTAACTATTGATTTCTCAATCCGTGACTATTATTTTATAGGCTTAATTGTAGTTTTGATCTCTCAACTATTGCAATTGTGTAATTTTGTTTCTCAAGTTCTAATTGTGCAAATTGGATTTTTCAAGTATCGCAATAGTACGATTTTGGTCTTTCAAATTTCAATTGTGCAAATTGGGTTTTCTAAGTATTGTAATTGTGTTATTTTGGTCTCTTTATCAATTTTTCATTAAATATTTAATATGATAAATAATGTGGCCTTGATGGATGATGTAGCAATTGACATGATGATGGATGACATGGCAAATAATGTGGTTCTAATGCATCATATAAAATCTATTAAATATTTAACGAAAAATTGACAAAGAGACTAAAATTGCACAATTGTGATACTTGGGGACTCAATTTGTGCAATTGAAACTTAGGGGACCAAAATCGCACAATTGCAATATTTGGAAGACTCAATTTGAGCAATTAAAATTTGAGGGACAAAAATCACACAATTGTAATACCCGAGGAATCAAGAGTGCAATTAAGCCTACTTTATACTTTACTCGCTAAAATACATGATAACCCTTATAAACCAAGCATTACAAGTTATTAGAATAAATTAAGTTCAACTCTGCTTTATTTTGCTTTAATTCTTCGATAACTAGAATTATTAAAAAAGGGATGACATTCTTTTTTTTTTTTTTGGTAAATTAAAGTTAGATTAGGGGAAAGCATGTCCCTTGCAAGATCGGGAAATACCACCAACCTCAATGAGGATTTATAGTAAAATTTATATATTGCTTACCAATAGAGGAAATTTGAGAATCAAACAAAAGTCACAGCTAGTGTGAGTAGAAGACTCGATCAAATGTGTCAATTCCTGTAGGCAAGGGGGGATGACATTCTAATCGTATAGGATAGAATTTCAATGACTTGCTAATTTTGAAGAGGGGAGTAGAGGTTTAACTTACAAGGTTATTTACATGTATAAGTTACTAGTAATTTTATCTACCCGTGCAATTACTCAACTAGCCATTGGATATCAAGGTATCCTTTTAAGAAGGAATGCTCATCAAATATGATTTTGGATGTTTTCAAGGAGAATCAAACTCGTGTTCATGGAGAAAGTGAGATTTCTTTCAGATTTTAAACTATATGTGCTAATTAGTTGAAAAAAAAGGAAAATATTACTATAGAAATTTTAAAATTGTTTTTTTTTATTTTGCTTTTTTGTTAAATAACATTGTGGATGAAAAAAATGTAATTAGGAGGAGAGATCCCACTAAAGGTGACTAACCAAGTTCTCCGATGGATATTAATCACTGGCAAAACCGATAAATACTTTGCATGTATAACATAGTAACCAAAAACTAAAACTTTTTTATTTTTAAAATTGGCTTGAAAATTTTCATATTAATAAAGAGTTTAATGGTCATGCACTGACAGTGTAAAGTAGTTTTACACTATCATCCAATCACAAATCACCATTTATTGTAAGTTTGTTGACTTTTATAATAAATATTTTAAAAGTCATATTAATGGTGATTTCTGATTGATTGATAGTATAAATTTTTTTACACTGACAGTGCATGACCATTAAACTCATTAATAAATAGAGTTTAATGGTTATGCACTGACAATGTAAAATAGTTTTACACTGTCATCCAATCACAAACCACAATTTATTGTAAGTTTGTTGACTTTTATAATAAATACTTTAAAAATCATATTAATGGTAATTTCTGATTGGATGATAATGTAAAACTTTTTACACTGACAGTGCATGATCATTAAACTCTAATAAATATGCTACACTTAAACTTTATTTTTGATGATGTATGAACTATAATGTTCAACTATTATTTTTGTGTGAAATTGACACAAATACCTTTATTAATTTCATTCTTTGACTCATGACATAAAACTCTATTTTTTATACCTTACACAAACTCCTCATATTTTACAAATGCATTGCGATTAAATCTTTCTACTGTAGTATTAAAAAATTAAAACACTTAAATTACAAAAACTTTACAAAAAATTAGGTGACACAAAAGAATATATAATAAAATAAAATAAATTTAAAAATTATTCCCAACAAACTTCATACATTCACAATAATTTCATAAAAAAAAATTAAATTAAAAATTTATATTTTATACTTTCTCAACAAACTTTATACATTTTTTTATCATTTAATTCTTAGAAAATTGATCCTATTATATTAGTTTTGATTTGTCTTATTATTTGTGGTGAAAAATTATGTGATAAAGTTTTTATTAAATTTTCACTACAACAATTTTAAAATACTCAAGGATCATTTGGTAGTTAGGATAAGAAAAGATAGAATATGATATAAGAATTGGATAAAAATATGGTAGAATAATAATAATAGTATAATAAGCTCTTATGCAAGCTAATGTTTGATGTGCATCAGATAATATGTTAGATAATATATATGTTATCTTACCCTTTATTTGAGGTGAATTGGGTAATATAAGAATATGATATAAAATATATTAAAATGACAATATTACCATTTTGTTAAAATTACATAACCATTTTTAAAAATAATTTTTAATATAATTTTTTTAACTTTTTATACATTGTTCCCCTTTAAATTATAAAAATTATATTAAAAATATATTTAATGTTCCTTTTTGACTTTTTATGCATTATTTAATTTTTTAAATTAACCAAAAGATTAATGACAAAATTAACGTTGTAGATTTTATAATAATTCATAAAGAAGATTTCAAACAATGTGTATACGTAATAAATAATTGACATAATTTTTATTACGATATAATATATATAAATTTTATTTTAATCTTATTCTTACAAATTTGAAAGAAAAATTATTTAAATAATATTTATTTAATTTAGTTTTTAAAATTTTAATTAATAATATATTTTAATTTTATATGTCAAAACTTTTATAAATATATATATAAGATAATATGTTGAATATAAATCTTATATAATAAAATATATATGTTATTATATTGTAATATATTATACATATATATATATATATATATATACACACACACACACACACACATATATACATATATACACACATATATACATATATACACACATACACACACACACACACACACACACACACACACACACACACACACACACACACACACACACACACACACATATATATATATATATATATATATATATATTTAATGAAATATTATAATAATAAATAATGTATATAATAATTTATAGTTACATTTATTTATAATTTAAAAAATATATAACATAATATAATATTATTCAGCACTAATCTAAGAAAAAGAATATTCATTGAGGAATTTGGAATCTTTGAAGGATCTTTGTGAGCCAAACTCTGATGTGTTCTCCTACAAGGAATTTGACACTCAAGTCAATGTTTGCATTAGATGGTGAAGGGAATGAAAATTAGAGAATGAATGTACCTTATGCTTGCTACGTTTTTTATACGGGTCCTTTTGAACTAGGGTAGTGCATCCCGCATGAGGGAGTGTGTGAGGAATACCTTTGCATCAAATTCCTTGATTAGTGTATGCTCATTGCTAATGACTTTATGTTATATTTTAGTGCTTCGTGTTTGTATTAGCCTTTGTATAGTGTAAGAAAGTTTCTCGATGAGGTAAGATGTTGGGTTGCTAGGCATAAAGTCATGTGCCTTGTTGTCTTTAGGCTTGCATGTTTGCTTTGTTTTATCCAATGGTTATATGGGCCATGGTGGCCTCAAAATGGTGGCTAAAACAGTTGCCCCAAGCTAATATGTTGGCTTACAAGTGCTTGCCTTCTTTAAGGCTTGAATAGATTGGCCTAAACTTATATTTTAAAAAATTCAACACTATGCTTAATAAACAACCTTCTTTATTCAACCATTATTTTTTCTAATTACTTTTTCCACAATTGTTTGGCCTTTTCCATTTTCCTTTGCTTCTTTGTTGCCTTTCTGAGTGTTTTTAGACCTTTTTTTTTTCTCTGCTCCTTTGAGTTTCTCAAGTATTATTCCTTTTCTTTCTTCTTGATTTTTGTTTTGGGATGAGTAAGGAGTCTTCTATCATACTTATTGTAAGGAGTGTTGTTGTTGAGGTCGACCTTCCTATTTTGCCTATCGGGGACTTGATTCTCAAGTGGTGCAGGGTGGTACTAGTGGCTTCTCTTGAACTTATCAGGGCCATTCCTTTGAGATTCGTGCCCTTCATTACTTCTAATGAGTCATTTTTGTTAGAAGAGTGCCAAGTGTAGGGGCCATTGCTAGATAATGCTTTCTTCTAATGACCTCTTCCTCTAGTTCAAGCTTTGATTTTGATGAGTTCTTGCATCTCTTGGACAAGTTAACAGAAGAGATGAGCAAGCTGTAGATGGCCTTTGAATTTCCCTGCAATCTAGAGCAATTTAATTGGATTGATTTAGACATTCTAGGTAATCCTCCCAATGGATGATATAGGCATATTTGAATGAAATTCTTATTTACATTGAAGTGACACATACCCTTGAGGAGAGTGTTAATTAGATGTTTAAGTTGCCTGTTCTTAGTGGTTGTATCTACTCTCGGGAACCAACCATAAACACTTCCTCCCCATGAACGACATCCTTTTGTTGGTATAGGTCTCCGACTTCTCTTTACCAACTTTGAGGAATCAGTCCTTTGACATCTAAGTGTAGGTCCTTTGCAACTACACCCTAATGTTTAGGCATTTATACACATATTCGAGTTGTTTTGCCAAGGACAAGGCTTGGTTTGCTCGGTCCTTATTTTCTTCAACTTATTTTAACTGTTGCAAGAAAAGAAACCCTAATGGGGTTAGGTGTCTTTCAGAAATTCAAAGTAAACTTTATTCAAGGCTTACATCGACTCAGTGAAGGATTTTAAGGAGAAGTATTTCTTTCACTTACTTACCATTAAAGGGAAGCATCTACTTATGATGAAGGGAAGCTTTGAGAGGTTCCCCTTGGATTGGAGTAATTGACATTACCTTATTGACTAGAATTCTTATTCTTTTACTTGTTATGTGCTTATTGAGGCAAAAAGAAGACTATCAATATTGTTGTCCAGTATAAGAATTACCACAATGTGATCGAATGTCGTACTCTTTTTAGGAGTGATAAAGATAAGTCCATTCTTAGGAGTGTTACTATTTTGATGTGGTTATTTCCTTCCACTTATCTGCTTTAACTTTTTTCCCCCTTTCTAGAATGGTTATCAAGGCTTTTTCATGCGTTGATCTTCCTTGCTATCTACAATGATGAAATGTAGACATGCAGCAACCCTAACGTTCTCCTTCACCCCAATTGGCTTCCATTACTTCCTTCATTCGAAAATACAAAGGGTTGGTGGTCATCCATGTTGATGATGATCGAAGTAGGTCGATGAAGGCTAGAAATTAGAAGAATTATGCTCCTTCGACTATTTTGACTTCTCTTACTCCTAAGAAGCACAAAGAAGATGATGAGACCTCCTACCTTTTTGGTGGCCATGCCTTTTGACCTAAGCTAGTTGATGGTTAAGCAAAAGTTGATGTTGGAGGATCTTCAACGACATTGCCTTCTGCCATCCAACGAGGCTTTTTTCATGGGTTTTTTTTTTTGTTGTATATCAAAATCTCCTTCTTTAGATTGCAACTTGGGCCAAACATGTTGTAGCAACGTCTTTATGAGCCTATTGAGTTAAGGATGACTGAGCTGACTATGTCAAAGTCTTCACTCTAAAGAAAGAGAATTTGAGGAAGTAGAAGAAAGATCTAATGAAGTTACTCGGTGATCACAATGATGAGTTGAAGAATAGAGAGAGGAATAGAAGAAAGGTGATTTGAATAGAGAGAAGACAGACAAGGCCAAAATCAAGAGTTTGTGAAATGGTTGAAAGATGAAGTCGCTTAAGAGAGTCTAGTGGCTTTTAACTTGGCGGTCAATGTGCAACGGTTGGAAGCAAAGTTGGATGAGTAGACAAAGAAGATTGCTACACCAGAAGTAGCCAAGGCCAGTATTATCAATGCTTTGATGTAGATGAAATAATTGGCCAATGGCATTGGACAATATTAGTTTGAGAATGGGGTTGAACAAGTTTTCCTTTTGAACCCAAGCACAAAGCTTTCTAAGGAAGGCTAACTTTCTTGGGTAGGTTGAAGGTGATTGATGATTCACTCCTACACTAAAGAAAATTTGATGAATTAACCAAAACATTCTCATCTTATGCCAACTGAAAATGTTGACGAAGTAGCTACTGCTGAGGTGATGGAGGAAGGGTTGACTAAGGAAAGAAAAGAAGAAAGGAATGTTAGTGTGGTTAGTGAGGGGAAGTTGGTGCAACCCAATGATGCTCCTATTTATTTTGTCCCTGTCCTTGGAGCTAGTTGTCACGTAGGAGAATTAGAAGGGTTTGAATGCTAGTTGATTTTGTAATCTTGACATTGAATGTTATATATGTTCTTTTGAAACTTCTTGAATTAATGAAATATTATCTTTGCAAATTCACATATTGCCTTATGATTTTTGTTGTTTATTTGTAGTCTAAGAAATTGACTAAGTATTGGTTCTACTATCGTCGTTGCCCCACACTTTGTTATTTTTACTAACGTTAGCTAGGTACTTGGATGCGTTAGTGGCTTCAGGTAAGTAGTCGAGTATGCGATGCTTTGTGATTTCGATTGGGTTATCAATTTGTTTTAGTAATTTCAACTAGTTAATTGAGTTTATAAAGTGTGTCGACTCTTAATCAATTTGTTTGAATTTAATAATACCAATTGGGTGGCTGAATGTCTTTTGCATTTGATGAGGCTGACAATATAGTTAATTGTTTTGGCCTCGGTCATGTCGGTGTGACTTGGTCCCTGTGTCAATTTATGTTTGGTGAATTGGGCCTATGGGTCGAGTGAGTTGTGTTGTTGGTTTGCTAATATAAGAGGTTAGCTTTATTTGTGATACTCCTTTTTGATGATTCAAACACTTTTGCCTATGTGTTATAGTTTTGTGAGATATTGCTTTTTTTATGATCATTAAGGATTCGTAGGTAACGTTTTGAGGGCCTTTTGTCCCAAAAATGAGCATAGAGTCCTTACTTTAGGTTGATGCAACTTATAAAAGCCCTCTTAGGCTTGATATCTAGTCAAGCTTAAGGAGTGTTCATTTCTTTCTTTGTTTTAGCCTTATCACTTTTCATGTCATTTAGGACAACATGTAGTCATTTAGGAAGATTTTTAGTTATTTGAGATGTTTTGGTTAGAAAGAGGTCAATAATTTAATTTGTAATGTATTGTGACCCATATCTTGCAGACATTGTCATATTGCCTTGGTTTGAAATTAACAATAACCAACTATAAGCAAAATAAACTAATTATAATACGCTTTCAGTTTGGCAATGTTCCATGTGTGAGGGATTGGTGTCCCCAATCAGGGTTTGCAAGCAATAAGCCTATTTATCTATTTTTCTGACTCTTTTGTATAGTCCTTCTAAGTTGGCAGCTAGTTTTCCATCCTTAACGTTTTTAGCTTCAACATTTGTGTGTCTTAGGACTAGGTCTCCAATTGATAATTCTCCATGAATTATTTGACGATTGTACCTTATTGTAGTTATTTGCTTCACAACAACTTCTTGTATTATTGTGATTTCTTTTCTTTTCTACCAAATCTAGCTTTGCTCTCATTGGTTATGCGTTCCCCAATATGTTGGATGGAAATAACGTTTATAGGCTTGGTTCCCCAGCTTTAATTGAGATAACGAATTTTGCTCTGTGTGTCTACTTGAATGGGCTTTCTCTAGTAAATGAGTGAGGGGTAATGCAGTATCCCTACATGGTAGTTGTTCAACCTAGTTTCCCTTAGTTGTGTCTAGTCTTTTTTAGAGGCCACAAAGTATGACTCTATTAGCTGTTTTGGCTCGCCCATTAGTCTAAGGCTACTCTGCTAACATAAAGTGTTCTTTAATCCCAAATTCTTCCAACACTTATTGAAAGTGTTTGTCTCTAAATTAAGTACTATTATCTAAGACTATGGTATGAGGGGATGCCAAAATGAGTAATGATGTGCCAATATATGAACCTAACAAGATTCTTGGCAGTTATCTTTAGTAAAGGCTTCATTTTTATCCATTTGGTGAAGTAGTCTATCGCTACTATGAGGTCTTTACCTGTCTTGGGGCTTGAGGAAATAGGATAAGTATATCGATTCCTCACCATGCCTGCCTTTACGATTTTCTTAACTATGGCCTTGCCACCGAGGTGTTGCCTACAAATTCCTTCATGGACCTCAACTGTTGTGTAGGCAGATTGGGAGGGACTTAAGCACTTAAGTAAAGGTGTGGAATGTCATCTTCTTCTATAAAATTTTTCGTCAATTGAATGTGGAGGGCTATTGTTCTCTAAGGCTAACAGGCTTTTTTTTGGTCGGTTGGTAGTTTTCCTTTGGGTAGGTGATCAATCTATAACTTATGTAGATTTATAGAGCTATTTCATAAGATTTTTGTATTAATTCAAAGGAAATTAATAAGAAAATAACCCAATAATAAAGAATTTCATGTAATATTTGTTCTAGAGTTTTTATTTAAAAACTGCATGAACTTTTTTAATTGTTTGGGGTTTGTGAAGGTAAAAGAAATAAGTAGGGAAGAAGATAAAGTTCTAGGTGCAAAAAGGAAGCAAAAATGGAAGTATACACTCATCAGGAACCAAGCGATATGAAAAAGGACGGGAAATAGAAAGAAAATAGCAAAGAAAGACAAAAACTCGCCTGGCAGGTTAGCCACACTCAGAGCCCTCCACTGGGTTGGTTCAAACAAGGCTGCTTGGTAAGGCGTGGCTAAATCGCACTCGCTGACCTAGTTGTCCTATTGGCCTGTGGGTCAATCTCACTCAACGAGCTTGGGTGCTCATCGAGAGCCAATGTGTTTCATTTTGCAAATTTTTATCTGTGCCCAATGAGCCCTGAGTTCGAATTTTAACAATTTTACCCTATTTAATGGGCCTAGGTTCATTCTTTTATGGTTTGGAAAGCCTAAACTCACTATTTAAATGAAGAAACTACATGTTTGAGATTATTCTTTGACTCGTTTGAGGACCAGAAGCGAGGAAGAGCTTGAAGAGTCTGGCTTTGGATCTTAAAGAATTTGGGTTCGATTCTTAGGATTCATGGCTTTCTCTATATCTTCCTTTTCTCTTTGTTTTATGTTTAGCTACTCTATGGGTTTCTAAAACCCTTTGGATTAGGTTAGGGTGAACCTTGGTTTGAATCTAATTAATTGATTACTTTTTCTGCAACCTTCTCTTATTTTTGTTGATTTAATTATTGAATTCTTGCTTAATGCTTTTCCATGATTGACACTTATTAAGAATTGATCCTTAATCTAAATCTTGCAATTGGAAAATTGAGGTTCAGACTATTCCAATTCAATAACCATATAATTCTTGAGCTTAAGGATAAGGATAGATTGTATGCCTTCAAGTGAATTTCCTTCTCTTTATGCTTATGATTGATTTTGCTCGCCTAAGGGATTATGATTCATAGTTGGGATTAAAAGGTTTATTACCTAAGGAATTATAGTTACACTAATTTAGAGAAATTAAAAGTAAATTACTTAACAAGAAGAGATTTAGAAGGGAAAGAAATTACTTTAGAGGAGAATCAATGAGATTTCGATGCCTAACCATTTTAATTCATTAATCTTTTGATCGCGTTCTTTATCTTTTCAATTATATCAAAAATTCAAAAAATTCTTATCCTTTCTTAATTCTTAAATCAAAAGGAGTAATCAATTGATTGAGTTGTTATTAAACCACAATCCTCATTGATACGATACTTTTCTCACTCTTTATTACTTGTACAACTGATACACTTGCCACACTCTTAACAATAGGTATGTCGAGATAGGTGTCATCCAACATGTCTCTTGATTGATTTTCATGATGACATTCATGGCATGTATCATCTCTTGGACAATATACTTATGGTTCTTCATCAACTTGGTCACAGCAAGCTCACGTGGATATCTGCTTGCCCATTTTGTTCTCCAGGAATGGGGTGTGCTTCTGCTTTGATGAACCTGACAATTAAATTGTGTACCTTGGCCATATATTTTTGCAATAGGGGCTCCTTAGTTTGGTAAAGTCCCTTAACTTGGGAGGTGACTAGTTCTGAGTCACTAAACAATTGAACTTCTATAGCTTCGAGATTCAAAGCCATCTATAGCCCTACTATAAGGGTCTCGAACTTGGCTTTGTTGTTGGAAGTTTGGAAGAGGAAAGTCAATGATTGCTTTATGGTTATGCCCTTGTCGTTCTCAAGTAGGATCCTAACCCCATTGCATTTCTTATTGAAGGAATTGTTGACGTGGATGGTCCACTTGTTTGTTGGGTTGAAGGTTGGAGACAGTGTCATCTCGGCTACAAAGTTAGCTAGTGCTTGAGCTTTAATTACTTGTTGCGGTTCGTATTCCAAGCCGAATTATGAGAGTTCTATTGCCCATGATACCATCCTTCGTGCCAAGTTGGGGCAATGCAAGATTTATTTGATCGACTGCTTTGTTTTGACTATATTTGGGTGGCTCTAGAAGTATGGTCGTAATCGGCAAGTTGTGATGACCACTGCATAAGCAATATTCTCTAGTCGTTGATATCCTAGCTAATTAAGACCCTTGAAAGGCTTTGCCCATGAAGTATACTGACTATTGTCCATCTATTGTTTCTCTAATGAGCATTGCAATGAGGATGGCTTCTGCGACAAAATGGTAGAGTGATTCTTTGGATTCTAGTATTGTGCGTATAAGGAGAGTCGACAAGATGGCTTTTTGAGAGCTTTGTCACACTCATCACTCCAATACAATGTAATGAAAGCCCACACAATCAAAATAAATTAAAACTAATAAATACAATATATATATTCAAACCAAATAAAAGTGGATGGAAAATTTTAAAAGTTGTCATATATAATTAAACACTTTAGTAAACTATCCCTTATGACATCAAAATTTAAAACTAATAAATGCAATAAATATTTATTTAAACAAAAAAAATAAATAAATAGATATTTTTATATAAAAAACTACATAGGAGTAATAATGCAAAAAAAATACGCAATGTGTAAAATTATCTTTGAAAGCAGAATTTGATTTATATATCTCATAATGTATTTAGTAATGAAATCAATGACAAAGATTTTCGAGTCCAATTATTTATTTTAATCAATATTTTTTAATAAAGGATTAAATTTATAAATTGCATAAATAATATAATAAATTCACGTTATATATATATATATATATATATTTATTTATTTATTTATTAACGTACATTTACTTGATTTTTAGTTGTAGTATGTGAGCAAATTATAACTAAAGATTATCTTAAAATACACTAACGATATAACTTGCTAATGTATTCTAACTAAAAAATAAGTGGATATACGTTAGTAAATGCTTATGGGATTTGTTAATATACACCAACTTATTTTTTAGCTGGAATACATTAGCAAGTTATAACTACAGATTAGCTAAAAATACACCAATGGTGTAGCTTGCTAACATATTTCAATTAAAAAATAAGTAGGTATATGTTAGCAAATCTCATATATATATATATATATATATATATATCAACTAATTAAAAATATCTTAAATATAACTTTTAAAATAGTTATTATTAAAGTTAACAATCTTATCATACATGATAATTTGTGATTGAATAATAATATAATTTTTTTATACTATTAAATTAAATTCATAATAATAATTAAACTTAATTAAAATGCATTAATATACTTATCTAATCATGAATTATCACATATAAAAAGTTTGTTGGTTTTTACATTAATTATTTTAAAAATTATATCTAAAATAATTGGTAATTAATTGATAAAGTAAAAATTTACATAGTTACATGCTATCAAAATTATAATTTTTCTGTCTAGTAAAAAAAAAAATTATAATTTTTCTGTATTTTTTTTTTGAGAAAAAAACTTTTTTGTTTTTCACCGTTAATTCCAGAAGTCAATTATCACAACGAGGATTGAGGAGCTTTAGCTACTGAATTACACGAGTGTCAGCCTGAGCCTTCCCTGAACCTGTGATAGCAGCATTCTTACCCGCACTCATATCAGGAAAAAAAATCACAATATTATCTCTCTCTCTCTCTCTCTATATCCCACGCACACACACACTACGTATCAAATCTTCAGCGCTAGAAACGTCTCTCTTCTGTTTGTTTTCCCTCTAAATTGCGCTCTCCATTTTTCCATCAAAATATCTCCCCACTTTGTTTCGAACCAGACAAACGCCACTCCCACACCCCTTTCTGCTTCTCAAACACTTTCATTTTAATTATTTATTATATCCCCTTTTGAAGACTCGCAATATCATATCTTCTGCTTGAAGCAAAGGTGGGTTGAATTACTCTCTCTCTCTCTCTCCACCCATCTTCGTTTTCTCATAAAAGATTAGATTTTTGTTTAGCTCATTTCATGTTCTCGAGACTTTCTCTTTCTGGAATTCTGTTAGCTTGAATTATTTTCAATGGGCATGTGGTGTTCGATTTGGAATCCAAGACAAGGACATTTTATGAACGAATAGTCAGAAATTGAAGCATTTCATAATAATAATAATAAAAAATGTAACTTGACTTTTGCTTAATTATTTCCTTTTCTTGTTGGTGTGAGTGAGTCCAGGAGGATGTGAGCTTAGTGCCCAGAACTTTGTAACTTTGATGATTTCAATGTATTGTGGATTTGTCTGATCTTTAATCAGCGCTGAAAATTACACTTTTTTTTCTTATCAATTTTCAATTTTTGGCCAGAAATTGAGTGTTTTTGCTCTGTCATTGTCCATTTTGGAAGATATGATGAATCCGGGATTGTTTTCTGGGAATAAGTCCGTGAATTCGGTGAAAGTAAGCTTTCGGATACCGTATTTCACCCAGTGGGGTCAGAGCTTGCTGGTGTGTGGCTCTGTACGAGTGCTTGGTTCCTGGAATGTGAAGAAGGGTGTGTTGCTCAGCCCCACTCATCAAGGGGGTGAGCTCATCTGGGGTGGAAGCATCACTGTGCCAAGAGGGTTCCAATGCCAGTACAGCTACTATGTTGTAGATGATAACAAAAATGTACTGAGATGGGAGATGGGGAAGAAGCGCGAGCTGATACTCCCTGAAGGGATTCCGAGTGGCCAGGAGATTGAGTTCCGTGATCTTTGGCAGGTGCTGCCTCTCTCTCATTCCATGTTCTTGTGTCTCTCTTTTTAAGTAATTCTTTCTAAGATTGCTTTTTGTTGCATCTGTGAAGATATGTCCTAGTTTTACTGCAATTTCTAATAAATTTAGATTCATTTTGTTAAATTGTGTTACACTGTTGTTAGACCCTTTCAGTGTGTTCTTTATTTGGCAGCTGTGCCTGTAAGAATGAAAGATATATTCTTAAACAAAATTTATATTGACCACATTGTGCAGATTCTGAAGATGCTTTTCTTTTCTCAGTCGCCAATATAATAAAATAATTTTGTAGGAATTGTGCAATTTAATTGTGTTTTTTGTTTCATCATTTTCCGTCTGAAGTATTCCTAATGAACCTATTTACTTATTAGAAAGCTTGCACTTCATCCATAGTAACACTTTGAATTAAGGTGACTGTGTGTATCTTCAGAGAGAGAAAATACCAAAAAAAATAAAAAATAAAAAATCTTGATGTGGCATTTTGTTTAATCTGGCTTATTCTATCCAAGCTCTTTGGAGAGAATGGTTAGCACATACTGCTTCTTAAGGTGGGGAGATGCTGATTGTCCACTAAAAGAATTCCATTTTGTGTTCTTTGTACTGTGTGTATTCTGTAACACTGTAACTTGTAAAACTTATGCAATAAATATACATGAAGGATGGTCTGTTATGTTGCTTCACAGATCAGGTCTTATTCCTTGATCTTTTTGCTCAGAGTTTTGCCAAAATATTTCACTTGGACCAGTCTCTCAAAGTTGTCAGTGTGGAAATTACTTCTAGAAGTTGAATATAATTCTTATTCATAATATAATTCAATAAACTTTAGTTAGAATTAAAGCATTTGTTCTTAAAATTATATTCTCAAGATCTTTCCTTATTTTATTGTCTAGTCCAGACTGGCTCAGATGCCCTCCCTTTCAGAAGTGCTTTCAGAGATGTCATTTTTCGGCAAAGCTGGAATTTGAGCGACGCAACCGTAGGAGTCAACCACATTAATTTTGAACCGGAAGGTATATTTTTTAAAATTAATTTTTTAACCTCTTTTTGGGACTTATAGGTTGTGAATATGTGTGGAGTGTTGGTTTATTATTTTGCTGATAACTATTTTGATTTCTGATGACTAGGAGAATCTATCATGGTCCAATTCAAAATTTGCTGCCCAAATATTGAGAAAGACACATCGGTGAGACCTTTTGATCCCAAATGACTAATGCTGTTTATCTGCATGCACAGTGAATTCATTAAAAACATGTATATGTGTATAATGATACATCTAGGATTTGTGATTAAAAGGTTTCCACTTACCTTGAATTAGTGACCTTTCTTGAACTTTTGCAGATATATGTCATTGGTAGCAATACAAAGTTGGGGCAGTGGAAAGTTGAAAGTGGACTAAAACTCAGCTATTTTAGTGAATCTGTCTGGAAAGCTGAGTGTGTGATGCAAAGGAGTGATTTTCCAATAAAATATCCATTTTGGTCTTTTCATCATCAACTATATGATGAAATTATGATGTTATTAGTTTCATAGTGTTACTACCAGTACCCTCATCTAGCTTTATATTCTTCCTTAACAGTAATTCCACATATAGATATGGCAAATATGACAGGAGTGGGAACTTTTCTATAGAGAGTGGTCCAAATCGAGAAGTCTCTACTAACTCCTCAAGGAATGAGGCGAAGTGTATTTTTCTTTCAGATGGCATGATGCGGGTAAGTTGCTGAAATTACATTATTGGTGTGGAGATTGTGCTTGTTTTGAATTTTACAGTTCTAAGTTGTTGGTTTTCTTTTGCTAGGAAACACCTTGGCGTGGTGCTGGCGTAGCAATCCCCATGTTTTCTGTTAGGTCGGAATCTGATCTGGGTGTTGGAGAGTTTCTTGACCTTAAGTTACTAGTTGACTGGGCTGTAGCATCTGGTTTCCATTTAGTTCAACTTTTACCAATCAATGATACATCTGTGCATGGGATGTGGTGGGATTCTTATCCATACAGGTATGACAGCTTCAAAATCATTGTAGACATCAGATAAATATGTTGATACTTTGTAAATATCATTATACCTGTCATTATGCAAACATGGTTTTTACTCTACATTAATTGAACATATTAGAAACTGGTAAAACTTGATGTTCCAGAACAGAAATAACAGAGACTAGCTCCTTAATTCAGAGTTAACCCAGTGAAATAACAAGAAAACACCAAAAAAGAAAAGAAAAGGAAAAGACACTCCTGCTCCTAAATGCCAAGAGTACTCCCAAATACTCCCTATTCTCTCAATAACTGCCTTCCCCACTCTCTTCCTCCCTTTCCTATTTATCCCATCTTATGGCGGTAATATCAGAATCATTCTCCTCTCCACTTATCACACCACTTGTCCTTCTCTCATCTACACACATCCCAGTCTTCTCTTTCAGCCCATTCATCTCAGTTGAGGGCAGCCCATGTTGTTTCTTCCTTCTACCATAGACTTGGGGTACCAGTGCATCAGAAACTTAGGCATAAAGGAAGAAAAAAAAAAAAACTTAAGATGTAAGAAATTGAATTTTCCAAAATTTGTTTGAAGTTGCTAAGACTCTCATCTTTGATCTCCCTACAACTTTGGGTGGCATATATTTGATTTCCCAAGTTTGAAATTTCCATTTTGATTTAAAACCATTTCAAAGTTTTATTTAGATAAGATACAAACTGCATGCAGCAAATCAAACTAAGTCAATGACATTCATTTTTTCACACTTGTGATGGAAAAAAAATATTTCTTGTGACTAATTATTGTTTCAAACAATTCATAGACTAATTGTTGAGACTTGAAGTTGTGATTTTGTGTATGCTTGCTTTTCAGTTCACTCTCAGTCTTTGCGTTGCATCCATTGTACCTGAGAGTACAGGCACTTTCTGAGAACATATCAGAGGAGATCAAGGTTATGTTTAGGAATTTTATTCTATATTGAATAGCATTGGTAGCATCTTCAAAATGCTGATATTTGAAATGCTTTGCTTCTCCTTTAAACAGAAAGAGATTGAAAAGGCAAAGCAGCAATTGGATGGGAAGGTAATGCTATCAAATCTTTAGATATATCTTGATACCATAAAAAACGGTTCTCTAATTTATAATATGCATTGTTAAAAGGCTGTTACAAAGTCTAAATATTTTGACTTTTTAGTCACTCCTAACATTGATGTTGTTTTAAATAAATCAGTTCTGAGCAAACATCATTGTAACCTGATTATATCTGTATAATAGAAAGGAGGTGTGCTGCTAAGTTTGTAAAGATTGATGGTAAAATAATTTCAGTCTTCAATGTCACTCCCCTAGTATAGCACCTTTAGATGGAATTAATATTGCAAATAATTTGGTGTATTAAAGCAAAGCCATTTTTTTTTTTTGAAAATCCAATTGCCACAATTAGTTGAATAGGATACTTTTTAGATTCGATTCCAGGGTTGAAATAAGAGAAACCAAAATAGCACCCTTTCAACTTACAAACAATTATGAGATGTTGCGGCCTTTACTTTTACCTGTATAATTAAACTTAGTACTTTGGAAATTGAGATACCTTTATTTTGAGTAAACCTCCATTCTAGTCCTTGAAATTGTAAGGTTGGTCATTCATTTTAGTCCTTTTCAACCTTTTTTTTTCACTGTTGTTTTGCACCAAAAAAGGACTAAAGTGAATGACATTTTGTTAAGTCAAGGACTAAAGTGAGAATTTTGTAAAGTCAGGGACAAAAGTGACCAATGCTTATACTTTTAGGGACTAAAATGGGGGCATACTCCTGTTTTTATTTTTGGTTATATTTTCTGTGAATATGTTGTTACTGTCGTCATAATTTATATACACAAACATATTGGTAGATGACAACTTCCTTTTCGTTAATTTTATTTGTGTCCCTACAGGATGTTGATTATGAAGCTACAATGGCTACTAAACTCTCAATTGCTAAGAAAGTTTTCACTCGAGAGAAAGATTTGATACTTAATTCAAGTTCCTTTCAGGAGTTCTTTTCTGAGAATGAGGTCTTACTACTGCATAGTGTTACTGTTTAATATGTTGACACAAGACGTTTTATCTGTCTTATCTTTTTGTTTCTCGTACATTTTTTTCTCTCCTTTATAATAAACTTGCCACGATCAATTATTTCTTACAAAAACAACAAAAATAAGGCCTTTTTCCATTTTCTTACTAGGTGGGGTTGGCTACATGGATCAAAAGACATCATAATATTATGAATCATATCTATAGAAAAACCATTGATCTCTAAATCTTTTTTAATGGGTAGTTTTTTTTTGTTGGTCTCCCTCTACTTCTAGTGATAGGGCGACCCTCCATCTGACTCAGCTTTGTTCTTGATGGTAATAGGGTTGGTTGAAACCTTATGCTGCTTTCTGTTTCCTGCGGGACTTTTTTGAAACCTCAGATCGCAGCCAATGGGGTCGTTTTGCTCATTATTCGGAAGATAAGGTATATGCCTTAGTGTTTTGCTCATTTTCTTAGGGTTTTTCTTAGTGTTTCTATTTAATATTGTTTACAGCTAGAGAAACTTGTATCCAAGGACAGCCTGCATTATGAGATAATTTGCTTCCACTACTATGTTCAATACCATTTACATTTACAAGTAAGTTAAATTGAATGCTATCCTGTGTAAGTTCTTCATGGCAGTCAAATCACTAAAACAAATGACTCTTATCATTTACTTTCTTCTCATTCTAACAGTTGTCAGAAGCTGCAGAATATGCAAGAACGAAGGGAGTGATACTAAAGGGAGATCTTCCTATCGGAGTTGACAGAAATAGTGTTGATACCTGGGTTTATCCAAATTTGTTCCGAATGAACACTTCTACTGGGGCACCTCCAGATTATTTTGATAAAAATGGCCAGAATTGGGGTTTCCCTACTTATAATTGGGAAGAAATGTCAAAGGACAACTATGGTTGGTGGCGAGCTCGATTGACACAGGTTTTGGTTTTGAATTCTTGATCTTGTCCTTAACTGGACAATAATCTATCCAAACTTAAATGTAGAGGCTGAAGATTTTTTTTTTTCAAATCCATGACAGATGGCAAAATATTTCACAGCTTACAGGATTGATCACATATTGGGATTCTTCCGAATCTGGGAACTTCCGGATCATGCTGTGACAGGTCTAGTTGGCAAATTCCGACCATCTATTCCTCTTAGTCAGGTATCCTTGTGTTATTTTAAATTTAAAGGGCACTTGATGCAGTCAATGCGTGCTGAACGCTCTAACTAGCAAAAGAAATATTTGTTTTTTTTTTTTCTTTAGTCAATTTATAATTCATGTCTTATCTGTTGTAGGAAGAACTCGAAAGAGAAGGAATATGGGACTTTAATCGCCTGAGTCGCCCATATATTAAGCAGGAACTATTACAGGTTAGTAGTCTACCTTTTTAGGCTACTTGACAGAGGCCTTGGAGAGGCTTGACAATCTTGGATTCAGACTTTGTGTATGGGCCTTGTTGGACTTATTGTGGACCTTTTGTATGCATCTAAGTGTATGGAGGCGCCATGTTGACTTTAGTTGTTTCTTTTTTAGTTTGTTAGCTAGTGTATTAGTGTTGTTTGTTTCTTTTTTGTTTGGGCCTATTATGAATTATTATTGGGCTTTTTTAGTTGATTTGGTCCTTCTTATTAGTGGAAGTATAAATAGGCCTTTAGGACCACATGTAAGGAATTTTTGCCATTATTGAATGTGATTGACTTTTGCTAATTGAGAGAGCATTGCTCCTTTTGGTTCTTGTTTGGAACCTTAGATTCTTATCAAAGAATTCCATTCTTTATGGCGAATCCTCCTTGACTCATCAATCCTTTGTGATTGTGAACTCTTCTATCATTCCTAACCTTTTCCGCTTTTTCATTCTTCAAATTTTGTCAATTTTTTGGAGGATCAATGGTGCTGAATTTGTGATCCTAAGAGAGGCCTTCATCACTACTACAACTGAATTTCATAGCATGTGAAAAATTTACCTCCAGGCTGCTATCTGGATTTCTATAATGTGTTGGTCTTGTAGATGTGTTTCTCAAGGTAAGTTATACTATATCATATTCATTCTTGTTACAGGAAAAATTTGGAGCTGCTTGGACTTTTGTTGCGACAACTTTTCTAAAAGAGTTTGACAAGAACTGCTATGAGGTGATCATCCTTTTCTATATAGATTTTCTGTCTAATAGTAATTGATTTCTGTATGGTTATAAAGCATACCTTCAGTTTTAGCCGTAAGGGAAGTGGGGGACAACTTTTCTGAATATATATTAGTAGCATTATTTTGAGTTGACTATTGTTATTTTAATTAATAAATATTTCATAACTAACTCCTGTAGGCTTATATAACATACCTTTAGATTTGATCATAAATTTATGTGAATGAACTCTGCTTGGTTCAGCAGTCTTCATTAAGATGGATGGTTTTATTGAGATGGAAATTAATTCCAAACTAAAAGCATGAATTACACATGATAGATTTTTCTATTCCTAGATTTATATAAAGTTGTCTAATCTGCTTTATCTTTTTTTTTTTTAATATTTTTTCTTCTTTTTATTATGTTTCTCTGCTGTTGCTTTACAATTTATATAATTATGTTATTGATGCTTAGCTGCTTGAGAACATTTGTGTTCTAGATATTTAGTCATATTGTTTCTTCCATTTGGGTCTATGCCACATTAGTTTTGCCAATCTGGTTATCTTCATTTCATTTTGTGTTGTCATTTGTGTTTGTGTGTCTAAATTCTAAATTACATGAGTATATCATCTAATGGGACTATTTTAAGCTTGTTCTTAATTCTTATTAAGGACCATCGCCTACTTATTTCTTATGTTTCTTTGTCCTATTATTCTTCCACTTAAGACCCATTATATTTTGCCTTCATCTGCATGATGCACTTTCACTCAGTCCTTTTCTAGGACACACCAAAATCAGTAATGTGTACATTTTATCCCCTCATTTTACCAAACTTGGTCCCAGCCTCTCATTCTTACTTAGTGGTTGTCAATTTCTCTCCTCAATCTTAAGTTGTTAGGCAAAGAAATAGGTGCAGTTTTAATCTTCAACACATTCCCTTGCACCAAAGTCCTTTGGGCTTGAAGTGTGGACATAGCACTAGTCCTCCTTTTTATGATACTATCCCTAGTCATAACTGGCCGTAGAAGACAAGTTAATGAAAACATCACTTAGCATGACAAACCTATCTATCACAATGATATATTTAGCAAAATAATATTCCAAAATAAGTTGTACTTTAAATTTGCCGAAATTTCAGTAGAGTTTTCCTTGTAATTTTAACATCTCCAAGATAATATACACGTTCTGCAATATTTTTAACCATTCAACTGCAACATGATACAACATATAACATTCAAGCATTAAAATATTTAATACAATCCCAAAATAATTTAAAACTAATCTCCTCTAGCTGTGAGCTTGCCAAAATAAATTAAAGAAGCTATCTATACAATGGAGGCCTACAAAAAACGAAGTTATTGGGAGGAACTGCAGCTCATAGCAACCTTTTACTCAACTGCCTAGTGATTTGGAGGATAAAGGAGGGGTGAGTTACATAGACTTAGAGAGTGCATAATAACTACAATGAACTAGAAGGGGAAACAAATAACTTCACAAGTGGTTTATTCTTTTCAAGAATATGTTATAAACATGTTAGCACAATGGAAGTAAATAGTATACATAAAATCAATAAGATACGTGCATGAACAAGTTAGAAAATTTATAACCTAATGTAAAGGTCATTGCATTTATTTCACAAGAATTATTAAAACACATAAATGTAACCATGTAATAAAACTGTTTGGAAAACGCTGTAAAGTTGTGGGTTTTAATACTGTAGCTTTACACCTGAAAGAAACAAATCTGAGGTGGCTCCACCTCATTGATGGCTTTCTTTTCCTATAGGTGGCCTTTCCCTAGGGGTGGCTCCACCTAATGTGGTAGCCCTTCTCTCAAATCATACCATATCATCTCATCAAGGGTAGTCCCATCTCGTTCATAGCTTGCTCCTCTAAAAGGTGACTGCTCTCCTGTAGTGGCTCCACCTAACGCATAGCCTTTTTATTGATGTATTGATTAATGGAAATTTTTTTCATGATCAAACACTGAAGCAAGTACAGTCATGGGTTGCCTGGTTACTTGTCTGTTAGGCAAGAGTGTATTGACCATTCAAGATTGAAGTTGTTATTACTGGCTTTATAGGTAAACCTTTTGCTTATTTTTGGTAAAGATGTGTAGTCAATATAACATGTAGGATTCAGTGGCACCAATCTGAGAGGTTTATAGATTGTATCATGTATGATGTGAAAACATAAAATGTCCAGTTTTGTTGGTTAATTCTAAATATGCCATTCAGTGGTTAAATTTGCTGTCAACTCTGTTGTAGTCATTATATATATTCTGTCTGAGTGTTGAAGTGTCTTGCTTAAAAATATATTTATTATCAATAAATGGTTTTAGTTCAAGGAGGATAGCAACACAGAGAAAAAGATTGCTTCCAAACTGAAAACTTGTGCAGAAAGTTCTCTCTTGTTGGAGAGCGAAGAAAAATTGCGGCGCAGTCTCTTTGATCTTTCACAGGTAGCTTTATCAAATTTTCTTTGTTGTTCAGATTCCTCTTCTCCCCCTCCCCTATTTACTCTGAAAGTTAAAACTAATTAATTTTGGATTTGATTTTGATGGCTGACTGTGTTTAGAGTTTTACTCTATTTAGTAACCATATGGTTCCATTGTTTTAAGATACTATTCCACTGAAAGTGAAAACCTTAGTTACTGCAATGATGTGGCACTTTCTTATTAATTAGTAGCATAAGAAGTTTTACACTGATGCTGAATTAATTTTATACTCCTCAATCTTAAAATTGGCTTTTCTTTAAATATATTTTGAATCATTTTTTGTCTTATGATCTGTGTCGTCTTGGTATTGCAAGTCCTACATTATGTTATATGCTATTGCCTTGCAGAATATAGTTCTAATCCGAGATCCAGAGGATCCAAGAAAATTTTATCCTCGTTTCAACCTTGAAGATACCTCAAGTTTCCAGGATTTGGATGATCATAGGTACCTTAATTATCTTAGTGTGTGTGCCTGTGTGTACAGTCCATTGAGGATGCTTCCTACAATTATGCCACTTTTAAGTATATTTTGATGCAGAAAACTGTTCTGCATCCAGTACAAAAATTCTTTTCACATTCTGAGTTTTGACTTCCTTGAGGTATCTTCTGACGAGATCTCTTATTGCTTATTGTATAATACAGCAAGAATGTTCTCAAAAGATTATACTATGACTACTATTTCTGTCGTCAAGAGAATCTTTGGAGGCAAAATGCATTGAAGACCCTGCCTGTACTTCTAAATTCATCAGACATGCTGGCCTGTGGGGAAGATTTGGGCCTCATTCCATCTTGTGTCCATCCTGTATGCCCATTATGTTTTCCTTAAGCTCTCCTAATCAAGAAAATCTACCTCTATTTCACTTGCAGACACATACACACACATTCTGATTTATCCTAAAGATATTAAAAGAATCAGATTTTTATTTTATTTTGGGTACATTGAAAGGATTTGACTATAAATTTGTTAATGTAGGTTATGCAAGAACTGGGATTAGTTGGGTTGCGCATTCAGCGCATGCCCAATGAGCCTGGTCTGGAATTTGGTATTCCTTCTCAGTACAGCTACATGACGGTAAGGTTTCTATGTGCTATTGCATGTCCTTGTCCTTATTTTATTTAGGCGCCTTTGGTTGAACCAAGGGAAACATATTGACTTTTTCTATTTTTATTGAGACATCATGGTTCCCTATGAAAAAATAAAAATAAAAAACCATCCACAGGTTGGCAGGATGATGAATCTTTCTATAAACAAATCTTATTTTGTCTCGAGTGTTTAGAAACCTATCAGATATGAAGAATATCTAATAATATCTAAATTGTATCTTAGAATAATTTACAGTATCTTAGATTATCTCTTAGCATTAGTTTCTATAAATAGGGCTAGTGCTTTATGTTTTGCATCATATTGTATCACAAGTCACAACTAACACATCATGTTATATCAAATCAATATCAATTTCAGAATATTTAGTTATTCGCTCTCTATTCTATCCTTTTTCCTCTCTCGAGACCTAAAACCCTAACTCAAACCTTATCTGATTGTGTTATATCCTTGCCACATTTAAATATCTTTTGGTTTTGTGCTGTAATGAATGAAAAGTTTCAGGTTTTGGGTGGTGCTGATAGTTTGTGGTTCAGAAGGCATGTAATTAGATATTTTGGGTTTCTTTGTATAATCTGCTAAATCTAAGTTCAGCTTTATTGAGAACTAATGTAAGTTTTTCAATTTATATGGCTTTTGTAAGATTGTCATTTGATCGGGTGACTTATGGCAATGTGCAGGTATGTGCCCCTTCATGTCATGACTGTTCCACCTTGCGTGCTTGGTGGGAAGAAGATGAAGAAAGAAGACTCCGGTTTTTCAAGAATGTGATGGAGTCTGATGAGTTACCGCCCGATCAATGTGTTCCAGAAGTTGCCCATTTTGTTATGAGGCAACATTTTGAAGCCCCATCAATGTGGGCAATCTTCCCTCTTCAGGTATTCTCACAGACATGTTATTATAACAGGGTGAAAAAAACTTATTGTAAGATTCCATTTTAATTTCTCGAGACAGCCCTTTCAGATTGCACTATTTGGTTTATGGCTGTGTGGACCAACTTCATTTTTTTAGTTGTTTTTCTGCACATGAAACTCATGCTCCTTCCTAATGTGGCGGACTGTGAATGCAGGACTTGTTAGCATTAAGAGAAGAATATACAACACGCCCTGCAGCGGAAGAGACGATCAACGACCCTACGAATCCGAAGCACTATTGGAGATACCGTAAGTCTCAAGCTTTGTCTCAGTTAACTCTACTAGATAATCAGTGACTACTGAACTGCTTTTGGAAAATTATGATCTATGTGTCCTTTGGACTGTTGTCAGGTGTGCATGTGACTTTGGAATCATTGATTAAGGATAATGAGCTCCAAACCACCATCAAAGATCTTGTACGTTGGAGTGGAAGATCACTCCCTAAAGAAGACTCAGAAATAGAGGAGAGCCTAGTGTCGTCATTGTCAGTAGCAGAAACTGTTTCTGAGAAGCAGAAGTTTGCCAGTACCACGGGAAAGCCGGTTCTTATCAATTAAAAGTTGTAGCTGATGTTATCCATACTAGCCCTTCAATTCATATTATCCCATAACCTGCTAAAATGAAGAAAACAATAGGAACCATTCCGTGCTATGTCCCATCTGTTTCTATTATGTTTCTTAATAAAGAATGCAAATAAAGCTTCAAGCATGTATTGTTTATGTCTCTAGGCATATGTGCCTGTAAGTTGCATTGTAGCTATTATAATAATAGTAATTATGAAGAGGTACTCATAATGCAAGTGTAAATAAACAAAAGAAAATCGTGCAGGATTTAAGTCAAGCTTTCTGCTTGATAGTCACCGACGACTCCAGAAGAATGGATTCTGTAGTGTGTGACCAATAGTTTGAAACTTGAAATTACGTTGCATGCGTTACGAAGCTCTATGATGACGCCAGCATTTTTTTTTATTTTTATGGTCTCGCATTGGTTGAGCCTGTGTGCTAGAGACAGGACGAGGAATCTGAATCTGGCCCGTTACAATTTTGTCATGGAATTGGGATATATTTACTCAGATTAAATTAACAACGGATAGTTTGTTACGCAGTGTAAAGATTTATACGATTATTTAATTCAGTACAAAGTGATTAGATATTGAATTTAATTTTTATACATTATTGGTGTAAAAAATTTTACATTATCAATTAATAAAAAATTATCATTAATATAATTTTTACGGTAATTATTATAAAAGTTAACAAATTATATATTGCAGTTTGTGTACTCAAACTATATATTGTCAATCAATCCATTCTCTATGATCAGATTCTCCCAACTGATGCCAACTGCCTAGTGTACTCGAACATCTGTTGGCGCTGGCTGCGTAAGGATTATGTTGGATCATTGGAATGTGGAAGTCCATATTAATTTTTCTGAGTTTGAATTAAAAAATTGAATTAAAGATTACTTAGAATATAATCTTAAGTAAAATTCTTTAAAAATAGAAACTGTACTCAAGAAAAGGCTTCTGTATTTGAAACTATTTTTTTTCACTTAAAATAAAGCAAAACTATTTAGTTTGAATTTAATTTTTATACACTAATTGTATAAAGTTTTTTATACTGTCAATTAATTAAAAATTGCTTTAGATATAATTTTTAAAATAATTATTATAAAAATCAATATTCTTATCATATATGATAATTTATGATTGGATGAAAGTATAATTTTTTTACAATGTAATATATTCTCATTAAATTTATTTAGTTATTTTTTGGAAGAACAACTATTGGATATCAATACCCAATAGTACATTGATAAGTTTATTAAGAAACTATTGGGTATCAATAAGTTTGAGAAAAGCTATTGGGTATCAATAGGTCTTGGAGAAGTTCTTTTTATTTTTCATAGAATATATATATATATATATATATATATATATATATATATATTCGTAGAATAGATAAGTTATTAAATATTATTATATCTCATTAATCCATGTATAGTAGTGCTTTTCTTGTTTATTGTATTTCTCTTATTTGAAATCTATTAATTTGTTACTTCATTGGCAAAATGAGTCCATGATAAGTAAATAAAATGAATCGTTGCTCCAATAGATACTTTGTTCTGTTATAATTTTCCATTGTCTGAAATTAAACAATTCCAATTTCGCACAAACAAATGTTCATGTTAGACCGAATTATCTCATTCTCAGGAGGTTTCAACGCAACAAATGAAGAGCAAAGGGCAGGAGAAACAAACCTGCGGTGCCGAGAACCTTTTAACGGCCACAAACCAATAAAAGGAAAATGCCAGCTTGCAATGCAACAGGGTGAAGAACATGACCACAACCTATTTTTTGGCCATGGCAGGTGTCACATGGGGATAGGGCCACGAACCAAATAGCGGTTACAGTTTAATGTTGTTAGTTAGTTAATACTAAATTAACATGTTTCATATATAAACACGCCAAGTGTCGATGTGGGAGTGCGGAAGCAAAAATAGTAACGTTGGAGAGGGAAAAAAAGAACATAGTTAAAAAGAGGAAAAGGTGAAAAGGGTGAAAGGGGTTTGTGCTTAGAGGCGGGGGATATTAACGTTGGGAGTGGGAGTGGAGTTTTATTTCGATATTACTCCGGCGACGGTTTGATTCTCTCGCGCTCCCGTTGCTTCTCGTTTCCCTGAATACCTTCACAGTGTTCAGGGTATATATATATATATGCCTTTTCTTTCTCTCTTTCTTTTGAATCCCTAATAAAATGGGGGAAAATAAAATTAAAATGGAACAAGTTTCATATACGAACTGGTTTTTTAAATTTGTTTCTTAGCATTTTAAAATAAGTTATATTATTTGTACAATAATTTTCTACCGTACCTTCCATACTACTATTTTTTCTTTTTAATTCTCCTTCAATCACATTAATCATCTTGTCGCACACTTGTTTGTCTTTGTTATACGTAAAGTTGTTCAAACTATACAAATATAATTTATCTTTGAAAATTGGTGTATTGCCATGCACGTCAGAGATTCTTCTTTGCGAATCATTAATGAATGCCTTCTAGATCTCGTGATGATTGTGAGATGTGGTTGTTGACGGTTTGTGTTTCATGAAAAGTGTAATATGTACAAAATATAAAGAAGGATATAATTTTGGTCATGATCTATGGTTTGAAAAATTGTGACCTAATGTGCTGAGGGGCGAAGGATAAATTTGGTTTCTCTGTGTTTCATTTATATGACATGAGATATGTACAGTTGCTGGTTTTCATTTAAACCTTCTTGTTCACATTTTGTGGTTGGGAAATTTTCAGGTTATAAGGGATTCAAGAAAAAAAAAAGAGTGCAGAGTAAGCCTGCTCTACTGTTAATTTGGTATCCAGAGTTTAAGCAATGAGTCCAGCATTTGAATTTTTTCCCCTTTAAAGCCTATACACAGTAAGAAATTTGGGTACACGTTTAATTGCTTAATTTATTTGTCAGGCTCCGTTTGTTGTTGTATGATAAAAAGGGACAGATTTTCTAGTAATTTTTAAGGATATAATTGTTCGAGCGGGTTATCATGCCGATGTCTTACTATTTTAAAAGCAATGGAAATCGTAGAGACCAGATCATGACAAAATTTTCATCTAGTTTATCGTCTTCATTCTTGTTCGGTCAATGCTGCGTGCATGTTTTTCTCTTATTGTAGCCATCTCAAAAATATTGAACGAATTTCTTGCACCTAATATGTGAGAAGATCATTAATGAACCTGAATGACCATATTTATGACCAAACTTGCATTGTGCGCACTGCAAGAATTTTGTTTGTCTCTCGCATTAGATTGTCTAATTAAGAGTTTAATTTTGATATATTGTTAGCATAATTTTTTTTACGCTATCAACTAATTAGAAATCATCTTACATATAACTTTAAACTAATAATTACTAAAATAATCAATTTTGCTATATATGATAATGTGCGATTAGATGATAGTGTAAACAATTGTTAGCACATTCTAATTAAATTTTTAGTCCGGAGATATTGCACAAGAAAATGAATTTTGAATGTAATAATACACACGAACTTGCTCAGATACACACGACCCTTGTTTAGAATAATCTTGCTTTGCTGCCAAATGCCAATATATATTCCATGTCAATTGTTTGATGACTTGATTCCTTATCAGGAAACAGGTTTAACTTTTATGCTTGTGATGAACCTGCAGATGCCATCGCCTTCAGAAAACTACCTTCAGGGGATTTGGTGAGAAGAAGTGCCCCTTGGAATGCACTGCTGCCATTCTCATCATCTGAATGAGCTTGTTCAAGATGGCTGTGACCATTGACCGACATCATGGATTTAAGCCATTTAGCCGATCCCAGAGATGCAAACTCCAATCCTTTGGTCACCTTGATCCCAACATTCTTGAACTTAGCCAGCAAACTGGTACTTTTTCACACTCCTTTGAACTAGCATTTCAAGCCGATAATATTCACCGCAGCTTCTCCACTCCATGCCTCCCCCTAGCCACGCTTGTAGGGGAAGACCTCACCTCTCACCACCCAAGGATTGAGATTGTTCGTGGAAGTGGAGCTCCAGTACATGCTCTGGTTGTTGAGGTTGCCATAGCTATGGCCTCAGGTGTTCACCCTATACCCCTCCCAAGTGGCCTAGGTGGCGCCTACGTTTTCCGGAACCAAAATGGTAACAACATTGCTGTAGCAAAGCCAGTGGATGAAGAACCTCTAGCCTTGAACAACCCAAAAGGCTTAGGGGGTCAAATGCTGGGCCAACCTGGCTTAAAGAAATCAATCCGGATTGGTGAAACTGGCATACGAGAATTAGCTGCTTATCTCCTTGATCATGGAGGCCTTGCTGGTGTGCCTCCTACTGCTTTAGTCAAATTCTCTAATGCTGCATTCTTTGTTACCACTGATGCAGCCACTGTTCCTTCTCACATGCCTAAAATTGCCTCACTCCAACGCTTTGTTGGTCATGGTTATGATGCAGGAGAGTTGGGTCCATCTTTCTTCTCAGTTGCTTCAGTCCACCAAATTGGGATCCTAGACATTAGGATTCTGAACCTTGATAGACATGCAGGGAATATGCTTGTGATGAAACATGACCATAATAATAGTAGTTATGTTGATGGAGTTGCTGACCTTGTTCCCATTGACCATGGTTTTTGCCTACCTGAGTGGCTGGATGATCCATATTTTGAGTGGCTGCACTGGCCACAAGCCTCCATTCCTTTCTCTGACTATGAACTTGAGTACATTTCCAAACTTGATCCCTTTAAAGATGCCGAGATTTTAAGAACTGACCTTCCTTCATTGAGGGAGTCCTCTATTCGTGTTCTTATTGTTTGCACCATTTTCTTGAAGCAAGCTGCTGCTGCTGGCCTTTGTCTTACTGAAATAGGCCAAATGATGACTAGGAAATTTTGTGGTGGTGAAGAGTCACCAAGTGAAATGGAGAACATTTGCTTAAAAGTCAAGGCTAGCATCCCTCGTGGTTCCAACAATGACAATCGCAAAGAAGAAACTGAAGAAGGGTCTAAATGTGAAGTTGGTGGCATTTCCTTGGGAGACCTGAACCAAGGTGAATGGGAAGCGTTTTTGGAGAATTTTAGTGAGCTTTTGCATGGAGTTTTCGAGGATAAGAAGTGCAAAAGCAAAAGTTGGAACACCATGGAAGTTACTGAACTTTAGGAAGATAGGTAACCAAAGCAAGAGATGAATCACTGTCGCTTGTAATTGTACATTAACGCCAAGATATTCTTAGTGTAGGTTGTAGATACAAGTCCCGTATGAGAAGGATGGAATAGCGATTGGTTAGGTGGTAATGCCATCCATTCCATTCTGCAACTGTTTTTTCTTTTCCTTGGAAACCTTTTACCCTTCTTTGTCAAAATAGACTTGTACCCTATCTAAGTGGGTTTTCACCTGTGATTATGTAATTATTTTTGTATTTTTTTTTTTATTTTGGTGATTCAAAATGTAACGGGATGCATTGATTACATTAATTATTCCCAATATACTGGTTAATGTTGCTTATGTACGCTGTTGTGCACTTCACTATTATAAGTGCATGCATGATATTATAAGTCCACAACTTTCACATATAATTGATTTCACTTGAAATTGGAAAATATTTTTTTTCAGGATGTATGCATCTTTGAGAAAGAGAGATATGAAAAGAAGAGAGGGAAATAATAAATGTCATAAGTGAAATTATGAGAAAAGAGGACTGAGAAAAAGAAAAAAAAAGGAATGTAGGTATAAAAGTAGAAGTGCGAAAAAAAAAAAAGTTGTTTGAAATTTCAAGTTAAGAACGTCCAAAATAATATGGCGTGCCCACAAAAGATACAGGTTAAGAGATAATTGTCCTTTCTTTTGTCGTTCCTTTTGCTTTACTTATTTAAGGGAGTTTACACACTTCACAATACAAAAGACAAGCGAAATTTTTTTCCTTCCACAAAAATGGAGTTTCAGGAACTTTGCAAATTAACAGACACTTTATTTATTTATAAGTATACACTAAGGCCATGCCTCTACCAAAAACCCGCGGTTTATTTGTTCTGTTAAAGAATTTACTTAGTTTAAAATTTAATAAGGACTCGTAATCGGATTCATCTTCGTGGTAACTAGGAATGTGTGGATTTCTATATATATTACCCGAGTGAAAAAGAAATAAAGATACACGGCAACTATTTGTTGAAAGAATCTTGATATTGGATAAATGAGTTTGCAGCCTATTGTTCACATGCCCAAGGAGGAGATGATCACGTGCGCCTAGCGCAGGATAATGTGGATGGTAGTCTACTGTCAGGGTCTTCTCATGTCAATAATGGTGGCAGCTTACTTGCAAGAATTTCGAAACTTTTAAGTCCATAAGTACCTGAGTCAAGAAATGAAAGGGTGACTGAATGCGTACCTTCGTAATAACTATATATATATATATATATAGACGGTGTAAATCAGTTTTATATTATCATATGTATGGTAAATTTATTGATTTTTACATTGCGTACCTTAAAAGTCATATTAGCAGTAATTTTTGATTGATTAATAGTGTAATTTTTTTATTCTGACAGTACATAATTTTTTTTTTGATTTGGATTAAGTGGTTTGAATGAAAGGCCATTATTTTGCACGTCTAGGTTCTTATGGGGATTAGCCGGCTTATTTTGTAAGAGCAATGATTTGTGGACATTTCACTTTTTTAAAACTTTTTTTTTTTGGTTAGCCAAAAGAGCATATATTAAATAGGAGTACAAGGGGGTAATCCAACCCATATACAAAATAAACATTGTCATTGTCCACTAACCTACATCCATAGCAGGAGTAGAACATAAACTATATTCCTACACAACTATAATGATGGCTATTGAAATAGCTTCAAAAATGGTTGGCACAATTTATGGCTAGAGTGTGATTCACAATTAGTAGTTAATGCCTTCAAATGTGACAAAGGAGTTCCTTGGAAACTCAGAAACAGGTGAAATAACTGCTTAGCTATCACAAAGTGAATGAATTTTTTAGTTTCTCATATATATAGAGAAGGTAATACTTGTGCAGACAAACTTGCCTCTCACGGTCTTGTTATAGAGGGTTATATTTGGTGGGATTTAATCCCAAGCTTCATTAAAAAGGAGTTCTTTAGAAATAGGCTTGGTCTCCCAAACTATAGATTTAGATGATTGTTCTTCTTTCTCATGGGTTTGGTTGATGTCCCCCCATGTTTTTTGTACGCTTTGTTTTATCTTTTTTAATAATATCATGGTGTGCTGCAAATGATTGGTAGGGGTTGTGGTGCCAACCTAGTTGGGATCACTGTTTCTATTATGATGCCTCTGCATGCCTTTTGTTAAAAAAAAAACTATAATGTTCCTTAAAACTGATTCCCTATAATCCCTTCAAACATTCCATAGGATTTGTGGCTCATTGACCAAAGTGGGACACTTTTACAAACTTTTTACCAATATAGGGTTGTTTTGAAATGTATTACCAAAATGGGGTGGTCAATGATGGAAAATGCTAGTCAAACTAGCGTTTTCCATTCCACGTCAGCATTTTTAATATATTTTTTTAATTTAATTGCGGAAAGGACCAGGTTGGCTGCCACGTGGGATACCCCAGTGGCAGTAGCATTTTCTGAAAACGCTATTGCCATTGGGGTATCTCGTGTGGTAGCCAACCTGGCACAGAACTGACGGTGGTGGTGGACACGTGTACAAGACGCTATTACTATTAGCATTTTTGCTTTTAACTTTTTTAAAAAGTTTTTATATTTATATTTATATTTTTTTAAAAAAATTTGGTACTAGCGTTTTCCTGTCCAACACGCTTTTCGCTTTTGATTTTTTTTTTTTAAGTTTTTAAATTTATATTTTTTAAAAAAATTTGGAAAACGCTACATAATTTTTTTTTTAAAAACCGAGAAGAACGCAATTTTAAAAAAATAGAGAATTGTAGTTTTTAAATTTTTATTTATTATTTTAAAAAGTTATAAAACGCTGTTTGTACTATAATTATTAGCCATTTCCCAATTGAAAAATAAAAATAAAAATTTAAAACCTTCCTTTTTCATTTTAAAAAATAAATAAAATAACAAAAACGCTATTATCAATAACGTTTTCTCAATTTAAAAAAACATAAAACATGTGTTTTTAATTTTTAAAAGAAATAAAAATGATATTACTAGCGTTTTCAGAATTTGAAATAAAATAAATAAAAAATTAAAAACCTGCATTTTTATTTTTTTTAAAAAATATAAAAAGCAATAACTAGAGAATTACTAGTGTTTAAACCGATAAGTAAAATATTACTACTGTAATTTAAGAACATAAACATCTGCATTATTTTGTTTTAAAAAAATTATTAAATCAAAAACACTACATGTAAAAAATATATGAATTAAAATTGAATATAAAATCATAAACGCAAGTATTACTAGCTTTTTCAACATTTACAAAAATGAATCAAAATTTAATATAAAAAGGTTTCCATTTAAAAAAATAATATAAAAAGAAAAACGCTAGTACAACTAGCGTTTTCAAAATTTAAATAAATAAATAAATTTTTAAAAACTACCTTTCACTATTTTTAAAAAATAAATAAATACAAAAAGTAAAAACTACTAGCTTTTTCCAAATCTTAAAAAACTAAATAAAAATTTAAAAATAGAAAACTCTAGTATTACTAGCATTTTTCAAATTTTTAATGCAATAAATAAAAATTTAGAATTTTTTTTCTTCGTTTTTAAATAGTAAAAATTTAAATAAAAATTTAAAAATAGAAAACACTAGTACTACTAGCAGTTTCTGAATTTTAAAAAAATAAATTAAAATTTGGGTTCTTTGTTTTTTTTTTAAAATTCAAATTGAAAAATGTTAGTAATATTAGTGTTTTCCAAATTTTAATAATTAAAAATTAAAATAATTGTGTTTTTCTCCATTTAAAAAAAAATTAAAAACAAAAACACTAATAGTAATAGCGTTTTCCAAATTTTAATAATTAAAAAAAATAATAATTAAAAACAAACAAAAAATTACTAAGCCTTTTCCCCCCCCTATAAATAGGCATGACCTTGAATTGAATTTCTCATCCTTCTTCTCTTCCGTGAGTCTCCATAGAGAAATTCTCTCCCTTTAGAAAAAATTTCTTTTACTTTGTTTTTATGCTAAAATCCTTCTAGTTTTCCAATAACTAGTAAAAATCCTCTTCTTAGGAGCTTTGCACCAACAACTTCACCAACTCTTTGAGGTAATGGGGGGAGTGGGGTTGGTTATAATTTTTAATTACTTTGCATATTGGTAGGAAAGGTTTTCTCCTAAACCTTTCGATATTTAAGTTTATTAAGTTTTATAAATATTATAATGTTTAGTATTAAATTCAAGCTTTTACTAAGTTGTTATGCTGCTCAATTTTAGATAATTAAAATACATTTATTAAGTTGTTATACTGCTCAAATTCAAACAACTATAGTATAATTACTAAGCTGTAATACTGCTTAAATTTAGAAAAAATATTTTTAGCTGTTATAATAAATAATTAAATTATTATATTATTAAATTTTAGTAATACTCAATTAGTTTAGCAAAAATAATAGAAGAAATAAACCATAAATCTCATAATATGAAACTAAATATAGAAGTTATTTTATGAACTATTTATGAATTTATTTTTAGAAAACTACTGTAGAAATTTCAGTTTAAGTTTTTATCGTTCAGGTAAGGTCTAGACACACTAATAGACCACCTGTAAAAATTTCATAAATTTTAAAGCTTATTTAGTACTTCTAATTGTGCTCTATAAGTGCCTATGGACACATTTTTCTTAGAAATACTAAATTTCAACAATTTTTGAAAAATTTCTAAAATTTCATAATAAAATTCTAATTATTTTTCTAAACTTAAAAATTATTTTTATGAAATTTTGACCATTCTATGATTTATTTCTTAATTATCAGTGTTTATTTTAATTTGTATATCTTTATTGTTATTGAATTATTGCTTATGTGCTTTAATTTGAATTATGAATTATGTGAATGATATGTATGGATCAAATCTCTGTAATATAAGGCAGAGATATTAGTAGAAATTGTACTGGCACTCAAATTTTTGAGACCAGAGTGAACCTTTAGAAATTAATAGATCAGTGAGTAATGTAAAGCAAGGGACATGCAGTGGCATGACACCCTGTTAGGGAAGCTACAGTTTGGTACGCTGAGGAATGAAAGGCAAGGACCCATTTGGGGAGGTCTCGGGGGTAGGCATCGAGTGGTGAAAGTCCTAATGGCTAGGGTAATGCCCGTGAGCTAGGATATTCACCTGACCAAGCTTGATAACCCCGACAACTGCTCAGCATTCTGGGATTGGTTTGAGAGTATACCTTTATAAATGGACGTCCTAACTGATTTTTGTTCCTCATTGATGATGAGGATTGTATCATGTGATGATGTTGATGAGGTATATGTACTCCCAGTCACTTCCTAGGTTCTGTTGAGAACTATTACTCACTGATGGGCAGTATAGATCCATACCAAGTCAAGGGTAGTGTAGTATAACTTAGAATAAACCCTAGGTTCCCTTCATTAATTGTATTTAAATTCCTACCATACATGTGAAAGTGATTTAGAACAAATCACCTCACTCCGTTATTTTTGTTATGCATGTTCAATCGTGATTATTGAAGATGACGACAGTGCCTAATGTTGCTGAGGACGAGTCAGAGGATACTCCTCCAGATTTGAAGACCTAGTTTATAATATTTCTTAAGGGATAAGGTAGATAAATACTGTTCTGTATAGGATCTTTTTTTATGTATATATTGGGTTAGGTAGCATATGTCTTTTGATGTACTTTTGTTTTCTCTTTGACTATTATGTATTACTCAAACCATGATGTACAGTTGAATATATATATATATATATATATATATATATATATATATATGCATAAGTAGTTTTTATCATTTCACTTCTATTTTCAAATTCTGTTCAATTTAGAAATTTTTCTATTAAAAAAAAAATTACTCACATTTTCATCAATTTAAAATAATAATGAAATTAATATGAATTATACTTAGAATTAAAGGAGTGTTACACTTTCAATTTTCCATATATGTATCTCGTGGTCAACTGTGTCTTAAATGCCCTCCAATGCTCAGCTACAAGTGTTAGCAATTTTTTTTTCAATATGGCGTTATGTGGAACATCATAAGTGAGTTGCAAAATAAAATTAAAAAGTCAGTGTACGACAATAATACGGTGAAATACAATATTTATGTTTTAGACTATAAAAGTTAAATATTGTAATAGTTTGCCAAATTTGATTCTTCACATTCTCCTGGTCCCAATCCTCATAAAGAATAGAAACCTTGCTTCGAGCAAGGACGCCTACAAAACTAATGAATTTTGTGGCATTTTTCCCTTCAGGTGCCCCACTAGTCATGTCAAATTGAATTGGTATTAGATGATCACCAGCCCGGTTGATAGTCAACTCTTTTAACCGTGTCCCTCGTCTACCCTTTTCTTTGGTAGACTCATTAGATGGGTTACTAGAAGAATCATCCACGAGCTTGTTTACAAATGGAAAAAAAAAGAAAGAAATGTTAACATATATTCAATCATAATACCAAAGGTTAACCGAAGCAACAATCCAATCCACAACAACTCTCACATCAGCTCTCACGGCCCATATTATTACATTTAAATTTCTTAATCTCTTAAACTTTAGTACTTAAATTATTCAATTTTAGATTCTTATATACTAATTCACTCTTAAATTAATTCTCTTTCTTTGCTCACTTTATCTTAACAATGTATTCTCCCACAAAAGTCTACTTATATTATTATCTTTTAGTTTCCTAACAATGTTCCTAATCTACACTAAGGCTAGTTCTTTCATTCTTGTAATCCACCAACCCTATAGCCATCATAGATTTTAAACAAAATATAATATATTTTATGACAATTAATTCCTTAAATATCTTTAATTAAATTAATTTCAAATTTTTATCCTTTCTCATTACTAAGCAACATCAACTTAAGTACTAACCAAAATAATTGACTTCAATTGATTGTATAGCTTACGTCATTCAATTCTCAACAATTAAAATCCTCAACATATATTTATATAAGTTATGACTAATTTAAATAATCATAAATCCATACATGTAAAATAAACTAAATTTATGTCCTATTCATCAACATATATATTCAAGCATAGCCTCTAGTAATTAATTTTTCATAACAAGAAAATTCAATTGCAAAACCGCAATAATGATAGCACATGCATGAACAAAAATTACAAAAATGGAGCTCGCACCTATGCAATGCTGAACTTGTTGGTGTTGAATGGAAGTGAGGCTGAAGCGTGCAAGCCCTAACGCCCCAATGCAATGTAGATTTTTAACTTCAATGGAGTTTGGGAGTAACACAAGACGCAAACACAATGGCAAGAGGGAGAGTGCGTGCGATGCGACCACAAGGGAGGGAGGGAGAGTGCGGGCCACTTGAGCACAAATGGAGGGAGGGAGACAACACTTGAACACAAATGGAGGGAGGGAGAACAGCACCGGGTTTGGAGTGAAGGTGGGAAGGGAGGGGGGGGGGGGGGAGTTGACGCGCTGAACAAGAAGATAAGATGAGCAAAAATTTTAAAAAACTACACTTTTTAAACTAGTTCTAGGCGGAATCGATTTAAAAAGAACGTTTTAAATTGGTTACATTTGTAATCGATTTAAAAATTAGTTTTTAACTCGGTTATAATACAACCGAGTTAAAAACTCTTGTTTAAAATTGCAAAAATGTCGTTGCGTCTTTTTTTAAATCAGTTGAACATGAATCCTTTTAAAATCCTGCTCTAAAATTGATTTTTTGCACTAGTGAATCTCCATTATCATCAGCAAATCCATGTCTTCATCATCTGTATTAATTACAGGCAACCATTTTGAATTTTGCACTAGTAGAGGATTTTCACTTTCTTCAATTCATAGAGATAACATATCATCTTCTTGAAATATGTAGTCAAGATTGAATAGATTAAAACATGTTTCAATTTCTTCTTGACTTTTTCTCATTTCACACCTCATTTTCAACATCATATTATATAAAATGTGAAGACAAGCTTTTGTAACCTTTTGTATTTTAGTCTATTCCTTGTTTTCATGTGGATGTAATTAAATGTACTCCAATTCCTTTCACAATTTGTGGTTGAAGTTGTTTGACTGAGAACTTTTATATAGCCACCCATTGAAGTTCAGGAGTACATGAACCAAATATCAACCACCATTCAACATTCGAAATGACAACAAAAGATAAACAAATTATTAGTTATGTTAAAAATAAAGTTAGAGTTGATTTATTTAAAAAAGTAGCATTTTACCTAGATTTATCCTATAGACTAAGCTCTTTGAGCTTGAGGCATACAAAATGTCTTACTCATTTCTTTAAAAAACATCAACTATAAAACGTAACATAATATATCAATATGTATGCATGTGTATGTATGTATCTCTCTCTTTCTCTCTCTCTCTCTCTCTATATATATATATATATAATTTAGAAGATTAAGATATAAATATTCATTATTCTTTATAAGCAAAGTTTTATTAGAAAATGGAGTACATGGGGTACTTTAACCCATATACTACTAGATCATATCAAATGGAAAGAAAGAGACAAGCTACGGGATCTATACACCAATCAGAATTGTAAAATGAACATTGAGCACTACCCTTCTTGGCCTTAAACCATGTCCAAGATTTGACTTTAATCAAGTCTGAAACATTTAAAATTTGTTAAAAACATATAATTATAAAAATTTAAAATTATTCTTATAAAGAAAAAAACTGTAATAAGAAATAAATTTAGCTCAAGTAATTAGGAGTCATCACAATTTGAATAAATAATTTTGCAATTTTTTCGAATAACGGTTATATATTAAAAATTCATAACGAAAGCTATTTAAATGGCTCAAATATCTTTTCTATTTTTTATTATAACTTTATTTCTTTCCGTCCGGAGAAAAAGCTCTTTTGTTAACATTATTTGAATAATAACCAGTCAATTTCTTGTACGTTAAAAAATTAAGGAGTAAACAAAGAACTTAGTCCCTAAATTTTTCTTTCCCTAGAATTTGATCTGTAAATTTGTGGGTATGAATTAATTCGTATCATTTATGTAAGAATTAAAAGTGAGAGCGTACAAAAATAACTAAGTTGATATTCAATTTAACTACAAATTAAAAAAAATTAACTTGGATTCGTAAAAAGATTTATGTGTTGAGCAGAGTAAGGGATATTATTCAAAAAACAGTGTACAGAGGGATAAAAGATTTGATTCCACACCTGAGAAAACTTTTCTTTCTTGAAATGAGTCAAAATGAAACAATAAAACTATAAAATGAAATTGCAAAGACTACATGCATGGAAACATTATGTCAAAATGAGCCTCAAATGAAAAGATTTCAAAGGTTGAGAGACAAGTCCAAATCTGTTGAAGATGAGTCTTTAGTTGACACACTTGGACTTCCCTGAAGACCACCAAAACCAGCACCAAAACGAGAAGAACCACCAACGAGACTTTTAGATGCACTCTCAGCAAGTGAAGAAATCGGGTGAAACAATCCCCCAATTTCAGGATTCAATCTCCCTGGAAATGTTGTAGCACCTCCACCCCAAGATCTTGTCCTCCCAAAACAGTGTGGTGCGAGGGGAAACCCTTGATTAATACCATAGCCAGGTGGTGCAAGAGTACAAGATATGTTAGGCATATGAGTCATTGGGTGCATGAGTGCACCATGATAAAAGGGTGTCCGTGTCCCTTGCAAGGGTTGGTTTGAGATGGATGAAAGTGAATAGGGATAACGATGAACATTTTTTGGTCCAAACCCAAAAGCGTTCATCTCTAGCTCTTTCTCAATATTTAAGATCATCCTCTCACGCTTGTGAGCATTTTGGTGTCCCCCTAGGGCCTGAGAATTGCGGAACTTCTTGTTGCAGAACTTGCAGCAGAGTTGATTCTCTTCTTGCACTTGGTCACTGGAGGAATCAACAGGTTTTAGAAACTGCAGATCTAAGTCCTCGTCGGCCAACAAGGTGGGTGGCTCCTCCTCGATCTTGCGCTTCAACTTTCTGTTCTCAACATCTCTGATGGATACTCTTTCTGACATTGTTGTGAGCCTTAGAAAGACAAGATGAAAATATTGAGAAAGAAAATGTTGTATGTGGTGGTTTTGTCAGAGGAGAGGGGTATTTGTTAAGAGATGAGTCAATAGTGCATCTTCCATAGAAGGAAAATATGCGTCGGCAAAAGCACCTCATATCCGGACATGGTAAGGAAAAGATAGAGTTGATGAGGTCATGGATGAGCAAAAGTATTGGAAGATGCTGCAGATTACTACAACTACTATATATGTAGTGTTACTCTATATGAAGATTATTATATACACCTAAGAATTTTATGAACTAATATTTTCTTTCTTATTCCTTCTTTGGGGTTTATCTAACCCATAGTTACAAAACAAAATGTTGCAACTATAGCAATTGATATTTCATACTCAAATTAATCAAATTAACGGCAGAGAAAAAAAACAAGAACGAGATTGTTTTGATTTCATGTTTTCCATGTTAGAAATTTCTATTTGTAAGTGTTGGTCTTCCATTGATTTATTAAAACATTTGTTGAATGATATTTTGATGTGTCTTGGAATAGTCATAATGTGATCAATGAATATTAGACATCACATGGCAAGTATAGTTGGATGATGTAGCCTATAATTGAATGGAAAAATGTTGGGTGAAACCGTTGCAACTCTTCATGAAAAGGTATGGTTTGAATGGATATAACTCTTGCTAAAGAGATATGAATGAATCATTGTATCCCTATATGAAAGGGCACGTCTCCTCTCTTCTCAATTTCTATATAAATTAATATATGTATGGGGACATGTGGTAGCAAGATTTTAAATTGCAGTTGTAGTTGCAAATGTTGTTACTACAACTACAGCTATTGCGGCCGCTTTCGGCGTGAAATAATTTTTTGTTAATTGCACCAGTATTAAAATCTCTCTCTCTCTCTCTCTCTCTCTCTCTCTATATATATATATATATATATATATATATATATATATATATATATATATATCTTTTATTTGTAATGTTGTATAAACTTTTATAAACAATATTAATATAATTAAACTTAACGATGCCTAACTCTATACTAAGAAGCAAATATGATATTAATATATTTAAACCTACATATCAAAAGAGTTTCTACCGAAATTTTGACAGAATCTACCCTAAAATATGGACTTTCCAAAATAGTTTAAACACTATAGAATCACAAAAATATCAATTTAGCAAATACAAAGTCTTACATAGGTCAAACAAAATCTGATAATGAATTCCTTACAGTCTCTTTCTCTCACGAAGAGATCAAGGAGGTAGTATGGAGCTACGAGGGGAATAAGAGCTTGGGACTTGGATTTAATCTCACTTTCTATCAAAGATGTTGGAACACTCTTAAGAAAGAGGTATGTAATATTGTTAGTGAATTTTATTGTCATGCTAAGCTTCCAAAGGGTGTAATTTATCTTCGTTTATTGCCTTTGCCTAAAATGGATAATCCACAATCACTTTCTGAGTATAAACCTTTTTCTTTGATTGGTAGCATTTATAAAATTATCCTAATGCTTCCGGCTAATCAATTAAAAAAGGTTCTTGGGTATGTTATTCAATCTTGTCAAAAAACTTTCTGGCCAAAATGACATATTTTAAATGGTGCGCTTTTGATCAATGAGCTAGTGGATTTTGTTCAAAGAACCAAGAGACAATGTTTTATTTTCAAGGCTCATTTTTAAAAGGTTTATGATTCTTTGAGTTGAGCTTTCCTAGAATACATGTTATGCAGGTTGGGTTTCTGTGAGAGGTAGAGAACTTGAATAAAAACATGTGTCTTCTATGAAGCGCTCTATATTCTTATTAATGGTTTCCCAACAAAAGAGATACCTATATGTAGGGGTCTAAGGCATGGGGATCCCTTATCTCCCTTCCTCTTTTTAGTTATCGCGGGCCAGTGTAGCATGATAGAAATGCCCTTTCTCTTGGTAGATTTTCTAGTCTATCAATCCATAATGGGGTCAACATCTCTTTGAGATTAGGCAGTCTATCTCATGATAGGATGCTATGTTTGAATAAACAATATGCATATCTGTAGCCGCTCATACTGCATGTGATGTATGTCATATGTCTAGGAAAAAGAAGTTGCCTTTTCCAATCAGTAGGAGCAATGCAATTTCAGCTTGTGATTTCATTCATCTAGTCATTTGGGGCCCCTTTTCAAGTAGAATTTCTCAAATAATCTACAATACTATATATATATATATATATTGAATTACATAATTTTGCTGACAAATTAATTACAAATAATATAATAAAATTTATCACATAATAATTTAAATTTAAATTATCGTTTAAATATATAAAAAAACTTAAGAGCTTAGATGGAGCCTAAGGCTACTGCCTTATTGGCCTTGTACTAGACACGTCCCTGCATTTGACATTTTTCTGTATCAAAGCGTTACCATGGACAAAGTTTACACCTATAGACATTTACACACGTAAGAAGTGCTATTGCCTTTAGCATTTTCATGTGAATAATACAAAACGCTTTGACGATGCTATTCATGAATAGTCAGAAAAAGAGAGAGTACAAAAGCCATAATAACATGCCAAATAGTTTGGTACATAATTTAAAAAGAATGACACAGGGATGCATACTTATACCCATAAAAATTTATTTGTCAAAATACCATGAGTTTAATATGAGTAAGCCATATTTATAATTAAATAATTTTTTTAGCATGCATCAATGGTATTACTTAGTTGATAACTAAAAATTATCTTCTCTTAATAAGGTCTTTTTTATATACATAATTAAAAATTAAATTTAATTAAGAAACTCAATTATTTTATTTTATTTTTTGGGTAAAGTTCGAAGACAAAGCAAAACAAAATTACAATATAAAGAACTTCATCCTAGAAGCATCAATTGCTAAAGGAATGCTAATACCTGTGAGGGCTTGATGGGTGCAAAATCTTTCCTCTCTTGAAGCTCCAAGTTTGATCATGAAATCAGCACATTAATTTTCTTCCTAAAGATTGTGGACGACAGAGGCCTCCCAATCCTAACGAAGCAAATCACACAGATCACAAATCAAGGCAGCAAAGGGGTGGTACGGACGTAAGGAAAAACGTCATCTGCAATCAACTCAACTGAAGCAAGTGAATCTGATCAATAACAAATGCTCAGTCTTCTAAAGTCCAGACTCCAAGCTAATTATAGACCATGCCAAATTGCAAGAAGTTTGACATAACTATTGGTGGAGATCCCCACATAACCGGAAAAACCGATGATCGATCCTCCATCCAGTGTTCTGATGAGCCCTCGGAAACCAACTCGACCGGGGTTGCCATGCCCACCACAGGCCACCTAAAAATCTGGTTTTAGTGTCATGTCACGTGCAAGACCCTCTTCAGCTAAGCCACTGGATGCGATGCACTCATCAAAGCCCGAGTTCTGCCACATTCTCCTTGAGAGATCACAATCACGCAAGCAGTGGAGGATCGTTTCAAGTGCAAGATGGCAACGAGTATAGATCTCAGTTGGGCACATACCCCTGTGAGCAAAAAGAGACAATTAATGTGGGTACGGCTTGATGGAAAATTAGCCATATAAAGAACCGAATTTTCTCTGCAGCTTTTACGCGCTAGATCCATGACCAACATGCTTCTGCTGCATCCCCATAAAGCTGCTACATATATAATCCATTTATATCCCGTTCGAGCAGAGCAGGCACCGTTGCTACTGCTTTACAAATCAAGAACACTATTATATATGCATCTGAAAGTGCATAGTCCGAATCACCTCCTTAACTATACTAAATTTTGTTGGTTATAATCATGAAATAATTTGAAACTCAAACAGAATGCTTCATAAATGTACCATCAAGGTTTAATTTTACATTGAAAGGTGATGTGTTTGCCCATGGCCTTTAAGAAACAAAAGATGTGAGTACTCTTTTTTTTATTCACCTTTTTTTGGAACTAAAACAAAAAGTTATTTCACATCCATAAATAAATAAATGCAAAAAAAATATATGATTTGCTAGACAAGTTTCACAAGATAAATTTTACTTTCAAGACTTCAAGGTGCAGACACGACTTTATAGGGTGATGACAAAATTTTAGAAAACGTTTATGAATAAAGTTTTTGTTTATTCTATTTTAAGACTTGATTATTTTAAAATTTTCAAGTATAATGTCCTTTTTAAAGTACTTTTTATTAAAAATTGCATTAAAATTTTAATAGAATTAAATAAATTATTTTAAAAGGCTAAAACCAAAAACTAAAAAAATATAAAATTGATAACTTTTTTACCAACTAAGAGGAATAGTTTAGTCAAACGCAGTATGGAAGAATTGGAATCTATAAGAGGAGATAAAATTATATTAAAAAATATATATATTCTAGCTAATCCTGAATGTTGCTTTCTTTTTTCATTGGTTTGAACTCTTATCCAATTTGGGGTCTGATATCCATTTTAGAAAGTAGAACATTGAAGAACATCTATACATATACAAGACAACATGAAATAAAAAAAAAATGTACCAATATATGTAGGAAATAAACATTTAGGAATAAGAGGAAGTTTATTAAGCTTGATTAGACAACTTGTTTGATTTTATTTGCCCCATTCTTCATTGATATGGCTTTGCCTTTTTAAGCGCACACCTTTTCAAATTAAACTTCATTGGATGGCAATGAAACCAGCTGCTTGCGATATTCAGCTAGAGCCCACATTGGATAAATATCTCTGTACATTGGGTAATGCAACATGCAATTTTTATTGAATACTCCAATGATTTCCTACAAAAAGTAAGTCACAATCAATAATTAGAAATAGAAACTCAACAAGGAGCATCATTTTTCATATTGCTTACAAAATACAATTAATAACAGGTCTTTTGTGTCGTTTTCATAAATTAAAAATAATCCAAATATTAAAAATTGTATTTCAAGTTTTGATTACATAGGAAGTTAAAGCACACGATCCAACTCTCATATTAACATCAAATTGAAAATTTAAATACTTAGGTTGTATTACATAGGAATTGCATGTATACTATATACAATTCAACAACGTTGACATTCAAATTTTGTATTTGACTATTTTCTTTTTTGACTATAATCTACTCTCATATTATATATAAATTCGAATACATAACTTGGAGAATAAATCTCCCAATTAAACATTTTCAATATTCTTTCTTTTTTCTCCTTTTAATGTGAATTTTATATACTATTCTTGCAACTTGTAAATAAAATTTCTCTCTCAACTATTTCAAACGACCATTCTTTTTTCTTTATTTGTATACTTGATCTTATTATAACAACCTATCTCTTTTGATTACCCTTCTTTTATATCTACCTCTAAATAAAATTTTAATAGTTTTTTTTAAATTATCAATATAGTTAAAAAAAATAACCTTAAAATATAATTTAAATTGTTCATTATTGTAAGTCTAAAATATAATTTATATATTCAAATATATTTTCTTAGTATGAATTTTAATTATAATATAACTTATATATTTAAAAGTATTTATTTATTATAAATTTTAATTATTTAAAACAAATATTTATCTTGTACAATGCACACCCTAAAATACTAGTTCAACTAAAATTTTAAAAAAATAGTCTTGCCCACAAAACTTAAGTATTGTATTTTATGTTTTAAGATTAATTTGTAATCAAAATAGGATTTCACGTCAATAACATGTACTTACTTTTAATGTCTTTTAGATCTAAATTACTACACAGAAGTCTTGTCCCTACTAATGTTATTGATTGGTGTCATATTTTTTAAGATCTCATTCAATATACTGCTAAATAAGTTTAATTAATTTTTGCCTTTTTGAGCCAAGCACATATCTAATAAAAGACATTATCAATATCAAAGGATTGATATGCACCTGTTGGGGCCAATCACCCTCTTCCAACTGAGAATTGATGAGCAACTTTGCAGCACAATGAAGAGGGGTAGGGTCCCTCTTTGCCTGTACATAGGAATTTAAAAATGTATAAGATTTGATGTAGTCACCACAAAAAATAAGCATTTTGAAAGTTAATTCATGATGAAGTAGACCTATAATCATACACACAAACACACACACACATCAAAAGCGAACCTGTTCGGCATGAATTAGACCCATAAGAGCCCATGCTGTATGTACAACATTTGATGGACCTTCAAGAGGAACATATATCTGCATCGTTTTCATTTAGTAAGACATTATTACTACTATTATTATTAATTCCTTCTGAAGATTAAGAATAACTATTTAGTAATAACCATTCAATTACAAACCTTTTTTGGGCTTGAAAGATAGCTCTCTCCCCACCCACCATCCTCTCTCTGTGTTGTAAGTAGAAATTTAACAGCTTTGCGAATGGCAGAACAATTAGTGTAAGTCTTGCCAGCAGCTGCTAGACCACCAAGTGCAAACCAAGATCCATACGTGAAGCAAACTCCCCAATTTCCATACCATGAACCATCGGTTGTTTGTGTGTCTTCAAGGAATCGAATTGCGTTGGCAATGAAATTCTCTATCTCTGTCTTCCTATGCCCTGGATATAACTTCTTGAACAAAACTAAAGCTTGAATTGCAGATCCAGTGCACTCAACATATTCATGCTCAACTACAATGTCCTCAAAAAATTCTGTGGGATTGAGTAACTGAAAATTAACGCAAAGTCGATTAATCTATTAATTAATGAATAGTTTTTATCAATTGATGAATATATACATATTGCATTATTATTTAATTTAATACTTACTTCCAACCATTCTTGAGCTCCTACTGGCTCCCATGCTCCTATACCACCCTTTTTACTCTACAATAATAAAAAAAATTACAATTGCATCAAAAGTAAATATGGTAGTAGTAAAAGAAAATCAAACATCAATGATCAAAGCCCTTTTCGAAACCCCAACTTCCCATTGTTCAAAGATTAAGTAACAAAGAGAAGAGCCAGTAGTTTATTGATTTATTAATTAAAAGTGTATGGCCATGAATTAAAGAGAACAACAATATGGTATCAAAAAAATTTCACGAATCTTGAACAAATGATGTGGTGTTGGATTTGAGAAAGGAAATCCATCATATCAACATTAATTGTCAACTATTAACCATTTATAGGCAATTTCTTATAAAATATCTCATAACATTAATCATTTCTCTAAATTTGTAGAAATTGATTTTTTTTTCATAAATTATATTAAAATATTTTATGTTTCTGCAATTTTTGATTCTTTGTAAGGTTGATAAAAGGTTACTTGTATTAAGAAATAGCAAGTTGTAAGTTAATGATGTTAACTTTGCTTATTTCTAAATTTAGTCATGATTGCGCTATTGCTTTGCCAATTATGGTCTTTAATAGTTTTTTGTATTTAAGCAACTTGTAACAATTATATTGTATGCTTTAATGTAATACACTAGACTAGTTTTTTGCTCCTTTGTTTTTTATGTTTATTATTTTCTTTCAAATCTTTTGTGTTCAGTTTTTCTAACATGGTATCATGATCTTATAGGGTCTGTGAGGGAGAGAAAACCAAAAAATAGAGTTTGTGTGCGAAAGAAAACCAACAAGAAAACCTACATGAAAAGCCTTCAAATAGAAAATGGCGTCCAACAATATTTCTTTATCTCCACCTCCTATATTTGCAAGCAAAAACTACCATTGTGGGTTGTAAAAATGAGGACTTATCTTCGAGCTTAGACTTTATAAGATATGGTGGAAAATAGAAGCAATTCACCTCTTTTACTAAACATCCCACCAATAGCTCAAATAAAGAATCATAGTGAAGAAGTGGCAATAGAAGGCAGAACACTTGCCATTATGCATGCAACACTACATGTTAATATATTTATCAAGATCCTAAATCTCGAGACTGCAAAAAAGGCTTAGGACAAGTAGAAAGAGGAGTTCCAATGGAGTGAAAGAACATAAAGAATGTAGGTTTGAAACTTAAGGAAAGAGTTTGAAGCATTCAGAATGAAAGAAACTAAAATTGTCAAAGATTTTTCAAAAGACATTCAAAGGTGGTTACACAAATTAGATTGCTAGGTGAGGAGCTTGGTGATCAAAAGATTGTGGAGTAAATTTTGGTGTGTCTTGTACAAAGGTTTGAGTCAGAAATATCCTCGCTAGAAAAAAACAAGGATTTTTTTTTTCTTAAATAACACTTGTAGAGCTTGTCAATGCTTTGCAAGCTACTGAATAGAGAAGATCTTTGAGAATAAAAGAAAATATGCTCCTATGGCCAACACCAAAGGCAAAGCCTAAGGCTGTAGTAGTTCTAAGAAAAAGCCATTTGGTGAAAAGAAAGGAAAAGGTAAAAAAGAAGAAAAAGGAAACAAATGAGGAGGCTAGAAAAGTATGTTTCCACCTTGCCCTTGTAAGAACAATCATTTTGAAAAAAAAAAAAAAGATTATATGCTCGAGCTAGGAGTTAAATGTAAGGCCTGTAAGTAGCTTGGTCGCGTGAATGAGGTTTGAGAAAATAAAGCAAACTAAAAAAGACAACAAGCTAAGTTGTCAAGCATCACCAATAGGCTGAGGACCAATTATTTGTTACAACTTATTATTTAGAAAGCAGTAGCAAAAAAAGAATAGTTAATAAATAGTGGGTGCACAAATAATATGACACACAATTCTAGCTTTTTTAAGGAACTAGACCGGTCATACTTCTCCAACATTACCATTAGCAATGGAGAATATGTTAATGTCAAAGGCAAAGGAGTGATTGTTATTGAAACTCCTTTTGGTATCTAATATATTTAAAATGTTTTATTTGTGTCTGAGATAAAACCTTTTGAGTGTGGGACAAATATTAGAAAGGAATTATTCCTTGAATTTTGAGGATATGAGATACACCATATTTGACCCTTCTAGGTATAAACTAATAATGATAAATAAAAGTTTTCCAATAAAATGGAAGCAAACTATCATGCATGCTTTTCCAAGTGCAATAGATGATTCTTATGTGTGGCATAAAAGACTTAGTCATTTTAATTTTTTGAAGCAAATAAGTTTGAATGATTTAGTTGAAAATCTAGCTTCCATTGAAGATAATGTTTATGTATGTGGTGTTTGTCAATATGGAAAGCAAAGTAAATTGTCATTTATTTCCTACTAAACCAAGCTAGAAAGCCATTGGAAAATTACAGCTTATACACATTGATGTGTATGGTCTAATAAGCACCACATCTTTAAATGGAAGATCTTACAAAGATGTGATAGGTATTTTTTCTAAAGAAAAAGTCAAAAGTGTTCATTGTTTTATTGAGATTTAAAAATTAAAAGGCTCAAGTCTGATATGGAACTGAGTACACAACAGAGCAATTTAAAAAAAATTGTGACTAGGCTAAAATCCAACTTCAATTGACTAGCTCTTACTCTTATCCACAAAATGGAGTGAAAAAAAGAATAGAATAATTATGAAGATGGTCAGGCATTTCCTATTCGAAAAGGTCTTCCTAAAACCTTTTGGGATGAGGTAGTTAATACCTCAATATACTTATTGAATATGCTCCCACCAAAGTCTTCAAGGGAAAAACACCTTTTGAGGCATGGTATGGAAGGAAGTCTATGTGGAGCATTTACAAGTAATTAGTTGTGTATGTTATGCTTTTGTTCAAGAAATGAAGAGAAAAAAACTTGATCATAAGTTTAAAGTTGGTGTCTTCTAAGGTACAATAGTAACTCCAAAAGATACCAAACATACAATTTAGAGACAAAAAAAAATTCTCTTCAGTAGAAATGTAATGTTTGATGAGCTTTCAAAATGGAATTGGAAGAAAGGCCAAGTTAAAGCCTCAAGTAAAGGATAACTTGGCGTAAACAATTATCAAGAACAAAATTAATAAACGAACGAGAAAAATATAGTAGAGATGCTAATTTTTCTGTCATAGGTACTAAAACCTTGTATGACATTTATGCTAGATGCAATTTAGCTATAATAGAACCTGTAGGTTATGCTGAAGTTGTTGAAATAGAAGGAAAGTTGCCATGCAGAAGGAGATCAATATGATAGGAAAAAAAAACCACTTGGTAGCTTGTGGACAGACTAAGTAATCAAAAGGAAATTCGTGTTAAATGGGTTTACAAAACTAAACTTAATTCTGATGACTTTGTAAACAAACTCAAAGCTAGATTGGCGATAAAAGGTTATTATCAGCAACATGGTGTTGATTTTTTCTTATACAGTTGCTTCATTAGCAAGTCATGATACAATCACATTGCTAGTAGCATTAGAAGTAAAGTTGGGATGGAAAAACTATCATTTTCATGTTAAGTCAACATTCCTAAATGGCTTGCTTGATGAAGATATCTATGTTGATCAACTTTACGGTTTTCAAGCTCTTTGATATAGTTTATAAGCCTCATAAAGCTTTATATGGTCTAAAACAAGCATCAAGGCTTGGTATAACATAATTAGTAGTCATCTATTGCAAAAGAGGTTTTAAAATGAGTGAAAATGAAGCTACTTTGTATGTGAAGGGGGTCAAAGAATGAAGTACAACTAATGGTTTCCTTATATGATGATTTATTTGTGATAAGGAATGAATAAAATTTCCTAAACCAATTCAAGAATATGGAGAATGAATTTGAAATGACAAAGTTGGGTAAAGTGAAATATTTTCTTGGAATGGATATTTTCCAATTAAATATTGGAATATTTATTTGATAAAAGAAATATGCTATGGAAATATAAGAAAATTTCACATGGAGAAATGCAAGATTGTAGCCACACCATTATTTGTGATGAAAAAATGTCAAAGAATGATGATGATAATGGAGTATATGCTTCTATTTATATAGCATAATAGAAAGCTTGTTGTATCTTTCAGTTATGAAACTAGATGTAATGTTTACTGCAAGTTTTTTATCCAAGTTCATGCATTCTCCAAGTTCATCTTAGTGTAGCAAAGAGAGTATTAAGGTATATAAAGGTTACAATTGATTATGGTTTGTGGTTTAAAAAATGAAATTGAAGAGCTTTAGGGTTATGTAGATAGTGATTGGGCAAAGAGTTTAGATGATGTCAAGAGTACCTCAAGCTATGTTTTCTCATTTAGCAATGGTGTTTTCTCTTGGAATTCAAAGAAATAAGATGTGGTGGCCTAAACCTCAACTGAAGTTGAGTATGTTTCTGTTGTTGTAGTAAGAAAACAAACCATTTGGTTAAGGAATATTTTATCGAATGTTGGGAAGATTCAAGGTATAGCTACTATTATTTCGGTGGACAACAAAGCATCTATTGCTATGACAAAGAATCTTGTCCATTATGGAAGAGCTAAGCACATCAAAGTGAAGTGTCATGCTATTAGAGATGTAAAGAAATCAAAGGAGATCCTCTTGGAGCATTGCAATTTAGAAAATCAAATTACAGACACTATGACAAAAGGCCTTTTCAAGGGCAAGTTTGAAGTGTTGAGATCAAAGCTTGGAGTATTTAAGAAAAATCTCAAGGAGTGTTAAAAATTGACATTTTTCCAAAAATTATATTAAAATGTTTTGTGATTCTGCAGTTTCTAAATTCTTATAAGGTTGGTAAAAGGTTGCTTGTGTTAAGAAATAGCCAGTTGTAGGTTAATGATGTTAACTTTTGCAAATTTATAAAATGAGTGATGATTGCTTTATTGCTCTGTCCAATTATGGGCTTTAATAGGTTTTGAATTTAAGCAACTTGTTGTAATACCTATACTGTATGTTTGAATGTATATATGCTAGACTAATTGTTTGCTCGTTTGTTCTTTGTTTTTGTTGTATACTTCCAAATCTTTGTGTTTAGTTTTTCTAACAAAATTTCATTGTACTTGCCTGAAGTGACAATAAGAGATTAACTGAATCATATAACCTTTCACGTTCCATCTTTTCTCCCACAATCTCTAGTGGCAACATTGAAAGAAGTAGACAACACTAAAACAAAGGAGAATTTTAGCTAAATTAACATATATTTGTTGTGATTAAAAAAGCTTATTAACAAATTAAGTAGTTCATGACCTAAGTTGTTAGTTACCTTCAAACCTTCTGCAGTGCAATCAGAAACTTGCCATCCATGGTCTTGATCAGAGAATGTCCAAGATCCTTTAGAAATATGACGATACATACTCTTAAAATCTCCTGAAGGGTTGTCCCTTACCTGTGAAATAAGAGTGTCCATTCATTACTGCTACATAAAGCTAGTAAACATATTGTTCAATAATCTAATGAGCACTAACTTAGTAGTCAATTATAAATATGCATTTCAATTGCAATAATATAATTATAATAGTTATAATTAGCATTATTAGCTAGGTAAATTAGTTAGTAAGTAATCAATTATTTGTTGGATAAATCACCCTCTAAATAAGATCAAAAAAGGATCTTAAATATCACAATTAGTGAATTGTACAATTTGGATAAACTAGATTCATTGGGGAATTTACCCTCCTTAACCAAGTAAGAAGAATTGTGATTCTTTTATTACTTGTTAGAAAAATTAAGCAAACCTGAGATTTCTTAATGAAATCATGCCCTTTAGCAAGAGCAGGGCCAATTTCCTTAATAAGGTTAGTGGCAAGCAAAGCTTGGATAGCAAAGCCAGCATCCCATTCTTGGCTACCAAAACTCTGCATTATATAGGTAAAAGAATTAATTAATTAATTAACTTATTAATTAATTATATCCCATTGGTTATAATAACAAACAAACACACACACACACACACACATACTTGCATGGTCATTCCATCTTCAGAAATCCATAAGTAATCTGGGACCCTTGCAAGATGCTTTTTGAAAGCATCTCCATTTGGATCTTCCACCCAACAAGCAAGCATACATAAAACCTAAAAAATGTATATATGTGAGTGGAATTTTTGAATGAATTTCCTTTTAAAAAGGAAAATAAAAAGTTCATTTTTTTTATAAGGCTAAACAATCTATGTGCATTATTGTTATGATACCTACCTTTTCCACACACCCAATGGTTATGTATCTACTATTCTCATCTTCATAATGAATATGCTTCATTGTTACTTGAAGGGCTTTTTCTCTAACCAGCTTGTTGAAAGGCCAATGAGTAAGTAGTGGCTCAGTGAATATGTATAAACTATCCCATATCAAGTCTTGTATCAAAGGATGGGGATAGTACAGATCTTCCTGTGATAAATAGAATGGACAATTATCATTTTTGTGATAAAAAGGATATGTACATACACATATTGTGATTGATTAAAGATAATGTCTCTCACCTTTGCACATTGGTGACGTGCTTTCTTCCAATTAACTTTTTCATAAGGTTGGGTAAAGAGCTCTTCTCTCAATAGTAAGATGAGTGGTGTGATTGGACCCACAAACCTCTTTCCATATAGGTAAGACATAGGCATGTATACCAATCGACAATAACACCACATTTGAGCTATAATAATTAAGATGAAAAAGAGATTCAACAATTAAACATTGCATATTCAACAGTTTAAATATATATCGTTCCATAAAGAATGACAAAATAAAATTAAATTCACTGCACCTGGATGCATAGGAAGAAATGAAGGAAGGATCCAAAACTCTGGAGGCATTGGGTTGCTTCCGCACCAATCAAATACACCAAGTATCTACAAGAGTAGGATCCATTTAAATTAGTAACATTCATACTAGTTTCATTAGTTTGTGTATTTATATTTATATAAAAAAGAATGATACCGAAAGCCAAGTTTTTCCCCAAGAAGGTATGTGTGTTACACCACCATGATCATGAATCCACTTTCTTGCTCTAGCACAAGCATTGTCATGACCTCCATTAAACCCTACTCCAAGAATCCGCATACATATATAGTTTAATGTGGTACAGAACATGGTACTATGACCCTCTATGTGCAGTCCCCATCCTCCATCTTCGTTCTTTAAATGAAAGCACAAAATGGACAATATTAATTATTCATTGTTGCCACGAACAAATTTTAATCTTCATGATTAAGCAAATATAACAAGTTAATTAAGAGATGCAGGAATTTTGACAAAAGGAAAACATTACAGTTCCATCTCTCCGCATTATGTTCGATTAGGCAAATGTGTCTTAAAATTGAATAACTATACCTGGTGATAGTAAATATAACGAAGAATTTCTTTGGAATATTCTTCTGGAAATACTGAATCAAGATGCCCTGTAATGTACATACAAAAAACCTGCGATGTTTTGAATAGGTAAAAATTAATATTGATTCATGGACTTGAGTTTTATATTGGAACTTTTGTACTGATCAAATTGTCAAGAATAGTCCAAATTATATCCTACGTAATATTTCATGATTATGTAAAAAAGAGAGTATTTGTGACCAAACAAACATTGAAAATAATTTTGTAATCTTAATTATAGTGTCCCATTTTCAAATTCATGTACAATAACAAAGTTTCTGAACTTCAAATTTCTATGTTCATTTAATCGTCTAGTATGGCTTAAAATGATGAACTGAAAAATTTTATTCATGAATAAATCCCTACTCTAATCTTTAAAAAGTTTAGTTTCGTAAATAAAATAGAATAAGGATTGTAACTATTTAATTATTTATTACTTAAAATGTTTATTTGATTTAATTTATTTTAAAGATTCTTTTAATTTTTTGAAAGAACTTAAAAAATTGTTTCACAAAATTGATATGTCCTAAACATGTATCATCAACTAATATGTAACAAAAATGATTTAAAAATTAAATAGATAATAAATTTGGTTAGAGAAGACTAAAGTGGTAACTTGTATTTTTTTAAAGAGTAAAATATGAGTATCCTAAAGGAGTATTTATTGGGTAGAATAAATAACAAATGTTTTTGGTATTGTTTTCCTATCACTTCACATCAATAACTTATGTAATAAAAGTTTGTATTAAAAATTATATAGATCATCAAGGTATAGCTTCAATTTCGATTGAAAAATCAGATCGAAAACATCTAAGAAACTATATTTAAGTTTTACTTAATTTAAATTGAATTAATTAAATTAATTTAAATTATAAGTTCATTTTGTGTCTAACTTAAACCAAATCAATTTTCATTGCTTCAATTCTCTAATTCATAATTTTCAAATTTATAACTTGAATTCCCAACCTGATTATTATTATTATTATTATTATTTGTTCTTATTATTGTTTGTTCTTATTATTATTGTTCTTGTTATTATTATTATTCTTGTTCTTATTGTTATTGTTATTGTTCTTATTATTGTTATTATCATTATTGTTATTGTTATTATTATTGTTGTTATTGTTATTGTTATTATTATTATTGTTGTTGTTGTTATTGTTATTGTTATTATTGTTGTTGTTGTTGTTGTTGTTATTATTATTATTGAGTCATTGACATATTTTAATACATTAACTTGGCGAATATTGTGAGAAATAATATATATATATATATATATATATATATATATATATATATATATATATAAGGGGTGTATCATATGAGAATGGCCTTCTTAGGTGAGAATGGGAATGACTAATCTCAACTGTTAAATTAAAATAGAAGGCCTAGATAAAAATACTTAAGAATTCAAATTTAAATCTCCTATAACTATCAAATCTCTAAAAGATTCACCAAACAAAAATCAAATGTCTAAAAGATATCGATTATCACGTCCTAAAATATCTCTATTATCATTTCACTATTTTTCAATATTGTCATCACCACCATGACTGCCACCATCACCACTGTCATGACTGCCACCGCCGCTACCACCACCACCTTGACTGCCACCGCTGCCACCATGATCGTCACCGCTGCCACTTTCATGACCATTGCTACCATCATCGCCATTGTCGTGCCACCACCACCACCACCATGATCGACGACAGTGATGGCGACGGCAACAATGGTCATGGTGTTAACACATCACTACCACCACCATGACCAACATCGCCACTACCACCATAATCGCTGCCGCCACTACTGTCATAATTGTTGCCGCCATCGTCGTCGTTGCCGCCACCACCACCGTCGCCGGTGGTGGTGTTGGCGGCAGCGACGGTGATGGTGGCTACGATCATGATGGTGGTGGCAGCAATGATTATGGTGTTGATGGTGATAGGTTAACGACAATCTTGAAGAAGAGTAACGTGATAATTAAGATCTTTTAGAGATTTGATTTTTGTTTGGTAAATCTTTTAAAGATTTGATAGTTACATGAGGTTTAAATTTGAATTCTTAAGTATTTTAATCTAGGTCTTTCATTTTAATTTAACGGTTAAGATTAGTCATTCTCATTCTCACATAAGTAGGCCATTCCCATATGATACGCCTCTCTCTCACACACACACACACACACACACACACACAATAATAATAATAATAATAATAATAATAATAATAATAATAATCGGGTTGGGAATTCAAGTTATAAATTTTGCTCGCCTAATGAATTAGAGTTCATAATTAGAAATAAAGAGTTTACCGCTTAAGGGATTAAGGATAAACTAAATTAAAGAAATTGGTTGTTAATCACATAATAAGAAGGGATTCAGAAGAGAAAGAGATTACCTTAGGAGAGAATCAAGAGGATTCTGACATCTAACTGTTTTCAATAATTGAATTTTCTAATATTTTTAATTGCGTTCTTGTTTCTTTCATTTGAATCAAAAGCCTAAAAATTCTCAATTCTTTCCTAATTTCTAAATCAAAAGAGTAATTAATTGATTACTTCATTGTTAAACCACAATTTTTGTGAATACGATACTCTTCCTACTCTTTATTACTTATACAATCGGTACACCACTCATATCTCTAACAATTGTTGTTGAATTTATTCGTTTTAGACTTTGATAATCACGTCTCTCATTTATTGTCTCTTTCTCATTTATTCTCTCACCCATGTCTTTCTCAAATACATTATTATTATTATTATCAAGCCTATAAAATTATTCGTTTTAGACTTTATCTTTTTCTCGTTTATTCTGATACCCTTGTAGTTCTCAAATCGTCATTAACTCTACATCAAGGGTGAAAAGAAAATGGGAAAAAAATTTTAAAAAAATTGAAGAAAAAATAAAAAATGAATTCTTATTTTTAATTTTTTTTTTCAATGAAATAAAAGCATTATCCAAATTTATTTATTTACTTATTTATTTATTTTCTTATCATCTCAAGATATCATAGTGTCTTTAATTTTTTTTCTTCTTCGTGTCTTAAATAAAGAAATTGATGAAGATGAAAAGATATTAAACAATAAAAGGATATAAATATTAGTAAAATGCAATATCAACATATTTTAATGACAATGTATGACATCAGCATTTTGAATTGATTTGATTACTATCTCGATTGTTGATGAGAAAATAACCAATATTATAAAAAGATAATGATTGAGATCAAGTTCTTTAAAACATATATAACAATTCATGTTTTAATTTTATCAGGAACCAATCAATTAGTTAATCTCGGTGATATTAGTTTGATTTGGATTAGATGAAAAAAATTAAAAATCAATTTGTTGAAAAGTAAAATGTAAGTGGTTAGTCAGTTGCATTGGTTAAGAAAGAGTTCAATAAAAATTAAATAAGCGGTATGACCTAATGTATAGTATACTTAATATCTTAATGTTTTGAATAGAGATGTGAGTCTATTCAAAACATTAATTAAGTTTGACTGGTTAGGCCTGAGGGGGGGAGTAGGAGAACAAATCGTCCTTGTATTGAAAGTATTTTTGATGGTAAAGTTGGTCAGGAGGCATGTATCTTTGATGAACAGCTAACAATGCAGAGATTCACATAATGAAAGATATTATGCGACACTAAACACGTCTAGTTTTGTCAATATTCCCGTTTGACAAACATATATGCAACTGCATTTAAAATTAGAATTCTTCCCTTTCTAAATTTTCAGCCATAAAAATTAAACTATTTTATTTAAATTTGAAACAAAAACTCATAAATATAATGTGATGAGAAATCAATTTATCACTTTTGACATTTACTTATAACATGTTTCAATGCTTCATTTTTAGCAATTTCTTTTAAATTTTAGGTTTAATACAATCAGCAATTTTAGTTTCCTTTTTTTTTTTTTTTTAATTACAAGTGGCAGCACACTTAGCATTAAGTGGCAAGGAGATTTATGATTTAAATAGGAAATGTTAGTAAAATTAGTGGAGATAAAATTAGAAGCCATGACCCTCCTTTTCTCTTTCATCACCTAATCCACTAAATCATTGAACTTTTTTTTTTTTTGATATAAATCGTTGAACTTGTTTAACTCATAATATAAATACTATATTATATATACTATTGTTATATGAGTTAACCGCATTTTAAAATACTAATTTAATGTTACATCTAATTTTAAAATAATAAATAATAAATTTATGTAATAAAAATAAAAGTTAATAAATGAATTATATAGTTTATTATTTAATATTTTTTTCATACAAAAAATATAAACATACAATCACTTTCGTCTTTCATCTCTTTTTTACTACATTTTCTTCTCATCTTTTTTTACCACATCGTTAATATTATATTATTTATTTTAATATAGTATAAGTGATGTGGTAAAAAAAGAACAGAAAGATAAGTGATTGTATGCATATTTATTGTATGAAAAAATATTAAAAATTAAATTGATAAATTTATTTATTAAATATTTTTATTATTAATATATTTTTAATATTTTAATATTACTGCATGAGTTAATTGCATTTTTCATCTCCAACCATTGTGCAAATTTATTTTTTTATTTAATATTCAATCTTTATAATTTTAATCTAAAAAATTATTAAATAAGATAAATATTATAATATTAAAATAAATAATATAATATTAATGACGTGGTAGAAAAAGATAAGAAGAAAAAGAGATAAAAAAGGAGATGAAAAACAAAAGTGTTTGTATGTTTATATATATTGGATGAAAAAATATATCAAATAATAAATTATATAATTTATTTATTATTTTTATTATATAAATTTATTATTTATTATTTTTAAACTATATTTAACATTAAATAAGTATTTTAAAAATACAATTAAGTCACGAACAATGTTATATATAATATAGTATTTATATTTTAACTCAAATAAGTCAAATGATTTAGTAATTTAGGTGGTAAAAGAGAAAGGAAGAGTCATGGGTTCTAATCTTTTCTTTATCACTTTTACTAACATTTTTTAAATCATAAATTCTCAATATCAATCCTACATCAAGGGTCAATGTTAGCACCACGTATGTTGCCATATTACCATTAAAATGCAATGTCATCACTCCATGTTAGAATCAACATGTCACAACAAGGTTGACTAATGAATGAACTAAAATTACGTATTGTCCGCATATTATTGGACAATAGGTGAGAAGACATTAAAACATGTTAACTACAACAAGCACTAAAGAAAAAACCTTACCTATTTTGTGATTCTAAATGCACAGATTTTTTAACCAGATGGTAAGTTGGATAAACTAATCAGTTAGTTTGAATACCTTTAATTTAATATTTATAATTATATTATTTTCATTTAATACATTAATAATAAAAAAAATATTAATATTGAGCAGTTTGTACTTACCAAAGGAGGAAGAAAAAACAGAGGACCCGCAATTTGTGCAGGCCAATGGCCATCACTGGTCTGCAATGCCGATAGGTGATGTACGGCCCTTCTCAACGTGGTTGTGACTTTTTCGTATGTTATTTTCTCTCCATCTTCTATCTTCACTCTAGGTAAAGTTTGTTTGAAGTTATTCTCTCTCAGAATCTACACGTGGGGGGAAACATAAGTGAAACATAAGTTATACTTATAGATGGGAAAAATAAAATAGCACAGATATTATATGATGCAATATTATTTGAATGATTATTATGTATATTAAGTCTTAAATATTTATAGATATTTAATTTTATAATTGACGTTTATTTATATGAAAAAATAATATATGAAAATAAAGTTATGTATGAAATAATAATAATTTTTTAAATTATATAAAACTTTATGAACGTGATTTATTTAACAAAAACTTTCAATCTAAGTATTGAATTGTTATTGAATAATACAAACATGATTAGAATTATTACTTAAAAAAATAAATGCATCTGTATGAGTATATATTCTTTATTATTAAAGGGGAGATGAATTAAGGATAGGATTTGATGTTTATGACAGTACATTTTTGTTGTTTTCGATAATATATATATGGTTTGATGTCACAACAAGAAAGTGCTCAAGTGAAACGGCTTTCCAGGAAAGATGGCAATCCTAATCTAAGATTTGGTAAGACGAAGGAAAAGGAAAGACAGAGATGTAAACTGCAAACTTGAAAGAAAAGAAAAAACTAAACATATGCCCCAAATTTGGAGTTATGAGTGAAAGTAAGAGAAAGATAAAGATAAAAAAAAAAGAAAGAGAGAAAGAAGTTGATAAATATGATAATTGATGAGATGAGAAATAACAAGAAAGATAGGGGAAAAAAAATAGAGTAGAAGAGAAATTAAAAAAAAAAAAAGTGGATCTAGGAATAGTAAAAGTAAGTAGGTACTGTTGGGTACCTGAAAGCGCCAAAGGAGGTCACCACAGGGCTTGGCTTTGAAGCGGTTGTTATAGAAATTCTGACGAGCTGCTTCAACCTGGGCTCGTTCCTCGGGAGTACCTGCCTCAGGATCAAACTCCCATATCTGCCTCCCCACAAAATTGTTTGTGCTGAATATGTATGGGTCTTTTCCACCATCTGCTATCTTCAGTCTCCACATCGCTGCGTTACTCAAATCAATTGATGCACCTAGATAGCTAGCTAGCTTGTCTTCAAGTAAAATTAATTTCTAGATGCTCCAACTGCGTGATAAATAACATGCAACAGCTCATTAGATAGTTAACCTGAACAGATCAGTTCCCATTCTAAATAATTATAGGCACAGACTGAAGAAATTAATAAAGGGGAAATAAATGGATTGCACCACCTGAATCACAAATTCTCCGCTCTCAACAAACGACTTACAAAGCTAGCGCTCAGCAGCTTCAATTATACACCGGCACTGTTTCATGCAAGACGACGAAAGCTGTTCCATGCGCTCTTATTAGTGGCCTTATTTTTTTATTTATACAACATAAATACAAAACAGACTACAATTTTTGAAAATGAAAATATTTAAATTATAAAAATTATTTAATATATTTTTTAGTACATAATATAATTTATTAAATACTTACTACTCAAATAATTGAGCGGTAAAACTTGTAAAACCAATTAAAATTATTTTCTTATATATCTTTTGGGATAACAGCACTTTTATTTGTTAAAAAAATTTCTTTGAACCCACTAAGGTTGGACTAATGATGGAGGATTTGGGTAGTATGCATAAAATCATAAGTTCTAAATTTAGTGTCACCATTGTACACAAAAAACAATTAGAAAATTTCTTTCTTCTCTCTTAATAAATTATGGTATTACATTGGTTAAGATTGTGATCATTATATTATGAATAGTTTGTGTTATATAACATATGCTAAAATCTAACCTTTATTTTATTGAAAACTAGTGTAATAACTTGTTTCTGTAAAGTTTACAAATTAACTATAAATTTAAATGTTATAATGATTTTTTAATGTATTTTTCTCTTATTTTTTAATTTTGCATAAATAAATGTTAATAGATATGTATATGAATATATATATATATATAGAAACAACTGTGAAATATTGATTTATATTCAAATAATTTTATATTTTTAAATATATTATACCATTCTAATTTATATAAATATGTGTCTTAATTAAAAAATATTATCTTTGTAAATATATTTACATTTGTATATAACTTAGATATTTACATCATTTTAGTAAGAGATATTAATATAAAAATTATTTTTGTTCCATACTAGGAACCGGCCTAGTTATGATGTTTGTAGACCTAGTTATGATGTTCAATGTACAACTGACTTCTATATGCTCGACCTGAGTTCGTTATGCTAGATACTCGATCATCTTTGCCTTTCAGACTTAACGCTTAGGTGTCAAAAAATTTAGAATATTGTAAGGATTTTACGTATACTGAGCCTCCATAGGTGGAATTTTTGAGTGTTTTCCTAATAATTAATCATGTCTATAAGTATAAGTCACTTTTTTTGGTTGTGTTTATTTAGTAGATTTTTTTTTCTCTTAATAAAATATTCTGGTATTATATTATATTGTGATAATTATTTTATGAATATATAATGTTAAAATCTAACCCTTTTTATTGCAAACTAGTATAGTTGACTCGTACAAGTGCACGGGTTGGTTTTATTTTTACGCATGCATTAAAATGACTTGTAAATATAATATGCTAATTTTTTTTTCTTGATATTACATAAAACATGTTAATATACAATTCATATGTAGAACTCCAATGAAAATTTATATTTGTAAGTTATTATAAGTATATAACAGTGTATTTTATCAATAAGAGTAATTTGGATTGATGGAGTTAAGTCTTTTTATATATTAAAGACATTAATTGGCTTAAATTCAGACAAAAGAGAATATAAAAATTCAAGAATTACTATATATATAAGAAGGATAATTGTCAAAAGAACATTTGCCTAATTGTACATAATCAAACATCAATTTTTTCACTCATACACTTTTTTCTCATCCTAGCAACTACGAACCGATTAAATTGCACGAATTCATATATTTAATATTAAATATTGATAAAATTATATGGGTGTGTGTGTGTTTCAAAAATGCTCCAATGTTATCCTTTTCGTCCAAAACAACGTCAGTTTTCCACTACATTTTTCATGTCATTTAGTGTAACATTGGATAGGAAACGATGTTGTTTTAAATAAAAAAAAAATACTGAAACAGTTTTTGAAAATTATAGAACTTAATTAAATATTTTAATAATAGAAGGACCCAATTAAATAAAATAAATAAATTTAAAAATCAAATTAATAATTTAGTCCTATATATATATATATATATATATAATTTAAATCATTACAACTAATACAACTTTTTGTGTGTCTATATAGACACACACAAAAAGAGAGAGAGACACAAAAAGTTGCATTAGTTATAATGATTTAAGTTTTCTAAATTCCCTCGACATGGACGTACACACGGGGGATGGGTGAAGCGAAATGGCTGACACTCAATTTATTAACCAGATAAAAAAAAAATGAAAGAAAACGCAGGGAATGTGTCAACAGGTCATTCTCTTATTTAATAGAAAATAGAAAATAGATAAGTTCGGAGCTTTAAAAATAGGTCCCACTTCTAGCTATCCGTCATTCTGTCCTGAATAAGACACAATTCAAGCATGTTATAAGTGTATTTATTTTAAAATTGGGTAAAATCAATTTTGATAAAATAAATTTTAAACCGTTTAACATAATAAAAATATGTATCTAAATTAATTTAAACAACAAATTTTACATTAATATATTCTAGTTAATTTTAATCATTTTTTCGTTAGAATATGTGTGATAAAAAGGAGAATTGATTTTTAGATAGATGTCATTCTCTTTCATTTATTGCGATATTAATATACACATCAGAAAGCCCACAAAATAAATATAGAAACAAAAGCTTATATTCATTTTTATAATGTTCAAAATTTATATGAACTGGTAGATTTACATATTGAAAAGTTTGCAATTTTTGTTGCTTTATAATCACTTTCGTTATTCCAAGCCTTCTTTTTAAACATTACGAGTTTTACAAGTATTTTCTTCGGTGGATTGATGTAATTATATAAATAAACATTTATGATGGCAAAATCAAGTGTGTTTCTATGTACTGTCATCTGGTGACGTGTCATCCTTTCAGATTGAGATTCTCTATAGTTTTGTAGAGAACTGCATCAGTTTGTACCTTTGGTTAATTTTATTAAATGATAAAGTTATCTTATATAATTAAATTTAATAAATTTTAATGGTGGGATTGTGAACTGTGTAACACCTATTTTTACGTCTAAATTTCTTAGTAGTTTTTTTTTTTATGTTAAAATATTCTAAATCAAAACTTCTAGAGAGAAAGATCTATATATCACTCTAGATACAATTGCCTTTATTATGGACTTTATCAATACACATCCATAACTAGTTCTAGGGGGAAATCCCAACTATTTTATATAGTAGTTTCCTCACATGTTCGTCAGATAAGGATTGACTGCATAACTTATTTTCATTTTCCCTAAGACATGTTCGAATTCTTCTCAGAAAACAAAGAGAGTTCTTCCATCTATTTAACATGTAATAAAATTCACAAAACCCAGAAAAGGAGAGGAGTGAGGACAAATATCATATATGACCAACAAAACAAAAGTATAACCACATACTCAAACAATTTATGATGTATGGTCAAATGCAATCTTAAAACATATAATTTTCTAAATGAAAATGGATGGGGCCCAAATAATATTCTACTCTAGAGTTCAATATATTTTTTTTTTTGGAGCAACGATTGAGGGGTAACACTTGGTATCATCAATCATAAAATACATAAATATCAATAACCATAAGAGTGTACAATAACGACTATACCCAAGTGCCCTAACAACTAGGGGTGTTTACGGATTGGTTTGGATTGATTATGAGCTAAAAAGTCATCTGGTCCAAAACTTAAAACACTATGTGGTTTCGGTTAATTTGAATTTTTTTTTTTAAATATGATCCAATCCAATCCAAAAAATACATTTTGGATTGGATCGGATGATTCAGTTTTTAATTCCAATCTCCTTTCTTCTTAAATTGTTTCATCCGTTAAAATTCTTCTACTTTCTTTTTTTCTTTTAAATTAAATTATACTATCAATATTTTTTTTATAAAAACACTATGCGAGAAGAACTTGTTACAACTAATTTGTTTGAAAACACAATTAATTTCTAGTTTAAAAAATTACAAAAAAGTTTAATAAAACTCACTCTGTCAACTAAGGTTATGCATAGCATATAGTATCAAATGTACTAGCAATTTATATAAACATATCTACATTAAAGTAATATACCACTAAGGACGAAGTAAACATGCACATTTAGCAGTGATACCACCAAAGCATGCATATTTAGTTAAGGTTATGCATACGTTGTACCACCAAAGAAATAAAATTACATACAAAATATAAAATGCACCACATAACTTAAATAAAACACTTAAAATGGTTGTCGTATAAGTGCTTATATTGAATCATATATATTTGTACATATATTATCGGTTCAGTTCAGTTTGGATCGGTTTTGTTGACACCAATTGAAAATCAAATCGAACCAATCAGTTTGGCCAAAAAAAGGCAAGAAATCCAAAAAAAAACCAGTTTGCATCACTTTTTGGTTTTTTGGATCAATTTTTGATTTTTTTTTTGGATTGGTTTGGATTTGAACACCCCTACTAACAACCAATCATGAGTTGTTCAGTAACTAGTCAAAATAAATGAGTTTTATCGTGGTCAGTACGACATAAGAGAGTCACCCACTTGGTCACTTATATCTCCCAAACCCAGTTAAATCTCTGAGGTTAAAAGAAAACTCCACTTACGCACTCTCGACACCATCTTGGTGAAGCATAACTCAACTTCTTATTACAATGATATGTCATGAATATGTTCATTCATAATATGCAAATATATCATCATCACATGGCATATAATCACAAATCTCAATATCTTGACCAGGAACAAATCACATAGGATTTATATTTCATTTTCTTTGATTTGTCAAGATTAATCCTTTTTATTAAGGATACGAGATTATCATAATCAAAGATCATATTATTCAAATAGAATTTGATAGAAGGTTAATATCTTGATAGAGAATTTGTCCCAAAATAAGGTTTCTTCTTTTTATTTAGCTTTCGAAACTAAGTTAAATATTGACAGAGTCTTCCCAAAAGTTATATTAAATTTATAAAACATCTATGAAATGAAAATAATGATAAAAATATCTTTATAAAAAAATCATAAAATAAGTTAGAAATATCAAAATGCTGTTTTAAGTAATTAATCATAAAACTAGGTAAAGTAACAACAAAATAAAACTAAATGCTAAATAGAGTTATAAAATTTAAAGACATGATTTTGGACGATTATAATCAATCATAAAACAGTAATTAAGGTGTAAAGGACAAAAATAAAGGGTTAGCAATAACAATATACAAAAATAAAAATAATTAATGATAAAAAGTAAAGAAATAAGGAGTATCGATTACATGAATGTGATTATGACTTACAATAAATTATGGAAAGTAATTGGTTATAAATATTAGATACAAGAATTAAAATAGTAAAAAAATAGAAATTAAAAGTTAGTATGGGTTAGTTTACAGAAAATAAAATGTTAGAAACAAAAACGTAAATAGTTAGTGATAGAAATTTAAATAGTTAGTAGCAGAAATGTAAATGGCTAGTAACAATAAAATAAATGATTAGTAAAGTTAATAGGGGTTAGTAGATGATAAAAATAAAAAGAAAATGACAGAATAAAATGATAAGTCAGGAACAGAAACTTAAACGGTTAGTAATAGAAAAACAAATAAAGCAAAATAAAATAAAAATAGTTAGTAACAAGAAATTAAAGAGTTGTAGATGTTAGTAGGAGCTAGTAAAAGGTTCAAAATTAATTAGAATGATTAGTTTAGACTAGGAATTTATTTTGGCTTTTAGAAGTAGAATTAGTGATATTTAGATGTTTTAATTGGTAGAATAATAAAGATTAGACAAGATGGGGTTAAGGACACCGCACCAAACACACACATAGTTATATTTTTGTTCTAAGAGTCATGATATAAGCCTCCTCCGCCTACCTTAATTAGTAGATTTGGTGAAAAGGAAAGTGTAGAAGTAGAAAGTTACTAAATTTGCTTGAATGTAGGAGAGTGCACTTGAATAAATTTATGGGAGCAAAGTCCCCACCTTGTTGGATGCTAGGAGTCAAAAAGAGAAGGTTGCTAGTGTGTGTGTGTGTGTGTTGATACGGATGGAGGGAGCACAAAGAAGGGTGAAAAAAGAATTTACAAAGAGGTTATGTTGGTAAAGGATGTTACACTCTCACAGGTATTACCGTAAATACATGCATATTGATGCGAAACATAAACTTCTTAAAAGAAATACTTCACAAACATTAAAATATTAAACCATAAACATTTCAACATGGTGACCATATCCTTCAATAAAACATAAAACAAATCCTCACATAGGAGTTCATAAGCTATCAAGGAAACAGCTAAAATCCTAATTAAAATAATAAATCCATAAGCTAGCTAATTATGCCAAACAACTCCTTTCTCATTGCTTTAAATCCGGCTCATCTGAAACATGTAACTTAAACTAATGAGACAAAAGTCTTAGTGAGTATCCTAGGGACATTATGACATCACATAAAACACATTTACATGCATATCCATATTTTATAGTTAAATGTCATAATTCATAACATTAAAGCCTAGAAACATTTACAAGATGACATAAATTAGGATAATTAAAAAGCTTTAATTAAACCTTTTTTCCCTTTTCTTTTCGTCTTATTGGCAGATTTGAGGTCAAAATCTCAAGGAGCATCCTCCTTGATTTTTCTAAACCCTTTGAGAATTGATGGAAACGGATATTCTTCCATTGTCAAAGAGAATGTTATATCTTAAACTTTCTTTCTTTTAACATTTAACTTTTGATCATCCTTTGGAAATTGAAGGGGTTTCTACCCTTACTTTGTCAAAGGAGATCATTCCATAGATACACAAGTATAGTACATTCACAAAATTCACTACTACCAAAAATGCTTTCTAAAATAGACTTTTAAATCGATTTATAAAAACCTGATTTAAAGTGAAAATACGGTGACAAAATTGAAATTTTTTTAAATTTTTTTAAATTGATTGATTCAGAATCGGTTATTTTTATAACCAATTTAAAAAACTGATTTTAAATCGTTATATTATCAAATGAGTTAAAAAGTTACCAATTTTTTAAATTGGTTCATGCTGAGCTTAAACTGATTAAAAAAGTTTGTCAAAATTCAAAACACCCGTACAAGCGCAAACTTCATTCTGAATCCTCTTCGATTTATCTTCGCCTCTCTCTTCGGCTCAGCCCTCCGACTGAGCCACTCTTCCTTTTTTTTTTTTACCGTAATTTCATTTCTCATTTCTCAAGTGGTGTCGTGGCATTTCACATAGACCAGCGAGTGCGTGAAGGCCTGCGTGTTCAAGCTGCTGGAGTACTGCATTGTGCTGAGGCAACTGAAGGCCACGGCGGAGGCGCTGCAGGTGGAGGAAATCCCCTGGGCAACATTCAACGTCGTGGAGCGTCTCTCGCATTCATATTCGACGGGGCGGTGGACGTTAGTGCCGCCGAAGCACTTGGCTGACGATGAGGTGGAACACCGGATCGCGAAGCTTCCGAGGACTCTCTTGGACGCATTGCTCCCTTTCCAGCACGACGGGTTGAGGTTTGCGTTGAGGAGAGGCGCACGGTGCCTCATCGCGGATGACATGGGCCTCGGGAAAACACTACAGTTACAGTCATTATTGTGCTGATTTGTGTTTGGGTGACTTAGTGTAAATGTGATTGTTTGATTGGTGGTTTTTTTTTTTTTTTTGGTTTGTGGTTTTTAGTCTATTGCTATTGTAAGGTGTTTTGTGGATGAAGTGTCTATACTTGTAGTTTGACCTGCCGTGTTGCGGTTTTTGTGGGCCGAGGAATTGGAGCGGTGGCTTCCTTTTTGCGTTTTAAGCTGAGCTGTGGTTTGTGTGATGTTGTGTTTTGCGTTACTTGTTAATGATCAATGGCTGAGAAGTGAACGTGTCCTTCTTGAGAAGGATGTAGGGTGTTTGTGATGACAGTACGGTTGATGCATTTGAAGATTTTGTTAATGGAAGTGTGGTGGTGAATCTTTAGCTTTTGTGGACTATTTTGTGTTGGCTTTTGAATCAGAGCGAGAAAGGAATGTTGCAATCATGCTTGCAAGGAGATTTTAAATCAGTTGTGAAAATAATCGATTTAAAAAGTGGTAACATTTTAAATCGGTTCCAATTGAACTGAGTTAAAAACACTTTTTTAAATTGGTTCAAAAATTGTTTTAAAATCACCTACTTTCTATATCGCTTGTATTTAAATTGGTTCAAGAACCAATTTAAAAAGTTTTTTTTAACCGATTTAAAAAGTATTTTTCACAGTAGTGATTTAAAAATAAAACATTTAAAACACATCCATATAGTAAATATATGGCAAATATAGCAAATAAATTGCACTTACCTCGTAATTCGCTCACCTTTTACTCATATGGACTCCAACATGAGCGTGCTTCAAGGAGCATGGTTGTGCTCGAGTTTGAGATGTTGATTTGATTACCTTGCACGGGCGTGCTCAGTGGAGCACAACTTGCCGCTAGCATGCTCGTGCTTCACAGCACAAGACGAACCCAAAGTGAAAACCCCAAATCCTTGTATGGGCGTGCTTAATGGAGCACGATCGTGCTCATTGCAGGACATGAGTCTACAATGAAGGAGCCCCCCTATGGTCCCTTAGTCCCTCTATAAATGAAGATACATACACAGGTAATTTATATGGCATGTTATGTCAATAATCCCTTTCTTAAACCTCTCAATCATGCAACATTAACTTGAATCACACGGAATCCCCTTCTAACCCTAATATGGCATATTCATGAAACCCCAATGTAGCATGGTTAGTTACCAATCGTGATTCAAGACAATAGCACAGGCTATAGGGAATAGTGAATCCATGTGAAGAGATAGAAATGCACTCATCCATATGGTTATGGAGAGAGGGAATCATACAAGGGCTTGTGCTCACCTAGAGGGAGTCGATACTTATCTATGAGGGTGCCTAAGTTCTCCGTCCTTTGTTTTTTGTCTTCTCCCTTCCTATGCTTTTTGTCTCGTTCTCTCCTCCTTTCCTAATCCAGGTGTGACAGGTGTGGTAAGTGAGTGCGGTGTCAGGATTAGGGTTAATTTACCCCAACCCTTTTGTTGGGCTGGGCCTTAGTGGCCCTCTTAGTCAATGAGTTCCTTTTATTTACTAATCCAATTTCTTTTAATTAGGGTCCATTACTAAATAGTTAGCCTAACCCTTTAAATTATCATACAGACTCCTCTAATATTATTTATTAATTTTAGCGGGATGTTACAAAGGAGTTGGCACGTCACCTTTTCCCTTCATGCCAAGTGTCGTGCTTCTTCAATTTTGGTGAGTGAATTAGCTTGGGTATGTCACAATTTGACTATATACACGGCACTTATAAAGCATGAAAATTCATTAGTTTTAATGAGTCATGATGAGGCTTGGTTTCATCCTAAGAATGGTTAGCATTACTTAATTGATTTGTGACCAAATGGGTAAATTTTTGGTTTCTATCAATCTAATTTGGTTTGTTTGCAACTTAGCATTAATTGGCTTATCTAGAATGTCATAATTGTGCCTCCCTAGCAGCACATGGCCACCGTTTGCATGTGGGATTTTTTAGAGTAATTTTGTTGTTGTTGTTGTTTTTGGGTGCAATTTACTTTCCCGGTTACCCCCCTATGTGCACCTCCCAAGCTAATTGTTTGCCGCCTAAAATTCACTAGTCTTGTCTCATATTGGACGTGTAGGTCCTTAGGCTTTAAGGGAATTTTAGTTAGTTTAATTGTTAAGGTAGTTTAGAACTAAATTTTAGGTGATTAAAGGCTTAAATTAAACTTAACTTAATCTTAAGTAAATTAATAATCTATTCTTAATTTGGTTAAATTAGCTTAATTATTTCTAATTATCCTACTAATTTAATTTTAACTAGTCTTGTTTAATCGAATTTTAAATGGAGTAAATTAAGTTTAGTTTTAGAATTTTAGAAATTGATTTAAGGTGACTTAACTTGAACTGATCGTACATATATATTTTAATTAAAGTTATGTAATTCTTATTCTTATTTGAACTTAATTATCTTATTAACTAAAAATTATTTTTAACTAATCTAATTTACTAAAATCAAGTAAAATAAATTTAATTAGGTGTCTTAATTTTTTGAGTCTAGGTTGGTGACTAATCAAACCTGTCCTCCATGCATCCTAAGAGTTTGCCACATTAGCAAAGCTAGGTAACTTTAAAATTTGTAGGTAATCATTTCACCTAGTTAAAGTTTAATTGGTTTTTAGCTTAGTTTGGTTAAATTTCAACTGAAAGGTCTTAATTTGGTTTCTTTGTACAAAAACTTGGTTTGATTGTAACTTTTTTTGTAAATTAAAAAAAGAGATAAGGTAATGATTATGTTCCCTATGATTCCTCATACTCAGCACATGGTGCAGATTTTTGAAGTAAAAAAATGTTTTTAGATCCAAGTTGGTTGCTTCCTACTTTTTATGCACCGTTCGAAAAAATGATGTAGCAGCTAGCTTTCTTTCTTTCTGTTTTATTGCACCGAGCAATCACTTAGAAAATTTGGGGAAATTAAATAGATATGTATTTGATTAAAAATTTGTAATTCTTATTCCTAACTAAGTCTAGTATCCCTAATTATCCTATTTATTAAAATATTTTAAACTAATTTAACTTAATTAAAATCCAGCCGAATAAATATAATTGGGTCATTTAGATTTTCATTATTACTTATAATAATTTATTTGTACTTAAAATTCCTAATTTTACCTTAATTAGAGTTTTAAATTGAGGTGCTTTGAAAGTTCTTAAATTGAGCTACTGGCTTGAGCTACTTCTCTATTTGAAAATTCTGGAAAATGTTAGATTTAGTTATTTTAGGTAAGTAGAGTATTTGTAAAGTCTATTATAAACTCTGTTGACAGAGTTTTTAGTTTGTAAACTTTTATTTTGGTTACGGATTATTATGTAGTAACTTAAATAAATTAATCAAAGCAAAAATAAAATTCTAACGCACTAAAGAATTAAATTGAAAAGTTGTTGTTTGTGTTTCTAAATGAATAATGCAACGATCCTCTGTCGCCACAGTACTACATACAACCTCATACATAATTAAGATATTTAATAATAAGTAACCAACATGCTATATAAAATATACATATAGGACATAATATAATATGATAGATAACCCCAAATATCCAAAAGTACGGGAGATACAAAAACAAAACTCCTTACAGCTAGTCAACTATACAACATATACATCTAGAATCCAAAGAGAAGTGAGCTTCCAGAAAAGCTTCACCCAAGAAGGGCCTTCAACCTCTCATGCTAGGACATCCACTATCAACTGCAAGATGTAGGATTTGCTGGAGTCTCTCCCTTTGCTCCTACATCAAAATGACGTGATCATCACAGTCACAACAACATACAACAACAACAGCAACCATAGTAGCCATACCAAAACAAAACAGCAAGGCAAGAGTAAGCTTACATAATAAAACCACATAATATATACAATTCATATTGTCACACCATTAACATACCAAGATAGAATCCAAATCATCAAAGAAATAGGTTCACCTACCATACAACACAACACATCATGTTGTCAACCTCATATGTCAATATATGAATAACATGACTCTCGAAAGAGTTTTACATTTCAGGCGATCAGCCAGGTCTTATCCCCTACCATGGCCATCTAGCACCATTCAGGGATTGCCAAAACTCTGATCAGTTGGATAAGTTTATGGTTGTCAGGATAAGTGTATGTGGGTGGTGGTATACAGCGACGCAAGGCCTGCACTGCCTTGGCCCCCTGTGGGATTTACCCATCCACTCATCCCCTAGGCCCAGCTTTCAGACCCCACTTCTCATCCAGGCACTAGGTTGGAGGCCCGTCTGAGCTGTAGCTCCGTTCATCCCCAACTTCCATGCCTACCAGCATATGGCATGAGGCCTATACAACCTCAGCCAATAACATATGCATGAATGCATCCAACATACCACAACATCAGTCTAACAACAAGTCAACATATGCACACACACACACACATATATATAAGGCGACATACGCACACCACGTGGCCAACTCAGCACCACTTGTGGTCTAACAACTATTATCAACACCATGCAGGCCCATTCCAGCCTCAAGCATAGTCAATAGGTAAGGCCCTATCCAAGCAGCCCACCTCATGAGAAACCTCATACAACAATATCATACACAACAAGTGGAGGTTCTATCTAAGCAACCTTCCACTTCACATCCAATCCAACAATCAACTACAATTTAAAAACCAAGACTTTCTTTGAAAACCATTTGGAAGATTGGCAAAACTTGAGCTTCACAAAACCCTTCAAAATAATTCAATTTCTTTAATTTAGAGAAATTGCATTTAAACTAGACCACTTTCCATCATTCCCAAATAGAACTTTTGAAAATGTATAATACCTTTTTTATATGTGTATATACATAATATTTCACAATTTGAAACGAAAACTTTAAAATCTGAAATAGTACATTCAATTATGAAATAACAGATTAAGTATTGTAATAACAGATTATATCAGTTTAGTAAAATGCACCAGACTTCGTTTTCTGCCAGGGATAATCGATTATTCTAGAACCAGTTTCAGGAAAATTTTTACTGAAGCTCAGATAATCGATCATGTGATCCTATAATTGATTATACCCGAAACAAAATCACGAAAACAGCTTTTGAAACTCCAGATAATTAATTATGTGATCCCCATAATCGATTATTTGCGACAAATTTTTGAAAAAATGAGATTTTCTACAGAGAAACTCAAGTTTTTCAACCAAATAACCCAGATTTTCGAATCAATGGAGTTCCAACGACATCAATCCACCTCAACCAAGCTCTTACACATCAAATTACATAACAAATTCAACATTTCATCACAAAATCATCAATTTCTCATCCAAATCTCAAAATTTTCCCCCCAAACCCATTTTCAACCAAAACCAACAAATATGGCAACATCCACAAAATTCAACCGTTTTCAAAGCAAGAAATCAACATACCAACAGTTACTAACACAAAACAATCAATTTGTAAGCTTCCCTTACCTCTAAAAGTTCCTGAATATGAATTTAGGTTATTTGAGAATCTGGTGTCTTGAGCCAAAATCTTTCACAGATTGATTCTTCCTCTCACCACAATCACTAAACTGAGCCCGAAATCCTCTAATACCCTTGCTAACTTGAGAGATTCTAGAGAGATAAATAGAGAGATAAAGAGAGGAGAGAGAAGGGAAATGAGAGAAATCTCTCTCTCCCCCTCTTTTATACTTTAGACTCTCCGAAGCTCTTTCACGGACTTTTGGCCAACTTAGGCTCAAACCTTACCAAGCCATTCCGCTTATCTCAAAATTGGTCTAGCTTAACTGTTTTCTCTCAAAATCCCAAAATCACTGTCATAACATATCCAAATTGGCTCAAGCACATATCTCAAATTTTCTAAATTCAAACCAAAATTCAACAAACAACACCAAACCATCACTACATATAACATACCATACATTACAACAATTCATTTATTTCTTTTAATCACCTAGATTATATATCAAATTTTCACTTTTTAGTTATTAAAACACTTAATCATGCATTAAGAAAAAAACAGGGTGTTACAATCCTTCCTAATAAGAAAAATTTTCGTCCTCGAAAATTCTCTTATCTAGGAAGAGATTCAAATACTGCTCCTTCATGTTCTCCTCCAATTCCCATGTAGATTCCCTAGTTACATCATTCCATACCACTCTCACTAACTGGATATCCTTGCCTTTTAATTGCTTTGTCCTTCTATCCATGACCCTTACTGGTAACACCTCATAGGTTAAATCTTCTCGAACTTGCACCGAGTCTGGTTCTATGATGTGAGTAGGGTCATACACATACTTCCTCAACTGAGATACATGGAAAACATCATGAATATTGGATAAGAAAGGTGGTAGAGCTATCTGATACGCAACAGGTCCAACTCTACGAAAGATTTTGTAAGGACCAAGAAACTTAGGAGTAAGCTTCTTAAAATTAATTGCCCTACCAACTCCAGTCATCGGGGTAACCCTCAAGAAAACATGGTCACCCTCCTCAAATTCAGGAGGCCTACTATGCTTATCAGCATACGACTTTTGGTGACTTTGAGCAATTCTCATGTTCTCCTGAATCTTCTTCACCTTCTCTATCGTTTGCTGTATCAATTCTGGCCCCATAAGCATGCTTTCTCCACCTTAATACCAACACAATGGTGTTCTACACCTTCGACCATACAAAGCTTCAAACAGAGCCATTCCAATGCTTGCATGAAAACTATTATTATAGGTGAATTCCACCAAAGGAAAAATCTCATCCCAACTCTCAAGGTGATCCAACACACAGGCCCTCAAAAGATCCTCTAAGGACTGGATCGTCCTCTCCGACTGACCATTTGTTTGAGGGTGATACGCAAAGCTAAGCTTCAACCTGGTACCCAACACCTGATGCAAACTCTGCCAGAACCTCGAAGTAAACCTCAGATCTCTATCAGATATAATGCTAGAAGGCATTCCATGCAAATGTACAATCTCCTTGATATATATCTGAGTCAATCTCTCCAAGGAATACTTAATGTTAATAGGTAAGAAGTGAGCACACTTCGTTAACCTATCAATAATGACCCAAATAGCATCAACACCCCGTGCTGTCCTAGGCAAACTCACAACAAAATTCATAGTGATGTTATCCCACTTCCACTTAGGTATCTCCATGGTTTGCAACATCCCACTGGGTCTCTGGTGTTCTATCTTGGCCTTTTGACAGGTTAGACAAGCTGCAACATACTCTGCCCCATCTCTTTTCATAGCCGACCACTAAAACATCTTCTTGAAATCCTGATACATTTTGGTAGTACCGAGATGAAACTTAGCTTACTTTTGTGACCTTCTTCCAAGATAAACTTCTTTAACTCAGGGTCTTGTGGCACACATACTCTGCCTTTGAATCTCAAAACACCATCTGCACTCAGGCTAAAATCTATTGCCTTATCTGTGCCCAACAATTCCTTAGTCCTACAAAGACTAGGATCCACTGATTGCTTCTCCTTGACCATCTCTAAGAAATCACTAGCCATGGTAATCATACCACAACCAATATGATCAGATGATAACTCCACATCTAAGTTCAGATCTTTGAACTTCTCCACCAACTCCAACTCCTTTACCATCAAGGTTGACATGTAAACAGTCTTCCTACTCAAAGCATCAGCTACCACATTTGCCTTGCCAGGATGGTACATCAACTGGAAATCGAAATCTTTCAGATATTCCATCCATCTTCTCAGCCTCATGTTCAGCTCCTTCTGATCAAACAAGTATTTTAAGCTTTTGTGATCACTGAACACATTAAACTTCGCTCCATAAAGGTAATGCCTCCATATCTTTAGAGCAAACACCACCGCAGCCAACTCTAGATCATGGGTAGGATAGTTCCTCTCATGATTCTTTAACTGTCTCAATGCATAAATCACTACCTTCCTATGCTGCATTAGCACACAACCCAATCCTTGATGAGATGCATCACAGTAAACCTCGAAAGGCTTACTAGGATTAGGCAACACTAAGACAGGAGAAGTAGTCAACCTCTTTTTCAACTCTTGGAAACTGTTCTCACAAGCTTCGGTCCAAGCAAAAGGTTGATTCTTACAGGTAAGTTGGGTCAGAGGCGCAACAATTCTCGAGAAACCTTCTATGAATCTCCGGTAATATCCAGCCAACCCAACAAAACGCTTGATCTCCGTAGCTTTCTTCGGACGTTCCCATCTCAACACAATCTCCACTTTCTCAAGATCAACTGCAATCCCTTCAGTTGAGATCATATGGCCTAAGAACTTCACTTCATCTAACCAAAACTCACACTTGGACAGTTTAGCATACAACTGCTTCTCCCTTAGGATCCCTAACACTGTTCTCAAATGCTCTCTATGCTCCTCATACGACCGGGAATAAACAAGAATGTCATCCATGAATACAACGACAAACTTGTCTAAGAAAGGTTGAAAAATCTAATTCATATAGTCCATAAATATGGCGGGAGCATTCGTCACTCCAAAAGGCATCACTACATACTCATAATGCCCATACCGAGTCCTGAAAGCAGAATTTGGTATATCTTCATCCTTCACCCTTATCTGATGGTATCCAGATCTTAAATCTGTCTTTGAAAATACCTTTGCTCCCCTCAACTGGTCCATCAAATAATCTATCCTTGGCAACAGGTATTTATTCTTAATCTTAATCTTATTCAACTGCCTGTAATCTACACACAACCTTGAACTACCATCTTTCTTCTTTACTAGCAATACCGGTGCTCCCAAGGGGAAACACTAGGCCGTATCATCTTCTTCTCTAGCAACTCCTCAACTTGCCTCTTTAACTCAACCAATTCAGCTGGTGCCATTCTATAAGGAGTCATTGACACCGGTCTTGCTCCTGGAACCAAGTCTATAGCAAACTCCACCTCTCTCTGTGGAGGTACACTAGGCACATCCTTGGGAAAAACTTCAGGAAACTCTTTTACTACTGCCATTGACTCCAAATCCAGATCATTCTTGACTTCTAGAAAATACAAGATCATATACCCCTGAGCTCCTTCTTGTAAAGAAATCTGAGCTTGGGTAGTAGAAATGAATCCAAAACTATCCATACTAGGAAAGATCAAAGCCTTTCTGGCACAATCCAACTGGATATGGTTGGAAGACAACCAATCCATCCCCAAAAATCACATCCAACTCCGTCAAGGGAAGACAAATCAAGTTCACTTTATACCTTTGCCCACTAACAACAATCGGACAGTTAACACAAACCACCGATGTCACCACAGGGGTAGTAGTCAGCGTAGAAACAAGCAGATCAAACAACAGAGGACAGGTTGACAACCGTAACCTTTCCACACACTCATAAGAAATAAAGGAATGAATGGCTCCAGAATCAAACAACATAGATAGAACATTACCAGCTATCTCACACTCACCCTGAATAAGGTCATCGGAACGAGCAGCTTCTGCTCCGCTCATGGCAAACACACGTCTAGTTACTATAGGTCTCACTACCCTTGCAGCATTCACGGTGGACTCCGCCTTCACTGAAGCTGTGCAATCTCTGGTTATATGTCCAGGCTATTGACATCTGTAACATACATGACCCTTCAGAGGACACTAACTCATGTAGTGTGGTCCTCCACACTGGTAACATCTAACCTCCTGATGTCTGGTCTGGGGTGTAATAGAAGAACCATTCTGGGAGCTAGAAGTCCAAGACTGTTGAGGTCTAGAGGATTGCGGCTGACTCTAAGGTCTGCTATAAGGCTTCCTCTATTGCCCTCCTCTCCTGGATCCAGATGATCCACTACTTGGAGTCCTCACCACTTGAGTGCCAGACTTCAGTTTCTCCACTGTCTTTGCCTTCTCTACTAGAGTAGGAAACTCTCTGATAGTCATAGGAATAATCATCCTCTTCAGCTCATGCCTTAGACCTTCTTCAAACTTGCGACATCTTCACTCCTCCATAGTCACCTATGAGTAAAACCGGGCCAGGTACTCAAACTTGCCGGCGTACTCACTCACCGTCATGTTCCCTTGATATAATCTCAGGAACTTCATTTCCTTAGCATGTCTAGCACTTGCTGGAAAATATTTCTCCAGGAAACGCTCTTGGAAGCTAGCCCAGGTGACAGCCTCACCCCGGGCTCCCATCAACTATTGGGTTCCTTGCCACCAATACTCCGCTTCACCTACTAGCATATATGTGGCATAAGCAACCTTCCTATCATTAGGGCAAGCCATCGCCCTAAATATCTTCTCTATTTCACGCATCCACAGATCTGCAACATCTGGATTTGACTCACCCTTAAACTGGGGCGAGTCATTCTTCCTAAACTCAGCCAAGCCTTGAATTTCGGGAGGCATATCGACACGAGCAGCTTCAGCAGCAGCTCGAGACATCTCCAGTTGTTCCATGGCAGCTTGATGCTGCTGAGCCATGGCGATCTGTTGCTAGGCCATAGTATTCTGCTGTTGGGCCATAGCAGCAACCATCGTTTCCATATCTCTAGCTATCTGGGAGAAATCAACTGGAGGTGGTGGTGGTGGCTAGTTAGACCTCCTAATTGGAATTCTACAAAACCAACCACAACAACACTAATCAACTATCCAAAAATGATCACTTCACTCATTGAAGGATCCATACCACAACAAAACAACCAAACATCAAAACAATTCACATCAAACGATATGTCATACACACACAACACAAGCATACTGGACCTATTTCCCATAGGCCAACCTAAAGACACGACCAGCTTTGATAACAAAAGTGCAACGACCCTTTGTCACCACAGTACTACATACAACCTCATACATAATTAAGATATTTAATAATAAGTAACCAACATGCTATATAAAATATACATATAGGACATAATATAATACAATACACAACCCCAAATATCCAAAAGTACGGGAGATACAAAAACAAAACTCCTTATAGCTAGCCAACTATACAACATATACATCCAAAATCCAAAGAGAAGTGAGCTTCCAGAAAAGCTCCACCTAAGAAGGGCCTTCAACCTCTCATGCTAGGACATCCATTATCAACTGCGAGATGCAGGATTTGTTGGAGTCTCTCCCTCTGCTCCCACGCCAAAATGACGTGATCATCACAGTCACAACAATATACAACAACAACAGCAACCACAACAGCCATACCAAAACAAAACAGCAAAGCAAGGGTAAGCTTACATAATAAAACCACATAATATATACAATTCATATTGTCACACCATTAACATACTAAGATAGAATCCAAATCATCAAAGAAATGGGTTCACCTACCATACATCACAACACATCATGCTGTCAACCCCATATGTCAATGTATGAATGACACGACTCTTGAGAGATTTCTACATTTCGGGTGATTAGCCAGGTCTCATCCCTTACCATGGCCATCTAGCACCATTCAGAGATTGCCAAAACTCTAATCAATTGGATAAGCTTATGGTTGTCAGGATAAGTGTATGTGGGTGGTGGTATACCGTGACACAAGGCCTGCACTGCCTTGGCCCCCTGCGGGATTTACCCATCCACTCATCCCCTAGGCCTAGCTTTCAGACCCCACTTCTCATCCAAGCACTAGGTTGGAGGCCCGTCTGAGCCGCAGCTTTGTTCACCCCCAACTTCCATGCCTACCCGCATACGGTATGAGGCCCATACAACCTCAGCCAACAACATATGCATGAATGCATCCAATATACCACAACATCAGCCTAACAACAACAAGTCAACATATTCATCTAGGCACACCACGTGGCCTACTAAGCACCACCTGTGGTCCAACAACTATTATCAACACTATGCAGGCCCATTCCAGCTCAAGCATGGTCAATAGGTAAGGCCCTATCCAAGCAGCCCACCTCATGAGAAACCTCATACAACAATATCATACACAACAAGTGGAGGTCCTATCTAAGCAACTTTCCACTTCACATCCAATCCAACAAGCAACTACAATTTGAAAACCAAGACTTTTTTTGAAAACCATTTGAAAGATTGGCAAAACTTGAGCTTCACAAAACCCTTCAAAATAATTCAATTTCTTTAATTTAGAGAAATTGTATTTAAACTAGACCACTTTCCATCATTCCCAAATAGAAATTTTGAAAATGTATAATACCCTTTTTATATGTGTATATATATAATATTTCACAATTTGAAATGAAAACTTTAAAATCTGAAATAGTACATTCAATTCTGAAATAACAGATTAAGTACTGTAGTAACAGATTATATCAGTTTAGTAAAATGCACTAGAATTCATTTTCTGGCAGGGATAATCGATTATGGATTCTCATAATCGATTATTCCAGAACTAGTTTCAGGAAAATTTTTACTGAAGCATAAATAATCAATCATGTGATCCTATAATCGATTATACTCGAAAAAAAAATCACAAAATTAGCTTTTGAAACTCTAGATAATCGATTATGTGATCCCCATAATCGATTATTTGCGACAAATTTTTGAAAAAATGAGATTTTCTACAGAGAAACTCAAGCTTTTCAACCAAATAACCCAAATTTTCGAATCAATGGAGTTCCAACAACATCAATCCACCTCAACCAAGCTCATACACATCAGATTGCATAACAAATTCAACATTTCATCACAAAATCATCAATTTCTCATCCAAATCTCAATTTTCCCCCAAAACCCATTTTCAATCAACACCAACGAAAATGGCAACATCCACAGAGATTCAACCGTTTTCAAAGCAAGAAATCAACATACCAACAGTTACTAACACAAAACAACTGATTTGTAAGCTTCCCTTATCTCTAAAAGTTCCTGAATTTGAATTTAGGTTATTTGAAAATCCAATGTCTTAAGCCAAAATCTTCCATAGATTGATTCTTCCTTTCACTACAATCACTAAACTGAGCCCGAAATCCTCTAATACCGTTGCTAACTTGAGAGATAGATAGAGAGATAAAGAGAGGAGAGAGAAGGGAAATGAGAGAAATGAGAGAATCTCTCTCTCCACCCCCTTTTATACTTTAAACCCTCCGGAGCTCTCTCACGAACTGTTGGCCAACTAAGGCTCAAACCTCACCAAGCCACTCCCCTTATCTCAAAACTGGTCTAACTTAACTATTTTCTATCAAAAGCCCAAAATCACTCTTACAACATATCCAAATTGGCTCAAGCACATATGTCAAATTTCCTAAATTCAAACCAGAATTCAACAAACAATACCAAACCATCACTACATACAACATACCATACATAACAACAATTCATTTATTTCTTTTAATCACCTATATTATATATCAAATTCCCACTTCTTAGTTATTAAAATACTTAATTATGCATTAAGAAAAAAACAGGATGTTACAAATAATATAATTGAAATTTCAGGACATTACAATTCTCCCCATCTTATAAAAATTTCGTCCTCAAAATTTACTTATCCTAACTTAATAATTGATATTGTTTGATCATATTGTCCTTCAATTCTCTAGTAATTTCCTCGGTATTTTATTTTTTAATCCTAGTCCCTTTTTACCTATGGCATTTGTTTTTCAGTTTTTCTCCCACTATCTAATCTTCTATCCTCAATCCTACGAGATATTTCATAAATAAGATTATCCTTTAATAGTACTGTATCAAGCTTAATCACATGTGAAAGATATCAAAAATGCATTTCTTAACTTTAAAACATAAAAAGAAAACTAAGAAAGCGAATTAGAAGAAAAGAGTTATGACAATTTAATAGAAAATAGGAAACATTATTTGAAATAGTTTGATGATGACAAATGAAAAAAGGTGTGAGTCTCCTTGATTTTATTACTCTACCAACTCTAACTGTTAGTGTAACTTTTGAGAACAAATGTTCATATTCTTAGAATACTATAAGGTCAAAGTTTTTTCTTTCTACTTCAAGTATTTCTCATCTTTTTCCAAATAAATTTATTGCTCCTAGATCCAAAATACAAGTCCTTAACAAATTCTCTAGAAATTTCATTCACCTAATTTGCCTCATATTCAAATCTTTTTTGTCAAACAAATATTTTAAACTTGTAATTACTAAAAATATCAAGTTTTACCACCATAAAATAATATCTCAAAGTTTTCAATACAAACACTGTGACTGCTAGTTCTAAACCATGGATTTTGACGATTTTCCCCATAAATCATAATTGCCTAGAAGTGTAAGTAATTACTTCCTATTCTTGCATAAGCACACAATCTAGTCCTTATTTAGAAACATCTCCATATATCTTAAAATGTCCATTGGAGTATGATAACACTAACGCAAAGGGATGGTGTCAACTTATATTTAAACCTTGGTATATATCTTAGTCCTATACAAAGATTTGTCTTTTACTAGTATATCTAGATAGAGGCAACATTATTCTAAAGAATCCTCCCAATAAATCTTTCTTAATACCTAACTAACCTTAAAAACTATAAAATTTTCATTGTAAAACAACTTCCATTTTCATAGGATACATCAAGATTCCTCTTCTTAATACAATATGTACTAAAACATTTTTTACTCTCTTTATTCAAAATTTAAACCTAAATTAAGTACAAAACTACTTTTCCCTGAAATCAACTTCTCTTACTTCCTAGAAAAATACTAAAATGTATATTTGAATTTTGTCCTTAAATAAGCAACTACATGGTTGGCAAGTAAAAAGTCAAGGATTCTCCAAATTAAAAAAGAAAAAATATTGAAAAGCCATTCAAATAATCTAGAAAAGTATGGTTGAAAAATAACAAGTTCTGCTTCTAAAATCACATATGGTTGGAATAAACAAATTAAATCTTCATTTTCAATGATGAGGGTTACTTAACCACCAGACTTGTAATAGTGTTAAATACAAATGAAAGAGAGAGAGAAGATGAGTAATTAAAATTTTATAGGAAATAAATGACTTGAGCCTGAAATATACAATACATTTAAAGTTCTACTTATTATATGAAATACATACCTGGTATTGCCGTATTGGATTGTCTGACTAAATATTCTCTAATACTTTTAAATCAAGCAAACAAAACTTGATCTAATTTGGTTGTTTTAATTAATGAGTGGGATTTGTTGGACGGTATATTATGCAAAATTATCCTAGACAATTTTTAATTAATTTTGATATACGTTAAATAGATTTTATCCAGAACAAAATTATATTTTAAATAAGTTTATCTAGAATAAATTATTAATTTAAAAAGTAATTAAAATATGTTATTTATTATCTTCATTCATCTTCATATATAATAAAGAAAAATATAAATTTTTCAAGACAGGAGGAATTCCTAATAACAATTGGCTAGAAATTTTGTTCATGGTAGAATTAATATAAAAAATTTATTGACTATTAAAATTTCAAAACTCATTTTTTTGTGAAAAAATTACCAAGAATTTTATTTTAAAACCATAAGTGATGTATAAAGTGAAAAGACCTTTTCTGTATAGAGTTTAATAGGCATGCAATGTTAGTGTAAAAATTGTTACACTGTTGACCAATTATAATTTATCTTTGTATGACTTTTAAGATAGTTATTATCAAAGCCAACAAATGTGTAATATATAGTAATTTGTGATTGGATGATAGTGTTAAAAACTTTTACACCATCAATGCATATACTATTTTCTCTTTTGTATAAGAGTTAGATAAGTAAACATTAATCAATATTAGATTTAAACATGAACAATGAAGATTAAAACATAAAAGTTAAGCGACTTGTTTAATATTGACCATTCAAATATAATTTTATGATCAAATTTAATTTAGATCACAGTAACATTACATATTTTAAAGAATAGAATGATATAATATAAAATTATCTCAATTTCAAATCTATATAATAATATTTTAGATTTAAGTTTGTCAGGCTTTATTGAGTACATTCTCTTTATAAGTAACAATATTTGCATAAATAAGATTATGACAAAAGACAATTGAAGAGTCTAGTTGTTATAGACTAGGTCTGAGCGCAATTCAATACTAAGGTCATAACATATACATACTAAAGCAACGTATAATTGCCCAAAGAGTCCTTCAGCCCTATGCCAAATATTATAGCCCAGATTTGACACCTATATATACCTTTAATGTTACTGTGAAAGGTATGCATTTATTACCACTAACTATTTTGTGAGTTTTTATTGATTTGAGCATCGAAGTGTCTTTACAGGTACTTTACCATTGCTTGTACAGTTTGGCTTCCTGGAGTACTCTAGCCAGAATGAATCAACTTGGTCAAGTTTCAATTCGAACATTCAATTGACCACTTCAAACTATTTACCTTACATTACAAATCAATTTGTATCTAGTCTAGACTTGGAATCTCACCCATTTCTAATGGAACACTAGTTTAACTAAAGAAAATATTCTTTTCGTGACTCCTATAGATCTAGACAATTATAGATAATGGTGCAAAACCATTTATATATTATTAACCAAAAATTCATTAGCCATTATCCAAGTTATTTAACCATTTAATAAAAATAATACAATTAATCATTTTTAACATGAACTCATAATCATGTTTTGTTACATCATTTAGGGAAACCAAAACCCATGACTATATATTCGAATCCTTTTAAGGAAAGGGTTATTATCATCATATACTAACTTTTTCTTCCATCTCATTTTTCTTCTTATCTCTCCACTTCTCGTCATATCATTTCACTACAAAAATGCATGAAATAATGTTGTAACGTAGTGTCAGTTAAGATTGACGCAACCTAGAAGCAACCTTTCGTATCCATTTATGTAATTTTTTTAAATGGTAGAAAGAACATATAGCATCAGTCAAAGCCAACGCTAATGTGAAAGCTAAAGATATCATTATAGCATCGTCTTAGGCTAATGCTACATTTAAATAAGTAATAAATGTCCATAGAATGGTAATTGATCGTTCTGGTTAGTGTGGGTTTTAGCATTGGCCTGATTGATGTAATGCCTGGCCGTTTTCAAGATTGATGATTGTCCCCACAAACTAACACAAGACTTTTTAACGTACTTTGTTCTCACTCACACGTTTTCTAAGAAACTTCCAAGGAGGTCATTGATCAACCAATTCTAATACACTTATTGTGACTTTGTACTTGGCTTTATTGGATGTTTATTGGGCTTAATATTGGTATTCTAGCTGAGTTTTGTGTTTTGGATTCAATTGGGCTTTAATGAAAAATCTTAATTAATTTTTGTATTTTTATGGGTTTTGACCTTTTGTCCTTGTTTAGATCACAACTTGGGCTATAGAGATGTGTTTGAAGTGATCTTGGTGTCTATGAAAATCTTAAAGAAAAATCTACAACTTTCATGAAGAAGTCGTGAGCTGATTTGGCCTAGATCCTGGATGAACTTGGGATTAAAGTTGGAGATGCAATTTCTGGCTAGTAGCCTGACATAGGTGCGGAATTTTGAGTGTATCTTGAGATGTAGAGGTTGGATCAATGCAAAACCAGTGCCTAAATTTCGAGCACAAAATTGTCTACAGCTTTCATGAAGACATAAAAAGCCAATTCAGTCATCTAAAGGGATGAATAAATGAAGGAAAGGGGAAAACTTGATTTCAAAGGATTTGGAGATAATAAATCTTATTAGGATATGTTTTATCTTTTCTTATATTATCTTATCCCATCATTAGGATAAGGATTTTATCTTTTCTTTAGGATTTGCAATAACCAGGTTTTGGTTAAGATTTATTTAGGATTTGCTCTCTATTACTTTTTTTTTTATAAACAGGAATTCATGTAATTGAGAAAACACCCTTTTTGATTACATAGAGATTTTTTGTGTAATTGGAAGAAGTTGTTATTTTTCTCTCTCTTATCCTCCTTTAGTCGTATTTGTTCTTCTACATTTTTCTTCCTTTATTCTTCAATGGAAAGGACTATGGAAGGTAAAGGCTTAATCAATTCAAGGGATTCAATGAATGTGGTTAGGGTTTTGAGTTCTATTTTTTAATTTCAATTTTTATATGCATGTCTTCCTCTTCTTCCCTCTTCAATTGAAATTTTTATTGTTTCATGATTGTGAATTATGTTTTTATAATTGAAGTGAAATTAAATTAGGGCTAATTAATCTGAAATCTAATTAAGGTTGGGTAATCAATTGGTAACATAAGTCAAATTGATTTGCGCGTAAATTAGCATCACTTAGGGATTGCAATTGTAATTTCAGTTTTGCTAATTATATTCTAGATGATGATTTAGTAAAATTTGAATTGACAAACATACATGTGAAATTTGCATACCCTTTTGAGCTATAAAAAACCTAGCCACGGGATTTGGATACCTTGAATTGGTGTTTTTATTAATTTGATTTCCATTTAGTATTTTTTGTTTGCTTGCAGTTTAAAACCCCTTTTTATTTAATCTTTCCAATAAGATCAAAATTAATAGGTTTTTGTCTTCGAGAAGTATGACCTAGGTTGTACCTTATGCTGCAAGTTAAGGAAAATCCAGTGTTTTTGGTAATAGTGTGACACTGCTATTAGTCACCCATCTCAAAATAGCTTTAAGTCAAGCACGCTTAACTGTGGAGTTCTTAAGTGATATAGGCTACCAAAAAATAGATGGATCTTGTTGGTATGGGAATACTAATAAATAATTTTAAGTTATCCTTAATTGTATAGTCACATACTTGCATAACCTCTGGTTCTATCTCATTTTGGCATGTATCAATTCATTCATGTGTCCTTCTCGCTAGAAGCCTACCACAAGTCACTCCCTACCCGTGCCTCATCTCTTTTGCAATGCCATCACTCCCGCCCTCATCAACGCCTGGGATGTTATATGCCCACCAGCTTCTATTTGGCTTGTCCTTAAACCACACCGTATTGGGAGAGGCCCTACTTTGATACCATTTTGTAATGCTTATCTGCTTTCAAGATTGACAACTATCCCCACAAACCAACACAAGATGTTTTAGCATGCTTTGTCCTTACTCACATGCTTCCTAGGAAACTTTCCAATAGGTCACCCATTCTAAAATCACTCTAAGTCAAGCACACTTAACTATGGAGTTCTTAAGTGCTAAGTTACTAAAAAGTATATGCATCTTGTTGGTATAGCTAGTACTAATCATTTCTTTTAATTTATCCTCAACTATACAATCTCATCCTGCATAGCCCCTAAATCCTTCTTATTTCGGTGTGTATTCGATTTTTCATGTGTCCCTCCCATTAGAAGCCTATCAAGAGTCACTCCTTATCTATACTTCATACTTTTACATTGGTGGTCACTCTCTACCCACATCAACGCTTGGGATGTATAGCTGACACTACAAAAAAAGTGTGGGATATGTACTTCTAAAATAGGTATGCACCATTCCCCTTCCCCTTCACTTTTCCTCTCTTTCTCTCTTTGGCTTTCCTCATTCTTTCTCCCTTTGCATTGTTATTTCTCTCCAACGTGCTCAGATTGACAATGTTGTCGAAGCTTCCTCGCTATTAAGTACATTCTCTTTCACACACTCTCTCTCTTTTGTCTGGTCTTCTTTTTCTCTTATTTTCTCTCTCTCTGTCTCTTTTAGGTTCAATGTGCCACCATTGCGCCACCACCATGTATGCCTCTTAATGAAACTATATTGGGTGATTTTTAGTGCATGATTTAAATATAAAAAGAAAGGAAAAAGACATATAAAAAGAAGAAAATGTATAGAAAAGGATAAAAATAGTTTACTTTCAATTGTTTGTAAATAAATAGAATTATGAGGAGTCTTTTCCACATTTTTATAGGTAAATAAAGAAAAACACTTGCATCTAAAAGTGCAACGTGCAAAATGCTGGATTGGTGTCACACTGACAACTAGCAATCCACTAAAAGCCCAGCATTGGACGCTGGAATAAAGCACAAAAAGCAAGATCAGGCGCTTAAAACATCAGAACTCTTAGGTAGCCCAGCGTATAAGATGTTAGGAATGCTTGGAGATGCTAGAACATGATTTCCACATGTGTAAATTAATGATCAAAATGCTATGCAGTGTGTAATTGCTTGGAGCCTGCTAGATATTTCTCTCGTTTAATGTCCTAGATGCCTGCCAACGTGGGATGCTGGCGATAATTTACTAACAACGCAAAACAGATTTTGTTGACATGTTGGGCCCTTTCTAACTACTATTTAAGTTGTTTGAAAGGCCCATTTATGGGCAAAAGAAGTTGGAAGACTAATTCTCACCATCACTCACTCTAATCTTTAGGTTTTCTCTTCATCTCACCATTGAAGATTCAACCCTTGAAAGAAGAGTTTGAAGACTCAGTGTATTCACCATCATCCAATATCATTTCTTTTACACTATCTTTCATCATATTTTGCTAAAACCTTCATTGTAGTTAGGGTTAGATGAGTTTTGTGGGATTCCTTTGTATAAACTCTTGATTTAATACAATTTCTTGTGTTTAAGAGTAATCTACTCTGTTTTTCATGCTTCTTACAATTACCCATTGTTGAGATCAATCTTAAATGTGTGTAGGTTAAGAAATCATTTACATATGTTCTGATTTGAGTTTTATTACCATGTCTTTAGTTGAGCCTAGGAATAGTACTTCACAAGACATGTGTTCTCATGGATTTCGAACTTAATGCTTGATTCAATTCTTGATGGATCTACAGTAATAGGGCATTGGAGTTGAATCATAGTGATTTGATGCCAAGGAATTATCTACCTTCATGAAATTTGAATGTCTAAACCTTGTTCGAATTGTGTTGAATTTGGAAAAAAAGTGGGGGATGGACACAAAATGATTCAAATGCCTAACTACTCTTACCATCAATATAAAATCTTTTTTGAAAAACTATGAACATAGCATTAGATTTAATTTCACACAATTTATTCTTTGACAGTTTGTGTCTATGACAGCATAATATTGCTCGCCTTTATAGTAGTTGAGCGATTGAATTAAGCATATTATTCCAATCCCTGAGAAGACCGATATCCTATTCACTGAGATTTAGTACTTTGTTGACCACTGCGATTGCTGTAAAAGAGACTAAACTTAGAAATTATATATGTATTTTACCCACCATTGAGTCTCCTAACACTTCCACTAGTAAGTGTCTGTCTCTCTCTTTCTCATTCATTTTTGCCCTCTCAAGTCAGAGGACACCCCAATCCTATGTAACCTCACACTACAATTACACAAGATCACATCTAAACTAAGGTTTGTAAACTCCTCTATTAATAGCATTCCCATGCACCATCATGGAAGACATATGTAGAGACTTCCTGCTAAAAGCATCTACCATTACATTTTCCTTTCCAGGATGATACTTTAACTCGAAGTCATAATCCTTAAGGAATTTCATCCATCTCCTTTGCCTCATATTGAGCTCTTTTTGGTCAAAAAGGTATTTCAAACTCTTATGGTCACTAAAAGCCTCAAACTTGACACCATACAAATGATGTCTCCACAACTTAAGGGCAAAGACAATAGCTGCTAGCTCTAGGTCATGGTAGGGTAATTTTCTTCATGGGGTCTTAATTGTCTAGAGGCATAGGCTACTACCTTCTTGTCTTGTATTAAAACACATCTTAATCCCTTACCTAAGGCATCACTGTACACCTCAAAGTTTCTTAAGGGATGAGGGATGACCAACATTGAGGTAAAGGTTAACTTCACCTTAAGCCCTTGAAAATTCCATCTAATATCTGCCTTTCTTTAACAAAAGTTGTTTACATTCAGATAAGATCATAGTGCAAGTATATCAAATACACGACAACCATCTTCCTCTATCTCGGCCAACATCATTATAATGCAAGGGGGGGGGGGGGGGGGAATTTTTCATCAATTGCAATTTCTATCTCAATGAAACCATTTCTCAGTTAACCAACAATCAATTTAAGCTGACCAACATTTTGTCACAGTGCAAGTATAGCAAATCCACGACATATTTGAGTTCAAAAATAGTAAAATACATAAGGAAAACATAGAACAATTTCAACCAAGGCCAATAAAAAAGGAATCAAAATTTTTCCACAACCAAAATTATTAATTCAAGCAAATAACTAAACACAAAGAAGAAGAACTCAATAACTTTTGTTACAGTTACACACACACTCACACATACACATGGAAGGGATCAAATTACACCTCACGTAATGTATACCATCAATCACTTTATATGGAGTGTGAATTTTATCGATCAAACCATTGAATTATGTATTACATCAATTTTAATGTATATATGAATGATTTATCAAATAATTTTGAATTAATGTAATTTTGTAAATGTGATAGATGTGAAATGAACTTTTAACCCAGTCGTAAATTTTAAAATAAATTAATCTAATTAAAAGTTATAAAATAATATAGTAATTGGTGTAAGTTACACTTCCCTAATTTGATCACTTCCCTAATACATAATTTGATCACTTATCGTAACATGTGTTTCAAATCGTGCGGAAACTGCACTAATTAATAGATAGAGTTGTTCTATTTCCCTTAGATACCATTTCGATAGGTCACAACCTTTGACCAGCGTAGTTTCTTAGTTTTCACTTTTACTCTTCTCGTCACTAAATCATGACAATAAAATGGAAATATTTGATTAAAATATTTATTTCATTTTAGGTATAAATTTTTATTTATAATAAATATTAACAAAAGAAAAACTGTAATAAATCTAGCTCAAATAATTAGGAGGACTAGAAATTTCAATAATTTTTTCACATTTTTGGAGTAAAAGTCATATTTAATTTTAAATATTTTTTCGTAATTTTGCTGTTCGAATTGAAAATAAAAACATTTTTGTCGTGACCATGTATTATAAGATAATATATTAAGTTTATAAATCAAAATTCGTGTAAATGAATGTATTTATTATTTATCAATAATTAACAGCTTCAATGGTACTATTTTATGTTCAAGTACATACATAGATATTTATATAAATTTATTATCTATTAAAGGATAGAGATTTAAAAGTAGATAAATTGCTGAATATGGAACTATTGATGGTGGAAATTTGTTTGAGAGATTGAAGTTGTTTTTGATTCTTAATAAATAATTTCTCACTAGGATTCTAAACAACAAATAAAGATTTTTAAATGGGACTTAGAATCTAAACTTATAGTGTGGATTCTTTTATTAGAACTAGCAGTTAAACTTTCAATTTGAGAATGATTTTGTTAATGTGTTACGATTCATCCATATTTCTTAGTAATCATCGAATTCATTACAGTTTTGTATTATAAGTTGAATTAACGTTTAATTCATTCATAATACATATAAATATATGATTTCGAGATATTTCGAATTACTTGAATAGAAGTTACAAATGTAAAAAAGAACTAGATCATAAAAGTAACTGAAAGAGGAAATCATTAAAAGAAAGGAGTTATCGAAAAAGAAGTGCAATAAAAGTAATACATTAAAATGAAAGATGGGTCATAACATACACGTTTTCCTTGTGACCGGTAACCATTCTGTGCGGCGTGTGTAGTATACAGGATTTGTGTGAAATGTCAGAACCAAAGAAAAATGGCTACGCGGTAATCTATTTATAGATGTTCTACACAACGGTAAAATCACTACAATAAGACACGTATACAGTCTACGGTTAACTTTTTAAATAATACGTTAATATCTGTATGCAACCGTCTGAGTGGTAACTGCTTCCAACGTTATTATAATATCCTTTGTACGTCTTTCTAATTTGTCCAGGATCTTTGTCGAAACATTACTAGAATATTTCCTCGAATATGATGTAGCTTTCTTCTTGAATAAGGAATTTCTTACTTAAATTCTTACAAATTCTGATTAAGACATTTTCGAGCAACTTTTCTCTGTATACTAACTCTTCTTTTGTCGAATAGAGTATTTCGATAGAATTTATGTTTTATCAAAAACAGCAGCATGGTTTCATGTATATCTTTTCGGACAAATAAATTCGACAATTTTCAAAATGACCTTAACAGGAATGCAATTACAGACCCAAGCTAGCGTGGTCCAACTTCTCAAGTGGTTTATGGTGAAGTTGTTATTGATCACTAGATTTATTATTATAATATTGTATGGTTGAGATGATTTTCTTGCAACTTATTGGACCAGTAAGTAAAAATAAATCTTTTTTATTAGATATTTGTAATTGACATATTTGTCCCGTTATGGTTTATGGTGGAGAATTGCTGCAGATGTTCAGATGCAAATCTGGGATCCTGATCAGTATGTTAACTTCTATTTGAAATGGAGTATTCTTCAAATCCATTATTGTAATGCCTCAGGAACTTCCTTGACTTCACCAGTTGTTCTCTCTTTCCACGTTCCTCTTCCTTCCTATAAATACCCCAAACAAAACGAAAAGCTAAAGATCAGAGAAAAACAATTCAACAAAGCAACATTTTGGGTAGTGCTCGAAATTGAAAAAATGCAGAAAGAACAAGAAGACAAAGATTATTTAGATTTGTTGACGTCTCCAAGCTTCAACTGCTACTCCACCGATCAACTCGCCGGTATCGCTAATTAAGTTGGACAAGACCACAGTAGGACTCAAAACAACGAAACGTTTTACGCTTCTCAAAACGAAGATGCCAATTTCGAGTTCGCCGCGTTTCGAGATGAAGCCTTCTTTGACTACGATGCTTGTCCTCTTTTCAACCAAGAACTCTGAGGGACCACCGGAACAGCGTTGCCGGCAGACGCGGTTCCAGCGCCACGGTCCTTAAATTTCCGATCACTGCCGACAATGTTTGTCGGAGCAAGTATGATTCGCCGCAGGCTCCGTCATCGAAATCGTCGATGCAGGCGGACAAATTGGAGGGGGTTCCGGTGGGGACTTATTGCGTGGGGTAGGGTTTCGCCGACGAGAAGAAGGTCCCTGAATGACAGCCTCGACGAATGCTCCCAGAATGACGAGACAGACAAGGACAAATTATTTACTTTTTCTTCTTCTTTTAGTAAGGACACTTACATCTTTCTACAATATTTTAAAAAAAGAATATAACATATAAAAAAAAAACACCAAATGGAACCTATTATATCCGGTGAAAAAAACTGATCCACCACGCTACACCACATTGGTGAGTAGTCCACCGCAGCACTCGTCTGCAATTATAACATAAATTAACCGTAATAAGTGGCATAGATAGATATGGTGTTAATTAAATCATACTAAATGTGTTCTATTTCATTTAGATTCCGTTTTGATAGGCGGAAACCTTTTGACAACCTTGCTTTCTTAGTTTTCATTTGCTCTTCTCGTCACTAACTCTTGAGAATAAAAGAGAAATATTAAATCAGATAATTTAAGACAATCTTTTTTTGGTAACGACATAATTAAGATTTAGGCAATTTAAGAGAAATTTATTAATTTTGTTGTAAATATTTTTTATAATAAATTTTTAAAGCATGAATAGACATTAAAAACCTTCAAAAGTTTTTGTTCTTATAACTTTTTTTATTTATAATAAACTTTTAAAATTTATAATAAATAATTAAAACAATTTTAAAATTATTCTTATACAGAAAAAACTGCAAATAGAAATAAATTTAGCTCAAATGATTCGGAGGAATCAAATTTGAGTAAAAATATTTATATGATACAAATATTTTATTTTATTTTTCATCATGTCTTTATTTCTTTCTATTTAAAAAAGAAAAATGATCTTTTGTTAACATTATTTGGTATACAACTTGTCAGTTTCTTGTACGTAAAAAAATTAAGGAGTAAATAAAGAACTTAGTCCCTAAAATTTTCATTCACTAGAATATAGTTGTAAATTTTTATGGGTGCGAATTAATTCTTAAATTTACAATAGCCCCTTTCGATTTAATTTTTTGTAAGAATTAAAGTTAGATCATACATAAATAACTAACTTGATATTCGGTTTAATTATAAATTAAAAAAACTAACTTGTACTCGTAAATAGTGAAATAGATTATGGGCTGAGCAGAGCAAGTGAAGATTTGATTCAAGAAACTGTGTACAAAGGGATCAAAGATTTGATTACTTTTTGGAGATAACTATTCCTTCTTGGAGATAACTATTCCTTGTTGAAAATAAAAGAACACAAAGCCATAGCAAAACAATAAAACGATAAAGGAAACTGCAAATTAGACCATATGGAAACATTATGTGCCTATAATGACAAAACTTCAAAGTTTGAGAGACAAGTCCATATCTGCTGAAGGTGAATCTTTAGTTGATACACTTCGACTTCCCTGAAGAGCAAGACCACCAAAAGCAGTACCAACAGGAGAAGAAGAACGACCAACGGGACCTTTAGATGCACTCTCAGCAAGTGAAGGAATCTGCTGCAATAGCCCCACAGTTTGAGGGTTCAATCTCCATGGAGATGTTGCAGCCCCTCCACCCCAAGAACTTGTCATCCTATAATTGTGGGGTGCGAGGGAAAACCCTTTGTTAATGCCATATTAGGATGCAAGAGTACAAGACGTGTTAGGCATGTCAGCCATGGGATTGGGGTGCATGTGTGCACCATGATAAAAGGGTGTCCTTTGCGAGGGAAGGTTTGACATGGATGAAAGTGAATAGGGATAAAGGTAAACATTTTTGGGTCTAAACCCAAAAGCGTTCATCTTTAGCTCTTTTTCCATATTCAAGAGGATTCCCTCATTCTTGTGAGCATTTCGGCTTCCCCCAAGGCTTGAGCGTTGCAAAACTTCTTGTTGAAGAGCTTGCGGGAGAGTTGATTCTCTTCTTGCACTTGGTCATTGGAGGGATCAACAGGATTTGGAGAAGAACCTGAATCCTCAGAGACTCTCCGTGATTTGGAAGGTGTGAACATGGAGGACTCATTCATGATGGTGCTTTTGCCATCTTTCAGAGACAGTAATTGCTGATCTGAGTCCTCCTCGCCCAAGGTGGGTGGCTCCTCGACGATCTTGCGCTTCAACTTTCTGTCATCAACATCTCAGAGACAGAACAATATAGACTGTACAACTATATATAAATGATTAAGATTTAAAAGCTTTTTAAGTAATTATGTGACTTTTTAAATGCTTACATGATTTTATGCTTATAATAGTTGTAAACAATTTGCCATTTTTATACACATTAATGATGTGTTTAGATAGAGAAGATTGAGAGAGAAATTCAATTTTTAAGTGAAATTAAAATACTATACATCAAAACAACTTGTTTGGATATCAAATTTAAAGAGTTTTTAATATGATGAATATTTTAAATAACACTTAAAATAAAAGAATTTCAAATAATGCATAAAATAAAATTTGCATATGATGAAAATTAAATTACTTTATCTAAACAAAGAATTTGAAACACAAAGAATTTGAATTATTTTATATAAACACTACCTAAGAGTATTATATGCTACAGTTTGAGGTTAATTTATTTCCAAACATATAATAAAGAATTAATGCTTTAAAATGTTATTTGCTAATTATCTTGAATTTTGTTGATAAGAAATCTACTTTTTCCCGGGCATTGTACGTGTGCTGCAAGGATATTTATTTAAATTTATGTTTAATTGCACTTTTGGCCTCCTAGTATTGCAATTGTGTGATTTTGGTCCTCCAAGTTTTAAGTGTGTGAATAAAGAGGTAAGGATTCAACCCACCATCCTATACTCTAACAACAACAGTTAACCACTAAACTAATGGGGTTACTTGTTACACAAATCAAATTATAATATATATAACTTAAATAAAGACCAAAATTGCACATATATTTACTACTACTACTAAATAAATAAATTTATATATATTATATATATTATTACTATTAATAATATTATTAGTATATACTAATAAAATAATATTAATAAATCTAAATTAATATATATTAATATACTTCTACATAAATAAAAATATATTGGATAGTAACGTTGAGGTAATTGAGATCGATGTTAATGTTGAGCATTTATATCATATATTTTCGATTAACATTCTTATAATATATTTATACCATATCCAATATATTTATATTTACATGAAATTAAATTAATATATACTAATTTATATTTATTAATATTATTTTATTAATATATACTAATAATATTATTAGTATTAATTTATTAATAATATTATTAATTAATACTAATATATATATATATATATATATATATATATAAATTTACTTATTTAGTAGTAGTAAATATTTGTACAATTTTAATCTTTATTTAATTTATATATATTATAATTTTGATTTATATTCCAAGTAAATTTATTAGCCTAGTGGTTAAGTGTTGTTGTCAGCGTAAGACTTGTTTTCTCTATAATCTACGATTGAATAATTTTTAAAAAAAAATAATTTAATTTCAGTGTAAATATATAATTAAAATATATGTTTATTTTTCTACTCGAATTTCTGTAGAGAATTTTTACAGAAATTGAGTTTATTTAGTAACCAATAGTGTAGAGATACACTGTAGAAGCTGGATGATAGTGTGGTGATCTAAGAGTTTAATTATAATTAATTAAATTTAATTATAATTAGGTTCTAAAAGTAGTTTGTTAGCTTTCCTTATTTTTGTAATTAAAATAAGTTTTATTTTAATCTAATTATGTTTAAGGCGCGAACTTCATTATAAGAGGAAAATAACTTCTTGATTCTTAAAGAGGCATTCCAATACCACCCTAAGACATTTTAATGAGTCACATACTCATTAAATATTTTTTTATAATAAATTTTTATTTGATTCAAGTATCACAAAAATCGTGACAAAAATTACTGTAATTGATTTGTGTGCTCTTTGTCAGTACACAAAATTAAAATTTAATCTTCCCTAATACCTTATATACATCTCACGCCCCATGTGCTCTATTAAGAGTGTTTGGCCCAACTTATTTTTAACTTATTTTTTTTGTAAAAGGAAAAGCAAGGCTAAACACATTTTATGAAAAGCTCTTGAAAAAATAAGCTACTTATTTCCATAGAACAAAATTTGAAAAAAAGTACCTTAAAATTAAGTTGGTAGGGGGAACTTTTTTCTAGCTTAAATGGAGTTTATTCTCACAGTACCCTCTTCCAATCCTAACGCGACAAAAAATACTATTTTTTTTTAATTTTTCACTGTTCTTCCAATTTAAGTGCTTCACTGGCTTTTCCATTAAATAATATACATATATTAGTTTATTTTTAATTATGTTTATTTATTGTTAGGTTGTAATTTTTTTTAAAATTATTTATTTTAGAAAATTAAAAAATTTATTTATTTTATAACTTTTTAAATATTCTTTACATAAAATAGAAGAACATTAATGAAATGAGTGAATAATATAGTTAAATAAATTTTTTATATTTTAAAATATTTATAATTTTTATTCTTTAAATTTAACTTAGATGCCATATATTTTTTAAAATTTTTAATTTATAGTAAAGTTTTTGAATTCTTAATTATAACACTAAATTTATTCAATACTTTTTGAATTATTTATGAAAATTTTCTAATATATATTGATATTATTGAATTTTGTTTAAATACATTATTTTTTATCTTCTAAAAATATTATTGAACAATAATATAAATTTTTTTAAATAATACTTTTGTAATTAGTGTTATTTATAATAAAATATTTATAAATCAGATTTAAAAGTAAATTTTATTAATTAAAATGGTTTTTGGCATTTTTTAAATTAAAAATTTTAAATTTATATATTTTAATACTTTTATGTATTTTTTTATCATTAAAAGAAATTTATGTTGACTAAATTAATTTTACATAATTGTAAGTAAAAATTAACTCTATATAATATTTTTTTTATTTTATCATTATATATATTATTTTATTGAGTGAGGCAATTAGTTTTAAGCAAATTTAAAATTTTTAGATTTTTTTACCAAACAACTTTTAGCTTAAAAAGAACTTTATTAAAACCAAAAAAAATAAAAATGACCAAATAGTTTCTACTTTATTTTTAAAGCTCTTTTTTTAAACTTTTACTTTAAAGTGGCTTTTAAGCCAAAAAAGAGCTAGGCCAAACATAACCTAATAGTAACTAGAAGTTGTCTTGAAACTAGTTTAGTTACATATAACTAAACTATCCTAACTAAATTAATGTACTTAGGTAAGTACATGACATGATTTTATCTCCTACACACTTGTACCCTATGTACCTTAAACCACCATTTACCCTAGTTTCCTCCACCATAGTTGGTCACCAAATGGCTTCTTAGGGAAGCTTGATTTATTTTTTTTATGACAACTTAATTATTATGTTGTTGTATTTTGTCAATTACTTTCATACCCTCACTCCTTCTCATTAAACCAAGGGCTATCTAGTAAATTAAAAACCCATTCCGTCCCCTTTTTCTTGTTGATGCCGAGGGATCTCCCCCCTCATTTGTTTCTTGTTCATTTTTCTTGTAAGTGTTGGAGAAGTTCTAGTGTTCTTGGAAAGTTTCCATGACCATTTCCTATCATTCTTCTCACTTTTTCTTCCATTTCTTCCATTTTCCCTCTCAATCCCTTTTATTTCTTGAACACCTTGCTTGACCCACATTCTTTTCTTGATGGGAAAATGCCATTCTTTGTGGCTTTTTGTGGGAATGCAAGAAAAGAGGCAAATGAGGCTTGGATTCACTCACTTGTTTGTGTTTTAGTGCTTTGGACTTCTTAAAAGTAAGGAAGGCCGACCACTTTTGCATGCTATGTGACTATATGATTCTATGGTGAATTAGTTGTGGCATAAATATTTTGTTCTTGGTGTTGAATAAATGATATATGATACTTAGTTTCAAATCTTGTGAAAGATGTTGAACTTGTATGCTACTATGGATTTGGTTTTTGGTTGGAACACTTATCACTGTTTTTGCAATACCTTAAGCTATACTTAATAAAACGAGATACAACTTTGTTGGAAATGAAACTAGACTTAAAGGGATACAAAATAGAATCAAGCGACGCATGAAAAAGTTAATAAATAAGAAAGATATGCTTGTTTCAAGTTGACCCTTGCTATCTAGAAAAAAAAATTGGCAAAGTTGATGTTTTCGTTATTCTAGAATGTTGTGTTTGTTGCTTGGTGAATCTTTTTGAACGAATGAAAACTAAAGATTTCAATATTTAACTGGATATATTATTTTTTATTTTTATAATTTATTTACTATTTTTAATGATTTTACAAACTGGAGCTAATGTATTATTTTTGGTCAATCTGTTTATGATTCTAGAACAGTTTTGGAAGAAAATTCACCATAAATTGCACACACTGAATTTTTAATTTTTCTTTATTAATCTAAAAAATAGGCTTAAAATGATACATTGTGATCTTAAGATTTATTGAAAAATGTTTTGAAATGACTAAGAAAAATGGATGAATATTTGATTGTTCTTCCAATAAGATAGTTTGACCTTTCTTCCTTGTTCATTTATTTAGATTTAGATGGCTCTTTTTGATTTGAAAACTAGACACATTTATCTTTATTGTGGATCATATTTAATAAAAATGTTTTAGTCATTGAATTTTGAAATTAATTTGTTGTAAAAATAGAGTCAAGTATGTTTTGTTTTCAATTGATTTTCAATTTTTTTTCAAGTTTTTTGGTTTTTGGTGTTTTGTTTGATACATAAAAATTTTGTATGGTTTTCTTGAGTGATAAAACCGAGTTTCCTAAATAAAATTTTAATTTTCCTGTTTATATAATTTCTTTAGTATTTTTGCAAAACTTCGAGAATATAAGGCTAATAAATCAAGTTTTTAGGTTTTTTTAAAATGAAAATAATTTGTAAATAAAATTAAAGTTTTTAAGTGAATAAAGTATTTTATATTTAATAATGAAAGAATTTGTGATATTTTATAATATTTAAGAAGTTTTTAATTTTAAATTAAGATATGATTTATTAAAAAATTAAAGAATTTATGTAATTTAAGATAATGTTGAAAAGGTGGAATTGGATTTGGTGGCATGTTGATTTGTTGGATGATGGTGTGTCAATCATTCCTTATTGATAAGTTGAACATGTTGCCACATTTTTTATGTTGATTGTCATTCATACATTTGCATGAGTTGTGAGCAACTGACAAAGTTGGTGTGAAGGAGTCGAGTGTCTGCTTGGTGTTGGCTTGAGGATATGTGGATGGCGTAGAATCCTACAAGAGAGGTTGGACTTTGCAAACATGTGTCATGGTAACAGTACCCCTATACGTGCATATTCCTAACTAGAGCACTGTATTCCACTGATCAGGACTAGTATCCCCCAAATGGTGGGTGTAAAACATTATTAAGAGATATATCTGGCTGGTCGCTCAATTTTTATCCATGGAGAAGTTGTTGTTGATTGTTAGGGGTGTAAGCGAGTTGTAATTGACTAACGAACCTAACGAAGCTGGCCAACCCGACCCAACCCGATCTAATATAATATTAATAATAAAATAATATAGTTATTCACTTATTCTAATTTTCTAGTTTCTAATATCACTTAAAAGCTAAAACTCATCTTCACTTATTTGATAGTCACCCCTTGAGTTTTAGTTAGTTCATTTTTATAATGTAATTCAAGTAATTGTTAGTGTTGTTAGGACGTGTAATTATGTGTTATGCCATTTAGGACATATATTGTATTTTTCTTGTGAGTGTTGAATTTGGACGATTAGACTTGTATTTTAAATTGAACATGCATTAAATGAGTTGAACTAATTAGGTGCTTCATTTTTCTTATTTTTTCTATTTTTTTATTTTTCTGAATTTTATCGAATTTTCATAAATATATTAATATTTTAATTTATCAACCTGATTACCCAACTCGACCTAACTCGATTAAGGTCGGGTTCATTTGGGTTGGGTCACTTCATAAAAAAATGCAAACCTGACCTAACCCAACTATGCTTGGATTGGGTCTTAAATTAGGTCAAACCTAACCCAACCCAACCCACTTACACCCTTATTAACTGCATGTTGTTGTCATCTGTATTGTTGTATACATGTTATGTGCTTTATTATTGACTGAAAGTTGTGATTGATATGATGAAAGGTTATATCATAGATTTACTTGCTTATATTTAATTAATATGGTGATGGTATCCTAGTATAGAGTATTCTTGTTATAAATGTCGTTTTTCTTTTTCAATAGCTTATCCTTGCATCGTATGTGATTGTGATGACCACGGTGATTTGTTATCATGGGAGAAGATGGCGTCCCCCCCCCCCCCCCCCCCCGTGCAAATCCTTTTAGGGTCGAGTTAGTTCCGTTTGTCCCAAATGGGCAGTTCAGCTGGAGCATTGATGTTAGAGCCAACGAAGCACGTTTTGATGGTTTGCTGGTGACATGCTACACACCTAAAGGTGTTATCATATCAATTGTAGCTATGGTAATTTGAGTTGACTTCTTAGATTTTGCCAATGAGATCTTGTATCCTTCGTCCCTTATACCCCATAGGGTCGAAAATGCGAAGGAATATAGAAGGCTTTTTCATGGAGCTGGTCGTGGACGCTAAGCTAAACGTGGTCTTGTTGATGGAAGCAATTCATCCTCTGCTTCACCTTATTGTCCCTAGAGGGTAATGCTACTTATCTATTTTTGTATAGAGGTGGCCAATTGTAAGGAGTGAGTTATGTGCATCCCTGTCCCTTTTTGAGTAGTGTAGTCATGGGTACATACACATGTACTGCAGACACCTCTCACTAGATCTTTTTAAGATACTTTATATATAATCTTTTGTTAATGGTGCTTAGGCACATGGTCTGTACCTATATACATTGATGACTTTATAGGATAAACTAGCGATTTATGTTTAGTTTGCTATGATTATATATATACATATGTCGATGTAATGTTTATCTATTTGTTTATGTAGTGGATGTTGTTTATGTTTTATCAATTGCAAAAAAATTATTCACATTTTCATAATCAAATTAAATAAGAGTTTTCAATTAAAATCAATTTATAAGAGGAAAGGTTATTAGTTGTTTTAGTAATGAAGGGTCTTTATAGTTATATTATATGGAAGGGGGTTTGATTCCCACCTCATACACTTTGAAAAAATTTCTCCTATTTTCACATGCCACATCATCGTGCCACGTTGTCGACATGCCAGCATCTACATCAACTGCCACATCAGTGCCATGTCACCTGTCAGTGCCACATCATCATACACTTTGACAACCTTTTCCTTTATTTTCATATGCCATATCATTACACCTCGCTGCTGACATGTCAACATATGTGTTAACTGCCACATTAGCGCCATGTCATTTGTCATGTCACCTTAGTGCCTCATCATCCATCATGTTAGTTGTCAATGCCACGTCATTTAATGAAAAACTGATGGAAGGACCAAAATCGCACAAGTGCAATACTTGGTGAACCTAATCTGTACAACTAGAACTTGGGGACCAAAATCGCATAACCAAAAGTGCAATTAAGCTTTAAATTTGTTATTTATGATTTCATCACACATGCATTGCATTAATTATTTAAATTTATTATTCATAATAATTATTTTTTTATTCAAGAGATAAATATTTCAATTATATTGTTTTGGTTCACCATGTTATTCGTGTGAAGTATCCACTAGCTTTGCCGATGACTAATCTTCGCTGAGAAACCTAGATGACCACCTTTAGTAGGGTCTCCCCTTCCAACCACCTTTTTTTTTCATCCATAAGGCTCGAACCTAAGACCTTGCTAAAGGGACCCAAGCCCAGTTTCACTCAGACCAACAATATGTTGGTTATTTCAGTTATATTTAAATTAGTAACCTTATAATAAAAATCTATAATCAAAATATTTAAAAGCCAGCAAACATCTGCTTAAAAAATCGTTACGAAGACATTTTCGTTGCAACAATATCTAATAGGTTTGTATCATAACAATGTTTGTAAGTGTTATCCTAATTAATTTTTTTGTTTTTAATAAAAAAAGAATTTGATATTCATTACTTAATGTATAAAACAATCAATACACCAAAAATTGTCATAGAAAGCTCTTATTTTACCATTTGAAAGCACTTAAAAAGCACTCTCTATGTGGACATTGTATATTCATAGAGAGTGCTTCAAAAAAAGCATTATATATTGACTAGTAGATAAAGAACGCTTCTTCAAGAGGATTTTGGTATAAACCCAAAAGCGTTCATCTTTAGCTCTTTTCCCATATTCAAGAGGATTCACTCATTCTTGTGAGCATTTTGGTGTCCCCCAAGGCCTTGAGCATTGCAAAACTTCTTGTTGCAAAAATTGCAAGAGAGTTGATTCTCTTCTTGCACTAGTTTATTGGAGGGATCAACAAGTTTTGGAGAAAAGCATGAATCCGCAGAAAGTCTCTATGATTTGGAAGGTGTTAACATGAAGGAGGACTTGTTCATGGTGGTGCTTTTCTCATGTTTCAGAGACAGTAACTGTTGATGTGAGTCCTCTTCAGCAAGTCCAATGGATACTCTTTCAAACACAAATAAAAAGGTGTGTGTGGTGCTTTTGTTAAAGGAGAAGAGGGTTATTTATAAAGATATGAGTGAGCATTACATCTTCCATAGAAGGAAAATATGAGCATCTCATGCTAGACATGGTAATAGTATAGTGGTAGTTACGAGTCAGTTTGGGTTAGGTTTCATGAAACTCATTACCCAAACTGATCAAAATAATTTGGGTTAGGTTGGGTTGAATTTGTCTAATTTTTTATTAAATCTAAACCGAATCAACCCAATTAATAACAAATTGGTTTGGGTTAGGTCTCCAGGTACATAAAATTAAAAATTATTTTAAAATTTTTTTAAAAATTATATTTTTCTTTATCATTTTCAAATGACATTTGATATGACTTTCAAATAGTTGTATTATATATGCATTTTGATTTATTTTTTTCATCCAAATAGTTATGTTATACGTATATGACTTTTCTTTTTCTTTTTTAAGTCAAATTTTTTTTAGAATATGACAATATGCATTTTGTTATTTGTTCACACTTAACAAATCAACTTCATACACTTAAAGAACTAATAGAATCCCACTTCCTATGAATCTCATTATAAAGCATTTTTTAAACAATAAGCACTATGAAATTAGTATTTCGCAATGCTCGAATGAATGTGCTCCCTTAACAATTTCATTTATGGGTGCAAATAAATAACAACCAGTGAACAAAAGAATAGTAACTAACTCAAGAAAGGAAGAGAAGTAAAGAACCCTGGATAGGAAAATGAGAAAGAGTGTGAGATTGAAGTGGTGAAGTGAAATCATTATTAGTATACTGCCTCGTGAGGCTCATGTAGTTGTGTCAAGTGTGTGTGGTTTTTTTCTCATTTTTTATTTTTTATAAAATATATATAAATAATAAATTAAAATTTAAAATATGTCACATCAATGAGTTAGGTTGGATTCGCGGGTTCAATACTAAAATTTGATACCCAACTCGAAGAACAACGGGTTTGATTGGGTTAGGTTGGGTTTTATCTGAAAATCCAAAAAAAAAAACGAACCAAAGTTTTATCAAGTGAAAGTGTGAGATGAGTAGAGCCAATCTCAACCGCATAATTTAAATGAATAGTTAACGTTAAAACTAATAAAAAAATTATTGACTATTAATGTATAGTTAGGGGGCAGAAGGGATCAAATTATACCTTTGTACTACCTCTGTTCCTTTTTAAGTGTTGTTTAAAGTTTTTATACACAAACTAATAAATGCAATAAATTTTACTATTTTCCATAAAATAGTTTTGAAGTTTCTTATTGTACCCTTTTCTATTTCTACTTCACAATAAATGCATATTAATTATAAATGTATAAATTAGTTAAAAATTAGGTTGGAAGTAATGGTATAATTGACAAAAAAATAATTAATGTTATCTTGAATTTTGAAAATGACAGATAAGTAGGAACAAAAATTTTCTAAAATACTGACAATTAAAAAGAAATGGAGGTAGTAACTTATACTAACTATTACATCATTAATAACTTTATATAAAATGTGATTTTTATCGATCAAAAACTATCAAAATATAACTATATATTACATTGATTGTTGTGCAAATTTTGTCAAAATTGAACAATAATAAGAAAGTAATCAAATGATTTATATTCTTATATATTTTAAAAGTATATATTAGGTTAATTTTGATGTATATATGAATAAGGTATCAAGTAATTTTATATTAATATAATTTTTTGTAGATATGATCTATGTGAAATAAACTTTTAATCCAACGGTGAGTTTTAAAATAAAATTATCTAATTAAAAGTTATTCAATGATATAATAATTGACATAAGTTACATCGGTGTAATTTGATTCCTTTTCTTTCTTTGTTATATGTATAACACACATAAACGCACACGCGCGCGCGCGCACACATACACACACACATATGTGCTTATCCAAACAGGCCCTAAGTCATCAATCATTTATGGATGGTCAAAATTAAAAGTTTTTGAAATCACATGATTACTTAAAAAAATCAAGTTATATGATTTTATGCTTATATATATTAAGAGTATTTTAAGCAACAGTTTGAGGCAAATTTATTTCGAAACATAAAAATAATGAAGTTAATATTTTATTTTTTTTAGTGAATCCTTTTTCATAAAATTCTTAACCTCTTGGACTGCGAAAGGCAACATAAACGAGAACAGTGGTAGAACTTCACAAGCTAACCCTTCACCTTCAACGCTGCTGGATGCAATAACTAGGTTCAACAAGTGGTTCTGGTGTATCTCTATTCTAGAATTATTTTTTGTAATGCATGCATTCAATATAAACAAAATAATATTTTATTCTAAAATGTCAGAATTACTTCAAAATTTCACATATGGTTAATTATGATTAATAATCACTAATCATATTAATATCCTTGAAATATTTAATTTTCTGTTCACAGAAAGTAGAAGAATCTTTTATTGTTTGTTTCATAGTATAATTTAAGTTTTAATTGAATAAACACTCCATAGAAAATAATAGAAACTATTTAACTAAGATTTATGTTTTAATTAATGTTTTCACTTGTAAATGATATCAATCAAGTTAATTAAGAAATAGCATTAAAACATGTGTTACACCTTCATCTTTTCTATTCCAAGCATCATCTGTCCATTATACACAAAGGTCGTATATGGGTTGCAACCGATGAACTATTTGTTTAGCCCACAATTTGTGCAAGTCAAGGGCCTCATAATTTGCAGCTTATTTAAATGTCAGCCTTTTCAACTCTATCTATGTAACTATTAGTTAATTGAGCTTGTTCTATAGGTTAATGGGTCAGCTCAGAGACCTTACTTTTACGTGTGTGTGTGTCCAATTTGTTTTTCTTTGTTAATACTTGAATAGGTTAATTTTTATTAGTTACTTGCTTGAATATTGGATGATTGTGCATAAATATTTGGTTTGTTTACATTAAATACTATATCTTTAGTGTTTTTTGGGACTTTTTTATTAGTTATTTGATTTATGATTTATTAGTATATTGTCAAATTATGAAATTTAATTAATTATTAACAAGTAAAAAGCCTTAAAAGAAAAATAAAAAAATCAAATTTAGATTTTTCAAATATTTTAATTAATTTTATATTTTATTCATATTTTATATATTTTAATATTTTTTATTCTTGGTTTGCAGGCCATCTTGTTTAACCACAAGCCACGTGGGGAAGATGCAAACTAGGAAAATAAAACCTATTTATGTTATGGATCAGCCTAATTCAACCAGTTAAAATTATTGGTCAATGCGGATGGACCTTAAACGGACCAAGCTAGCCCATATATCCACCTTTAATTACATGTACACAAGGGAGATATAAGATAAACTTTCAACATATATGTGCAAGACTTTATAATCTTACATCGAATATCATTTCCTTTACCTTTTGCCATGACAAGTTAGCATAGGAAGGGCATCGTACACCCACATTTCGCATGTCACACATGGGAAGACATTTAGGGCCCATTTGGTATAAGGATATAATAGGATAACTATCCTATCTTGCTGTAATTCGTTATTTGTTGCACTAATATGATATGATAATGTTATCCTATTCCTTATTTTATACTGTCATTCCAATGTATTTCTTATCCTGAGAGAAGAACTAGATTAAGAAGCAACAGGACAGAATAAGCACTCTCTCTCCCTTCCACCCCCCCCCTCTCTCTCTCTCTCTCTCTCTTTATATATATATATATATATATATATATATATAATAATTTTGACATGTAAATTTAAAGTATATTATTAATTAAAATATTAAAAATTAATAATTACTATTCAAATATTTTTTAAAGAAATTTATTAGAATAATAATTATAATTTTAAAAATCTTATATAATTTTTTTATAATTTTAAGAAAAGTAACTACATAAATAAAAGATAATATTGTATACTTTAGTTAAAATTATATTTTTTTTGTAAAAAATAAAAAAATTAAATTAAGAACTACTTTTAGAAAATTATATGTAATTTTACAAAACGGTAATTTTGTCATTTGAACATAATTTATATTTTATCCTATCTTTGTTTGATTTGTTATAATATCTAGTGTGCATCAAACATTAGATAAGATTATAGCTTCTCCTACTCTTATCTTATCCTATTTTTATCTTACTCTCATATCCTATCCTATCTTGACCACCAAAAGGATCCTTAAGACAATATTTTATTTGAGAGATTCTTATTTAATTTGATCTCACCAAATTTCACAAATACATTCATACATCACAAAACAAAAGGAAAAACATGACATGGTTATTGCCCCTAGTGTGTTGGTTCTCCCAACCCAGCGAGGAAATCAAAATTAAACCTACGGAACATAAATATTCTCCAAGATCCTTCTTTTGGTGTCCTCAAATCCAATCAACTCCTTGTCTATTGATTTTCCTTTGCATCTTGTCATTACTTTTTATCTATGGATGCAAAATATTTAAAAACATTTTTGCATAGTGGGGAGTAAGATGAGAAGAGAAATACAACACATATAAAGAAAGACACAGTAGCAGGTAGTATTTTAAAACCCAAAAGCCAAAAATAAATAAATTAGAAACCATACAAGACTAAGGCTATAACCATGTTGAAGCACACAAAATAAAACTATGTTGTTGCTAGGATTAGAACCGTAAGTTTTTAATTACAACAAACTTTCTGAACTAATTTACAAGCAATCTGAATGGATGCTACTGATGATTGTTTCTACGTATGATTAATAGAACAAGATTCTAGAATATGATAAATAGTGTAAATGCAATCAACAAAAATGTTCACTATACATTGATTAGAAGCTTTACTAGACTTGATTGGAAGATACATTGATTAGTAAGTAATCAATGGTTAAGATTTACTTAGTTAGTTAGGCATATAACACTAATATAAATAAGAGTATGCTGTAATCTTTCATCATCTTTTATCAATATATCTATACAATGGGATATTTCCATGGTAATCCTCTCTTGTTCTTTGAACTCTATTAATGTTGGCCTCATCAATTAGGCGTGATTTGTATCTCTTAAAATTCTGATATGGTATCAGAGCTCTCTCATGTAGAGAGCAATGATTTTGCTGCAAAAGAAGAAGAAAAGGAGATGAAAACTGAAATTGAAGTTATCGAAGATCAATAAGAGCAAGAAATAACAATGGAGTTGAAGAGCATCACAAAAATGAAGGAATTCATCGACGATTTGAATAGCTCTTGCCACCATTGATTTGGTATTTGGAATTGTTGAGAAACCAAAGGAACATGTCATTGATCTCTTCAAGAAGGTAGCTCGAGTAGATTCAAATCCATTAGATCTAGTATCGTGACGTCACCATCGCCATCGCTAAGTTCCCTCATTCTTCTTGCTTCCTTTGTCACCTGTGACAGTGTCTTCAACCTCTTCTTTGCTGTCGGAGCCACCTCACCCACCATGGACTTCTCTTCTCTATATCCCTTCTCCACCATACTCTAGTATGCCTTGGGTGCCATTGGAAACGCCCAAGAAATACTTCTTGAAATTGCATTGCAAAATAGAGGGCGAATGCAACAGAGATCTTTAGACTCAAGCTCGTGTTGTTATGAGCATAGAGCCATCAACATTAGTGGTGTTGCAAAAGCGTCTCCGTTCTCTTTAGCAATGGTCACGCAAGTCCTATTGAGCATAAAAACCTTAGCCTTGGTGCTCCACAATAAAGTGAAGCCTATTAGAGTTGGCATAGTAGTATCTAGTCATTCCCATGGTTTGCATGTGCTAACGTTACTCGATCTAGATTACGACTATGATGCACTAAAGCCAGCCATTAGTGGCAAAATCATGCAGATTTGTCACGGCGACCGAGGATGTTCTTTGCTTAGGGATTCGAAGTTGAGCACAACACAAGAGATTGGATGGCCAGTATTTAGGCTGGTTGGTTTCAAGCTTCATTTGTTTGGGCTAGTTGGTTTCGAGCTTCATTTTTTTAGGTCACTTTTTTTTTCTTTGTTTTTGTTTTGTAATATCTATATATGTAAAAAAAAAAAAAAGTTTATTCTCTTCATGTTATTTTCCTTTGTTACTGTTTGTAATACAAGCTCATTATGGTGATACCACTTATGAGCTTGCGGGAGGGTGTTAAGTATCACTTGGATCACTGTTATTCTTAGTAGTGTATATTGATTAGTAAGTAATCAATGGTTGAGATTCATTTAGTTAGACACATAACACTAGTATAAATAAGAGTATGTTGTAATCTTTCATCATCTTTTATCAATATATCTATACAATGTGATATTTTCATCGTAGTCTTCTCTTGTTCTTTGAACTCTATAATGTTTGGCCTCATCAATTAGGCATGATCTACATCTCTTCTCAAAATTTTGATAGAAGCACCCACAAAAATGTGTTAGAGCAACATTTGAGAAAACAAAATCTAATATTAAATGACATTAATCTCCTATCATCAATATGAACTCAAATAGAAAATGAGCTAAAGTTAACAAGACAACAATGCCCACAATGTATCATAGACATCCACATTTTGTAACACTGATCATTTTGAATAGACTTGCAACTTAGTGCGATTATGATCACATCATTATAAGTTAGTTTCATCAAGAAAAATAACATGTGAAAGAAAATGTTCTTCACATGAAGCTTGATCTATCATTAAAGTTAACTTAGAAGATTGCCTGCACAAGCATTAAAAGGTTGCCTGTGTTAAATCAAAAGATTACTAAACCTTGATCAGAAAGCAATCTGTCTATAATCATAAGCCTATCAAGCATATTTTTTGAACATTTTGGACATCAAATTTCTCATCATATGACATGTACAAAAGTGTTCTCAAACTGCCCAAATTAACACACTTGAAGAACAAGCTTCAAACTCATGGATTAGCATCAGAAAGGTGATCAACATCATCTTTAAAAGCTCACTCAGGAGCTTCTAAATGAACAGTACAGTGTCGACACACTTATAGCTTTCCCGTTGTATCACGTCTAGATTAATTCAAACTTGATAGTGATGGGCTCCAACGATTAGATCAACTAAACCACTTTATAAATAACATAATTCACAGCTAAAGCAAAGAGATCAAGAGAGAGAAAACAAGATCAAGAGGGGTCATTCATGATCATTATTCATCATCCCTTCCATCATTTTTCTACTATCTCTCATGACATCCACAGAGACCTTGTGCTTTGCTTTGTATGTGAAGACAAAATGTAACCTAAGGATTATTTGGGGGAGCTAGGATAAAACCTTTGTGCAGTGCTTTGATCGTCTTGTCTCTTTACATATGTAGTCATACCTGTGCATGAAACTTGGTTTCTAACTCATTTAGTCATTAACTTCATGATTGCATCAAGTTTGCTGTGTTACTTCCACTTATGAAGTCATTTAAGAAAATCGACCAAAAGGATTTCATCATTCATGTAATTTCTATATCACGTGCTTTGATATGTAATTATTTACTTTGTGTCTGTTTCACTCACTTTGTTGAAGTTGTTGATACCTGAGTCAATCAGAAAATTGATTCAAAAATCTTAGTTTGTAACCACTGACCGGCTTAAATTTCTTAGTTTTCACTTTCTCTCCTCATCACTAAATTATGAAGATAAAATGGAAATATTAAATCAAAATATTATTACATTCTACGTATAAACTTTTATTTATAATAAACAATTTAACAAGTATTCTAACAAAAGAAGAATTGCAATAAATCTAGCTCAAATAATTTGAAAGACTAGAGTTTTGAATAATTATTTCACATTTTTTTTAATAAATGTCATATTTAGTTTAAATATATTTTAATTTTTAATATTTTATATTCATCATTTTTGTAGTTGGCATGGAATTGAAATTAAAAACATTTTAGTCGTGATTATGTATTATAAGATAAACATAAGATAATGTATAAAGATAAATGAAAAATTGTGTTAATAATGCATGTATTTGTTATTTATCAATTAATTTTTTCAGAAAAAATAACAACTTCATTGGTACTATTTTATGATTAAGTACATACATAGATATTTGTATAAACTTTTTGTCTATTAAAGGATAGAGATTTAAAGAGAATTAAAAGTAGATATATTGCTGAATATGGAACGCAATTATAACATAAAATAACAGCAATAAGTGGCATAGATATGGTGTTAAATTATACTAAATTTGATCTATTTCATTTAGATTCCATCTTGATAGGTCGCAACCTTTGACCATTTACTTCCTTAGTTTTCACTTGCTTTTCTCGTCACTAACACTCTTGAGAATAAAAGGGAAATAGTAAATCAAATAATTTATGACAAAGTTATTTCATTAATTACAAATATAATACTTTGTAATAAACATTCAAAACATAAATAGACGTTATAAACATTCAGAAGTTTTTGTTACCATAAATTTTTGTTCATAATAAACATTTAAAATTTATATGAAATAATTAAATCAATTTAAAAACTATTCTTATAAAGAAAAAATTGTAAATAGAAATAAATTTAGCTCTAGTGATTCGGAGGAATCAAAATTTGAATAATTTTTTTTCAGGATTTGTTAAACTAACGGTTATATATTAAATATTCATAATGAAAACAACTTAAATGGTTCAAACATTTTCCTTTTTTTATTATGTCTTTATTTCTTTCCATTCGAAAAAAATGTTTTTTTGTTAACATTATTATCATTATTTGGTATATTACTTGTAAGTTTCTTATACGTAAAAAAAATTAAGGAGTAAGTCCCCAAAATTTTTATCTACTAGAGTATAGTCTGTAAATTTTTATGGGTACGAATTCATTCTTAAATTTACAAAACCCCGTTTCGATTTATTGTTTTGTAACAATTAAAGTGACATCATACAAAAAGAACTAACCTGATATTCGATATAATTATAAATTAAAAAAGAGAAAATAAACTATACACTCATATTGTAAAACAGTTTTACACCATTATCTAATAAAAAACAATCATGTATGATAAGTTTGTTAACTTTCACACTAATTACCTTAAAAGTCATACCAGCGATAATTTTTTATTTTTAATTGATTAACAATGTAAAATTTTTTACACTGATAGTATATTAAATTCATTAAAATATTAACTTAACGTACTCGTACATAGATTCATGTACTGAGCCGAGCAGGTGATGATTTGATTCAAGACGACTGTGTATAAAGGGCTGAAAGATTTGATTCCTTTTTCGAGATAACTATTTCTTCTTGAAAATAAGAACACCAAGCCAAACAATATAGCAAAACAATAAAACAAGAAAAGGAAAATGCAAATTAGACTACATGAAAATATTATGCGCCTAAAATGACAAAACTTCAGAGTTTGAGAGACAAGTCCAAATCTGCTGAAGGCGAATCTGTAGTTGACACACTTGGACTTTCCTGAAGAGTAAGACCACCAAAACCAGCACCAACACGAGGAGAAGAACCAACAACAGGACTTTTAGATGCACTCTCAACAAGTGAAGGAATCTGCTGCCATAGCCCCACGGTTTGAGGGTTCAATCTCCATGGAGATGTTGTAGCCCCTCCACCCCAAGAACTTGTCATCCTATAATTGTGGGGTGCGAGGGAAAACCTTTGGTTAGTGCCATGGCCAGGTGGTGCAAGAGTACAAGGAATGTTAGGCATGTGAACCATGGGATTTGGGCGCAAGGGTGTCCTTCGCAAGGGAAGGTTCGACATGGATGAGAGTGAATAGGGATAAAGGTGAACATTTCTGGGTCTAATCCCAACAGCGTTCACCTTTAGCTCCTTCTCCATGTCCAAGAGGATTTGCTCTTTCTTGTGAGCATTTTGGTGTCCCCCAAGGCCTTGAGCATTGCGAAACTTCTTGTTGCAAAACTTGCAGGAGAGCTTATTCTCTTCTTGCACTTCGTCATTGGAGGGATGAATAGGTTTTGGAGAAGAACGTGAATCCTCGGAGAGTCTCCGTGATTTGGAGGGTGCGAACATGGAGATGGAGGAGGACTCGTTCATGGTGGTGCTTTTGCCCAAGGCGGGTGGCTCCTCCTCGATCTTGCGCTTCAACTTTCTGTCCTCAACACTGCCAATGGATACTCTTTCTGACATTGTTGAGAGGTTAAGAAAGAGGAGATGAAAATATTTGCAAAGAAAAAAGGTGTGGGTGGTGCTTTTTAAGAGACGAGTGAGCATTGCATCTTCCATAGAAAGAAAATATGCGTGGGCAAATCACCTCACGCTGAACATGGTAATGAAATTATAAGGAAAAGATAGATTCGATGAGGTCATGGACGACGAACAAAAGAATTGGAAGATGGCTGCTGATTACTGTAACTAATATATTTTGTTTACGTACACTTTCTAATAGGCTTGTATCGTAACAATATTTATATGGAAAATGCTAATTAGTACGAAAGTTAATTTCGTACAAATAACACGAACGGCTGTTTTCCGTCAAAAACACCACTTTATGTTTTTCTAATTTTTACTTGTTTAAAAAAAAAAAAAGTTAACAACCCACAGGTGAATTCGTGCGTTTCGTATATTTTCTTTTCGTACTGAATAGCAGTTCTGTATTTATATTTGTATCATAAGTAAAATTATCCTGGTCAAAATCTTTTCGTTTTTAAGAAACATAAGAATTTGATATCGGTTACTGAATGTATAAAACAATATTCAATCAAATAAGAATTTTTGAAGCGCGTATAATCTTTCCTATTCAAACATGCATAATGATTGAATAAGAAAAATAGCATGTTAATATGTATAAAGGGAAACGTAGTCCTTTGACTCCTTTCACTTAAACTGATATAGATAACAAGAATGTAAAATAGAACCTTCAACCCAAATAGTACATTTTTTTTCTTACCTTTCTTTGAATTCTTTCTCACTTTAACCAATCGGCATAATTCTTTTGAAAAAATGTAAATTAATTTCTTAATCCATTGTTTTAGAATTTGAATTACATTTTCAATATGTGACAAAGACAAGCACTTAAATAGGTTATCAAATCTGTTGTCATGTATTGTTCTTCTTCTTTTTTCTTTTTTTTTTTTAGATTATAAGTATCTTACACGGGATTTAGTGGAGATTTTGTTTATCCATAAAACTTGAATTCGATACTTTATTTAAGTAAATACGTATTGCTTAAATCAATTACTTGTTGGTATCATGTGTTTTTTAATTTAAATAGTGAAAGCTAGCAACTCAATAAACCTTTTGATTTTAACTTCAAAGAGAGAAATGCATTTTTTTTAATTGATTTAAAGAGATTGATTAATAACAGGAAAATGATACAGAAGTTATTTGTAGCTAACAAATAGATCCTCGTAGTTTTATAGTTTTGACAATATGTTTAAGATTTCATTATATGGAAAATAACCCCTTTGTGGTTTTAAATAACTCCTAGGAGGTCGAAATTTAAATCATTTGAATTGGTTATTATATTAAGAGTCAAATTGAACCGATGTTAAAAGACCATATAGAATATCATTTATCAAATGGTCAAACTTAAAATTAATTAATTTGCAATTGAATATTCTTATAGGAAAATACTTCATATCACTAGCTATATTATATATTTACATTTTCCAACTTTATTTTTTTTAATAGAAATAAGCACTCACTTGACAATTCAGGCATACATTAGCATCAATAAAACTGTGGGTATATTTTTCAAACTATTTGCACAAATACCTCTCCAAAACATTTGGCATAATACCAATATAATTTTGAATTTTAATTAATAGCTCACTATTTAATCATATAGCTACCATATAGTTCTATATTTAAAATTAAAAAATAGTATAAATAATACAAAAAAATAATGTAAATTATTATATTAATATCATTTTAGAATTTGAATTCGCGCCTAACTCAACATCAAAAGCTAGCTTATGAGAAAAGGATTGTCTTTCACTTATATACATTATTTTAACCATATCATTAGATAATTTAGGATCTCCAACACCTATATGTATTATGTATTCTCTCTCTCTCTCTCTCTCTCTCTCTCTCTCTCTCTCTCTCTCTCTCTCTATATATATATATATATATATATATATATATAGTGATATGGCTAAAATAATGTATATAAGTGAGAGACAATCCTTTCCTCATAAGCTAGCTTTTGATGTTGAGTTAAGCCCAAATTCAAATTATAAAATAATATATATATACATACACACACACACACACACACACACACACACATATATATATATACACTACTGCCACAACTTGCTCTCTTGCAAATTTGCAAGAAATTTCGGTTTCCGACTGGTGTTAGGGCCACCCTAAAATTAGGATGATATAAAATATTGAAATACTTTTTTACTATTCAAAAGAAAATTGTGTTACACTGACATTCTAATTATTAGGATGATTAGGCATAGGAAATTAACATAAACAGTGGTGTAAGACTTACAAAATTTAATTTATTAGTGACATGTAATCTCTATTATCTCATATTCTCAATAAAACTATGAGGAAATTAACATTCTAGCTTTTTGATTTTTTTTTATGGAAGTCAATTAAGAAAAAGAACAACAGAAATACAAAGAAAAAAAAATTCCAATCCTCTGTGTGAGGCATTTTGAGCCAAAAAGAAGAGCTTCCATACTCAAAAATGTCCGTGTGAGAAATCATTCACTCTTACATTTGTCATTTTACTGTATAGTAACATAGGAGTGTAAAAAGGTGTCCCAACTATCAAAAAATTTCTCTGTTGGGAGTTGGTTTGGTGATGTTTTCTTCTGTGCAGCAAATAACTACAAAAGTAACCTTGTATCTTGCTATTGTATACCTTCAGACCAAGTGTGTGGTGCTGAAGAAGAGTAGAGCAGTGTGCTACTACTATTTTGGTGTAAAGTGAACTGTACCTCTCCAGGAACTAGAGTGGTCTGTGGTAGAGAAGAACCTGTGAAGGGTTGGCTATAAGTTGTTGACTGATTAGTGAAAATCTCACAGGGTTGTGAGGACTGAATGTAGCCAATTGATAATGGTGAACCAAGATAAACTCGTATGCACTGTTTTTCTCTCCTATCTCTTCACTTATTAGCTAACTTTTTATCCTTGTTTTATCACAAAGTATTAATTCTATTTTATCCAGAAAGGTTTTGCATTATCAAAGATACATCTTACTTAATTGATAAAGAGTTTTGGCTTAAACAAACTTCTCTTAAATTGGTGATTATACAGCTAAACAACTATTTTCAAAAAAAAATAGTTTAGTAGTACTCAAAGGATTTTTATAAAGGTTCAATAATTTGGAAACATATTTTTTCTAAAAAAAGCCCACAATTCAACCTCCCTTTCTTGTGGTATTATTAGTCACTTCATAATCTTCACACTATGGAGGATTGTTGGCCCTGAGTGTTGATATGAAAATGCATGCTTGATAAGTTGATAGATTTCAAATGTTGCCAATTTTCATATTTGGTGATTATGCATATTTGGTCATTAGCTCATTGATTTCTAGATTTGGTGAAAAATTGGTTGTTGTATCTTCTTTCATAGAAAACATTCTTCAAGCTATTTGGTTTAGTGAGAGGTAATTATGTTCACAAGGTGTTTGTGAATAGTTCTCTTTGAAATCAAATTTGAGTTGTTGTGGTTTATTAGAACTCTTTTTGTATGTAAGCTTTTGTTCATGGGTTAGGCATTGTTGTGAACTTTTGCCATGGATGGTTAAGCATTGGAATCTTATTTTGATTTTGTTTTAAGTGGTTAAGCTTCATATTTTAGCTTTTGCTCTTGACAGTTAAATTTTGGTTGTTTCTTCCTTTATGGAGGTTAAGCATTTATCATTGCTTTGCTTTCTACCTTTTAGGTGGTTAAACATGTTTGCTCTTGTTAAGTGATTAAGCTTGAGTTATGACTTCTACTTAATGATTAATCCTTTGGCTATTAATGGCTTTTGATGGATTCAATCATTGAATACCTTTCAGTCAATGTATTTTTGACACTTTTTATTGTATTTCACTTTGATTTGATATGCATTTATATTGTTCATCTCAAGCTGGAAGTGATATGAACACCTTCAAGCTTGAGGGAAGTTATTGTTAGAGATATAGTTAGTTAGAAATTAGTTACTACTTAATTAATTAGTTACTACTTTGTTAATTCCTATAAATTGGCTTGATGTAGGCTTGATGTAGTTACTTTTTACTCATTCAATCAAACAATAATTTTATTTTCTTTCAACTCCCTCTTCTCATCCATGTTTCTAACAACTATATTATATTATACATAATTTAAGGTGGTGGTTGATAGATAGAGAGAGAAAGAGAGAGAGACTCTTGTGAGACTACTTGCTTATATGAGATCATAAGAATAATTATTGGATCAAGATTAAAAATAATAGACCATTGAGATTAAAATCAAATTATAAATACTTCTTATGATACTACCACCAATGTCATAATCACCACTACTATTGCTATTACCACCACTATTGTCACCGCCACCACCATTACCACTATCACCACCACCATTACCACTGTTGCCGCCACCAACTCCCCACCATTGCTACCACCATCACCTCCTTCACCACCACTCCCACTACCACCACCACCCTATCGCCCCTCATCACTGCTACCACTTACCTCACCACTGCTACCACTTACCTCACCACTGCCACCTAAGCGATAGTGGTGGCTATGGCGATGGTGGTGGGGGAGATGACAACGGTGCTAGTAGAGGTGGTAACAACGACAATGACACTTTGATCCAAACAAATATAGAACTAGAATGGATGTTTTGTGTCTTTTACTAGTTCTTCCTCCTAAATTGAGACCAATTATTCAAATATGGGGTAAACTAATAAGCTCGAATAATAATGAACTATATAGAAGAGTTATCTATCAGAATAATATATATATATATATATATATATATATATATATATATATATATATATATATATATATATATATATATATATATATATATATATTTCATAAGTAACTGTCTTTATAAATGTGCCATGCTTATCCTGATATTTATTTTCATTTCGCGTGGAAACTACAGTGATGAATTGATAGAGTTGTTTTATTTCATTTAGATACCATTTTGATAGGTCGTAACCTTTAGCTAGCTTAGTTTCTTGATTTACACTAGCTCCAACTAAATCATGAGAATAAAATGAAAATATTAAATTAAAATATTATTTCTTTCTTAGTACAAAATTTCATTTATAATGAACATTTTAAAAATCATTCTACCAAAGAAAATGTAATAAATCGAACTCAAATAATTACTAGGACTCAAATTTGAATAATTTTTTTCACTCCTTTTAATGAAAGTCATATTTAATTTTGATGATTTTTTGAATTTTAATATTATATTTTCATAATTTGTAAGTTTGAATCGAAAATAAAAACATTTTAGTAGTCATTTTATGTATATGAGATAAAAATAAGATAATGTATAAAGTTTATATATGAAAAAATGTGTAAATGCAAGTATTTATTTTTTCTCGATTCTTTTTTTTTTTTTAAAGTAACAACTTCAATGCACTATTTTATGTTTAAGTACATACGTAGATATTTATATAAATTCGTTGTCTATTAAAGGATAGAGATTTAAAGAGAATTAAAAGTAGATATATTGTTGAACATGGAGTGCAATTATAAAATAAATTAAACGTAATAAGTGAAATAGATATGGTGTTAAATCATACTAAATTTGTTCTATTTCATTTAGATTCCATTTTGATAGGTCGAAACCTTTGACCAAATTACTTTCTTGATAGGTCGAAACTCTTCAGAATAAATTTCCTAATCCAAAAAATTTCTTCAGAATAAATTAAATGGAAATATTCAATCTGAAAAAAAAGGAAATATTAAATGTAACAATTTAAGACAAGTTTATGTATTATTTCGTCCCAAATATAATGTTTATAACAAACATCTAAAACATGAATAGACATTAAAAACCTTCAAAAAATTTTGTTATTATAACTTTTTATTCATAATAAAGATTCAAAATTTTAAGAAACGATTTAAAAATATTCTTATGAAGAAAAAACTGTAAATAAAAATAAATCTTGCTCAAGTGATTTGGACGAATCTAAATTTGAATTAAATTTTTTTGGAATTTTTTAGAGCAGCGGTCATATATTCAACATTCATAATGAAAACAACTTAAATGGATCAAATCTTTTCTTCTTCTTTTTTATTACATCTTTATTTCCTTCCATTCGAAAAAATTGCTCTTTTGTTAACATTTTTAACATTATTTGGTATATAACTTGTGAGTTTCTAATACGTAAAAAATGAAGAGGTAAATAAATTAGTCCCCAAAATATTCATTCGTTAGAATATAGTCTGCAAATTTTTATTGGTAAGAATTAATTTGTAAATTCACAAAACTCCATTTCGATTAAATATTTTGTGGGAATTAAAGTGACATCAGCAACTTAGCTGATATTCGATTTAATTATAAATTAAAAAATTAACTTAACATCCTCGTAGATAGATTCATGTGCTGAGCCGAGCAAGTGATGATTTGAATCAAGTCAAGTGTGTACAGAGGCATCAAAGATTGGATTCGATTTTTAAGAAAACAATTCTTTTTGAAAGAAAAGTATTTCATAAACACTTTAACACTAGTCTATGGCAGGAGGGAGAGGCAGAGAGAAATAGAAGAGATAGAAGTGATAAATGTAATAGCAGAACAATATGGATATATATAATATGACAAGAAAAGAGAGATAAAAAATATTAATATGATATTCTGATTGAAAATAAGAACACAGCCAAACAATAGCAGAACAATAAAACGATAAAAGGAAACTGCAAATTAGACTATATGGAAACATTATGTGTCTAAAATGACAAAACTTCAAAGTTTGAGAGACAAGTCAAGATCTGCTGAAGGTGAATCATTATTTGACACATTTGGACTTTCCTGAAGTGTAAGACCACCAAAACCAGGATCAACACGAGAAGAAGAACCACCAACGAGACTTTTAGATGCACTGTCAGCAGGTGAAGGAATCTGCTGCCATAGCCCCCCAGTTTGAGGGTTCAATCTCCATGGAGATGTTGCAGCCCCTCCACCCCAAGAACTTGTCATCCTAAAATTGTGGGGTGCGAAGGAAAACCCTTGGTTAGTGCCATGGTCAGGTGGTGCAAGAGTAAAAGACATGTTAGGCATGTGGCCCATGGGATTGCGGTGCATGTGTGCACCATGATAAAAGGGCGTCTGTTGCGAGGGAAGGTTGGAGATAGATGAAAGTGAATAGGGATAAAGGTCAACATTTTTGGGTCTAAACTCAAAAGGGTTATTCTCTATCTCTTTTTTCATATTCAAGAGGATTCGCTCTTTCTTGTGAGCATTCTGGTGTCCCCCAAGGCCTTGAGCATTGGCAAACTTCTTGTTGCAAAATATGCAGGAGAACTGATTCTCTTCATGCACTTGGTCATTGGAGGGATTAATAGGTTTTGGAGAAGAACCTGAATCCCCCCCTACTCTCTGTGATTTGGAAGGTGTGAAGTGCTCCTCCTTGATCTTGCGCTTCAACTTTCTGTCCTCAACACCTCCGATGGATACTCTTTCTGACATTGTTGAGAGCCTAAAAAAGAGAAGATGAAAATATTTGCAGAGAAAAAGGTGTGTGTAGTGCTTTTTGAAAGGAGGAAAGGGGTATTTATTAAGAGACTTGTGAGCATCGCATCTTCCATAGAAGTAAAATATGCGTGGGCAAATCACCTCATGCTGAACATGGTAATGAAATTATAAGGAAAAGATAGATTTGACGAAGGGTCATGTACCATAAAAGAATTGGAAGATGGCCGCCGATTACTGTAACTAATGTATATGTAGTGTTACGTACACTATCTAATAGGTTTGTATCATAACAATATTTGTAAAAGTTATCCTGATTAAAGTGTTTTCGTTTTTAAAATAAGAATCTGATATTGGGTACTTAATGTATGAAACAATATTCAATCAAATGAATATTTTTTAAATTAAAGAACTTAAATTTTGAAGCGCGTATTATATTTGCAATTCAAACAAGCATAATGATTGAAAAAGAAAAAAATCATGTTAATATATATAAAAATAAACTGCGTCCTTTCAAATATATTGATATATATAGATAACGACAATTTAAAATAGACCCTTCAACCTAAATAATACATTATTTTCTTACCTTTCTTTGAATTCTTTCTCACTTTAAACAATAGGTATTCTTTTCAGAAAATGTAAATTAATTTCTTTAATTAATTTTTTAATCCACAGTCTTGTAATTTGAATTATATTTTCAACATGTGCCTAATAGGTTACCATAACTGTTGTCATGTGTTTTTCTTTTCTTTTCTTTTCTTTTCTTTTTTCGCTTAAATTATAAATATCTTACGCGGGATTTCAATGGAGATTTTGTTTATGCATAAAACTTGAATTCAATACTTCACTTAAGTAAATATGTGTTACTTAAATAAATCACTTGTTGGTATCATGAGTTTTTCAATTCTACATAATGAAAGCTAGCAACTTAATAAACCTTTTGATTTTAACTTCAAAGAGAGAAATGTTTTTTTTTTAATTGATTTAAAGAGATGTGATTAATAACAGGAAAATGATACAGAAGTTATTTGTAGCTGACAAATAGATTATCGTAGTTTTACAGTTTTGCAATATGTTTAAGATTTCATTATATGGAAAATAATCGCTTTATGGTTTTTAATAACTTTGAATTGGTTGTTATAGTAAGAGTCAAAATTGAGTCGATGTTAAAGGACCATATAGAATGTCATTTTATCAAATGGTCAAACTCAAAATTATTTAATTACCAATTAAATATTTTTAAAAGGAAAATACTTTATATCACTATACTATATATTTGTATTTTCCAACTTTATATTTTTTAATTGAAATAAGCACTCACATAGTTCAAGCATACATTAGCTTCAATAAAACTGTAGGTATATTTTTCAAACTATTTGCACAACATTTGGCATAACATCAATATGTTTTTGAATTTTAATTAATAGATCACTACTTAATCATATAGTTAACATATGTAACACCCATTCATATTAAATATAATTCATATTAATTTAGTTATTAAGTTTAAGTAGATAAAAAAGTGGGTAAAATTTTTCTACTTTTATAATAGAAAGTTTTCAATCTTAATAAAATTTGAAAATGGTAGTAAAAGATGAAAGATAAGACTGTATATATATATGTCGCAAAACTATATATCATGATTTAGTAATATATAACAGTCATAAATACCAAAAAAAAAACTAAAAGTACATCAAAAAGATCCAATATAAAGTAGTGCCAATCTACCCTATTCCTTACACAAAAAGAAAAATACTATAATATAGGTCTTCAAATCCTCATTTGTTGAAATATCCTCTAACTCGTACTCAGCATCACTGGGTGTTAATGTCATCTTTAGTAATCACAATCAATCATACATAGAAGAAAAATAATGGAGTAAGGTGTTTTGTTCTAAAATCACTTTTACATTTATGGTAAGAAGTCTATCATAAAACAAAGATAAAACACAGTTGATAATAGAAATGAACTTAGGGTTCATTCTAAGTTATATCATACTAGACTGCCTTTGACTAAATATGGATCTATGCTATCTATTGGTGAGTAATAGTTCTCAACAGAACCGAAAAGTGACTGAAAGTACATATACCTCTTTAACATCATCACATGGTAAAGTCCTCATCATTAATGAGGAACAAATAATAGTTAGGACATTCATTTATAGAGGTATACTCTCATACCAATTCCGGAATGTTAGGCAGTTATCAGGGTTATCGAGCTTGGTCAAATGACTATCCTGGCTCGAAAGCGCTACCTTAGCCATTAGGACCTTCACCACTCGATGCCTACCCTCAAGACCTTCGCAAGTGGGTCCCTACCTTTCATTCCTCAGTGTACCATACTATAGCTTCCCTAGCAAGATATCATGCCACTACATGTTACTTACTTTACATTACTTACTAATCTATCAAATTCCCACTTCTCAAACAGAGGTTTTTCTAATCTCATTTAATTTGAGCACCAGTAACATTTTTTCCTTACATTGTTAAAATTACTTGATAATAATTTAGCAATCATTAAAATTTTGGCAGTATAACTACTTATCAAAATTTAGCAGACTAACAATTTGATAATCACAATTTAATTACCAGAATTTTAGCAAAGTAATGATTCAATAATTATTAATAAAATTTTAGCAAAATAACAAAATAATAACTAAATATGAGCAAAATAAGTACTTAATAAATGCATTTTAATTATAAAGTTTGGCAGAATAACAACTTAGTAAATATATTTAATAGTCTAAATCTAAGCAAAGTAACAACTTAGCAATTATAATCTAATAATCTAAATTTGAATAAAGTAACAATTTAGCAAAAATTAAAGTTAAAAATCAAACATTATAACAATGTAATGATAATAGTAACAAAGCTTATGCCTAAATGGATATAGAGAAAAACCCTTCCTACCAACATGCAAAGTGACAATAATTTAGAACTAACCCCACTCCCTCCATTTACCTCTAAGGTAATTGATGAAGAGGATGAAATTTTTGGTGCAAAACTCCTAGGAAGAAAATTTTTAGTATTTGATGAAAACTAGTAAAATCTTAGCATAAAAACAAAATAAAGAAAAAAAAATTCTAGAGAGAGAAACTCTCTAATGCTTTGGCCGACTTGAGAGAGGGATAGGTGATGAAAATGTAGTCCAAGAATAGGCTATTTAAAGACGAGGGTGGAAGCTTAGGTGTCTATTTGTTTACATAAGTCATTATATCATAAATCTAATTTTTTATTTACTTTTATTCTAATTTAGGAACACATATTCACAAAGAGGTGGTGAATCAGTTGAACTAGGAGATGGAGTGTCCCTATATGCTATCCCAAAAGTAAATTTTATTAGCAGTTAAATTAATCAACATCGATAAAATGTCTATACTTGAATAATTTAGCTTTTAATATCAACATAATGCATTTTAATGCATAACTGAACATATGTATTATTTTTCATCACAAATAAGTTTCTAATAATTAATTTTATTTTTATTAATTTATTTCAAATATATATATATATATATATATATATATATTGTATTTTTGAACTGGAAAATTGATATTAATATCATTTTAATTCAATAAATACCAAAAAAATTTATGATAATACTAAAATTAAATATTTTACCTAAAAATGAACTAGAATTATCATTTTCATCATTTTTGAATGTCAAACTAATACTAGCTAGGTTTATAAGACACCTAAGGCATTTTGGTTATTTTACACAGGAATTCTAGAAAATTTTCAGAAAATTCTCAAAATTATATTCTAATATATATGATATGATTTCAAGCTCAAATTTTCATTTTAATATCAATTGAATCTTTTTCTCATGTCAACCCTTAAAGTTGGAAAATAGTGACAAAATTGTCATTTTATAATTTCTCTGAGCTTCAACTCGAAAAAATTATTAAAAATCATGATTAATAGCTTTTCAAATTTTGAGTGCAATGGTGAAAATCAGAATTTTAGAAGTTTTTCTCGATTTTTCAAAATTAAATCGTTAAATATTAGAAAAATAGTTGAAAATTTTGAAATAGGGTTGTTATATTTTTTTACTATTTTTCTTTCAAAATAAATTTTTTATAATGAAATACACTTAGTATAAAATTTTTAAAATATTCTAAGATCAAAATGTCTTTAGTTAGTCCCACAGTCAATTAAGGGTATTTTTGTTATTTCACAAAAATTATCTCAATAAATTTCCAAAAAAATTCTAAAATTATTATTAATTATTTTAAGTATATTGATAGCTTAAAAATAATTTGTAAACACTTCTAACTATTTTTTTCTATTAAATTTTTTATCTAGTTTTTTAGAAACAAAACAGTCAGTTTACAAATTTTTTCAAACACTGTTCTCCAAAAATTATTAAAAATCAAAATTAAATACTACAAACTAATATCAACATAATTGTAGGGATCAAATTTTTAAAGTTCTCATTCATTTCTCCAAAACTAAATATAAAATAATTAAAAAAACAGTTCAATAGACAAAGTAGGGGTGTTACACCATATAATTCTACATTTATAATTAAAAAGAAGTATAAATATTCCAAAAAATAATGTTAATTATATTATTTACACACACATATATTAAAATAATAATAAAATTTTAAATCAATTTAAATTTATAAGAATGTAAATAGTTTCCTTAAAAATATAAACTAGATTAAGGAAAAATACGTATTATATTATATTATATTATATTATATTATATATGTAAGAAAATAGAAAAAGAAAGAAGGAAATTAATGAGACCTTTCAGAGGATCAATTAAAACATTAATTTATAAAAATTAAAATACCCACATATTTTGTTACATAATTTATAAGTATTATCTTATTTTGTAATGGAATAAATTTTTATTTTGTTTTTGTATATGTTTAAATAACTCCAGTGCAATACGTTATTTTAAATCCTTTGAATAAAATATAAACCATGAAAATACATTTTAGATAGTATTCTTTTATGATTTTATATTTTTTAGAAGGTAATAACTTGGAATTTATTGTGTTTTAAAATAAAAAAATGAATTTAATTAAATTGAATTGCTTTATTAAACGTAAAACTAAAGTAAGCTAGTAGAAAAACTGGAGAACGAAAAAATAAAATAAACTAATAAAAATAGATATTGCTGTTTCCCAAATAACTTTCTTTCTCACACATAAACATACACACACGTATTGAATTATTTCATTAGATATGTAATAAAATTTTTATCTGTGAAATAATTAAAATTACCTAAGAAAATTTAAAAATATTTGATAATTTTATTTTTTTTTTAATAGACACAAAAATAAGTGTTAAATAATGATTAAATCACTTACCAGGAAAATATAATAAAAATTGTCTTCTTGTTTAAATATAAACTTAAATTTATAATGTAAGAACTAATTTAGATATATGGATTGAGAGTGTAAACACCCAATTTTATCCAGATAATTATAGCTTAAAATAAATAAAATAATAATAATAATTGGGTTAAATATGTTTATTTTTTATTTTTGTTGAACTAAAAGTGTCCTAATCCGTAACTAACTAAAAATATTAAATTTCTTGTTGAATTAAAAGTTTTAAATCCATAGCTATACATATTTATTCATAATAGTACTTCAATTTTAAAAGAGTTCATGTACATACAAGTTTCATCATCATAGAAAATAAATACAAAATAAAGAATAATAATAACAAAAGAAAATGAAGAATTGAGAAAGAAAAACGGTCAAGAAACTTAAACAATCCCATTTAAACCTTACACTAGCCTATAAATAAGAGGGAGGGAAAAAAGAAAAGGGAGGAGAAGAAGGAATGTGAGACTGAATTGAATTGGAGCAGGAAGAAGGCAAGAAGCTGCAATTCTGTTAGAGAAGGAAGCGTGCCTACTGAGAAGCGAAAACCGTGGAGGTATTCCTTTACTTCGTGTTGCTGTTTCATGCTTCAACTTCCACATGAAATATGTTCATAACTGTAAATTCTCACTTCCGTGGACGCTTGCTTTGATCTTCTTCTTTTTTTGTTGCTTGGAATGTGTCTTGTTCTTATCCATATCTAATTCTTCTTTGAACCTCATAATCTGTCATTATAAGAAGACACACTAATCTCTGTTTTATCTCTAAAATTGCCACACCACACAGTTACATATTGAAATCCAATGGTCCGCACATACCTTCTCAATAATTTAAATCGGATTTAGGACCTCTTTTGAGTGTGAGGTATGCTGGTTGCTTCGTTTAATAATATGAGCCTGATTCCCACACCAAACTTGCATCACGAAGCTATTATATTGATCCTTATGAATCTAAATCGCTGTGGCTGGAAGTAAATATGACAAGTCCAAACAAATATTAACCGAAACTAATAAAAAGAGAGAGAGAATAACAAAATATTCAATTACAATCTGTACCACAAACCCTTGTGCCACCATCAGCAGGGGAAGTTGCGGCTCAGTTTGGGGAAGCGTAGCTCGAGACCCTTCTGTGTGTGAATGGGGCTGACATTTAGCTTTACTTTCTTAACCATCCGTCAATTTCGAAGCGGGCCAAGCCCTTTGTTTGCTCCTTCCGTTATATGTTGCTGCCCAGTTTTTTTCTTTTTTTTGTTTTTGTTTCGAGAATCGGGCTAATCCAATATCATTTTTCTTAATATTGCAAGTTCCTGGTAATGGGCTCTTTGGCTTTTTAGGATGCAAATATAAAAAGGGTTTACACAAATTAATTTCGTATGAATAGTCCGTTTATAAATAGAATTCTTTTATATAGCAGCCTTTAATAATGTTAGTAATAGTGATGCAATGGATTTAAAGCAGATGGATTTTTCATGTTGGGTCTAGGATCCACTTGAAAATATCAATTTGCTTGAAAATAATAATTTGTTAATTAATTTTATTTTCAGTAAAGTGTGATTAAATAATGAAGTTCTCATCATGTTGGGTCTAAGATTCACTTAAATACTCTTCTTCTAAAGAAATAAGTTAATGATTCGTTAATAATTTGTTTCCTAAAAAAAGGGTAGTATATCTTACGTTTAGTTTTCTTTCTTGGATATATAAAATGGCTTTAATGGAAATTAGGTTTCAGTGATTGTTCATGTTGGGTTTAGAATCCACTTGAATATCATAAAAACCTTATCTAAGGTTTAAATTTAATTAATAATTTGATTAATTGATATTTTTGTTTAATGAAAATAAAGAATATTTCTTTCCTGGTAAAAAAAACGTAGATTTAGTAATATTTCATGTTGGGTCTAGGACCCAGTTGAATATTACAAAGTCTCATTTATAACCTTTTTGTTAGAGTATCTTGCATCTGTTAGGTCGTCTATCGTTGTGGATGATACTCTATAAATGCTTAAGATTTAATATCTTAATAATTCTAATAATAACAAAAATATAACTAAAAAACATCAACCCACAAAACAATTTTCTACCTAAAGAACTAAGTGAGTCTGAGTTCCTCATTGCACCGGAGGATACGTAGGAGCAAGGGCCCACTCCTGTCGATCTCAAAAACAATAAAAATAAAATAGTAATAATAAAAATATTTTTTAAAATAAATCTATAATAAAATTTAAATAAGAAAATAATAAAATAGGGTTATGATTTTATAAGCAAGAGGAGAAAACAATTGATTTTGTTCACACATTAAGTTAAAGGGTAACCGTTTTTATAACGGACGTCGTAGGGTGCTAACACCTTCCCTATACGTAATCGACTCCCGAATCCAATCTTTGGTTCAAGACCTTTCTTTTAGGTTTTTCCATGTTTTCCCTTAATAAGCTATGGTGGCGACTCCCCTGCTTTTTAAATAATCTTTTTCGCTATCCTGTTGTAACCCTGGTTGCGACAGAGAGAAATAAAATTATCTTATGTACTTAAAAAAAATTATCATAATTAGGCAATATATTTTTGCTTGATACATGTATATTTAATAATATTTTTGGAGAATCTTTATAGTTTGAAAGTAATCGGTTGATGACATTCACAAAATCTAAAATAAAAGATGAAATTTTTGAATTTTTTTTTTCTTTGTTGAATTAAAATGGTAGAATAAGAAAGCACCCTCAATGCTATATATCAAGCAGAGCACCAATGACATAGAAGATTACTATTCAACTAGCCCTAGGGACTAGGGGATTTTTCTGAAGATCGATGATTGTCTACTGAATAATTTTTTATAGTGATTTGCAGAAAAATTGAATTTGCTCATCCATAAAAAGATGAGTTCATTTTAGATCTTTCATCACTTATGTCAACCCATTCTGCTCTATTACATTGACATTCTTTCCTTCCCTTTTTTCTTAACTAAAAATTGCAAAATTTGCTTGACAATGTTGTCGAAGGACAACTAGGTACTCATAAAATATACTATATCAATATATTGAAACTAATTGACTAAAATAAGTTTTTAAAACCACATACACTTAAGGTAAATGACTAAAACTAGAATTAAGTATTTCTTAGCCCCTTCAGTCTCACAGAGATTATATTTGATTCTATTTTTTTGAACACTAAAGAATTGTTTCATTTATTAACAATTGAGCATTTTAGATTAATCTTTGACAGAATAATTTTTATCTAACAAAAATTAAATTATTAATATAGACATTAAGAGTTTATACTAACAATATAATATATACTAATAAACAATTTAGGGGATATAGAATATTGATATACACAAAATATTAATATAATATAAAATATTGTTCGGTTTCATTTGGCCCTTCTTTTTTTTTCTTAAAAGCTACTTTTAAGTTAAAATTAAAAATAAGAACTTAGAAAAAATGTAAAACATTTTTGCCAATATCTATATATATGGCTTAAAAGAAACTTTTAAGCTAAAAGCTGTTACGTAAAAAAATGTAAAATTTTATTTAAAGCTTATTTTAATTTTATTTAAAACTGTAAAAATTTAATTTTGATTATCTTTTCAAGTGAAAAAAATTATATTATAAAATAAAAATAAATGTGTAAAATTAATTTAATTTATATAAAATTATTTTAATGATAATAATAATAAATAAAAAATACTAAAATACAAATATTTAAAATTTTTAATTTTTAAAAATGTCAAAATTTACTTTAATTAGAAATATTTTATTATAATGATAATTTGCAAATAATATATATAATATTAATTAAAGTAATTTAAATATTGATTACAAATAATAAAATATTTAAGTTATTATATATTGTTGTTCAATAATATTTGTAAAGAAATAAAAAAAAAGTTTATTTAGATAGAATTCAATAACACCAAACTACATTAAAAAGTGTTTAATATGTAATTCACAATTAATACACAAATGATGCATAACTAATAAGTCTACGATTTCTATTTCCCATCATTGCAATTGTTATTTGATTTCGAACTCTATGTAAGTACCATCTGCTACTCTTCTAGGATTATTTGAATTCATTTCTTCTTCAGTATTCCTTTCTTCTTCACACTCAATCATGTATTCCAAAATATTACCACATTTGTTAAATTCCTGATCTTCAACACCACACATCCAAATGAAGCTATGTAATGCGGTTGTTGCAACTATGATCTTTTGTTGTTTAATTAATGAATATGGTCTCATATCACATGAGATATGCCACCTTTTCTTCCAAACTCTGATTGTTCTTTCAATGACATTTCTCACTAATGTGCATGGTGAAATACTTCTTGTAAACCTTCTACTTGACTGCCATATCTAAATTAGGAATGTGATATCTTTCACCCTTGTATAGGCTAGATACATGTTTGGATATCTAGAATCCACTAGATAGTATTTTCTTGAAAGATGAAAATAAAATATTATTAGTTTATATGAAAATTTTAGTTTTAAAATATGAAAAAAAGGATTATATGTACCTTTAGGAAGGTGAGGGAATACATTTTTCATTTCTTCAATCACAGATGAAAGAATACATATGTCATGCGTCGTACTAGACCAACCAACAACAACAAAAATAAATGACATGTCAAAGTTACATACTAACATCACATTTTGTGTTGGGTAGTCCTTTCTACCAATATAATGAACTTGATCTTTAGTTGGAACAATGGCAGGATTATGTGTTCCATCTTAAAATCTAGAGGCCATACAATTTCTTGAGCTAACCAACATAAATCATCTAAAACTTCAACAAACTTCCTATTTACTGTCTCTTTTGATTTTCCAAATTTGTTTTGGATATTTCAATTTGATTGACTATGTGCACAACTTCAAAGAAACATAACAAGTGCCTCTAATGTTGTCATTTCCTTAGATGGATGTAACCACCCTTTATTGACTAATAACTTTTCTAGTTTTAATACAACATGAGCTTCCATCCTAAACATATTGTAACTTTCAATTGGAGTGTTAAGAGTTTGTCGAACCCAATTCCATTCTTGAGAATAAATAATCTACTGTATTGCTTCATCAAATATTGCATTTAATATTCATATGCAATTACCATTGCACCATAACATATTTTATACAACCTTGCATATTTCTTTTTTTCAACTTTTCTTGAATATTCATTGGTTTGATTAGAAGCCATTTGTAGGTCAATTTAAAATAAGGAATTAATAACATTACAAAATGCAAATGCACATTAATATCAACAATTCAAATATGTAAACATAAATGTCAATACAAAGTTCAAAATGTTCAACATGTCAATAACAAACATAAAATTAAATCTTAATCCCTATGTTTTTCCTATGAGTCATACTTGTATAAAGTCCAATCTGCTACGTCATTCATTGAATTTTTCAAGGACATAAGTATAATTTTATTTTGAGGATCTTTAATCAATTCTAAAGAAAAATTAAATAGGTGATTATTGAAAAGTTTTGCTCCCTTAGATTTTTCAAGATGGCAATGAATTTGGCATGCAATATTCTCCATGGACATCAAATCTAGCTTCAATTTCACCTTTCTCAACTTCATTATGACTTTTAGTTACTTGAACTAATCGTTCTAAAGCTTTTCTCATAGTAGTTGTAGTCCCAATTTTTCCCTTACCCTTTGCCACTTTGTCACTCTTATCTTGTAATATCTTTCTTTTCTTTTTGGTTTAGGTTTCCATGAGGCTAATGTCGTCATCAAGATTGAATTCCCCGCTATCAAATTCAACAATTTCCTATGGCACATTTGAAGTAGCTTTTTTGCTACTTGATTCAACTAGTACACCCATAGTTAGTGTCCATGCATCTTGAATTATTGCCACTGTCTTTCATAATATGAATTCTAGTTTGTCACAAAATTCCAATCCATTATATCGAAATTTTCCATACTTTGCATTCTCCTTCAAAAACATAAAAAGAAACATCATTTAAACAAATTGAATTTTGCAAGCAAAGAGATTACAATGAAAATAATAATTACATCTATCTTAGCATTCCACTACATGGCATCCAATGTTTTAAAATTCGGACCGGTTATCAACTTGGTCAAGGCACTAGGTCACTGGATCAATGGTTGAACTGGAGGATCACTAATTGAACCGCATTGCCCAGTCTCAATTAAAAAATTTAAAAATATTCCTGACATATAAATCTCATACCTATAAAATTTATTAAATTAAATTTTAATGATGATGTGTAGCCAAAAAATAAATAAATAATCAACAATAGTATTTGAGATGATGGTGAAGGAAGGAAGGATTAAGTTACGCATTCAGGTCAAACAAACAAGAGCAAGTGAATGAAGGTTACACATTCAAGTCAACACAAGAAACATTTATGTCATAAGCTTATGTACATTCAAATTTATGATTTTGGTGATTATTATCATTTCACATATGAATATTTATTTTTTCATAATTAAAATTCATAGTAAATAAATATTTTTAAATATGTAAATTATATTATAAGTTGAGATTTTTATTTTTTTCAATAGTTGTAGTTAAAACGATGTTGTTTCATGCTTAAAAAAATAAATTTCTTTGAACCGGTCCAGGTCAACCTGCTGGTTCACCGATTCAACTAGACGGTTCACCAGTTCAATCGCAAAACCCGCCAAGTCAAACCGATTCATACCAAGTCGATGACATGTTCGATCCAATCACCTGCTCGGACCTGTTGTACCACCGGTTCCCGGTCCGACCGGCCGATTTGATCCAATTTTTAAAACAATGATGGCATCAACTTCAATAGTTCCCTTCTCATTGTTCCATCCCAAGCTGATTTCTTTACCCACTAGTTGTTTCCACGTAGTCCAATTGGTCCTTAAAATATCCATCATATTTTTTAATTGCTTTGTATGATAGTTTTTACTAGTATGTTTCTTAAATTCTTCATGTATCTCTTCCCATTTGTTACTTTTAAATGCAATCTTGAGTGTTGGAGTGCAAGTGTTAATAAAAAGTCCCACATTAGATAAAGATAGGTACATTGAGCAACATATAAGTGAGAATGACCCGCAAACCTAATGTCTTAAGATTTTGGATTAGAGATAGTATCAAGTTCACTTGTGTGATTAGTCGTGACCCATTGATTGAGATCTTCCTAGTGTTTATCTCCTCGTATTTCACACCAAGTGATATCAAACCTAATGGTTTGACCTGGTGACTAGCTCAAACGAGTAGTGGAATTGGTAGTGGATTCATGTATAGATTTATGCATGGAAATCCCTTGTATTAAAAGTCTTTCTCATGTGGAGGTTAGGCAGCATGTCCTATGGATGTGTGATAACGGCAGTGCAAGTATCAAGAACATATTGACAACAATTGCTAAGCTCTAGGGATCATAATGGCGATGCAAAGGCCATCATTGAAATTATGGATGGAAAAGGCTTCCACTTGAGGGATGATGGCGATGCAAGTATCTAGAGCATATTGGTGACAATAGTTAAGCTCTAAAGGCTACCATGAATACTCATGGATGAAAATAGGCTTCCATTTAAGGGAGAGCCATACTATGTGGAAGAGACTCACACTTGAAGGAGAGATTGTTGGAATGCAAGTGTAAATATGAAGTCCCACATTGAGTTAGAATAGGGAAGTTGAGCAACATATAAGTGCGAAAGACTCACAAACCTAATGCCTTAAGCTTTTGGGTTAGATGTGGTGTCAAATTCACTTGTATTGTTGGCTCATGGCCTATTGATGCAATTCTCCCCGAGGTTTATCCCCCTTGTATTTCCCAACACCGGGTTTTCTATTTTTATGAATCTCATCAATACAAATGTCAATCAAAGCTTTGGTACTAATTGGATCCCACTTTGCTATTTTTTGACTAGATTTAGAATTATACGCTAGACTTTCTTTGCTAGCCATAAGTTGCCATAGATTACAAAATTATAAATACCTAATACACCGTCACACATGTTGAAAAGTCATTATGATACACAAAAGATGAGATGCTAAGGTATAAAATGTAAAATAAAACATTATAGAATAGTATAGAATATAGAATATAGAATAAGAGTTAGAGGTTGACGCATTGTGTTACCTATATAGAACATAGGATAGACATTAGAGAATTTGTGAACTATAAGCTATCCTAATGGTGTGGTCATCCCACTACCCATTACCCAATGTTAAATGGTTTTTTCCTTCTTCTATTTTTCACGTCAATACTACCCTGACACAACTGATTTTCTACTCACGAATATTGTAGAATCAAATACTTGGTCATGGCATAGCAGAAATCGAGAAACTCGAAGAAAGAGCAGAAGCTTGTGTTTTGGCCAAGCAAAAAGTTCTATAGCTTTGCCTCCCTAAGCTAATGAATAAGGATCTAAAATCCTCTTTTTGAATTATAGGTTTACTCTTAAAATACAAGGCAAATATCTGTAGGAAGATTATAATAATGTATACAATTAAAAATTACAACACCACAAATTTAAAATTTAAATTACAATTAAAAATTGATCTTGTATAAGGTAAAAGATGAAAGTGTGAGGTAAGTAAATCTCAATTGCATAATTAAAGTATACGGATAAAATTAAAATTAATTATATAGCCAAAATTTATCCCCCTTGTGAACATGCTATTGTACGGCCAAATTTTTTTTCTTTTATGCTCTCATTAGATATTCTCTCACTCTCATTAGATATACCTTCATCTATATGTTTCATCTTTTCCATGGCTTTGGAGCTGCACTTGGGTCCTAACTTTACTTCATTCCTAACCCAAAAGTATGTCCCATATCTATACTTTTTTCAATACTATCTATCCCTACAGCTATACTATTCGGTGAGATTCCTTATAAATCAATGTATCACTAATCAATTCCTTTAATATTAAATATTTTAAATTAATTTAGTTTCTAAATAATTTTATTAGATCTCTAGATGCCCGCAGAAAGAGAAAAGAAAAAAGAAAAAAAGGAGGCCATATAATAGAAACGAAGCAGAGTTTTAAACAGAGTTTGTCTTGACAAATATGAATCATTGGTGAATGAACAAAAAAGGACAAAATTTATATAATGATAATAATAATATTACTTAAACCAATTTTGTGCTCGTAAAGAAACAACAAACGTTGGAATAGAGCATTATATCAATAATGGTGGAAAAGATTCAAGAAACAATGGACAATAAACAAGAAATCAGTGCAGTGGAACAGCTGTAAGGAAATTTTGCGAATGAAAAGATAATTTATAATCAATGAAATCTATATTATACACCAACAAGGAAAAAGGGGCTACCCAAAAATTGTATGTAATCTTTTATTTCCCAATGCCCAAAAAAAAAAAAAGAAGAAACAATGGAGAAGGCAACAAGAACTTTGGACAAAATAAAGGGAAAAGATCACAAAAGGCACAAATAACAGAAAAAAAAAATCTTACCTGACTCAGTGAAAGAGTGTGAGAGTGTTTCAGACAAGCAACTATGCGCACATCACAGAGATAGCAGCGTTAGGGTGTTTTTCAAGGAGTTTTGTCTACGACTATTAGTAGAGCAAATGAATATATATATATATATATATATATATATAGGGGTGGCAAAACGGGTTCGACCCGTCTGACCCACCGTTTTTGACGAGGCGAGTTGACTAATGAAACCCGCCAACCCATCATAACCTGCCCCGCCCAACCCGCCAGCCCGACCGGCCAACCCGCGGGTTAGGTGGGTCAACCCACCTTTTTTTTCTTTTTTTTTTCAATTTTTCCAGGCAAAGAAAGAAGCGAAACACCTAAAAAAAAACTAATAGTCTAAAATCAAAACACAAGCCAGTGAAGTCACGGACGGCCCGCGGGTGTGCATCCTCTCTGGCTCTCTCTCACTTAGCTGAAAACAGAAAACAACCAAAGGGAAAGGGAAATAAAAATTCCCAAATATCCTAGGGGCTAGGGTTCCAGTGTTCCACCGCCCACTGGCACTGTTCCGCCTTCTGCAACACCAACGCAACTCGCGAGCTCTTGATATACAACGGTGCAGGCCCAACGACACTGTTGAGGGGTCGATGGTTGACGACGACTTCGCCCCTCCTACCTGTCTCAGCGTCGCCGGTAGCTTCGCCGGTAGCCAACCAGGCCACAATCTGTGCTGTGCCTGCCTTCCCAGACAACCAGACTCACCAAAGTACCAGACCCGCACGAATCAGGTAGTGCAGCTACCTATTTGGACTTTGGCTGTCTCCTAACTCTCAACTGTTAGAGATCTTATTCTTAGATCTGTAACTTTGTTTGATTTAATATTATTCAATGAATGAGGCTGATTTGATTTTGTTATGATTTGATAATGTGATTGGTTGATAACTGTAATATATTATGTTTCATTTATGGTTGGACTGAATTTGAATATTTGATTCTGTTTTTATCATTCTAAGTAGAAGTTTAAAAATGAATTTAAGAAGCAAGTGTGTGGTAACTGTTGTTTTAATTTGATGAACTCTAATTCTCTAATCGGTAGTTTGATATCACATTAATATAATAATTGCTAATATAATGTGAATTGATAACATAATTGATTTTTTTTAATTTTAAACAGGATTTTGATTTAAAATGGCTTCAGTTAGTAAACCACCTTCAAATGATGTTGATAAAGGACTATTTGTAGTGCCTTTGTATTGGATTAATATGTGTTTTGAACATTTTTTGAATTGTGATGTAAAATATAGTCTTGCCATTGATTTGAAGTTTTGAAGGATTTTGTTGAACACTTCCACGTTTAGGTTAAGATAGATTTGAATTTAGAATGAAGACCGTAGACATTCATGTTTGAATTTGCCAATTTTAATTTGGATAGTGGAGTACTAGTTAATTTAGTAGGTATAAAACCTATTAAGTTAAATAATATGTGTTATTTATTTTCAAGTAAATTGTTTTTATAACTTTTGAATGAAAAAATATAATCTTTCTTTCATATATTTAAAGTGTATTAAGATAATTATAAAATTATATGTCAAAGAATTAAAGTGTATTCAAATAAAATTAATTTAATTCAATTCAAATATTCATTTAAATGTTAACAAAAAATATTCAAATTCAATTGAATTTTAAAAAAAAAAATAGGTGGGTTGAAAATAGGGCAGGTCAACCAGCCAACCCACCATTTTAACCCGCCAACCCATTTTAGTGGGTCGACCTGCCAACTCGCTTTTCCTAACAAACCCGCCAACCCACTTGGTTTTCTTAGGCAGGCCAACCCACCAACCCACTGGTAGGCAGGGAGGGTTAACTTGTTCAACCCACTCTTTAATGGCGGGGCGGGTCGACCCACTTTGCCACCCCTATATATATATATATATATATATTGGGAGCGTTTCAAATGAGAAACTTCTTAAAATGAGAAATGAGAACAATTAATAATGGTCATTGAATTATAATTAAAAACAATGAATAGTTAAGATTAAAACTTAATTAAGCACCTCTTATAAGACCACCATTCTCTCTACCTCCACAATTGTTGCCACTACCACCATCATTGTTGTCACTACCATCGCCGCTACCACTGCCACCACCGTTGCCATTGTTGTTGCCACCGTCACCACCACCATTATCGTCACCACTACCACTGCCACCACCACCACTGATGTCGTCACCACCCTCGTAATTGCCACTATCACTGCTATCGTCACCGCCCCTACAACAACTACCACCACCATTGTTGTCGCCGCTGCCACCATCACCACTGTTGCTGCCACCATCACCGTCACAGCCACCACCACCGTCGTCGTCGCTGCTGCCGTCGCCACCCGACAATGGTGGTGGTGGCGACAACGACGATGGTGGTGACTGTGACGATGATAGTCTCATAAGAAGTGATTGTTTGGATTTTAATCTCAGCCGCAAATTTGTTTTAATTATAATCCAAAGACTATTATTGAAATTTTTCATTTTCTCATTGTAAAAGTTTTTTATTTAAAACATTTCCCATATATATATATATACTTTAAGATGTCGTTACTGGAAAAAATAAATTTTAGATTTAATTGACAAGAACATGAATTACTAATTATTCTATATTGATTTAAAATTAAGAGTATCTCTTTTTACTGTATAAATAATTAAATCACTCTAGTGGAGTATACTCTGTGGATGTTCTGTTCTAGTGCTCTTGCTTATTGTACATGCTCTGCGCGTATCATTTTTGTAAATGCTATAACAGTATGTGAAAAGTTAACAGGTGGTCACTGCCTAGTTGATGGAGCATGTATATACTTTCTCGCTATTTCATCTGTTGAGTAATTCTTGTATGAGTACAACTCAGCTTTCTCCCTCTGGCATCAATGCTCCACCCACCGTGAGAAGTTGCGGTGGGGGCAAACAAATGGTTTCTCATGGAAAACCAGAGTAGAGAACGGGAAGGGTCTTAAGGCAAGTGCCCCTTTGCAGCATTTTTCCCTTTCCTTTCTTAACGTGTTTTAATTTTTTGATTAGTTGTGTCAAAAAACGAGATGTTAGATTTGTGTTCACATATAAGAATTACTCTCGTTTGTCATAATATCATGTCATGATTGCATAAAATATCTGCAAATGAAGTCCTATTTTTTATCAAAGGAAAAGAAAAGCACAATCAGCATGTAAAGATTGGCATTTGATGTCCACAAGGTAAACCATTTCCAACAAAATTATAGACGCTTAGAGCTACTTCCGCTGAACTCTCTTCCCATACTTATTTTTAATAGAAACTATAGATTACACTCACGGAATTTCAATCCAAAATCTGATGGGGACAAAGCCATACTGGCTGTGAGTTTTTCCTTAGTTCCTTAAATTGTGATTTCAACTGTAGTTACATAGACACAATTATAGAAATAGTGCCACATGGAAATTTTCTGAATGCCACAAAGAGCAACATTGCAACAAGTAGGGAAAGAAAGATTAGATCTCAGCAGGGACACGTTTATACAAGTGTGAGGGCAGCCTAGGAGAAGCCACAGCCTGTAGTGGGGTCCTCATGAATGTGACCAACCCAGGATTCTCTCCCATGTTAATCTCCTCAGGCTTCATTCCTTCAGGTGGGGTCCAACAGAAATGATGCAAGAGGTGACCCAACATGGATGTGACCAAGTTGATTCCGAGTTGTGCACCCGGGCATACCCGACGACCCGCCCCGAATGGAAGTAGCCTAAAGTCATGGCCCTTCATGTCTACATCCTCCTCAAGAAACCTCTCGGGTCGGAACTCCAACGGATCCTTCCACACAGCCGGGTCACGTGCCACTGCCCACACATTTACATGCACATTGGACCCTTTGGGAATGTCATAGCCACCAACTTTAACATTGGCATTGGCACGGTGTGGGAGCATTAGTGGGGTTGGTGGGTGAAGCCTTAGTGCCTCCTTGGCCACACATTGTAGGTAAGGCAGGCTTGAGAAGTCAGCTTCAGCCATCACCCTTTCAAGCCCAATGACCCTGTCTAGCTCCTCTTGGGCCTTCTGTTGCACCCTTGGGTTTCTTATCAACTCGGCCATGGCCCACTCAACTGTGATTGCAGTTGTGTCCATCCCTGCTGTGATCATGTCCTAACAAATGAAGAAAAAATATACATCAAATATATTTCTGAAATCCCAAAGAGTTGCTGAGATTTTAAGAAAGACAACTTAGATTTAGTTCTTCGTGTGTTTATGGTATTGTTCTCCTATTAAAATTAGAATTTCAATTTGCTAAATCATGTTTAAAGGTCAACATGTTAGCGAAGTGAAATTCCAATTCTGATAAGAAAGCAATACCGAAAGTATTAAGCAACTGCATTTTAGTTTTTGTTAACATGAAAAAGTAACCTTTTGGGATCTTATCAAATTCAGAAGTAACAATTAATACAACGTACCCAAAGGAGACCAATGATGGTGTCTTCACTAAGGTCATATTTTTCTTGCAAAGTGAGGAGGGCATCTACAAAATGTTGTTTGGCACCACCAGATTTCTTGCGTGCTTCAGTGTGCTCTTCCATGATGGCTCTGGTGAGTCTGTCACGGCGAGCTCCATGCTTGGCAAAAGCTTCCTCTTCTAGTGGGAACATCCAGCGCAGCCAAGGGATGTGCTCGGCCATAGCTAGAGATGCTCCTAGCTTTAACCCATTTGCCACAATGGCCTTGAATTCTAGTCCTTGCTCGTCCATCACACCTTCTGAGTTCACAAATCTTTTCCCAAATGCCAACCTCGTGATGTTGTTGAATGCCACAGCCCCCAAGTACTTCTTCACCAACACACCTCTTCCCAAATTTTCTGGTAAAATAGTGTGCAAAATACACATTTGGTAAATGAGAATACTCCTCTCAATTCTCGTGGTTTTCATTTAAAAAAAAAAAAAACAATTCATATCCAAATGTAACTTTTTTTCCCAAAAGATACTGACTTTAGGATTACAACGTACAAATTATTTATGGCACGCACGCAACGTAACTGCGAGTAACGATACTTGGAACAAATTTACTTAGAAATCTAAGAATTTCAAATCAACCATTTCACATAGCTAAACAAAATTACTTGGGGCCATTAATTTTATTTTTTGAAACATTATTCTATCCGAGTCACAATAAAGTACCGAAAATTTAGGTAGACCAACTTTAACGCTGAAGGTGGGAAGAAACAGCTAATACAAGTAGTTGCACAGTTTAGGGGAGAAGAAAGGAAAAAGACTTTTGAAGTTGCTTTAACATATAATAAACAAGTCCGGCATCATATTCATAATGCAACCAACCTTACCCAACCATTAATTATTAGGCAAAGCTTTTAAAAAGATATAGAAAAGTGGAAAAATTGTTGTATTTTAAAAGTAAAGCATGTTATAAGCCTCAATTAAACCATAACATTTTATCGAGTTTATTTGATTTTATCAGAATAACTGATCAATGTTCTTTATTTCTACTCAATTAGTTTTCATCAGTAGTTAAAACTAGTTTTAATTTATTTTATGAAATAAAAAATGTTTATCTAAAAGGGTGATTACAAAGGTTGGCAAGAAAATAATCCTAATAAAGGGAGGGGGCAGGGGGAACAGAGATTGTGACAGAGCTAATATTCTGAAGGTAGGGACGGAGTTATATTTTTTTAAAAATATATATATATATGGATGTGCATGAAAATTTTACTTAAAAGTTGTTGTACACGGAGCAAATTATTAAAGAAAAATAGTCGCCGAATTTGTTAAACCAACGCTATCTGTCGATATACATGGACCTAAATTCCTAAGGAAGGCACCTTTTCATTGCATACAAAATAGGTTCACATTACCGGCCAAAAGTTATCATAACGCCAAAAGACGCCGAAAGCCTCAACTCATGGCATCATTGGCTGTCTCTTTTTGGTTATTCACTTATGCCTTCACATAATTAGTTGCTCATTTGGTACTAACATCCTAACAAATTCATATAGAGTGCAAATTACTCATTGTGTCCAAAACTGATAACGATATTTTAAGAAGAAGAAAATATTTATTTATAAAAGTCAATTATAAGCAGTTAGAGGTAAAAAAAATTTCTATTTTCACTTGCATCATTTGATTATAATCTATTTCCTTTTCTTTTTCTTATGCTTTTTGTTTTCACCTCAGCTAAGAGATTGTATTGTATCAATGATTACAAATAATTCATTACGAGGACTTAATAAGTTGCTCAATGTCAAATAAATAAAAATAAATCAATGAATAAAAGGAAACCCACATGATCAGTCAAAGCCCAAATGTCTCGTGTGATAAAGTCGGGAAAATAGTTGTTCCACCATAAGTCTTTGAAAGTCTGTCTTTCATACATCCATATTTGACTAATACGCTCATAATGTCGTAGATATGGGAATTACATTAAGATTAAATAAATTATAATTATAATTAATAATATTTACATGTTATTCTATTTATATTGTTTTAAAAAAACTAAAAATATGTATTTGTAACACAAACTTTTTATCTTTATTTTAATTAAAAAGTATAAATATAACGTAAAAATATCAGTGTATATATATTAAAACCCAAATTAAAATAAATGCAAATCATTTTTTAAAGAAAAAGAACGTTTAGCACTGCTGGTGATCAAATACCCAAGTCAAAATGTAACGTCACTCTATACATACTTACAAAGCAAATTGAATGATAAAGTTTTTTTATTATAGATACAAAATTATTTTAAATAAAATCATATATTTACATATACAATCAATATTTTCCAGCCAAAGATTTTTTTTCTAATTTACATATAAATATCTTCCTTCTATGCTAGAAAAAGAAGAAAAAAATATGGGCATAAATTACATATCGTCGAGAATTATTTCTAAACATGATTGTCTTTTTTTAATCTCCAATGAGAATATGTGATCGTCTTTTTTATTTAAAAATAATTGCAATTACCAACCAACAAACAAACATTATCGGTTGTGATTTCACTTTCTAGTTTAATATTCACACATTATTATAAAAATTAAATAATTGTCAAGATAAGTTACCCAAATTCAACTTCTCGCCCCCACCCCAAAAAAAAGTAATTATTACACTATTTACTCCCTATAAAAAGAAAACAAAAAACTCACATGGCAATTTATTGTAATGTTTATTATTAGCTTTAAATTCTGAAATAAAAAATAACAAAAAAAATACTAGCATAAAAAACAAAAGGAACTTATCATAGTGATCCGAAAACTGGTCCCTGGGTGGGGCACCTTTAGGCACCAACAAAGCGGCACAGGCTAACAAAATGGATTAAAATCACTTATTTTCCTTCTTTCCTCCAATAAAACAATAGCACGCAATTGCAAAAATTATACTCCATTTGAAAATATGATGTTTTCTTTTTCTATAATCTATTTTTCAGAACAAGGGAATAGTATATCAGTTAAGGTAGGAAAATTTTCAAACTTGCTTTATAGACGACTTACGTACTTAGAGTCTCGAAACTAATATAAAATTCTATTTTATTTCACTCTACCAACTCTGTATTTATAATGTTTTCGTTTTTTAGCTTTTAAATTTTTTTTTAAATACCTTTTTTAATACGTTACTCTTTTTGGTTAGAAAGACAGAAAAGGAAACATACGACCGAGACACGATTCCTAGCAAAATAACTGGAAACCTCCGAAAGTCAATAACTCGCATGAGTCATGCCACTCATTAAGAAAAAGAAAAACAATTAAAAGCATTCCCAGGATATCCCCGCCAGAATCAGAAACTAACCTTGTTAATTATTGAGACTCATTTACGGAGTTAAAAGATGTTGTTATGGGTCAATTGTGCCACTCCATATTCGTGATGAAAGGAAAATGATTCATAAACTAATTTCGCGTTGCTGGGAAACTGTGTAGCACACCATATGTATGATTTCCGTCAAATTCTCTCTTCTTGTGTTTTATTTTAAATTTATTATTAAACCAATATTATATAAACGTGTTAATTTCGTAAAATGAAAAAAATGGACTCAAACGAGAAAGAACCAGAAACGTACCAGTACTGGTGCAGTCCTTGTAAATGGACTCAACCATGGCCGTGACCTCATCTTCCCTAATGGGCCTCAACGCCTCAAGACGCTTAGGGGTGAAAAGCTCAAGCGTGCAAACCTTCCTTACCTTCACGTAGTGCGGCCCATAATCGGCCCAAATTAGATCCTTCCCGTCTCGGCTGAACTTCGCTGCCGACCGGCTCCGGTGCCGGTCAGCCAGTTGCTGATCATGCTCCTTCAAAACCTCTTTCGCCAACTCCGTGTTCGAAACGATGACGTTTAGCGTCGAACCGAACCAAACCGATATGATGGGACCATAAGATTGTGCCCACTCCGCGAAGCACCGGAACCGAACCGGCTTTATGTCGTAGAGGTTACCGACAACCGGCCAAGGCCGTGGACCAGGAGGGAGCTTGAACCTTAGCCTATGGTACAGCGTGTAACACAGGAAAAGGGTGATGAGGGAAATGGGTATTATCAGAAGCAGAGCCATTGAACAAGAGGTCAATTAATTCTGGAAGAGTTGGAGGCAGGTTGATATTGATATATATTAGAGAAAGGGAGGGAGTTGGTGAAAATTGGATGTATGCGTAATGAAACGTTTCGTTTGATACATGCTAAGCATGTATTGATTTTTTTTCTGATTTATTTGGTGTGGTTTATTTTATTTATTTCTGTGGCTTTAGAGTACCGCTAATTGATTTGAGGTTACCAGCTAAAGCGACGGATAAAGCATGGCAAATTAAATTCCATGTGTATAATAATGCGGTGGCCTGAGCAGTTCAAATCGTTTTGACTTTAGGGCGAAACTGAAGGTATTAACTTTTATAAATTAAATAATATATGTTTGGTTAATTTTTAAAACTATTATTCGGTCACAAATTAAGATATACAATAAATTTTTTGATTTAACCCACTAGGGTCAACCTAGTGAAGGGTTGGAATAATTTACATAAGATCTTAAGTTCAAATCTTATTGTCGTTATCATAAAAAAAATTATTAATTTTATAGTAATTATCTTAAAAATTATAAAAAAGATGAGTTCTTATTAATTAACAGTATACATTCCTGTTAAACTTTTATTATATCTATAAAGTTCCTGTTAGTGTAGGTCGGGTACTCGTGTAAAGCTTATAATATTTGTTGAATAAGCTTTTAAAAAGAATTGTATTAAGATTTTCATTTTTGTATATGTAAATAATAATTAAATTTACGTACTTTAAATAATTATTTGAAATATACAAAATTCATAAATTGTAAATAAATATTATAAGTGCGTATAGTAACATAATTAAAGAGTTTAAAGAGACAATAGTGCGGTTGAGTACTTTGGATTTTCCTTTTCCCATGAGAATATATAAATAAATGTATAAATGGAAGATTGGGTAATGAGGTTTCGATTTGGTGAACCGATATCTTGTGTAACCCATTGTTTGGTTGAATAAAAATTAAGAAGAGAGAAATGGGTAAGAAAAAGCAATTTTATGTTGTTTGTTTAAGGAAAAGAATAAAAAAGAGATAAAATATATATATATGGGATCCACTCAAAAAAAATCTATTCTTTGTTGGAGAAAAAACAGAAAAAAAGTTAAATAAAAAATTATAGGACCCACTCAAAATTACAATTCTAACTTCTTCTTTTTTATCTCACAAAATCTATATATATTAAAAATAAATATATCTGTACAAAAAATTCATTCTCTTTTTTTCTATTTTTATATCTAACCAAATAAATGAAAAAAAAAAACTCAACTCTTCTTTTTTTTTCTACTTCTCTTATATTTTTTTTAATTTAGACACCTTAAAAATCTATTTATTTTTTATTTATTCTCTTTTCTCTCGTACTTCTCTCTTTTTTACTTCTCTCTTACCCAAACAAAGCATAAAAGAGTGCGATTGGTGTAGGAATGGTTGGTCATAACCATCCAATGGTTTAACGGGACAATCGAGTGACTTGATAAAGTAGACGTTAACATAAGGAAATTATGATGAAGGGTCGCATGGCGATAGGATGAGGATCAAGTGACGTGGAATGGGTAACAGGTTGCATTGAATCATTGGAACTATTCTGTTTTGGATTTGGGGGTTGGTGAGATGAGTGACTTTAACCATTGGTAAATGGTGCGGTCTTGGGGGTTTGGATTGTTGAAGAATCAAAGGTTGGTGATGATGTAGACAGCCCACAGACAATCGCTAGTGGAAAATTTCAAATTGGAGTGGAATTGCTCGTTAAATTTGTGAGTAAAGAGTTGGTATGAAGGACACGCTGGGGTTGCTGCTTTTTGTGTCAATGGATTAGGAGAAGGGAAACCTAAATGATGACAGCTGAAGGGCCACTTTTTTCTTTTTATGATGATGATATATATAATAATATACATCTATTTTGGTTACATTATATGTACATATACATATATATATATATATATATATATATATATATATATATATATATATATATGGATGATGATCTATTGATATTAGTCAAATTATACCTTCAATAATTTTTTGTAAAAAATAAATCTAATCAATTTAACCGTTGAATTTTATATTCTTATTAATTATATTAATTATACAAAATTGCATATAATGCCAAAATTATTTAATAGTTCATCACATCACTTTATTTTAATGTACAATATGATATTAAAATATATGTAAATATTTAATGTTATATAACATACCTAGAAAAGCCTAAATAATGTGAGATTTGATATACATGATCATAAAGATAATATCACATAATTTAACGATTGGATTGAATAAATTTGTATTTTACAAAAAGTTATTGGAATTGTAATTTGACTAACTTTGACACCTAGTATCAACAGATCCTGACCAATAAATATCTAGTGAGAGTGAGAATATCTAGTTAGAGGAGTAAATCTTGGCCATACAACCATACATAGAGGGTCAAAATTTAATGTCACGTGACCAAAAGCCATGTGATTTTTTAAAAAACTCATAACTTAGTATGTTTTAATCTTAACCATTTATAACAAGATCTAATGGTTAGTATTCATTCCTTTCACTCACACATAAAAAAGACCTTATATATATATATATATAAAGAGAGAGAGACAGAGAGAGGAAGTGACTCCTGTGAGAACACTTGCTTATATGAGAATATGAGAACAACTAATAACAACTCTTAGATCAAGATTAAAAATAACAAACGGTTGAGATTAAAATTCTATTAAAAACATATTTTATGAAATCATCAATATTGTTGCTACTATCGTCACTACCCCTACCACCATCGTCCCTCCTTCACCACCACTGCCATTGTCACTGCCACCACACTAGTGACAGTGGCAACAACGATGTTGGTGGTGGTGGGGTGGTGGGGGTGACAGTGGGGGAGGTGGTGGGGTGTGGCAACGATAGCAATGGTGGTAATAGTGGTAGTGGTGGTGAGGGAGGGGTGATGGTGGTAGGGTTAGTGAAGGCAATAGCAACGACATTGATGATCTCATAAAAGGTGTTTCTAATATCAACCATCTATTATTTTTAATCTTGATCTAAGGGTTGTTATTGGTTGTTCTCATGTTCTCATATAAGCAAATGTTCTTACAAGAGTCGCTCCATATATACATATAGGGTCAGGATCTGTTGACACCAGTTATCAAAATTAGTCAAATTGCACCTTCAATAACTTTTTGTAAAATGTAAATTTAACCAATCTAGCCATTGAATTATATGATATTATCTTCATGATCATATATATCAAAATTCACATAATTTAGATTTTTCTATATATGTTATCTAACATTGAATATTTACATATATTTTAATATCTTATTGTACATTAAAGTAAAGCGATGCGATGAACTACTAAATAATTTTGAAATTATATGAAATTTTGTATACTTAATCTAATTAATATGAACATCAAATTCAACGGTTAGATTGATTAAATTTGCATTCTATAAAAAGTTATTAAAGATGTAATTTGACTAACTTTGATACCTGATGTCAATGGATCCTGACCCACATATATATATATATATATATATGCACATGTAAACTATCAAGCGTATAGATCAACTGGTGCAAGTTGTTCTAGCTTAACCGCACTGAGTATGCAGTTGTGAATACTTAGAAAGGGAACTTTACGTTTCATAATAGTCCTATATGGTTCGAACATGATTGCTTCTGTAGAGAATATCTGGGCTATTTACCAAAGACAATATATGCATGCCAATTTATATTTTCTAATTTTTAAGCCACAAAATAATCGGATATATCTTAATCTGTGGGTGGGACAACTTTTAAATTAATATTCTTCGACTTCGTATGTTAAAGTTACAGTATTTATTTAATAAAGTTTTCTACTTATAAGGAAAGATAAATTATCAATTATAACGTGCTCCATCGAATTGTATAATAATAAAGCGTGTTTAAAGCGAGTTATAAATATATAATAAAAAGTAAAAAATATTAAGAAAATTTATGCTATATACAAATATGTATATAACAATAAACTCAAGCAGAGAAGTTCTAAGTGTCTGGAGCAATTTTCACACAGAATTTTTTTCATTTGACAATACTAGGATGTTTCTCTCCATTTTTAGCTTACGTGTCGGTCTCACATTTATTTACATGCAAATGAAGTTATGGACAATTACGATACACAATTATTTACAAATCAATTTATAAACAACTATGACACACAATTACTTACTTACAAATCAATTTATGGACAATTATGGCACATAAATCATTTTCTCTAACCAAAATTAGAATAATAATTTTGTAATAATTTAAAATTTTTTGTCTTCCTATTAAGTATCATTCCTTAATGCTTCTGCCATTAATTTTTCTTTAATCAATCCAAAGATAAATACATGCAATTATGCAAAAACATTGTAAGCAGCCTAAATAAAAGAAAATACATTCGTAAGGCTTCATCTATTGATTTAATTAAATTGGTTTATAATTTCTTATAACTTCTAATTAAAAAATTAATAAGAAACCTTTTAATAATTTCATCTTATATATTTGTTCTTTAAATCAAATTTTAATTCTTAAAGTGAATATTAATTATTTTAACATTGTCATTGATTAATTATATTTTTTTTTAGACTTATATTTTTCTTTTAAAAGTTACTATATAATATCTTAAAATCAATGAATCCTAAATTTACTCGAATCCATTCAATAGCATCACCATACCATATTTTTTATTTCTTCTTTTTGAATTTAAGTTTTTTATAGTAGCTAATTTAATTGTGTTAATATTAAATGGGAAAGTTTAAAGTGTCAATCTCTCAAGCAATTCCACATAGAATTTTTGTCCCATATGACTACATCAAACTGCTTTCCTCCATTTTTTGCTTACGTGTCAGTCTCACATTCATTTTCACATAAATCAATTTATAAACAATTATGACACACAATAAACACATAGAAGAGAGAGATCCACTCACAATAACTTGAAAATGTCATTCATGACTTATAGGGCACATGAATCAATTTGAAATCTTACTATCAATACTTAAATGGTACATAGTAAGAATGGTAACTGCACAACAACACAATAAACCTAATTTTATTTTGTTTAAGGAAATAATTCAAAATAAACATTACTTCAGTTTGCTTATTTCATTTCAAATCATTACTTCATATTGATTACATTGTAAGAATGTAACTATCCAACAATACATGCATAAAACCTGAAGCAATCTTTAAGGAAACAATTCAAAAAATACTATACGCAATTAATATAATATTATGGTCAAATATCTATTCTATATATAATATTTGCAATAAAAAAATATTTGTGAATTAATCAAAAGAGAACTTTTTTCAAAGTCAAATTTGACAGGTTCGAACTCTAAGCTTATAATTTGCTTCTTTAATGTCCTCTTGTTATGACACTTGGCATCGCAACATCAAGAATCTTATTCTACCTTTATCCCTTAAATTTCTCCTTTGTATTTAAAGTAATTAATGTAATTATCAAATATATATATATATATATATATATAATTATTAAATACATATAATTAAGGTAATTGCCTATATTTATTATATCATAATAATTAAAGTGGAGATTGGATAATATCATCATTATAATAATTAAAGTTAAATTAATATAGAAAAGTAAAATGTATGTAAGTGTAATATTTTTCAAACATTTCTCAAAGTTCTTATACTATAATTACTTTTTTTCTCAAACTCTACGGGTACAATAAATGTTTCATTCTCATTTTTAAGTACAATTACACTCTTTTTCAATTTTAGTTAAAAATTAAAAAGATAAATGTAATGCCCGTCTAAATACTAATTTATGATAATTCTAAAAAATTTATATTTGATAAATTTGTCATTTCCTTTTTTGTAATGACAAATAAAAATAAAACAGCATTATTTGTAATGTATTTATTCACTTATCTTTTATCTATTCTAATTTCTTAGTTAAATCAATCATTTGATATCTATATTTAATACGTTCATTTACAAATTAGTCCCTATATAAAAATTCCTAACTTTTATTTTTTATATAAAATTAACATTATATTTTTATTCTTACCTTTTGAGTTTGTTACAATGGCATTAAATGAATGCTGACATATACAACAAGAGTATAACACAACATGTGAATTTTGAAATAAGTCTTATGTTTTAATTGCTGCATGAAATTAATATTACCATTTAGATCGGACGTACCTTATGTAAATTTAACATTACATTTTGGTATTTATATGAAATAAATATTACGTTTTAATCTATGTATATAAAAACTATTTGATTTGTTTAATTATTGAACATGTTTTCTTTATACATATAGGTGTCATCTCTCAAACACAATAATTGTAACACACAATCACATTGATTCTTAAACTCAATATTTATAATAATTTATGTTCAATTAATTGACTTTATTTAGTATTTGAATTTTATTTAATTTAAAATAATTCAAATTGAAATTAAATTTCATAGTTAATTTTATGATGTATTGATGAAAAGATAAAATTAATAACACTTTAAAACACATATTGTGCATTCATATATCATACGTTAATGAGAAACATATATAATTACAATTATCTGAAGTAAAAATGTCATATTTATACATGTTTAAAAAGATTTTGACTACCCAAGAAAAGTCCTAAGTCAAAGCAATGATTATATAAAATCCCACACTTATCCTAAAATACAACATAAAGCATCTTTCACAGTTATAATGAATCTTCTGTAGTGTCATCCTCCTCCGAACTCTTATCATTCTTAGCATCGTTGATATTAACATCAATCATCTTTATTCACTGCCAGTAGTAATTTCATATAATGCACGAATACAAATAATGAAAAAAAAAATAGAAGGAGTGACACGATTTGTTTTCTAAACCACTTCCATAAAAGGTATGTAGGATTGTTCTACATAAACAACACAAAGATAAAACACAGCTGACTAATACATGATAAGGGAAACCTAAGGTTTATTCTAAATTCTCTTAGTTTACCCAAATTTCTAAACACTTTGTATGAATCCATACTCCTAACTGTTGATGAGTAATATCCAATTTCTCATAATAAGAAGGTGATTGGGAGTACATATACTAGCGAAATATGGTACTGGCATCACAACCACCATCATCAATCTCGAGATATAAGCGCAAGGCTCCTCTAGGGTATACTCTTCACTAATCTTAGTGAGACTAAGCAGTTGTCAGGATTATCAAGCTGGTTAAGTGATTGTCCCATCTCTATGGCACTACCTTGACCATTAGAACATTCACCACTCGATACCATACTATATAGACCTTTAGAAGTGGTCTTACCTTTTTTCTGCAGCATACCAAACTATGACTTCCCTCATTCAACGACTCATGCTCATTGCATGATCCTCCACAACCTCATCAACATATCATGTGCCTTAAAGCACTTAAGGACTTATCTTACTTTCTCACAAACTTTAGTAAAGGTATCTCTACACTCAAACTCTTTAACATATGTCTCTGCATCTAAATCTAGAGACTATGTCCCCATCCATAACCATACTTATCCATAAACTTTATCACAAAAGTCTCTCTCTATATGTATATAAATACTCAATTTTTTTTTCTATTTTAAAACTAATTCTTTTTCTTAAAATTATATTTTCCTCAAAAATATTTATAATTTTTATAAAATACCTTTTCTTTTTAATAATTATAAAAAATTAAAATTTTCCTATTTTTTCTTTTATCAAGGCCGAAATGTGTATATAAAGCAAAATACTCAATAATTTTTTTTTCTAGAATAGATTAGCCAAAATATAATTAAAATATACATTAGCAGTATTTGTGATAATTATTAACTAGTTTTGTAAAAAATTTCTTTTAATTTTTCTTAATGGTCGAATATATATATATAGAATGGCCCAAATTTTAATTTCTTTGTCTGTTTAAGATAATTTATAATTACATAATATTAATAATAAAAATAAAAATTAATTGCTTGTAAAAATAAATCAATAGGGTCGAAATGCCCTTTTCTCAAGCTAAACAAAGATTTAAAATTTTTCTTGTACAAAAATAAACTAAGTTTGGTATATTTTTCTAATAAATATTTTTCTACGCTTAAAATAATAAAGATAAAAATGAAATCATGCAGACCGAAATAAATTTCAGTTTCAAGTGTTACACATGACATGGATAATAACATGAAAACATGTGTGATTTTTCTGAATTACACATGACATGGATAATCAAATTTTCTTTGTTAGTTTCAAGTGTTAATTACTTTGTTCCTCCTTGTTAATTAACCTTTAACATTACTGTTATGTAAATTCAATAAACGCCAAATATTAGTAGGTTTTGATTTCATATAAAGACTAAAATGTATTGACTTTAGGTAGGGACTATAATATAATGTTAATTTCACATATAGAGTAAAATGTAAGACTCATTTGATGATTCATATGTCACATCAAATTTTTGTTGCACACTTTAGCATCTTTTTAATACCATTTCCAAATTATAGGGATAAAAATGTAATGTTAATTTTGTATAGGGAACAAAAGTTAAGATTTTTTTCACATAAGTATTAAATATAAATGCCGTTAAATGGTTAATTTGACCAAGTTTCTTAGCATTTTGCTTCTTTGTTCTGTTTATTTGTTTTTTCTCATATAACAAAAAATTGCTTGTTTGTAAATAATTATGCTAGGAAAATGATGTGTGGACATCCTATGGTATTGTTAGTAGGACACCAGAGAAAAAGAGATAGAAAAGAGAGAAATCAAGATGTGATAAATGATATGAAGTGACAAAAAAAATAAAGATAAAGAAAAATGATGAGTGTCATGTTTGTACTATTGAGATATCCAAAAAATATTACTTAATTGTGCTACTTCATTTATAACAACAACGTTTAAATAATAAGTATATAAAGAAGTAGTAATTTAAATAGGTTCATAAATATTAAGGATTAAAATAAAAAGAATTGAATGGGAGTGACTGAAACAAGATTTAGTCTTTAACAAAATATACCCGGAGCTTATTGAAGTTAATTAAAAAAAAAAAGTAAAAGAAAAGGAACAGCTCAACCTTGGCCACCGTTGACAAAATGAAGAGATATGTTGTATTTGTATCGATGTGTTTAGTTACAAACCTCCGTAAATTATTTTTATTTATAAATAAAATGTTTTATTGAAAAATTTAATTTGTATTGTAATTTATACCAGACAGAATTTAAGTGTTACATCACTAGATTTTTTTGCTACTTTCAATTAAAATTAAAATTGTATCTTGATGATTCATGCAAAAAATTGGCATTAAATATCCGGCATAAATTATTGAAATAAAAATATAATTTTAATTAAAAAAATATCACCAAAATTATTCATAATACTTCATCTAAGTTAAGTAATTTATAACTTGGTTGGTGGCGGTGCAAGTTCTGGTGGGTTGATAAAGTTAGAGCAGGGAGGACCCACACGTGATTGATGGTGGGTTGGTGAGATAATGAAATGTTGTTAACCGGATGAAATGTAGGGAAGTCAATGGGACAAAGTGAACGCCACAGATAAACGAACGCAAGTTACGAAAGCGGAAAGATTGGAGAAATAATATATGCGGAAACTATTTTCGGCTTGGGGAATAGGAAAAATTAAACTATATATACGAGAAGAGACATTACCAACAGTTATCAGCTGAGGGTGTCTTTTCAAAAATTAAAAATATCAATATTTATTTGTAAACTTTTTATATTAGTTTTAATTAATGAATGAAATTATTATAACTTGCTGTTTTCATTATTTCAAAATTACTAATATGTGAGGACTTTATGAAATTATATAAAAATAAGTGTAAAAGACTTTACTTTCATACACATCTTTTCTTCACTTTTAATTTCTGCCAAGTATGAATTTATAAGGGTTCCTTGGTTTATACACCTTTTCATCTTAACCAATGTGCCCAAGATACGCGGGAATAAAATATGCATGCATACCAAATGCCTTAGTTATTTTGCTCTGTTCAGTGTCCCAGCAGTGGTGGAGCTTCAAGAAAAAATTGGAGAAGTCAAAATAAAATTTGAATATAAAAAATTATTTATAAATTATTTGCTATATTTTATAATTTCATCTAACTTTTCTGACTTTTTCTCTAGTTTATGTAAATAAAATGAAAAGAAAAATTCTTAAAATAAGTCATTATGCAATAATTTTTTACTCATAATTTTCTACTTATTCTCTATAACTCCCATTATACCAAAATCAAACCCAAAATAAAAAAATTTAAAAAGAGGATTGTGGTAAAATTGTACTCAAAAAAAGGCAACACATATAACATATCTACATAACAATGACAAAAATTTAGAGAAGAAAAGAAACATAAACACAAATATGATTCTTGTAATAATACTGGCCATACCACATTACTTTGCATAAGAGATCTCTTGTTTGAGAAGGGAAAAAAAAGATCAAATTACAGTAACAAAAATAAATATTGATTATAAGATCTTATCATAAATGGCCAATATTAAAATACACAAGTCATATAAGTTTTTAGAAAAAGTCATATGATATTTTTAATTGCTCACATGGCATTAAATATTTACCATTTATATGTAATTGTATCACCCATATTTATTTATTTTTTCATTCTCATATAAAAACAACTCACTAAATATGATTAAAACACACACACACACACACACACACACACACACACACACACATATATATATATATATATATATATATATATATAATTTTGAAAAAGTTTGGGGGGCACGGCTCCCCTTGTCACTAAGAAGATCCGCCCTTCTGTCCCAGCATTTCAACTATCCATATTTGGATTTTTTTTTAGGTAATATATATGTTTAAATATGTTTTTGGTTTCTATAATATATTATTTTTTTAGTTTTGATACTTGAAATTTTTTTTTTAACATAGTCCTTGTAAAATTTATATTTTTTATTTTGGTCTTTATTATTTTGTTTTAGTCCTTGTAATATATTTATTTTTTCGTTTTAATTCCTATAAGATTTTGTTCATTTTGAGTTAGTCCCTTTAAAAAAATAATATGGACTATAAAAAAATTATTCACATATTATAGAGATAAAAACGAAAAAATTAATATATTACAAGGACTAAAACAAAATAACAAGAACTACAATAAAAAAAAAGAGAAATTTTACAAAAATCATTTAAAAAAATAATTTTAAAAGAACTAAAAAAAAAGCCATTTATTTCGGGGACAAAAAAATATATTTAATTCTAATATATATTATATAGAGCCAGTTTTTGCTAGCCCCTCTTGTTCGGTTGTTTTTTATTTGGTAATTAAAAATCGATTACAAACTTATTCAAAGTTATTGTCAGGTGAGGACAAAAATATATAGTTAATTATTAATCAAGTGGAGGATGGGAGAAATGATGGAACAATAGGAAATGCGAGTATTTGGGGAAAGAAAGATACAACTGCTTGGGTCTTAAATACAGTGTTGTAGCTGGAGCAGGAATACAGGACTAATTCATGTATATATACAGTTTTTTAGTGTTCCGTACACCCCCTTGTTGTTGATTTCTTGTTTCCAACAGATTGATTAGTGATGGAATTTTCTCAACTTTGCCAGTTTGAACATTGCCCCTCTCCTATTGCAATTCGCAAATTATTAAAGGTTAAATTATTGTTTAGGTTATTGAACTTTTAGATAATTTAATTTTTAACTAGGTTCTTATACTAATTTTTTAATAGAGTCCTTAATTTTTAAAATTTTTTTAATTAGGTCTTTAGATTAAATTGTTGTGAATATTCCGTTAACTTGGATAGAATATTTATCGATAAGAACTCAATTAAAAAAAATAGTATAGGGACCTAATTAAAAATTATCTGAAAATTCAGGAACTTACTCAATAGTTTAACCTTATTTTTATTTTTTTATCTTGATTTGCCTTTGTTTTATTTTAGAAAAAAAAGGAGAACTTATAGAAAGGGACAGAAAGAATCTCTCAATATTCAAATGCTGTCATATTATTATTATGTGACTAAAATTCTAGGGACCTGATTGACTTGAATGAAACACAATAGAATACTTACGTAGACATAATTTACACAATAAATTAAATAATTAATAATACTTTAAATAATTTAAATTAAATGATTATATAATTTTTTTTGTATCACGTGATTTCAGTCCCCAAATTTAAAAAATTTGCAATTTTAGTCTAACCGTTTAATGTCCATTCGTTGATCGTTAATGTTTCAACATTGACTATGACGTGACATTAATTTGTTAAATATTATCTATCACGTATTCAATCCAATGACACATCATAGTTAACATTGAGGCATTAATAGTCAACAAATGAACATTTAACGGTTAGACCAAAATAGTCAATTTTTAAAATTTGGGAAACTTAAATCACAGAATTAAAAATAGGGGTAAAGTATTTACTGGTTTTGTCGATGGCTAATCTCTACTGGAGAATTTGGCTAACCACTTTTAATGAGATATCTTCTCCCAATCATGTTTTTTTAATCTACAAGGTTCAACCCCAAGACTTTACAAGACTACCATAACGTTAATAAATTAAAGGTTAAACTATTGAGTAGGTCCTTGAACTTTTAGGTAATTTTTAATTAGATCTCTGTACTATTTTTTTTTAAATTGAGTTCTTAATTTTTTGAATTTTTTTTTTAAATTTGGTTCTTGGGACAAACGACAATCATACAGAAGTTAATTCCAGGGACCCAATTAATTTTTTTTTACAAGATTAAAGACTTAATTTTAAAAAAAATTAGTATAGAAACCTAATTAAAAATTATTTAAAAGTTTAGAAACCTACTCAATAGTTTAACTATTATTAAATCAAAGTATAAGCATATTTACATGTATTCCTTTTATGCAGAATGCCTTTCTTGAATTTGCAAAGGTATTGAAAGCCAAAGAACATGTGGTAGGAGGTAATATATGTTGGGCTTGTTTGGATGAGTTTTTCTAAAAAAACTTATAAAAAAAGAGTTTATTTAAAAGCTTTATTATGAAAAGATCTTTTTAAAAAACCTAATATTGTGTTTGAATAATACATTCTTAAATGTTTATTTAAAATGATAATTATTTGAGAAGTTAAAAATTTTAGCTTCACCATAAGTGTTACTGGGAGTTTTTATTTTTCAAAAGCTGAAAAAAAAAAAAATCCCAACACCACTTCTTACATAACAAAATATTTATTCCAAAAAATAAACTATCAAAAGATCTTTTATCAAAACAGGTTCAATCTTACAATGGAAGTACTTCTTTTAGTTAGCAGCGCAAAAGTTATTATTATTGGAATCTGTACAATACCAAGAATTTATCTTAAATGTTAGCGCGTTGTCAGTTTCAGTGTACTGTAGGAAATGAAAATGTAAGCCTGTTGAGTTATAATTTCGTTGTTGATACGTGAATTGGACTGCGTGATGTCTTCTGATGGTTGCCAAAATATTATGCAATATGGACAATAGCAGTGGTCCGTTTTAGCATAGTGTTTTTCACTATGGAGAGATAAACATAGCCATAACTTGAGAAGTTTTACTATTTTTTCATCATGTTATCAACTGATTTGGCAAATGTTTAATCATATTTTGTCATCCTGTAATTCCTTCACTCCGACCAAGCAAACATAACTTGCCCCTAGTTGGCACGAAAAAGAAAAATAGAAACTTTAAAATGTCTTTACTGGAGAAATAAGTTTTAGATTCATCTGATAACTTTCTAGTTATTGGAATTGTCAAACTCAGAGAAGATTGGGCCAAAACTGTGTGTTCTCCTGATGGAGAATTCTCATATAAATACAATTTAATTACAAGCTATCAAGATGATTTTCAGCCCACTAAATTAGCTAAACTGTCAGCCCACTAAATTAGCTAAACTGCCATATATACATTTACCCTATAATTGATTAACTTAATTAAGAGAATAATAGTTACAAATAAATATGCATTAATGTTGTTGACATCCCCCCTCAAATTGATGTTGGTTGGTAAATCTACAAGCATCAATTTGCCAAGTAGAAAATTGTGTTGCTGATGTGTCAACGTTTTAGTGAAAATGTCAGCTATTTGAACAGATATTGAGACATGTGGTAAAGTGATGACGCAACAATCATATGCTTCTCGAATAGAATGACAATCAACCTTGATGTGTTTCATTCGTTCATGGTAAACTGGATTTGCTGCAATTTGTATGGCACTGGTGTTGTCAGCATGCAACGGAGTTGGTTGTGCTTGAGAGAATCCAAGCTTTGTAAGAAGACCACGCAAACATATTATTTCAGAACAAGCAACAGACATTGCACAATATTCTACTTCAGTGGATGACTTTGAGACTGAATCTTGCTTCTTACATTTCCAAGAAATAGGAGCATTCCCTAGGAACATACACCAGCCAGTAGTAGATTTCCTTGTGTTTGGACAGCCAACCCAATCAGCATCACTATATGCTTGGAGTTTGAGAGATGAATCAGTAGGAAAAGACAAACCAAGCTTGGAGGTGCCAACGTGATATCTGATGATTCGCTGCACTACTGAAAAATGGAAGTGTCATGGAGATTGCATGAACTTGCTAATAGTGTGGACAGCAAAAGAAATATTTGGGCGAGTGATAGTTACATAGATGAGACTACCAACTAGCTTGCGATATAGAATGGGATCATTAAGAAGGTCATCTTCATCTCATCTATGTTTAACATTAACTTCCATGGGAGTGTTAATAGGGGTTGCATTTGTGAGTCTAGCTAGCTGGACCAAATCTTGAATATACTTTTGTTGATTTAAAAAAATGCCCTCAAGATGATAATGCACCTTTAAACCTAAGAAATAAGTGAGATGGCCTAACTCTTTCATCTGAAAAGTTGAATGCAACATATGTTTAATGCTAGAAATACCATCTTGATTAGAACCAGTCACTGCAATGTCACCCACATAAACAAGAAGCACCACTGTGCCTTTAGGAGTGCTTTGGAGGAAAAATGATGGATCATATTGACTTTGATTGAATGAGAAACCAAGTGGTGTTGAGCGAAACCTTTCAAACCATACTCTTGGGGCCTGTTTCAATCCATATAAAGAGTGTTTTAGTTTGCAAATAGTATTAGGGGAAGGTGTGGGCATACCATTAGGAAGTTTGATGTAAACTTCCTCCTTGAGGTCACCATGGAGGAATGCATTTTTGGCACCCATTTGATGTAATGGCCAAGATTACGATGCAGCAAGAGTAAGAATAGTTTGCACAGTGGTCATCTTAGCAATTGGAGAAAAAGTCTCATCATAGTCCAATCCATATTCTTGCTTATTTCGAAGCACAACTAGTAGATCCTTATAACGATCTATAGATCCATCCAAACGCAACTTCATAGAGAACACAAACCTGCTGCCTAAGGGTTTAACGGATGAGGGGCATGGCACTATATCCATGTCTGATTTTCTTCTAAGGCAAGAAGTTCAGTTTCAATAACTTTTTGCCAACATTCATTCTCTATGGCCTGTTTATAAGAAAAAGGAATAGAAATAGATGGTAATGTTGCTGTCAAGGAACTGATATACCGTTCTAGGACCTTACGAACTCGTGAACTACGTCGTAAAGGAGTTGGGTCTGGTTCTTGAACTGGATCAGCAGCCAAGGAATCATCTTGAGGGGGCCCATGAGATTTTGCTGGCTAATTTTGAGTGGAAGCACTTCGTCTTTTGTAGGTCAAGAGAGGTTTAGATGAAGGTTTACCTGCAAAAGAATTAGAAAACAATGGCAAAATAGAGATTGGAGAAGAGAAGGAGTCATGATGTGGTGTAAATATATATATATTTTCTTGGAAGATGACATTTCTAAAGACCTGAATTTGATGAAGGTTAGGATCATAACATTGAAAGCCCTTTTGATGAGGAGAATATCCAAATTCTCCAAGAGAAGCACATTCAACATATTGTGCAGTGAGCATGGTGCGTTCTTAGGGAGAAAGATGGACATAACACGCACAACCAAAGATACGAAGAGTGGAGTAATCAGGTGGGTGACCAAATAACCGAGTGAAGTGGCATTCATTACTTATTAATGGAGATGGCAATCTGTTTATAAGATGAACTGCAGTGGAAAGGGATTCACACCAAAATCGTGATGGCACATGAGACTTCAACAAAAAGGTGCGGATAACATCAGGTAAATGACGGTTTTTCCTTAATAAGTAATGAATCTGTGTAAAAGCTGTTGCAATTCTCCTTGGTGGCCTAATTGGGCATTCCTTAATAATATGTCCATCCTTTTTGCAGTAGTTGCATAATTTTTTTGGACAATTTGAAGCATAATGTCCAAATGGCTTACAACAGAAACATTGAACGACACTTATTCTAGACTTCCCTTATGCCACGTATGCCACTAAAACAGTAGAAGATTTTTGTTCTTCAATGATGGACTGTGTAAGAAGGTGTTGTTCTTCACATAATAGGTCATTGATACATGTATCTAATGATGGTACAGGGTCTTTATGCATGAGATTGGACCAAATACCTTTAAAGTCAAATCTCAATTTCATGAGAAATTAGTCTCATTTAGTAATTTCATGAACTGTTTGTACTGAACTTAGACCTTTGAAAGTCAAGTTTGCATAAACTATATCAGTGTATTCAGCACAAAGATTCATGAATAGAGAGTAAAAATCAGAGATGGAGAGACTATCATGTTCAAAGGTAGCTATGTTGTGCTCAAGCTGGAATCGTCAAGCTGTGTTATTCTAAATATAGACTTTCTTTAAGTAAGCCCACATTGTTGCTACAATCTTATATGGTCGAAGATTCAGGACAATGTTGGGATCAACAGAACTTAGGATCCAAGGCATGACTTGAGCATCTTTGACTTCCTATTTAGCATAGTCAACCTTATCTTGGTCTTTGTTAGGGGCAGGAGTGCTGCCATCAACATGACCCCACAGATCTTTTCCTTTGACAAATATCTGGAATTGGAATGCCTAAGCAGAGTAGTTTTAGCGATTGAGGTGAACCAATAAGACATCATACTTTTCAGCAAACATAGAGATAGGGAAAAAAGAACCAAGGAAGAATGAGAGGGTAATCTGGGCTGGGAAACAAATAACTAAGAAGAACCTAAAGAGAAGTGAAACAAGATTATGAAACTTGGATGAGGTTGAAAAACAAGAGGAAAAAAATGCAGACTAGGTTCTGGGATCGTAACCTAGGCTGATACCATCTCAAACTCAGAAAAGATTGGGCCAAAATTGTGTGTTTTCCTAATGGAGAATTCTCATATAAATACAATTTAATTACAAGCTATCAAGCTGATTTTCAGCCCACTAAATTAGCTAAATTGCCATATATACATTTACCCTGCAATTGATTAACCTAATTAAAAGAATAACAATTACAAATAAATATACATTAATTCTGCTAACAGGAATATGAATTACTAATTGTTCAATATTAATTTACAATTAATTAAAAGTGTCTCTTTTTAATGTATAAATAATTAAAAGTGTCTCTTTTATTGTATGAAAGATGGGGTTGGGTCTAATGGAGGCTAGTCTCTCACAATGTGGCGAACCCAGGTTTGAATTCTTATTGGGAGAGTTGTCCATATTTAGTGTATGACTGTGCCTCAAACAGGATTACCTCCAAAGGAGGATACATGTGGGAAACCATAAATAAATAAATCACCCTACCCCTCATGAAGTCTATAGCTTTAAATTCATAGAAGCAATTTATGCGGGCATGTCATACTATAGCATTTGTAATAGAAAGCTTTTATTAAAGGGAAAATGGGCATGGGTATTAAAGACCATACACCCTTTTTATTTACTAAAATGAAAGCTATTAGTGCCCTTTCAAGCTAGAGACAATGTTTTAAATTGTAGTTGCGGTCACAATTTCATTATGATCCTTGATATTGCAGGAGATTGCGAACAAATGCGGCTAATACAATCGGAATTATGGTCGCATTGTGGAGACTCCAAAAACTTTGACTTTGTGAACAAAATTGCAATTGTAGTCATCTTCTCTAGATAATTCTGTTTCCAAAGGCTGATAAAGAAGGAGCAAGGATGGAATGAATGATTCCAATGCGAGGCTTCTCATTGGATTAAAGGGAAGAGAAACTTGCTATCTACATAATAGTGGAAGTTTAGATGAATTTCTATAATAGTTATTTCTAGTTCCTTAGTATTAATACTAAGTGCATATTTGTTTCTTGTGATTGCTTGAATATATTTTATTGCTTCGAAATATAGTATATTTTGGTTTCAACTTCCCTAGTAAAATAAACTCTTGTTTCTAAATTCTTACAATTGCTTTTTCTTGTGTTTGTCAATATGTAATGAGTGGAGCAGAAAAGTTAATCCTCTACCATGGAAAAGAACTTGTCAAATATATGTTGCACCTTTAAGCATTTTTGTGTCCCTCTAAATTGTGTCTCAATGCTCCTGTTTACCACCTCCGTTTGACCATCTATGTGTGGATGGTATGTTTTACTATCTTGAGTTGCATGCCTGCTCTTCTAAACATCTCCTTCCAGAAGTTACTTATAAAATTTAATCCTTATTCTAACACTATAAAACTGGGAAATTCATGCAACTTCACAATCTCAGTCATGAAAACAACGACTATCTTATGAGCAGTAAAAGGATGTCTTAGTGCGATAAAATTAGAGTCCTTAGTCAACCTATCCACCACCACCATAATAGTATCCCTTTTGTTTGCTTTAGGTAAACCACCAATAAAATTCATAGATATGTCTATCCATACCTAGGTAGGAATTAATGAATAATGGTTTAGTCAATCTTGCTGGAGACAACACTTCATATTTATGCCTTTGACAAGTTTCACATGCAGCCATATACTCTTTAATATCCTTTCATTTACTTTCCCAATAAACAACAACAACAATCCTCTTGAAAGTTTAAAAAAATTTCTGAATGTCCTCCCAAAGTATAGTTATGAAATTCAACCAGCAAAGTTGGGATCCTAGCATAATTTTTAGGTATTAGTAACTTGCCACAGTAATACAATTTCCCCCTTTCAACTCAAAACCTTGATGCGCCAATGGACTAACACTGAGATCTTGAAGAAGTTGTTGTAATCTAGTATCTTGCTACACCACTTTATCCCATTCCTCCAAGTCCTGAACTTGTAGCATTGTCATAATTGTGAAAATTTCTTTTCTAGACAAGGCATCTACTATAGTATTTTCCTTTCTAGACATGTAATGAATTTCAAAATCATTCTTCATGAGTTTGGCAACCCATTTAAATTGTTCTGCACTTAAAATTCTCTACTCATTTATAGATTTTTGTTGGCTTTTTTTGAAAGAGATTTGCTCCAAAAAGCCAAGGTCGACCTTTTTGAAGTAACATTACACCTAGGCATTTGCTTGATGGATCAGTCTCTAACATAAATGGTTTATTAAAGCATGGAATAGTTAGAATTAAAATATCAATAACAACTTTGCATACCTCTTCAAAGGTTGTTTGTGCCTCCTTGCTCCAATGGAAACTATCTTTTTTGAACAACTATGTTAATTACTTTGTCATCATCCGATAATCTTGCACTAACCTCCTACAATACCTCGTCAAACCCAAGAGTCCTCATAGCTCTTTAATGTCCTTTGGAATAGGCCATAATCACATGGCTTCCATTTATAACTCATTTAGACCTCAAGCCCTAAGTGTCAACTCAACATCACCTTCACAGGGTCAACAATTTCGTCATACCACAAATGACCCTCTACTAGGTCTCAAGTATCTAAAACACTTATACTTAAGGTAAGAATCATAGGAAAATTCTTTAGAATTTTCCGTCGATAGTTTCTTCTTTACGTTCAACATTTTCTATTTTGGCGGATAACGTATGTCATTAAAGCTTACAAAGACTATTTAATTTCATTCCACTTGCAAGTCTTGAATAAACTAAATAATTTAAATTAAGTGCAGCATATCTGAAATAATATTTTAAAATATTAAAATTAAATAAATCATGGAACTACCAACAATAACCTTAATTTACAAAATCCATTAAACTTTTGAAAATTCATAATTAATTTATTTTAAGTTTAAAAATTTATGGTAACGTACTGTCATCATTTCAAACCTCTGGAAATTCTTCCAAAATTTTATGAATTCTTTTTTAAGTGGAATATTTATCCTTTAGAGTTAATAAAATATTAGCATAGGTGAAATTGACATAAATAATTCTAAAGCCTGAAATTCTGGGAATTCTTAGAAAATAACATTAAACTATATTATTTTTAGTTAGAAATAATTTTTCTAATTGTAAAAACACATTTTTGCCCTTAATATAATTTTTCTCACAAAGTCATATTTAATTAAGTATACTTCCACAATTATTAAAAATTGCAAACTTAGTATAACAATTTATTTTTAACCGAATTTACCTAAAAAATAATATATTATTAATTTGCAAAATGTGAAATTATAGAAATACTCTTTTTGAAATTTATTTGAAATTTCTAAGTAAAAACTGATCAAGTTTAGCCCACTTTTTGCATAATCTTTTTGTAAAATTTATTATAAGCTTAAATATGTTTTAAGTCTTTGCAAATATGACTTTATCTATTTTAATTCTTGCAAAATTTTCTGTTATTTTTGGATCCCTAACATTTTCTTAGTATTCTCTCTTAGTACTTATCATTAACTCTAATTAATTTAGTGGTGACATGTCTAACAAAATAAAGAATATCAATTAAGATAGTTAAGGTAACGAAGAATATTTTAAATTAAGATAATTAAATCATTTTTAGCTACGTAATTCAATTAATTAATGTATTTATTATTTTATATAAATAAGGTAATTACATATAATTTACTTTTATAATTTATTTTAAATTTTTACCATGTTATGAAGAATGATTTTTATTGCTTTTAATATTGTTCTTAGTTTTCAATTTACTATTTTTTTTAACATTATACTTTTTTAAAAAAATTATAATTTACTTAGACTCTTATAATTTTCTTTTGATGTTGTTTTCACATTTCAATCCATTAATTTTGACTGATTGTAACATCATTTACTTTTTTAATATATCATAAACAGTGATTTTGTCTCGAAAAACAAAAGTAATATATTAAAAGAAAATTATACTTTTTTAAAAAAGAGCTTAAATATATGGCTTTGTATAGTTTTAGTCATTGCAAAAAAATTTGTTATTTTTAGATCCTGACATTTTGTTATTGTTTTTTTTAGTCCTTACCATTAGTTCTAGTTAATTTAGTGTTGTCATAACTAACAAAATAAAAAATATTAATTAAAATAATTAAGGTAATGAAGAATATTTTAAATTAAGATAATTTTATTATTTTTAGGTGCGTAATTCAATTAAGTAATGTATTTATTATTTTATATAAATAAGGTAATTACATATAATTTACTTTTATAATTTATTTTTAATTTTGAACATATTATGAATAGTAATTTTTTTCCTTTTAATATTGTACTTACTTTTTAATTTACTAATTTATTTTTAACATTGTACTTTTTAAATATATATATATATATATATATATATATAATTTACTTTGACGCTTATAATTTACTTTTAATATATTACTTTTGATGTTATTTTTTTTTGTTTCAATTCATTAATTTTGATTGATTGTCATATAATTTATTTTTTTTAATATATCACAAGCAATGATTTTGTCTCCAAAGACAAAAGTAATATATTAAAAGTAAGTTATAAACTTCTAAGTAAATTATAATTGTTTTAAAAAAAGTACAATGTTAAAAGTAAATTAGTGATTCAAAAAGTAAAAAAAATTTCGAAAGTAATAAAAATTAATATTCATAATATATTAAAATTATAAAATAAATTATATGTAATTACCTTATTTATATAAAATAATAAATACATTACTGAACTGAATTACAACCTAAAAATAATTTAATTATCTTAATTTAAAATATTCTTCATTACCTTAATTAATATTTTTATTTTGTTAGGTATGTCAACACTAAATTAATTATAGTCAATGGTAAGTACTAAAAAAAATACTAAGAAAATGTCAGGAATCTACAAATAACAAAAAGTTTTACAAGGACTAAAACCAAACAGAACTATATTTGCAGAGACTTAAAACATATTTGAGCCAATTTTCAATTATGAAAATAATGAATTTTTTTTTTTAAAATGACATTTATATTTGAGCAACGCAGTAAGTAATTAATGTTTGTAATAATTAGCATTTTAGTGACTTTGGTCTATTTTAACGTTTATATATTTAATAATGAAATGTTTGTATTTTAAATTAGACTAGTTTTTTTTTTATGAAATTTTAAATTAAAAAAGAGAATCATACTAAGACGAGTGAGTTATTTTTATAAAAAATATTAATTTCTAATATTACTCATTGGTTAATTAATATATTTCTTTCAATTGTTCTGTAAGTAAAAAAATATTAATAATTAACATTTCTTTTAAAGGCCAAAAGTAAGGGTTTTAGTGACTTTACCCTTGATCTAGGTATGGTTAATGTTAATAACTTTTTTTTTTTTTGAAAAATTATTTTAACAGAACTAGCTTTTAGGAACAACCTAGGTCAATGTAAAAACAAAATCTTTTTTACTTTTTTGGGTTTGTGTAGCAGTGTAGGCGGTTATTTTTGGAGGGGAGGGCGTGTTGTGTACTGGTTATTTGGATTATATTCAGAGCTCCATAAATGCAGCCTCAGTTTAATTTCTCTAACTAGCTCTCAGGTACGCTTTGGCATCTTCTGTTAAGACTTGAGAAGAGCCTTGACAAGGCATATACAATTTTAGTAGTAACTATAGTAGAGAAACTTTCCCTTTTCACACTTTTTTATTCACTTCTGCCCATTATGCACGTTAGTCGTTAGACATTACTTATTTTGGATGTTAGAACATTTACAGTCAGATGTGTTGATGGTAGAATCACTTTAAATTTCAAAAGACAACTTCTCACAAAGATTCTAACCAACAAATAAATATATTATTAAAAATGGGACTTAGAATCTATTTCTTTGTATGGATCCTTTTTATTTGAACTAGCAATTTCAGGCTTTCAACTTGAGAAGAATTCAATCAATGATTCAATATTATTATTTCAATTTCAATCATATTATCAAATAACCATTTTACATAACAAGTTCGAATCAGAATTGTATGTTCACTCGAATTAATCAACTATGATGCATATATGAACATTAATCGAAACATACATTAAATCACATACATATTATTAGAAAGGGTTATAGATAGAAGAAAAAGTAATAGACGGAAACAAGGGTTATAGAGAGATTGAAATTAAATTGCAAAGAAAGAGTTATCGAAACAAGAAAGGGTCATAGGCAGAAGAATACGAGATGAGAAAAGAATAATGCATTGAAATAAAAGTTGGGTTAGAACATACACGTTTCCCTTTAAACCAGTAGCCATTAGTGCAGCGTATGTGGTATATAGAGTTTGTGTAAATGTTAGAACCAAAGAAAAAATGGCTACGTGATTGTTTATTTATAGATAATCTATCTAACAGTCAAATCTGTATGATGTCGACATGTGTACAATAAGTAAGTGAATCTAACTAATATGTTGCCACCTGTCTCACATTGTCCTTTTTTGAAAACTGCTTCTAACTACAACACAAACCTCCTTTCAAATGTGGCCCTCCTCTAGACAAGTCTTCTTTTCGAGCATGGCTTTAACTTCTTCCTATATGCAATAAAGTCTCCTCGAACATACCTATTTGAAACTGTCTTCTATTGTAAACCGCCTCTGACTGCAACCATGAACTTCTTTTTGAGCGTAATGCATGCTTTTATCTTTGCCTTGAACTTCTTTTCGAGCGTGACTCACTCGTCTTCATACATGCAATAAAATCTCCTTGAATATGTCATTTTGATAAAATCAAAATTATACTTTCGAGGGTTCTAGAAGATTCTTTGGTCATCATCTTATACTATTATCTTCTTTACTCTTTATATGTTTCCTTTAATATTTCATTCGACTAAAAACTTCAATGACTCTAACAACATGAGTTTTTACGTTGATAATAAGTATTTTGCAATTTCATTATAAATAGTAGTTTTGGTTAATAATTTGTCCTAGTCTTAAAATGAAGAGTCTCATCTCACCTTGAAATTTTTTTAATCTTTTTCACCACCCAAAGATAATAAGATTAAGATGAATAAATCTAATTATCCTCTTACAACATCTTCTTACTGAATGAAGCTCCTATTTTCTTTATATAATAAATATTGAATGCATTTTATATTTTTAAAACATTAAATATATTTACTTTTTTATTTAATTAATACTTTTTTATAAAATAGTCTTAGAATTTATAAGAGAATATAACATTATTCGATTTAAAATAGAACACTGGAAGAGAGTTAACTTTCCATCACTTAAGAACATACATTGACTTTGTCTCTTCAACTCATACAAGAGATAATGTTGGAGATCTCACATCGATTAGTTATATGACTCAAATAGTGTATATAAAACATTCATCTCATGAGCTAGTTTTTGGGTTGAAATAGGCCTAAATTCAAATTTTATGATGATATGAGAGCATATTCTAGATTTATTAAAGAGCCACCTATTATATTATCCATGCATAAAGCCCAATAGTGCCGAGCGTGAGGATGGTATCAAAGCCTGTTATAGCGATTGTTTGTTGAGTCTATCGGACCACCTGTTATTAGGTCATTCTTGGACCACCTGCAAATGTCAAGTCCTACAAACTTCACACTTAATATGTCCAATTCTCGGCTCACCTCATGATGAGCTAACTTTTGAGGTTGAGTTGGGTGTAAGACATATGGCCTGAATTAGTTATCAAAGTTACATGTGTTTTACAGCCTAAATAGCAGTGAAGGAGTGTATTATAGCATATATATCACGTGAGCTAGTACAGAGGTATTTCTAAAAATCAAAATTATTAGATAATAGTATACAGTACACAGATATTTCTTCTTCAAAAGGTAATTTGGAACACAAGTTCTTTCTCTAAACTAACTCATCCTTGAAAGCATTGTGCTGAAGATGTCAGCTTCATATCTACTGTATTCCTTTTGCTTAAGTTTCAGCTCTTTGTACTCCAGTTTAATGTCTCTGATAATGTGCCAAGAGAACACATAATCATTCATTGTGCGAAGAGAAAAATTAAATATTGTCAAAAAAAAATCTGTTAACCAATGCTTGTCAAGAGCAGCAGTTGAATAGGGTAGATCTTGAAAAAGCAATGGATAGTACTTGGTACCTGTTATTTGGATCAATAATCAAAGCTCTTTTAATGTCAGCCTCAGCTTTCTCCAAGTCTGATGTTTTCAAGTAAGATTGGCATCTTCTGTAAAGAGCCTTGATATTTAAAGGGTCTTGTTCTAGGACCTGTGTATTTATGCAAGATAGGATTAATCTGAAGAATTCAAGTTGTTGTAAATTATTGCAAAGACAATGTCTTCTGATGCATTCATGCGCACAATCTAGTTTTAGTAGCACCTATTTATTGTGGAGAAAACTTCTCCTTTTGCTCACTTTTGAGCATTGTATGGTAAAGGTATTATTTGCATTGAACATAATGAATTGTTTTGATGCTTGGATAGGATTTAGGAATCTGAGAGAATGTTCACTCTCTATTTCATCTATCTCTTAACAATTATAACCCAAGAGCATGCATTACCTCATGCAATGTTTTCTTGTCTCATCAGGGAACAGAGACAGGGAGAAAGAGAAAAATACTCAAATTAGGATCAGAGGGTACCTTTGTGCATAGTCTTGATGCTTCAATGTACTCCCCCAATTTAAGTTTACAAGCAGCATTGTTCAAATTGCAGGATAAACGTAAGGTATTAGCTTGACGCTTCTCATCTTCATTGAATGAGTGATCAAACTCAATGTATTTTACAGCCTACAGTATCAGTGAAGAAGTTTATTCTGTTATACATCTAATTAAGTGGCATTGAGATCCTTCTATGAAAATACTCATTAAGTATAATGAATTAGTTTGTAAGTTGTAACAAATAAGTAATAACTTAACCTTTTCATATTTCTTGGATGCGCGCCTGAAATTTTTAGCCTTGAACAGCAGATTTCCATCGTGCTTCTTTCTCTCACAAGCTTCTATTTTCTCTTGTGTGTCCATTTTCCAAAATGGCTTTTCCTGTTCATACCAGAATCATTTGAGAATAATGTAACACTGAGTAAATACTGTTGCTGGTTTCTACTTTCAGTTTGTGTTATTTAAGATTCTTTTTGAACTAGGAGTGAAGAAATGAAATAAAACATATTTGAAAGTCGATTGTAAAGAATCACACACAAGTTGCATTCAGTAGCTATTTGTCTGAAATTGAAAATAAAAAAATAAAAAAATAAACTTGTAGCATTTTATGTTCATGAATTTTAAGGGTTATAGTATTTTTTCTATGCATGTATCTTGTATTTAATAACATGTAATTCTTAAGAGTTGTGTAGTTTTAATATATGTGCTAAAGTACATTATATTTTGAGATGGGTTGTCTAACTTATCCCAAGTAAAAATGGGGTTAAATATTCCTATTAAAGATTATTAGTGTAATTTTTTATATACTTAAAGATGATTGATATAACATAGCAAATTGCACCAATCATCTTTGATGAGGTTGTTTAATCCCATTTTTATTTAGGGTAAGTTAGACAACCTCTTTTGAAATACCTTGTACACCTATAAATACCTATGTGCCAATGCATTTGCAAGTAAGCTAAGAAAAGTTAAATTAGCCAAGAAATCAAATCAAGGGAGTTTCTAAGAAAAGTTTGAATTTTCTCCTTTCCCTACTCCACCTGTCCTCTTGTTATTTCCTTCAAAGTGGTATCTAAGAGCTTTGCTCAAATTTAGTGAAAAATGTCCAACTCCTCCATTCCAGTTCCTAAACTCACAAAGACAAATGTGATAACTGGTGTATTTGTACGGAAGCAATTCTTGGCCTTAATGAGGTGTGGGAGGTAGTGGAACAAGAATATAATGAATCAGCAAATGAAGGAGCCTTCGATCAACAACAAAGGAACATTTCACAAAGAAATCACAAAAATGGATCAATATGCTGTTAGCATCATTCAAGCGAGATTAAATGTTTGAGAAAGTTTATAGTGCAACAAAGGTAAAGTAAGATTGGGAGATTCTTCAAAAGGCACATGAAGGAGTTAATAAGATGAAGAATGTGCACTAAAGGAGTTTGAAACTATCCATGATTATTTTACAAGAGTTTTGGCAATTGTCAATCAAATGAAGAGATTTGGTGCAGATTTACAAGATACTCATGCGGTGGAGAAAATTATTCTAACTCTTGACTTGAAATTAGATCTTGTTGCTATGGCTATTGAACAATCTCAAGATTTGTAGATCATGACCATTGATGAGCTACAAGGATTTTTGCAATAATATGAATAAAGATTTAAGAAAAAGGAGTCACTAGTTCAAACATTTCAAGCAAAGGTTTCTTTGAAAGATAAAGAGCATGAATGTTTTGATTCTTGAAGAAGATACCAAAGTTATGAAAAAGAAAGAAATCATGCCGGTAATGTTGTTCGTGGTCATGGAAGAGAAAGAGACATATACATTAAAGAAGAAACCAAAGCTATTAATAAAGGAAGAACACTTGGGAGTTATCGTGTCTTCCCAAGAGTTATGAAGCAACTGGAGTCAAAACCAATTGAAAAAGAAAAGAAAAAGGTAGTGAAGAAGAAAACTAAGGTGTTAAAGTGTGATGTTTTGCCTCTGAACAATGAGAGTAAGAAGATGAAGAAAAGGAAGAACGGGATGAAGTTTGCATTGCCAAGAAAAATGTTGAAGTATGTGAAGATTTAAAACTAAGTTGCCAATATTTTCACTAAGCTTCTCAAACTTGATAGATTTTCGAAGATTATGAGTATAAACTAAAGTCACCTAAAAGAATCAAATTTAAGTCAGAATTGTGGAAATTACAGGTAATTAATAAACTTGATCCATTTAATGTTCATGAAATTTAAGGCTCAAAGCATTTTTTTTATACATGTATTTTACATTTGATAACTTATATTTTCTAAGAGTTATGTAATTTCAGTAAATGTGCTATTCATTGTATCATGAGGTACCAAGTGCACTTGTGTACTGGTGCATTTACAAGTAAACCAAAAAACGCTAAGCAAGCCAAGAAATCAAATCAAGTGAGTTTCTAAGAAAAGTATGAATATTCTGTCTTTCCCTTCACCTATGCCATGTTATTTCCATCAATTGACACAAGTGAATAATAATACGTTTTTTCTCCTAGTTCATAAATTATATTCTGCTAAAAAAGGAACTGTTGAATATATGCAGAATTTCCTTGAGCCACTTGATGCAACTCAAGTAATTGAGATGGGTTGGAAATCAACTCGAGATAATGACTCCTAAATGTAGGTAAAAAAGGACACATGACTTAAAAAGCAAATTGATCGATTGAAGCAACAAGTTATAGAACACTGAATCAAGGATGTCTACTCACATAGTCATATCTAAATAATAAATAGGCAGAGAACCAATATATGATTCATCAAAGAATATTCACAAAAAGGCTTTATTTTTTATAGTTTCAAGGTCCAGTCTGCAGCCACAACGCTACCAGAGTTGTTCTACTGTTTTTAACACTTGTTCAACATAAGCAAGTTCAAGAACATTGAGAAGTGCTTTACCTTAAAGAAAAATAAACACTTTTTTCTTCTTTGTCAGTTGATAGATTCAGAAAATCCTCAGCAGATGGCCAAAGGAATTGAAAAAATTGATTGAAGGAAAGTAGAAAGACTTGTGTTGATGTTTTGAATTGATTGATACCTTGACCAATTGTATGCTTAGGAAAACCCCACACATATTTCCCTTTTTATTTTAATGAAACTAATATTCGCAAAAAGTAGGAGCAACTAACCTTAACGAAATCAACCAACTCAACTTCATAATAAAGGACTTTATTATTGGTTGTGTTTCCCTGTGAATCATTATAGTCGCACAAATATTCAGCATCGACAGTCACCATAGCTTGTTCTGTTTTTTTCATTGTCATTATTGCTCTTTCTAGACCCTCAGGCACCTGCTCTGAAAATGCATAGAACAAAGCAGTACAAAGATTAAAAGCAGAAGAGATAAAAAAAAAAAAGAGAGAGAGAGAGAGAACACATAGAAACAGTAACTACTATTAAATATGCATGCTCCATGATCGTGTACAACATCAACGGTATACCTTCCTGAGTTGTGAACTCAAAAGGTTCTTCCTCTGATCCTTTCCTCTCAATAATCATACCATCTTCCCCTTTACACAAATATACCACTGCAGGAAGTGAAAACATTAATTAAGAACCTTAGGATGCATTTGGTTTTATGTTAACATGTTTTTGTAAAGAACAAATTCCACTGACACCTCTTCCGGTTTCTTGAAATTTCACATGATAAACTCTCTTAACGCCTACAATAAACTTTCTTAATTGATTGAAACACGTTACACCGTATATCCCTATTATTCAAGAAACACATTGAATCGTATATCACTGTAAAGAGAGTTATTGTAGGCGTTAAAATGGCTGGAGATGTGAAATTTCAAGAAACTACAGGGATGTCAGTGTAATATGTTCTTTTGTTTATAATTGCCAAAATATCCCTCTTGGTGTTTCCAAGATCGTGTTCTTGAGATACAGGTTACCTTTCACTTGGGATCCCTCGTTAGGACGATCAAACCCCTCACCCACTTTCTTAATTTTTTTCAGTATCTTCTTATCTCCCGTGACATCTGTAACAATTTTCCATGATACCAGCTCAAGCTTGATGCTACTTAAATTAGAATCTGATGGGAGACAACCATCTAGCTCAGTGGTTCTATTTGAATTTTGACTGAGCCGATCTGCAAGTTATGTCCTGATATTACTACATGGTTCTGTGACGCAAAATTATGGCAATACATGAAAAAGTGACTTTAATTAACTCACAAAAGAATCTCATAGCTAGTTCTGCCACCTCGCCCTTTCTCATTGTCTTTACTGCTATACTCATGGCAGGACATAGATAGCCTGTTCCAAACACCAATCTTTAAGCATTCCACATATGGATAAGTTTTTTATGATTTTTTTAAACACCTAAGAAAATTTCTCAGAAGTTCTAGATAATACTAATGACAATAAGTACTGAAAGCTTGTTCAACAGTTGAACTTATTAACGTACCATCACTTACATTAAACTCCACACCCTGATCAGACCTGGAGAAAAGCATCCCATTCTCTAGTCTTGCTTCATATTTCACTGTAAATAAGTAATCTATGTACAAATTAGTTATCTATTTTAAGTGGCCAGGATTGTTTATAGGATAGCATGTGTAGATTACAGTAAGTTCACTTAAATATATGATTATGTGATAATATAAGAACATTATTATCATTATTGTGTTATTACCTAGCACCACATCAGCCTCTGTGGGAGTTGCCCATCCTTCTCCCTCTCGTATTATCTTTTTCATGATTCCTCCATCGCCAGTCAAATCCCTGATGGAACTCCAAGATAGCATTTCAATGTCAAAAATGAGAGTTGCATTAGGAGGAATCAATGGAGGAGACCCTGCTGCCCCATATGCCAAGTTAGGGGGTATTTTGAAGATTGCTCTCTCCCCTTTCTTCATGGTGGCAACTCCTTCATCCCAACCTTTGATAACTTCACCTGGAAGCAAATGAAAAAAAAATAAAAATTGGTCCAATGACACTGCCAAGTGTCTAGTCTACTCATGGATTGAACAGTAACACCCATACCAATATCATTTCATTAATCACATTGTGTAGTCATGCTAGTTTATAATTTAATGACTCTCTTTGTCCCCTAGTAATTCATACAAATGAAGTGCTTACATTGGCCTAGTTTGAAACGAAACGTGGACCCTTTATCGTAACTGGATTCAAGAGATGCTCCGTTTTCAACTTGTCCTCTGAAATGAACTGAAAGGTTTAAAGCAAAAGGGTTGTGTTATAATTTATAGAGGGCTTGATTGGTGTGGTTGCTCATAGAAGTGAAGATGAGAAGGTGAAAAAAGAGAGAAGAAAAAGATAACAGAAGTATATGAAAGAGTTGGAGGGTGTTATGCTTTCTTTCTTACCTTCCACTTCGTCTCCAGAGAATGGAGTTTGCCAAGTGACTCCTTTACTAAGAACCCGTTTTGTGAGACCTTCATTTCCAATTTCCTTGAGAGGGAATTCTGAGTCTTCAGTTTTCAGTCCATTTTCCAGAGAGTGGCTTAGCTGGGAGTGTGCCATTGACATCACAGAAAGAGAAAAAAGAAGAGCTTCGAGTTTCTATAACAGGATAAGCCGTTATTGGTTTCCCTCCTTTGGAGCTTTCGGTTCAGAGGCGTTTCCTTATCATCATTATTAATTTACTCCCATTTTAGTTTGTGCATTCTACAATGTAAATGTTTATTTCACATTATTTTATATAATTAAAATTTATAATTAATAAATAATTTTAAATATATAAATTATATTTTAAATTTATAATAAATAATTTAAATTGTGATACAAAGTTATCTTTAATTGTTGATAATTTTTTTAAAAAAATTATTGAAATTAAAGTTAGAAATATAGAGAATAAATTGAAGGAAATAGTCAGATAAAAAAAATCAAGTAAACAATAAATAAAGATAAATTAATGATAGTTTAAGATAATTGAACGAAAATATTAAAAATGTCTAATGGAGAATTTTCAAGATTTGAAAACTATATTATAAAGAAAAAATAGACTATACATTAACAGTATAAAATAGTTTTACACTGTCATCCAATCATAAACTACTATGTATGGTAAGTTTGTTGATTTTTACAATAATTACCTTAAAAGTCATACCATCAGTGATTTTTTATTGGTTGACAGTGTAAAACTTTTTATGGCAAGATTAAATGGATAGGGTTAAAGTAGACTTAGGGATGTCAATGGGGCGGAACGGGTATGGGTAGTAGTTCTCCCATACTCGCCCATATTTATACAGGTATCCACAAATTTTATATATATTTGCGGGTATCTACGAGTATCCGTGAATATTTGTTAAAATGTGAAATTTTAAATAAAAAGTAAAAAATAAAGTAAAGCTAAAAATAAATATTTTTGAAACATATATTTATATTAAAAAATAATTTTGTAAGATATATTTATACTAAAAAAAATGATTTTAAAATATATATTTTACTAAAAATAAATTAAAATAATTTAGTTTATAGTGCAGGTAACTACGGGTACAGATACCTTACCATCCGTCCTCACTCTGTTAATAAATGTGTATAATAAATGTGTATCTGTTTAATTATTTAATTAATATTCGTAGTGAGTTTTACCCGCAGATATCTCCATGTACAAGTTTATTTGACAGACCGAATAGGTAGTGTCCTTAGGCCAATATAAATGGATAGGGTTGAAGCAGGCCATATAAGACCTAAAAATGGAGCCCAAAAACAATCTTAAATAAAAAACTGGCATTAGCTTCAATTAAAAGCTTATTCAATCAGGACCACAAGTCAAAAGATGGACTCAAATTTCCCAACAGCCCAACGAGTAAAAGCGTATATCAACTACAATACTTCATCTTTTTGCAGACCAAAAAAGGAACACAAATATTTTACTTGCTTTTATACTATGAGAAACGTTAGTAATATATTTTTAATATATATGTTTACTAGATAAAAATTATACAAATCATTAAATAAAAATAAAAATTTATTAAATAAGAGTGATCTTGATTTAACGAGACTGATAAAATTTATCTAATAAAATTGTTAAAAAAACGTGTTACTAACATTTGTCTTTCTATTATTATAATAATACACTTTTAATTCTAATTACAACTACAAATTCGTAGTAATATATCTTTTCATTATTTTATTTTAAAAATATAATTATCTTTTTTACAACTTTCTAAAAGAATCTTTTAAAAAGAAAACTATATTATTTTTCGCAATTAAACTGCACCCAAACATTTATTCATACATAGCTATAAATTTCGTGCAATAAACCACTAAAAAATAGTTGAAAAAAATATGATTAAACCAACAATAACTAATGAATGCTAATTTTAAGTCATACGTGTAATTCATATATCATATGTCACACCTTCCTTTTCATCATTCTTTGTATGTTTAACTATTTTTTTAATTCGTGAATAAGTTCCTTTAATTTGGTTCTTTAAAAAATTTAGGTTTTATATCCTCAATTATTTCTCAATTAGCTACTTATATCTCTTTTTTTAACAGGTATTTTAGCCTGTGTAATGCACAAGAGGGATTTTTATTGTATACAATTAAATTTATACTAAATAAATACTTTTGAATATATAAATTATATTATAATTAATATTTGTAATAAATAAATATTTTTGATCATATAAATTATATTTAAAACTTATGATAAATAATATATATTGTGATACAAGGTTATTTTTAACTATTGATAATTTATTTTAAAAAAATATTAAAATTCAATCTAAAAAAAATAGAAATGATAAATTAAAAAAGATAAGAGGTTAAGAAAAAATATCTAAAAATGTTTTTATTAATGAAAATCAGTTAAAAACATTCTCGTCAAAAAATGGTCCCTAAAAATACTCTTGTTCAAGATAATTATTGTAATTTATATATAGAAACTAATATTTTAGCCTATGCAATGCACAGGATATATATTTATTTTTATAAAATTTAAATTTATAAAAAATAAATATTTTTAATATATAAATTATATTCTAATTAAAATTTAATATAAATAAATATTTTGAACATAAAAATTATATTTTATATTTATGATAAATAATTTCTATTGTGATACAAGATTATGTTTAACTATTTGATTATTTTTTTAAAAAATAATAAAATAAAATTTAGAAATAAAGATGAAAATAATATATTAAAAAAAATAAGTTGTTAAGAAAATCCACCTATATTTTAAATGACAACAAGTATCTTGAACGATAGTGTTTTTAGTCGTTATTCTTCAACGAGAGTGTTTTTAATTGTCATTCTTCAATGAGAGTGTTTTTAAGAATTTTTTTACCTCTTATCTCTTTCAATCTATCATTTTCAATATCTTTAGTTCTAAATTGAATTTCGATATTTTTAAAAGAAAATATCAATAATTAAAAATTAACATTGTATTACAATAATTGTTTATTATAAATGTAAAATATAAGTTATATGTTCAAAAACATTTATTTATTAAAAATTTTAATTATAATTTAATTTATATATTTAGAAGTATTTATTTATTGTAAATTTAAGTTATATAAAATAAATATTTATTTTGTACAATGCATAAGTTAAAATATTAGTTAAGTATACAAATAAGTTAAAAGGAAAGTGGTTTGAGATAGTTGAAAAAGAACTTTTTCAAGCTAGTAGTTGAAATTTGGAACTGTATTTGAAAGGAATAAAAAATTAAAAATTAAAAATTAAAATTAAATACTCAATATATGAGATTAAGACAAGACATATGTCACAATGAGAGTGATAATAATTCCTAAAAATGTTCTTGTTGAAAAAATATATTCTACAAACGTTATTGTTAAAAATATGCCATAATTTAAGATAATTATTTTATTTTATATAGAAAGAGGATATAATTTATAAATTCAAAATATTTTTTATTATAAATTATAATTATAATAAATAAAAAAACATTTGCACTCTTATAATATACAAATTAAAATACTAATTTTAAGATAAATCATAATTATTTTAATATATATTTAGATATTTCAAAATTAAATAAGCAACCGACTCCAAATGATTGTGAGTTTAGAATTTTAAAATACAAATTTGAACAATACACGCCAATTTTTATTGGAATATAAGGCTAGGTCAGTTTTAAAATGTACAATGCACGTTTTTACTAAAATATAAGCTGAATCTCATATGATAATTCACAGGAGAGGAGCTTGAATTTTACGACTCAATGTGAGAATGGTATTTAAATGAGAGAAAATGTGAAGGAGAATGGAGAGAGTGAAGTTGTGAGAGGCCAAATAGTTATTCTCATTTATAAATATAGAGAATTATTAACTATATATTGAGTAATGATATGTTAAAAATATTGTCAAATTATCTTTGTCACATGTGATAATGCTTATTCTACGTGGCAAATAAGACTCTAATTAGATTCGAGTGGACCAACTCTATGGTATTTTGTAAGTGACACATGGCATGGGTGTCAAACATATTTGCCAAACAAGGTTTTTCTTTTGCTTTCAATTTCTCCAACTTCATAGAGATATTAAGGAAGATACCGAGCATATAAGTTATAGGGAGCAATGCATGAGAAGAGTGACAATCTTATGTACTACATGTGTCAACCAAACATGTGTGTCACAACTGGGATGACGACTCCCATTCTTTATCTAATTTGTATTTTGGCTTGTCATCCTGTCACAATTTTTGTTATGATAAATTGATTTGTTTCTTCACCTCATTTTCTATTAATGTCTCCAAAGATTCACATTGGTCTAGTGGTGGGTTTTCTTGTGATTTCAATGGTGTTGTTGCCTCTGCTCATGATCAATTTCTCTTGTGCCCTATGTCCCTTGTGCAATTCACATGATGGGATCATCATTGCATCACATGGGTTATTTTCCATGTAGGATGGTTGTTAAGCCACATGTCAAGGCTGAGTTGATAACATTTTGAACACGTCATCACTTATAGTAGTTGATAACTAACAATAGAGATTAAAGTTGATAATGGGAAAATAATGAACGATATAAAACCTATATTATTTTGGGGCCGAAATTAAATGAACCTATAATTTTGGAAACTAAAAATATATTAAAGTCTTACTTTTAAAATCAAACTCAACGTATTTTGCATAATTCATAAAATAAGAGTTGGAATTGATCTTTATTAAAATGCAAAAAACACTCATTCTCTTATTATGAATTCTTATTTGTTTTTTATATTATTATTTTATATTTTAAGACAGCTTCCCTATTTACATACATATACAATATTGTAAGATATTTCAAGACACACACACAACATAAAATAAGTTATACAATAGTACATCAAATATATCTTACCATGTGTGTGTGTGTCTTGAAATATAAAAATGATAGTAACATACAAAAGTACATCAAATATATCTTACAATATGTGTATATGTATGTAAGTAGGTGTGTGTTTGTGCCTTGAAATATAAAATAATGTGTTTCTCTTGAAATATAAAATGATAACATACAAAAGTACATTAAATATATCTTACAATATGTGTATATGTATGTAAATAGGGGGTGTGTGTGTCTTGAAATATAAAACTAATAATATAAAACAACAATAAGAATTCATGACAAGGGAGTTATGTCGTTATTTGTATTATAGGAAAAACCAATTCCAATTCTTATTTTATGAATTATAAAAAATACATTGAGTTTGATTTTAAAAATAATGCTTAAATATATTTTAGTTTCTAAATTATAAGTTTATTTAGTTTTGGTATCAAAATAATTTGGGTTTTATATCCTTCATTATTTTTCCATTGATAGCTGTAATATATGTTGTTAGCTATCAACATTAATTGTGTGTGTGTGTGTGTGTGTGTCATATGACTAAATCTCATTACATTAGAAATATTTTGTTATGAATCATGTAACAAAGGCCCAATCCACCATGCATCCAAGCTTGTTTGAATCTTAAAAGGGCTAGTGTCAATGGTTAGGTTGAGGACCATCTAAGCCCATCTTAGACCCAATCACCAAAAGATGTGCTTTGCTTAGCTTTCTCTATATGTCCAAATCAAAAGATCCTCAACACAAGCACACCTTGTACACTAGGTGTTCTAAATATTCACTTAGTAGAAGAATCTACGTGTTGTAGGATTACCTCATGGTCATGCTTAACTATCCTGACTGTGACTCACCCATAATGCGTCCAGAGACAAATTCACATTACTTAATGTAGGGGCAATTAGCTAGCCCCACAAAGTTTTTGACTTTTATTAATATAATACATATGTATAATTATAAATTGTCTCCATAATTTAAAATGTAGCAAGAAAAGTCAATCCATAATATGAGCATTTCTCCCACAAATTAATTTATGTACACAAGTACTGTCCTCACAACTTAAAATTTTTTGATCCATCGCTGGTTAAATCTTGTAAAAGGACCATCAAGAGAAACACTAGCTCTACAAAATATCCTTATATTGGTCCACACTGACTTGAGCAATGGAGTGTTTATATATGCGAGTACTCTTTATCTTTCATCATTTTCTTTGTACCAACACTAGGACTCACTTTCAATCATTAAAGTTGAAAGACATCTCAATTGCTTTTGAAGGCCTAACTTGATTGTTTCATTTATTTATTATTATTATTTTACTTATTTATATTTAATATAAATGCATTACTTTTTTATTATTATTATACATTTATAGATTATACACACCTATGTAAAACCTTGATTCAACTATTCTTCAACAATTCAATTTTAACATTTTAAACTCCTCGTTTTACTAGTTTGACAAAAGTTTGACTTTTAAAACATTACTTTTGGCTATTACTTTTACCACTCCTTTATTTTTTAATCTTATTCACACCCATTGAATTTTTTGAATTTTTTTCATTTATAGCCTCCTATCAATCAGAATTTTTTTTTTCACACATGTACAGAAACTTTTTTTTTTTCACATTCTAGATATAAGTTTCTAGAATTACATAATTATAATTTCAAAAAATTAATTTCTAGAATACATCTTGTAATGTATTCTGGAAATAAGTTTTTGAAATTACACAATTATAATATCAAAAACTTATTTCTGGAACATTAACCCATTTAACCACTAATCCTTTTAGAAATGTATTTCTGGAAGATACTCTCCAACATTTGGAATTTTGGTAAGTCTTCTGAAGATATATTTCTTGAAAGATACAATGGTTACGACATATGAAAGAGAGAATAGTTTGGAAAGAAAAAGTTTCAAAAAAATTTGAGAGGTATAAATAGAAAAAGGAAAAAGAAGGTGCAAAAAGAATGGGTGTTATATTTTTTATACATTATGGGAAAAAAAAAGTGGCAATAAAAATACACTAGCTTATGCATGTATGGCTTCATTAAATAAACTTATTTATTAGTCCTATTTTACAAAATATTAGGCAGATCGAGTTTGTATTTTTCTGTATCAATTTTTGAGTATATCCTTGTTTTGGTCCTTAAAATTGTGGGATGTTGTTATAATAATATTTGAAATTAGAAAAAGGGTAAATAAATCCCTAAAATTGAATTATCTCAGTCAAGTTAGTTTCTGCTATTAGTCATCCACTAACTTCATTAACAAACATATGATGTGACAAATTATCCACCACTTTGGTAGCCATATGTGCTGCCACACTTGGCTGCCCAATCATAAACACATTAGCAAGGACCAAAATGAAGAATAAGGATATTTTTGACAATGATTTCTAGTAATTGTAGCATGTCATTTTTAGGGACCACAATGACTGATTCATAGACTAATTTAAGGGACTAAAATGACATTAAATTATCTAGGGATGATAACTTTGTCCTTATCTTCTTGTTCTTGCCCTTCTCTCTCTCTCTTTCTCTCTTTTCCTATGACAACCCTCACATAAACATCATTGTGTGAAAGTCTAGAATACTAAGAAATGGTCTTTCTATAGTAGATTCCTATAGGTGTTGAGCCTAGGAGGATTAATTTCTTGGTCTTCTACACAATGGTGTCTATGTGAGGGTTTCCATGGGAGAAAGAGAAAGAGATAGAGGCACAAGAGGGTAATTATATATATATATATATATATAGGGTGTATCGAGTGAAAAAAGTGTTTGAATGAGGGTAAGAAGAGTAAATTAGGATCATATAACCATACATAAATTATTATGATTAAAAGTTATTTAATGATCACATGACTACTTAAAAAAGTTACATGGCTTTATTTTTTATTCTTAACTTTTAATGATTTGATTCAATGGTCATGATTCACTCTTCTCACTCTCTCATAATAAAAGTTTTCTCTCACTTATTATGCTCTCTCTCTATATTTATCTATCTATTTGTTTGTCTTTCTATCATTTATTGTTTTTCTCACACTCTTTCTCTTTCTCTTTCTCTCTCTCTCTCTCTCTCTCTCTCTCTCTCTCTCTCTTGGGTGTGTGTGTGTATGTGTGTGTGTGTGTGTGAGAGAGAGAGAGAGTATATAGGTTAACATGGACTAGTGCTTCATATGGTCTATGGTAGATAAATAAATCATGACCATTAGATTTATTAATTTAATATTGAACAGTCTTGATGAATGACTGGTAACCTTTTTCATTATTTTTCATCTATTAAGATTATTTTCAACATTAATTTTTTTTTACTCTTTTAAATATTGACATTAACCCTTCTTCCCAAATTGCCTTCCTTCCCAAAAACAAGCCTCCACATCCACAACATGCAATGGCAAGAACAGATTGTGTGCATTGACGCATAACTTTTGATAATTTAAGTTATTCATCTTATTATAGTTGAAAATAAAAAACATTTTTTTACTAAAAATTTGAAATAGATTTTCATCATAACCTGTTGCAAATTCTTTCTTAAAAAGAGGAAGTGTAATTGGAAGAATGATGCTTAATTATGTGACCTTCAAGAAGTAGAGTTCTTCTCTCCAAAAGTACAAAGGCAAGAATGGATTCGGAACCTGTGTGCCCTCGCCCTCTGTAACAGCAAATCACAAAGTCGGGGAAGACAGGTTTGTGCACCTTTGAGATAGGAACCTCGCATCGTTGAAGTACCTCCACTGTCACCATGCCTTTATTGCATTCTTCATATGTACCATCAAGCTTCACGAAACCTCCACCCGCACAATGATTTCATGAGATCCGTGCCTTTTTGCTTGCTATTGTGGTCGTTAATGGCCTCCTCTACAAAGTTAGTTTTGATAGGTATATGATGATGACCATTTTTTTCCACACGCAAGTTGTGAGGGTAGGCATGGCCGTCGTGGTGGGGTGACGGGGGGAGGGTTTTAGTGGGCTTAAATGTCAATTACTATTTTTACTTACATTCTACTATTTTTGAAAAATAGTTGATGACATGTAAAAAAAAGAAGAAGAAGAAACCAATGCAACCTCTTGTATTCGGTTACAAATATTGGACCACCATAGACCATATCAATGGTCCACTAGAGTATGTGTGTGTGTGTGTGTGAGTAAATTACACTGATATTCTTTGAGATTTTTTTAGATGATACATGATACCCCTCATTTTCTATCCCTACACTAACTTCCTTAATTGTTTGAAAAATATTATACTAACACCCCTTATAAATTACACTAACCACCCTTAATTGTTTAAAAATATTACATCATGTACTCCTATAAGGGAGGTTGTTGTAAATGTTAAAAAAGTAGGGGGATTATTTGCAATCTCAGGAAATGTCAGTGTAATTTACTCTCTCTCTCTCTTTATATATATATATTATATGAATTTGTTAACGTATACTCACTTGTTTTTTAGTTGAAGTACGTTAACAAATTATACCATTGGTGTACTTTCAGATAATCCTAATTATAACTTGCTAATGTACTTTAACTAAAAAAGTAAGTGAGTGTGTGTAAGCCAATCCCACAAGCATTTGTTAACGTACACCCACTTATTTTTTAATTGGAGTACGTTAACAAGCTATACTGTTGGTGTATTTTAAGATAATCCTTAGGAGGCATTTGTTTAGAGATATCATATTATGTTCCCATGTATCACATTCCTAGGAATGTTATAACCAAGAATGTTATTCCTGGGTATATTTAAAAAAGTGTTTGGTTACATTTTAATATTCTTAGGAATATTTTTTAAAATTCAAAATAATTTATATAAAAAATAAATAAAAGTAGAAGTTACAAGTGTGTTAAAAATAACTACCCATATTTTTATGGGAATATCACTTTCTCACCCCTCATCATGGGAATAAAAATGTAAGAAAACATGATAAAAAAAGAAGTTACAACTTTTTCAGGAATCAACTATACCTAGAAATAATTTTTCAAAACGTGTAACAAGCATGGATATATTACATTTTCATGTTTACATTCCCGAGAATCAACTTTTAATCTGTGAAACAAATGCACTCTTAATTATCACTTGCTAATGCATTCCAACTAAAAATCAAGTGGGTGTGAGTAAGCAAATCTCATTTATATATATGTGTGTGTACACACACACACACACACACACACACACACACATATATATATATATATTGCTCTGATTTCAAGCCACACGAATCAATATTGGTGGATGACCTCAAAAAATAGAAAGAATATCCATAAAAAGCAAAGCTACTTTCATCTACGGATGGCCGTTCCTTCAGGTGATGCCAGTCTATGGCCATGTCGCACGATTAAGTTATCAGAGTTTAATTTTCATATAAAATAATTCTGTGTTATAAATTTATTTTTGTTCCTCTAAAATTTATCACAATTTTTTTTCATTTAATCTCTTATTTTTAAAAGTTATAATCTAGTATTAATAACTTTTTTCGTATATAATCCCTTTGTTTGCTTTTCATTTTTGTTTGTTAAGGGTTTACATAACTTTAAAACGGAAAACTAAATAGACTATTCCTAATATATAGAAAAATTATAAGATAAACAAAAAATATGTAATGGAAAGCTAACAAGAAGACTATATATGAAGAAAAGAAAACTTTTATGAGAACTATATAAATTGTAACCTTTTAAAAATAATAAATAAATAAACAACTTGTTATATTTATGAGGATTAAAAAAATATATTTAAATATTTAATAAATCACACTATTTTAATATTTATATATAAATTTTAATGGTATATATTCAGTTTCACTTCTTGATTTTGGCAACTGCCTGATCAGTCTATACATTAACTATAGAACTAATCTTTAGCTCAAAAATTGAATTGTCATAAACTTATAAACAAGATGTACTAACTCATTACTCATTAGCGTCGAATTAGTGGTAAGATGTTTGAGTAGTTTACATGAAGTTTTAGGTTTAAATTCCATTGCCGTCATTGAAAAAAAAAACTGTATTGAGTTGTATTCACAACTACTTTGGGTTCAATGTACATGACTATCGATAGTGATGTTTTAGTGTTTCAATACTGTTGATAATAATAAGAAGATACTAATGATTTTTTAATACGATGTTAGCGTGATTTAAATCTGCAAATATTAATGTTGGTCTAAACTTGCCTAACGCAAAACTTAGTTTTCAGTCTTCTTGTGTAGACTACAGGCTGATTGACCAATTTAGAGTCTTTTTTACAAACATTTTGTCAAAATGGGGTTCTTTTAAAACAAATTACTAGCATGGTGTTATTTTGACCATTGACTTGTCAAACCTGCTAGTTTGACTAGCGAGATACATGCCACGTCAGTATTTTTTTAATTTTTTATATGCCATGTAAACTCGTTAGTCAAACTAGCAGAATATTAATTAGTTGGTCAAATTAGCGAGTTTATATGGCACTCCACATGGACGTTTAGCTGTACTAAAAAATTACACGTTTTTCTTTAAAGTTGCAACTCTCACTAGAGAGTTTATGAGAGCGTGTCAAGTGTCGCATCCGAGTATATTGTGCAAATCTTACTAGCTAATTTATGAGAGTGCGCCAAGTGTCACATCCGGGTTTATTGTGCAAGTCTTACTAGCTAATTTATGAAAGTGCGCCAAGTGTCACGTCTGGATTTATTGTCTTACTCTTACTAGCTAATTTATGAGAGTGCGTCACGTGGCAACTGACAAAAAAGTATTTATTTATTTCAACTTAACAATAGGTTAAAATAAAATTTGAATTAAATAAAATAATAAACATAAATTAAATTATAATTAAATAAAACAATAAATTATAATAAAACTAAAAATTTAAAAATATATTTAAATAAGATTTTAATTTAACATATTAAATAAATTTACAAAATAATTTAAAAATAAAAATTATATGGATAAACAAATTTATTGTTAAGTTAAAAATAAATAAAAAGGTATTTTTATTTTTAACTTAATAAACGTTATTATAATTTATTTAAATCTATCGTTAAATTTTTAATTTTATTATAATTTATTGTTTTATTAATTATAATTTAATTTATGTTTATTATTTTATTTAATTCAAATTTTATTTTAACCTATTGCTAACTTGAAATAAATAAATACTTTTTTGTCAGGTGTCACATGGTGCGCTTTCATAAATTAGCTAATAAGAATAGCACAATAAACCCAGACGTGACACTTGACGCGCTCTCATAAATTAGCTAGTAAGACTTGCATAATATACCCTGTTGGCGTGCTCTCATAAAACCGTTAGTGAGACTTGCACAATATCCTTGGATGCAACACTTGACGCACTCTCATAAACTCGCTAGTGAGAGTTGCAACTTTAAAGAAAAACGTGTAATTTTTTAATGCAGCTAAACGTCCACGTGGAATGCCACATAAACTCTCTAGTCTGACCAGCTAATTAATATTCTGCTAGTTTGACTAGTAAGTTTACGTGGCTTATAAAAAATTAAAAAAAATACTGAGGTGGCATACATCTCGCTAGTCAGACTAGTAGGTTTGACTGGTCAATGGTCAAAATAATCATATAGCCAATAATTTATTTTAAAAGGACCCTATTTTGATAAAATATTTATAAAAAAACTCCAAATTGATCAATCAGCCGTAGACTATAACAACACTGAAGCGTGACTGATATTAAATTAGGGTTGACTGTTGCCTTGTAGTGTCGACTTTTGGCACATCGTAAAAATTTAATTTGTTGTAATGTTATTTCAGTCAACTTCATCATAAAATGTGTGTGTGATAGTGTTTCCAAATAAAGATGATGAGATATTCCATTTTTAATATTTTTATGCCATAAAGTATTATTTGCTAAATTAAAATTTGTGACATAAAACGAGTCATGTGGACCAATACCGCACAAAAAATAATTGTTTATCATAAAATGTCACCCATTGCTATCTTCCAAGCTCCAAAAGATTATATTTTATTCTCTCTCCAAATCTTTGATAATTTATTGCGAAAAATTGAATTTAAGATGACATACTACATACCGTGATTATAAAAGTCAAGTTAATTGTGCGAGGATTGATGAAAACAACAATATATCCATTAGAAGATATATATTATAGAGAAAATATATAGTAAATTAATTAATGGCGAAGTGCGGGATGGTAGTATAAATGCCTATATACTGTTCCTGAGTCTCGATAGTGTCTCCTGGCTAGGGTTCTCTTGTCTCTACACAGAGTGCTTTGCAGAAGAACGAGACGAAGGGCAAGATATTAAAGATATGTGGAAAATAGATGTTGCACAATCATTTTCTAAGCTAGTGACTTTCATTCAACTTATTATATATGTCCCAATATGGTATCTATGCTGTAGTCATGATGATCCATCAACACATATGACACTTATGAATATGCCAGTTGGCAGTTAGGGTAATCAGAAATGCTTTTAACAAATCCTGGAATATACATTGAAAATTTGATGGATGATTTCATTTATTGTTTGAACTACACTTGATTTCATTAATAAGATATCTATTTTACTTTTGGTGGTAGTAACGTTTTCCAATCTTGTTAGTATACCAAAAACATATTATAATTTTATTTTATTTTATTAGTTATATAGTGCTTCCTAATGGATGATTTTTCGTAAATAATTAGTTTATCCGTTGAAGGAGCATGTCGTGCACTACAAAATATAAATAGGGTTGGTCCAAGGATAAGACTGCTAAAGCTCAATCTTTAGACTCACTAGCAAAAAATTATTTACTATTTGTTTTATAAAACAAAAAAGCCATGTATGTTGGCAAAAAGACCCAATATATAATTTTTTTATTTAAAGTAAAAAAACCTTTCTCAGAATTTACTTCAAGCCTCACTCATGTTGAGTCGGCCTTGAATATAAAGTGGGTTTTAACATGTCCCCCCACTTTGCCAAATAATCTGGTCATGCGCTACTAATTATTTGATGGATGATTGTTGGTGAGATCAGCTTGAGCAGGAGGAGCTAGCTTCTCTAAATGATTGATTAGAATCAGTGTTTCATATGTGGCGTAGGAAAAATGATAAATGATATAAATTAGATTTTTTTTCTACTCAAAATAATAATAAAATAATAGAATATGCTGTGTTTTATTTATTTATTTATTATTATTATTATTAACATTTTCTCTTGAATTATTTATTATTAGGCATTGTGATAACTTAGGCACAATTTTTTTGTATCAAAAATCATTGCTGTATAAAATATTTATATTATTTAATTTATTTATTATTCTTCAAAATACATTAGAATTTATGTGGAAATTTTTATCCAAGAGTGTGTGAGTTAATGAATTTTGAACTCACCTATTTGTCTAAAAATGTCTTGAAATTTGAGTTTCATGGTTCTATTACTTAAATATCATTTAATTTATTTGTTTCCAACTCATTAATGTAAGACTTGTTCATACTCTCCCTTCAAGTTTAATTAGTTTTACCTAATTGTTAATTGTTTTAAATTTTTAGTTTGAACTTGTATTTCAAATTTGAATTTCCGAAATAGACGTGTTACTTTCATTTATTTCCTAAACTTAGCACTTTTTTTTCTTGAGTTTTAACGATATAGATCTGTCTTTTTCTTTCATTTATTTACTAAGCCTTTTTCATTTTTTTTTCCTTATTTCATTTTTATTGTTGGGCCATTCAATATATTTTTTATTTACCTTTGTCTTTTTTTTATTAGATTTTTTTAAATATGAATTCTGATATCAAATTAAACAGTAAATTACACTAATGCCTCTTGAAGTTTCTTGAGATTGTACATAATCTCTTGCTTTTTTAATATTTACAACAACTTCTTTTATAGAGGTACACGGTGTAATAATTTTCAAATAATTAAGGAATATCAATATAATATTTTTCAAATAATTAAAAGAAGTTAGTGTAGGGATAGAAAATGTAGAGATATCAGAAGGAAATTAATGAAACCTTAAAAGGTGTCTATATAATTTACTCTAAATTAAAAGAAATTGTTTTCGGACCATGTCCCGACACAAATTCTAATAACATAGATTATTATACTTTGTTTTCAACGAAAAAAAAAAATTGTATTTGGGAAAATCTTGAAGACAGAGTAACCCCCTCCTTACTCTTCTCTCTCTGTATATATTAGGATTAAAGTCGTTAAAGTGGATATACAATCATGTTGCAATACGTAGTGGACGTTGCATCAGATGTCTAATGCTAATTGGCCACAACATATCTCTCAAATAATTCAAGTTTTTATTTTTATATATGTTTTATATTGGTGTCTAAAATACGTAGCATCAAGTTGTTAGACGCTGATGCAATTCTAATCTATAGATTAGTCTAGTAATCATGTATCAACGAATATATATAAGCTTCCATGACAATATGCTGAGCGATTATTGCTTCTCTGTCATATCAAATCAATCCCATTTAACTCTTCAATCTTAAGTCCACTAATAATGTAAACAATCCTATAATCAACTCAATTACTTAAAAAAAAAAAATCATTCAAACAACCCATTCACTCTTGACTCGATACACATAATACACCAAAATAGTATGATTTCTTTTTCCGTACATCTTATTGTTGATACATTTTTTAAGGATTCAATACTCATTAATAGATATAATTTGAACATGTTTTAAGGAGATTAGATCATTGGGTTCTTTTGTCGTGGTGGTTTCTTTCTTTTTTCAATGTCTTTCTCAAAACACTAACAAAAAAATAGGCACGAAAATTTTAGCATCGATTCATCTTATGAAATCAAGTTGAAGTGTTAATTTGAAGCTTTCAAGCTACGTTAGATTTATAAAAAAAAATCTTTGTTTTTCTTTTTCCTCTTCTTCTCTGCTCTGCCCGTGTACTTTTTGGCGTTGCTTAAAAAAATTCAGATTCGTTCTTTCTCTTATTCTCAGATTTTAATTAGATGTCTTTTTTTTTTTTTTTTTTTTTTTTTTTTTTTTTCTAGTGGGTGCTAGCATATAGCAGCATGATATAGAGTCAAATCCCAAAATTACTTTTCAGAGAGGACTCCCTGTCATACTCTTTCTGTTGTAGATCAGAGCAAAATTGTTGTGAATCTAATGTCAATAAAATAATGCTGCCTAATCATCCACTAATGTCCATTTCTTAGTTAAAGTTCCAAAACAGTTAATTAATCCAACTAAGAGCTAACCTCAGCAAAACTTGTTTGGTTACCTCAAATTTGTATTTTGCAAATTGTCATTTTTCTCATGCTTTTTAAGGAGCTTTGAATCAATTAAAGATCTAAACAATGAAATTCAGAAGAACTTTGTTAATTATGTTTGAACTAGTTTGATGTTTATGTCCATCTACAGTACCAAAATATATTGCTAATCTGCCACGCGAATCGAGGTTAAAGCGAAACGTGGCTTTGGTTGCTTGGTGGTATTGTATCTAACAAAGATAAATACATTTTATCCTCTAAATTGGCCACTTAATTGACACATGACGGTGACAGAACTATGGATTTGCATTTTTAAAGGAGTTTAAAGAATCAGGATGTTTTATGCAAGCATTTTGCGGAACTGTAAATCTGCATCTCCAAATGGTCTCCTACTTAAGCCCATGCATGGTTGCATCACTTGGAATCGGTGACGTAATTATTCCTCCCTAGATATTCAGTGAGTGAAGGATGCGTTGTATCACATTGGATGCTTATTCATAGATAGGAGAGAATCTGTACTTGAAAAGAAGGTTGACATATTTTTACACTGAAATTCAGGGGATAATCTTTTCACTGCTCTTAGCTATTAGAATAAGAGTTTGATGACTATGTATTGTGAGTATAAAAAGTTTTACAATATCAATTAATTACAAATTACTGTTGTTATGACTTTTAAGATAATTATTATAAAAGTTAACAAACTTACCATACATAGTAATTTATAATTGGATGACAGTGTAAAACAACTTTACACTATCAGTGCATAACCTTTTTTCTCTTAGAATAAAAGCTTTCAGTTCTGATTAATAATCAGTTCACACATTAGCCTTAATCCCGCCTTAGCTAATTAATTCCAAAATGAGTCATCCATTGGCTGCAGCCAACCCCATTAAAATTAGAACATTCCCGTCCAGTACTTCAAAGCTCTAATTAAGCTGGTTGTTTGTTATAAAAAGTCGATTTCAATTTAGAAACTGTTTAAGTTTTTATTTTTTAGAATAAATGGTTGACTAGTAATGGTTATAGTGTGAAATCTCAGCCAAAAAACTCTTGTAAACTTAAGGGAATAAAGCATTGTCATAAAAGAAGAAGAAGAAGAAATTCTTTATTCTTATGCACGATTAGTGTAATAGAATCTTATACATTTAATGTATTGTCACATCATTCAATGAAACTTGATAATTCATAAATATCAAATTCATTAAATGATATCTGTTAGGGTATGTTTGTTTTAAAGTTGGCTAAATTTGATTCTGGTATAATTAAATTTGAATCGTAAAATATAATCAAGATATAGTCTCAATCATGAATTTTATTATACAAAGTGCGTAATAGTGAGAGGAATTGATTATCAGCATTAGCAAAATGAACATTAAATTTGTTTATACTAATAATATATTCAAATTAAATTCTTAAAAAATGTTTGGAATTTTGTATTTTTATTTAAAATTTTATTAAAGAGTGTCTTACATGATAGTTGAGGAAATTTTAATATAATTTATTACATATTATTAATTACTTAAAATAAATATTAAATAGTTTTTATATTTTTAATTTAATAAATATTTTCTTTCGATAAATACTTTCTACCTCTACTATATATGCATGGTTTTTGGTTACACACACACACACACAAAAATGCATATATAGTAGAGGTAGAAAGTATTTATTGAAAAGAAAATACTTACTAAATTAAAAATATAAATACTATTTAATATTTATTTTTCAGTAATTGATAATATTTAACTAGGATTACATGGTAGTTAACTAGGATTAATAAAAAGCATGTTTCTTCAACCTTGGGGAAATTAACTAGGATTTCGATCCTTAGCTCCGAGAAATTCCTTGTGTCCATGTAACATAAATTTGCGTTCACGTGTGACATATATTGGAATTTGTATATCGATAATGCTCTGTTTCAAACATTCGCATGTTATCTTCAGGGTTGCGGTGCCCTTACTTTTACTTTGTCATTCTCTTAATATTCTGCCAACCGTGTAGCAGGAAACTCGTATTTTATATGATTAGATAAGTTTTAGCTCCAATTAATAAATTAATTAAGATGGCTAGAAGCAGCATCTAATACTGAAATTTTAGAAATCTTTCGTGTACGATTAGACCGTTTATACCTGCAATCAGATGTCAGCAATTCTTCCACGGGCATCACAACATTTTAATTATTCACTTTGTAGAGAGAGATATAAAGAGAGAGGGAGAATTCTGCAATGTCAATTTTCCTTTCACCAAAGTGTGCAAAATTTAAGTTACATTATGGACAACTAGGCCCACACAAAGAAGGTCCTAATCAAACCAAAAAAAAAAGAAAAAGCTTTAGTTAATTTTCCGAAGAAAGATGGTGAGTACACGAAACGCCTCTCAATTTCTCTGCTCTCAACGACCCTTTTTCGTTGCAGTCTCAATTATTCATCCCTGTCTAACCTCCACTATTTCAAACTTTTGGAACACTAATGGCTACCCTTAACTCATTGGAGGCTTCACCCTTTTGCATCTCAATGTCGTTGTTTGTCTCAGCCTCTTCTACCACAGTCTCCATCCTCCCATTTTCTGAACAGCACTTCATTACCTCACTGCTTATCTCTGCTTCTTTCTCTTTGTTCTCCTTGTATTTGCCCCATAGAACCGAGTAAAGTCCCATTACTATGACAATAGCTCCAACGACCCTGTAATCACATGTAGATAAATCTACATCAATAATTGCATTTGTACCGAAACCTTTAGTTTGAGGGTTTTTATGATTGCGAATCTGCGATGTTTCAACTTTCATGTAAAACAAGACTTTTAGTTTATGATAAGAAAATGATAGAAAGAAGAGAGTGACTCCGTTAAAACTTATAAGCTGTGAGACGAAACCGCATGAAAGCGAAGTTTCTTTCTGCCTAAAAAACTTGAAATGTTCATTCAACAGTGATTGGATGTGAATGAATGAATACTTACCCTCCAAGATATATTTTTTCTGCAAGGATGAAAGCACCCATGATGGCTACGATAATCATCATCAAAGGGCTGAAAGCGGTTACGAAAACAGGCCCTTTTTTTTGCATGACAATCCCCTGAACATAGTAGGTAATACCTGATGATATTATTCCCTGTTCACCAAAGTTTACGTCCATTTAGACTCTCATATCATAAGGTTCAACAACAAATAAATAAATAAATAGATAGATAAATAAGAGAAATTATTATATGGTTCAGGATCGGTACGTATTCATGGTTCCAACTAATTTTTACGTGACACATAATTCAGTTTTTCAAATTACAAAAAATAGTTAATAAAACTCGGCTACGTCCGACGAGGAGATTAACCGAGACCACATGGTCCTCAACCATATGATAATTTCTCAGATAGATGGATACAGAAGGAGAGAGACTTACAGCATAGGCTGCGGCAAGAAGGTTCATATCCCAGCCAATGGTCCAAACAGATGTCTTGTGCTCCATGATAAAGGTAACTGCAATTGACTGCAGTGTACCCAAGGAGCACACAAGTGCTGTGAGGGAGAGCTGAGCAGGGTATTTCCTTAATGTCACTGCCTGCATTAATCATAACAAAGACTTCTCAATGATCAAATAATGCACTCTCGTGAATAAGAGTGAAAGTTGTTAAAGTATTCTTTAATTACTTGCCTGAAGGATGAAGAAAGAAGCCCAAGAAAGGGTGGCAATTATGAGCAGAATGGAACCCTTAAACCAATCCTTTTCACCCGAGTCAGTGGTGTTTTCAGGCACATAGTTTCTGGGGTGATGCATGTACTTAGACCCCAAGAAATTGATGACTTGCCCTTTGTACAGTGTCATCAACATGGCCCCAGCAACTGTTAGTACAGTTCCAATCACCTTTGCTTGGCATCTTACTTTTCTCATGTGCACCTTCTCCATCCTAATCCATCCCAATTAGAGAGTAAAACCATGTTAGCTCAAAGCAATATAAAAAAAATAATAATAACAAGTGAAAGGAATTAAGATTAACTGATTGTGTATTTAAATGTACCTGCAAATAGCTGCCATCACAAATGTCATTGCAGGGAGCACGTTGCTTATCGCACATGAGTAGGTAGGGGAAGTAAATTTCAACCCCGCATAATATAAGTTCTGATCAATCACAGGTCTATAAGGACAGAACAAACAGAGGAAAACAGCAAATTTTAGAAAATGCTTTTTTAATGCATCTATCACAATTAACACCGGTTTCTAGAGAGAGAAAATTACTAACCCAAGGAGACCCAACACGAATATTTGCATGAACATGAGAAATGTAATCTTGGGCCTCACTTTCCTGCCAATGACAAGAAGAGAAGGTGCGATCAGAAAATGATTCAAAACAACGAAGCCAATGGATTTCACTTTTCTTCTCCCATTTTTTTTTTTTTTCCTATGTGAATGAGTGATAGGTACCTCTCGAGAACAAGAGCAAAGGGAGCAATAGCTGCGGTAGCAAAAGCATGTCTATAAACCACGAGCACATAGTGGCTCATCCCACGGTTGAGGGAGACCTTGGTGATTATGTTCATACCCGCGAACCCAAATTGCAGAGAAATCATAGCTATGTAAGGCTTGCACCTCTGAAGAAAACTCCCACAAAACCCATCTCCTTCCATTTTTCTCTCTTTGATGTGTACGAGGTAAAGGGCGGTACTCTGAACTAGGAACAGAGTTGTGTACAGAGGAAGAACACTTCTTGTTTGTGTCTCCTAAGTGAAAAACGTTACCCCTCTATGGTATTTATAGCTTATAAGCCCACGTAGAGGTGCTGTGCGGGAACTGTACTCAGAACTAACTACGGTTGTAAGTTTGTAAAAAAAATTAGATGATGTTTTAATTTGAAGCGTGTAAGAATCTCACCTTGTAGCTCAAACGTGACCCCTTTTTGCACTAGGTTTAATACGTAAGCCACAGGATATTCTTATTTGTTTTGTGTGTAAGCGAGAAAATTTATGGATTCCACGTGGCAATAATTGGATTGTTTAACTTACTGGTAAAATTCAAGCAAGATGAGTGTTTACAACACATTTTCTAACACATATTATATTATTAGTTAAAATTTATTGAAAACTATAAAATTAAGAGAAATGATCATTAAATAAAAAGTGAAATCTACAAAATTGTGATTTTCAATAAATTTTAGTTAATAAAGAATGATGTGTTCAAAAGAGTGTATTAAATAGTGTATTATTAACATTTCTCATTTAGGTAAATGGCGATCATCCTTTTAATGTAAAGTTCATATACAAAATAAATTTAAATTGGTGAATTTGGTAGAATTAATTTGCCAGAAATTAGCTTTTCATTCCAATACGAGGAAGCTGGTTCTTAGAAGAAAAATGTTTGTAAAAAAATGATAAGAAATAATTAGAATTGTTTCGAGGATTATTTTTTATGCCATTATCTTGATTTCACTTTTTTTAACATTTTTATATATTTCTAAGAAAAGATAACATATATTAGAAATTTAGAATGTATGTTTATGTTACTTTTATACATGAAAACAATGTAATAGTGATATAATAAAAATGATGTTCAAATAACAATGATAGTGCATTCCACTTGTTTTAGGATGGAGTGGGGTGCTTGTGCTTGTGCGTGGTGATGCCATTAAGGTGCTCAAATTATGGGGGCCAATGGGCACAGGTCGCTCTCAAACCATCTTTGCTTGAGTTTGACGACGCGGCGAGTTTCTGCCACACCTTATCCGTTGGAACTAGGGGTGGCAAAATTATCTATTTATCCATGATCCATCCAGTTCATCCATGTAAAATTCAATTCAATCCATCTAGTTGTTAAAATAAAAAAGACTTGAATCGGATTGGATGGATCACATAATTAAATGGATGGATAACAATCTATCCTCTTTTATTTTCAAATCTAATGGATCATCTAATTAATACTAAATGGGTTAAAATTAATTCAACATATTTTTTTTCATATATATTTTTAATACTCTCTATCTCCTTTCTCTCTTCTCTCCTCTCTCCCCTTTTCTCTCCTCTTTCTCCCTCTCTCTCTCTCTCCCCCCTATTTGAATTGAAAAATAGGGAAATGCCAAAAAAGAAATATTCACTTCACTCACATTAAACTACCGATAAGCAAATTAATTAACTTAACATCAAAATGATTGTAAAATAAAGAATAAAAGCACACAGTTCAGTTTTCAAAAAAAAAAAATAAAGATCCGAAAGTTAAAAAAATTTAGCCCTTGGTTGATAACACACGACAAAAATGCATAAGGCAAATAAATGATAAACATATAATGAAACTAAAAGAAGATACACATCAATTATCGTTGACTATTATAGTTTTGGAAACACGACTGAAAACACCTTTTATATATAATTCACAATTTATTTCATATGCACCCACCAAAAATCATTTTTTTTTAAATTGAAAAAACAATCCAGTTCAATGTTGTTGGCAAATATAGATCCCAAGCATATACTAACGTAAGATTGATAATTTTATTCTTTTAGTTCTTTTATTATTTTATTATTTTCATTTTCTATAAACTCTAAACTTAAATTTAAATAATTTTAAATTTTGATTATGGATTGGATTTGAAAGAGGAGAGAGAAAAGAGAATATTTTAAAAATAAAAACTATTTAGTTTTTAAAATATATTATTTTTGTGGATGGATTGGATATCCATCCATAAAAAAATTATTAATAGATGGATTGGATGGATATTATTAGGTAGATCATGGATGAATTAGATTTTTTAAATGAATTTTTAATAGATCAAAATGGATTAATGGATTATTTTTATCCAATCTATTATAATCCGACTAAAAATTTATCCAATCCATCTGTTTTCCACCCCTAATCGGAACGACAGGAACTATGGACATCTCTTTTATCTAATTTGTTTTATCTTTCTTGTTTCATACTTGTGAATAGTTAAAACTGTTATTCTGGAATTCCAATGCAGAACTCGATTATTGAAAAAGTAATTCTAATGTTGTAGTGACATTATACAATCATTTTTCTTTTCATTTTTTGTTTTTATTGGGTGTACTCGTAATGTAGCTTGCTTCGCTAGTGAAAAATATATCCCAATATTAAAGGTTCAAAGGAACTGCTGTGGTTCCTCATTTCTTCAAATATTTTCACGGAAGTAGTTTAATAAATAAAAAAGGCTAAAATATCTTTTAAGTCTCTGCAAATATGATTCTGTCTAGTTTTAGTCCTTGTAAAAAATTGTTATTTTTAGATCCATAATATTTTCTTAGTGTTCTTTTTTAGTCCTTATCATTAACTATGGTTAATTTAATGTTGACATAACTAACATAATAAAGAATATTAATTAAGATAATTAAGGTAATGAAAAATATTTTAAATTAAGATAATTAGATTATTTTTAAGTATGTAATTTAATTAAGTAATATATTTATTATTTTATATAAATAAGGTAAGAACATATAATTTAATTTTATAATTTATTTTTAATTTTTAATATATTATAAATAGTAATTTTCATTGCTTTTAATATTGTTCTTATTTTTTAATTTACTAGTTTATTTTTAACATCGTAATTTTTATAAAAAAATTATAATTTACTTAGACACTTATAATTTACTTTTAACATATTAATTTGATGTTAATTTTACATTTCAATTCATTTTGATTGATTGTAATATAATTTATTTTTTAATATATCACAAGCAGTAATTTTGTCTCTAAAGATAAAAATAATATATTAAAATTAAACTATAAGCTTCTAAGTAAATTATAATTTTAAAAAAAATACAATGTAAAAAGTAAATAAGTGAATTGAAAATTAAAAATAATATTAAAAGCAATAAAAATAACTTTTTATAATATATTAAAAGTTAAAAATAGATTATAAAAATAAATTATATGTAACTACCTTATTTATATAAAATAACTAATACATTACTTAATTGAATTACACACCTAAAAATAATCTAATTATTTTAATTTAAAATATTCTTCATTATCTTAATTAATATTATTTATTTTATTACCCATGTCAGTATTAGATTAAATAGAGTTAATGGTAAGGATTAAAAAAGAGTATTAAGAAAATGTTAAGGATCTAAAACTAACAAAAAAAATTGTAAGTACTAAAACCAGACAGAACTATATTTGCAGGGACTTAAAACACATTTAAGCCAATAAAAAATGTATGTCATTATGTATATGGGAGGGATTTTTTTTTTTTAAATAAATAAAAGGTTTGATGAACTTTGCAGATATACACTTTGTGGAAAGAACCTGCTTTGTACCTAAAGGAATTAATTTTGCAATCAAAAGGTGAAAAACTCATGAAAAACCAAAAATAAAAAATAAAAAAAATCGAAGTTTGTTCATGAATCACGATGCCTTTATTTTAAGGGTGAGAAAAGGGGATTATTTTGTTCATCAAAACGTACGTAGAGGTTATATACGTGGCCACACCACGCATTCGGACTGAGGAAGCTTAACAAATAGATTATGCGATTGCCATTAAATATAGTTATTCGAGAATATTCCTCCTTTATGCATATGAGCATATCAGAAGAAGTGTTATTTAAATTTCTAAGGGGATTCGTATAATCAATTACACAACACACATGGTGTCAATTAAAAGGGTTAATTACATTTTTGATTTATAAGGTATTGTAATTGTGAGATTTTAGTCTTTTGAGTTTTAATTGTACAAATTGGGTCTCTAAATATCATAATTGTGTGAATTGGGTCTCCAAATGTTATAATTTGTGATTTTGGTCTTTTCGTCAGTCTTCTATTAAATATTTAATAGATTATACCGACATGACAATAACAACTAACATGGAGGATGAAGTGGCGTTAACGGATGTAAGAGGTGGGAATTGAACACCTTGCTTTGTACTCTAACAATAAAATTTAACCACTAACCTAATAGGTAAGCTTAGTACGTAAATCAAAATTATACTATATATAACTTAAATGACTATTAAAATTGCACATATATTTATTACTACTAAATAAATAAATTTATATATATTATATATATTAGTAGTATTAAAAATATTATTAATAAACTAATAATACCATTAGTATATATTAATATACTTCTACATAAAAATAAATATATTAGATATGATATAAATACATCATAAACTTATTATTAATAAATTCATTATTTTAATAATATATTTCTATATAAGTACATACTAATATTAATAATATTATTAGTATCAATTATTAATAAATATAAATTGACACCCTTATATTTGTTGAGAAGAGTGATTCTAGTGATATTGAGATGATTGAGATCGATATGTTGAGCATCTAATTTGCATATTTTAGTCACTAAAATTTACATTGATATCATGTATTTTCAATTAATATTCTTATAATATATTTTTGGTTTAATACATCAGTAGGTCTTTGAATTGTTTGAGAATATATAATTAGGTCTCTAAACTAAAAAAATTTGTAATTGGATCTTTGATCTTCTATAATTTTGTAATTGGATCCTTGAAATTAGTAAAACAGCCATAAATTGCTATTTTTCTAGTGATTTTAAATCGCCATAAACTAACTTTAGGGACCTAATTACAAAAATTATAAAAAATTAAGGATTCAAATATAATTTTTTTTAGTTTAGGGACCTAATTAAAATTTTTCAAAAAATTCAGAAACCTACTAATGTATTAAACCTATATTTTTATCATATCCAATATATTTATATTTATGTAGAAGTATAATAATATATACGAATAATATGAATAATATTATTAATGCTAAAAATAATATATATAATATATATAATTTTATTTATTTAGTAATAGTAAATATATGTGCAATTTTGGTCTCCATTTAAGTTATATTTATTATAATTTTGATTCATATATTGAGGAAACTGCACAAGGTCTTAGGTTCTAACTTTATTGCCGACATTTTACACCAAACAAAATATATTGAGGAAACCTATTGGCTTAGTGGTCAAGTGTTGTTATTAGAATATAAAGGGGGGGGGGGGGGGGGGGGGGGGTGATTCCAACTCCTACACTTTGAATATTTTTTTTTCTCCTATTTTCACATGCCACATCATCGACACATCAACATCTGTGTCAGTCATCACATCCACACCACGTCATCTGCCATGTCACTTGTCACTACTACCTCAGCAAATTCATTAAATATTTAATGAAAAACTAATGAAAGGACCAAAATTGTAAAATCACAATACTTAGAGGACCCAATTTACACAATTGAAACTTAGGGATCAAAATTGCACAATTTTAATATCTAGAGAATCAAAAATACAATTAAGCCATTTTAAAATTGAAAAACTTACGACTAAAATTTATAAATATAATCTGGATCATCATTTCCCCCTCTTTTTACATACTAAAAATATCTCTTAACTAATAGTTAAAAATTACTCTCTTTTAAAATATAAAGATCATTGAGTTAAATTTTAACTCCTTTTAACAATGATTTGTTTTAAACATAAAATAAGAAATTAAACCTTAATCATCATGATTAAGGTCTTATTATAAATTTAACTATCATAACTAGTTAAATTATGATTTGAAAGTATTGTTGATTATATTTCTAATATAGGTTTTCAATATTGATCGATGACAACTATGAGAAAATACATTAATTTGGTTAGTTTTTAAATTTGATTTTGATAAAGTAAGTGCTAATTAAAAAAGTTGAAAATAACATTTTGTTTTGATAAGCAAAACATATTTCATTAGAAGAGTATAAAGGATATTCTAGCTTGAAAATGAGAGTAAAATTTGATTGATATTCACTTAATTACATAACTGAGTATGTACAATCAATATTTATAGTACAAATGAAGCTATAAGTTAGAAAACAAATTAGCCAAATAATCAGCATAACAAAGAGCTCTAAATAAGGAGATCAAAGTATATTCTTCAACTATACAATTCCTTAAATTGAGAAGATTACAAAGAGATCTATGAAGGGAAAATCTTAACACTCCCCTCCCCCAAAGTTGATGCATGGATATTATCTTTGCTTAACTTGTAGTGATATTTCAAAAAAAAAAAAATATATAAAATCTTACTTGGGACTGTTTAGTAGGCATGTTAGCTAATTGATCTTAAGATTGAATTTTAGGCAACTCTAAAATTTTGCATCTAATTTCTCCTTGATGAAAAATTTGTCCACCTTAACATGCTTTGTTCGGCCATGTTGAACTGGATTCTAAACAATGTCATATGGAGCTTTGTCACAATAAACTGAATTGGTTTTCTAGATGGATAACCTAAATCTTCTAGAAGATGTTTCAACCATAAGTCTTCACAAAAGCCAAGTGCCATACTCTTGAACTCAACTTTTGCACTTGAGCAAGTGACAAGATTTTACTTTTTACTTCTTCATGTAACAAGATTACCTCTACAAATGTGAAATAACTTGAAGTTGATCGCCTATCATCTATTGCTTCAACCCAATTAGCATCTACATAAACATTTATGCCTTGACGATTTCCATTTTTAGTAAACAATATCCCTTTTCTAAGAGTAGACCTTAAGTACCTCAATATATGCATGACAACATTCATATGTTCTTCACTGGGATTATGTATAAATTGGCTAATAATGCTCAATGCATATGCAAAATTTGGTATTGTGTGAGGTAAGTACATCAATTTTCCTACAAGTGTCTGATATCTTTTTTTATCAACTAATACTTGATTTATTACAGTATGTAACTTCAATTGTTCCTCCATCGGTAAAAAAGTTGGTTGACATGCTAGCATACTAGTCTTTTGCAACAAATCTAATACATATTTTCTTTGAGATAAGAAAATACCTTTCTTGGATTTAAAGACTCCAATCTCGAGAAAATACTTCGAGGAACCAAGATCTTTCTTTTCAAATTCTCTAGACAAGTAATCTTGCAATCCTTTCCTTTCTTCTAGATTATTCCTTGTAACCACCATGTCATCCACATATATAATGAAGGCAATAATCTTACCCAATTGTTTCTTTAAAAATAAAGTGTGGTATGGGTTACTTTGATGGTATCCAAAAGTTGTCATAGACTTCATAAATCTTCCAAACCGTGCTCTCAGTGATTGTTTTAGCCTATGTATATAATGATTTCTTTAGCTTGCGTACCATTTTCCTATGCCTTTTCGACATCATACACCCTGGTGGAAGTTCCATATAAACTTTTTTTTTAATAATTCTCCATGCAGAAAAGCATATTTTTTTACATCAAATTGTTGCAGTAGCTAATCCAAATTTACAATAAAGGACAACAATATTCAAATAGTGTTTATTTTAGCTAGGGTGCAAAATTCTCTATGTAATCTATCCTATAGACTTAAGTCTATCCTTTTGCCACCAATCTCGCCTTAAAATATTCAATTCCACCATCTAGTTTATACTTCACAGTGTATATCCATCGACATCCCACTGACTTATTTCCTGTTAGGCAATTAACTAAGTTCCTATGTTTCATTCTTTTGTAATGAGTTCATTTCTTCATTCATAGCAGCTTTCCACCTTGGATCAACTAAGGCTTTCTGTACATTGTTAGGAATAGGTGTAGCACATAATGATTTGCAAATAATTTAATTGATTTTGACAAATTTTGATTAGACACATAATGACTCATAAGATATCTCACTCTATTATAAATTTCAAGTTCATATGTGGGTTTAGGAACAACTTGATTGAGATGCTCTAGAATTTTTTTTTTTGGCAATTTAGGTTCGGGAATAGGTGCATCCTTAGTAGACAATTAGTATAGTATACTGGTGAGGAATTCATGCTCTTCAATTGATGGGGTCAAAGTTTATGGTCCACTTACTTCTTCATTTTTTATTAATGGACTTGCATTTTGTGGTGCAATCACGTCTTTATCTTCTAAATGTGAATCAATCTTAAGTCCCAAACTGATAAAACTAATATCATGAGCATCATAGTATGTTACAAGGTCATATTCCATTTGACACTCCCTTTAAAGTTCAAACTTAGATGAAAAATATATTAATGCCTCATGAAACACCACATCTATTATTATAAACACATGTTGAGTTGGAGGATAATAACAACTATATTGTTTTGTATGCATAGAATATATATATAAAAAAAAAACACTGTAAAGCTCGTGGGGCTAATTTATTATGTTGTCGTTCGTGATGAACAAACACTTCACATTAAAAGACATAAGGAGGTAAATTTGGAACTGTTGGGACAATAACAACATCACTAAAAGCTTTGAAAGATTTTTAAAAGTCAATAGATCATGAAGGAGTTCAACTAATTGAATATGTTGCAAAAGCATAAGTTTCCTACCAAATATGACAATGACATATGAGCTTCTATCAATACAACACGAACAACCTTTAAAAAATGATACTTTTTTCACTGTGCAACCTCATTTTGTTGGGGTGTATTGGAACAAGTTGTTTGATTAATAATTGATTCTGCTTCAAAAAATTGTTTCAATATAGAATTTTGATACTCCTATCCATTGTTGCTCCAAAAAACCTCAATTTATGCATTATATTGAGTTTTAACCATTTTATGGAACTTTTGAAATAGCAAGTTTACTTTACTTTTGGACTTCAACTAAGTCACCCTAGTACAATCATCTATAAGAGCAACAAACCAATGTGAGCCACCTAAGGTTAGAATTTTAGATGGCCACTACACCATAATGGATAACCATAAAAGGAAGAGGACTTTGTTTTTAAAAAAAAAATTTCAATGGAAATGAAGTTTGGTGACTTTTTGCAAGTTCACATACATCACAATGTGAAATTGAAGAATCAAGACTTTCAACACAAATTAGGAAATAATCTTTTGAGATAGTCAAAGGATACATGTCCCAATCATTAATGCTATAGCCTGACTTTTGCTTTATTCTTATTTTATTTAGAGTTTTTCACTGTCAAAGATTGACGCAACATATTACAACCTTTTGATGTTAAGTCATATAGCTTCCCTTGCTTAATACCACAACCAATCATTTGCTTTGTTTGAATGTCCTTAAAACACAAGAATTAGGCAAAAAAATAACAACACATGATATGACTATGGTAATTTGAGAAATAAATAAAAGGTTATAATCTAAAGATGGGACAACCAAAATAAAATTTAGATTTAAAGTATCAGTTAGAGGCAAGGATCCTTCCCAAACAATTTAGGCCTCACCATCGTTGGCAATAGAAATGGATTTTTGTGAAGAAGGTTTAAGAAGTGCAATTTGTTTAAGCTCAAAAGTCATGTGATCTATAGCACCATAATCAATTATCCATATATAATTAGAAACAAGCGCAAAGATAATTAAGGCTTTACCATCAAATTTTGTTGTTGTCACCAACGATGAGCCCTTTTTTGCATTATCATCATTTCTATGTAGTTTAGCAACTGTAGCTGTTGAAGCATTCTTGAAACCATTTTTCTTTAGGTGCTTGATTATGGTCCCACCATTTCAGACATCTCACAAGTTCATAGCATCAATCTTTGGTATATCCAATTTGATCACAATGGGTACACTTGTAAAAAGATTTGTCTACAACTTTGGTTTTTTTTTTTTTTTTTTTTGTCGATTTCTAGTCATCACTACTGCAACTTTAGAATGTCTAGTTTCTCCATTCAAAGTTGCATGTCATACTACTTCTCGTTGAATCAATCCATGACATTCTTCCAATATTGGAATTAGATCATTGTATAAAGTTTCTCCACAAACTTGCTCAAAAGCACCATCCAATTCAATAATAAATATATGGACTCTTAATCAATCAATGGACCTTTTATATGCAATTATATGATTGGGATATTTCATAATCACATTATTCTGATGATCCAATTCTCAAAAGATCTCAACCAACTCCACATAGCATTCAGATAGAGATCTTACATTTTGTCTAGAAATGAAAGCCTTTTGGTTCAAAGCAAAAAATTTGTAGTTCATCACTTCCATCATAGAATGCCTTTGGCAGGGCACTCCATATTTTGTGGGCAGTAAGTATACGTAAATACTTCTTCATAATTTTTGGTGTCATGGATATCAATAACCATCTTTTCACCTTTTGATTTTCAAAATAACATTTATCCTATCCAAAATTCCCAACAACTCACACCTCTTATTAGAGAAAATAATTCCACCATGTAATTCCTATAAAGATCAAACAATAACAAATCAAATCATAAATCACATCTTCCACACAAAGAACCTTTTACCATGGAGCAAAATTAATAGAATTATTGGATTAAGGTTTGAGGCATAGGCATAACAATACTTATCCATGTAAACACTAAATACCACACCTGAATTGTAAAAATATAAGGCCAAAATAGGTGTAATGTAGATTCTCAATTTATTCACACGAAGCATAACTCAATCACTTCTAGAATTAAATACACCTCTATGAAAAAAGTTCAACTTTATGGCAAAACTCTTCCACATAATTGAGATGAGACAAAACTCTTCCACATAACTAATATAGAAGGCATTTAGAGTTTAGAACTGAGGAAGTTGAGATCTCACGAAATAAGATTTTGAAATATCAAATTTCCACAACCATTCCTCCACACTTTGACTTTGGGCATATATAATTAAGTAAATTTTGAAATTCAATTTGAATGTCAAGTTCTCACACAAAGAAATCCCATCACCAATTCATCAACCAATCTCAAGAGTCCTCCACCCATCTACTGATGTATGCACTGTAGCCACTCTTATTTTATGAGTTCAAAAACAATCTTGTAAATAAGTCCATATAATAGGGGTATTTCCAATCCAAACACTTGTCTCAAAAAAGTTGAATATAATTATTATTATTATTTGAGAAGTTAAATTTGTTTGGTCACATTATAAATAAATATTTAAAAAAGGCTTGTATGATAGATATTGGATTAAAATTAAATTTTTCCAAAAGTTATTCCTTGAATTTAGATAGTTAATAATAGATGTAACAAAGTTTAAATTAAAATAAATGAAAAATAATCCATTGTAAGTTGGGTTGATATTAAACACATTAAAAATGAAATTTGATTCATTTAAAATGAGATATGTAAATTAAGAAAGTATAAATATATTTATTATTAATTTAAATTCAGCATAATTACGCTTTTGGTCTTCCAAGTATGCCTATTTTGTTGATTAGGTTCCTCTATTTTTAATTGTGCTAATTGGGCTCATTAACTTTTATTACTTTTACAATTAAGTCCCTCTGTTAGTATAACGTGCAATTGATGTGTTGTATGGTGTTGATGTGGCAAAGGAAATATTTACTTTAGAAATTCATAAAAAAAAATACTCAAGGTACAGTTTGAACCCAAGACCTCAAACTCTTAGTGAATATCTTTGATAAGCGTGAGAGCTACTAATACACTTAACTTATTTTAAAATATACAAAAATATATTATATGTATATAATGTTAATGCGTAGAAACCAAAAGTGCACATGTTGCTTGCACTAAATAAAGAATATAATAGTATTAAACCAAAAAATAATAACTTATATTTTTAAATACTATATGTCTTAATTATAACTTAATCAATCTATTTTAAATAATTTTTCTTTTATAAAATTGTGTTGTTTCAAAAAAATTATTTTAAATAATTCTTTTGTGAAATCAATTTGGTTAAGTTTTCCTGTATTAAAACATGAATATGAGAAGATGATAGAAAATGCATTGCAAAAATGAATCTTTGAGGCTCAAACTAATCAATAAAAAATATATTAAAAATGATATATATGTATAATTATATTGGAAGTGTTATAATATTAAAATTAAAAGGTTATTGCAAAAAATTGATTATAGAAGTATAAATATATTTAGCGATTTTTTTAGTGAAATACAAAACAAAATTACACCAATAATAATATATTATTTCAATTACTAAAGTATCTAAAGAAAAAAAATTAAAACAATACAATTTTATAAAATAAAAAACTATTTAATATAGAGCAATTAAGTTATAATTAAGATATATAGTATTAAAAATATATAAGTTATTATTTGTTTGGTTTTATAATATTATATCATTTATTTTTGTATCAACAAAATATATATGCACTTTTGGTCCTCCCACGCATTAATGTTATATGTAACATATTTTTTACACTTATTCCAAAAAAAATTAAGGGATTTAGTGGTTCTCATACTTGTCAAAGGCATGTATGTACCAAGCTTGAAGCCTTGTGTTTAAACCTTATGCACTTTTTGTGAATTTCTAAAGTAAATATTCCCTTTGCCGTATAAGCATTATTCCAAGTTAGTGCCACATGTACATCAACATTCCACGTCAATGTCACCTGTAATCACATCAACGCTAATTGACCACGTTGGCAAAAAACATTAGTAAATTGATGACACACAAAATAGGCATACTTGGGACCAAAATTATAAATAAACCTTTAAATTAAAATACTATCATAAATTTAACAAACTTTAAATTAATAGTGAATATATCAACACTTTTTGTGGATTTTTAAAGCATATATTTCCTTTGCCACATTAGCGTTCTAGGCCAATATCACATGTACATAAGCAGTCTATGTCAATGTGTCACGTGTACTAGTTATATCAATGCCAGTTAGCCACATAGGCAAAAATCGTTAGTAAATTGATGACACACCGATGGAAAGACTTAATTGCAAAAGTGAGAAAAGTTAAGAGATGATCAATTAATGCAATTGAAAATGGAGGGATCCAATTCACACAATAAGCATACTTAGAGGGCCAAAAAGCGTAATTAACATTTAAATTAAAATACTATGATAAATTTAACAAACTTCAAATTAATAGTAAATATATCCTTAAATATAAATAATGGAAAATGGTACAAGAGTATAAAATGAAGATTGGTTAGGTAGCTAATATAAAGTGATGCAAGTGATCATTTATAAAGTGATGAGCAAGCATAAAAGTCTTACACTCTTTGAAATGAAAAGAAAAGGTAAAGTTAAGAATTAATGTGTGTTTAGATTAACTTATTTTAAATAATAATAATTTTTTTTGTTTCTTGAAAGAATTTTACAATGATTAATTTTTTTTCAAAAATAATCAGTAATCAAACATGCACATAAAGAAGATAGCCAAAAGATTAATAAGCATTTAAGAAAGTTTATATGAATGGATTTGAATCCTTTTAAAAAACCGATTTCACTTTAGATAGTAAAATGTAATTAAAATTGTTGAAATTAATGATTGGGATCGATCATATATATACACTAGTATTTTAACATGTATATATATTGCACAGAATAAATATTTATTTTATATAACTTAATTTTATATTAAATAAATACTTCTAAATATATAAATTATATGATAATTAAAATTTATAATAAATAAATATTTTTGAACATATATGTTATATTTTAAATTTATAATAAATAGTTATTGTAATACAATATTAACTTTTAATTATTGATAATTTATTTTTAAAAATATTGAAATTTAATTTAGAACTGAAAATGTTGAAAATGATAGATTGAAAGAGATAAGAAGTTAAAAAAATTCTTAAAAACCCTCTAATTAAAGAATGACAGCTAAAAAGGTTCTCGTTCAAGATAATTGTTTTTATTTAATATGTAGGGTAGATATAATATGAGATTCTCTAACATACACTCACTTGATTTGTAGTTGGAGTATGTTGTAAGTTATAACTAATGATTATCTTAAAATACACTCACAGTGTAGCTCACTAACGTACTCTTACTAAAAAACTAGTAAGTGTACGTTAACAAATGCTTATGGAGTTTGCTAACCTATACCTACTTGTTTTTTAGTTAGAATATGTTAGCAAGTTATAACTAGTATTATCTTAAAATATACTAATGGTGTAACTTGCTAATATACTCCTACTAAAAATTAAGTGGGTGTATGTTAGCAAATCCATATATATATATATACATATATATATATATAATAAATCATGAAGTTATTAAACTATTAAACATATATATATACATATATACATATATATATATATATACATATATATAGATATAATAAATCATGAAGTTATTAAACTATTAATTTTCTAATTAGCAGTTATATATATTAATATTTTTTCGCTCGTCTAATTAGGTATACCCCTCAATTTAGAAAAGCTAAATCTCATATAAATTATCAAAGGAAAGGGAGGATAGATGAAACAAAAATAAGGGGAGAACGGAGAAAGAGGGTGGAAAATATTTATATTTATGTTCGTTTTTTATCAGGTAATTAAAGAGAGTTAAAAGACAGGAGACAAATTGCAGGAGAGTGGGGTGCTTAAACTGGTTGTACTTGAAGATTAGGGTGTTCCTTGCATTTTTAGCATGACCAAGTTGTGTTTGGTGTGAATACTATCTCCAATGTAATCTATTATCTTTACTCTTTTGTTATTTTCTGATGACATCAAGTACACTAAACTAAGCATGTCGTAAAAGATAGCTAGGACCTTGCATGATCTTGTTAAAGATTTGGAATTCGTCACTTGATATGCTGCATTGGTTCTTGACAAGACAACAAATAGGCATACAAATCAGCCATTTTGGTTATTTGTTTAAGAAAGCAACTTGAGCAATACTGATCAGGAGGGAATTTCACCTATTAATCCATATAATATTCGGTTAATTTCTTATATGAAATGCGCTTTTGTGGAAATGCAAAAGTTTAGTCCAATCTTCATTTGATAACACATTATTGCTCTGTGAATCTCAGAATTCAGAAACTTCAATGTGTGGTGTTCTCTGCCGACCACCTTTTGTTTCACTTATTTACCCCTTTGAATTTCTTTTTCCTTTTTTTTTTTTTTTTTATTCTTCATGAGAAGATAGATGACGCAATTGATGCAGTTGATCGTATATATTTATGCATGCTTAGTAATCAATCGTGCAAAGAATTACTAAGGTGTATTTGTTTCGTGGATTTTTTTTTCTGTTTTCATTTTCATTAATAATTATAAAGTATTATTTTATTTTTTTGAAAGAGTTATACAAACAATGATGAAAATTATATATTATTATGTTTACCGTTTTATGTAAAAAATTTTAAAGCAAAAAAGATAAATTAAATTAAAATATTATTTTTATAATTATTAATAAAATTTACAAGCCAAGCGCATCTTAAAGTGGTTCAAGTCATAATCAAATTTGACCTGCAATGAGAAGACATCGAACTCATGAGAAAACACTCTAAAGAAAAAAAAAAGAGCTTAACTTACAAGTTACAATCAGAATATATAGTTTCATTTCACCCAAAAAAAAAAAAATCAGAATAGTTTCAATTTGTAAGATCAAAATAAAAAATAATATGGAAAAAAAATTCCCATAATAAGTCATGCTCCGGGGTGCTTCGGAGGGAATCTCGTTCCTTTTTCACCACATAAAAGAAGGGAAAGAATATTATTTTCTCTATCTACTTTTTTTTCCTTCTTTTTTATTCTGTCAAAGAACTAAAGAAGTCTTAGCTTTTAATCATGATTCCTCTGCAAGTATTTAAAGCATAATATAATTTGGCATGCTAATATATTAATTGATACCAAACTGGCTACTGATAAAAAAAGCAAAGCCTATTTATTGTACTCAGTAAATTATAATAATATATAAGAATAAAGCACATGTTATGATTTATTCCTGAAATACTCATACAACTCAACTGCACCAGAATTTATAACTTGCTCTTTATCCTCCTCAAATCTCATACGCCCTGTATTGAAAAACAAAAGAAACCTAACCACTCCTCTAACAGACTATCTCTCTTATTATTTAGTTTTTTCTATTACATCCTAGCTAGGTTTCTATTACGAACTGATCGTAACTCATGATTTTCTCGATCGCACTCTCGACTGGACTCCGTGTATATGGTAGTGGGGAGGCGTGGGAAGTTTTATACCCTCCCCAGGATCGAGCCTGTGCCATCCACTTAAAGGGTACGCGTGGGCGGATCCTGGTACCACTAGGCCGAGTTTTATACCCTCCCCAGGATCGAGCTCGTGCAATCCACTTAAAAGGTACGCGTGGGTGGAACCTGGATCGGCCTAGTGGTACCAGGATCCGCCCACGCGTACCCTTTAAGTGGATGGCACGAGCTTGATCCTGGGGAGGGTATAAAACTCCCCACGCCTCCCCACTACCATATACACGGAGTTCGGTCGAGGGTGCGGTCGAGAAGATCATGACTTACGGTCAATTCGGTACGGGCTCAATCCTGGGGAGGGTATAAAACTCCCCATGCCTCCCAACTACCGTATACATGGAGTCCGGTTGAGGGTGCGGTCGAGAAGATCATGAGTTACGGCCAGTCTGTAACAGTTTCCAATTAGCTTGACATGATTCATGCATTTTAGATCAAGAAAAAATATAATATATACGCTATGTCTCAAAATCTTCTTCACTTAAATTAATATGTTTATTAAACTAGGAGGCTAGGGAAAATATGAAGATCAGTTTGTAATCTATCGAGTTAAAAGTCATGAAAACTTCATAAAAGGTGTAAAACGGGTTTTGAAAAATAAACGCATATATACAAACATAAACAGAAGGACTAATCACCTATAAATGCTGAAATATATCAAATAATTAATTAATTGTATGAGGAGGACCACACAAAACATGTTATTAGTCCATCTTGAGCAGAATTTCCACACAATCGTTTGAAAGTGCACTGATTTGAGTGGTCACTACTATTTGTCTCCGCAGATCGAGTGTAGTATTTCAAAAGAAAAACACAGCACGCACTTCTTAAGTGATACGCATTCGAAAGTAAGGTCTCGATAGGACTGGCCAGCCATGGGGTGTCGTCCCTTTGCTGGAAAGTGCACCAATTTTATGGCGAACCTCTTAGGATAGGCTTATTGATGAAATATCCATTTGCACAAATTATACTTTCTTTTTAAAGTAGTTATTATTTAAACTTCGATACAAATATTAAGAAAGTCCGTAAATATTTTCAATTTTAAAGAAATATCATTATAATAATACCCTCATTGCATTAAGTGAAGAAAGATAAATATGAAATTGCGAAAAATAATTAATACTTCTTAATTTTTTACAATGGCAAATAAATTAAGACAAGTCAAAAGTCAAAACTTTTAAAATAACAATTATTTTAAAAAGGAAGAAGTAATCTTTTATTTATTTTCTTGAAATAACGCGAAGCCTAATATATATCATATATTCATGGCAAAAGGTTAGCATTATCATCAAACACAATATGTATATTATACTTTATTCGTGGATTCAAGTGTTGATTTTGGACGCTTGCAAACTTCGTGGGAACCAAGTACATGTTGGTTTACATAGTACATTTCATGCTTTCCAAATGGCTACATACAGTAAAATCTATATATTGTTAATCTATACTTTTCAATATCTTTGTACTATAATAAACTTGAGTGCGTGATGGCTAGATTCAAAATTAAAACAAAATGAAAGAAAAAACCAAAAAATAATTGGACTAGATGAGGGAATGAATTATACATATTTAATTAATAGATCTAGCTCAGCACAGTTAAAAGCATTCTTTAAAGTTAATTTGCATTAAGTAAAATCGTCGTTACCAGCAGATTAAGGTGATGGGATTTGGTGTCTGGGTGCGTACGGTAGTTCTTTAAGTAAATAAGTAATTCATAGCCAAAACTTTCTACAGCATGCATGAAATTTATCTCAGTAATTTAATTAAGAACACTGTTTAATACGAGATAAAGTTTTGAAAGGTTTTGAGTCAATTTTGACGGAAAACACAGTGAAATCGAAAAATATGAGAGAACGAAAAAAAACAAATATTTCCAAAGGATGACACGTGTTATTCGTGCAACTTTAAATAGTTTTGTGCTATTTAACATTTTCCATTAACTAATGAAATATACGATTAATTGAACTACAATATACATAGATACATGACGAAATGAAGCACTGAATGCAGAACATATATTTCTCTTTCCTTTTCGATCACATATTTAGATTTTAACATACTTGATGCGTGAGCTTATCATAGAGGAAACATCATTCATGTATTCCAATTTGAGAACAATACATAGTTGTTATATATTCACCAGATTTTCTTTGTCCTTTGCTACCAAATCATTGATCCCACGTATTCTCCAATGTATATATTTATTTGTTTATGTCACGTTTCTTGCTTTATCGTGGCCCATCATTAACTTCTACAAAAGTTTCAGACATATTGTAATATAAATTGAATATCTAAGACCACAATATCCCTAAAGAGAACGTACCTGTAATGTTTTAGACCACCAGGTTAATTAACAAAACATCCTCATACTAGGGACTCCTTCCATGTACCCCATAGCCAGCAATTATAGCACACCCGACTTCATCATATCAAAGTCACCATGCACAGTGCACATAACACACTTTGGGGGCGGATCTGCAACTTGTGAAATGTCCCAAATGCCCTTCCTCGCGTCAGCACAGCAACTTGAGCAGCCCCAAGTGGCTGTTTGAGCAAAAGTGGAGCATCACAGAAGCGAAATGGGGATCTAATCAGTAATCACATACCAATCATCACGACGTTTTTGTCTCCTAAATGTGACATGCATGTAACATATATAGGTAGGTCCAATGCCACATTTCAGTGACCAACTTGCAACGGTCTGGTTTGATCAGTGTCTTTCATAAGGACAACGTTGGAATATTTTATCTTTAACCTTTCTTTGAGTTTGCATTAATTAAAACATGTACTAGGAAGAAAAAAAGAAAAGGTAGAAGAAGAGACAAGAGGCGTTAGGTGCCCTTCTGTACTATTTGAAGTGAAAGAGCAAGTTGGGGTGGAAGCATGGAGCTGTAACGGGTTCTCTCAAGTAGCAAATGTTAGCAGTGAGAAGCCAATGAAGATCCGTTACACAAGTTGTTTTGTGTTTTTCTGTTTTCACTTTCCCTTTTGATTGCCCTTTTTCTCGCTTGAGTCATAGACTTTTCAACATTAGGGTGTGCAGGATTCCACTAGCAAAGCATAGCCCTCAACTGATTTTGATAATTGGCCTGTGATGGGGTCGAGGTTCTCAAAAGCTACCTGAATTTTCTTCGTGCCTGGGGTTGATACTTTTGTTTTGCTAATTTGCTTCCTCAATTTTGTCTGCTTCTCAGGTGAAGTTGGATTAGGTTGGAAAATTTTCGCTCATGGCTGATGAATTGCTAGCAAGGAGAGCACTAGCACACAAGCGGACATAAGCTTCTGATATTTTTATTTGTTACAGTACGGCAGTGAAGACAAAGCCTAATTAGAAAATATTTGCATTTTATTTTATAATGATTTAAATTTATTATTTTCTATTACATTTTCATCGTCTTTTTGTTTGGCTTTCTCAATTAATTGCTAAAGAAATCAGTGCATAAACTTTAGGTCCTAAAATGTAATGTGATTTTCATCGGTATACTTTTTGAGTTTGCTGTTACATTTACACTGCAGCAAAACAAGGAAAAGAAAATGGCGCTGCTGGTTAACTTTACTTTTTAGCAATAATATATCAGTAGTTCCTTGAATTTTTAGACAATATTTAATTAGGTTTCTATATTATAAAAATTTATAATCGAGTCCTTAATTTTTTAATTTTTTTTAATTGGGTTCTTGGAATTAACTTTCGTCTGATTACTATTTGTCCTAGGGACCAAATTAAATTTTTTTTAAAAGATTAACAATTCATTTAAAAAAAATTAGTACATGGATTTAATTAAAAATTGTCTAAAAGTTTAGGGACCTACTCAATAATTTAACCGTTAATTTACTAACATTATGTTAGTCTAGTAAGGTCTTGAGTTTGAACCTTATAGATAAAAAAAATGTGGTTAGGAGAAGATATCTCATTAAAAGTAGTTAGCAAAATTCTTCGGCAAAGATTAGTCATTGACAAAACTAGTAAATACTTCACACCTATTTTTAATTTTACGATTTTAGTCCCCAAATTTTAAAATCTACAATTTTGATCTAATTATTAAATGTTCATCTATTAATTGTTGATGCCTCAACGTTAATTCCTCAATATTAACTATGATGTGACATTAAATTGAAAACATAATAGATAATATTCAACAGGCTAATGTCACGTCATAGTTAATATTGAGACATTAACAGTCAATAGATAAACGTTTAATGATTAGACCAAAATTGAAGATTTTTAAAATATGGGAGACTAAAATTGTAGAATTAAAAAAAAAAGATCTAAATTTCAGGATTTTTAAAAATTGGAGGACTAAAATTGTGGAATTAAAAGTAGGGAGATCAAAATTGCGGATTAAGAATTATAGAAGAACTAAAAATATAATTTAGTCACAAAATAATAATACGACATCATTTAAATATTAAAAGATACTCTCTGCCCCTTTCTATAATTTTTCCTTTTTTTCTAAAATAAAACAAAGGTAAAATCAAGATAAAAAAATAAAAATAAGAATAAACTATTGAGTAGGTCCTTGAACGTTTAGATAATTTTTTATTAGGTCTCTATGCTATTTTTTTTTTAGTTGAGTCCTTACCAGGAAATATTTCATCTAAGTTAATGAAATATTCACTGCAGTTTAACGCCAGTGACCCAATTAAAAAAATTTAAGAGATTAAAGACCCAATTACAAATTTTTATAATATAGAGACCTAATTAAAAATTATCTAAAAGATCAAAAACCTACTAATGTATTATCCCTACTTTTTAATCATTTCACTCACCATTTTTCAAATGTACTGTTTCAAGACAAATGCGTTAAAACATATTGTTAAAAATATATTTGCGTTAAAAATTTAAAGGGAGAGTTTTTTCTCCTATAATATTCATAGATTAGTTAATGTTCACTTGTTCAGTATCATATCCTTATATTAACGAATTTTTATATGGATTGTACTAAGAACATTAATTAAAGAATTAAATATTAAAGGAATAATAAAAAGATAAAATATTTAATATATCAAAAATTAAAATGGTTATTTATTACTTTTAAAAAAAATATATTTGCAATAGTATTTGTACCCGTGCGGTATACAATATAAATTATAATTTCAAATTTAATATTTTTAATTATAATTTATTTGTATATAGTATAAAAGTTCTTACTAAAATTGTTACATTTTTTTTTAAAATTCTTTCAATTACTTGAATTTTTTTTTTAAAGTTCGTTTCCAGTTGTTGTTCCCCTCCCAAGGGTAGGTTCTTATGCGTTACTCACCCGTCCGCCATTGGAAACACCACTTCCCGTCCGACTTGCACGTGTAATGCATGCCGCCAGCATTCATCCTGAGCCAATATCGAACTCTCCATGAGATTCATAGTTGCATTACTTATAGCTTCCTTGTTCGTAGACAAAGCTGATTCGGAATTCTCTCTCATTCAAGGCAAAACTTGTATCCAAGCGCTTCATATTCAATTGGAGTTTGCTCCTAGAAATATAGCCCCCCCACCCCCCGTGTAATCCTACGAGCCTCTTATCCATTCTCAATTATTATTCAATCACGACATCCAAATAGAAAAACTTACATTGGGTTTAGGGATATCACATGTATATGAATATATATTTTTTGTTTTTCTATTTAAGATTAATATCTAAAATAAAATATTGTTTTATAATTTATCAAAAATTCATTTACTTTAAATTGTTATTTGTTTAAAAATTTAGAAAAAATATTACAAAAATTTATAAAAATGAAATTTGAAAGGTTGAAAATATGAAAGTCAACAGACTAATTAATAAATGGAATAAATGAAAAGCTAATAAAATAAAATTAACTGAAATAATTAAAATTAAAAGAATTTAAAAATAAAAAGTTTAAAAACTGTCTTGTAACAAGAACTTTACCAACAAGTAGTTGGCTTGAGTAGTGATAGGCTCGGGTTTCTTAAGCAAGTTGTCAAAGGTTTGAATCCTAACTCTTGTGCATAAAGAAAACTTGGTTGGGCGAGGGTAACTCACCTTTGATTGCCTTCAGATCTTTTGAAGGAGATTAGTCTTAGTGAATAATCAGAGATACTTGTCATATGCATAAAATAAAAGAACATTAACATTATATATAGATTAGTAGAAAACAGTTTATTGTCCTACATGTTGACTGACATGGTTAAAGAAAATGTAGCATGCTTTTTTGTTTTTGTAAACAAAAGGCGATAAATACCAGTATGTTGTTAGTTTGAGGGGAATTGAGTTCGGATCCCTCAAGTAAGGTCTCAGGTTTAAGTTTTGTTAATGAAAAAAAGTGATTTGGAGAGAAAACCTTACTAAAGGTGGTCAGCTAGGTTTCTTGACAAAGATTAATCATTAGCAAAGTTAGTAAATATTTTACACTAGTAACATGGTGATCTAAATAAAAACGAAGACGGTAAAAAGTGTGGGTACACAAGAGACACGTTAATTAATCCACCATATATGAACACGAAAAAGAAAAATGCAATAAGTACTAGTCTCTAACTATTATTTCAAAAACACAAGCAAGAAGAAAATTAAAAATTGTATGCTGCCAGCTTTAAGATTTTTATTGAAGATTTATCTATGGTTGACATCATATACTCGATCGGAGAATATCTTTGCAAATGTACAATTATAAATTCGCGTAATATATATGCATATCTTCTCTAGGCACCAGAGTTATGTTTACATACGTTTTGACAAGTTCAAAGTATATATATCAAGTAATATAGCTCAGGATAAAAAATGTGAGGACACAGTTGTTGTCACATACGTATCTGAGGCACGGTGTCCTAGTTGTGCACTCAAACTCTAATTGAAGTAAAAAAGAAAAGAAAAGAAAGGAAAACAGACTTTCATCAGTCAAGCTGAAATTTTGACTCGTTTTGATCGTTGATTTCATTCAATGAGCAATGGCAAAGAGATGACACCCTTCTTTTCATTATCTCTTGTTAAAAATCTTTATGATGAAAAAAAACATAAAGGACTTCCACTAAAAAGTATATAATACTAACAAATCATGCACACAAGTTTGTATCTTTCAAAACCAACCAAAACAAAAAGCTCTCTCACTACTTTTTATCCCACATTGTTTTGTACTCTACACTAACTTCATTGTGATAAAGCGAAGGAAAACGTCCTTAGATGGATCAAACAAAAAACCTCCGAGTTGTCAGTCCTTTGTAGTAAGACTACTCTTTTTACTTTGAGCATTTATCTATCTTTCAAGTTGCTAAAACATATCCGTTTCAGCAATAAAGAGGGTCTATTATTGAAACCCACTCAAGTCTTCTTCTCCAAAAGTTCCTGGTCAAAAATCATTCTCACACAAAATGATATGTCACAGATCGAGTCCTTACAATCAATCATTCAAAGCTGCATCTTTATGATCTTTCTTTGTCTAATTTAATACGAATCATGAACCGCCTTCACATAATTTATAGAAGCTCTATAATGCTTTCGCTTTATTAATTGCTTTGAAAGCTAACCTTTCTATTCATTGAGAACACTAATCAAAGTACGTGCAATCTCATGCATGTAGCCCCACAATAGATTGAAGAAGTTTGTTCAAGGCCGTTGAAGACGGAATTGTCGTTATGGAATGTGAGTGTTGAAGAATATCAACCAATAGAGCTGCTGATGTTATATGAGGGATCTAAAAGCAATAGAGCTAGGGTCCTTTGTGCGATTGACACTAAATTGTTGAGAATAGACTTTGCGCAAATAACTTATCATAGATAAACTCACTTTAGGGAGTTTGAATCGAATTGAATACAATATGAAATTTGATTCAATTTAATTTGTTTAAAAGTGATTTAAATTGGATTTGATAGTTCAATTTTTATATTTTTATTTCTAAACGTGAGTTAATATTAAATAGATTTAAAGGTATACAATAATCATAATAGAGATTAATTTGAAGTACTAACTATCACATCCAAATTACAAATATTAATCAAAATAATCTTAAATTTCTTTAAAAACAAGTACTAAAATAAAACGGATCATACACATCTTAATATGACGTAATTAAGATTATGTAATTATAAAAAAAATTAATATAATAATTTCATAAATTTCTACTTATATAAGTGTGAATTTTATGGTAATTTCATAAATGAAGTTATACATATGTATTTTATGGTTTTGATTTAAATTGAATTGAATGAGTTTTTAAAATTTTTTTGAAATCTGATCGAATCTAATAAAAATTTAATTTTTTTAATTTTTAATTTGCTCAATTTTCTGTTTATTTGGAGCATTTTTAGCAATTTGTATTAAATCGAATCAGTTTATATGAAGATATCTAGCTTATTCTATTTCAAAATATCTGTTGTAGAAACTAATTATGCAAGGATTAATAAATTGCTAAAAAATATTATAGTTTTAATTATAAGAAATTTTAACTAGTGGAATAAATTCTCTCTATTAAAACAATCAAAATATATTAACAATTTATTAATGGTTTTTATTTGTAAAATATTAACTGATAATAAAAACATTAAAAATTAATATCTTCTTGATTTTTAAAGTTAAAAATGAAATTAAATAACTCATTAGATATTTGGAAATAATATAAAGTACATGAAAATTAATCGTTGAAGATAAGAATATCCCTTTCTCCTTTCTTTTTATGTGTGTTCACTACACGAATGCGTTTACTTTACAGAAAGGTTTGATGAATTAATTTCAAGTGCTAGGCTTTCTCATTGTAACAGGATATTCAAAAGCATTCCTGTTCTTCGTCAAATATTCTTCTACCTTCTTTTTTTTTTTTTGGAAAAGAATTGATAACAAGGACCAAACCTATGTTTTGATTCCACGTAGAATAAAGTTCTCTTGAATTTTGCCTCGTATTCGTGCCTCATTCAGTGGTACAATTTTGAAGTATTATATATTTGGGTCATACACATACATTAATGTTCTAAGTGGATGTGTACTTTGAAAAAAACTTTGAAGCTTGGTGTTCCGAAGTGAGAAAAAAAAAGAAGAAATATAAAACCAATTTATCTACTCACATGCTAGGTAATTAATGAGCCTTCAATTAATAGGTGAAATAATTTAGGAAATTAAATAATAAAAATCACAAAAAATTACATAAAAATAGTTAAAAATCACCAAAATTTAGTAAATATTAAAAATTATAAAAGAATGTAAATACCATTAGCCAATGGATAGAGTAAGATATTGGGTTTTTTTTAGAGAGAATGGGGCTTTGAGAGTGGAACTCGACGATCTTTTCTATTGAGCCTTGAAATTGACTTAATTTACACCTCTAAAATTCACACCCACCATTCTCAGTACTTGCTACAACATTTTTTATTTTTCTTTCCAACGTTGAGTGTTGGGGTCAACGTTTTCAATGATGGCCTTAAAAATATTAGATCTAGAATTTGCATTTCCAAACTAGACCAACGCTTCAATGCTAACCAAAAGTGTAGCAATGGGAGTGTCAACTTTTTTCTTCTCCAGAGTATTTTCAACGCTAATGAGGCGCCTAACTTTAAAAAAGGTAGCGTTTTTCTCAACATTTCTTTATGATTCTACACTAGTGGAAAAAACACTTTCTATGACACTCGTTTACATCGGTTGTTTAACAACTGATGTAATATCCACACGCGTAAATTAAACATGCGTCTCCCGCTTTTTGCAAACCACTGCGCACAAAACGTGACCCACCACTGACAATGCCCACCACCGCACAACCGCCATCGTCACTGTCATCGATGACACCACCCTCCACTAGCGTCAAACACTGTGTGAACAAGCAATGAAGGTTGTGCCCACCACTGCGTGAGCGATCACTTCCACCAAGGCCCACCACCGTCGACCACCAGCCACTACAGTATGTTTTTTTTCTCTCTCTCTTTTTTTTTTTTTTTGTTCTTGCTTGGACTGATTATGTGAGGGTGATTATGAGTTTTTTATGAAGGAATAATCACCCTAACAATGGTCAAAAGAAATCTAAAGAGAGGAACTATAATTTGTTAGTCCTCATTTGTAATGTACTCTTAGACAATTTCTATTAAAGTTAGTTGCCACCACTGCTTTATATGCTCCAACACCCATTTCCTTTGTCAAACTTTTTAGCCTTTAATTTCATCTTCTTCATCCTATTCTATCTTGGGAACCAAATAGAATTACACATAACCCATCTCAACAATCTTGTAATCTTCCACAACCGGCAGCTCATTTGGCAGACTAATGGTAATTATGCTAGACATTGGTGTTGCCTTTGTAAAAGAGTTCATGTATCGCAAGGCAAATGTCAAGGACACAGGCTCATTCATCTCAATGATAGTAACTTCTTCAAGCTGCAATGTGTTCCTCATTCTATGTTCTCCTACAATTAAAGCTTGATTCTTGTTTTGTGTTCCAATATCTCCTTTAATGGATGACTATCGTTCGATATAATGTAGGGTGAAGATTGTCCACTGAAGTATTTTGCCTATAAACTATATTTGCAGTTCCAATATCTCCTTTAACAAAGACTACTGTTAGATATAATGTAGGGTGAAGATTGTCCATAAAAGTATTCTACCTTCAAACTATATTTATAGTTCTAATATCTCTTTTAATGGAAGACTGCCATTAGATATAATGTAGGGTGAAGATTGTCCATAGAAATATTCTGCCTGCAAACTATATTTGTAGTTTCAATATCTTCTTTAATGAAAAACTACCGTTAGCTATAATGTAGGGTGAATATTGTCCACAAAAATAGTCTGCCTGTAAATTATATTTGCAGTTCTAATATCTCCTTTAATGGAAACTACAGTTAGATATAATGTAGGGTGAAGATTGTCCACATAAATATTTTGCCTGCAAACTATATTTGTAATTCCAATATCTCCTTTAATGGCATTAGATATAACGTAGGGTGAATATTGTCCATAGAAGTGTTCTGCTTACAAACTTTATTTGCAGTTCCAATATATCCTTTAATGAAAAACTTCAGACCCTCTTTAGTAACCAAAATGACAACTTAAATATACATAACAAAACACCAACATTTCTCAACACAACTTACTAAACAAAACAAGCAAACATTAACAACATGGTTAAAGATAGGGTTTAAAAGGTTCTTAATGTCTTTTCTTCATGGTTTCTAGAACCTTCTTACTAGATGGAGTTCCAACATTGCCATGGGTTTTTATGACCTTAGTTTGCCAATTGTATGTTTAATTATATGCTTTATAACTTGTGTGTTTAATTATATGCTTTATAACTTGTTTGTTTAATTATATGCTTTATATTCAAGTGATGAATTATGAGTGAACCGTAATTTCTTGTTTGAGATTCAATACAATGATTAAAGTGCTAATTGTTGTGTTGAATCTTGATTTGTCTGGTTAGACAACTTGGAAAGATTCGTTTTTTTATACTTGATTAATATGTAGATGTTAAGTCTCATCTTAAATTTGATGAAATTTCAACTCAGTACATTTCATGTTGTGTCTCCGAGTGTATACTTGATTGTGGTGGATTTGATGTCACCACTTTCATTTCGTATACTTGGAGACCAATGCGAAATACTGCCAAAATTTTGTCAAATTTTAAGATATGATACTTATCATATACGTATTAATCAAGTATAAAAAAATGTCTTCCTGAATGAGATAGGGCCACACCTTTTAAAAAAAAGTGAGATTTACATGCATAAATATATGTTTGTGTGTATCACAAAACATAGTTATGGATCGAAGTTGGATGAATGCAAGTCGCATAAATGATATGTATGAGAATGGAGTTGAAGAGTTTCTAGAATTTGCTAAACAAAATGTTGTGATAATAATAGAAGCTGTTATTATCCTTGTGTTAATTGTTTTAATGGGAGACAATTAAAAGTTGAGTTAATATGGGAACATCTTTTTTGTGATGGGTTTCTTAAAAGTTATACAACATGGACATGGCATGGTGAATTGTTAGACATTTCAAGTATGTCCTAAACTGAGTATGTTGATGTAGATATGGACGATCGATTAGAGGAAATGATTCGAGATATTGGACAAGAGTCTTTTCAACGAGCACATGTGTATGACACTTTGTGCAGTGATACAGATAAGTCTTTGTATGTGGGGTGCACTAATTTTACACGGTTGTTAGTGGTGTTAAGATTGGTGAATGTTAAGGCAAGAAATGGATGGAGTGATAAAAGCTTTACTGAATTGCTTAAGTTGTTGAAGGACATGTTTCCAGAAGTTAACACATTGTCAAACTATAACTATGAGGCGAAGAAGATATTATGTTTAATGGGTATAAAGTACAAGAAAATACATGCATGTCCTAATGATTGCATATTGAACAAAAATGAGTTTGAAAAGATGCATAAATGCCCCAAGTGTGGGTATCACGCTACGAAGTGAAGGATGGTGATTGTAATAGTGATGAGAGCATACAGGTCCTTACATGGTTTATGGTATCTTCCAATAGTTCCAAGGTTTAAGTAATTGTTTGCTAATATAGATGACGCAAAGAACCTTACATGGCATGCAGATGGAAGAAAATGTGATGGACAACTTTGCCATCCAGCTTATTCTCCGCAATGGAAGAAAATTGATTGTTTGTTTCTAGATTCTAGGATTAAGGCAAGAAACCTGAGACTTGGCTTGCTACAGATGGAATAAATTCCTATGTTAACTCAAGTAGTAAGTAAAGTTCATGGCTTGTTCTCATAGCAATTTGCAACCTGTTTCCTTGGCTATGCAAGAAGAGAAAATACGTTATGCTATCTATAATAATTTTGGGCGCAAGACATATTGAAGACTTAAGAATGCTATGGGAGGAAGGTTTTAATGTGTTTGACGAGTATTGCCATCAAAATTTCATGTTGCGTGCAATGTTATTCTGTACCATTAATAACTTTCCAACATATGGAAACTTGAGCGAGTATAGTGTTAAGGGACATAGTGCATGCCCTATCTGTGAAGAAGGCATATACTACCTACAACTGAAACATGGAAAAAAGACAATTTACACTAGGCATCAAAAGTTTCTCAGATCTAATTACCCATATCGTAGACTGAGAAAGGCTTTTAATAGACATCAAGAAAATGGTATTGCGCCACCTACCTTAACTAGTGAGCACGTTTATGAATGGGTGAAGGACATCAATGTTAACTGTGGAAAGACCCAACTAAGAAAAATATATATAAGAAGAGGTTGATATTCTTTGATCTTCCATACTGGTGCAATCTAGATGTTAGACATTGTATAGATGTTATTCATGTGGAGAAAAATATCGATGATAGTGTAATTGGTACATTTTTAAACATTAAAGGCAAGACAAATGGATGGTGTGAATAATCGTCAAGATCTGGTTAAGATCGGTATATGCTTGCAGTTAGGTCTACAATCAGTAGGAAAACAAACATCTTTGCCCCCAACATGTCATACTTTGTCAAGAAAAAAGAAAACTAGTTTTTGTCAATTTCTACAGGCATGAAAGTGCCACTTATAACACCCCAATGTTTTCCTTTTAATTAATATGTATTATTATTATTATTATTTGTTTTGCTTTGTTTTTAATAAAATGGTATTTTGAGAAAAAGATTTTTTGGCTTTTAAAATAGAGTTTTATAATTAAAATGTCTTTAAAAGTTTTAAGACCCTTGTATTAGGCTTAGTTTTCATAAGCCCAAAGTTAGCTTTAAGAGCTCCTAAGGTTTCTTGAAAACCAAACCCTTTTCCTCATTTTCTTTTGTGCCTCTTTGGAAATACCGTGTGATCGAAGTCGCTGTAGTCAAGGAGTGAGGAGCCGTAGGAAGACATTACTGCACCATTTGCATCCTTTTTCCAAAGGTAATCTCTTTCAAGGTAAGGAGGGAGTGAGTTATCTCGCTCATGAGTATGACTTTGGTCATGGGTAGAAGGGTTGACCCTAGACCCCAATTGTCTATGAATTGTGTGATTGTGTGTAAAGAGGAATGCGGTTTTCCCTAATCATTTATGTGTTTCATAGCAATGTCATGTTAATTGTGTATGTGGATTGTTATAAATGTTCTTCCTTTCCCCATTGTGCCTAGATTAGGAATTTAACGGGTTTTGAGGGAATTGTGAGTAAATAAGGAGTTTATAGGATAGATTGATCAATAAAAAAGGTAATAGGAATGATTAGGAACTAATTAATCTATTTTGGAGTACTTGAAAGCCTAGGAAAATCTTGGGTTGCACATTGCGCGAACCTTCGCAATCTATAGAATTTGTAATTGGCGTTAAGCGCCAGAATTTTAGCGTTAAGCGTGGGAGAGACAGAGAGTCCCTTAGAGGTTTAGCGTTGAGCTCCAGAACCTTGACGCTGAGCATGGTGACGCTAAATGCCAGAAAATTGGTGCTAGGTGTGAGTATGACAATGAATTCCTTGTATAAGTGGCGCTAAGCACCAGTTTTTTAGTGTTAAGCGTGGGCCTACCAAATAGTGGGTCTAGAAGTAAAGTGACGTGGCGCTAAGCGTCAATGGTTTAGCGCCAAGTGTCAGTGGTTTGGCATTAAGCATGACCCACTAAGACACTGAAGATGATGTTGTTGACCTTTTATGCCTATTTCTTGTATGATTGTTATTGTTTGAATGTCTTGTTGAATTTATATCTTGTGGTTGTTATTTACCTTGAGAAACTGAGTATGCTTTGGACTTGTGTTATATGATAGAATTCTATGAAATGCTATGAACATTGTATATGACCATGCATCATGACATTAAGTCATGTGGAGAAGGAAAGTATGTAGGAATTTGGCTGGTAGAGGTCGAGATGGGTTATCTAACCCTAGCCTTGGGGGTGGTACCCAATTAGGAAACTTCAATGGTGATCCCATGGAGAGCATATTGGCAAAACTGTGTAACCCCAACTAGTCACCGAGGAATATCTTACTACTTGAGGGTGCGAAAGCCTAAGGCATTAGTACCAATGATGCTTCTTATGGTCATGCGCCTACTCGTAGTCTACTTTTAAGGTGAACTTAGATTGGTACCACATGTGCATAAAAAGTAAAAGTTAAATGGCATTACATTACATTTACTTGTGTGTTTTTAATCTTTGCAAATTAATGTTATTTTGATTATGTATGTGCTGTGTATTCTACCTGTCTCCATTGTCATACTTTGAGCATGATATAAGATGTATTTCACTCCTTTGTTCCCTTTTTTTTGTCTATGTCTATGATATATAAGTGATGTCTAGCAGGACCTTAAGGAGAAGTCTTAGAGTAAAGGCATTGGCCTCGTTGCAGTTTATTTTATCGTTGCTTGGGTTCAGTATGCTCTAATAGGATGTGACACCGGGGCTTGGTTATTTATTGTTTTATGTCTTTAGCTTTTGAACTTTAGATTAATAGTTTTACTTCTTTAATTGGTTTTATTCTAGATACTTCTAAGGCCAATTATGGGCACTATCTTTTTATTAATTAGTAAAGTATTGTATTTAGTTTAAGTTTATACGAGTTATGCATGTGATGTTCTTTATCATGTGAAGAGAAAGATTTTAGATTACCATTTTATTTCACTAACTAAAAGTATATTAAATTTTCATAATATTTATTTAATAATTAGCTTTGAGGTAAAGGGTGTCACACCACAGGAATACTTTTCAAATGTTAAAAAGCCTTATGTCAATAAAAGATCTCAAATTAGTTGGCTTAAAGTCTCATGATTGCCACGTCTTGATGCAATAACTCCTACTAGTGGTTATTCATGACATCTTGCCTAAAGATGTTAAACATGCCAAAACGCGACTGTGCTTATCCTTCAATGTTATATGTAGCAAAGTCATTGACCATCAAAAGTTGGATGAGTTGAAAAATGAGGCTCCTATGATCTTGTGCCGATTAGAGATGTATTTTTCTCCTTCATTTTTTGACATCATGGTTCACTTAATAGTTCATCTAGTGAGAGATATTAGATTATATAGCCCTATTTATTTAAGGTGGATGTACCCAGTTGAGCGATACATGAAGATCTTAAAAGGGTATCTGAAAAATCCATACCGTCTTAAAGTATCTATTATTGAAAGGTACATTATAGAATAAACTAGTGAGTTTTGTTCATAGTACTTGTCATAAGCAAAAGCTGTAAGGCTTCCTAGGTCTCGTCATGAGGGAAGATGTGGAGATCACGGTACAAAAGATGTAAAAGTTGAAACCAAGGGTTGGGAAGAAGTACTTCAAGGACATTCGTATATATTGAATAACACTGATGAGATTCTCCCCTCCTTATCTACTTGCAAAACCCTTGTTAAGAGAAATAACCCTCAAATGAACAAAAAGTGGGTGTTGAACGAGCATAACTAGACTTTCTTAAATTGGTTTGAAGACCAAGTTGATGATGATGATAGTGCTTCCAATATGTTAAAATGGCTAGAACATGGGCCTAACCTTGATGTCGTAACTTGGACTAGATAAGATATTAATAAGTATTCCTTCTACACAAAGTCACAAGATGAGAAGGTTACCATGCAAAATAGTGGCATTACTATTCAGGCTGAGTCCACGCACCTCTCTAGTTCAAAAGATAAAAATCCCATTATCGCATCCATAAGTTATTTTGGAGTTGGAGTCATTGAAAAAATCTAGGAGGTTGACTACATTACATTTAAAGTACCTATTTTTTAGTGTAAGTGAGTTGACAATAACACTAGTGTGCAAATTGATGAATTAAGAGTTACCTTGGTAGACCTTCTTAAAGCAACTTATAAGGATGAGCCTTTCATCATGGCATACCAAGTGAAACAAGTGTTTTATGTTAATGATCCTTGTAATGAAAGGTGGTCAGTGGTTTGACAAGGAAGAAGCATGCATGGTACTCATGATGCCTACAATCATTAAGGAGCATGAAGTAGACGATGTACATGCCACTCATGACGATCACTATCAAGGAATATAAGAGAACATTCTTGCATAACTGCATTACAAACAAGTTATGTACAATGATGTAAGTACATTTTATTTGTAAGTTCATAAGCAGTATCATTGATTTACAATTAACATTTATTTCAACATTTTAGGCAATTGGATTGGTTAAGTATGGAAAAAGGGAAATGCATATACATATGACGTGATGCAATAGATGTTGACCATAGTCTGAACGGATATTATGGATTCTTAGAATGAAGTAATATAATTTCACTTTAACAAGTTACATTAATTATAGTTTTTATTGTTTATGATCTAATGTTACATTATTATATGTTGCAGTTATTCGTCGATCAAGAAGCAGTGGGTGATGAGGCAACTATTAAGGAAATTAGTAATAGATGAAATTTATGTTTGTTTAGCTTGTTAGAATTGTAGTTTATAATTGTTTTAAATGTGTTTATGAGGTATCTTAGAATTAGTTATAGATGAAATTTATATATGTTTAGAATGAATTTAGGTGGTGTAGAATTGTTTAAAGTGTGTTTAGCAGGTACTTTAACATATAATTACATTTTAATGTGTATATTAATATTTATTGATGATATTTTGAATTTAGCGTATATAAATATGATTGAACTGTCTACCTAGGTCCATTGTTTGTAATTTATAGGTTGAAAATTTTATAAAACAGACAAAATATTAAAAAAAATTTGACTTTCTACATCGGTTAATACATTAACCGATGAAGAAACTCTCTTTCTAAATTGGTTAAAGTTTGGACTGATGCAGAAAAGTGTCAATTTTTATATATAGAAATTGACTTTCTACATCAGTTAAGACTATAACTAATGTAGAAAGTCACATTTTTACATTAGTTGAAGTCCGAAACGATGTAGAAGGTATATATTTTTTACATCGGTTATAAGTTCGATGTAAAAAAGTCTCACTTTCTACATCGACAAGATCTACATCAAATCTCTGAAATAACCGATGTAGAAAGTGTTTGCTCCAACAGTGCTAGTGTTAAAGCGTTAGAACTCTAGGAATCAAGGTTAAGCTTCCATTGCAACATTAATAATGTTGAAGCCAAAATCTTCAATTTTGTTATTTTCCCTATGAAAATAATAAAAATTTAGTTAAAAATCAATTTTTACAATTTTTAAGGTGCAAAACAAAATTTATACAAAATCCTATATATTTTTTCATGGTTTTAATGTTTATTTTGCACCTTTTCTTATTCTCCCTGTCAAAACCATGCACATAAATTTATGAAATATATAATTATCAATTAATTACTTCAGGTAGTATGTAACTGTAGGGGGGTATGCGGGCTAGTCCAGTCAGTTTAGCTAGATTCGTTTTGGTCCACATTTAAATAGATTGGATCGGGTTGTCTTACTTATTAAATGGACCATATTTTGCCTAGTTCACATCCAACTTGCTTAGTCCATAGGCTAAATGGATTGGTATGTGGGCCCAATAATTAAAAAAATAAAAAATGTAAAATTATAAAAAAAATAATAATAAATAATTGAGAAAGCATGAAAAATTATAAAAAAATGATAAATGCTAAAAAAATGTCTAACATAAGATTAACCAAAAAAATATAAGAAAATATGCATGGTTTAATAAAATAGTAAAATTTTAAAAAAAAAACTTTATCTATATCATTCAAATATCAAATAAAATTAATAAAACATAAAAACTGAATATTTGTAACTTTTTACACCAAAAAAATATAAATATTCAAATACTAAAAAAGATGTTAATATATTCTATCAAGCACCAAATAATAATTATCCAAATACACCAAATGATAAATAATATTTAAAAAATATATTTGGTCCGCAAGCACATCCATTAACTCGCGAACCAAACCTGTTTAACCTGTAGATTAAATGGTTTGGGCCAAAATAAGCCTTGAATTTAAATGGACCAGCATTTTGGCTAGTCCTAAACTGCTTGGTCCCCTGGTTAAATGGACAGTCTACGAGCCCAAGCCCATATACCCACCTCTAGCCATAACTTATAAATTACAGGGATTCCAAAATTGTTTGCTTGTTGTGTTGCCTATTTCTCCGCACAACAACGATTTAAATTAAAAATATCTTTAGGGAAAGAGACACTATCCCCCATTAACCATTTTTCCTATATTTTAGGTTAGTGCATTTGATCTTGCCACATTACTGCTTTCCTTTGACTTATACCTTACATGCTAACACAATTTGGGTCACTCTGAACCCTTAAATCATGAGCCCAAACATAATGGATCCTAACTTGATCTAACTAATTATAGGTCAACTATTAGCTGAAGTGGTTGTCCCAATCGCTTATCATGATCGGTTAGCCCAAATTGATTAGTAGGCCCAATGGGCCCAAATTTTTTATGCCAACACTTTGCCCCTGCATCCATTTAGCTGACATACTAGAAGTTGAATGGATTCATCACGATTTGGTTATTAATTAGTCTTGATTTTTGCAATTTCTCAAATTTTCAAAAACTAAGCCCATTAGCCATTATAAGCATTTTCTTCTTCATCTTACTAATAAGGTTTGTTTTTACACTCATTTTATTCTACTTCCCATAGGGAGGGATAATATGAATTTAAATATTTAGCCTTTATACTTCTATTTAATTCTTCGCCATGCAAGTTTAATAATTTGTATCCCCTCTAGTATGATTTGGCAAATGATATAGAGACCTTCCCAATTTGGTGACCACTTGCCAAACTTTGGATCCACAGTGCCAATAGGCAAAATGATTTTCCAAATTTGATCGTTTTCTACAAAGCTATTTTTCCTTATGCATTTATTGTATGTTTTTCCTAGCTATTTTTAACTTGTTGTGCCAAATATAATCTAAGGCCATTAGCCAATCATGATCGACTACCTCAAGTTCCATTGTCATAGCTTGTTGATAATCATTAGGCTATAAGTCATTTTTCTTAGCCATCCTTAAGGAGTTAATAAAAATTTCTAATGTCAATACGACATCTTGACTATAAGTTGGTCAATAAGGTGTTACGCTAGTTGAGTTACACTTAGGGGTATTTAGTACAAGAAAAGCTTTTGGTTTCCTAAGAATCTAAGGTGAGGGGCCAAAAAAGCCCGTCACCCATGTAGGGTTAAATGTAATCGTTGGATATATTATTAAAATAAATAGACAGCTGGGATGGAAGGTAACTATATTCCATATCAGTTGTACATTTATTTTAGTAATATATCCAATAATTACTTTAAGCCTACATGGGTGATGTGCTTTTTTGGCCTCTCACCTTAGAACTCAATAGAATCTGAAGTTGGGAATGTTTATTTCTCATATTTGGTTTATTATTTTAAAATAACATTCCTAGAAAATATTGTTTTCTAGAAATTCTTTTTACCTATATTTCTCATAAAATTGTTCCTGTGAGGGAGGTGGAAATCCAACTTTCCTGAGTAGGAGACAAGTTTTAATGGTGTAAAAATGTCATGTTATCTTTTTTTTTTTTGTGTGTGGAAATGCCATGTTACCTTTATTAGCTCATTTAATACAATTATATAAGTTTTGAAATAATTTCTTATTAAAAGTGATAAACAACTTCTTTTATTCGCCAGAAACATGTATAAACATTCCCAAGAATGTTCATGACCAACCAAACAAATTTTAATAATTCTTGGGAGTCATGATTTACCTTCCATCTTAGTTGTCCATTTATTTTAACAATATATCTAACGGTTACCTTTAACCCCACATGGATGAAGGGGTTTTTTGGCCCTTTGCCTTCGAACTCATTGGAATCTAAAGTTGGGAATGTTTGTTTCCTATGTTTGGTTTATTATTTAAAAAAAATAACACTCCTAGTAAATATTGTTTTTTGGAAATGTTTTTTCACCTATGTTTTCCACAAAATTGTTGCCATAGGAGAGGTGGGAATCCAACTTTCCTGAGTTAGGAGAAAAGTTTTAATGATGTAAAAATGTCGTGTTATCCTTTTTTTTTAGAAATGTCATGTTACCCTTATTAGCTCATTTATTACAATTATATAAAATTTTGAAATAATTTCTTATTAAATGTGATAAATAACTTCTTTTATTCCCAGGAAACATGTATAGACATTCCCAAGAATGTTCATGACCAACCAAACAAATTTTAGTCATTCTTGAGAATCATAATTCCCAGGCATGAAAAAAATTTCCTTCTATCAAACATCCCCTTAGAATTCCAACAACACCTCATGACATTTCCTGGGTTTATCTTTAATTGTTTTCTTAATTAAATCAATAATAATTTTATTTGTAGCCTTTGCTTAGCCATTATCTTGTTTGTAATGAGGAGGGGAATGAATCATCCTAATCCTAAATTGTTGAGCAAAGGCCACCACCATATCACCTATGAAGGTAGTCCTTTGATCAGCGATTAGAGCTTAAGGAATATACCAAACCTATAAATAATTTGCTACTGAATAAACTTTATTACGTTAGCTTAAGTTACATTCACCATCGATTAAGCCTTGACCCACTTTGTGAAATAGTTAGTGGCCACCAGGATGAATGAAAGCCTTTCAGAAGAAGAGGGATAGATTTTGCCAATAATGTCTAATGCCCATCCCTTGAATGGCCACAACTTGACCATAGGGGGAGTTGCTTAGCTAGCAATCATTGCATCAATGCCTCATATTCAACTTGATTATTAGAACAATTAAATGACACTTAAACATACAATTCTGCCAATATTTTCCATGAAGGATATGAATGATAACACCTACCTCTACACCATTCCTAGTCTTAGATACATCAAAGGCGAGAATCCACGGTTGTAAATGCATGTAACGCTAGGATTTGGCGTGTATGTTCAGCTAAAATGTCAGCTAAAGCTCACCCCTTAACAACTTTGAGAGGAACATACTTTAATGCAAAAACATTTAATTGTCCATTTCATTAGTATTCCTTTGACCACGAGCCTATTTAACAAATATTTCCCAATATCAATTCTATACAAAACTAAAACTTCTTTAGGTAAAAGATAATACTCAAGTTTTATATAAGCATAAAACAAAGATAAAAAGGTTTTTCAACAAAGGTATATCTATAACTTCTTCATCATTAAATAATCTACTGAGGTAATTAACTGCTATCTTTATACCATTTTCAACGTCCTATGCCAGTAATTAGTCGATACAATCCTCAACAGTTGATATGTACAACTTCAACAGTCTTCCAAGCTAGGGATGTGTCAAAACTAAAGCATGCTTGATTTTCTCGAAAGTGACTTGTTGCTTTTGTCCCCATATCAACTCTTTAGCTTCTTTTAGCTTCAAAAGTAGTGTTAAAGCTTTTATCTTGCCAATTGAATTTGTAATGAATCTTCTAAAGAAATTGATCTTTCTTATCAAGATCTACAATTCTTTCTTATTCTTAGGCAAAGTGGAAGCATATTTAGTTTAGTCAAAGCTTCTAGTCAATCAAGGACATCATTCCTTTGGTTTATTAAAAAAAATATATCAAGGACATCATTCAAGATGTTAAGCTTTAAATCCATAGTGCTCTCTTTCTCTAGTAGGCCTTGAGTCGACCTCAACATTCTTCCACTATCAAGTTGCATGATCTAAAGGCACCTTCTTGTACTTCTCTGTCCATCATAAAAGGCATAACATATGGACAATAAAATACATTATATCAACAACAAACGAATTCAGATTAGCCATGCAATTTCCACTTGGTCTTCTTCATAAAATATAAGTAACTAATGAAGTGTGGAAGGGACACATTTGCTAGTGGGCATCCAATCCCTTCCCAATAGAGTTGAATAGGTTGGCTTTGCCTCCACAACAAAGAATGTTGAATTAAGTGTTTTAGAGATTATTGTAATGTCAGTTATCCGCACTTCTAAAGCGATAATGATTTCTCTTATAAAGTTAATTATTTTCATATTTGTATTCAACAAGTCCTTAATCAACTTACCTAACTTCTTCAAGGTTGACAGTGGCATTACATTCAATACCAACCACTTCAAGGTTGATAATGGCACAACATTCAATACCATGCCTCCATCTATAAATACCCGACTAAAGGGCCTTCCATTAATTTAGGTTTGAACGTACAATAGCTTTTTATGTTGAGTCATGGCTTTTGTTGGTTTGGAAAAATTGCATGGCAAGTCGGTCAACCTTTTCTACAAGACATGCTAATGCTGCTTTTTCAATAACCACATATTCCTTCATATTCCTAACATGACTTAGTATAGACAAGAATTCATATGATGCTGACAACACCAATGGGATAATCCTTCCTAAGCATTTCATCCAATAAGTCACATTCCCTTATTTCAAAGTCGAGGTCTTTTAAATAAAAGAGTTCATCGAATGAGTGACTTAGTACTTGATCCATCATCAACTCTATGATTACCAATTCTTTAAGAGCCTTCAACTAAGGGACCACTTGTCCTTTAAGAGAAGATGCATTATGTGATGTAGCTCTAGAGTACTAATCCTCTAGTTCGAAGAGTTGATTCAACATCTATTATTATGTTGGATCCAACTAGCCCTTGGGTGATACCACGTCTTCCTTTCCTATAATCTTCAACTCAACTAATATACTCAACATATATTTGATTTTCAAAAAGGATTTTTGTCATTGCTTTCTTCTCTTTATTATTCTTATCAGTATCATAGGCTGTTTCGACTCTTTGGTCACAGACTTGTTTAAGAACCATTACCCTTTCTCCATGTCTGCCATGGGCTTTAACACCTTAATATATCGCCATTTTTCTTACTCCCCTATAGTGATCTACTATGTTAACATCCCTTTGTGGATGCCAACTTTAACAACAAATCTACAATGTCCTCCACCTTTAAGAGATACAGCTTGTCATAAGTTTGTTTGAACTATGAACGTACACAACTCAAAATAAACAAGAATAACTTACAATACAAGGCAACAACCTTGGTAGTCTCACAAAGATCTTTGACTATATCAATCAATTAGGATTGTTAGAAAGAGGGTTTGAAAATTTGATTGATGATTAAAGAAAGTAAATCATAATTAAAAAGAGAGTAAACCAAATCATTAAAATAGACCAATCCAACAGCTAGGATTCTAATTGGATCTATGAAGGATTTCTAAAAGTGGATCCAATTCTTGATTTAATTCTTGCTTTATCTTAGAATTAACTATTTAAGCATCAACCAATTTTTTAGAGATTTTCCTATTAAATTAAGCATTCAGGATATGATTAATAAGTTAGAGATCAAACATTATCAAAGTCACTATATTAATTTAGAATTTAAATTTCAATTAAACCTACAATTAAGCATCATAAATTCTTTTAATCTTAATTCAAAATGAGTCCAATTAAGCATTCAACATGTTTAGAAAATCTCTAGAACATACTTTCAATAAGAACATAATGCAAATTTGAATGAATGATTAAGCATTAATAACCTCAAATGAAATTATAAACAAGATCCAAGAAGAGAAAAAGACAATTAAGAGGAAAAGAAAGAAGACTAAAAACTAGAATTAAAATTTAAACCAAACCTCAAGATCCATATTAGAACCGATGAATTGATCTAAAGGGTGTTTAGCCTTCCATGGAGGCTTCACATGAAAATCTCAAAACAAAGATAAAATTGAAAAACCATAACAAAGAAGTCTAAATTCAAAAATAATCAAGATCTCCCATCTTTGGTCCTAAAAAGACATTTATACAAGGTTTGTCTAGGTTAACTAAAGCCTAATACTAAGTTATAGGCTCATTAAATGTTAATTATCACAAATACAATTAACCACATAAAGACTACCTAAGAAACATGCTTAGTTCTGTCTACCACAATCCACGAATTATTCAACCCTCCAAATGTTCAATCGGACTTTAGGTGTCTTCATGAAAGTTCCATAGAAATGTGTCCTTGAAATTTTGGCATCAATCCCATGTTATTTAACCTTTAAAACTCAATATATACTCAAAAAACTATACCTATGTCAAGCTACCTAGACATAACATTATTTTCAACTTTAAGCCCAATTTCATCTATGTTCCTCTCTAAATCTACTCAGAATCTCTTCAAAAGTGTAAGTCTTTGTTTAAACTTTCTATAGAAAGCAATATCACCTCAATTGAATAACTAAAGTGCAAGTTATGGCCTAAACAAGGAAGAAAGGTCAAAATAAATTGAGGTCTAAAAATTAATCAAGATTTGCATTAAATCCCAATAAAATCCAAAAATATAAAAGTCAGCTAAATGAAATCCCCCCCACACTTAAGCTTTCGTATTCCTGGGCAATGTACAAAATAGAAACCATAGGTGTTTCAAAAATCAATTGAACAAAGATACATGAAAATGCAATTAGCATACTTTTCAAAGAATCCTAAGAATGCAAAGTAGTACGTAAAATGCAACCTCTAAGGTATCAATGGATGCATCAAGGGGTCATGACAATCATGAATATCAATCCTTTACATCCAAAGCAAACAAGAGCACATCAAACTAAAAGGTAAACCTTGAGTAATAGAAATCTCACAACATATGCTTTCTAACTCTCAAGTGTCTAAGTTTACACTTAAAACACTAGTGTAAGCAAGTATTACCATAAGCTTGACAAGCCTTTAATATCCATACTTAAAACACATGCATGTAAAGATCATAAGGACTTTATTAAAGTTGTGATGGAGGCCAAGTATAAGGTAGGATACAAGAAAGGATGACTAAGCTATAAACCTAGGGGTGTTCATCTGTTCAGATCAATCCGACAAACTTGACAATCTGAACCGAACCAATTAAATTGGTTCGTATTTTTTAAATCAGATAAATTAGAATTGAACCGAACCGAAGAGACCCGATATAGATCAGTTCGGGTATCAGATTTGGATTTTCAAATTCGAACAAACCTGAATCGAACTGATTAAATAGCTAACTTGTTATTTTACTTGAATACGCTTTACTAAAAAGCAAATCTGAATTTGGAGCCCCTTTTCCATAACTCAATCTATGTCACTCACGAGCCCTAAGCAACCCCTTTTCATTTCTTCCCGTCTTCCACTTCTGTCTTTTACCCCAGCCCCGTGCAGCCGTCATCGTCTTCCGTCTCCGTTGTGCTAGGCCTAGCCCTGTCGCGCTCATGTGCCTACAACGCGACCAGGGCCCGTCTATCGTTGCTCTGTCCGTCGTCGTGCAGTCCGTCATGCCAGGCCCAACCCCGTCGCGCTCACGCCGTCAGCCCCAGCCCTGGGCTTGTCCTTCATGCTAGTGGCTTGCGTGAACAGTGCTCGCTATGTTGGTCATGGTTGTTCACTGTCCTGTGTCGCCCCGTGAGTTCGTGAACAGTGCTTGCGACCTTGTGTGTTCACTGTGTTGTCTCTGACCAAGGCCAGTGCCTGTGCCCCGTGAGTTCCTCTGTTTTTCCATTTTGTTGTTCAATTATTTTTTGTTGTCTGTGGAAACTGGATTGCAGGCTTTGCAGCTTAACAAATTTAATTTGTTGACTTGTTGCAATCAAATTTTTTTTTTGAACTGTGTGTGTAATTATATTTGTGCCTTTGTGGGTGAAATGCCAGTTTCTATGAAGTGTGAAACTGTTTGTGTAATTTGATGCAAGAATCTGCTATTAATGTGAATTTAATAGCAGCTAATTGTTTCTTCTTTTTTTTTTTAGGTTGTTAAGATCATGGCAAGTGAGACAACTTCTAATAGACCTAACCCTCCAACACAACTAGAAGAGACACAAGGAGTTCAAGAAGCTCCAACACAACAAGTTCAAGGAACTCAACCATCACAAAGACAGGACAATCAGCCACAACAAGGACAACAAGGTCTGTCAAATACAGGAGAGACAAGCAAAAGGAAACCAAGTAGGCCCCCTTCTAATGCTTGGCAACATTTTACTAAGAAAGGTGAAAGAGCTTATTACAATTATTGTCGACATTCATATGCATGCAATCTTCTAGTCATGGAACTAGTAACATGCTAAAGCATCTAATTAGGTGCCCGAAAAGTCCATATAGGGAAGTTGAGAAGAAACAAAAAACACTTGCACTTGGAAAGGGAAGTGAGGGTGATAATACTATTAGCTTTAAACTTGTTGAATTTAACCAGGAACAAACTTGATTGGCACTTGCTAAAATGTTTAAGGACTTCATGGCTGAAGCTCAGCCTAGATTTAAAATTCTCTCACGTATCGTTGTTGCTCGAGATTGCATGCAAGTGTTTAATGTTGAGAAAAAGAAACTGAAAACCATTTTATCTGCTAATAATCAAATGGTTTCACTCACAACGGATACTTGGACATCAATTCAAAATATGAATTACATGTGTGTGACTGTTCATTATGTTGATGATGGATGGAAATTGAACAAGAAAATATTGCAATTTGGTTTGATTGCTGATCACAAAGGTGAAACCATAGGGAAAAGTTTAGAGAAATGCTTGAAGGAATGGGGAATCACAAAAGTTTGTTGTGTGACTGTTGATAATGCTAGTGCCAACAACTTAGCCATTTCATATTTAATAAGAAGCATGGGTGATTGGAATGGTAATACTTTGTTAGCTGGAGACTACATGCATATGAGATGTACTGCTCACATCTTGAACTTGATTGTCACTGATGGATTGAAAGAAATTGACCCCTCTATTAGTATAATAAGGGCTGCATGTAAGTTTGTTAGATCTTCTCCATCTAGATTAGCTACCTTTAAGAGGTGTGAACAAGAGGCAAGCATAAGTAGTGAAGCTTCTGTTTCTCTTGATGTATCTACTAGATGGAACTCCACATATTTAATGTTAGAAGTTGCTAAAAAATTTGAGAAAGCATTTAAACGACTTGAGTATGATGATTCTCAATACTTGATAGCTCTTGCCAATGAAAGGGGGTGTCCTAATAATGATGATTGGACTCGGGCACGCTTGTTTGTTAAGATATTGAAGGTGTTTTATGATGCAACCCTTGTTTTTTTTGGTTCATTGCATGTGGAATCTAACATGTTTTTCAACAAGTTGTGTGACATTCAAAAATCATTGAACAAATGGAGGCAAAGTAATGGTGTGATCTTACAAAGGATGACCACAAATATGCAAATCAAGTTTTCTAAATATTGGGAAGGTAGTGAGATAAATTGTTTGTTGTTTGTGGTTGTGTTTCTTGATCCACGATATAAGCTTGATTATCTTGAATTTTGCTTTAATCGGATGTATGGTCATGAGAGGAGCCAAGAGATGGTGAGAAAGTTAAAAGACATCATCAACAGGTGTTTGAGTATTATGCTACATTATATCCCTATCGTCCTGATGGTAGTGATTCTAGTAGCATAGCATCAAAATCAAATTTGGCTTCTCAATTTAATGCCTCCAATGATGATGGTGATGATGAAAAACATTGGGCAGATGAGTTTAGGTTAAAGATAAGGAAGAAACAAGGTGAAGTGAAGAGAAATGAGTTAGAAAGGTATTTAGAAGATGATATTGAAGACTCAGATCCTGATGATGAATTTGATATTTTGAAGTGGTGGAAAAGAAAGACGGTGAAATTTTATGTTCTTTTTCGCATGGCTAGAGATATATTAGCCATCCCAGTGTCTATTGTATCATCTGAGAGTGCCTTTAGTATGGGAGGTCGAGTCCTTGACCCATTTCGGAGTTCCTTGAGTGCTACTACTGTTGAATCTTTGATTTGTGCTCAAAATTAGCTAAGGACTACTCCTAAGGATATTGAGCTACAAGATGAGATAGATCAAATGCAAATGATTGAATCTGGTATAAAACTTTAATTGTTGTATTTAAGTTTATTGATTGGATGTTCTAAGCTAGCATGCTTATACCTTTGTGTTTAAATTTGTATTTTATAGAGTTGTATGCTTAAGGGGAAAGTGATGGTAGAGATGCAGTTGCTAATGTTAGTGTTGGATCTAGACTTAACACACCAAGCACTTCTTAAGGTATAAGGTTATGATTTTATCTTTAATATATGAATTTAAGTTTTAGTCTAAATTCTAAAGAACTTTTGAAATTTAGTTTCACTTAATGTCTAAATGCATTGTAGGTTGGCCACAAAATCAATTACTCAAGGTCTAGAAAAGATTGAAGCATGCATTGACTAGAGTGTTTTTTGGTTCTATTATTTGGTCTTATGCATTGCATTGTTGGGACTTGTTCTACTTGATTTATGTTGGACAATGGACAATGGACTAGTGTTTGGATTATTTTAAATTAACATGTACTTGATTAATGTTGCATAATGGAGTGTGGACAATGTATGTAAATTTTTATTAGTTGTGGATAAAGTTTTATGGCATGAGTATCTTTTTTTTTTTGGAATTTTTACTACTACTTACTTGGTGTATGAAATTTATAGTCACATATGTTGTTTAAACTCATTTAATGATAAGATTATCTATCAATTTTTGGACAAAACCATGAATTTTTTTTAAAAAAAATTAGAAATTTGCATTTTTTTAGACTGACCCAATAGAATCGAACCAAACCAACCTGTTCTTGATCGGGTTGGTTTGGTTTGGATTGTCACAAAAAAATTGACAAATCTAAACCAATTAAAAATGATTGGTTCAAATTTTTTCCCCCCTCAAATCCGAACTAAACCGACCCGTGAACACCCCTATATAAACCCAAGAAAATAGAGGATAAATGGGAATAAATTCTAAATAAGTAGGAGAAACCAACCCCAAAGAATACAACTCAATTCCTTTTTGCATTTTCCAAACTTTTCTTTTCACCTTCTTTTTCATCATAACTAATTTATTGCTTGCTTTTTTTTTTCTTTCTCTTTTCTCTTTTATTTCTTTTTTTAAATACTTTTTTATCTCCTTTTTTTTTTAACTTGCCAATTTGCTACTAATCAAGCACCAACATATAAACTTTAAAAACAATCAAGTTTTGCATGCCTTCACACCTATTTAAGACCTATTCCCAAAACAATTCCAAAGCTCCTTTATACCCTAAAGTGGAGTGAAAGCATTGTTTTTTGCTTATAAGCATGTATTGAGTTATAGAACATAGAATATGGTATATAGGCTCAAAGGGATTAACAATGGGATAAATGCAAGGTTGGCTTATTTGGCTAATAGCTTATTAAGAACAAAGAATGCCTAAATCACTTCAATACATGCATGTGAACAAGAGGCTTCAAAACGAGTTAAGTTCTATAGTAACTAACCATCACGAGTGAAATCATACAAGAAGCAAAAAAGAGTAACATAATGCAATCCATCCAAGCATAAGGTTCAAAATCTCACCAAGGATAAGTTTGTCACAAATGATGAAACATTTGAATACTTAATGTCAACTTGTTATACTAAAATGCAAGAAATTTATTCATCTCATGTCATGGAACGTTCTATTAAGAATAATGAAACTACTTATAACTTGCACATTAGAAATCCAATGAAAAGTATGTATAAATAACTAAAACAAAGTTTTAAAGTAGAAAAACTATTTGAAAATAGAATGCTTTTGTTAAATAGCAAAAACATAATGTATAATGCAAAAACATGCAAAAACAAAATGCAGAACATAATGCTAACATTAAAAATGTCTCCCCACTCTTAAAACACACATTGTCCTCAATACGAATACATTGTCCTCAGTGTGAACACATTGTCCGCAATACGAACACATAATGCACGAAGAAAAACAAGTGTACAATAAGAGCAGGGAGAGAAAACACCTTTATTAAGGTAGGGAAATTTGATATATAGGGTAAATGGGTTTTTCCAAAAAGAACTCTTCTATAGTTTCTTCTACAAATGTAGGGCTCTCATGGAAATACTTGAGCTGGTGTCCATTAGCTTTGAAAATCTTATTGGTGGCCTCACTCTTGATCTCCACTACACCTTAAGGAAAAATGTTAGTGATAACAAAATGACTAGTCCACGTAAACTAAAGCTTGTTGAGCATGAGTTTAAGGTGAGAATTGAACAATAATACTTTTTGGCCAATAGAGAACTCTTTTCTTGAGATCATCTTATCATGGAAGTGTTTAGTTTCACTACAGCAAAAACAGGATTTAGGGGCAGTTGGTTAAAACCACCGTTAAGAAAAATTATTACTATCGGTTTTTGAACTGACGTTAGAAGGAAGTGTTTAAGGGCAATTTTAAAACTGCTAGTAAATTAAGGGCCTGTTTGGGGTGGTTTTTAGTTGTGAATTTTGAAATTTTCAAAAACTACAACTAGTTTTTAGTTTTTAAAAATTACTTTTAGTTTTTTTTCTAATTTTTGGTTTCAAAATAAACTCACTTTAAAATTTCTTATTATGTTAAAATTAGTTTAAGAATATGTTTGTGCGGTGATGACAGTGGTAGTGGTGACGACAATAATGATGGTGGTGGCGGTGGTAATGCCGACGATGACAGTTGTGGTGGTGCCGACGGCGATGGTTGTGGAGGCGATGCTGGTAGTCATGGTAGTTGTGGCAGTAGTGATGGGTGGTAGTTGTGGCAGCGGTGATGGTGGTGGCGATGTTAGTGATCGTGGTAGTTGTGGTAGCGGTGATGGTGGTGGCGATGCCAGTGGTCATGGTGGTGGTGGTAGCAGTGGTGGTGGTGGTGGTGATGGTGGCTGCGGAGATAGCGGCATCAGTAGTGGTGGCAGTGACAGTGGTGGTGACAATGGTGATGGTTGTGGTGGTGGTGGTAGCAAGAAAGGCTATTGTCAAATATAATGATGTGTAGTTTTTTAAAAAAACCAAAAACCCAATTCACAGATCCTTTTTTCTTGGTTTTGAAAATGAATGTAAAAGTGTTTTGAAATTGAGTTAAAAACCATTTCAGCTCTATTTTAACCAAACACGTTTTGTCTCGAAAATTGCATTTGAAAAGCAAAAACCATAAACTCACAACCATCCCAAACGGGGCCTAAGTGTTTTAATGCAGTTTTGAAACTGCTGGTAGGTTAGAAAAATCCCAAATTTTCGCACTAATTCTCCTATGTCTTTCGCGCCCTGTCTTTTTTCTCTTTCCCACCGCACAAAATCGCACCAAACACAAAAGCTCTCTCTAAAACGTTCTCGCTCCCTAAATCCAAAACACGAACCGCACAAAATGCATTTGGGTTCATCGCATTTTTCACATTGATTCCCTGAATGTTCTCTCACCTTTAACCGTTGTGGGTTCACCTTCATGTTCACTGTCGTTGGTTCATTGTTGCCATTAGCTTCTATTGCTATCAGGTAATCTCTCCCTTCTGTCATGTTATCTTCTTCGCCACAAAGTCCTTCCTCTCTGCCACTCTTTTCTCCTTCACTACCCAACCCTTTTTGCAATTCCTATAACCCTTTTTACAAACCTCTTATTAAACTTGTGAGCTTTTTTAATCCATTGAAGGTTAACTTCAAATCCTTAATCTCTCACGTGTCTTTCTTTCATTTCATCGACCCCACCTTTGCTACAACAAGTTCAATTATTTACTCTCTTTTTTTTTAATTTGTATTGTCTCGTTAAAGAATTAGGAATTTTTGATTTTTTTGCATTGAGTATATCCCTTGTTTGCTATTTTGCATTTGTTTTTCAAATTATAGTTCCGCTGTGTCTGTGTGAGTGGTTCTTAGGGTACAATTTGAAGGAATCAAACTAGAAATTACAAATTAGGTAATAAAAGTTATATACGGCCATCAATATAGGTATATCAAATATATGGTTGGTGAACAAGTGGATTTTATAGTGGAACTTACCATGGCCAGCACTTCTAAGCATTTCAAAAGACTATTTAGGTAGGCTAACCATTTGGAAATCAAGTATCATGTTCCAGAGCAACTATGTAATGTTTAGCTATTTTTAGTCTACTATATTACCCTATCCTTCAAATCCTCTATATATCTTGTTTATTAATTCACACCTACCAAACACCACTCCTAAGGTGCCTCTCTTTATTTAAGGTTCAAATTTAGGAAAGGCAGTCCTGTCATATCAGAAGGAATGTCAACATATCACCATAAAGAAAACTTGCAAGACTTCCTAGGGAGATGTAATCTGAAAGTACAAGCTTCTCATGTTGTGTTGAACCCCTATAATATCCTTTTAATCCCGTAACATTGGGATGTATGATGTTTGTAAATTTTTTAGTCTCCTTGACAAACTCTTTTCTCTGTTTTGCCACTCCTTCTTGCAACCAATTCACTCTTAACAACAACCCATTCTCCAAAGTTGCCTTGTAGGAAATACTATGGCTACTTCTTCCCAAAACTTCAGTTAAGGCCCTTGAGAACTCCTTGGGTGTCAATGTTACCTTTTTGTGGAATGTGTAAAATGGTGAATGGCATTTGTTTGTTTATTTTTTTCTAGTATTTAAATGTCAAACTTGTTGTCTGTGAACTGAGCAACGAGTTATGAATTATATCTGTCGCTTCAATTCTTCTTTAATTGAGAGTGATGTATTTTAAGTTAGATAGCTATAGTAATATGAATTGAATATTATCTTTGCTACATTTTTATCTGTCACATTGTGTTTTTCTTTTTTCCACCCAAATAGCAAGGATTCACCACCATACCTTTGCTCTTCCTGTGAGTCAGTTTGGCCCTCTCTCCTTTGCTCTTCCTGGGTTCACCACCACGCCTCTCACTTTCCCTTTACCGTTAGTCTTCTTTTCTCTTGCCTCATATTCTTTTCTCTTTTCCTTCAAAATTAAAATAAGATTGATAGTTATTGTGAAAACAGGACAAGTCTAAAAAGAACCTGAAGCTCCCTCCAATTCAAAAGCTCCCCAACTCATTGCGTAGAAGAGAAGAAGGCTCCTCTTACAGGTTATCTTCTTTATTAATTTTAATTTCAAAATTGAAATTATATATATATATATATAATGTTTCGCCTTTCTCTCCAAATATTCAAGTGCTGCCTTTCTCTGCAAAAGATGGAGAATGTTCGATACTTTATTAGACTTTTTAGTGTAATAGAAACAAAGAAGGTAAAGGTTATATAAAAGATAAAAGGAGAATGTAGAGAAATAGCTATTGAATGCTACTGAAAATCCATTCCATTCTAATTTTCAGAAGTCAAACAACAACTTCAACTGAACTGCAAAATTTACACTAGAAAAAAGGAAATGCAAGTACATTACAGCCAACCAACTGATCTGGGATTAATGTTTTCGATCAATGATAAGAATTCTACTTAGTAAAGTGAAGGATTAACTTGACAATCCTACAAAAACTAAAAACTACACAATCCACTCCTCTCCTCATGCTTTCGCAACAAGACTTTGAAAAATAGCCATTTGGCTACAACCCTGCATGCTTAGATAAGCCTTTCTCACCTACCTCATGTCCAGCCTGTTGACATTCAGGGCTGTTGGAGATAAGTCTTAGTAAGAGACCTACTAGCTGCACAATAGATTAGGATGAAGATTTAGCTTCCTTACTCTTCTGTAACTCACCATTGATGTCTTCCAAAGATTAAGGTTCTGCCATCTTGAAATTTGTCATTGTTTGGGCACAATGAAGTTAAGATTAGGTAACTAATAAGACAGCAAGATGTACATGGATTTCAAGATAGAAACGCTTCACATGAACTGCAATAATCATATAGTTATTTAATATAGCAATATTTGACTACTTTCCCATATTTAAAACGTTTTCAAGTGTGATGTAGAAAACAATTAGCAATAAGACAGACTGTTGTAACCTCACAGTTGATAAAAATCAAAAGATAATAAATGTTCAATAAAATCTCATGTTCTGACCATCTAAATCCAATTCTGCTTTGGTGCTAACATATTGATCAAATATTATTATTACTCTTAGGTGGCAATGACACTTCTTATGAGAGAATCTAAAAAACTCATAGCAAAATGCTCATGAATGTAAAATTTTAAAGTTTGTTTAAAAATTTCTTTGAATACTAGATTCTAATGGAAACCAATATGCAACATCCAGAGAAATTGAATTCCATCTATAATTACGTGTTTTCAATTTTTGAGTCACACTATATATCAATTCTCTAAGCTAGTGAAATAAGGCCATTTTTGGTTGTGGTGGTGTAGTGAAATAATGATGATTCATGATCTAAGGTGGAAGATATAAGCCACTAGAATTCAATATCATTTTGCTTCTTAACATACAAGCATTTTTCTGATGAAAGATACTTTGGGGACTAAATGTATAATTTTACCTTTTTCTTGATGATTAGCTCCACCACAATTGTTTGCATAAAATTAGGATATATATATTAATGTTTCCCTGAATCAATAATAAAAATTACCCTTTTTTTGTAGATTGGGATTTGAAGCTGTAGCAAACCATGGTGGAAATGTTTCCACTGGACTCAACTGATGCATCATACACAAAAATCCATGGAATGCTTTCTACCTTGGAGATTCTTTCACTCAAATTATCAGCCCAAAGGTCTTACAACTAACATTTCCATTTTCAACAATCTTAATCTTACTTTCTTGTTCAACAGAAAAAGTTTATGTTGTCTATTCTAGAAAGATGATCATAGATCCAATATATAATAATAATTTATGTTGCCTATTCTAACGTGTTGCTTCCATATGAAATAGACTAATCAAATAATACCATTCTTAGATCAACAAGTCATTTTAAAGTCATATTTTGTGGTTAGAGTTTAACCGTGGTTCCTACTTACAGGAATACCAAGGGTTTAGAATTAGAAGTGATGGGAATTTATAAAGAGTGGGCCTCTTCATAAATATCGAACCAAGAACGGGACATTTGGTTAGTGACTTGCAAAGAACACTTCCTATTAGCAATCAACCACGTTCAAATTTTATGCTCATTGTTTTGAGGCCATTTAATTATACTATTGACCCGTGTTGAGGTCATTTAATCATGTTATTGGCAGCAAGAAGAACTAGATATCAGTCATGGAACTGTGTATGTGTTGCCATGATTTTTTATTGTAATAATAATAATAATAATAATAATAATAATAATAATAATAATATCACCTGATAATTAAACTGTATTGATTTTTCTAATTATATTTTTTTAAAATTGAAATCACAGGTTGTCTTGTCATGCATAGATGGCAGTCCAGCTACTCATGCTGGTATACATCAAGGAGATGAATTGATTTATTAATCGTGTATCTATATTTTTCTTCTTATTTATGAAGCTATTTAGATCCAGTTTTCTATAGTTTATCATTGAAAACCATTATATGACTTTTGCAAATATGCCAGAGTTTGCATGTTTAGTATTGCATAGATTGAATTGGCGTAGAAATGTGTCATGGCAAATACCCTATCTTGGTTTGGGGCATAATATAATTTCATCCTGTGTTTCTTACTTAAGCCCTCTAAACAATTTTTGGTTTTGCATGTTTCATAAATTTCCACTAGTGTCAATCAATTTTTATTAGGAAATGAAGATTTTATCTCTTAAGTGAAACAAATGTGATTTTTTTTTATTTGAAAATAATTAGATTCTGCAGGTGAGAGGCTTGATAGCATTGATAGTGAAACTACAGCACAAAGGCTTAGAGGAGCTTAAAGGGAATGCTGGAACAACTGTTACAATAAAGGTTCATTGTATAATTATCATACTTCCAATTTTAATATAAGCATTATTTAAACTATTGAGCTATGCCTTAGAAAAGTTTTCTTGGATTACCTTTGAAATGTTGGATGTCTTTTACTGGACAGAGTTCAATTTTCAATCATCATTTGTTTTCTTGGATTACCTTTGAAATGTTGGATGCCTTTTACTAGACAGAGTTCAATTTTCAATCTTCATTTGTTTTTTTTCTGAGGGTGGGGGTAATATCAACCTTCATTCATCCAAACAATGGACACTAGTACATGATAGAGAGTGCTTTAGGAAATAGATTAACTCCTTCATTCCTTACAAGCTTTCTATAAACTAATTTAATTTTTTATCTTCTGTAGGTCAAAGACTCAAGGATAGGCTCTTGTATCCGAGAGGTAATGTTGACATTTTAGTGATTATGATTCTTGAAATGTTAACTTATTTCTTCTATTTTAGTTTATCTTCTTACGTTCCATTAGAAAAGTTTGACGTAGGGATCGAGGAAGGGATACACTGGTTTTCATTTATTTATTAGTTGCTTAGTGGTGGTTATAAACCACCAGCATGTTGTAGCTTAATGGCGATTTTACAACTACCAAAATGCTATTGCTTAAGGGCGGTCCCATAACCACCAGAATGTTGTTGCTTAGTGGCAGTTTTAAAACTGCCAGCATGTTGTTGCATAGTGGCAGTTTCAAAACCGCCAGCATGCTTTTACTTAAGGGTGGTTTTAGAACCGCCAGCATGCTGTTGTTTAATGGCGGTTATGCCGGCAGTTGCGTAAGAACGACGGTGTATGGATTTGTGGTGAAAATTTTTACATCGGTTATAGAACCGTTGGTAGTCAGTTTAGTGGCGGTTCAAGCCGCCAGTAAACGTTAAAATAACTGCCGCTAAAAGCTGGTTTTGGTGTAGTGTCTTGTCCTTATAAATCATGGAGTTCTCGTAAGCCTCCAAATCGAGCTCCTCAAGTTGTCTCACTAAGCTTGGTTGGTCAAATGTTAGTTTACAACTCTTCATTTTCTAATATGCACTATGCTCTATCTCCACCAGGAGGTGACATACCTTACCAAAGACAAGAGGATAGGGAGACATCCAGATATGTGTCTTGTAGGTTGTCTGATGGGCTCAAAAAGCTAGCATCCTCTAGTCAGCAACTCCAATCCTTCCTATTTGATTGCACCATCTTATCCAAAACTTGTTTTATCTCTCTGTTTGAAATCTCAACCTAGTCATTAGTTTGGGGATGGTATGGTGTGGACATCTGTGCATAATCCCACATTTCTTAAGCAAGCCTTCCATATATGGTTCGATTGCATAAATGAGTCCCTGGTCACTCTAAACATGCAAAAGATATTAACAAAATCCACAATAACTCAAGAATCATTAGTCTAGGTGGCCTTGGCCTCCACCCATTTAGAGTCCATCGATTTGCTAAATAACATGATAATGGACAACAAAAAATAATTGTTTCATGTTTGGTTTAAAAAAGATCATAGGACAAGTCAAATGAAGATGGACAAGACAAAATCTCAATTTGTTGTTACTCGATAAATCACAAGACAACTTTTTGTCTCAATTACAAAATACTCAAAAGATAAAAATACTCATTTTATTTCTCATTTAATAAACAAGCATGTGACCATTAAGTTGAAGCATCAATTAAAATTATAGAATATGTAAATGGTCCATATGATGGAGTGTATTGGCCCATAAATATTGCCTTGTGTACGTTCCAAGATGTGATAGAGTCAACCCCATTTTTTTTTTTTTTGTTGGTGATGATTGAATAATTAATTTTTCTTAAGAACTATGCATGAAAAATTATTGGATGGAAGAATCTACCCTCTTTAATGGATGTTCACATGAAGTATCAATTATTTTTTGCATCATAAGTAATCCACGATGGCCCAATCTAATATGCCAAACAACAAACTCATTATGATATGTAAAATTCTAGTTTAAAATAGCATGTAATCCAGTTATATTGATGTGCATGCATTACATACTAGAGAAAAATGCAAGTGATTTTTCTAATACACATTTTTTATTTGAGATAATATTTTCTTCGTTGTCTTAATATAATATCCATTTTGACACATTTTGAAACTCGATAACTTTCTATAAGACTTGGAAATATAATGCATTTTAAATTTGTAATTTTATTCCTCCTTAAACAATACATTACCTCTTGTAGAGCCTTCAATTATATTTTTGTCCTACTGGATATAATATTGACATTGGCTTCTGGCATCACTAGATAAGAAAAATATTTCTTAGCCTTAAAAATAATTATGAGTTTTTGTACTATTTGTGAGACATTTATAATTGATGTTGGTGCCAACTAAGAACATTTATTCTTCACTGAAAAATATAGTAAGAATTATTGAGAATTGATATGAGGGGGAAAATAACTATGCTTAAAACATAACATGCTTTATAAATAAGTTTAATGTCCCCAATAAATAATTTAATAATTTTAATACCCTAAAATATTAAAACCTTGATGTCCTAACGTAAGAAGAAAAGAAAACATAACGTTCAATATAAGAATTTTATTTTTGGAATTTTCCCATTATAATTGGAATGATCGTCTTGACATGCAAAATTTTTCTGTCTTTTTCTCTTTATTTTTAGGAGATTCTTGATAAATGTCAACGAGATGGTTTGGTATATGATAAATATATGACCAATGACCTTTGCCATCAGAACATTAGTATATGTTTTCAACATTTTTGTTATTTTACCCTTCTTGTACTTTATCTTTGGGTGGAAATAAGTATTCTTATAATTACCAGTACAACTACAACTACTATCGCATTTATGACAATGAACAAGATCATGACCAAGATCACATCCATGACCTCGAGATTGTTTATAAGTATGGTAATCATGTGTTTTTACATTCTACTAATAATGTGTTATGAAAATAATACAAATAAAAAAGCAAAAGTATATAAATAGAAGATATGGAGAAGAAAGACAGAAAAAAATTATGTCTTATTTCATTCACATAAAAGTTATTTATATAAGTAAATGAAAAATAACAAAAGAAATTGTGAAACTCTAATTCTATAAATATTCATAATATCTTCTTAAGATTAAATTCTTATTAAATAAAACTAATCACATTATATTCTTATTAAGAGGAATCAAATTTAATAAATAATAGATATCTATAATATATAATGATGCTGTTAATAATTTTTTGATATACTAAAAGTCATAGAATAATAGAAGAGGTTTGACTACGTTTATGCCACGTATGGGAATTCGAAGACATATAATCTAAATCCTTATTAGAGGAAAGATGTTCAATGCTGACTTTAGATGTAAAGTTTAGTTTTTGTTATGATAAAAGTGCCGTTACGCAATTACTTTTGATGATACACATTTCTACTTCCATTTATAAAAGACAGCTTCTTTATTTTTTAATAGGATAAGAATATGAAAGCATGCGTATACACAACACTTGTTATATTATTACACGAATGAAATAGATAATGACGCAACATATTAATCTTTAGCGCACGCAGAGTAACAGTGTGTGTGTGTGTGTGTGATTAAACAACTAGCTTATTTTGTTGAACCTAACTGGGGCCTTTGTCATTTGGGGATGAGGTAGGGGATCGACGATAGTGCTGTTTCGAAATCAGAAGGTAACGCGTAAATGTAGAAGAAAAGTGAGATGAGATGGGGAGAATTGACGAGGCTATTAAGTGCAAGTGAATCGAAATGTACGTGATATGTGATAAGAAACAGATCGTTTTCGTGCAAAGCACAGGCATTTATTACGCACAACGTCGTCCATAAGGACATTAGCTTGCCGGCATGCAATAATTGAAATTAAAAGTCTCATGTTCATTGAAACATGTGCCTTATTAAGCAGTTTTGTGTTGAAAGGAAGAAATTATTAGATAGTTCAAAACTACTAAGTGTTCATAGTCTCAGCCAATGTGTTTATAACACATATTTAATTTTTATAATTTACGAGAAAAAATTAATAACATTTGATTACATGTCATATGTAGATTAATAGGGACCATAGTAATCCAGGACCACCTAATAATTTCTTGTTGAAAGGGGATACCTTAGAGAATTATTTGAGATGAAAAACACAAATAATAAGGCCCTGTTTTTGGTGGTTTTTAGTTGAGTTTCGGATTTTTCAAAAACTACAACTAGTTTTTAAAAATTAGTTTTAGTTTTTTTTTTCTAATTTTTGGTTTCAAAATAAACTCATTTTAAAATTTCTTATTCTGTTAAAATTAGTTTAAGAATATGTTTGTGCGGTGACAACAATGGTAGTGGTGACGACAATAATGATGGTGGTGGCAGTGGTAATGCCGACGATGACAATTGTGGCAGTGCCAATGGCGGTGGTTGTGGCGGTACCAGTGATAATCGTGGCAGTGCCAGTGGTGATGGTGGTGGTAGAGTCAGTGGTGGTGGTGGTGACAGTACCTGCAGCGGTGGCAGTAGCGCTAGTGGTCGTGGTGGTGTCGGTGATGATGGTAGTGGTGATGAAGCTTGTGGTGGTGGAGGCGATACTGGTAGTCGTGTTAGTTGTGGCAGTAGTGATGGGTTGTAGTTGTGGCAGCGGTGATGGTGGTGGCGATGTCGGTGATCGTGGTAGTTGTGGTAGCAGTGATGGTGGTGGCAGTGCCGGTGGTCATGGTGGTGGTGGTAGTGGTGGTGGTGGTGGTGGTGGTGGTGGTGACAGTGGTTGCGAAAATAGCGGCAGCAGTAGTGGTGGCAGTGACAGTAGTAGTGACAATGGAGTGGTTGTGGTGGTGGTGGTGGCAAGAAAAGCTATTGTCAAATATAATGATGTATATTTTTTTAAAAAAACCCCAAAAACCCAATTCACAAATCCTTTTTTCTTAGTTTTGAAAATGAATGTAAAAGTGTTTTGAAATTAAGTTAAAAATCATTTCAGCTTCATTTTAACCAAACGAGTTTTGTTTCAAAAATTGCATTTGAAAACCAAAAACTAAAAACCAAAAACTCACAACCACCCAAACAGGGCCTAAGGTATTTGTGCTTGGAATTGAGTGATGACGCGTGTCAGGGGATAAATAGGACTTTATGAAGTAACTTAAAGGAGTATACGCATATTGTAATAAAAATATCCATATATTTTCCATTCATCTGAATAAGTAACTAGGCTCAACATTAATATAAAATAACTTCATTCATTTATTAGTAGCTGTTTGATCGAATGCTATCATTGCCTCAATGGACACCAATGTTAGAATATACTAACTGTTGTACTAATATCTAAATTAATTTTGTTTTAATCTAATGGTTGAACATAAGTCCTTTAACGTAAAAAGAAATTAAATAGAAAATTTTAATTTTAATGAATGATGAGAACACTTAAATTCAATTTTAATAAAGGAAGATGTCATTTCATAATTAATTTTATTCATTATTGTTTATATTTTTGTTTTTTCTTTCATTTTATATTAAAATAATTAGTGTTATTCAATATATATGATTTATTTACTAACAAAGATATACTGCATTAAGTAAAAGTTATTATTAAGGTCTGTTTGGATAAACAATTTAATCAAAAGCTTATTGAATAAATATTTATAATATAATTATTTATGTATAAGTTGTTTCTGCAATTGAAGATGAAATTGGACTAAAGTATTTTTATATATATTAATTGTTTTCATAAGCTCTACATCCTTGAGAGTTTATTGAAATAATTAATTAAGCTCCTGAAAACAGCTTATAGACATATCATAAGTTATTTTTATAAGCTTTTTTAAATATTTACACAAGTATTTATGTTATAAAATAAGTTTAAATAAGTTGTAAATAGTTTTTCTTAATAAAAAAAATTATGCGTGCTTAATGAAAATCCACGTCCTCTTTTTCATGTTTTCAACAAATCTTTGATTGTATTATTCTTAAATACATTTTTTACGTCATTATTTCATTCCTTTTCTATGTAACAATTACATATATTAAATGTAGTTGTTCAGTTTATAGGTAACAATTTACATATAAACTGAACAACTACATTTAATACTTGTACCTATAAGGTATGTACATGGCATTGCAAAATTTGCTGTTAGAAAGTATAAATAATTCAAAGTAAAGTTAATAATAAAAGATATATTGCCTACGATTCAGCCATCCTTATGAATGCAGGTTCATACGTATAGTCTTATTCTTAAATCATTATCTGACTTTTTAAATAGCATGATAGCAAGGTTAATGAATACCTATTATTAAACTATATTAAAAAAAGTGTACGTACACCACCAACTAGTAAACGCACTTTTCATTTTTAGATATAATTTTATTGACTTTCTATACGATAAATGCAAAATAAAAACAAGAAATTTAAAAAGAGACGAGTGTAATTAACGATGTATGTTACGTTAAAAAGAATATGAAATAACGACAGAAAAAATTAGAAATATTAAAGAAAATTATTGGGTTCCAATAGAACAAGACGTAGTTTAAATTTACGAAAAAAAATAAATTTATCAACCGTTGGTATTTAAAAAGTGTAATTTTTATTATTTGACCAAAATTCATTTAGGTTTTGTTTGGATAAAATTTTCAATAAGTACTTATAGAAAAGAAAACAAGACAAAAATAAATTAAACTTGTTCCATAAGTTAAAATTAGTTTATACATAAACTAATATTAGCTTTTGGAGAAGTAAAATGAAAGAGTTTTTATAAATTAACTTATGAATAAGCTAGTTTTAACTTATGAGAGAATTTTAATTCATTTTATCTTTTTATTTTTGTTTTTTACTCCTATAAATACTTATTGAAAAACTTATCTAAACAGAACCTTACTCTTTACTTATTTAATAAAAAGTCATATACGTTAAATATTATCATAATATTTTAAACAAATCTTACAATTAAAATTTAAATTATATTTATTGAACCATTATGAATCATTAGATTATTAAAACAAAATCAACCATCAGATTTTGATGTGAAATATGAATTTTTGTCGGTATCAATTGGTCTCAATCCCTTTTTCTCTTTCGTAAAAATCAAGATTCGAGTTAATTAAAAACCCGACTGTTTTTTTATATATGGTGGATGTTGCTCCTTAACGGTTGGTGCTTGTGGCTAATAAGCAAAGTGGGGGATTTTTTAGTGTAGCTATTCAGTGCGAATAATATCTGCACAAATTGCTAAATAAATGCAACGTGAAATGCTGCATTTTCTAAATAAATACTAATTTAAAAATTAAAAAACAATATAAATTGATGTGATTCGTGTAATTTTGACGAAAATCGTTCATAACTATTGGCTTCTTTTAAAAATGTGTTTTAACACTCAAATTATGACACTTTCAATGAAGTAATAGTGTGCACACATCTATATCTATCTATCTATATCTATATATATATAGTAAAGGAGACTTGAACAAATGTCAACCGTTGATCAAAATTTGAACGTTATAATAACCGTTAAATATAATCAAATTTAATAGACTTAATTAAAATTAATGAAGAATTTAATTGCTATCAAAGTTAATAATATATATTTCAAAACTAAAAGATGATAAAAACAAGTTCGATATATAAATACTATATAATAATAATAACATTTTTCTTAAAACATAATAATAACATTAAGTATTATAATATTACAAAAAGTTAGATATATTTCAAATCTAATGATTTGTATCATGGTTCTAAATTGCAATCCACAATCGCAATTGCAACCGCAACGTAAAGGTTTTTCGACTCATCGCAACCGCATCTCAACCGCAATTGCGACCGTATTGGCCGCATTTTCCTACAACATCAAGAAACACAGCAAAATTGCAACCGCTATTTAGAACCATGATTTATATAAATATATAGTTAAATTTAAAATGATTCATAATATTTTATTTTAATTATTAATTAAGGATAGAAATTAAATAAATTATTATAAATATGTGTAAGTTTATTTTGTTTTTAAATTTACTTACTTTAAAATATATTTTATGAACAATAATAATTAAAAATAAGGATTTTATAGATAAAAGTTAGATATATAAATATTATAATAATAACATTAAATATTATAATGTTATAAAAAGTTATATATATTTCAAGATCAATAATTTTATAAATATGTAGCTAAATTTAAAATGATTTTATAAAATATAATTGTCCTAATGATATTATGTTAACATTTAATAATATTAAAAAAATTAATGACACATCAATGACATAACTGTACTTTTTAAAATAAATTACTTTATATTTGTAATGAGTAGCCATATGAAATATTCCAAGTGATGACACAATGAGTAACTAAATTAAACGTATACATTTAACCCAAAACCTATGATGCTATGCATGCTTAACTCCAAAAATATGGTGCAACTTTTTACTCAAATACAACATTTTAAATAATGATAATTAATGAACATAAAAATAATAATAACATGATTTATAAGAACAATTTTTATGCTAAAATAAAAAACTTATAATAAACATTATTGATAAATAAAAAAATCATATAATGATATTAAAATTAAAGAATAATAATAATAATAATAATAATAATAATAATAATAGTAATAATAAGTTATAGAGTCTTTGCATATTCATAATACTTAAATAAATCATCATAGTTTTTATTACTATAAATTCATATCTTAATTATTGCTATTATTACTCCTTATTGCATGTCTTAATATGATGATATTTATTATGTATATATAAGTATACTTTATTTTTAATTAATTTATTAAAATATATTTCAAGAAAAATAATAATTAAAAGTAATTATTTTATAAATATGTAGTTAAGTAAATTGTTATGTATATACATAAGTCTATTTTATTTTTTAATTTAGTTACTTTAAAATACATTTTATGAACAATAATAATTATAAATAATAATTTTAAAGATATTTATTTAAAACAATAATTAAAGATAATAATTAATATATGAATTATCATACACATACACACACACAACTTTCTCAATTTTAATCTAATTGAAAACTCTTAATTTTTTTATGTACACAAATTTAAAAATCAATTAAAAATATATAATATAAATAAACCCGTGCAAAACATGGGTATAAAATCTAGTATAATAGTAGGAGGAGTAAATCGATCGTACAATCATACATAATTATTTATAAAAAAATACTCATGATTTTTATGTTCACATACACATATAAGTAAGAGGAACAAATGGGTTTTACAATCGTACATATAAATTGTTAACATTAAAAGTTATTTAAAGTTATATCATTTAAAAAAAAATCCAAAGACACAAGAGGAATAGGATGGTTATATAATTATACATAAATTATCAAGATTAAAAGTTATTTAAAGTTATATAATTTAAAAAAATATATATTTTTATATTTTAATCTCAATTATTTATAATAAGCTTTAATAATTAATATTTATTCTTCCCATTTTCACGTAACTTATCCATGTTATAATGGGTGGACATACAACCATTTTCATAATATCAAATTGGCATTGGAGTTAACAAATTAATTAAATTATATCAATCCTTACTTTTGTAGAAATAAGGGAGAAAAATTGTGGAAAAGAAAAGTTCTTTTCGAATTAGACAATGCTAATTAATTTGGAATGAACTGCTGAAGTGTCCGAAATGGATTAAGTTGATATGTCCAAAATGGTTTGTTCAAAATGATTTAAGTTAATGGCCGATATTTGAGGTCTCCTAACTAAAATGAGCTCTTTGGCAAGAACGAAACTCCACGAAAAATGAATGTATACCTACAAAAGATATTTTGACACTCAAATCAGAAAATACCCAGATAATATTATGAAATAAACGCGTACCTTGTACAATGATGATGGTTGCTATTTATAGGAATTTAGAATAGATTGGATTATTTATTATAGAACTCAAAGTCTCTCTAAAAGACAATATTTTCCTCTCGTCTTAGAAATCTTATTCTGAAGTACTGGTCTAAATTAATCCAACCTCAAATCCAGTCCAGAACAAAAAGCAATCAGTAATCACCCAATTATATGCATAATGGTGTATAGTGGAATCCACAATTCCAATTAATACTCCAGTGATGGTATTAGTCATTTGCGAAAGAAGACACACTCGCAGCAAGTAAGATGAATTGGATTCTGTTACGGAACAATGGATTTAAAACATGTTTCAGCATAACGACATTGACACAGGTTGAAACTATTTTCAAACAAGTAGCTAGCCCTTTTTAATTACCTAAACCGTCCCTTTTCTAAGACACGTACAGGTTTACAATATTAAGTGCCCTTTCTTTAGGTGGGCCAAAAGGACACTTATTTTCTGGAATTTGATTGTCTTCAACTTAGTAGTAGAAAAAGTAGCACCACCTAACCCACTAACCAATAATGACCACATCATTAACAATCAGCAGCAGCGTTTTTCCACGTCCCGCTGTCGAGATCATTCTATCCGTCGGTGAAAAAAATATTATTGAATAAATGAGTTGTCGTTTTACATTTACGAAGTCCATTTGCTTCTGGCATATTCGATCCCTATGACTATGACCATATATTTATTGTCAAGTACAGTAGTGCTAGCTGTTTCATATCCATTTGAGTTTTGAAAGCTTTACGAATTTATTCCAATATTACATTGCCGGGTAATAATTTGGATGTTATCCCAAAAGCAGAGATTGGCCACGTGTCAAGTGGGATAAGCAACTCATTATCTTTCTACTTGTATTGGGTACGTTGAAGGCCCTTATTTTTCGTTTGAAGAAATCATCAAACTGGAAACTTCCTCAAAAAATAAAATTAGAGACGGTCTTAACACTTTTTGGGTGAAGTCAGGGTATCATCAATCAAGAGTTAAAAACTAATCTCTCGAAATACTGAAATCTATTTAAGGGACAGACATCTCCCAACATTGATTGTGCTAGTGTGCATATGTAGTTTAATTATTATTATTTTTTTTAGAGATTAAGGGTATCTTCCATTAAAACCAATTTCGCTCAAACTGGATAGAATAATTATAGGTGGCAAAACTCTTTAAATATTTAATGTAATTACATATTTAAGACTCAAATTCAAAACTACCGATTAAGTTAGAACAACCTTATTGAAAAAGCTCTCCCTCCCATATGTAGTTTATTTAAAATTTATTTACTAAGATGCTTTTCAAGTTATTTGTTAAGCATCAAATGAAGAAATATATTGTTTATGTTATATAATTTGTTGAGTATTTTAAAAGTCTTTAACTTTTTAAGAGAATAAGTTTCTTAAAACTCTTTAAGAATTTATGTAGACAAAGATTTCTCCCACTAGTTTAAATTAATGAATTTGTCTCTTATTCAAGTTTCTATATACACTCTTTGTAGTTATGAATTGGGCTTAGACCAATCCATATCATACATAGAGCTACTCGACCTCGTGCCAAAGTAGCATATAATTGGCTTGTAAGTGCCTTGCATCATGTATCAAGAATTTTGGCTTAGATCTAACACCTGTATATACCATAGAATGTCATTATAAGAGGTACACATTTAATACATCTAGTCACTCTGGTGGGATTATTACTAACTTAAATGTCGAAGTACCGTTTGCAAGTAGCCCGCCCTTTGCTTGAGTACTTGTTGACTCTTTCGCAAGTGTACCAAATCGTGCAAGTAGTCAAATGATGAGTTGAGTATCGTTTACTATCTAGACTAAAGAATACAACAATTAATAGGATTATGTCAAAGTACACTAAGATTTGTAGAACAACAACATGACAAAACAATGGAAATGATTCAAGAAACTCTTTTCTTTATAAGTGATATAATTCCAGAAAACATTAGGGTTTTGATGATGAACTGGGATTGTTGAGGTTAGGCTATACCAAATGTCACTCTTTTTCTTCAATATACCTTAACTTACATTTTGTGCTTCAATATTAACATTGATCAACATATAATACTCAGACTTTAATTCCTTAAATGAGAGAGCCTAAGTTTCTTTGTTAAGCTTCAATCCCTTAAGCACTTAGGAAAGTCACCTGCTTTAAGCTCTATGACCATAAGATGACCAACAAACCAAGAGCTATTCCTACATGCAAGGTTTATTGAGTGTTGTACTTCAGTTCAAAGCTATGAAAGTATTTTCCAACCACATTCAAGTTATTAAACAAGCTATGGATGATCAGCTCACAACAAACATTAAGCAAAGAAGTAGGAACACTAATATTGAAGAACAATATGCATATACTACTCAAGAATAATACAAGAGAGTTAAGTTTTTACATCTAATTACAACAATGGAGAATTTAGCTACACATTGTAATGTGTAGCATCAAAATACATAAGGAAATGAAGAAAATGAGGGTTGGAGCCATAAGAGAGCTTGACTTCAATAAACCAGTGTAGATACTTCGTGGAATCCAACATATTTTCAAAAGAGTGGGGTGTCTCCTTTAATATCAACTTGTTTTTAGCTAAAAATGGCAAATTTTTATGCATAATCACTGAGCAAGCCAAAAGATTCGCTCAGTGAATCTTCAACTTTCAAAAAATAAAGCTGAGGTTACTTAAGATTTGCTTGGTGGCACTCAGATTCGCTAAGTCAATCTGAAGAGGATGACATTTTGGCACAAATTCGCTAGGTGAGAAAATCTGTCACTGAGCGAATTACAAGCAAAAAATGCCTCTCCAAATAGCCCATTTCGCTTAGCAAGCTCATTGTTCGCCAAGTGAATCATGGATTTTCAATGCTTCCATTTGCATCTCCAAGATGCTCCAAAACTCTTCAATTTCATGTTCCTCAATCAACTACAAGGATTAACAAAAATTTAGATGATTCAAAATGGCAAATTAACTCCTAAGTTTAGATTATCTACAAACCTACAACTAAAGTGGTCAAACATAGTTCTACATGCGGGAAAAGATGAACAAATTGCCTAAATACGGATCTCATAAGCGAGTATTTATGACAATTATTAGTACTAAGAGCCTTGGCTAGAATTAGAGAATTTGGACAAGTCAACAATCACTTTAGTCGAGCTAGCAGCCAATTCGAACATATTAGTAATCAAGTATAGATTTAGCACCTCATCCATTTTAGACAGAACATTGGCATTGTTTGTGGGAATTCTTTCAATTCGATTCTTGCTAAACACTGGTTAATATCAACATATAATATACCCAAGCTGATGTCACACCTGACAGGCATGTGCATGACATTACCTCATCACATGGTGACAACAATGTACAACAACAACAACCAAAATAGGTCTAGGCAATCTAGAAGCCCCTTACCTACAAGAAATCAACAATAATATAGGAGAAAATGGAGTGCTAGATCCAAGAGACAAAGCATTGTGTCGCCTAAAGGAAGTAATTAAAGAATTGCACAAAGCCCAAAAGACTAAGGGACCTTCTCAAAATAACTTAGAATAGCGAGTCCGACATCTAGAACAAACCTTGTCCCAAAATTATATCTCCCATTCACAAAATGATGGATCTCAATACAATGTTGCTGCTCCTAGCCGACATGTGTCAAGACCCCACACTGAAGTTCATAAAGGGGCTAATTTTTATCATACTTATATAGTTAGGTCTGGGTCAGCACCATTGCATTGTCTGTTTGTGAAACACATTACAATAATTGGAATAGTAAATAAATGCTAGGTCCCTCTACCAATAGAGTTATACATAGGGGAAAAAGACCCTAGTAAACATCTTGATGCTTTGTTGAATGAAATGTTGTTCACTAGAACTTTGGATGCAATAATGTATCAGACATTCTATAGGACATTAAGAGGCAAGGCCCTTAGTTGGTTTCGATCTCAACCTCCTAAGTTAGTCAATAATAGGTGAGGCCCTAGGGATGATCCCTCAATTTATTTTATGAGATGATTTATAACATAGCATGAAACCCCAAAGGACTCACATACACTTGTTGAGGTGGTTTAGTTGCCATAAAAGACTTTAAAAAACTTTTTAGGAAGGTTTTATAAAGTGGTCGTTTTAGCCCCTAATCTATCTAGGGATAAATAGCTTCACATTGTCATATAATCAATTAGGAAGGGCATTCCATTCACCTTATCATTAGCAAAAGCAAGACCAAGAAATATGAACTAACTTAGGATTTGTGCAGCTAAGTATGTTGGGTATAAACAACACTTGGAGCAAGCCAGAATCAATGCTAATGCTCACATGCCACAAAGAGAGAAAGGAAAAGAGCTAGGAAAGAATAATGATAAAATGAAAGAGAGAAATTAAGGAAAATATTTGAGCCCTAAGAAAAATACTAGACCATATGATGGAGTGAGAAGGGAGTTGCGAGGAAAGCTTTATACTTATGCTTCATTAGTCACGAATCAAGTACAGATTTATGATGAAGTATATTCAACTGAATTTGCACAGATTCCACGACCACCTCCATTGAATACAAAGATGTACAAAAATATGAAGAAGTATTATGATGATTACAACCACACTACCAATGAGTGCATTCACCTAAAAGACATTAATGAAGAATTGATTAGGAAAAGGTGTCTAGGCTGATATGTACAGAGAAAGCGTGAAGAAAAAGAAGGGTATACTGAGGATCAACAAGAAGAGGATAGGCATAAGAACAAAAGTTGACATGACTTCCCATTGAAAATCAAAATACAATGCAAGCTCCAAGAATACAAATTCATTGAAAAGGGCACACTCTAGTCAAAAGTTTTGAGCTTTTAAATTTTAAATTTAGAATCTGAGTTTTATGTTTAGAAATTATTGTTTTAGTTTTAACCAAGAATTTGGAACAGCATATTATATGTGATGATGTGAATCTTTGTTGCTATCAATGTTTTTAGAACTGGACCATTCATTGAACTGATCAAGGCATTGGTTCAATGGTTCAACTATGGTTAAATAGTAGTTGAACTGGTATTAAAAAAATAATACATAAAATCATATTAAATAATTATAATATCATAAATTTATAAAACTAAAAATTAAAATAAAACATCATTTTATAGGTTCTTAACATTCAAAATACAAATAAAAGTTTAAATCAAATATATCATAATACTTGGGTTTAAATTTTTATAAAATACAATAATGTTCATTAACAATAACAAGTTTAATAAAAAAATGACAAATTAATATAATATAAAATTATAAGAAACCATGATATAAAAAATTGTAAATTAATATAAATGCTAAAGTATATGTTTTGTAAGAAAATTTAATAATAATTGATAAAATAATTTATACCTATTTGTAATCCTTATTAAATATGTTTTTTATTTATCTTAAAAATATTTTAGATTAAATTTTAAAAAATTGAAAACTACCAAGTCAAACCGATTTTCTACACCATTTTTTTTATTGATTTTTATCAATTTTCACTGATTTTGAACTAGATTGACCAATTCTTGACCAATTCTCACCGATTTTGAAATGATTTGATTTTTTAGAGTTAACGAACATGTCACCAAGTCGGTTCCTGGTTGAACCGATCGATTTGATTTGATTTCCCAAATAATGGTTGTTATAAATACAATCATGAGTATTATGGCTTGCAAATTATTTGTTGTAATTTTTTAAGCTATTGTAGAAAGACATGTAGGATTGATTTACCATAGAATAATGGAAACTAAAATGTAAATATGTAAGACTTATTATCAAAGAATTGTTAGGACCGAAGTCTTCAAAACAATGAAGTGTAGGACCAACTCACCAAAAATGTAAAACTAATCTAAAAAGGATTCTTTACCAGAATTGAGTTGGGACCGAAATCTATCAAAAGTGAAAAATAAATTGTAGGACCAACTCACCAAAACAATAAAGAATCCAAATGGTTTCCTTACCAGAGGTGAGTTGGGATCGGAATCTATCAAAAACAAAAAATGAAGTGCAAGAACAACTTAGCATAAGGTAAAAAGAATCTAAGATGGATTCCTTACCATAGTTGAGTTGGGACTAAAATCTATGAAAAACCTTAAGGCATTGATGATTTTTGTTTAGCAAAAATATACAGCCATTCAAAAAATATAAGTATAAAAGAGAAGGAAAATGTTGCATTAATTTGGAATCATTTTACAAAAGATCCCATAAGCAAGTTACAAGAATCTACTCAAGAAGAGTGAAAGAGTCATTTGCATTTAATTTTCTTATATGACCCTTTTCAACTAAATGGTTAGAGGCGGCATCACCAATCCTCAAATATGGATTAAAGATTTTTAGTTGATTAACAACATTATCAAATTATTTTGTAGTCAATGACCTCATGTCGATCAAATGCTCAACCACAATTGCTTGGAAATCTTAAATGAGTTTAGCATTTTCGGCTTTTAAAGTGGTTTTCTCAACCTATAAAGTGGAAAATTCATCTTAAGGACTAGACTTCTCCACGTTCCTTAAAGCTTTCTTAAATTGATTCCTCTTTAAGATCAAATTATCTTTATATGTAATAAATTTGGCTATGTGTTCTTTTGAACTCTTAAGGTAAGAAGAAAGTAGTCTCAAATTGGCATAACAATCCATGTATTTTTCCAATTGTCTAGCTATATACAAAATGCAATCAAAGGAAAAGTCTTTGTTTTTATTATTATGTGGGTCATTTATTGCGATGTCCAAATCGGCCACAATGCCTTGTTTTGGATTCCCCCCTCAATGTTTACATCATTGTTATCCCTTTCAATGTTTACATTACCTTCATGGCCTTGATTGTCTATGTTGGGTCCTTATTGGATTGATAAAACTTGCTTCATTTTAGGCTTTTTTGTAGGAATGATTTACTTAGATGCTTAACCCTTTTATCATTTTATTTTCCAACCTTGGGGTTTAGATGTATGAGTTTTAAGGTTTGTAGAAGGGGGAGGTGAAAGACAAGCCGTATTATGAGAGGGTGAAGAACAATGGCTTTAGTTCATGTCAACACCAGATTCCTCAACTCTAAGACTAGAAGTAGAATTTTTCAAAAGTTGTATGAGGGTCATTCCAATCGAACTATTATCTACAAATAGATAAAAGCAACCAAAACAAGAAAATTAAAGCTCATAAAAAAAAATACTAAAGAGATCATCTACACCGTTCACTGCCTATGTTAACAAAAACTTGATAACCTTTTTAGCTTGGGTTAACTATTCATCTAAAGTGGCATAAATATTAAAAGAAAAAAATCGTAATGGCTTGAAGTCCAGTAAATCAAAAAAATAAGAGGACTTTGAGGCATTTTCAAATCAACCTAAAAAGGAACAATGTCAACACCTACATAAATGATTTTATAGAATTCCATTTTAGAAAGGACCGAACTCTTTTGTAGGACTCTTAAAAAGTCAAAATCTTGGTCTTTTGGCTTAAGGTTGTCCAACCACTACCTCCGTCTAGCGCAGGAAGCTGAAACACATTGCAAAGATTAAAAAATAAAAAACAAGTTGGTGAATGATGAGAAATTCATAAAGGAGTTCGAATGCCCAAATTAGACTACACCCATTTGGATTGAGGCACTTTTAGCATATATTTATCCTTTAGTAATGGATTTGAAGTAAAAAAAATTATTTTTCTCTGAGCTAGTCTTGATTAGAAAACTTAAATTTGGTAAAAGTCCCAAGAACTTCCTTGTCAACCCAACTAATTTTTTCATGCAAACTAGCAGGAATGGAAACATCATTTATTTTCTTAGATTTTCCCTTAAGCCCAAGATCACCTGTAAGGGCCATATTCGACGAGGTTAAAGGGGAAGATTAAATATAGAATTAGAAAAGGCTGAAGAATTGGAAAAGGCAATAGAAACATCTAAAAAATTGACTATCATTTGAGCAACGAATTATGTTGTCTTCATCTTATCAAGAGATGTACCACCTTGATTAACATAATTGTTCCAACTTTTCCAATAATGAAAAGTTGAAGTGGGTTTCAAGTATGCATGAGAAGAAGTGTCTTTACCAAAGTTAGACCATGATGGTGGCATTTACGTGAAAAATTCTACAAAACTATCACTACAATTTTCTTCCAATTTCTTAAGATTTATAGTCATTATGAAGAAAAAGAAAGAAAAAGAAAGAAAAAAAAAAGGAGAAAATGAATACTTGTGAATTAGAATATGTTGAAAGTATAGGAAAAATGTTGAGAAGGTAAAAATGACAAGACAAAAGCACGGTGGCCGAAAATCGCTTAAATTTGAGAAGAGAAAACGGAAATGGGAATATGAAAAAGAGATTGGTAAAAAGGAGAGGTCAACATTATTTATAAAGAAACATGCAAGGAGAATATTTCCATTTTAAATTAAGACAATATGGGTATTAAAGGAAAATCCAATTAAAACTTAAATTTGCCATTATTTTTGTACAAAACTCTAAGGCAATTATAATAAAGTTCACATGAATCAAGGAATTAAAGACCCAATTCGAAATTGCCACGTAAGAAAAAAATGAAGAGACACAAGAGTTTGCAAATTTTGGGTGAAAATGAGTATGATAAAAACTCTAGGTATATAAAGTTAAAGATGGAAATTAGAATAAAAAAAAATACCAATATTCCTAAGTCCAAAAAGCCTAAATCATAAATTCAATTAAGATTAAATATAATAGACACAGAAAAATGAATAGGAGTACTCGCAAAGGATCTCATTAAAAAGTACAATGTAACATTAATCATGAATACATTTCGTATAAAGATACAATGAAATTCATTCCAGCTAAGTAACAATATTTTGGTCAACATAGTTACATAAAAGAGAATAAATATGAAAAGTAATGAGGTATAGCAGCATCATTCTCCCAAATGTCTAGGTTTTAGGATCTGCAAATTATTTGAGCAATATAGCAAAAACAAGGGTCTTCCAAGGGTAGACTTAAAGCTCCTTACTTCTACTATGACAATAACCACTTGGAAAGTAATACCCAAAACCAGACCTTGGGATCCTCATAGTTCTATCCTATTTTCCTCCATCTATAGACTCCGCCAGCCAAAGTTGATGGCTTGATCAAGGACCCCTCAAATAATGAAATTGGCTTGAGCCAACTAATGGTAAGGATTGGAGAATCTAGAGGCAAAGGCCATTTAATCACTTCAATAATCGTTAAAAGAATTTCATTGCGGTCAAACTTGGGTACAATGTTCTTGAAGTTTGAAAAAAGATTGTGTGGAAGAAGTTAAGAGATAATTTGTTTATAGTAAAAGTGAAGAAGAGCGAGATATTGTGATTAATCACTCGATCATTTTAGTTACTTCATAGTACAAGCATGGTTGAAGTAACCATGAAAAACTAGCCCCAAGATGAAAATGACTTTGTCATGAAAGTAAGCAAATGAGACCTCCCTTTTATAATCATCATTAGGTAAGTGTGTTCATTGAATTAGTTTTACCCAATGAACTTTGCAATTCAAATCAAACTAATTAAATTGATTTAGATTGGTATAGTTATCGGTTCTTTTCATTTCAAATCCGAACCAAACCAATATAATTGGTTCGGTTATCAAATTTATAAATTTTGTTTCAACTTTTGCATTTTCTTTCTTTTTCACTTATTTTAATTTTCTCATGATCTTATCAAATGTCTTAATTTGTTTATGTTTATTATGTACATTCTTTTATTATACTTTAGGTAAAGAAATTAATAATATATGTAAAGTGATAACTATATAAAAATTAAATATTTTAAATAAAATAAATAATTAGTTATTAAAAAGAAAGGAATATCTTTACCCTGCATTAATATAAAATTAAATATTTATATAAAATAGACAATATGTGAAAATAAAAGCCTAAAAAAATAATAATTATTTTTTTAACATAACTCGATGACTTGAACCAAACCAATTCAATTTTTAACCAATTTGGTTCAGTTCGGATTGACTTAAAAAAATTCAAAACCTAAACCAAATCAATCCAATCAAATATAATTGGTTTAGATGTAATTTTACCCTAAACTCAAACCAATCCAACCCATGAACACCCCTATCATTAAGTATAAAATGCCATATAGAAAATAAAAAGCAATAAATGTGTTGGAATGGTAACAATTGATGGGAGTAAACAATTAAGTGATGACATTTCATATGAACAAAAATGGCAAAAAATATATGGCACGTGTATAAAAGTGTGTTTAACTCAAACGACTCATAGTGTGTTTAGAAACCCGTTTATACCACTACAAATGGGAGTTCACACTTTCCAAAGCACCAAAATAAAAAACAAGTTTTTGTATCTTTTCTGTTGAGCACGGATTTGCAAGTTTTCAACTACAAACCAAACACACATTCAAGCATTTAGCTTGATATGCATGTCTTGCACACATGCTAAGCTAGAGGAAACTGATATAGATTAGGCTTAAGCCGCCTAATCCATATCACACCTTTAGTAACCCCAAATGCTCTATATATCTTGAAGAGACAAGCATTGACCAATGTCAATGCTTATTAGGGGCCATGGGCCTAGTGCCAAGAATTTTAGCCCAAATCTGACATCTATAACCCTACCAATGTCACTATAAAAAGTAATCATTTAATACATCTTGTCACTCTAATGAGATCATTATCAACTTGAGCGTTAGAGTGTCTTTTGTAGGTACCCCACCCTTTACTTGAGCACCAAGAGCCTCAATCGAAATTAGAAGGTTCAAACAAGCCAACAACCACTTCGATTGAGTTAGTAGCCAATTCAGACATATCGACAATCAAGTCTGAATTTAACACCTCATTCATTTCGAACAGAACACTTTTTATCAATATGTCAAAGATTCAAACAAACTTTTTGTTGAATTTTTTTTCATTTTATATGATTTTGAGGGAATATTATACTTTTAAAGTAATGTTATATCTTCTTACAAACTTTTCTACAAATCTTTATACTACTTTATATGGGAAGTATTCAATGAAAAAGTAAATATATTTAATGTTTTGAAAATATAAAGCGCATTCAATAATTATCATATAAAAAAAAATAAGAAGATTAGTACTATGAATATGTTATAAGAAGATTTAGAATTATTTCATTTTTTAAAATTACATTGATTCTTATATTTTAGATTTCATTAAATTAATAACCTTTTTTTTTCCTTCAAGTTTATATTCCCTTAATTAATTTGATCGACATTTGATAATTTAAAATTAAGGTTAAGTTAATATAATTTCTTACGTGACATGTAATAGGAAAACTTCAAAAGAAAACAGTGTAATTTAGTTATCTATCTTTATATATTAAATTCGGATACATTTTCTTGACAGCGACTTAATCATTAAGTGTATTCTTTTATAAAAATGATATATCTTATTCTCAATTTCTCTTCAAAATTTTGAAGTTATAATTTTTAAAAATAATTATACATATAATCTTTATAATATTAAATATTTTTTCAATTTACATATTCTACATTATATTTTAATTAATTATGTATATAATTTTAAATTTTATTATTCATATTTCTAAATCTCACTTTAGTTTAAAAATATATTATAATGCAGGAAATACTTATTCTCATTTCTTCCCCCACAATCTATTATTGTCATTAAAGGATTTAATCACTATTTCCTTTTTATATTAAATAAAACGTTTGCATTGAATTGACAAATTATATAACTTTCATAAATGCCATACTAAGCTATAGCATAGCCTCCTTTATTCGTTGTTTCTATTTTCAAATAAAATATGTCTCTGCTTGGTCCTAATGAGTTTTCCAATCATTTTAGCAAGAATTTAGAATTAATCATTAAGTATTCGCTAAAATGTGAAGAAGAACAAAAGTGAAATCATATTCTTGCAGGATCATAATTTTAAAAATTAGGTGGGTCAGTTGGTATGATAACTTAAAAAAATCGATCAAATTAGTTAAGATTTGGTAAAAAAAAATGTTTTTTATCTTTTAAAAAAATATTTCTAAAACATTTGTTAAAAATAAATAAATATATGAGAAGTACAAATGAATTGTTATTATTTAACTATTTACTATAAAATATTTATCATGTATCTTTTTATGTTAATTCAAAATTTTACTCAACTTAATTTTATCATAATTTTAATTTATTATATAATATTAAAATATATATTTAATTATTATTATTTCAACTATTAAATCTTATTCTAAATTATCAAAATTAAAATATTAAAATCATGTGTTTTTCAACAATTATGTGAAGTTTTTTAAAAAATATATATAATTTAAATAACTTTTAATTTTGTGTGTATGTGTTATTGAACTGAATCCTGTCGAAATTCTGTAGTATGTTCGAAGAGTGACTTTAGCCATCAAGCTGAACATTAAAGGTGGAAAATTAAGGATCAGGCCCGTGCAAGTCCTGTAAGACAGTGAAGAATTCTACTAGTATTTGCCTTTGGTATCCTTTCATCGTCATCTGGTAAACCAAAGCCCATTATAACTATGGGCCTCCAACTTTATGAAAAATTGCTTGCCTGTTGATTTAAAATAATGCCTAGTCGTCCCATAATTTAGGTGACAAAATGACAGCGCAGGTATGCTAAAAATTGGGTGAAACTAACTAAAGATTAATAGTGTTACTAAAACAAATGATTAATTGTGCAAATATGAAGTGGTGTGCATATATACCTATATGTATAACATTTTTTTTTATTTAGTCCCATTTCTCTCTAAGATAAAATACAAGAATCAAATTGATTATTAGTGTTATATATTTTATAAGTCCTTTTTTGACGTTAGTAAGTAACTTGCCCAAACATGCAATAAAAAGTGCGTTCCATCATCTTAAATTTTCCTGACATCCTAAATTGATGTCACAGGAAATGCTGATATAGTCATATTTCCTATCTATGCGAATAGAATCTGTAAATGCTTCTTAATTAATTTTTGCTTAATGGTTATGTATATCTCGTGGAAACCGGAAAATATATGGTTATATTTGTTAACTTTAACGTTGTTACTAATTCATCTTTAAGAAAGTAGTGTTGAGCGATAAGATATCAAACGACCATCTAGTAGGGTAAGTCAAAGATGTTGCATAGTCCTTGCAAAAAGTATATTTACTTATTAAGTTAAAAAGACCTAGAAAAATAGTTTATGATGAAACAAACTGCTGGGCCGGGAAGGAAAACGCCAATAGAACTGACAATGCAACGATGGAGATGTTATTCACACTCTGCTTTTTACTCTTCGCACCCTCTTTTCTTTTTCATAAAAATATATTTTCACCATTTCACATAAACTAGCTTTTGTAATATAGTTATGTTCTAATACATTAAGGAAACTAGTTTTCATAATGTAGTTATGTACTAATACATTATAAAAATTAGTTTCTGTAGTAAAAAAATTAAAATTACAGAAACTAGTTTTTATACTGTAAATTTTTACATTATGGAAATTAGTTTCCATAATTTAAATTTTACTACTATGGAAACCAGTTTCCATAATAAAATTCTTTACACTACGGAAACTAGTTTTCGTGGTGTAAAAAAAATCATATTACGAAAACTAGTATTTGTAGAATAAATTTTTACATTAAAAAAATAATTTTGCTTAATGTAAATTTTTACATTACAGAAACTAATTTTTGTAATGTAAAAATATTACATTGTGAAAAGTAATGTATTAGAACATAACTACATTACGAAAATTAATTTTTGTAAAATTCGCAAAAGAAAAAAAAAAGTAAGGGTGTGCAGGTGAGAGAGAACGAAGGTATTTTAGAAATATAAAAAAATATATAGGGTGTGAAGAGCAAAAAGAAGTGTATATAGCATGAGCCATGCAACGATAAAAGGCCTATCTGTATTATAGTTGAAACAAAAAACCTTAATGTTAGGACCCACTTGATTAGGGTGTTCATTGGTTCAAATCAACCAAATCAACCCGACGCTCCAAACCAAACTAATTAAATTTGTTCATATTTTTTTAAGCCAATTGGGTTCAACCCAAATCGAAACCAATGGAACCCGACCATGATCGATTTGGGCATTAGGTTTGGATTTGCAAACCTAATGAAACCCGAACCGAACCAAACCAAACTAGTGTTCTTTTTTAGTATTTTATATTTTTGCCCTTCTAGACTTCACTCATTTTCACTCTTCTAATCTTTTTTTTTTTGTTGGTATTTTTTACTATCACTTAGTTGGTGTAAGCCAATTGCAACAAAATAGGTTGTTTAAACTCTTTTAATGACAAGATTATGTGTCAATTTTTAGACAAAATCATGTATTTCTTATTTTTTTAAAAAACATATTTTTGCACATTTTTTATAGGATAGACCCAATGTTACCCAAATCGAACCAACCCATTCTTGATTGGGTTAGTTAGGTTCAGGTTGTGCAAAAAAATAAAATAAAAAATCTGAACCAATCCCAACCAATGAAAAATAATTGGTTCAAATTTTATTTTCCCCAAATCCGAACTAACCCGACCCATGAACAATCCTACTTTTGATGGCTATAAATCTATAATAAAATTTTATAGAATAGTTATTAAACCGTGTTGTATTCAGTTGTTTATACTGTTTGGTATATCAATATGATTACTGTATTCTACTTATTATCCTTTTTTCTTTTGAGATCACTTGTTATCCTATTTTGTTGGTCTACTATAGTAATTTTTATCTTATGAGATGTGACTGAATAAGGAAACAATGGATTAATAAGATGGGATGATCTCTCTCTATATATATAAATGTTGACATATAAAATTAGAATAAATTATTAATTAAATAAATAGTTTTAAAATATTGTTTTAGAATTTGTAAGAAGGGAATAAAATGTATATCTACAAGTTATAACAGCTTTTAACATTCATCACACACGCACATATTTCTTTATCATCTTTTAGAAAATGAAATCATGTTTAAATTTAAAAAGAAATATTAAAGATAATTTTGTTGAAACTTTTATAATTAAAAAGGGAATAATATATTAAAGTTAAAAAAATATAATAGAATTAATTTGAAAAAAATATTATGCAATTCTAATAAAAAAAAGTAATATTGTCACATCAAACATTAAATAGTATAATAGTTTATCATATTCTTATCCAATTTTTATATTCTACTTTTTTCTATCTTATTAATCAAATCGAGGGCTTAGAATATAAATACAAATTTCAAAACATGTTTTAAAAAGAAAAAAGAATCATGCTAAGGAAATTCCGTTTGGTGCTTGTGAATGACTATTGATTTTATCAGCTAGAATTTTTTTTATTACTAACTTAGCCATTGTACTTTAATATAAAACGCAATTCTCGTGTACTAATGCATCATATAATCAATTAGTATTTAGCTTCTGCATAGAATAAATATTTATTTGTATATAATTATAATAATTTACAATAAATAAATATTTTTAAAATTATAAATTATATTATAATTAAATTTTATAATAAATAAGTATTTTTAAAATATAAATTATAATTTGAATTTATAATAAATAATTTAAATTGTGATATATGATTATTTATAAATTAAAATAGATAAGCAATAAAAAGATCAAGTATATAAATAAATAAATAAAGGATAATTTGATAATTGAGATAGATATTTTTTTGACTAATTACAGGATAATTTGTGAAATGTATCTCCCGAGGAGAGAAGAGAAAAAGTGTTGAAAATTTCATATTCTGAGGCAGAGGAACTCATGGTGTTGGCTTTAGTTGGGGATGGGGAAAAAAAAAAAAAACACTGTTAAGCTAGGAAGCGCTGGTTACCATGGAGAAATTTGTATTTTCCACTAATTTGTAGACTACAGAGCGTGTGTGTATACATAGATACACAAAAAACTTGAGTTACTAAACAAACTCCTAATAAGAAGAAAAGGATAAAATCAAAGATGACAAAAAAAAGATAAAGTTGCATTTGTACATATTTAAAAGTTAGACTCTAAAGATAAATTTAAAATCTTCTCAAGATAATCTGATTTTTGTATTGCACGTAAACACCTAACCTGCAAACTTAATGGGCAAATCCTCATTCAATGGTGACACAAAGGTCAAGGTCATCCATAGTAACTTCATCATGCTGCCCCGTAGTCTTTCTAAAATGAAATGCAGTCACCATCATGCAGCCAAAGTACTAATAAAGTCAACTAGTAACTACCCTCTCTATGCTATAATTGGCTAATTGCTATTGGAGCGTTGAAAATAAGGGTAAAAATAAAGTTACTTTAATTAAGATGACGACTGGAATAGGCTGCCTGTAAGATCTGACCTTGAAATTAACAATGAATAGCTTTATTACTCAACATTATTTTAAAGTGTAACTAGTACTTGTATCCATGCGTATGGAATATTTAGGTTGTGTACATATAAATAATACTTATTAGTTTTTTAAAATTATATTTTATAATTTATTATTTTAAGTAATTACATAATAAAATGAGTAAGACTATGAAAAAGAAAAAATCTAAACTATGTATTACAATGTTGTATGACGAAGATAAAAATAAATATAATTAATCAATTTGATTCTTTTTGTAATTAATTGTAAATTAATTAAGTTTAAATTACAAAATTAGACATCTAAACATTTTAGTTTTAATGTCATGTATAAAAATTTAAGGCAAGTAAGGTTCTAGTATCTCAAAATAATAATAATTTTATTAAAAATGTATATAATGTTCTATATCATATTAAATGAATAATTAGAATTAAAAAACTCTTTTAAAAAGAAATATATAAAAGGTTAAATAGAAATTTATTTATGTATTTATATTATAAATGATTCATAATAGTTTATATAAAATTCTAAAATGTTTAAGTTAATCTTTTGTCCCTAAAGAATGGTGAAGAATCGTAGATATGCCTCTAAATATATTTATAAATTCATAATAGTAAACCAATTAAGTGCATTGATACATTTTGGAAACAAAAATTATGAAAGCTCTTTTAGCCCAAAACTTACACATTTTTTTTTTGTAAAACAATAAATTAAAATTGCTTTTGATTGACTTTCCTTGTTAAAATCTATTCAATCAATTTTATTCATTTTTAAATAATTTAAATGATTATTTATTTTTCAAAAAATTTAAATAAAGATTTTTCTTACATGTCACTAGTGCAAAAAAATTACATTATGCAGTTATATGCTACCCAATATATATATATGTAATAAGTAAATATAAAAAAAAATAGCTTATATATATATATATCTGATTTTATTGTTATTGTGCGTTACTCTCCAACCATAATGCTTATATATATGTTACCCAATTTAGATGCTTATTATTATGCGTGAGTCTCACATCATGATCTCGTCATAGGAAAGCAATCATTTTGCAAAATATCTATAATTTTTATCTATAACATATAATTTATCTATAATCTATAATATATACAAAAGAGAACCTTTTCTAAGTTAAATAATAGATTGTAAATTATAGATCATTTGATAATTTATTATTTATTAAATGTATATTATTTAATAATTTAATAATTACATTTAATAAAAATAAATTATAAATTATCTATAACTATAATAAAAAAGATTTCCTCTTTTGGTCTCCACTTTTTATTAGACTATTATATCTTTTAATTACTTTCTAAATTATCCACTATTTTACTTTTTAACTATTTTTTAAACTATTTCCACTACACTTTGTCTTTTATTTTATGTTTATTTTTTAAAAAATGAAGAGAGGCACGAAGTGCCCCTCTTTCCCCTAGTATATAATAATTAAAATTAATTAATTTAATTATATATTTAAAATAATATATTTAATTTAATTTAAATTAATCTTACTTTCCTTTTTTAAGAAATATATATCTCGTCATTAGCTTAATTAATTAAAATTATAGTTTGAAAATTGTTATTTTCTTTTTTAAGATATATATATATATATATATATCATAGTTACCTTTATTAGTTCAAGAGTTGTTTCACATAAATTTTGATGGAAAAATTAATTATATATAATGAAGGTAATTATCTTAAATGTATATAATTGATAATTACATTAATTATCATAATTAGTCATAAATATCATAAATAATATAATTATGTAATTTTATCAATAAAAAATAAAATATTTATAGTGACATTTAATAATTATATTTAATAAAAAATAAATTATATGTAATAATTATGGATAGTTTTCTTAAATATATATATATTTAATAATTACATTAATAAAAAAATTCAAGCAGTATATAATATTTATATTAATAAAATAAAATTATATGTACTAATTATAGGTAATTATGTTAATTATATATATAATTAATAATTACATTAACTACTTTTTTTGTTATCCAAGGTATCCTCCAGCAAAAAGTTAAAAACTAATTTCTCGAGGGTACGAAGATTCATTTAATGGGTTGACCTCTTCGAACAGATGCTTTTCCATACACATGGACTTGAAGATTGAACCCTTGACCTCATGCTGAAGAGACATGATTATCTGCCAACCATATCATACCATGTTGGTCATTAACTACTTTAATTACATTAATTAAAAAATTCTAGCAGACATATAATACTTGCATTTAATAAAGAATAAATGATATACAATAATTATAGGTAATTACATTAATTTTATATATTTAATAATTACATAAATTACTTTAATTATACATTTAAAATAATATATTTATCTTAATTCAAATTAATCTTATTTTCCTCTTTAAAAAAATTATATATCTCATAATTACCTTTATTACTTAAGTATTGTCTCACACACATCTCAATAATAAAAATAATTATATATAATTAAGATAATTTTCATAATTATATAAAATTGATAATTACATTAATTACAAGAATTATAATAATTATTAAAATCAGTCAATAATAGGAAAATTTGAATATAATAAATTATGTTCTGGGATCGACCTAGGCTCTTAAGCAGATGATACTTTTCTGAGCATCACCGGCTTGGGGGCAACTATTCTGGAGGTTACTCGGGCACACAGCTCTAAGTTGGCCTACATGTCACCTACCCTAGCTGGCATGACCACGGATACCCCAGATAGCAATTCCCCGTTATGTCGGACAGACTTTACTTCTGTCCTGACATTACATGGGAAGCGCCTAATGACAAGAAAAGCGTGTGATAAGGCACCAAAATGCATGTTGCCACGTGGCACCTAGTTCTAATAGAATTTCCCTCCAAAATACACTATATAAAGGACTCTGCACTCATCAGGTACATACGCTCTCTCTCATTCTCACTCGCACTTGAATCCCTACTAACTTAAGCATCGAAGTCCTTGTAAGAGCCACCACCGGAGATGCCAACGATCATCGTGGGAGCTCACCGAAGACCTTCTCTTGTGTTCACCACACAGCATTGGCGCCGTTTGTGGGGATCGATTTTTGATTCTCTTCACTTTTTTCATTACTCGAAGATCTGATCGTGATGGTTAGCAAAAGAAATCGCAAGTCCGTCGTGGCACCTTTGTCACCGAAGCTTCCACTACCATCACCTAAGGATGGCAAAGCTACTTTCACCACACCTGAAGCGGCTCCTAGTGCGAACAATGTTTTGACACCGTCAGTCACTATGGTAGACCTTACTGTGCTACTATAGCAACAGAGAGAGGTGTTGAAGGAGTAGGAGAAGATTACGCAGAGCTTCAAGCAAAAAGGGAGAGTAAGAAAATCATGGAGAATACTTATGATCAAACTGAAAGATCCGCTACATCCACTCTGAGACCAGGTCGTGTTGCGCCAAATATGCATGACATGCATATGGCAACGAGGATGGATGAGGATGACGAGATGGTTCCGTTCAACCTCTATTTCTCCATGAGGATTTTGAATTTGCAGGTCCCGAAGTAGTTGCAACAGCTACCTTTGCTGGAGTTCTATAATGGATCTACTGATCCGATTAACCACCTCTCAGTGTTTAAGTTCGCGATGTCCTATAAGGGAGCTTCAGCTTCATTGACATGCAGAGCATTCCCACTCTCGTTGAAGGGAGTGGTGTTGAAGTGGTTTTCAATCTCTAGAACCAAGGTCCATTGATTCATGGACAACGTTGAAAAAGAAGTTCAAGACCACCTTCACAACCAACAAGGCTAGGCTTAAGACTAAGGCCGATCTAAGGAGGATCCGCCAAGGTGCAGATGAACCGTTAAGCGATTACATTGGCAGGTTTAATTAGGAAGCAAAAGCAGCTGAAAATTTACAACCTGGAGTGGTTCTGATGTTGACTAAGGACGAGATAAGGCTAGGCTCTCCTTTCTTCGTGTCAATCGCTAAAACACCTCCGACTTCAATGGAGGAGTTTCTGAAGAAGGCAAAGAAATGCATTAACTACGAAAATGTGCTGGAGGTCGAGAAGGTGAAGACGGCCTAGATTGCACCACAGAAGAAGAATCCGCAATCAAAGGCTGACAAACCCCTGCATCATAAGGACTGAGGTTTGTACAAAAGAGGCCAGAGGTTTGAAGACTATACGTCATTAAATGCCTCTAGAGCAAAAATATTGAATGAAGTATATAATGTGGAATTTGTCAAAGAAAGGATAAAACCCTCAAAGCCAATAAGAAATAGAGAAGGAGGAGATCAATCCAAATACTACCGATATCACAGGGTGTCAGGACATGATACTGATGAGTGTTATCAATTGAAAGATGCCATTGAATTGCTAATCAGACGAGGAAGACTAGACCGCTTTGTAAAGTAGAATGAGGGTCATAGTGATAGACGACGACGTCCCTCACCACTAAGGAGGGAGAGAACAAAGAGCCCTAGGAGGGGGCGCTCTCCACCCTGGAGAGATAGATCACCACGCAGACATAGTCCCGCGAAAAGCCACTCCCCACCTCGGCCATTGCAGGACGATGCCGAAGTACATGCCATCCGCTGCCAATCACCACGACGATTGTCATCTCGGCGACCCACAAGATCTCCCACCCATTCTCCCACGTGGAGTCATGAGATTATATATGTTATAGCAGGAAAATTTTCGAAAGGAGGCCCATGGAACAATGTGAGAAAGAGGCATGCCAAAGAAGTATTGGCAACCTCTTCCGGGGTTTGTGCTGCTGATAACCCCGCGAAGAACAGGGTGCCACCTTTAGTCTTTGATGACTCTAACTACGCCAATATTGTGCCAAACCATGATGATCCCCTAGTGGTGAATGCTCTTATGGCAAACAAGGAGGTCTACAAGCTGCTGGTAGAGATCGGTAGTTTCGCTGATGTTATGTTCTACGAATTCTTCAAGAAGCTGAGAATTCCAGAGTCTGAGTTGATGGCCTACAACGAAGATCCGATAAGATTCTCTGGACACCACATTACGCCGGTGGGTTACATAAAATTGCATGTGACATTTAGGAAACCACCCTAGACAAAAATCGTAACTATGCGATTCATAGTCATGGATGCTAAGTCCTCTTACAATGCTATTTTGGGAAGACCGATGTTAAATGCCTTGGGAGCCATTATCTCGGTCTCACACCTAGCTATGAAGTTTGTCGACGATAATATGGAGGTAGTCACCCTTCGGGGAGACCAGAGAAAAGCAAGGGAATGTTACAAGGAGTCCCTGAAAGTCGGTTACAGTCCTAATATAGATTACAAGCCCAATCCTGGATAAGGCGAAGTGCTTCTTGCAGAGTTGGACTGTCGGGATGAGATAAAGCGAGATACCTGGATACCTCGTCTAAAGCTTGAAGGGGAGTGCATCCTGGTCCAGATTGGGAAAGAGAAGGATCAGGTCATTAGAATTGGTGTCGACCTAGACAAGAGATTAAAGGAGGATCTCTCGGTGCTTATGAAGAACAATGTCGGCTTATTCGCATAGAAACCAGTAGACATGCTTGGGATAGACCTCAATCTTTTTTGCCACTGGTTAGAAATGAATCCTTCGCTGAAACTGATGTGTCAAAGAAGGAGGAAGATGACCCCTAAACGCTTACAAGAGATTGACAGGAAGGTGGAGGAACTGTTGAAAGTAGGATTCATCTGAGAGGTAAAGTATACCACTTGGTTAGCTAATGTGGTGCTTGTGAAAAAGAAAAACAGTAAGTGGAGAATGTGTGTTGATTATACTAACCTTAATAAGCACTGCCCAAAGGATTCGTACCCTCTCTCTGACATTGAAAAGCTAGTGGATGGTTCTTCCAAATTTCGTTATCTATCTTTCATGGATGCTTATTCTAGATACAACCAAATTCCTTTATACCTAGGTGATTAGGAAAAAATGGCTTTCATGATTGAAAAGGCCAATTTATTGTTATAAGGTGATGTCTTTCAGGTTAAAGAACGCTAGGGCCACATATCAAAGGATAATGGATAAGGTGTTTGAGGTGCAGATAGGGCGGAACTTAGAAGTATACGTCGATGATATGATTGTGAGGAGTGCCACCCCTACAATACATCTTCAAGATTTAGAAGAAACCTTCGCCCAACTAGCAAAGTACAGCATGAGATTGAACCCCAACAAGTGCATATTCGGTGTCTCGGGGGAAGGGGGGGATTTTTGGGGTACATGCTATCTGAGACGAGGATCGAGTTAAACATGGAGAAATGTCAGGCTATACTGGAGATGAAGAGCCTTCAGAATGTAAAAGAGGTTCATAAACTAACAAGGCGGTTGGTTGCATTGATGAGGTTTATAGCCAGATCAGCACAAAATGCTTTTCCATTTTTCTAGCTTTTAAGGAAGGGTAAACCTTTTGAATGGACAGAAGACTGTGAAGCTGCGTTTAGAAGATTGAAAGAGACTGTATCATCTTCTCCCTTACTCACAAAACTAGAGTTGGATGAAGTCTTATACTTATATTTAGCTGTGGCCGATGAAGCTGTGAGTGCTGCGTTAGTACGAGAGATGCCAAAAGGACAAATGTCAATCTACTTTGTAAGTATGGCTTTCCAAGGAGCTGAGCCAAGATATCCCAAGATGGAAAAGGTTGTATTTGCTTTGGTGATGGCGACAAGACAATTAAGACCATACTTGTAGTCGCATCAGATCATAGTAAGAAATGATCAGCTAATCCGACACATTTTGCATGGGCCCAAGTTAGCATGGAGGATGACAACTTGGGCCATGGAGTTGTCAGAATGCGGGATTTAGTATGAGTCAAGGTAGGTGCTAAAAGCCAAAGCACTAGCTGACTTCATTGCAAAATTGACTCCAGCAGAATCTTCATCCGAAATTTTGACCTGAGGTCTTTTTGTTGATAGGTCATCTAATGAAAAAAGAAGCAGAGCCGACATAATGTTGGAATCGACAGACGAGGTCGTGCTGGAATAATCGTTGACTTTTACGTTCCCCACTTCTAACAACCAAGCAGAATATGAGGCGTGTATAGCCGGACTCATTATGGCAGTCGATATTGGTGTCAAGTTGTTGCATGTGTCAGCGATTCTCAGTTGATGATTTCACAAATTAATGGGACGTACCATGTAACGCTCCTTTAATTTTAAATATAATTCATATCAATTTAATTATTAAACTAAGTTGATGAAAATATGAGTAAATTTTTTTCGATTTTATGATAGAAAAAGTCTAAATTTAACAGAATTTGAAAATAGAAGTGAAATAATAAAAATTGCTTATGTATATATATATATCAAACTGTACATCATGGTTTGAGTAATACATAACAGTCAAAAAGAAAACAAAAATACATCAAAAGACATATACTACCTAGCCCAATATATACATCAAAAAGATCTTATACAGAGCAGTATTTATCTACCTTATCCCTCAAGGAAAATATTATAAACTAGGTCTATAAATTTGGAAGAGTATCCTCTGACTTATCCTTAGCATCATCACGCATTGTCGTCATCTTTAATAATTGCGGTCAATCATACAAGGAAGAAAAACAATGGAGTGAGGTGATTTGTTCTAAAATCACTTTTACATGTATGGTAGGAAATCTACCATAAAACCAAGATAAAACACAACTGACAATAGAAGGAAACCTAAGGTTTATTCTAAATTGTATCAGACTACCCTTGACTAGATATGGATTCATACTTCCCATTAGTGGGTAATAGTTCTCAACAGAACCTGGGAAGTGACTGGGAGTACATATACCTCATCAACATCATCACATGGTATAGTCCTCATCATTGTTGAGGAAAATAACAGTCAGGATATCCATTTATAGAGGTATACTCTCAAATCAATCTTAGAATGCTAAGCAGTTGTCAAGGTTATCGAGCTTGGTCAGGCGAATATCCCAGCTCGAGGGCGTTACCCTGACCATTGAGACTTTCACCACTCGATGCCTACCCACAAGACCTCCTCAAGTGGGTCCCTGCCTTTCATTTCTCAACATACCAAACTATAGCTTCCCTAGCAGGGTGTCATGTCACCGCATGTCACTTGCTTTACATTACTCACTAAACTATCAATTCCTAACTTCTCAAGCAGAGGTTTCCCTAATCTCAATTAATTTGAGTACCAGTACAATCAACATTTCTGCCTTATTTTGTAGAAATTACACAATACCAAAATTTTAATAGAATAACAATTTAGTAATCATATAAAATTTTAGCAGAATAACATAGTAATTTTAATTTAATTACTAAAATTAAGAATAAAAACTAAATAAATACATTTTAATTTTCTAAATTTGAGCATAGTAACAGCTTAGCAAGTGCGTTTTAATTTTCAAAAATTGAGCAGAGTAACAGCTTAGCAATTATAATTTAATAATATAAATTTGAGCAAAATAACAACTTAGCAATTATAATTTAATAATTTAAATTTGAGCAAAGTAATAACTTAATAAAAATTAAAGTTTAATACCAAACATAATATAATGATAATAATAATAATTAAAATTATGCCTAAACGGATTTAGGGAAAAACCCTTCCTTTCAACATACAAAGTGTCAATAATTTAGAACCAACCCCACTCCCCCCATTACCTCTAAGATAGTTGATGAAAAGGATGGAATTGTTGATGCAAAGCTCTTAGGAAGAGAACTTTACTAGTTGTTGGAAAACTAGTAAAATTTTAGCATAAAAACAAAATAACATAAAATTTCTTCTAGAGACAGAAGTTCTCTAAGAATTTGGCTAGCTTGAGAGAGAGGAGGATGTGTGAAAAATGACCAAGAAGCATAGGTATTTATAGAGGAGAAGGGTGGGTTAGGTGTCCCCTAGATAACACAAGCGATGATGCAATAAAACTTATTTTTAATTTCTTTTTGATTAATTTTAGGGGCACATAACCCAAATAGGTGGTGAATCACCTATATTAGGGTTGGGGACGTGCTCCACCAGCTGTCCCAAGCTTCCATGTGTCAATTTTTATTTGTAGGTGAATTAATCGATACTGATAAAAATGCCTAAACTTAAAAAATTAGCTTTTAATATCAAAATAATGTATTTTAATGCAAAACTGGATAATTACATTATTTTTTTACGAAAAATAAATTTCTAATGATAAATTTTAATTTTTATTAATTTATTTCAAATTATATATATTTATTTAATATTTTAAGCTAGAAAATTCATAAAAATTCCATTTTAATTCAATAAATACCAAATTTTTTATAAAATTCTAAAATTAATTAATTTACCCAAAAATAAACTAAAAATACCATTTTCACCCTTTCTGGACGTCAAACCAATACTGGTTAGGCTTAACAGACACCTACGGCATTTTGGTCATTTTATATAGGAATTCTAGAAAATTTCCAAAAAAAATTTCAAAATTATATTTTAATATGTATGACATGATTCCAAGCTCAAATTGACATTTTAATCTCAATTGAATCTTTTTCTCATGTCAACCCTTAATGTTGAGAAATAGGGACAAAACCATCATTTGCTAATTTCTCGGGGCTTCAGCTCAAAAAAATTATTAAAAACCACGATGAAATAGATCTTGAAATTCTAAGCATAGTGGTGGGAATCAGAATTTTGAAATTCCTTCCCGATTTTTCAAATTACATTGTCAAATATTAGAAAAACGGTAGACAAAATTAAAATAGAGTTGTTATATTTTTCACTATTTTTCTTTCAAGATAAAATTTTTATAACGAAATATACTTAATATAAAATTTTCAAAATATTTTAAGGTCAAAAAGTCTCTAGTTGGTTCTCATAGTCAACTAGGGGTATTTTTGTAATTTTTGAAAAATTGTTTCAATAAATTTATGAAAATTTTCTAAAATTATTATTAATTATTCTAAGTACATTTGATGACTTAAAAATAATTTTTTAAACACTTCCAACTATTTTTGTTTATTAATTTTGTTATTTAGCACTTTAAGGACAAAACGGTCATTTTATAAATTTTCGAACTTCGTTTCCCAAAAATTATTAAAAATCTAAACTAAATATTACTTTCTAATATGAACATAACCATAAGGATAAATCTTTTGAGATTTTCATCCAGTTTTCTAAAAATAAATATAGAATAATTTAATATATAAAAGTAGGGGTGTTACATACCAAGCTAAGGAGCTGATATTGCAAAAATATCTAGCAAGAATCAAGACTCTCCTCACAAAGTTTAATAATATAGACTTTGTCTACATTCCTCGAGAGAAGAATGTTAGGGCGGATATTTTATCCAAGTTGGCCAGCACAAAATCTTTCGATAATAATAGGACGGTCATTCAACAGACAATTCACGAACCTAACTTCGTGATGGTAGTAGAATCAGAGCAGAGTTGGATGTCCCCTATTATTGACTATCTAAAAGAAAATATCACCCCAGAAGATAAGAAGGAAGCAAGGAGGCTAGAGAGATTGACAGCTCATTTTTGTATTGTTAACGACAAACTATTTCGCGTGGTTTTTCCCAACCATTGCTTAAATGTTTGAGAAAACCAGAGTCTAAATATGTGATGGCGAAAATACACGAGGGACGCTACAGCCAACACTTGGGGGCAGAGCACGAGCCAAGAAGATACTTAGAGCAGGCTATTATGGCTGACACTAGAAAATATCGCTATGGAGTTCACCAAAAAGTGTGATAGATGCCAAAAATGCTCCGATATTCATCTTTTGCCCCCCAAAGATCTTAATACAATCACTTCCCTTTGGCCTTTCATCAGGTGGGGGATCGACATACTTGGCCCTTTTCCAAAGGCGCCCAGTCAAATAAAATATTTGGTGGTAGCGATTGACTACTTTACTAAATGGATTGAAGCAGAGGCACTGACCACTATCATGGCAAGGAATGTTGAGAACTTTGTATTCTGGTAGATTATTTGTAGATTCAAAATACCGGATGTTTTAGTATCCGACAATGGCATGCAATTCACAGACAGAAGCTTCCAGAAATTTTTGGCCAAGTTAAAGATCAAGCAACATTTTACATCGGTCGAACATCCCCAAACGAACGGGCAAGCAGAAGTGGAAAATCGAGTCCTCAGAGGACTCTGATGACGTTTAGACGAAATGAAGGGATGTTGGGTTGAGCAACTACCACATGTCCTATGGGCATATCGCACAACCCCCCATTGTGGAGAGTCTCCTTTCCGCCTTACTTACGGCATGGAGACAATGATCTTGGAAGAAATTGGAAAGCCAACGTGGAGAGTGGCTAACCTAAGACTCGAAGATAATGATGGATTGCTGCGTATAGAGTTAAACGTAGCAGAAGAAAGGAGGGAGGTAGCTGCCATAAGAGAAGCTGCTTTGAAAAGACAGGTCGCGACGAGATATAATAAGGTTATACCCCATGCCTTCGAACCTGGAGATCTGGTTCTAAGGCGTGCCGACATAGGGGGGAGAAACGCCAGACAAGGAAAGCTCGCCGAGAAATGGGAAGGCCCATACCGGGTTACCTCAAAGACTAGCACAAGCGCATATGTGCTAGAAACACTACCCAGGATTGCCATCCCGTAGACATGGAATGCAAGCAACCTCAAACAGTAATACAATTGAAGCGTGATTGGTAACTTTAATTTTGATTTTATAGTTTAAGCCTGTAGTATAGTTGGATGGAGTCGCATACTATAATTTGTGGCTCCTGTAATATTTTTTGCCCCACGTGATTAATAAAATGAGAGTTTTTCTAGCCTAAAAAGCTAAACAAAAGACCGAACAACCCCGTGTACGTAGATTTGCTTTAGCTGGGGTAGGAAGATCGCTTTAGCTTGGGTAGAAAGATCGCTCCAGTCGAGATAAGAAAGCGAACTACCCTATGTATGTGGATTCATGCTAATAAGGGTGAGAAGATCGCTCTAGCCGAGATAAAAAACTTCCATCTTGTGTATGTAGATTCGCTCTAGTCGAGGTAGGAAGGAAACCACCCTGTGTACGTGGATTCGCTCTAGCCAAGGTGGATTCGAAAAAGACAGATATCGAGAAAAGCGCAAAGGCAAAGTCAAGCACGAAGAATAAAATATTTACAAAAGAGTGGAAAACTAGAGCACGTACACTCATTGTATTCAAGGCATGAGACATTAAAAGAAAATATTGAAATATACACTTTATGTTCAAACTATTCAAATTGCATACAAGTTTTGCAAAAATATAAACAAAAAGCTATAGGAAAAACCGACATCCTAACCCTTCAACTTCCGGTGTTGGCAACACTTTCATCAACATTTACATGGTGAGAGGCACCGACGTCTCCGAGGGCAGGATCATCACCTAGAACCTCAACCTCGCTTGAGGGAAGGATGGTCGGCGTCACCTGTGGGGTTGATATGAAACTATCTGCAAGTTACACTTCAACATCTTGCTTGTTAGTGTGAGATCTTGAATCGACCCCAGCCCTCTGATGCTCCAAACCGGCTTCAACCTCTTCCTCGGCTTCATCATCAACATTAGAATCAGCAACGGGGATAACAAGATCTAGCGACATCATCTCACCATTCACGTTTGCATGCCAAACGCCGTCAATAACTTCACAATTAGGCGAGGCGCATCCAAGGTCCATGCCTAGCTGGAGGAGGTGGTGCACTTGCTCCATTGTGTTTTCAAAGGAGAGCTGGACAGACTCTATCTAGCAGTGAGGCATCAATTGAGATTCCTCTTGGGAAGTTGCCAAGCCGATTTCTAACTTTCACACCCTAGCTTCTAAATCTTTAACTTTGTTTTTCGAAGCTTTGAGTTGAGAAGATAGATCCAAGTTAAGCTCAATATATTTGGCGTTGGCAATAAACAACTTCACCTGGGGGTCAGCTTCAGCCCTTGCCAATTGTAGTTTCTCGACTTTCTCCTCTGCCAGCTACTCCTTTAAAGCTTGCACATCCTCCTCCAGCTTGGCGATGTGACGGTTGGATTCTTCTTTGGCCATACGAGCCCCTTCATCGGCTTGCTTCAGCCAGGTTATGACTGCGTCCTTCTCGACCAAGACATCCAAAGGGTTTTTATTGTCGTAAGCCTCCCTCATCAGCACGTATTGAGTGTACCCATGAAACATGTGGCCGAAGAGAGAGGCTAAACCGTCAAGTCCGCCCTACATGGTGCCTAATTCACCTCACATGGCATTCATCTTGTCCATGGCGTTACCCTTAAAAACAGCCGCATTTCCGGCCAAGATTTACCTATCGACCCTCCCCACAGCCGAAAGAGAAGGCTGGTCATCCCGACGCCTCTTCGATGGCGGCTCCTCCCCTCGTGTATCACCACTTGTACCTCTTTTCTCGGCGGCTTGAGAAACTTGGGGCACATTGCCGGAAACGGCAATGGAAACCTCAGCTGCCATCTTAACCCCAAAGGAAGCCGCCCCGAAAAAAGCTGGCTTAGTAAGAACTAGCATAGGTTGGACCCTGTGAACACCCAATTTTGTCTGGGTAAATGAAAATAAAATATAAAAAGAAAAGGAAAAAAGAAATAAGAGAACTTTTGAAGGAAAAAGCTCTTTCTTTTATGATGAATACCATAGAAAGGCAATGTCATATCTTGAGTTATACTTGTTCGTTTGAAGTGTTCTTTGCACCATTGAAAAGCTTGTAGAAAGATCTACAACTCATATCTTTACCTCAAAAACCAAAATCAACTTTTATGTTGATGAAAATCAACCCTAAAGTAGGCCATTTAATCATAAAAAAACTTAAGTTCTACATTTCTTCCCTTTCACCTTCCCTTCACTTAGAAGTCCCACATTGGACAATCTACACCCATGCATCTCCTTCTTCCCCTATATAAAGAGGTGTCTACCAAGCAATGAGGGGGGCCAAAATTTTATTGATCATGGGCTTAATGCAAAGCATGGAGCCTATGAAAGTTTAATTTTTTTATTATGTTTTTTTTCTGTTTCCTCTCTTGAAGCTTCTACTAGAAGCGCGTGGTGGATTGTTTTGCACTCGCCACAAATTGTCATCTTAAGGTAAATTTGTCTATCTTATCTTTTTATATATATATGTTTTATTACCTTTTTTTTTATCATTGTTATTATTGTCGAATTTTATTCTTTGTATGTCTTTTTAAATTAGAAATATTTTTTTATTAATTTTTTTTAGAGAAAGGATTAATTGGATGTGGCATCTTTTTAATCCTAAGGTTGTGAGGCACAAGTTGTGACAACTTGATGTCTTTAAACTCCTCTCTAAAATTAAAAATGTTAAATTTAAATTAAATTGCTAGAAAAATAAAAAATGTTAGTTATTATTGCTTTTTCTGTAACTTTTTTACTGTTATTTTAATTAGGAATATTCTTTTTTTTTTAAATATCTTAAATAAAGAAAAAGAATAATTGGATGTGACATCTTCTTAATCCCGAGATTTTAAGGTACAAGTTACAACAGCTTAGTGTCTTAAGACTCCTCTATAAAGTAAAACAAAATAAAATAAAATAATAAAAAGTTAAGCTAAAACTAACTTACTTCAATGGATTGACTTAGGTGTACACCTCTGTTGATTCTATTTTTAAGATGTATGAGCTTTGACGGTTCAGAAATCCTAAAATTTATAAACAAAATTAAAAAATGTAAACATGCAAATATTTTCTACCAAAAGAACTACATGAGTTTGATTCTCCATTGCATCGGGAGATACGTAGGAGCAGGGGCCTACTCTTGTCGATCTCAAAAATAATAAAATTTAAAATACAATAAATATCTTTTTTATAATAAATAAAATTCTCTTAGAAATTTTTTAGGATGAGATAAATATTTTAGAAGTCATTTATAATTTGCTTAATTAATTAGAGGTAACTGTCTTTATGACGGATGTCGTAGGATGCTAATAACCTTTCCTACGCGTAATTGACTCCCGAACTTAGAATCTGGTTTCAAAGGCCATTTTGTTAAAAGGGTTTTTCCAATGTTTTTCCTTAATAAATATTGGTGGCAACTCCTCCATTTTTTAAATATTTTTCATCGTCCCGCTGCGACCCTGGTTGCGACAAACCATAGCGTCCCGGATGACAATTCCTTGGCTACCAGATAAGTAGGGGAAGGAGGAATCTTTGCTTTCTCAACAACGGTAGCCTTTAGCTTCCCCTTGGCCTTCCTCGGCTTTTTCAACTTTGCCGCCTTCTCTTATTGTAAGGTCAGGGCAAAGTCAGCCATCTTAGATTTCACCATTTTTTCTGCAAGAAAGCATATGAACTTGGTCAAGTAATGCATAAAATGTTAAGACAACCAAAAAATAAATCTACAAAACTTTCATACAAACATACCAAAATTCTGCCGGTATTCAAAAGGAGTGGTGCCAATCAACCATTGGCATGGAATCCGGTCTTGTAATTTCTTTATCATTTCTGAAAAATGATCCCAGGCTCACGTCTCTTCCGGGGTTAGATCACTATCTCGAACCAAAAAACTGACCAGAATCCAAACAATAATAATCGTAGGACCAATATAGCGGAAAACGTGACTCGGTTATGTTTTCCTCCGCATCACGCAAAATGGAAAAAGCCTCCCAACTCTCTGCGTAGGGGCAAAGGAAGAAAAACCTATCCTTATAATCTTTGTAGGAATCTTGAAAGGGCTTGAGCAGGGCCCTACCTCGGATGCTTCGGAGGGAGACAAAAGAGAACTTGTTGTCATACATCTAGCGGATGGGAAAGAAATAATATAAAAATAGATTCCAGGTACATATAACCCCCTCATGGTTGCACAAACTTTCGAATGCTACAATGAATGCCCAAGTATTTGGATGAAGTTGTGAGGGGGCGACATTAAGAAAATTCAATATGGATACTTGGAAGTCAGTGAGTGGTAGCCTAACTCCAAGATGCTCAAAGAATGTTAGATACATGGGTAGAAGATCTGGGTATAAATAACCAGTCGTTGCCGCCTCACCCTCATTTAACGAGGTCCCCATATTGTATTTCTAACCCTACAAGCATATCCAACCATCATCCCCAGGGGTCACTACATTAAAGGACATATCTACAATAACTCAACTCAACTCCAGGTGACTCGCCAATGCATCTAATGCCGCCTGATTGAAGCAGGAGCGAGTCCTGGCCACTTCTTTATCTACCCAATTAACATTTAGATTTGTCGTGTCGTGGTAGTCCTCCAAAGTGGTCTCCACGTTCCTAACAGTTTTTCTCATCTCTCTGTCAAAAATATTGGAAGAAGGGTCAAAATCAGCTAATTGGGGCTTTAACTGCAGTACAGCCTCAACACTAATTCTCGCCGATGTAGCTAGCCCGGAAGTATTTCCTGGCCTAGAAGGAATCTTCATCATATCCGGATACTGCCTCTAAGCTTTAGCATATTCCAACACCTCGTCCAGGCTGTATGGCATCCCTATAGCTTTCAGGTGACTTCAATATGTTTCTAGAACTTCAAGGTAGATAACAATTTCAAGTGGTGGGGGTTCCTTAGGGTCGGCTGTTAAAGGACACTCATCAATTCTCCTCGTGGCCCTTTGTCTACCCTCCTTACCCTAGATGGCTACCCCCTGTGAGTAGCCACATGAACAACTGAAGAACCAGTGTGGCCTATAGCATCCTCATTACCTTTCAAAGACATTTGCTAGCCAGTGCGGTGAGACGGAGGCAACGCTGGAGATTGAAACAACCAACTAGCAGCAAAACCCGTCGGATGACTACCTCGACCGCCATGTACAAAGATGAAGTGTTACGTCTACGCGGGTCCATCTTCAACGAAACAAAGGCACACAATACAGTACAGAAAAAAACACATAGTATAGGAAACAAAAGCACACAATATAGTACAAGAGCATTACCTTAGTATGAAGAATAAGCAATGCCAAAAAGTGAATGGTGTTAGCAAGAAGCGCCGTAGCTCTCGATGGAGAAGGAAATTGTAGCAGACAATAAGGAGCTCGCGAAGAACAAAGAAAGCCACAGTAATGAAATGCGAATAAGCATAATAAAATAGTTAAAAGTAAAGCATATATTATATGGGCCCGTATCACGGTTAGGACTAAATCCATCAATTTGAAAACAAATGTGAATCCACGTAACTGCGAAAATATCTTGGAATTCAAAACGTGGTGGACTTTAAGATATCAAATCATTATGCATTTAATGCCAAAGATACGGCACAATTGTCTGATAAGATGAAAGACACAAACTGGACCTTTCGACTCCAGAAAACCCTAAGTCGGCAATTTTTTCTACCAAAAAATCTTACCGGCTTGGGGGCAACATTATCCCACAACCTTTTTTCACACTCTTAAGCCGATGATGCTTTTTCCAAGTATCACCAGCTTGGGGGCAACTGTTCTGGGACCAACCTAGGCTCTTAAGCCGATGATGCTTTTTCCAAACATCACTGACTTAGGGGCCACTATTCTAAAAGTTACTCGGACACACAGCTCTAAGCCAGCCTACATGTCACCTACCCCAGCTGGCATGACCACGGATACCCCAGATGGCAATTCCTCGCTATCTGGGACAGACTTTACTTCTATCCCGACATTATATAGGAAGCGCCTAAAGGCAAGGAAAGCGTGTAATAAGGCACCCAAATGCACGCTGCCACGTGGCATCTAGCTCTAACAAAATTTTCCTCCAAATACACTATATAAAGGACTTCGCACTCATCAGGTACACATGCTCTCTCTCATTCTCACTTGCACTTGAATCCCTACTAACTTAAGCATCGGAGTCCTTGTAGGTGTCACCACCGAAGACGTCAATGATCATCGTGGGAGCTCACCGGAGACCTTTTCTTGTGTTCACCACACAACAGATTAAAATAATTTAAATTAAAATAAATTTATATTAAATCAATATGTATATTATACTGGAAATTATTTATCCAAATAATTCAATATAAAGTTTTTGATTGATTGAAATCAATCCAAGATAATTTCCTATTCAATCTAAAGTAAAATATCTCTAAATTTTTACTAAAATAAATTAATATGGAATTTGTACTAAAATTTATTTTGGAAATGAAATTAATATGAAATTATTGATTGATTAAAATCAGTCAATAATAGAAAATTTTGAATATAATATACGAAAATAAATTTAAGTTTATAAAATAATAGATTGATGGAATTTGAAATTATCTCTCTATCTCTTAGTCAATTCATGATCCAAGCATGACTAGAATGCAATGTATGTGAGAGGTTATTAGTAGGTGGGGAGGTGTTTTTGGTGTTTTGGTGTGGTTAGGTATTAGTACTAGATTGGGTTGGGTCTTTCTTTTGGGCACACCTTGTGCTTTCAGCAAAGATCTCTCTTTCATTAATAAAATTCTTTTGCTTCTAAAAAAAAATTATGATTTAATTAGTAGTATTTTTGTATTTATTTGAAAAATCACGTTATAATAGATTATATAATAGATTAAAATATTTATAATTATTTTAGATAATAGATTAAAATAATTACAATTATAATTATTATTTATGTAAGAGAGTAAACATCTCTTGTTACGTTATGGTAACAAAATATCTCTTTTATTTTCATATATAATTATTTATATATGAATCGTTTATAATTATTTTCTATTTATATAATATATAATAGATTAAAATACTAATTTATTATTTGTTTAAGAATATTCCCCTTTATTTAAAGATATTCGATATAAAATAAAATATCATCAAATTTTTACTAAGATAAATTAATATGAAATTTGTACACCAATTTTTTTTTTTCAGAAACAATTGAATATGAAATCAATATGAAATTATTGATTGATTAAAACCAGTCAATAATAGGAGAATCTGAATATAAAATACAAAACCCTAATGTTACTAATTAACGCTTAAGAAACCCTATGTCACCAATTAATATCCCAAAAACCTTACAAAACCTTTCTTAATAAAGTTGAAGATTTATATTTATATAATATATAATAGAGTAAAATACTAATTTATTATTTGTTTAAAAATATTCTCATTTATTTAAAGATATTCAATATAAAACAAAATATCATTGAATTTTTATTAAGATAAATTAATATGAAATTTGTATACCAATTTATTTTCAAAAATAATTGAATATGTAATCAATATGAAATTATTGATTGATTAGAATCAATCAATAATTGAAAATTTTGAATATAAAATACGAAATCCTAATATTGTCAATTAATGTCCTTGAAACTCTAATGTCATCAATTAATGTTCTGAAAACTCTAACATCACCAATTAATACCCTAGAAATCATACAAAACCGTTCTTTTATATATATATATATATATATATATATATATATATATATATATAAAGATTGTAAAATAATATATTAATGAATTACATTGATTACTTTAATTTACATTTTAAAAGAATATACTTACCTTGAATTATTATAATATATCATATATACAATCTTTTTTGTAATTTTTCATTAGCTTATTTTAAAATAATTACCTTTATTAAAATAATAATCATTACCATAATTATTATTATTATACTAAATATTATACTATATATTAATAGATTATATATTATATTATTATAATATATAACTATAATATAAAAGTACTATTTTATATATGAAGATATATATATATATATATATATATATATATATATATATAAAGATATATTATACTATTGGTTCTATATTATATTTTTATTATAATGTGTACACTAAATTATTGAATATAAAATACAAACCCTAGTATGACCAAAAACTCTAATGTTGCCAATTAAATAATTATGGTAATGATTATTATTTTAATAAAGGTAATCTTTATATATATATATATATATATATATATATATATATATATATATAAAGATTACCTTTATTAAAATAATAATCATTACCATAATTATTATTATTATACTCAATATATACTCTATACCAATAGATTATATATTATACTATTACAATATATACTTTAAATATAATATAAAAGTACTATTTATAATATATATATATATATATATATATATATATATATATTCTTGATTCTATATTATCTAATATTATATTATTTATTTATATATCATATTTTTATTATAATGTGTACACCAATTTATTTTCGAAAACAATTTAATATGAAATCAATATGAAATTATTGATTGATTTAAATCAATCAATAATAAGAGAATTCGAATATAAAGTACGAAACCCTAGTGTCGTTAATTAATACCCTAAAAACCCTAATGTCGCCAATTAATGCCTCAAAAACCCTAATGTCGCCAATTAATATTCTAGAAACCTTCCAAAACCTTTCTTTTATATATAAAGATAAAGATATAATATTATATATTATTTATTATATTATTTATTTATATATCATATTTTTATTGTTATTATTTTTTGGTACAGGGAGGAAAAAAAACAAAAAAAAAGAGAAAGGGACAAAGCTAAACATGATTAAAATGAACTCTAGATGCATCGACTTGAAGATGTAGAAGCATATCAAGCAGAGGAGCATTCCACATCACAAATTCAGCATTTTGGGAGGCACCATTCTTGGTTAGGTGATCAGCACAAAAGTTTCCTTTGCGAAGAATATAGCTAAGCATAACTTCCCAATCTTCTGCAAGATCCTTGATTTTTCTAATCAAGACAACATACTTGTGAAATTTGGAAGAACTATTGATGAGGGATATGGCAAAAGCATATTTGAAAAGACCATCACCCTTCTAAATCCTTGGTTCCAAGCCAAACGGAGGCACTAGAGTAGAGCATAAAGCTCAGTATAAATGATATCCTAAGACCTAATATAGCTCATGAAGCCATACAACCATTGACTAGCTTCATTCCACAACAGCCCACCAATACCAACACGGGGCGGCACACCCGTAACATTACCATCAACATTCAAGAAAACAAATTGGACTAGGAAGGGATCCATGAGATGCTTCTAGGGAGACGAGGGGCATCTGAATAAAGGTTAAAAGCATGTAAAATGTCATTCGTGAGATAGACCAAATATCCCTACAAGCTTGAAGGGGTTAAAAAAGAGCATTCTCGAATAGTGCCTGACATCTTTTCTTCTAAATGGTCCAAACACCAACAAGGAAAGAGGAGCATGGCTTTTGCTAAAATGAGAGACCCATTAAGAGACTTCTCCAATAGAGAAAAAATCTGAAGGGAACACAAACAATTGCTGCCAGGTGGCTTTAGCGGCAGTGAGTCATGAAGATAATGAAGGATGGTTTCATCTTAATGGTGACAAATGCTACAAACAATTTATTTTTGGAAACAATTTAACATGAAATTATTGATTGATTAAAATCAGTCAATAATAAGAGAATTTGAATGTAAAATACAAAACCCTAGTGTCACTAATTAATATCTCAAAAATCCTAATGTCGTCAATTAATGCCTCAAAAACCCCAATGTTGTTAATTAATACCCTAGAAACCCTACAAATCTTTTCTTTTATATATATAAAGATAAAGATGTGCTCTTTTTAAATATAAGAAAATATCAGTCATAATTATATATTATAAATATTTGATTTAATTATTTAAAATTTAATATATATGATTATTAAAAAAATATTATATGTTCAATTAGATTTATTAATGAAATTCATATCTTTTAAAAAGTTATTAAAGAAAATAAATATTAAATATTTATTTTTAAAATAAATGAATTTCTTTTAAATCTTGTGCTATAGCTTAATTAATCAATAAAATGTTTGGCTTATAAAAAATAGTTACTTGTTGAGTAAGTTTTGGTAAAATTATTCTGTTTTATAATTATTTGTACATATTAGAATGTAATAATTCAACCATTGAATACTTTGATATTATCTCAACGATTAAGTACGCTAAATTTGTATTTAGGTAATTTTATAGTCAACATTTACTTATATTATAAAATAGTTATTATACGTTAATTTGATTTATTTAATGAAATATCAAATAATTTTTAAAATTTAGAGACTTGATTTATTTAATAATTTTTTTAATTGAATGGTTGAATTATCAAAATTTAATATATACAAAGAGTTACTAAAAAGAGTAACTCTTTCAAGTACTCTTCGAGTTATGTGGAATGAGAGGTACCTAATGAGATAAACATTTTTATACGAGAGTGAAAGAAGGAGATTGAAACCACAGATGCATTGTGACTTTTATATTTAAAAAGGGTCATATAACTGTTTAAAATACCCACTTGTGTATTTTTATATTTAATTGTTTTTAGAAACTTTTAGTTTTATTTTTTTTTACAAAATTTCATAATCTTTTATGTTATTATATTCTTTTTTTTTTATCAACCATCTTACTTACTAAAACCTTTATATGAATTTAGGCTAATGTTTTACAGCAATCCTAAAACGCAAACCTTAGGATTCGATTGGAGTGGTTGCGAGTTTTTGGTTTTTGGTTTGCAAATACAACTTTCAAAATAAAACACGTTTGGCTAAAATGGAGCTGAAATGGTTTTTAACTCAATTTCAAAACATTTTTATATTCATTTTCAAAACCAAGAAAAAATGATTTGTGAATTAGGTTTTAGTTTTTTAAAAAAATACACATTACTATATTTGACAATAGCCTTTCTCGCCGCCACCACCACAACTATCGCCATTGTCACCACCGCTGCCACTGTCACCACTACTGCTGCCGCCATTGCCATCATCACCACCACCACCATCGCTACCATCACCACCACGACCACCCGCACTGCCATCACCATCATTGCCGCCACCACGACCACGACCACCAGCATTGCCTCCACCACCACAAGCTTCATCACCACTACCATTGTTATCACTACCACCATGACCACCACCATCATTGTTGCCACCACCATCATTGTTGCCGTCACCACCACCACTGTTCTCACCACACAAACATATCCTTAAACTAATTTTAACAAAATAAGATATTTCAAAGTAAGTTTATTTTGAAACCAAAAATTAAAAAAAAAACTAAAACTAATTTTTAAAAACTAAAAACTAGTTGTAATTTTTGAAAATTTCAAAACTCACAACTAAAAATCACCCCAAACGAACCCTTAACTTTATGAAAAGTTGAAGTCAAACTTGATTACCACTTCAACACCTCCTTCTGACTAAATTTAACACACATAGTAAATAAATATACTTTATGTAATACTCTCATTTTTTATTGAGAAATATTTTTGAACACCTTATTTTCTTTTAAACACCTAATTAACAATTGTTATTTTTCTCTATTTTTTTATGAGCTTAATGGTCATGCACTAATAGTGTAAAGTAGTTTTACACTGTCATCCAATCACAAACCACCATTTATTGTAAGTTTCTTGACTTTTATAATAAATACTTTAAAAGTCATATTAATGGTAATTTTTGATTACATGACAATGTAAAACATTTTAAATTGATAGTGTATGACCATTAAATTTTTTTTCATTATATTATATCTCCTATCACATCTATATATATATATATATTCTTTATCTTTTATCTCTCTTTTTAGGTGTCAAATAATATTTTGAGTATCCAAAAATTATTTTTCTATCTGACTCTACCAAACCGGAAGAGTATAGAATTATTCCTGCTCAAGCGTCGCGGTTTGCTTTTGATCATACTCCACTCTTTTTGATGTTTTTAATGTTGCAACTAGGTGACTTTGGTTCCTTCTTAAGAGTATGTTTGGTATAATTTTTTTCTCTTAAAAATTATTTTAAAGTTAAAGTTTAAAATAAAAATTTTAAAAATAAAGTCAAAATTTGAAATAAAAATCTTAAAAATAAAAAACAATTTGTTTGACGATTTTGGTTTAGAGAAAATAGATTATGCATTAATTGACAGTGTACACTCACCCAATAAAAAATTGATATATATGATAAATTTGTTAAGTTTTACAATAACTATCTTAGAAATCTTGTCTACCATAATTTCTAATTGATTAACAGTATTAAAATTTTTACTCTAAGAAATGTTTGGTATATAGAATATTTTTTCATCTCTAGAAATTATGTTTCCTAGAAATTATATTTTCTAGGAATAATGTTTCCTAGGAATATCACAAATATGTTGGTATGTCTAAAATATTTTTGAAAATATGAGACATAATTATAAACAAACTTTTTCTCTTCATCGAAATCTTGGATTTCCATCCCTTCCCATGGAAAAATTTTAGTAGAAAACTTAATTAAAAAACAATTTCTGAAAATGTTAGATTCTTGAGAATGATTTTTAAAAACATAAAAATTTAACATTTCCAACTTAATATTCATGAAAAACTTAAAAAAAATCCTCCCACCAAACACTCTCTAAAAGTTAAACTCTTCTTTTCAGCTAAAAGTGACGTTTTTGACACTCATATCAATTAGTTTAACAGTTCTCATATTAAAAAAATGTGAGAGAAAAATATTAAAGTATGCTCTTTATTTTCAAAAGCTACTTCAATTAGCTTTTTTTTATATAAAAAAAACTACTTTTTATTTCTTTTATGAAAATTAAGATCTTAAATTTTTTAAGAACTTTTCTCTAAATATATTTGATACAACTTCTTTTATTAAAGAAAAAAAATGAAAAAAATTAGACCAAATACTACCTCTTGGCCGCCTGCTTGAGATTAAGGATTCGTATATACTATTTATTTTAACAAGAAGTTATTCTTCAATAACTTTATTTGGATATACCTTTTTATAAGTATAAAACTTAGATTTAATTTTTTTAGATATTTTTCGCCTTATTATTTAATTAAAATTAAATTTTTTTTTCGATATTTAATATCAATCTTAAATATCAAACTTTTATTGAGCTACGTTGGGGAGACAAAATTCTAATGAGTTGTTATAAACATACACGCCATTTTAAGGAGAGTTGGTAGGTAGAGGTAAGAGACAGATAAAAAGAAAAAAAAGTAATAAATGCGATAAATAATATAATAAAAAAATAATAAGTAAAGTGAAAAAATGTAAGAAAAATAAACATACAAATATAGAAGAAGAAAATAAAAGATAAAATATATTGAGCTTTTTTATAAATTAAAATTAACTTATATATTTTAGTTTTTGGACAAGTTAAATAAAAGGAACTTTTATAAAAATTAAGTTTATAATTTGATTTTAACTTATACAAAAAGTTCAATTCATTTAAACTTTTTTTTTCTTTTTGCATGAAGTAGTTATGAAAATGTTTATCCAAACAACACCTTATTAAATCTATTATATATTATGAAAGAAGGTTGTATAATATGAAAAGATGCTACTGGCAACACTATATTCATTCTTTTCCGGCCTAAATTCATAGAATTTTTTTATTCATATAAATAAATAAATCTTAAATTAATTTTGATTTTATATAACAAGAAAATCAATTTTACAAATTTTATTGAATGTTATTTATAATCACTGTAATTATGATAATTATGGTAATATTTTTATTATGATAATTAAATCATTTATAGTATATAATAAAATCTTTTTCAATTTATTGACTGATTACTCCCAATGCAATTATTAAATTATGATTTTTTATTGCAAATAGAAAATGGATTGCTCTACAAATTGCAATACGAGATAATATATTATTATCATGTTTGTAAAAAAAAAATATGATTATCATTTTTTTTATGATTTTGATCAATCATTAAATCTTAAATAATTTTTGATTTTATATAACAAGATAATCAATATTCAAAATTTATAGAATGTGATTTGTAATTATAGTAATTATAGTAATTAAGACCTTTAAAATTAAGGTGTTGATAATAAGTATATATTATACTTAAATTTATCAATTACATAATGAAATCTTAAATATATTTTAATTTTATAGACTAACGAGATGTGACAATCATGAATTATTGATAATATATAAATAATTATTAATAATTATTGTAATTATATAATAATCATGTAATTATCAATAAATAATTATTGATAATCGTGTAATAATGATTTAGGCTAAGATTTTGTATATTATAATAATAATTAATATATCAAATTTTATTCATGTATTATAAATTAATGGAATGATATATTATTTCCTTAAATAATTTAAACAATTATTTCATTCTATTAATATTGATCTAGGTTTAAAATTACTTTTTAATTTTTAATATATTTGTCATTAAATAGAAATATATTACATTAAATACTAATCTAACGAATAATACTGGATATTTTTATTCTGTTATTTTTTTAATTCATGGAAATACAGTATATATTTTAATTTGAATTTGAATTAATAAAGGTAAATACAACTAATATATTGGGGATTCTTTCTGTTTTTATTTTATTAGTGTTTTTCTCTATGTTTATATATCAATAAATCAAAATTGAAGATCTCTCATATGTCCATATATTATTCAATTTCTTCCTTTGATATACTTAAGACATGACACTAAAAAGGGAACACTCTCATTCTATTATGTTGATGTTATAAATTAATGTTTTTATTATTCTCTCATTTCATCTGATTTATAAAATTCTTTCTTCCTTGTGTAGGACATGTTTTTCTAACTCTGACTAAAAAAGGTAACTAATAAGTTTATTTTATTGTTCTCAATTTTTTTTTATCATTTTTTTGTTTTGTTTTCAACTTTTGTGATAGTCTCTCACTTTTTCAATGGCATTCTTAAACCATTTTAAATTTTATGTGTTTCATAAAATTCTTCATACTTTGTGTTTGATACATATTTTTGTTGGTGATGAAAAAGGTACGCAATTAATTAGTTTTATTGTTCTTCATTTTTTTTCTTAATTTTTCTATTTTCTTTTCAACTTTTGTGGTGATCTTGCACTTTTTTGATTGCATTCTTAAACAATATTAAAATTTATGTATTTAGTCACTAATTGGTATAAAATGGATTTGATTATGAGAATCTTGCTTATGCACTATATTTGTTTTTGTAGCTTTTACTTACTATATTTTTTATGACATTGTCTCACCTATGTTCTACCTTTGCTACTATAATGGACAAAGAGAGGAAGAGTTGTTTGACTTTGTCCTTCAAATAATGATTGGAACAAGATTTAGATTTCATATTTGTTATGTAGAATATTATGTATATATTCAATTGTTTTTTTAGAAAATTTTACTGTTATGTTGATAATTATGAATGTTTGTAGGAAATGTAACCTAAGCTGTGTATTTATCTTTTGATTTTGATGGTTATGATTAAGAATTAGTAATTTTAGATTATGTAAATCCAATCCTGTACAATGCACTTACTTTTGTTATACCAATTTATTTATTTACATTCAATATATGATAATTTAAATCCAAATAGTATCATAAAACATTTCTTCCCTTTTTTTTCTTCCTTCGTTTATTAATAGGAAATCTTTATCCAGTCTTAATATAAATACGGTGACCCTATACGATCATATATAATTAAAAATATAAAAAATAAAAAATAATGTTATTAAAAAATAGAAAAATATAATTTTCAAAATATAACTTATCATCAAATTAATTTATTTGTAAGTGAATATTTTTTTAGTGTTAATATTATTCATGTTAAAATATAAAAAAAAATAGTTAAAAAAAATTGTATATGAATCAAAATATTATATATGATAATAAAAGTATCAGTTTTGCTCTTTAGAATTACGATCTACATAAAAAAAATAATCACATTAGAAATGTGTAAAAATTTATGAAAAAATATTAAAATAATGTTTTGAATAAATAATAGTAAAAATAAAAATATAATTTAAAAAATTATAAAAAAATTATGAAAAATTAATTTTAAAATAATATTTATTACAGTAATATAAATATAAATTTTTCATTACTATAATGCAAATATTTACGCTATAATTATTGTATTAATTCCAACAGTTTATATGAGATTAAAATCATTTATGATTCTTTTTGCTTTTATATAAAAAAACACAATTTGAGTTTCTTTGGCATTTATGAACCAAATTTATGTTTTTATATACTAAAAATTTGTTTGGGATTTTTTCTGCTTTTATATACCACCAAATCAAAATCAATTAACGTAATTAGTCTAATTACTATTAGATATGAAATAGTACATAGATGAAATCAAGCAAGCAACATTTTAAATTCTTATCTTTTTAATTATTATTGCATTAGTTTCATGAGCTTATATGACATACAAACCATTTGAGATTTTCTTTTGCTTTTATATACCAAAATTTATGCTTTTATATATTAAAATATTGGTTGAGATTCTTGCTACTTTTATATACTAATAAAATAGAATTAAATAATATAAGTAATGTGATTAGTATTAAATGAGAAATAGTGCATAAATAAAATCAACCAAACAATGTGTCAAACTCATATATTTTCTATTATTATTGCATTGATTTTAATAGGTTTATATGAGATTCAAACCGTTTTAAATTCTTTCTAATTTTATATACCTAACATGCCTAACATCTTGAATACCTAACATCAATTTCACAAATTAAAAATAATAAAAAATAATTGAAAATAATGCCTAACATTTTCAATTTTTATTGCTTATGATAAAATTTAAATTTAAATTAAGTTAAATAATACAAATATATAAAAATTAACATTAAATTATAACTAATTCATTTAAATATACAATCTGATAATATACTATCATATATATAACATTAATAATCTATATATCATTGAAGATTATACTCATGGCAAAATATTACATAATAAAATTAAAACTTTGAATTAGTCAGATGTTAAACAGTTTGTCATGTAGATAGATGTCACATGGCAACACAACATCGATCTTTTTTGGCCGAAATGTTACTGAATTATTTGATTTTATTTTTAATTCATAAAAATATATAATTATAGTAATTAAGGTAATTATTTAATCATTAAATATTTAATCACAGTAATCAATTATAATTTGAACATTCTAATTAATAATACAGTTATATATTCTGATTCAAATTAATTGATAACACTAATAAATATCTTAATTTAAATTTATAACAAATTTAAATTTAAATTAAGAAATCTTGCAATATTTATTTTAGGCAAATGCATATCAAAATTATTTTTCTTCCTAAAATACAAATATTTTTTCATTTGTAATTAATTAATTGATAACACTAATATATATTTTGATTCAAATTTATAACAAATTTAAATTTAAATTAAGAAATCTCATAAGATTTATTTTTGGAGAATTAAGGTGATTATTTAATTATTAATTATTCAATTATTTAAAATTACGATAATCAATTGTGATTTGAACATTCTAATTAATAATACAATTATATGTTTTGATTCAAATTAATTGTTAACACTAATATAGGGGGCGTTTCAAATGAGAAACTTTTTAAAATAAGAAATGAGAACAATTAATAGTAGTCATTGGATTATAATTAAATACAATGAACAACTGAGATTAAAATTCAATTAAACACCTCTTATAAGACCACATTTGTCTTCGCCTCCACAACCGCTGCCACTACGACCACCATTGTTACCACTACCATCATCGCCACTACTACTACCATTGTCGCCCTCGCCACCGTCATCCCTACTACTGTCGTCGCCACCACCACTGCCATTGTCACTACCACCACCATTGATGTCGTCACCGCTAGGGGTGGAAATAGGCCAGGCGGCCTATCAGGGGCCTACGGCCTGGCCTGTTAATTAAAAGGTCAGGCTTAGGCTTTTTTAAAAGCCTTTTTAAATAAAAAGGCTAGGCTTTAGGCTTAAAAAAACGCCTATTAAGCTTGATAGGTTGGCCTGTTTATATATATATATATATATATATATATATATATATATATATATATATATATAGTATATTATAGTAGTTATAACTATTATTAATATATATTATTTGTTATACACTTATACAGTACTCTTAACGTGAGTCCTTTCGTATTTGAAACCATACTCGTCATTTACTCATTTGTTAATTATCATTTCGCATTCCAACTTCCAAGCTCACTCGTCCTTTTGCATTCCAACTTCTAAATTTCACTTGTCTTTCTCATTCAAAATTGCACTTATCTCTTTGCTAGTGTAGTATGCTGGGGTAGCATGCTCGCACCTCGACTCTAAGCTCACCGCACCTTGACGTGACACTTGTCGTGACGTTTGCTACACCTCGCTACGAGGTTCGTTGCGTGACGAAATGGTGGCCGCACATCCACGAGACGGTGGCCACATCTCCACGTGACGGTGGCCGCACCTCCATGAGACAGTGGCTGCAGCTCCACGCGATGCTCATTGCACGCTGCCTACACCTTCGCACTTGCACACGACACTTACCACTACACACAGCACCTTGCATCTCCGCTCCATCATCGTTTTACATCTGGTAAGCTAATAACCTTGTACACTTTAAAGTTATTAAATTTATATAAAACCCAAGTTTTTGGCATAGAACAAAAGACATAGTCTTCTTGAAATGGGTGGGGTGCTTTGCAAAGAAAGGTATGTAATTACTCAAGTTAAATCTTAATCACATACCTAAATTTCTACATTGCTTGTATAGTCGCTTTAGCCCCATGTATACTAGCATAAAAAGTAGACTTTTAGTAGTTTAGTACCTTCAAAACCCAAATCGACAAAACCCCATCCTCTCACGCAATGCGCCATTTTTTATCCCTTTTTATAAGTCACTGTGGGTCTGTTGATTTTACTAATGAAAGGATAGTTTGATTTGATCATCTACTAGTTGGTTTTGGAAAATGATAAATGTCTGGTCCATTGATTTGAGTAATTAAAGGATAGTTTAATTTGATCATCTAATTAATGGCTTGTATATTTTGTTGAATGTATAAAGTTTGTTAAATGATTGATTATGTGACTCATAATAGATTCTTTTTCAATTTAATTTATTTCCTTGGTTGTGGACTTATGGATTATCTACTCTGAGAGGCAGGGGATTGGGAGGTCCAATCTTGACCTTTCACCAAACCATGAATGGAACTAGCTTGACCAAGTTGGAGTTACAAAGTAGATGCTTTGCTTACTTTGTCTAAATTGTTTATTTGATTTTCTTAAACAGTTTTTCTGAAAGTGAATTGTTCACTCACGTATATAGGGTTTAAATTTGTATAGAGGAATGGGGGGAGTGGTTCTTGTGTAAGAGAATTCTGACTTGTAGTTGTTGGAGTGTTCTTGTTTTTTGGGTGGAGTGGTTTGCACATATGCATTTGAGATAGTCAGTTTTTGATGTTGTGATGGTAAGATTTTGAATGTTATTCCAAGCTATTGTACAAACTTTATTTGATTAATCAACAGACAATTTACATAATTCAATTTGTAGGTGAAAAACAAAATAAATATGGTGTTGTTAAGTGACATGATTCACATTAGCAAAATCCTCTTTCCAGAGATTGCTAGGAATTTGTTGCAAAATAAACAATAAACTAAACTTTATCTAGTGAATAGACTAGGCATTTTCATTAATATAACAAGTACTTAGTTTAAAGTTCAATCAAATGAAGATGATACAAACTTCGAGAGGTAAACATGACAGCTTCTTGGTGACACTTTTGAGTATAGATAGCTTAGTGGAAATTACTTGTATAGAATCCTAACCTAACTGTCTACACAAACAGTAAGCTTAAGCCTTAAGCTAGTATGTTGTTTTCCTGCAAGAGCAGGCAACTGACTTTAAAAAAAAGGATTCTAATGAAATATTCAAAGGATAAAACATAGAATTAATGATTTGAAATATTGGTGACCCCTATAGACTTAGTAAAGCTTTATTCCCAATAGATTGGATTGCCACCTTATGTCTAAATCTAATATCAAATTGACTTATATGTAATGTATAGGGAGTAGCTGTATTTAAAGGTATAAAATAGCCAACAATTTAACAAAGCCGCTAGCAAGCAGCCATTTGATGTACGTTTCATTTTTCTCTTAACTATCATCTCTCATCCTTACTTTAATTGCTTCATGCAACTAAATCCCCTACTTTATATGAACTATGCGTTGGGTCTAATTTTATTGTTTCTATATAGACCTTGCACATCCCATTAAGAAATATATCTCCTTCATAAATTTCTTCATAGACCATGTAATTTGATCAAACAAACCTGAATGCACATCTTATATATGATTCTGCACACATTTTTAGAACCCATCCACATTATCAGAGTTTGACATTCTTTGTTTATTTGTCTAATTTATTCTCTTTATTTCATGATTATGTTAGTTGTGACATCCTCTGCTTTTGGCCTTACTGTTGCTACTAACATGCACTTCTTCACCTCATCTCTACTTATTGTTTCTTTCCATAATCTGTTTTTTCATAAATTGAATTTAATTAAGTAATATGATATAGGCATAGTTACTTGTTAATCTATTTTTTTATAAACTAAATGTGCAAAACAACTTGGTGTTTGCTTTTACATCAATTTGGTTTTATTTCAACAGAGAAAGCTAACATTATGGCTTCTCAATTTGAGGGTACTGAAACAACTACAGCTACTAATGCGCCTCTTAATGAGGCTAATAAGCCAATATTAGTTAATTCAAGTCAAGAAGAAGTTAACAATCTTGACACTGACAATTCTAAAGATCAAGGAGAAGAAGACTGTGTAATCAAGAAGAAGAGGCAAAAAACGTCAACAGTTTGGAATGATTTTAATGAAGTTGAAACTTCTAGAGGTGAAAAGAAGGCTGTATGCAAGTATTGCAAAAGCCAGTTATCCATGGGTGGAAGGGGTGCTAGCACAAGTCATCTTAAGAGGCATGCACAAAATTGCTTGCAAAGGAGGATACACATTGCAACAAAAAAAAAAAAAAAACAACAACCAACCATTCCATTTCCCCCTATTGCTTCAACTAATCAATTTTAAATCCTAGCAGTAGGTATTCTAATGAGAAGATGAGGGAAATTATTGCTACTACTGTTATGGTACATGAACAGCCTTTTAGCATTGTTGAGTATGAAGTTTGGATGTGGGCTTTCCAATACGCCAATTTTGATTTTTAGAAAATAAGTCGTAAAATAGTTAGAAGTGATTGTTTAGCAATATATAAGGCGAAGAAAAAAATATTAAAGGCATTGTTGAAAAGTATAGACAAGATTAGCTTAACTACTGATATGTGGAGATCAAGTCACCAAGTAGTTGAGTACATGGTTATCACTGGCCATTTCATGGATGCAGGGTGGAAACTGCAGAAGAGGGTTTTGAGTTTTGTGAAGGTGCCTGCTCCTAGGCGTGGGATTGATGTAGCTAATGCAATTTTCAAGTGCTTAAAGGCGTGGGGGATTGAAGATAAAGTTTTTTCAGTGTCTGTTGATAATGTTGCTTACAATGACTCTTGCTTAAGGAATATTAAGGATAATTTGTCACTAAGCACAAAGCTAGTCCTTAATGGTGAATTGTTTCATGTTAGATGTTGTGCACACATATTAAATTTGTTGGTGCAAGATGGTGTTGGCAAGATTAAACATGTCATTCACAACATTCATGAAAGTGTGAAATACATCAACCATAATGATTCAAGATTAAAGGCCTTTTGTGACGTCGTTGAACAAAAGCACCTAAAAGAAAGAAAGCTTATTATTGATTGTCCTACAAGGAAATAAAGGATCTCTATATTATAAATACCTTTTTAGTACATTTACAGATTTATTATTGATTGTTTGATAAGGTACTAAAAATTTTGTATTTTTAGGTGGAATTCTACATACCAAATGCTATCAACTGCATTGAGCTTCAAGATTGCCTTTTCAGCCTATGCAGAAAGAGAACCACACTATAATTATGCTCCTTCACCCGAGGATTGGGAGAAAATTAGCAAAGTTTGTAAACTTTTATCAGTGTTTAATCTAGCCACACATGTCATCTCAGGGAGTGAGTATCCTACTTCTAATTTATATCCTGCAGAAGTTTGGAGGGTGAAACAAGTACTTGATAATGCAGCTGAGGAAGAAGATCTCTTTATGAGAGAAATGGCGGCTCCTATGAAAGTTAAGTTCGACAAATATTGGGGAGAATGCAATCTATTGATGTCCATAGTTAGTGTTTTAGATCCAAGGTGTAAATTTCCCATGGTTGACATATGCTTTCCTTTGATATTCAAGTCAGAAGAACTTACTAATCAGAATGTGAACAAAGTGCGGATTTCTTTGTATCAATTGTACAACGAATATATTGCTTTGAATGTTGAAGAATCATCTGTTAATGAAGGGAATATTAGTGGCAATAGCTCCTCTGCTAGCTCTATGAACAAGTCTTCAATTGTCACTGGATTTGATGAAATAATGAATCTTGTGCGTGCAAAGGAAGTTGTCCCCCCAATGAAATCAGAATTAGATGTTTATCTTGAGGAGGGTGTTTATATTCCTGATGGCAATAATTTTTCTTTTAGTGCCTTGGAGTGGTGGAGGAATAATAGCTTGGAATATAAGGTTTTATCAAAGATGGCAGCTAATATATTAGCTATTCCAATCTTAACTGTTGCATTAGAAGTTACTTTTAGTGCTGGAGGTAGAGTTATAGATGAATATCGATCTAGATTAAATGAGGAATCTATTGAAGCACTCATTTGTGGAGGGGATTGGCTTCGCCATAAATATAATTTGAAGAGGAAGACAAAGGTATAATATTTTTATCTTTTTAAATGGTCCATTCTTCTTTTAATTATTAAAATTATTTGATGCCTTGTACTAGTAACAAATATTTTCCTTGTTTTGAAGGTGGATGAACAACTTCAAGAAATCAATTTGAAGATTTGATGCCTTGGTTGCTTCACATTTAGGATATCATTAGTTTTGCGTTTTTTGTTTTCTTTTTTTATTTTAGTTATGTGTTTCTGTTTCTAATATGTGGCTTGAGATCTTAGACCTTATGCACTTTGTCAACTTATGTTGTGGTCCTTGTGGATGTGTTTTGGACTTATTCCACACATTTTGGTTTGTTGTGGAAAAAGGTATTTGGTTATGTTATAGACATGTAATTGTTCATTTCAGATTTGCCTTGCAGATTTGGTTTGAAATGAAAACCAGCTTTTGGATTTTTTGTTTTGCCTGCAATGCTTGATATTGTATTGACCTCTTATTGCTTTTCTTTTGGTTTGGTCATTGCTTAATTAGTTGCGTAGGATAGGGTGGTTATTTTTGTGTACAGGTGCTTAAGTGCTCATGGTTTTTATGCTGTCTTGCCCTTTGTATTTTTCAGCTATATGGTAGGATTTGAAGTTTAACAAATGTACATGTACCTAAGAAAGAATACATGATTTTGTGATGGAAGTGATTAAAAGAATATGTGATGATATAGAATCCTTAGCCTATATTTCTATTACGTTTATAGTTTTCTTTCTTTTATGGATATTTTGGATTATAATTTACATAGTAAGATTACTCATTCTCATTAGAGTATCAAATACATAAGCCACGAAAAAATCCCTATCTTAGCATTGCACTGAAAAAATCTCAAGCCTTGTTGATATACTATTTCTAGCATTATTGATAATTTCAAGCCATTATGTACTTTTTATAGCCTTCTGATTGTTTTTACTAATTTCTGTTTTGTACTTTCTATTATTTACAATAATGTGTTTATGCTTTTATATATGAAGTACATATTAAAGTTGTGTTTCAGTTTCAATTTTTGGATATTGATATTAGTCTCAATCTCTTCATTATCACTTATCAATCATCTAAGAAAAGAATGACCAACATACAACAAAATAGATAAATATAGCCTGTTAACCTACTTAGGCCTACAGGCCTATTGGCCTATTAATAGGCCTTATATAAATCAGGCCACATAAATAGGCTTTCAGGTTAGGCTAGGTCAGGCTTTAAAAAATGGCCTATAACAAGTAAACAGGCCAGGCTCAGGCTTAGTAATTTTGATGTAGGCCACGCTCAAGCCTTCCAAAGCCTGGCCTGTTTCCACCCTTAGTCACCGCCCCTGCAGTTGCCACCACTACTACTGTCGTCACTGCCCCTGCAGCCGCCACCATGACCACTGTCGTCATTGCTGCTACCATTATCGTTACTATTGTCACCGTCACCACCACCACCACCACCATCATCGTCATAGCCATCACCGTCACTACCACTGTCGTTGCTACCACCACCACCACCGGCGGTGGTGGCAACGGCAACGGCAGTGACGACGGTGGTGGAGGTAGTGACAATGATAATCTCATAAGAGGTAATTAATTGGATTTTAATCTCAGCTGCAAATTTATTTTAATTATGATCCAATGGCTATAATTGAAAGTTCTTATTTTCTCATTATAAGAGTTTCTCATTTGAAACATTCCCCACTACTATATATCTTGATTCAAATTTATTACAAATTTAATTTAAATTAAAAATATCATGAGATTTATTACATAAAGATGAAAATGTTACATAAAAGACTAAACCAACTTGAAATTACAAGAGAAAAAAATTATTGGTCTCATAGTTATAAGCCAAATTAAAATAAGATCAACAATATTATTATACAAATATTATCTTTTCTTTGTATTTATCATTAATTTTTTTTATTGATATACAACTGCAAATATATTATAAAGATGATATATTTTAAAAACAAACATTTATATAAGTTAAAATAATATAAGATATATGTGAATATAAAATTATTTTAATACATATCAATATTAATAACTATGTTAGCATATATTTGAATATATATATATATATATATATATATATATATATATATATATATATATATATATATATATATATCACCTATATACATAAACTAGAATAGTTATATTGAACAAGAGCATTTTTAACTGTTATTCTTTAATGATAACGTTTTTAATTATCATTTTTTATGAGAGCGTTTTTAGAGTTTTTTTTAACTTCTTATCACTTTCAATTTATCATTTTCAATATTTTTAGCTCTAAAATTGAATTTTAATATTTTTTAAAAGAAATTATCAATAATTAAAAATTAACATTGTATTACAATAATTATTTATTATAATTTAAGGTTTAATTACCTTTTTGGTCTCTATAGTTGCATAGATTTTTCCTTTTGGTCCATATAATTAGAAATAATCCGTTTTAATCCTTATACATACATTTTCAATATCGGTTTAGTCCATGTCGTTTTAAACTGCAACAAATTGAACAAAAAATGCCAAAAAATGTCAATTTGTGGCTGTTTTAAACCTCCAGTGTTTATTTTGTAATGATTTTATTTCACAGAGTTAAAACATACTTGACGGCAAGGACCAAACCGATATCAAAAGTGCATATATAGGAACTAAAACGAATTATTTCTAATTATAAGAACCAAAAAAAAAAATCTGCGTAACTATAAGGACCAAAAATGTAATTAAAACTAAATTTAAATATAATCTATATGTTAAAAAATATTTATTTTTTACAAATTTTAATTATAATATAATTTATATATTCAGAAGTATTTATTTATTGCAAATTTAAGCCATATAAAATAAATATTTATTCTGTGAAATACACCGATTAAAATACTAATTTACTAATATATATATATATATATATATATATATATATATATAATTTAAAACTAATTGACACATATATTAAAAAATTATAAATTATAAACTCAACTTTAGGACACATGTTATTACACTAGTTCTAATTTAAATTTCATGTTTTCTCAAGTCAGTGTTTTCTAAGTCAATGCCTTCAAATTTAATATATAGGTTTGCTAACTTGCTGTCATGAGCATGTGTTTGCATAAACATACATTTATTTATTTTTATGTTATTTCTATTGTTTTATCTTACTTTATTTTTTTATTATATTTTTTTAGAAAAATGCTATTATGTTCGATCTTTTATATAAATAACAATGGATAATATTAAAATACTATAATTTGTTAAAAGACCAAAAAAAATATTATTTATCAATTCGTACATTTACGAAAACCTTTATCACACCATAACTCGTCTTGATTTCCATCAAAGATTCTATTTTCTATTTTTAATTTAAAAGTCAGTCAATAACATTTAGTCCTTGTATCGCTACTATGTTCGTACAAATAATATTCGTATTGATGTTCTTTATTTTTATTTTATTTTCTTCTCAGTATCTGTCTCCCTCACGTTACTTGGCCAAGGATCCTCTGCAGCTAAATTTTTTAACAGGCATTTAATATATCAAATTATATAGTCACTACCCTTATTGAACAATTAACCCTGCATAGACACATCAGACCTTATCACTTTCAACAGTATAGCCCCCTATCTTTCTCTGCACGCACATGGAGCTCCTCCCGTTCCTCTTCCTCTTCCTCTCCCTTCTCTTCCTCTTTCTCTCCGTTCATTTCCTCGCAAGAGAAAAACCCCGCAACACCAAAGGCTTCAAAGACTACCCTCTAGTCGGAACCCTACCGGAATTCCTTAAAAACCGCCACCGGTTCCTGGAGTGGAGCACCCAAGTCCTCCGCGACTGCCCCACCAACACCGCCGTCTTCTCCCGCCCCTACAAGCTCTACGGCGTCATAACGGCCAACCCCGACAACGTGGAACACATGCTCAAAACCCGATTCGACAACTACCCCAAGGGCGACCGCTTCATCCACCTCCTCCAAGACTTCCTCGGCCAGGGTATCTTCAACTCGGACAGCGACCTCTGGAAGGTTCAGCGGAAAACTGCGAGCTACGAGTTCAGCACCAAATCACTCCGAAACTTCATTCTCGACACTGTCACCTTCGAACTTCAAACAAGGCTTCTTCCAATTCTCTCCAAAGCCTCGGAATCAGACAGGGTTCTCGATTTGCAGGACCTGTTGGAGCGGTTCACGTTCGACAACGTGTGCAAGCTAGCGTTCAACGTCGACCCGGCGTGTCTCGGCGGCGACGCAACCGCCGTCGCCGAGTTCATGAGCGCGTTCGAGGACGCCGCCGTGCTGAGCTCAGGGAGGTTCATGAGCGTGTTACCGTTCGTGTGGAAAACGAAGAAGCTGTTCAACGTTGGATCAGAGCGGAGGCTCAGAGAATCAATCACCACCGTTCACGAGTTCGCTGACACGATCATACGGTCCAGATTGGATTCCAAGGAACAAACCGAGGACCAAGATTTACTGTCGCGGTTCATCAGAACAGAGGATAGTTCCCCGGAGTTTCTCCGCGATGTTGTGATAAGCTTCATTCTCGCGGGACGCGATACGACGTCGTCCGCGCTGAGCTGGTTCTTCTGGATTTTGTCTTCCAGACCGGACGTGTGGAGAAACATTCGCGACGAAATCGAAAGGGTTCGGACCGCCACGCGCGGCGTTGGCGCGTTTGCGTACGAGGAGCTGAAGGAGATGCATTACTTGCACGCGGCGATTTCGGAGACGATGAGGTTGTACCCGCCCGTGCCCGTTGACACGAAGGCGTGCCTGGACGACGACGTTTTGCCGGATGGAACGAGGGTTGGGAAGGGGTGGTTCCTATCTTACCACACGTACGCGATGGGGAGGATGGAGAGCGTGTGGGGGAAAGACTGTACCGAATTCAAGCCCGAAAGGTGGTTGGAGAATGGGGCGTACGAAGGGGAGAGTCCGTTTCGGTTTCCGGTGTTTCATGCGGGTCCACGAATGTGTTTAGGGAAAGAAATGGCTTATATTCAGATGAAGTCGATCGCGGCTTCGGTTATGGAGAGTTTTGAGATTGAGGCGCTGGATAAGGACACGTGTCCAGAACATGTTTTGTCTTTGACATTGAGGATCAAGGGAGGGTTACCTGTGAGGGTAAGGGTAAGGGATGCTAGGATTATGGGTACGTAGCATAAGCAAGCGTGCAGTACAAGTATGTAAGAGCAACTTTAGTGGTCTAAAAATAAAAATCCATTTTAGGTTTTTTAAGTGGGTTTCAAAACTCCACATCATTTTTAAGTAATTCTTTAGTAATTTATATACATTTTGTTTTAATTCATATAATTTTAAACAATTTTTAAGTAATCCACACTTTTGTATTTTTTTTATTTGTACTTCATTTTGTGTTAAATTAAAATATTAATACACCTATTTTAATTAATATGCCTAATTAAATTTAAATAATTATACTAAAAATACAAGTTAATTAATTATTAC